>OX638397.1:4511285-5961052 GCA_951813805.1 Limnephilus auricula
AGATTCCTACCCAACCCTCATACCTTTTTCCTACCCAGAACTTCCTCTCGTTCCTTTCCTTAGAAATACCCTCCACTCAGCATCCCCAAAGATGTCAGGGCCTCCTGTGTGGATCTAATGTGAAAAAGAAAAAAAAAACTTTGTGGTTATCTTTTATAAATATGTGAAATAATATTACTTTCTTTGAAACACTATATTTAATATTATTAGTCGTTTTTATGTCTTATTTAATATATTAAAATTGGATAATAACAAATAGTACCTACACCTTATCGAAAGTTACCGTCAATTTTTTACTGGTCGTTTGACAGTTCCGTAATAAAACTCAAACGGGCGGTAACTCAATTTTTTGTCTTGAAAAGTTTCCTTCCAAAGGATGTATTGTCTTCAGAGAGGCATTACGCACTGCCTTATAAACCACAATTTTTACTGCGCTACAAATAAATCGGTTTTTATTACAGTCCCGAATCATGAATTTATATTTTAACTCCGCCCATAAATAAGGAAGTTAACATTTGACTGCCAATCAAAACATCCGACTCTCGACAATATCGTGTTTTATTCAGCGTAAAGGAAGCACCTAAACCGCCAGAGGAAAAAACTTTCGCATTTTTCAGGTTTTTTCATAATTTTCTACAGAAAGATTGACTTCGATCAAAACTTACTCCTACGACCGAACTCAGCCTTGTTTTTGTTTTTTTCCCGTAATTTACTTTTGTATTTTTCCCGTACATTTATTTGGAGAGCTTTTGCAAACATTTTGTTTTATGTTGACTGATATTTTTTATAACTTATTTGCAACTTCCAAAACTTTGTTTTTTTTTGCGTGTTCCTCAAGGACGTATCTTTTGGAAATATAAGGGAAGCCACGATTCTTGGTTTGGTAGGTGCCTGTATATTATTATTTTATTTGCTTCTTTTTAATATATATTTAAGTATGTTTTTTTAAAGACTTTAAATTTATTTATTTGTGACATAATTTTACAAACAAAATCAATAAATTATTATTATCTTTATTAGATGAAACTAGCGCAGACCCGTCTAAAATCACAGATTATTATGTTAGTGAATCTAATTAGTTTAACTCTACCACAATCATTTCCAATAAAAAAAATGAGAATTAAATTCAAAGCAAATTTTAGAGTTTGTTGATCCATAATTGAGTCGGACACACAGCCGAAATTAGTATTTTTGATGATCATTTCACTCAATACACATTTAATTTCTTCTTAAAAATTATTCACTGATAAAAAAAGTATAATATCAGCTTGAAGTAATATCATGATAATAAAATACATCCTAAAACTAATTTCTTTACACTCGTAACTCACTGACAATCCAGAATGTTTTAAGGCAGGCTACAAAATAGTTGTTTGCTTAATTATGTTGTCGAGAGAGGAATTAGTTTGTGAAATTGTTGAGGGGAACATAATATCTTGATAAAATTTCTATTGGATTTGTAAGAACAGCATAATAACGAAATTTTATCAATATTATCACTTCAAGTGCACTTATCCTACTCCAAAGTATGTTTAAAAGTTTATGCAAGAACCTAGTTTTTTTAAAGTATTACGTATCACTTTTGATATAATTCAGACATGAAAACTCCAAAAACATCGTGAATAGGCTCATTAATACCACTATCAATCATACCTGAACACGAACATGACAGTAGTTTTTGAAAATTCTTTCTCTTACAGAACCTTTGGATGACGTGCATTAACAAAGACAAATTGAGTTACTACTTAAGTTACGAAATACCTCTAAGAAACTTAAGTAGGGTTTTGCGAGATTTAATTTTTAAGCAGTATTTTAAGAGCTTAATTTTGTCTTGTCTACCGATGAACATTCGCATTTCTATAACTCATACCCACTCTTATAAATTTTCTGCTCTGATACTGCTTATTATTTGGTTACCTTATATGCATCGGTAATTGAAGGTGGATGGAGGTATAATGTTACTTTACTGTTTGAAAAATAACATTATTACTTTTGTTTTAAAACACCTCTTCGATTCATAAATTTAATTATTAAAAATAAGCTTATTTTTTTTAATAAAGTATCTCATGTAAGAACTATTTCTAGGAAAATATGTGACGTGATCGTTGGTGAAAAAAAAACAAAATCTTCCATGAAAGATGTTACAGGGAGAAAAATGTTTTTCTAAAATCATTTTATTCGTAAAAACGGGACTGAAGTTCTTACGAACAAATTAACAGGGTTTCAATGTTTATTGGCGGGAACATGTAAGAATAATTTGTTGGTATACGTAATTTCGTACGTATACCAACAAATTATTCTTTCATTTTCCCGCCAATAAACATTGAAACACTGTTAATTTGTTCGTAAGAACTTCAGTCCCGTACGTTTTTAGATTTTCACGGCCAAAAGCATTTTCGTTTATCCGACGACGTGTCACATCGTCGGATCTGCCGGATCTGCCCTGATGATGGACACTGCAACGCTGTCCGAAACGTCGGCTAAAGAAGGAGGTAGCGCAACACGGCATAACACCCCACAAACAAACAACGAAAAAAAACTTCAGTCCCGTTTTTAACCGTTTTTTAGAATAAAATGATCGTATTTTAGAATAACATCTTTCGCCGTGTATAATAATAACAATAATGTTAATATTTATTTGAAACTAGACTTTTACATTATAATACATTGTATTTTAAAATAATATTATTACATTGATTCTATTGACAAAGGCGTCTCTGTTCAGCTACATATTAAGGATTTCTCTCGGAATGCAGTTGGTAGGTATCCCTTTCATTGCAAATTATATCAATTATAATGTTGTGCGGTTGACTGTGCAGTCAGCAACCATCGCTTCAGAACTTCTTGAAGCACTGCAACGATGTCGTTATTCGAATATACAGTGATATTTCATTCCAAAGTGTTGATGATGAATAGCTGAAAATACCCCCAAATTGAGTAGCGTTATGTCTGCTAATTGCTTAATTAAGTGAATTAAACACGTGAGTCAGGTCATGTCAAGAGTCGGGATTAAATAATAAATGTGAGAAACTAAAGGAATGTACATAAAGCGAGGAGTATATGCTAAGACAGAGTTTTAGTTGTTCAGCTGGTTTCTGAATAAGGTATGGCTAAGTTCAAAGCTATATTTTGTTTAAATCAAATCCAAATACTGTATACCCTCAAAGTAATAGATTCAATTGCTTACTCTACATAAGTCACAATATAAAGCAAAAAATAGAAGTTCTTCGAACCAATGTAGATTATGGTGTACTCATTAATTCACACCTGAGAACATAAGAGAAAATCGCGTGTATCGTTTCAATTTATACCGTTGGCAATTAAGCATTACTTAGGCAGTGGGGGCTAGTAAATGTGGGCTTTCAATTCATAGTAATTCTCTTTTCAGCCATAGATTTGAGAAAGTGTGTGAACGATTTTTATTTATTTATTTATATAATACAAACATACAATACATGATGATCCTTTGTCTGTCCAACTGGGAAGGATTCCCGTTTCAGGACAGCCAAATTGTGTTTTAGTACATATTCTTACAATGGAAAGGAATGGCGATTCTGTCAAGACAAATTTTGAGAACATTAGTAGTTGCATTTGTAGTGACGGGATTGTTTCTTTTTCCTTGAAAGAATCGCCAAGATGTAATTATTTTACCAGGGTCATTTTGGATAACATTAGTAATTTCATACAGAACAGATGAATGGTTTCTTTCGGGAGATAACAAGTCTGAGATTCTTTCCAGGGCGTTTTGGAGAACATTTACAATTGCATAGTTAGATTGAAATGTAAGTTTGTTTTTTACCAACTTTGTTGTGTTTTATGCAGTTTGTAGCTGCATGGCATGGCATCATTATTAAATTTGCAGAGGCTAAGTTAAGGGTTGCTTCATAGCTATGTAAGAAATCCGCTTGCACAGCGCGGGTATAAACTGTGGTCCCTAAAGTTGGTGTTTAGATTGACCGAATTCAATACTTTGTTTGAAAGCACTATTAAATCGGGATAGGGAATTCCTTACAGTTTTAAGAAAAGTAGTAGTGGAATGTCTCGGTCACATGCTACAGTGCAACAAGTCCTGTTTACTTGCCTTAAAGTTTATCGTGAAAGGAATAGTCGGAGACCTGAAGCGTATGCGACTTTGAAGGCATTCATGATTGAAAATAAATAATTTACTGAACAAGTGTTCAAGGTGTGGTTCAGTTCTTTTAGTGAGCTTTTTTATGTGAATACCGCACAAGAGTCCCAACTGTCCTTAGTAGTGAGACTATGGCATCCCCAATTGGGGTGTGTTGTTAGGCTGAAGATAGTGGGAAGAGGAAGGAGATGAGGAAGAGGAAGATGGGAAAATACCTGACTATTCAGATCTGGTAATAAAACACGGCCATTTCAAATAATCTTTTATGAATTATTGGTGGTCTTACAATATGGCAATTCTGAGAATATCTTCCACTCTGGAACGTGCCGCCAATATACTATATATAGATATTGTTTTGGATTACGTAATTGTGAAACAACACAAATAATCAAAAAAAAAAATCGCAAGCTGGGATTTGAACCCGCGACCTTTGTGTATTGCTAGTCGAGAGCCTTACCCCTTGACAATGGAGGCCGTCGATCTTTGGACCAGAAAACCTTTCCCCGACGAGGAAATATGTATTTACATAAACCACCGACATGTTCAACATTAATATTGTCATTACCCTACTTTAAAAAAAATCCTTTTTATCTCATTTTTTTATTTCAAAAAATATTTGACTTTCAGTTCTCCTTCTCGGCAACATCCATAATTTTATTGCTCTCAAGCCATCAACCCTCAACGACTGTTTCAACCACCCTCATTCATTATACTACGATTGCATTCTCTCACGTGTTCATGTTATTGCAGAGTTAAGAAACTAGGGAAATCGCTTAGAAAAAAGTTGAGTGCCTCTAACCTTTAAGCGCGGTTGAAGTAAAACTTCTTTGACTTTTGTAGCAGGTATTTATTTATTTATTTAAACGCCCAAGGGGCTTTTATACATAATGCAGTACATTTTTTAAAAATAACAAATAAACAGTTGACGAAATACAAGTAAGTAACATAAAATATAAGAACAATATATTGGTATTGTAAAACTACTGCCACTTTTTACTTCAATAGCTTAGAATTCACAAGAATCAGCGAGTCAGAAGGGTTATACTTTATGAAATTTTTAACATTCTTCAAACATGATTTTGAGGGTTATTATTATAATACCTGATGCAGAAGAATTGAATTGCGCGTACTTATACTGGTTAACAATATTCATCACCATTTCGTACTTGTCTTTACTGAAAATCGGGCACCAATCTCCCTTATTCATCGTAAGTCTTTAGTTAAATAATATAATAATCAACAAAACATAATAAACACCCGTTCAACTTGCCTTATAATATATTAGTAAACAAAGGATGACGTCTGACGTTTGAGTTTGTTTTGACGTTTTGTAATTCGCTAACATGCATCGCACTCATTGTTGCCATACCTACGACGTTAATATAATGAAATATAAATCGAACATCATTTCATATTTAAAATACTACTTCCGTCCAAAAAAGATCTGAGTTACTTTTCGTAATGCGCCTAAAGAAGTTTTACTTAAAAAAAATAAAAATAAATAATTTATCTGCTGATATAACGAAAATATACTAATCGGTAAAGCAGTGTAATGTAATTTTTAACATACATAAGTTTTCAAATAACGCCATAAACGCCTGTAGGTACTGACCGCTTTGCTACTCATAATGTCTATTTTATGGATTATTAAGAAAACTGAATATTAACTACGACACCGTAAATAATTATTGTACCTTCCTGCGGTGGTGGGCGGTGGTGAAAGCTGTTTAATATTTGTGGGCGCTCCCTGTTTTTCTGAAATCCCTAATTCTATTCCAAGTGTTGCGTGTTTATTGTGCATTCACTTGGAATCTCTCTATTTGTGTGTCTTCTGTTTGGTTTGTTTTCCTTTCTTACTTTCGGACAAAGGGTAGCGAAAAAACTAAGAGATAAAATCTAAAACAAAACCGTTCTTGGTAAGCAGAGTAAATTTTGAAATTATGAAGGTAAGTCTCTGCATTAACTTTATTTTATCTGATTGAGACGCTCTATTTGTTTTTTCCAAATTACTGCACTTTTCATTAAAGGTTTTACAATGTTATTTTCTTTTATATTTAGCAATCAAGACCACGTTTCTTCACTTTAAGAGCATTGGATGCTTTGTATAATACGTATGTAGAGTAGATAGCTGTATTTTTTCCTTATAAATATGTATTTATTCTGGATATGTTAAACAACAAATTGGGCTTGCCTATATACTGGTTTACGCCTAAAATGCTTATATCCTCTCAAGGGTTATGTTCGAATTTCTTATAGATTTATTTTAGAAGCGTTTTTTTTAAATTAAAAGTAACATAAATATAATATAAGACCGATCAGTGGCTGAGTTAGCATCGCGTTTGTGTCCCACCAAGGCAACCCGTGTTCAATTCCTTGGCTGGCTTAGACCTCCATCTCGACACAAGCAACATTTTCAGCTTTGTGTAGTGGTAGTAGAAGATTTCCAAAAGTTCTCATGTCATTCGTAACCGGGAATGTTTGTCTTTGTTTTTAAAATATTTTTTTTTTAAATTGATTTTCATCTTATTTAAAAAATAATTCTGTTTGCGTTTGTCTATGTTTTATAAACACTACGAAGCTATAAGAGGTTACTTACTTGTAAACTTTTAATTGAGAATTGTATTTTAAGTGCGGGAAATTAATGAAGCGATTCGTAACTGGACGCAATTTTAACTATGTTTTAAAAACGTATATTTTACTGTTGAAATGCAATGATTTTGTATTATTCCTATTATTTGCAAAATTTACCTTTATCGCAATCACGTCCACTGGTTCGTTATGTTCGAATCCCACTGCCGATTTGTTAATTTAACCTCTCTCCTAATAATAAATAAAGATCCGATCTACCAGGAGCACAGAGGTGTGATCGGGTATTTTGGTACACCAACCCCCTCGTACAACTACTTGGTGCTTATTACTTCACTTATCTTACTCCCTGGGGAGCATTTACAAACCTTCTTTGGTTATGATGTAGTGCTATAATATAAGGTAAATGCATGTGCGAATATTACAGCTGCTTAACCACGTTGAATGTTTTAACCTACTTTAATTTACTATGTTAGGAGTCAAAATTTATTAAAATTGAGTATCAGGACACCACAAAGACACTTTGCATGCCACTATTTTTATTATTATTTTTATGTGGCACTGTGCAAAACTTCAAATGTGTGGGGGTGCATACATTGATCCTAGGCGCTAATCGAAAAGTGTTAAATAAATAGCTCAATTGTAGGTATGGTTGTTTTTTTAAACTGCCCTGCCCTTATCATTATCATCTTGCCTAGAGAATATCAATTTTATGTTGAATAGTAATGTTTGAGTTTGATTTACCTATATGCATCAACATTCCGTAAATATCTTATTCACATAATTTAATTTTACTGTGATTTTCATAACTTTCGAGGGCGCATAAATAATTTCATTTGAATATTTTAACTTTCTTGCATCGCTCAGCACTGAGGTTAAATTATTATTTCATAAATATACAAAAAAAAAGTTAAAGTAAAACATATGCAAATATGTAAAAGCTTATTATGGCATAAATAAAGAAGAAATAAATAAAATAATTATTAGCGGCCTGATCTTCAATTTTACTTATAAGTAGGTACATATTGTTGTAAGTCAATTCAGTTCACCTGACACGGTTGTCCGGTGTGTTCATTTATAGGAAAACAGGACACGTTGGGTTTGTGGTAAATCTAATTGAACCGTACATCGTGTTGAAAGCTAGAGGGGTTTGTAAACGTCCTAACTCGGTATCGCATCACGCAGCACTGAATGGGTCGCTTTAACTTATGTTAGGGTGAGTACCTTTTCAACCGGAGGTAGAAATATTATTGAAACTGCATTATCGTTCCTGAATGAATATGAGATGCTATATGGTGTAAGGAATAAAATCACGCTTTTCTTTTAGAATACAATAAAAAATTTGTTTCGTTTTATAAGAGTATTTTTTGTTTTTTTAATAGTAGGGCTAAGGTGACATGGTTTTTGTTTTTCAATAATCCATAATAGTTTAGCGGTCGAACTCAGATGTCCATGTGCAAAGCAAAATAATTTGGAATATTTATTTTACGGGTTTTTACAAATACAAATAGTGTATTTGTGTAATCTATAGTTGAAAAAGGAACGCAGTCCAGTACCTTTCTGGTGTTTAGGTATTGACAATCAAGTTATCCCGTTTCTTTCCACCTCACAACACTTTAAGTAGAGGTTTCAATATAATCTCTGGCTTTACTTATGGACTGCTGCATTTATAATAATAATCATAATAATTGGACAATTTGCAGAGCGCCGTTTTTTTTTAATCACCAGTCTGAATCTACCTTTACGCTTGGAGAAAATACGACGTTGCACGCGGAGGACACTATATTTAAAATACTGGACATTGCGTGCCTGTACATTTGCTTCCCCCGATTACTGTTGGTATTACATTTGTGAGAAGATAGTGTCAAACGTAGATATTTATATTGAAAGAATGGAGCATTTAGGAGTCTTTAGGATTGGAGTATTTTTATGTATTAAATATTTTTTTAATTTCCTAAGACGTGCTTTGCCATGGACGTTTTTTTAGTTTAAATTTTGTTCATCTGCAGGTACAACAGCTACAATTCCTGCAAGTACCGTATTAAAACGAATCAACACCATCCAAGAAAAGAGTTTGTTTTTACCTGTTGTGTTTTTTCATTTTTTTTATTAACTCCACACAGGAGGCCTCGAGGAAATTAATTTCCCACAGGGCCCAAGTCATATTTAAAGATTCTATGTGGAATTGAGGAATTTAAGAATTTCAGAACTCTTTTTTCATTTTCGTAAAAAATGACTTGTACCCTACTGCTATTAAGTTCCAGGTGAACTGCAACTCAATATACTGTTTCCTCCTATAAAACTCCCAACAATAGACGTGCCGAGATAAACATTGTCCGCTCAGGAGCGATAAATCGGGATACGATACGTGAGCGCTCCACAGTCCATTCCCGTACCACATGGCTCTTCTGCTGCCCTGGTCGACCGATTGTTGATACGGTGGCCGTATCGCAAACAACTTGCAACTTGGGATAAAGCCGGGAATTGGCTCACTGCCGAATGTACCTACCTCCTAGTGAGGAGTACAAATGTGCAAGTACGGAACACCGTTATTTATTTCATAAATGTACGAGTTTTTACCAATTTTTATCTTATTGTTTCTTAGACGTTGTCGACGTGAAGCGTTATTTTGAGCGCGTTTCCAAAATCGCTTTTGGAAAATTATGTCTATTGAACATTCTGCCGCTGAGAGTTCGTTTTATACCTGTACTTCTGTTTCATGCAACAATATTGTTAAATGTTATCATTGATTTAAGGTATGCCTTTCGGTAAGCGTTCACATGTCTGTGATTTTACTTTTCGTTTGTCTAAAATAAATAAATACAGGTAGTCTGATTATTGTGTCCATTTTTTTGTGGTCTCATTCTGTCTAGTGAAACACTACAATCAGCAAAAATTGTATTTATTTATAGATTTCCTCCCAAGCCCTCTCCTTTTCCTTTTCAAAATCTTGGCATTCCTTCACAGATTTCATAGATTGATACTTACTTTTAGTTATAAAATTTAATTTGTAGATTGCTGCATTCATTTAAAAATATTTTATTTAATATATTCAATTACAATTTAGTACGGTTACCATTTCTTAAATAACCAACACCTCTGCCATCCAAGTGGTTCAAAACGTTTGGTGATTTAGCAGGGATGCATGGGTACATTGAGGTTTGTCTAGGTTTTGGCAACGGATGACCAGGACATACTGAACTCCAGATTCCTACCCACCCCTCATACCCTTTTCCTTCGCAGAACTTCCTCCCCTTCGTTTGCTAAAAAGACCCTTCGTACAGCATCCCCAAACACGACATAGGTCCTGAGGGGAATTATTTTCCTCGGGGCCTCCTATGTGGAGCTAATGTACGTATGTATATGTACGAGGCTACAATATAACTTTTTTAGTTTATTTGGTAACTGATGCGATTACCGGCTAAATATGTATGCTACATGATTAGGCGGAAATTTTAAAGTTTCAATTTAAATCTGACACAACCGATAAACAACCTTAATGTAAGTAATTAAGGCTGTATTATTAATTATGTACCTATTATTAATTCGAAACACGTATAATTAGTAAGGGAATTATGTTTATATGCGGCATACTAATCTACTACACTGTTTATGAGTATATTGTATAAATTATGTAAATGTATAATGTAGAAGCTTTTTTAACGGGCGTAAATAAATAAACCTTCATTGTATACATTTTAATAAAGCTCCCTTCTCTGAAAACACGATGTTCATAATAATGTATGTAATATTATAATGATGTGCTCTGATACAATATAAAAACGGAAAACATGTTCTCAACAAAACATACAAGTAACGTAGGCCTATCCACGAAGCCTCTGAAAGTCGAAGGGAATCTGACATAATAAAACGTGCCTTGATAACATAGAAATATGAGATAAAAAGGTGTATTATTAAAATCCCTATTTAAGCCCATGCTTTAATATGTGTTAGTTTGATATATTATCGGTGTGATTTTATTATACAGTCGTATAATAAACAATTTTAGAACCTTTCTGGAGTAATATATTATCTTAATAATGTGCGCTTTATGTTGGCTGTAACTTATAATACGTTTTCAAAGCTCGCCCTTCGTTCTTTTCATCAAGGCGGGGATCGTGCTCTCTCCCGTCCTTGGCGACTTTTTACACTAGATTTAAGAGTGAAGGTATTATACTTTTATCTTTTGTGTACCTCTTTTCACCGCCCCGTCATTGTACGGAAAATAATTAAAACTTTAACCCAAACGGGCATGAATTTAAAACACAGCCATTAGGTACGTTGAAATATTCGCGTTTTTTTTTCTTATCTTGGAGTAATTAAAATTTGTTTTTAAATCTCTCTCGGACGGGTTTTTGTGCGAAATTTTATAAAAACTTTGAATTTTGTCATATTTTTGGGTAATTTCATTTAAATGAGGTGATATTCGTAGTTAATTTAGCCACCGTTTAGCCTCTCTTTTTGGTAAATGTTTTCATCACCATTGAGAATAAATTGTATATTAAAAAATTTGAATTTCATGAACACAAAAATGCATTCTTTAAAATCTAAGTAAAACAAATAATTTATATGCGCTTATGCACATATCCTTTTTTACCATGTGAATTTTAAGCTCTTCACCGAGCATCTTTAGCCGAAAAAAAACTAACAAAGAAATTTATTAATATTACCTTGAATAGGGAAGGTGAATGTCAAAAGAATTCATATTCTACGCTTTCGTAGATGGCGCTCGTATAGTATTTTTTACTTATAAACGCTTTTTAGAAGTTATGCTTTGAAACATTAAGAAAATTTTATTGTTCGCGAAAGTACACGAGCAATATGAATACAGTTTTATACTAATAGTTTTGTTAATTAAAAAACTTTAATCTTTTAAGAAAGGCAAAAATATACAAAACTAGTTGTTAATATTCATATTGCTTGTCTGCTTTCGCGAACATTAAATTTTTCTTAATATTTCAAAGCATAACTTGTAAAAAGCGTTTATAAGTAAAAAATACTATGCGAGTGCCATCTGCGAAAGCGTAGAATATGAATTCTTTTGACATTCACCCCCTTTTTTCATCATTTCACATTGGGTTGTAGGGCAACACTGTTGTTTTAGAATTCCATAAAAAAATAGTTTTTAAACAAGAATTTTCTGCTGCTTTACAAGAAGTTATACCTAGAATTAACAATTTCGAAAATTAAAAATATGCCAATCCCTAATTCTTTTTTGGCATCACTCTTGTTTGAAATTCCAAACTGCAGGTGAATACCATCAGGCGCTCATGAAGGCGAGGGGGTTTGAATCTATCCGGACAACTTTATTTCTTAGTCGCTGTCCATATAAAATAGCGGCTAAAGCGAGGGGAGTTGGGGTGCTGATCGCGAGCGAAGTTAACGATCGTTTCACTTCTGTTTCGCCTTAGCAACGGTGTTAAATACAATATTTACTGCGATCTTTGATCTCGCGACCACCTCTTGGAAATTCTCCGCTCCTTGTAGACGACTTTGTTTCATGGTACCTATGTAAATTGCTTATGGGCAAGGCTTTGTTCAAAATTGTGCAAAATACAAAAGTGTCACGTATTTCGATAAATACGAAGGAATTCTTTTTTAAGGGTACATTCATAGAGATTTCTTGATTTCAATTCTACAATCTGGCTTTGCTCAAAATTTCATTAAATCAATAAAATTCTTCGCTTTCTCGTTTTTATTATTAAATTAATTTTTCACTTAATTTAAATGCATATTACCCCCGGTATAGCACACTAGAAACTGGTACAAAGTTCCTTGTTTCAAACACACAATATTTTGCTTTGTTCTTAAAGTGAAAGTAAGCCTTATCACTTTATTTGCTTTGAAATTTTTTTCCTTAGCGCTTTTATTGAAAATTAAGTTAAACCCTGCGTAAGGATTGAAACATTCTCAAATATAACATCTATTTTACCTTCAACAAATGATGCTTTGTTATAATACAGGGTGTTAAGGTACGTACTTGAGTTACTTTAACCAGTGATTCCTGACATTATTTGAAGTAAAAAAATGTAAATGAAATTTTGGTCTATCAAAGTGGAATCTTTTCCACAAAGATAAATAGGTTTCCTTGTAAATTCATGCTGTTTTGATTTCATTGTTACATGACGAATTTTACGTTGTTAAAAAGTTATTTTCTTACTGAAGAATGAAACCCCATCTATATCTTGTCTTTTACTTATAGTTTTTTTGTTGCATTTAAATTTCATACCGCACGATGGAAATAGTGCAAATGATCAAGAAACGCCAATGTATATCTTCCAATGTATATCTGCCTTGATGATGGACAACTATTACGCTATCTGAAACTTTGGCTAAAGAAGGAGGTATAATAATAACATAATGTATATCTGCCTTGATGATGGACACTATTACGCTATCTGAAACTTTAGCTAAAGAAGGAGGTATAATAATAACATAATACCTGAAAAATAAATTACTAATAATACTGCTGTGAAAACCTAAAAGCATCTCTGAAGAGATTCCACATATGTGAAAATTTCAGATTGCACATGTTCATCGTTCTAGTGTTTTTTGTAAGACATAAAAATATTTACTCGTTATGAATTATTATATATTAAGTAAAGATTTTTTTTTATTTCTTGAAAATATCTTTGGGTTGAATTTTAATCTGATTCCTCATTACTCATGTATAATGAAAGGTCTGGGAGTTTGACAATTTTGTATACCTGCTAAAAATAATTTAATAAAAATTTTGTTAACGAAAGTCAAATTCTTCCCAAAGATATATAATTTTAATTTATGCTACGTCTCGATAATCTGTATTTAATTCAACTAAATCAACCATCTTCTGACAGACCGTCTAAACTTTGGGAAAATGGCGGTCCGATGAGCTATGAATTTAGTTTGTTGTCACGTAATCTAATAAAGCTTTGGATTATACAAAGCTCTTTCTAAAGTGCTCAAGTTATCTTAGGAAAGTTTATCAATAAATTTG
Organism: Limnephilus auricula; assembly: GCA_951813805.1. NCBI lineage: Eukaryota > Metazoa > Arthropoda > Insecta > Trichoptera > Limnephilidae > Limnephilus > Limnephilus auricula. The sequence goes on from OX638397.1 coordinate 4,524,977, forward strand.
TCCCTTTTGTGAGGGATGTATTGAAATTTGGAGAACAAAATCAAACGGCTTAAATAATGCGGTAAAGAAAAAGCTCGTGGCGCAAGTACCTTCTCATAACTTTAATGGAGACCTTGACAGGTATCCGGATCTCCCAAACTACATAATAAACCACTGTGTTAAAGTTTAAGAACTCCGAATCAGCCTTCTCCATTTCCACCCCTGTATTATTCATGTCTATGCCATGCCAGATTTATAAATAATTTTTCTCTCTTTTCAATCGTTATAATTTTTAATCTTTTACAATTTATTTATCTTCAATTAACGTTTTTAATATTGATTGACAAAGATAATTTTATATCATTCTGTTTAAATTGCAAGTTTGCTAACTTACCTGACCAAGTTGTAGGCTGCTTGATTTTGAACAAAGAGGTCGAAGTTTTAAAACCCAGCGTGATAAAGTAAAAGCTTTATTCATATGTATATGTGTAGAGTTCTTGATGTCCTCTTTGAGGATGCTGTGTAAAGGGTACTTTTAGGGAAAAGAAAAAGAGAACGTTTTGAGAAGGAAAAGGGTGTGAGGGTTGGGTAGGAATCTGGGGTGAATGTATCCAAGAGTGACGGACGCATGAATCCATGCCTCCCACTGGTACTGCGGTGCAAGCCGATCGGTCGAGAGAGTCCGGTTGGAAAGGTCTAAGCTAGGTCTCCCTCAATCAGTCTCTCCCGGTCCGGCCCGCCACACAGTGCGTGGGCAAAATCGTTCGTTTCCAAGACCTAGACAAACCCCACCCCATGAACCCGGGCACCCCTGCAAAATCGCCAAACGTAGCAAACCACTTGGGCTAACCTTTGACAGAATGAACCATTTATTAGTTATCCAATAAATGGTTGATGGGGCCGTGGCACCCATGCCCATTCTCCCAAATTGGTATTTAATATAAGAAATATAGGACATTTCACAAGTATTCATTTTAATGGTACAGAGTTAATTTGAATCTTGTTTTAGTTCATAAAACTTTTAGTACCTACCGCATTGGAGAGAGCACTTCCAGAGATGAAACATTGCTTTAAATGACTTAATTGATACGTTTTTAGATTTTCACGGCCAAAAGCATTTTCGTTGTTTGTTTTTGGGGTGTTATGCCGTGTTGTGCTACCTCCTTCTTTAGCCGACGTTTCGGACAGCGTTGCAGTGTCCATCATCAGGGCAGATCCGGCAGATCCGTCGATGATGGACACTGCAACGCTGTCCGAAACGTCGGCTAAAGAAGGAGGTAGCACAACACGGCATAACACCCCAAAAACAAACAACGAAAAAAGACTTAATTGATGTTTATTGACCAGATCTGAATAATTAAATTCTTTGCAACCCTTTCTTCTTTCCTCCCCACCTTTAAGATGATAGACTTCGCTTTTCGGCTCATACAAAAAGGACGCCCGGGAAAAAACACTTTTCTACATCGAAAATTGCACAAAATGAATATATTTTTTGTATACTGCCTTTTAGAGGGTGAAAACTATGTCGGTATGTTTTCGAATTTTCGATGCGTTTCGTATTAACGTAAACATTCACTGTCAAACATGTACGATTTATCAAAAAATATTATTTAAGGAAAAAGTGCTGCTAACTCAACTCTCATAAAGAATTATAAAATTATAAAAAGCTACCGACGTAGATTTTTCTTTCTAAAAAATATATTTTTTTTTAAATTTCAATTTCGTGAAAGTTTCGGTGTAGAAAAGTGTATTCTCCATAAACCCTTTTTTGAGCGATTTCTGTAGGTAAATTTGAGCGTTGTCTCATTCGCACATTTCGCATTCGCATGTATTGTAAGTATGCGTGAGCTTATTGTGAGCAGGACAGAATGACAGACGCGGGTGTTACGCGTGTGGTTCAAAGTCTAGCCTCTTAAGCCTTACAACGGAGTTGGCATAGTTGTACTAGTTTCGGTCAGTTTGAAGATAATGCAAAACCCAAGGCGGACTGCGATATCTGTATTGATATTCAGACCGAATTTATCCGTGGCGGTGCGAAACCGGTTTGAACTGAACAAAGTAAGTGGAACGAATTTTATGTATACAATATTAATGTGTTTTTTTTTAGTGTAAGTACCGCAAAATACGGATTACTTCTAAGATATCACTAATGGATGTTTCAAAATGTTATTCTAAAATACGATCATTTTATTCGTAAAAACGGTCAAAAACGGAACTGAAGGTCTTACTAACAAATTAACAGGGTTTCAATGTTTATTGGCGGGAACATGTAAGAATAATTTGTTGGTATACGTAATTTCGTACGTACACCAACAAATTATTCTTACATTTTCCCGCCAATAAACATTGAAATACTGTTCGTAAGAACTTCAGTCCCGTTTTTAACCGTTTTTACGAATAATATGATCGTATTTTAGAATAACATATTTCTCCGTGCATATGTATTTTTTTCATGTAAATTCGGGAAGGAAAAAAGGATGTGTTCTATTTTGGTACCGATTTTAAATGGTATGGTAATAAAGTGATACTTAAAAGAATTCATAATCTACTCTTTCATAGATGGCGCGAGTGTAATTATTTTACGGAAAAACGCTTTTTACAAGATATGCTTTAAAATATTAAGATGAATTAATTGTTCTCTCTGGATTTTAACCCTAGACCCCGCAACTGTTTCCAACGGCCTGAAGCCAATGAGTCTATGGCATCATTGTGAGGCTGACAGCAGCAGGGAGGGGAAGAGGAATGGGAAGGGGAAGGAGAAGTACCTGGCTATTCAGATCTAGTCACCAAACACGGCTAAAGCCAGTTCAAGCAAAGCTACAATTCTGAATGGTGGTCTTCAACAGGGCAATACTGAGAGTATTTTCTTCCCTGGAACGTGCCGCAAATATGCTTTATATTATTTTTGAAATGCAAAATAACACAAATCAATCAAATAAAATTTACTTACTTTCGCCGGGATTCGAACGCGCAACCTCCAGATCGCTAGTTGTTGAGGGCCTTATCGCTCGACCACGGAGGCCGCATTAAACAAAGAACTAAGAGTTTCTTGAGAAATGTTATTTTAGCAACTATATTTGTATTTTTTTTATATTCCTTTGAATCGTTAAATATACTCGGAATCCGCAAAAGTCTAAGAATCTCCGTTCGAGTCCAAAACACAATCCGCGAACAAAGGTTTAAAAAATGACGATTTAATGGTTGATATAAAGCAAAACCATGGGTACAGGTAGCTGCGTATTTTGACAAAGAGACGGAAATGTCTCTTGTTTGGGTTGAAATCTTGTATGAAATTTCTCTTCGGCTTGTTTTTCCCGTCCTTTTGTGAATACGGTCTATTGGCAGTAATCCGCATAAGTATCCACAGTTTACGTCTGCGTTGTATCGAACAATAATGGAGCATTTGTATTATTTCCAAGATTTAGGTTATGTTTCCAGGTTGAACCCCGGACAGTTTAACCCCGTTTAACCGGGGGAAAACTTTGATCAAGTTACGAATTCAACTGCTCGGTGCTCAATGAAATTTTCAAAGGCTATATAAATTTCGAAGAAGTCTTAATAAATGTGTAAATTGTTTAATTTTTGAATTTGAATTTGATTTCTTTTAAGTTTCTTCTTTTTCCATCGAAAATGTTTTTGACAGATTATAGATAATTTATTTATCTTTCAAGTGCCATAGGTCACCCAAAGTGGTTCGCTATGTTTGGTGACTAAACAGGAGTGTCTGGATTCATGGGGTGAAAGTCTGTCGGGAACTTGGCGGCGGATGCGGCTGTGCACAAAATTGCCTGAGGGCTGTTTTGTACCTTTGTATCACTGTTAATATAAGTATTCCGAAAATAAATAAAAAACCGTGAAAACGTGTGAAAATATTTTGTTCGGTAATTGTCAAATTATTAGGTCCAGTTTTCCAAATCTAGATTTCTTGGACGCCTGCTTTAAGTTTTTATTCCAGAAAAAAGAAAATTAAATTTTCGCCTACTTAACCAGAAATCTACATTACAAACTTTTTACATTACAATACATTTTATTACAGTGTATTATATTACATTACGATATTAATCACTTTCACTATTTTATTGTTTGTGAATAAAACTGAATATTTTTTTTTTTAAATTTACTCACACTTTTTTCGTTTTTAATATTATCTGGAAGGCAATTATATAAATTACCCCCCTCGTAACTAATGGATTGCTTACCATAGTTAATATGAACGGTGTTTAAATATATGTTATCGTATAAAATGTTTGTGTACTTGGGACGTTTTAATGAATTCTGTGTTTGTATTTATGAGTTCATTATTTATTTTGTATATAAAGAGACAAATTAATGAATGATGATATAACGGTCCCGCCGAAAAGACATACTAGCTACATTTTATGGAGATGGAGCGATCTAATTTTAATACAGTTTTCGTACTTTTCAGAGATAAAACTTAAAATAGAAAATTTTGATGTGCAATATTTACAGCGACTTGGCATCATCCAAAAGGGCGCGGCAAGACTGCAAAGTTATAGCGCAACAATCAGTGACGCGGTGGCACAGAATCTAACATATAATATATATGTATGTATTATTATTTGAAGGCAAAAATTGGAGTGAAGTTCATAATAATTCAGAAATTGGTATTAACAAGGTAAAACAATGGCTTGACAATAATCTTCTCACTCTCAACACTGACAAAACTAAATTCATCCACTTCAGTGCAACTCAAGCGGGACAACCAAGAGAAACTCAAAGAATCATTATACACCATTGTAATGACACAAACATTTGCAATTGCAATACCTTAGAATATGTGGATAGCATAAAATATTTAGGAATTATCATAGACAAGAATCTGAGATGGAATGAACATATCAACTTAATTTCCACAAAGGTCAGAAAACTCACGCATCTTTTCATGGCTATTAGAAATATTCTCCGCGCAAAAGATCTGAAACTAATGTACTATGCCATGTGCAACTCATTACTTGAATATGCATATTTAGGATGGGGAGGATGTACCAAATCAATACTGGACCAAAGCACAAAAATCACTATTAAGGGTCATCCTTAAAAAACCATTTAGATACCCCAGTAATGATTTATTCAAAGAGATAGGAGTTCTGGATGTGAGGCAACTATTCATAAGAAAAGTTATATTACACACACAAAAATATCGTCACATCTTCCCCTCCGTAGAACATTATCACGCCACCCGACATGCTGGGAGGAATCCAATAGTTCAACTTACTACTACGACATCCCTTGCTCAAAGACAATATTCTTACCTAGGTCCAAAAATGTTCAACCTTATACCCGGTTCTTGGAATTTTAAAAGTGCAAGCGTCTTTCGTAAATTAGTCAATGATTGGATTCTGGACTTAGGGAGAGTCGAGAGTGAACGTATGCTGTTCAACTGATAAACAAAATTACCTAACTTTCCTGATCACTAAACCAAAATTCTTACCACACTTCATTGAGTTCTGTTATATTCGTCAACGTTTCGAAATCCTTTTTGATGTTTTTTTTTTTTTTTTTACCTGGGCTTTATGGTTTTGCGCCCCTGAAGACTGTTTGAATCGAGTAGGTACTAGGTACAACACTGCTGCAAGCGTATCACATGCACGCTACACACTAACAAAACAAAACTAGCTTGGTACCTTACAGCGGTGATGATTTATAATAAATAAACAATATATAACTCAACATGTATGATCAAAGTAGCACTAAATCAGGTACTATTTATTAATATTCATAATTTCTATTTGTATTTCTATCTATATTTGTAGCTATTTTTAATTTTATTTTAGCAAAAGTAGTTCAAGACATTAGCGCGGTGTATATTCCTTTGTTGTCGTATAATATCATTTGTACTGAAAACATGTTTTTTAAATCAGTGAAAATAATCATCCTCGCAAAAATTTATTGCACATTGTAGTCACAACACTTAAAAAAAAATAATCATATATATTATTGTATATTTATTATTGTATATTATTGTATCATATAAATTATATCGTAAATTTAATGTAGTTTCTCTTTCTCTATGTAGATGTAGGTATTATCAGTTCACATTTCTAAACATATAACCTAACATAATTTCATATCGTTATGTTATATATCATATTGTAATTCCTCCATCTTGTTATCAGGTACCTGGTTTACACATTATATACTACCAACTTACCTACTTATCTCTTACTCTGTAAATCTGAATATAGTGTATGTTACCAGGCTAATTCGGTAAATCCGAATAGAATAAATGCTACCATATTACTTTTTCTACATTTTCACAAAAAACATATATGTATATATTTATATATTTCTTCATTACACAACTTGGTTTCAGAGAAAAATAATTTTTTTTTTTGTTTTTTATGATTTTTAGTTTTTTGTTATGTAGGTAATTATGTACATTTCTTAAGGACTAATAAAATGAACTAAAACCTGTCAATTTGTCTGTCCTAGAACGGGAAACTTTCCTAGTTGGACAGGCAAAGCTTTCTTATATGTAAAATGTACTTTTTTTGTATCCTTCTATAATAAATATATAAATAAATAAATGAAGATACCTATCTAATATCGATATTCATTACTTCATGGAAGCAGTTAACGATGAGGTTTCGTTTTATCGGTCGACGCAATGACGAACTACTTTTGATGCGAGTACAGTTTTATGATTATTTCACTAAAATAACTTATTTAGGTACTACTTGCCATTAAATAAATCACTCAAAGATTGTAACACACTATTTTTAGGTATTATATTATTGACACGTGCGGGTAAAATTTGGGAGAGGAAAGAATTTACTGAAATGAAAGAATTCATTAACCATCCTTTAAATAATATATTTATTTTAAAAACAAAACCAATGGAATGATAATGCACAATTATTTTAAAACATGAGACTCATTAAAATTTATATCTAGGGTCATGTAAAATTGACGACAGAAGTCGCCATTTTTATGGTTTACAAAATGAAAACTGAATCTAAATAAGAACTAATATATTGTATAAGGGCGCCAGCTCAGTTAGATACTAACTGAAACATATTTATAAATTAAAACAATAATTCCCTTAATAATATAATATTATAATAAAATTGTTTTTATTCAATCATTACATACACTGCGACTTTTCTTCATAAGAAGCCATAAACATGTAATTCAAAACTTTGATATTGGTTTCAAATGTAAATTGTAGACAAAAGGTCTAGTTTTTTAACTGTTAATTCATGGTTGAATTCCATTGTATTAGATATGAAATTAAACAATTTTTTTCACTTTGTTCCACTTGTTTATTTACACCAGGACCGGTTTCGGAACACAGTGAAAAAAATTGTTTAATTTCATATCTAGTAGACAAAAGGGTTACCCAAATTCGCATTTAACTTTGTAACTTCTGCCATTGTTTTATTATTGGTCTCTACTGTCTACAATACAATTAACAATAAATAAACACTAAATTATTCCTTATGCTTTGAGACAAAAAAAAATTGTTTGTGCATAAAATAAAGAAAAACACTAGTAATGCCTTCCAGATTTGATGCAGATTTGAATGGAAACCAATAGCCACTATTCTATCCCAATTAGCAAGCTTTCTATCTCTTAAGCTATTCTCAAACACGCGCTTTACTATCACAGCTTGACCTATTTTAGATTATCGCTCGCCATACATTCCCAATGATATTCCCGAATCCCATGTATCGCGAGTGATATGGTGAAATAGACCAAGCCATGAAAGTGCAGCGCGTGTGTGACACTAGGATTGTTACTCTTCTCTCAGTTCGTACATTTCCAACCCATCTGAATTCCACAATGGTGATGTAACAGTTCTCTATTTGAAATTTAAGCAAAGAATAAATAGTCTGTATTTTGGATAACGACGGACGGAATTTTGACGGCCGGCGCGCGTGGTCGAGCGGTAAGGTATTTGATTATTTTGTGATATGTCACAATTAATTAATTAAAAATATTACATTTTCGGCACGTTCCAGAGTAGAAGAACTCTCAGTCACAGTAGACCTCGCGTTCATTAATGTATGTTTCTAAATTTTATCTTAATTAATAAATCAAATCCAGTTTCCTCTGAAATCATATAAGATTTGTAAGTAGGTACTCAAACATCTACCTACTTATAAATCATTTAATATTTTATTATTGTGTGTTTTTTTTTTAAATTTAAAATAAGTAATTATATAATTTGTCCAAGAAACGCTGCTGTAAATGACAAATCGTTTTATAAGCTTTTTTAAAATATGTAGTTACCTTGATTTAGAAGAGCTCACTCAAAGTTAGCCATCTAGTTCAAATTAGCCATCTAGTAAAAGTAAGGCTTGCTTCAATAATAAAGTGGATGCAGCAGATTTTCGAAAACCCAAATCAGTTAACCATCAATTTATAGTTAGCTATCTAGTCAAAGTTAGCCATCTACTCAAAGTAAGGGTTGCTTGAATAATAAAAAGGATGCAGCAGATTTTCAAAAACCCAAATCAGTCAACTAATCAAAGTTAGCTACCTGCCCAAAGTAAGTCATCTTGTTAAGTAAGGCTACCCTGTGTAATAAAGTGGAGGCAGCAGATTTAAAAAAATCCAAATCAGTCACCTATCTAAACAAAGTGAATGAAGCAGAATATCGACACCGGAAACGAAACGCACAAACAAATTGTTGACTGATGTAATTTTTATTTTATTTATTTTTAGTTATTTTATTTTATTTTTTATTTTATATTACAGAAACAAACAGTACATTGGTTACAGTGATGAGACAGTTTACAGATATTAAATGATATGTCATGGTGGGTGCCTATGATATGTTTCTTTGAATGTATGTTATTTGTAATTACCGGGTGATGTGCGTAGTGTATATGTGCGGGAGTATATGTGTGAGTAAGTTTTTAGGTGTGAGAAGTGTATGCGCATTGAATAGTTTATATTATCGACATGTTTATATCATTGACATGATGCTCTTTTTAAATTTGGGCAGTGAATCGGAGAAAATGTCAATGTTAGAATTTAGGCAAATATTATTGAATGTATGAAGAGCACGGTTAATTGGCGAATTAGTTGCTGCATTTGTTTTGTAATTTAGCGTGTGGAACAGTGCAGTATGTTGTGTACGTCTTAAATGCCAAACGTTCGATTTAAAACATCCATAAATTAACTTTATTACCAAATAAGAAAGAAAATTAGCCATTTTACCTAATATTCTTTTGGACGTTCAATGTCGTGCATAGGTAATATTTATTACCGCTCTATTTCGAGTCTTCAGCAACATAAATATCATTAAATAATCTCAGCAGCCATAGAAGCGGCTACTTATCCAACGCTTATTGCTTTGTTTCTTTAAAGGAAACGCTGGAGAAGTTTTATGAGCGGGAAAGCTCGATCCATCACGCTAGAGCGGCTAGAAAGAGCTTTTTGCAGTGGCGCGACGTTCGTGTTCCAACGGCGAGAATTTATTGTGGTTTTTTAAGCTTGTCGCTTGTAAACTCCTCTGCACATTTGCTGACTTTCTTTGAATTTCAAGTTTCTACGAAACTAACCCAATAACTAACTAACACAAAACCCAGCTATGAAATTTGCAGTCAAAAGTACAATTTAAACAACGAAAGATTTAAAACCGTTAATGCTCGATTGCTCTTGATCAGAATTTTATGTATGCTTCCTTCTATTTCCTTAAATATTTAATTTCACGAAGCCATTGGCTTTGCTGAAAAATTATACTAAGCCGAAGGTTTAGAGTTAAAATTGTTTTGAAGTCCTAATGTTGGAATGCAATAATGGTTTGCTGAAATGTCCTTATATGTTTCAAATAATATGTTTATATGTTTGATGTTTATTAATGGTTTTTTAAAGTTTTAAAACTATCTATTCCAATCAGTTTTTATAGGTAAACTGTTATGCTTTTGTGAATGCTGCTAGAGCAGATTAAGAATATAATGAAATTAATGCAATGTGGTATTTTTTTTTTATTATTCCTATCATATTTACACCAGAATAAGCACGATAAAATAAATGTTTCTCTTTTTTTCACGAGCAGATTTATATACCTAACTTTCTTATATAAAAAAAACATAGTGTTGTCTTATTACTTAGATAAAGTTACTGGGAGGAAATCCATGTCTAGTTTTACTGTAGATATACTACACATGTTTACACTGATAACATGTAAAGTGTCGATTTTCCGAAAATGAATAATTAAATATTATAACAAAATAAATATTCATCCTAGACTTGCAGAAAAGTCAATAGATGACGTATATTAAAAACGGATAAATTTATCCTGACACTATCTAGATGGAATTTAATTCGAGTTGAATCCTACAATCGTCCATAAAGATAGCAGCCAATAAAAATATGCGTTAAGAAAATGAAGATAATGTTGTTAGTTCTCAGTCGAAGTATGATACAGTTAAATATGACCGAATCGGATAGGAACGCATTAGCTAAGTGGTCAGAGCAACAGCCCGGAAAGCCTAGGTCTTGGGTTCAGGTTCCAGATGTAACCCGATCTTTTTCTGATTTTTCTGCTTTAAATTTTCGATTGAGTTTCACTAATATTGTCTTCATTAATTAAAATATTACAATTTGAGATTTTACCTATTAAGTAAAGAATAAAAAGAGTTATGCTAATAATGTTAGATATTGTCTTCAATAATTAAGTCAAACTTTATTATTTACGTAAACGTAAATAAATTCAAATCACGTAGGTGCGTCAAATTATTCAAGTTTGTGACATGCTCGTGCTCGTGTGTGTGTAGCATCCTGTAAAACATTTTAATAATAAAGTAGACTTCTTGGGGGACAGCGAACGGAGCCTGCGGAAGACACGGGCACCGGCGCGTGCTGCGACAGGTGTCACTGAAATTCATTTCCGGCGAAAACGTTACGGAAGTAACAAGGAATGTGAAACGCAGGCTGTGGGTCGCAGACAAACAATCCAAGGTGCAGCCTGCGCAGATTTACATGGGCTGGATATTGCTACATACACAGACAGGGTGATTCGAATTATTAGCAAGCACCTTTTAGAAACGATGTTTGACGATCTCCGTTGAAGGAGGGCAGCTCCTTAGTTTCAAAGATCGCAGGCTCCAAACCCGGCGATGGCTAGTAAGTTTTTTACACAAATTCTGTTAATAAGTATGGAATAGTTGCTACCCGTTTCAGGATAGAAAACTCTTCGTATGATTCTCGTGAACAGCCTGTATTTTTTTATTTTTTTTCGTTGTTTGTTTTTGGGGTGTTATGCCGTGTTGCGCTACCTCCTTTTTTATCTTTATCGGCAGATCCGACACATCGTCGGATCTGCCGGATCTGCCCTGATGATGGACACTGCAACGCTGTCCGAAACGTTGGCTAAAGAAGGAGGTAGCGCAACACGGCATAACACCCCAAAAACAAACAACAAAAATGCTTTTGGCCGTGAAAATCTAAAAACGTATCAGCCTCTATTTTTAATCTAAACGTTGAATGAAATGGTCATAAATATGTGTAATTAACGAGACAGTCACATTTAAAGACACTGGTGGTCTTAATATACGGAAACTTCCAAGATCTCCGTATATGTGCTTGTAACTGTTCACCTTTTCCTTCCACCTCAAAAAAATCCCTAAATGAGCACCTTAGTCGCACAGGCTCGGGAAAATATAACACATGTTGGAATCCTACGCCAATTTTATACACTCAATAAATAGCCTGAGAATTTTCATAAAACTATCATTAGAGTTGAGTTTGTTGCTTTCCATATCTCAAATGAAAATCAATTTTAATACTGTGATCACAGTGACAAGACTTGAAGATATGCTTTCGGAAATAATATCAAATTCCACGTTTCATAAAGAAAATATTCATCGGGAGGCACCTTGCTTGGTGTCACTGGCTGAATATTATGAAAATTCTCTTTATATTTCTAGAAAAATTCTTGTTTTCTTCGCAATGTGTACTTTTACCTATGTTATTTTTTCATGATGGAATGCTTTAATTTAATCGCTAAAGAATTAAAGACGTCTGTCATTTTGACTAATGTCTGACAGCTTGACAGCAGACTTGACTGATAGATGATAGATGATAAATATATTCAAATCAAAACAATTATTTCCATTGTTTGACTAAACTCCTCTCTAACCGAATAATAACAATCGATTTTACATTGTTATGAGCGCACAGTGATTGACACTATGACAATCCGTATACATTAGAAAATCTTTTTGGCGGAAAAATGCGGGAAGGGGGAGGAGATTTCTTTTAGATTGACCGGTCAGTGGCTGAGTTGGTATCCAAATATTATCGGGTTTTTCGTAACCTCAGAACGCTTGACTTTCTTCTTTAAAAAAAATTATACCTATACGTGACTATGTTTGCCTCTTTTGGTTGCAACACTGGACGATGCCCCTTCCGAAGGTCGCAGGTTCGAACCCGGCGTGCGCAAATAAAATTTAATACATTTATTTGTGTTATTTCACAATTGATTTATCAAAATAATATATACTATATTCGCAGCACACTCCAGAGTGGAAGATACTCTCAGTATCGCCCTGGTGTAAGACCACCATTCAGAATTTAAACGTTGCTTGGAATGGCTTTAGCCGTGTTAAGTGCTAGATCTGAATAGCCAGGTACTTCCCCACCTTCTTCTTCCACATCTCCTTCCCTTCCCCACTTACCTTCAGCCTCACAACCTTCCCCAATTGGGGATGCCATAGTCTAACTGGCTCCAGACGGGAGGAGTTGGGACTCTTGCGAGGTATTCTATAAATATATATATATATATATATGTGTATATTTAAAACTATATGTATGTATAATAATCACTCTTCTTCTCAAATTTTGCATGAAACAATAGTAGGTATGTCTCAATAGAATTATTAGCGTAGGTTAACTTCACCTTACCCAATTGTACCTTTTTGACAATGATACCTTTTTGACAATGATGCCTTTTTATTTAACAAGTGAAATCTTACAGACTTTTCATAACTTTGAGACAATGAAATTATTTATTCCTTGCTCCCTTGTGAGATCGCAGCTAGAACATGCACTTTCTGTTAAATGGTCTCCTATCTATTCTTAACTTACACTGCTTGGAGAAAATACAAAGGAGGTTTCTTAGATATCTTTAATATAAGCCGAGGCATCCTGTAAATGATATCTTTGTCTAATCTAAAACCACGACTACTTTTCCCCGCAGAACGATATTCTGATACCGTTTAAACTACTGAATAAGTTAATAGACTGCCCTCAAATTTTAAGTGTACTAGAGTAGTAGTACTCTTTTAAATGTACTAGACTCCATCATATCTTTCACTGTGACAACATACACACACATTTCATATTATTCTTATATAGGCCTTTTCAACATATTCAAAACCTCTCCAAAATTCATCAAAGCAAAAATAATATTGTGTCTGGTATTTACTCGTATATGTATTAATTTAATTTTAAGTTATTTTTGTAATTTTGTAGTGTTGTTTAACTAACTAATGTACCTACTCCTATTTCACTTTTTTTTCGACAAAAAACTATGTTTATTAAATCACTAGGGACGTTCAAAAGTTTAAAACATTATCTATTTGTATCTATACTTCAAATAATACCCTAGCATGTAAATGTAACCCGCCCGATAAATTTTATTATCATAATCACTCACCAGTTATTTCTCAGAGGCATGTTATTAGAACCGTGTACAGATCCTTGTACTACTTTCTTAAACCTTGCTGTTTACAAATCTTTTTAATCTATGTGGTTTCTAAAATATTCATTTTAAATATTTTAATTTTTAAAATATTTATTGTCTTCTAACCTAAGTCTCCATCTTTTAACGTGCGTTATCTTGACCACAAACCGAAAAAATCGTTTTATGGCTTTTGGAAATCTGTAATAATAATACCAAATGAAAATCTGAGTATTTAGTATTAGGTAGGTACAAGTTCTCTTTGAAAATAAAAGATGGCAGCACTTCCATTTGTAACTTGCACATGGAGTGAGGGTATACGACAGACGTTACGGTAATAATACTATGAATATAATGTTGGCCAATCCAGTTAGAAAATCATTTTATTTTGTGGCATCGTTAAATAAAAAAAATGTTCTTTGTTCTCCATTTCTCTTTTTTTGACTTTCATCTGAAAACATTTATATGTTGAGGCCCTCTTTCGGTTTTAACTGGGGTTTCGCATTTGCCGGACCATAAACGTTAGTTCACGCACCGAATGCTCTACTCAAATGTAACGGCGGCGGCCTGAGGGCAGTTCCGGACTCTCCCACGGGGGTCTCGCTACTTCCGGTGGGCGCGTCATCGTCGGTACACGCTTCCGGTCGCTTGAATACCGCGTGGTATTTCACGTGGATAGAAATAGCAATTATTATTTAAATATAAAAACGCTCAAAAAATATTTAAAAATTATATTAAAAAATAAAATTCATTAGTATTTTCAATGGGTGGGCTTTTAGTGGTTACCTAGGTTTTTTTGTATGGTGAGGTGTCAAATAAACATAAGAAAATCAATAATTGAATGAGTAAATGTTGAGAAGTGCACTTAAGAGATTTCATATTTTGAATATCAATTAATCAGCCATTTGGTTGAAAATTATTTTTAAACAGTTTTGAATTATGTTCCGAGTTTGGGTTGTTAATAAACGTGGCACAGTTTTTTTTTTTCAATTAAATAATTACTTACATTTCTAAGATAACTAACTCCTTTGCAGTGTATTCAGTTGATATGCCATTTACTACTTACAAAGATAATATGATGTGACTCCGGGTTTGTCTCACAAACTCTATTAAATAAAAATTAGATTCAACCAAAACACTTTAGACTTTATTAATGAGCTTAAATGATTAAACATGAGCTCTGACATCTTATTTATCAAGCGGTAGTAATTATTCTGGACTCCGACCTTGAAGTTTCCACAGTATTTATTATACTCTCAATCTCTACATTACCGATAGCTAAGCGCCTTCTATGGGTAACATAATAGACTACTATCTAGTACCATCTATGGATAAGCTCTCACACTAATATCTAGAATATAATAACTTAAAAATCTACTTTTGTCATACATATCTGCAGGCCAATACTCAAGCGTTTTCACTGTTACAAGGGGTCACTGCTTTATTATACTCCTGACCACAGAAAGCTTACCTAAGCTAATATATTTATAAAACATTTTATGCCTGAAATCTGCTCACATCTACTGTTTATAATCGAAATATTGCTTAAAACAAATTCTACTCTGCATTCATGTATCAATTACCTGAAGCTAGCTGAATGGTCTGGCAAAACCCCAAGAGTGTTTTTCCAGTGACCTGTGTTACCTATTCTACCAGTTGTTGTAATATGGTGTTGTCCACAGAAGCGACCGGTTATATCGTTACCGGTTAATTCCGCAGTTCCAGCTACTGAAAAGAGATGTTACTGGAGTCGGTGCTGGGCATGGACGTGTGGGACGTGAACCGTTCCAAAACCGGGAAATTACCTACGTGATACGTACTTTTGCGGTTCAGAGGCATAACCATGTAGTTCTACCGCAACTATACGCATTTAAGATGTTTTGAATTTTTTAATGAAATGTTTAATGATTCATAATAAAAAACAGTTTGTGATTACCTACTACGTGGTGTTAAACAAGATGTAGGTACTACATTGTATATTACATGGTACAATATAAGTGTAATATAAGGTATAATACAAGGTGTAAAACGATGTGAAAAATATGGTGTAATACAAGTTGTAATAGAAGGTGTCATAAAAGATGTAACACAAGATGTAATACAAGATGTAACACAAGATATAATTCAAGATGTAATACAAGGTATATTGCAAGGTTTAATGCTTTTCGCCTTAGAAGTTTATTTTCTTATAGTATTGTATTAAAAAAAACTGAAAAACCACACAATATGGCAACTTGCATAAAAACGGGTACATATTTCAATGCGCCATAGCTCATAGTGGAATTTATTTGGAGCTTAAAAACTTTGCACTGGTTGTGCGAATTCCAAATCTCTGCGACTTTTTTGACCATCTTTCGTTTTTATGGTAGATAGTATATCAGCTTAAAAAATGCATTAGTTTATTTTTTTTCATACATGAATACCGCACAAGAGTCCCTACTTCTACCGTCTGGAGCCAGTGAGCCGTATGGCATCCCCAATCGGAGTATGTAGTGAGGCTGAAGGTAATGGGGAAGGGAAGAGAATAGGGAAGATGAAGGTGGGAAGTAGCTGGCTAATCAGATCTGGTCACCAAATACGGCTAAAGCCATTTCAAGCAACTTTTCAATTCTGAATGGTGGTTTTACACCAGGGCGATACTGATCCCACTCTGAAACGTGCCGCAAATATACTGTATATTATTTTTAATTTATTAGAAATAACACAAATTAATCAAATAAAATTTATTTTCACACGCCCGCGACCTTCGGTTTGGGAGTCGAGAACCTTACCCCTCGACCACGGAAGCCGTCTATTTATGCTGAGATATGAAAGTCGTGACTCGAGGAAACATTTTTTGACAATTTTTTTCAGGTTGTGATTGTATTTGTTAATATGTATATTGCTAACATTGCGTTTTATTGTCAATAATAGTCATCACACTTTATTACGTGAACTTTTTTTAAAACCAATTAAAAAAATATATTATTCATTTTTACTCTCATGAAAACTTTACTAAAACTTGAGTTGCAATAGCGTACCTCTGTGCCACAGACCTGCTTGGGGCGTGGCAATGGCGTTTTAATTGAAAAGCCTTATCATTCTTTATCCTCTCCTGGTGGCTGGGCAGCCGGATAGTTGGGTGCCCACGTGTGATCACGGCCTTATAACTTCTGTTTCATTGAATAATTTAGATGGCCTCTTAAAGAAAACGATTTCTTACGTGCTGGCTACGTTTTCTGAAATTATAGTAACAATGATTTATCTTTCAATTTAGAGGCGTTGTTCAGGTAGGATAGAGATCCTGAGTTCGGTTCTCAGATTAGTATTATCTTATTCTTTAATAAATAATTATTTGCGTTTACTATTCTACTAAAATCATAATCTTCGTATCCCTTATCTTCAATTTCACAATCATCAATTTCAAATATGTTACACGCATATTTCAATTGATCAATGAATCGTACCACTGGTACTTCTGTAGAGGCAATTTCGTTAAGTAGTTATATAAGTACTTTTGAAACAAGCTTAGGTCCACTATAATCCATTATAATTAAATGAAACAATATAACTTTGTTGGAACCATTGATTTACATTAATAAAATCGATTTTAGTATATATCGCAAGCCCACATAGAAAATTATGATACCTCCAACCATACTGTCTCACAAAAACACTCCCGCCTTCCAATCCATGATCCACCGCCTAGTAAATATCCCATTGTCTAATTATAATTTCCTAAATGAACTTTTTATAATAAAACAAATTGCTGTCAATAACGAATACGAACCAAATTTAATTAATAATATCTCTAACAAAAAACTTAACAAATTTTCAAAAAAGAAATATGTATACAATTCTAATAATAATAACGATAAAGAATTGCGAAAAAATTATATAACAATAATTTTTCGTACAAGGAATAATATCGGTAATTTTTTAAGAAACTCTAAAGATAAAGACCATAAATTAACTAATTCCGGAATATATAAACTCAAATATGTAATGACTAATGATTGTTCCTAATTTTATATCGAGAAAACAACCTGTAATTTCGAAATTAGAATCAAAGAACACTTAAAGTGTCTTAATAATAATATTTTTTCCCGTTTCGCTAACCATATCATTAAAATAACCATTGTTTTGAAAACTATACATGGATAAATATCCTTCATTTTAATAATAAAGGAAAACGCCTAGATAACTTAGTAGCTTTAGAAATAAAAAAAATCCCTTAAAAATAATGAGTCGATTATCAACAAATAAAAAATATTAACTTGCAGACCAATCTTAAATCTGTTACCTTTCGATGTCCGTTCTGTTTCCTCCCACAACTCTGTATAAATTCCTAGCAACGCCTCCGTCCCTACCACAACACTTAGTAATAAATTGTATCCTCCCGCTGTTTTGTAATTGTCAAATCATTATATGTTTGTTCTGAGGTAGGAACGGTTGTTCCGAAACACGTAAGCGTTAATTAAATAAATCAGTGGTTCTAACACAGTTATATTGTTTCATTTAGTTATATAAGTTTTCGTGGAAGTCACTATGTGGTTGACATGTTACTAAATGAGATAAACACTTTGTTTTTAACCACTAATTTATTTTAATTCATCCACCAACGGGTTTGTTTGGCTACACTTTCCTAGGGGTGAAATAAATAAACCGAGAAAATATACGTGGTGTTGGTGTAGGCAAATAATGTACAGGTAAAGAGGAAAGAGAAAAACAATATATTTTCAAGTTTTGTTTGTTATAACCTAAGTAGTTTATAAAATGATAATTTATTGGTAATAAATTTTATAAAAAATTGCGACATCGTTCAGTAATTTCTTTTATGCGTCCCTTTCCAATGTTAAAAAATAATTGCCGAAAAGGATACCTTACTTTTTTTTAGAACCTCCTCAAAGATAAAAAAAAATGTTACTCAACAGTAAAGTTATTACCGGCGCAAAACTTATAGAGAATAGAGAACCTAGGATGATTTTGTCCGAAAAAGCCCGCTACAAAAATTGTTTAAATAGATTTAGTATTATTAGTTAAATTCTAATTATTTTGTTAAAGTATCTTTGTTTGCATATAAAATAAGATTTCAACTAAATTAGGTACCCATTTTAGCGTTAAAAGCAACCCTTTAAAATATTTTCTTTTTTAAATTAAGCTATAAAAGTCGAATCTCCTGCTCTAACAAGAAAACGCATAACTCACCCTTCCTTCCGATTGTATTAACACTTTCGCACAAAACCCTTTCCCTATGTACTAGCAACATCATTTTTCAAACTCGGGTTAAAAATAAATTGAATTGTGACAATAATTCAACTACGTACCGCGGTGCGACCATTGTTTCTTATTTCCGGCCCGTTCTTGTGACATTTTCTTCGTTTCTTTATTCACAAACGATTAATGTATAGGACCAACACAATGGGTCTGTTTGACCCTAAAATATGGCTTTCCGTGGGGCGTAAATTGTGAGCATAATTTATTAAAAAAAACTGAATTTAAAAGTTGCGAATTAATTTTTACGACACCTATAACTTTGTCTTTTGTGACCGACGGGGTTTCTCGGTAAGTGCCAGAAGATATTAAAACATTTAAAAATTCTCCCATCTTCTATTAATAACAAGACGTAATAAGACAGAAGATACTATGTTAATTTATAGAAGCTATAGTGTTTACTTTAGCATTTTATTCATCCGATATTATTTTACATCAAGGTACACAAAATTTTAATAAACTCTATTTGTTCAACTTTTGTATAACGGTTTTGTTTGCCTTGGAAATGTGTGGTAGGATAAGTTTGGTTGCGCGTTAGTAGGTAAGTACTTCGTTTGGCAAACATGAATATTTTATTAATGAAATAATTAAAAACACTTTCAGCCTTACTAAAAAAAATACTTCGCGGCCGTTAAACGGTGTTTTTGTGAATCTTTAGATTTGACAATTCCGTATTTTACTTGTTTAAATTGAAGTTTTCATAATAATCCGCTAGGTGGTGTGATTGATGCGCCTGCGCATGGCTTTCCCGCTGAAAAAAAATAGCCGCGAATGCGGAAAAAAGTCGGTCGCGAATGTGTGTGTGATTAAAATGATGTTTTCGTTAATGATTTCAATCCTTGACTAATTCGGGGGGTTGCTTAGAGGATCAACAGGGGGAGGGATGGGAGAAGTGGAAAGGGGAGGTGCTTAGAAGATGAAAGACAAAAATTACAATGGAAATATTTTTAAGATAGGGTTATTAACAAAATTAATTTGATTATTCTTTTCAACTTCTCTCCCGTCACTACTTCCATTTCTACCCACGCCTCTCTTTCTATACTTGATAATTTAGTTTTTAGTACATTTAATGTCCTGATGAAGAGAACATCGTTCTCGAAACATGTTGATTTTTTAAATAAAGATTATCGTGGTAAAAACCAAGGGTTTATAATTATTTCATTAATAAAATGGCGCCACAAAGAGAATTCGCAAAATTAGAAGAAATGAATGTTTTTGACTTGTATAAAACAAAAATATAATTTAAATTGATTTTCATGTCTTAAGCTACCTGCAGACAATTTGCGTGTGTGTGACGTTCTATTACACCACATTTTGCGGCTTGCTTGCATAGTGTAAAAGCGAAATAATAACCAGGTATTCGATTCAAGAAAGAACAGTTTTACATTAGCATAGCCACAAATTAATTTCGTATTTCTATGGTAGAAGCCTAGATAATGCGTTAAAATTATATCAAATGAAAACAAATCACTTTTTATATAGGCACTACTTATTTAATCAAATCAACTCGTTTCGAAATCAATGATTTCTTCGTCAGGATTAAATGAAAATTGATAAAATGAAAATGGGCAAATATTTAAAAACAAAAATTATTAAAAAAGAAAATCAAACATTTACGGGTTACATTGAATAACCTGACAATAATAGAAATTCTCTAAATACCGCCACATTAAGAGGAAAATATTGCTTGTGTCGTGATGGAGGACTCAGCCATTCATTGACGGCCGTCCGTGGTCGAGTGGTAAGACACTTGACTCCCAATCGGAAGGTCGCGGGTTCGAACCCGGCGTGCGCAAATAAATTATATTTGATTAATTTGAGTTATATCACAATTAATTAAAAAAAATTATATATATCTACTATATTTGCGGCTCGTCCCAGAGTGGAAGATACTCGCAGTATCGCCCTGGTGTAAGACCACCATTCAGAATTGAAACGTTGCTTAATAATGGCTTTAGCCGTGTTTAGTGACTACATCTGAATAGCCAGGTATTTTCTCACCTTCCTCTTTCCCATCTCCTTCCCTTTCCCACTTACCGTCAGCCTCACAACATACCCCAACTGGGGATGCCATAGTCTCACCGTCTGTAGACGGAAGCAGTTAAGACTCTTGTGAGGTATTCTCTACAAAAATAAAAATAAATTAAACAAAATAAAATAAAAAAATAAAAATAAAAATAAATAAAGCTAGCCGAGTAATTGCCAAACGCGATGCCAACTCGGCCTATGAAATTAAACATAAAGCTACTTATTTGTCTAAACTTGTTAATAGGTTGACTTTCATTGAATCCTGGCGAAGAAACCATTAGTTTTGAAATATGATGATAATTTTGATTAAATAATTAGTGTATTTAAAGTGATTTGTTTTATTAAAAATGACGCCACAAAGTAAATTTGCGATAATTGAAGAATTAAGTTTATATTATTTATTCTCCAATAATTATTTTTAATTCACTTCGTGGCATTATTTGAATGAAATGAAAATTAAAATTAAAATATAAGTTGTATATGCTAATTGTATAAATCTGCTCATTTCGACTGTCCTAAAACAGGTTAATTTCCTAGTTGGACAGCCAAAGATCATTGTAATATGAAATATGTAACGTTTTTAAAAAGAATAAAATAAATAAATAAAATATACCTAGTTTACTTCGCATCCAGATGAAGGAACTTTAAATTCTGAAATATGTCGATGACATTTATAAAATAGTGGTTTAAAACCCCTAAAAAAATTGGCGTATTTTGTCAGAGGCTAAAAATATTCCCGTTTTGCAATAAAATCCAAATAAATGGAACATTTGTTAACGTATTCGAAAACTAAAAACTGTTTTCGAAAGGTGATGAAATAGGATTTCAAATGTCTGTATTAAAAATTACTATGTATTTTTTTAAATATAATTTTTTTTTTGCGAAAATTTTAAAAAGTTTTAAAAATAACTCACTTTACTTTTTTTTCTAACTAAAATTACTGATAATGAAAAAACATAAAACACATACTTATTTCATTAGATAAATGAATTAAAAACCTTAGTGTCACTTCACTTTTTTCGTTTCATGTAAAAAACATTCTTAAAAAATTCACAAAGTTCCATAATTTTTTTTCAAATTGCTATCGTAAACTTTGGTTTCAGAAAGGGGTAAATTTTAATTTTTTTGTGGTTTTCTTTTAGATTTGAATATATAGTTCGTTGTATTCTCTTTCTAAAACCGTTTAGATCACATTTCTGACTATGATAGTAAGGGAAAAACAACGATTTCTTTGAGACCTATGTGAGCTGGGACAAATATGGTCTCCTGTGATTAAACGGGTTAAACAAATTTAATTGTTTTCATACAATTATATTATTTCCACCTTATAAGGGATTGACGATCTCCTGATTTTTCTAGAGGGATTATTTGATGAATCTGTCTTTTGTTGCACTAAGTTCTAATTTCAGATAAGAAGGTTTCATTTATTATTCATCTTATTCGATCAAAGAATTCAAAAATAATATTAACAATAAACGAGGAAACTTTATTTTTTTCTTTTTAAGAATATATTAACGATGTTATCATTTTCATAGGAATTCCCTTACAGCAATTTCTCCGGCATACTTTCCCAGTAGATCAGTGGCACGGCGACTGGCAACCCACATTCATCCATCCCTTATCTACCGATAACGTTAAATAAAACATCCCCTCCGGATCAATAAAGTATTTTACGCCCCAAGGTTCCTGCCACTGCGAGTAAGGCTGCGCTACGGACTAAAGCGTCTGTACCGGGAAGTCTCCTGGAAGGCTCAATGTCTTATCTGACTCTACTCTCTGTGGGTAGCAACTAGCCACCGCGTCATCAGTCATTCGCTTTGTTCGTTGAACGATTGCTTCTTCCTCTACTCACGGGATTGGATTTGTGATGCTTAGTTTTTATTGCTTAAAACGATATGTTTGATGCACTTGAATATCATGTATGCAATAAAATAGGGTATTCATTGAAAGGGCTATCGAAAGCTCAAAATCGCTCAAAGCTCAGTATCGTAAACTTTAACAAAACATACCTGTTTTATAATGTAATACATTATATACTATATTGCAGTTGTTGAGTAAGTAATCATTGGGATTGGATGAATGAATGAACATTAGGATACAACCAATGAGTCTAAATAAAACACCCTAAGAGGGAACTTGGCATACCAATAAAACATTACTTCCAACCGGTTATACTAAAATGGCGGCTATGACGGAACTAATATTTATTACGTATCATATAAACTGAATAATAACTATTGAAACCGCAGCCTTTTTGATTAACTTGGACAGAATGTTCGGTATATATTTAGATCGATAAGCCGAGTCCTTCTCTAAAGCATTTTGTTTAGTCATATACATTTGTTACTTATGAAGTAAAAAATAATAATATATATTATAGTTAGAAACCTTGATATTTAATTTGGAATTTAATTTAATTTTTATGTTTTAATAACTTTTTTGGGTTATTTTAATTTATCAACCGTGTTATTCCAATCCAATCAACCGTGAATTTCCAATCTGTAAACTTCACCCGCCATAACACAGGGACATCTCTAGCACAGCGGATGAAATAACACAAAAATCTATACAATTTACAAAGTTCTTATAATAAATAAATAAATCTTGATACATAACATATAATTTAGTTTTTTTTATTTTTATAATTAAGATGTTAGCTTATAACCTGATTCGTAGTACTTGATATTTATCCATTTTTAATCAAAGTTAAATGAAATTATGTGGTTGAATTTTAAGATAAAATTCGACGGGAATGCCCAAGTACATATTGAAGTATAAAGCGAAAAAGGTTTTCATCATTCTAGAAAGCAATTTGATTTTTTTTTATATACGTTCGTTATAAGGTGGTTTTACCCGAAAAACATCTTATCAAATAACTTCCTAATTAATTAATTTTTAATTAACTTCCTAATTATTTTGTATGTATTTTATGTGCTGACGAACATTTAAATACAAATTGTATTAAAGGAATTCGTCACTAATTCTACGAGATCCATTAAGGTTCCGTGTGTCTTACTAGATTTAAACAACGGCATTTGTCACCAAAATAAAGATGTCTTAAATTGATAGGCCGTAGAAGGTACCTATCATCTATTCTTATCACCAGGTCTTATCGCCTCCTCACAAACCTTTTGTCTACTTGCTAAGGAAATCTATCATTCCAGACTTTCTATTCCATTATATCCTTCTTGGATTTTATGTCCCTTTCATCTTACGACACATTGGGAGCTATTTGGATAATTTGATTAAAAGGTGATTTACTTGTTTTTTTCTAGCTCACATGCTTTTAGGGATGAGAATTTATTCTAAGTATGTGGATGTAAAATTAGCTTTTCTTATTCTTTTTAATAATAAAATGATTTTCTTTGTTTCAGGTATGGATGCATTCGAGATTCAATCACTCGAATTTATTATCTACAGTGTGTTTAAAAAACGAAATGCCATTTCAAATGGGTAAGTAGGTACATAAACTCAATATTTTGGATTTGATAATAACAAATCGTGGTTGAAAACCATTTAATATTATATTAAAACATTTTTCTACTTAATTTATTTGTGAATGTAACCGGTTTCAGCATATTAAGGCTATCTTCAGTCCTTTGACTGGCCATCACCGACAACGACATCATTGTGACAAGATTGACCATGACCAGTCTGAACAGACTGAAACTGGTTACGGTCAGAAATAAATTATGTGGAGAAAAGTTTAAATTTGTGTTAATACATTATATAAAGTCATTCACACAATTTTGCAAAAGTGAATTATATTCAAATTAGAAGTGATCAGACTTTTGAGCTTAAATTATACAATTCCTATCAAATCTCTTTTGTCGTCATTGTTGATAGATAAATTATAAAGTGATTGGAGACAGCAAAAAATCCAGTCTAGCGATTTGCTGAACCTACAATACCTACATGTTCTAAAGAACGTCTTTTTAATATGCATAGATTTTGCACGTGAATAAATTAGTTCATTAATTCAAAAAAAAAATCGTTAATTCGTTGTTCGCTACTTTTCGGGATCTCTTCTAAATATCTTTTTCACAAAGTTGTTCCTCCGCGAAAATCTTCTCGCCGTGATCTGAAAGGCATTATTCCATGGACGGCGCCAGACAAAACTATTCAATAGATTTACTGCGAGCAATTGCTTCCAAAGTTTATCGTAGCTGCAAAGGTCTCTCCTTGTTTTCTATTGCCGCAACTATTAAACCATCACTTTCTTTCTCCCTTATTTTGCTCCCTTGTTCACCTCTCCTGCCCCCTTTCCTCCCCCATTCATTCTGTTCCTCCAAACGAGTATATTTTCATTTCAGATAAAATCGTGACGTTCGGGTTTAAAACCCGATTCGTTCACAGGTCGACTTGGATAGAACGGCGCTTGGGACCAAGTGGCGAATAATTTTATGTTTAGATAACCTCCTTTCGGTTTTTATTCGCCTGAATGAAGATGGAAAACAATCAAAATAAACTATGGTTGACGTAGGAGAATATGAACTTATTTCCTCATCACCTTTTGTAATGTAATCAAACGAAACGCTGAGTCAGCACCTACGTTTTATTGATCAAATAAATAAATGCCAGTAGGTACTTTGAATAATATGTGATACTAATCCTGCATAATAGCATGTCTTATTCTTCTTTATTCTTTTTTACTTTCGTTTTTCTGTTTTTTATTCTTACATTTTCTATTTCCATTTAGTATTTTTCTAATTTAATCTTTCCTATTTTCAACATGTATAAATATTTAATTCGTATGTTCACACTGGACCTCACATATCCACCATATTTCATTGGTCACCATGAAACAGGCAGTCGCCTAGTACGGTGATTTAATGTATCATTTATATGTAAATATTCTAATGTAAAATCATGTATTCTATAAATATTTAAAAAATAATCAAAACTCTCTCAAACATCTTTTTAAGAGTAAACTAAAAATAATATATAATCTGCTCGTTCATAGATGGGGTAATTTAATTTTTTAGATAAAAAAATATTTTTGTAAATAATAATTTATAATTTGGGAGGCGGGAATGGGTACCGCCGCCCTGGGAACCATTTATTGGATAGCCAACACCTATGCCATAGGTCACCCCAAGAGGTTCGCTACGTTTGGTGACTTAGCAGGGGTGCCCGGGTTCATGGGGTAAGGTTTATCTAGGCCTTGTCGGCGGATGATCTAGACACATTGAACCCCAGATTCCTACCCAACCCTCATACCTTTTTCCTTCTCAGAACTTCCTCTCCTACCATTCCTTAATACCCATCCACACAGCATCCCCAAAGATGACATAGGCCCTGAGGGAAATTATTTTCCCCAGGGCCTCCTGTTTGGACCTTATGTAAAAAAAAAAAAAAGATGATTTGTTTTTTGAGCCTGCATGTTTTAATGTGCGTAAATTAAAATTTAAAGTTAATATTTTATCGAAAAAAAAATAAGTCAGTAGTTTAATATCGCCGATGTAAATAAATAAATTTTCTTCAAGGTGGGTCTCTTTGCGACCCAGATTCACTCCTTCCTCTCCTCTTTCTCAATGAAAAAATTAATGTAAAAAAGGAGAAAAAATATGGATATATTTTTAGAAAATGAGGTTGAGATAACAACTCCATAGCTTATTTATTCGTTTGTCTTTCCATTATTATTTTTGGTTGCAGTTCTCTTTCTTGGAGAATACCATATAGGCCCTTTCATAGTCAATTATCTCGGTAAGCTGGAGTCACGACTTTGAGGATAATAGTTAGAACGCACGAGTAGTTCCTTAGAACGGCTGGATAATCTTTAACAAGTCTTTTCCGTTTTGGAGCTCAGAAGGAGGTCCCAGGTGACCTTTGCTAAATCAATCTACGACCCCAAAATAAAAAAATAAATGTAGGAATGCTGCGTACCAAACTGAAGGAAGCAGATAACTTTTGGTACGCGTAATTTTGATGGGAGAAAGCGTCATGCCCAATTAAATAACCCGAAAGAAAATATTAATGAATGGATTCTTGATTCAACTTTGGTTATTAAAATTGCGGTTTGAATTTCGAGAAAGTTATGAATATTTTGACGTGGAACGGTCTGCATCTGTAAATGCCCGAATTTACTAGGTAAATTTGTAGTAAAAGCTTTGGAAAATCTAGTTATTCAGATCTTTTAATTTAGCATAACTAAAGCGATTTTAAACACCATTTCGATTTTGAAAGGTTTAGTTAGCATTACGAGGAATCGTTTCAACAATTTTTTTTTCCAAATTGAACGATGTACTTATTTGATTATTAATTTATTTGCGCATTTTAATTAGTTTTTATTTCTCTATTTATTCTTGTAGTTTTAAAATGATTGTTTTTTAAACAATATAAATAACCTCGCTAGGACTAATCTTTCATCCCCCTGGATTTAGCCACCGCTTATAAATTTACACATTTTTATAACGAACCTTGTAAAAATCTATAGCTCTATACCAACGATTCAGAAAAGCCAGTTTTTTCGTTTTATCTTTTGCCCACATCTACCAATAATTCGGCTGTCAATTAAATGTCAAATAAAAAAATTCAAATATCCTATATCTTACTGTTATAATATTTAGGGGTAAATTCTTCATATATATGACTTCCGTCAACATCCAAGCGGCTCTTTAGGGTTACGTGGCCGAAAAAGTTTGGAACCCCTTCTCTATTTAATAATGTTTGCATTATTTGTACTCTTTTCACGAAAAATCGCCTGAAGGGTGCTGCACGATTTATTTATTAATATTTATAATACAACTATTTTAGAATTATAATTAAAGTAATCTCTAAAAACTTTTCTAGATTTTTAGAAACGGTCTTAGGCTTTTTTAAGATAATTTTAAATACATTCTCAGTCTATTTTAACACTGTGTTTTCCTTTGTATTTCAATATCACTTTTATGATTTAAATATATGTTTAAAATTGTTAAAAATCATATTATTTTTTAAAAAAGAAAACATTTTTAAGGCTTTCTTTGTCATTCTTCCATTTTCAAATGGGTCTCCTACCTACTTCCGCTTTCTCCTTTGTCTAATTGGCCGTGAACTACGTGGGTTCCGGAGGCTGCGCGATTCATCGACTCTCGAGCCTCCAGTATTGTATTATTTATTGCGTCATCAAAATACCTCGTATGAAATTGGAAGTATTGATACCGTAAGAACTATCCTGTCTACGTTTTTCTGGGAAACTGTCGTTATGCCTTTTGTAAAAATAGATTCGATTGGATGTTATAGTACGAAGTTTATCGACAACAGAACATATTGTTTTATTGTATTTTTAGAAAATAAGGAGAAAAATAAAACTTTTTTTTTATGTGAATATCCTGTTCGGAGTCAGGGAGAGTATGTCATCCCCAATTGGCATTGTTTGGAAAGCTGTAG
The DNA here is from genome assembly GCA_951813805.1 of Limnephilus auricula. Lineage (NCBI taxonomy): Eukaryota > Metazoa > Arthropoda > Insecta > Trichoptera > Limnephilidae > Limnephilus > Limnephilus auricula. The sequence continues at coordinate 4,553,262 of OX638397.1, forward strand.
GTAGTTGAGATGAACCTGGTCCTTCTGGTCTGATCTGGATCAGATGTTCCAAACCTGAATGGTGGTATTTTGGCAGGGATGTACTGAAATTATCTTACTCTAGTACTAGTATAACGGAAGAAACAAGCGTACGAAAGAAAAAAAGTATATGTTCAACATATTATTATTAATATTATTGGTAAAAGCCGAATTTTGTACGGATGTTACTTTTCAGTGGTTTCGTGTAGAATTGTCTATAAAGTACAAACAACATGGTAAAGTATTTTTTGCTGATTCAAAGAAATTAAATGTATGCATACTTTTTTTATAATTCCAAGAAAACCGCAAATGAAATTATTCAACCCTCAAATATCTCATAATTATAAATGAAAATGCTATATTTAAAAATTTTGGAAAGCAAGAAATCACTTCCGTATCTTTAAGATTTTTAATTAGTTTTACGAATCCTTAAATATTCGTTTGTGTCGTCTCCTCTAAAGTCTTCATTTTGTGACTTTAATCGATATCTTAAGTTTTACCTAAATATACCTTCTTAGTAACTTAATATTTATTTTTTTTATTTCGAATAAAGCACCAGGCCCAACTGCTCCCGTCTGGAGCCAGTGATAGTATGGCATCTCCAATTTGGATATTTTGAAAGACTGACGATAGCGGGGAGGGGAAGTAGATGAGGATAAGAGGAAGGCGAGGAAGTACCTGAATATTCAAATCTCGTCACCAAACACGACTAAAGCCATTTGAAGCAACCTTTCAATTTTGAATGGTAGGGCGATACTAAGAATATCTTCCATTCGTATATATGTATAATTTTTAATAAGTTATTTGTGAAATAACTACGTGATTAATCAAAAAAAAAATATTTGCGCACGCCAGGATTTGAATCCCCCCACCTTTGGATCGCTAGTCGAGAGCCTTGCCCCTTGACCACGGAGGTAGTCCTATTTATAATATGTATGCCCTACATACTATAAATATATAAGGTATATCCCAATGCTTACCTTAAAAATACACGAATTTCTCTTTTGTTGGGTCACTGTATAACAAATAGAAAATAGACTAGTAAAATAAGTTATAACTAGAGGACCCTAAATGGTTTTATGCCCGCAGATAAAGCGTCCCTTCTTTTTGGCCTTGTGACCCGTAATTTCGTCAAAGGTCATTCCGGCAAATATCCAAAATAAATTGTTTGTATTTTATGCGATGGGTTTGTTTTGCTTGTAGTCCGTGCTACTGGTGTTGTGTTACTTTTGCTACACTGCTCGTTGGAAAAACCCTTCGGGGTCGTTAGGCTTCATAGTAATTTTGTAAGACCCTTTTATCATCGTGGGATAGTGTTAAGGATACTAATCGCATGTAAGGAACTCGTTTTGCTTGCGTTTGAAAATTTGTGTAAATTGTGGTTTGCATTTATGCTGAATTTATACATTTGCGTATTAGTAAAGTCAACCTAATTTCTTCTTCGTAATTAATGTCTTTTAATCTACAAAACTAATGACTTTTAATCTACAAGATATAAAGTGGACTTATACACATAAACACAACATTTATAAAAACGTCACAAATACACGAACATTATACTGGACAATAATAAATTGTACAAAATACTGTTAAGACTGAAAGTGGCAAGAGAAGCATTGGCCAGGAGGGTGTACAAATATGTACAAAATTTCTTTCCAGGCAGCCTAAAACAGAGAGGAGTATAAATATCATTAAAAAACTGTTTAAGTTGTTAGATAAAATTAAATGTATATTGTGTCAAATTTTATTCCCTCTTAGAGATTCCCTTTGCTGTTGTTTTAAACGCATGTTATCTGAATTAAAATATACATTTTTAATCAAATGAAAGGTTTTATTTCAATACGCTTGTTTTATATTTAATATTTTAATAAATTTCATGACAATTTTATTTGTGTTTTTGTTTGTTAAATTTCTACTGCCTATAAAAAAAGTCACGATCATTATCGTGAAAAAGTTTTGCTACCTCAATCTTTAGCCTAGGTATCGGATAGTCTATCCAGATGCACACTAACATTGTCTACTTTTAGCCGTGAAAATCTCACATAAGATTCATTCACTATATCAAGATATTCTCACATTTGAAGATACGATATAATATATATACCAAAAAGGAAATACTTTCTATTGTGTTTCTTGTAAATCGTCTTACTAATAATCCCATATAGAAATATCTTTAATAAAACTGAATTTTGAAAAGTTATCGAGAGTTCAAATGGTCCCTAAGAAGAAATTTTTGTAAGAAATTTTGTTCGTGAAAGCACAAATTTGATTGTAATAAAATATGATTTTTAATGCATCTACCAAAGTAAACTGCATTACACCACATACATACATTCAATATCTTTGTTCTACAATAAGAATTAACTCGATTAATGCTTTATTTATTGAAAAATAGCAATTTGCAAAGATCGCCATTACGAGCAATCAACCGCTTCGTAATAAACGAAAATCCACTGTTTTTAAGATAACTAACTTTATTTTTAATTATTTTGAGATGTAAACATGTTAAACATAATCCAATCATTATTACACTGGTATACAATATATTAGAAATGATATAAAAATAATAAAAAACTTTCTTTTCACTCTCCTGAACAATCAAAATTTTGTCCTTTACAGTATTTCAAATTTCCATGATCAACATGTTTTCATTCAAATTTGTACGGAAGGTACTTCTAGTTTTCCTTTGCATGATCAAACCTCCTTTTGTGCCGTTTCTTTACCCATCATTATTTCAGTACCCATGTTCCACTTGATACTGTTGACAACCCCGTGATATCTGCGATCTTTGTTATTTTTCTTCGCTAAACACTGTAAGCGGGAAGACTTCTCCCTACATAACGGGAAAACGTGGAAATTATCTCACTGAGCGCGTGTTATTTGTATACATTTACTTTCATCGTATTGTTTTACATAAATAACGACGCGAATGTAAAACTGTTAAGCTGTTGTTATTCGTGATTTATCAGTGGGAATAAGGAACAATATTGATTTTAACTTCTATTTTTTTAAGAACTCGTTTTCCTTGTGTCTGTAGAAATACTTTAAAGTAAATAATTATATTTACCAGTGCTTACGTACACACTTTTTGATTCCGAATAAAATGTCTTATTTAACTTTAGAAACATTATAATAATTAGTCAATGAATATTTTAAATATTCCAATATAGAAAACCGACGATAAATAAACAACCTAACCTTTTTAATAAAATTATTGAACTTTAAATTCGATTATTGTAAACTCTTGCATTTTGTAAATCTACATGTGCCTACATGACCAACTTATAATAATAACTTATTATTATTATAATAACTTATAATAATAATATTAACATTTTAAATATACAGAGTGTTAAGGGACTTACTTAATTTACTTTAACCAGTGATTCCTGACATTATTTGGAGTAAAAAATATTAATAAAATTTTTGTCTCCGGTGACACTTTTGATATTTTTTTTCTACAAAAACATAAAAATTAGTAGGTGTTGGGGAGTTGGGGGGGGGGGTAAACGGTTTGTCGGTTACTCGGCTGAGTGACCAGTGACGACATGCAAAAGAATTTTTTGGTTTTATTTTGAAGAAAAAAATTTTTTTTTTAAAGTCAACGAAGTGTCACCGACGACTATAATTTCACTTTCATTTTTTACTCCAAATAATGTCAGAAATATGTGGTTAAAGTAAGTCAAGTACGTCCCTTAACGCTCTGTGTATATAAAATTTCATTCCAACTTTAGATTGCATTCCCTAATACAAAGTTAACACAGACGGTAACAAATACTTACACAACATGGATGTGTTTGACAATAATTTTAACTTCAAACGCCGTATGTGCGATCTACTTCTACCTAATTTTATAAAGCATTTTAAACACCAATTTAATGCATTATTATAAATATTATTGTTGATTTGGATGATATTAGTCTATCTATTTTTACTTCACTTATTTTGTATGTGTCCTACTTTTACAAGTCCTTTATTTTATTTAACAAAATTTATATTTTATGTTTCCTTCAACCCTTTGTTTTCAATGCAATTAAAAAAAAAAACAAAATGTACTGCATTATGTGTAAAATCTCCATAGGCATTTAAATAAAATAAGATACATTCTTTCATCTCCCTAAATGTGATAGTAATGAAATCTTGTTATTGCCAAGTAATGTGACGGGATTTTTAAATACGCAAAACACGTGCCTTTTTTAAAATTCAGATTATGTAAAAGTCCTTTGCTTCGAAAAGTTGTTTTTTTATCGAATTTATCTCCACCTCATTTTGCTTTTAGATTGTTAAAGCTAGCATGAAAATTCTTAACATACCAAAATCCATCCCGCACCCTACGCGAGTTACTATTTCATATTGAAATACTGAAATTCCTCGTAGTTTTTCTTGCGAATTATCCACACATATCACGTTAAATAGAAATATGTTTCACATCATGTCCCGAGAGGTTTTCTACGGCTTCTATCCTCTGGTACCTTTTCCTCTTATACAAACAAAATTATCTCAATAAATTATGGGGTGTGTTTTATAGTCAACTCTGGCGGACGAAGCCGGCGTTACTCGGAATTAAAAGCTTTTCTTTGGTAATTTATTTTCAAAATAAACGGCCTAGCCTTGCACTTAGCACCGAATGTATGTACGGATTCAGCGAAATAAAATAACAAACATATTTTTGTCTCGACCACCTAAGTAATGTGGAACCATTTATTGGATAACCAACACCTCTGCCATTGGTCACCCAAAGTGGATAGCTACGTTTGCAGGGGTGCTCGGGATCGTCGGGTGAGGTGCGTCCAAGTCTTGGCGGCGAATGCGGCTGCCTACCAGCTGCGTGGCGGGCTGGATCGCCGGAGATCTTTGATCTCTACAACAGTCTATCTCAACCCATCGCCTTACACCGTGTGGGATGGATTCACACAGTAACACCTGAAAATACTGACCCTTAGATTCCTACACACCCCTCATACCAGAACTTCTCCTCCTTCCTTTCCTTGGGCATATATCATCTTCAAAGATGACCTAGACCCTGACAGAAATTATGGAGAATTATTATTATATGGAGCCGTAACAATATCAACGCGAAGGTCACCTCAAAAGATACTGTGTTATAAAGCATCCTTTCTACCAACACCCTACGTTATAAAAGATTTCTTCCTACGGCAGGAGAGGGGGTCAGTTGAATTCGGAAGCGGCCGAAGGAATATCATTTCTTCGTACTGGATATGTCAGCTTGACGGCCGGTAGCGACTTGAGCACAGCGCTCCGTGTATTAAAAATAACCCCCTATCCTGTTTACGGCGGAGGGGAAGTCGCATAACTTTTCTGATACCGCGCCGCTAGCGGTTACGGAGAATAACGCCGATTAGCGAAGACTCGAACCGCACTTATAACACATCATCTTTTTACGTCTGGCGGGTCTGTATGGGATTGTATGGCGAGCGCTATTGTGTTATAAAGTATATTTTGATGTGAGCTTCGTGTCTGTCCCTAATTTTAATGTTTGTTTATAAGATGTGTCAAATTGAAAATAAACAAGTTTATTACTAATGCTGATAGTGTGTATTGTGTTAGTATTTATTATTTGTGTTGATATAAATCGTTTTAGCTTGTCTCTTTTAATCCATCTTTTCAATTTAAGTGTTACGTTTGAATAGAGGGGCTCCTTCAGTTTCTCTAGGTAAAGTATACTAGGGGGAAATAGAAAATCTTTTCCCTATAGCCTGAACTTTTGAAACACCTACTTCTTTTGAAGTTGCACGCGATAGTTAAACGAGAGATTGTGATTAGTTCAACATTCCTTATACTCAAGCGGCAATCAGCGGGTACCTCTAGGAAATAATTAAAAGGTGCTTTGAATTATAAAATTAGTTTTAAATGCGATCAGTGATAGTTTTTTTACACGCTGTATGGCGCTTTATAATCACTTACAGAATACTAGTGAAGGTATTAGTGTTTTTTATACAAAATCTTAATTTTGACATTTTAGGAGTCCTACTTCAAACTATCAATAAATATCGTGAGTTACGTATGCCGTTTAGGCAATATATCTCATTTTCCATAGATAACCCGTTTTCATCCTGTATTTAACAGAACACGTAACATTACAAGTATTTATTTAATTATTAAAGAATTTTATACATAGTGTACATATTGTGTTATTTCGCCCGCCATGCTAGGGATGTCCCTGTGTTATGGCGGGTGAAGTATGCAGATTATAAAATTTAAGGTAATGAAGTACGTTTACTGATAATATAATAATTATGATAATGAGGTTTACAGTTAATGCAGCAATGAATTTATGATAATGAAATTTACATATAATATAGTAATTGATGATAATGATGTTTACAGGTAATAAATATAACAAAGAATTTATGACAATGAAATTTACAGATAAAATAATAATTGATAGATGAAATTTACAGATAATATAACATTGAATTTATGTTGACGAAGTTACAGATAATAAAATAATTGATGATAGTGTAGTTCACGGATAATATGACAATGAATTTATGGAAATGTGGGTTACAGATAAATAATAATTTATTTATAAGTTACATAGTATGATGGTTGATAAATTGAATTATAATTTACTAAATTATACAAATTAAATTAAATTAAATTACATAGTTTTAAATATTGGCGATTCTTGTAATTATTAGCTTCATTGTGTTTGCAAACCAGATTTAAACAAATTGTGACCGTATCTTTTTCTGATTTTTCTGTTTCTGATTTTCGATTAAGTTTCACTAATATTTCACTCACATCACTCATTGTGATGTCGCATATTAAACAAAAATAGATAAATTTATCCTGACACTATCTAGATAGCATTTAGTTCGAGTGGAATATTGCAATCATATATAAAGATAGCAGCCAATACGCTATATAATACAATGCCGTTAAGAAAATGAAGATAATGTTGGTGGTTCTCAGTATACAGTTAATATGACCTAATCGGGAAGAGATGCATTGATGCAGTGGCCCGAAAAGCCGTCCTGGGTTCGAGTCCCTGATGTATCCGTATCTTTTTCTGATTTTTCTGTTTTAGATTTTCGATTGAGTTTCACTAATATTATCTTCATTAATTAAAATTGAATTTGATTTATTGAATTTTAATAGTAAGATATAATAAAATATTTAGTATGTAAATTGTGCTTTTTTAAAAATATTCTCAGTTCATTTAAGACACGTTTATATTAATTTATATTAAAATTTTGTTTTTTTATGTGTAGGTATACCTCACAAGAGTCCCAACTGCTCCCGTCTGGAGCCAGTGAGACTATGGCATCCCCAATTGGGATATTTTGTGAGGCTGGAGGTAAGTAGGGAGGGGAAGGAGTTGGGAAAGAGGAAGGTGGGGAAGTATCTGCCTATTCAGATCTAGTAACTAATTACGGTTAAAGCCATTTTTAAGCAAAGTTTCAATTCTGAATGGTGGTCTTACACCAGGGCGATACTGAGAGTATCTTTAACTCTGGAACGTGCCGCAAATATTCCTCATATTATTTTTAAATTATTAATTTGTGAAAACACATATCATCCAAATAAAATTTAACGGCGGCCGTCGATAATGACAATAATATAATTTTGTTTAATTCTACTTTATTATTTCTTTATCCTTCCGGTTTCGGTTCGACCTGAACCTGGCCGCCCAATAATGACAATAATATAATTTTGTTTAATTCTACTTTATTATTTCTTTATCCTACCGGTTTCGGTTCGACCTGAACCTTCATCAGGAGTGAATAATAATATATTGATCATATATTCTCCATGTTTATATATTCTTTACTGAAAACCTTAAAAAATATTTCTTTGAATTTACTTTAATTTATATTCCGCGTATCATATCAAAGCCTTATTGAATTTATGACGGAAAAATAAACAAAGCCTTTCTTTCACTCCCGCTATATTCTGTTTGTCTTTGACACCAAAATTAAAATTATAGTATCAACGTCTGCTCTTGAGTGTCGCATAAATAAATGCCAGGTCACCTCCCTCCATTCTCCTACCCCACCACCCCTTCGCTCTATTGTATGCAGTGTCTCGGGGTGTCTTGCTATAACGCTAGCTATTAGCGTTCGATAAGACGTGAGATGTTCAGGAAAATAAATCAGATCGATGTGACGTAACAGACTATGACGTAAAATTTGCCTTTTGCAATCAATGAAAAATATTAGTATCTTGCCTGTTGTGTGCTGATGATGCGGTGCTGAGCTATTAGCGTTCGATAAGACGTGAGATGTTCAGGAATAGAAATCAGATCGCTGACGCAACAGACTATGACGTAAAATTTGCCTTTTGCCGTCAATGAAAAATATTAGTATCTTGCCTGTTGTATGCTGATGATGCGGTGCTGATTGCTAACCGTATAGAATATCTGCAGTCTCTCGTGTCTAGGATGAACGAAGTATGTATGAAGAATGAATTAATGATGAATGTAAGTAAGTCTAAAGTCATGGTGTTTGAAAGAGAGAGTCAGAAAACGGTGTGCAATATAGTTGTGAATGATGAATACTTGGAGCAGGTGGATGAGTTTGTATATTTGGGAAGTATGTTTACGAGAGATGGGAAGGCTGATAGGGTTATCGAAAGAAGGGTGAATGCAGGTAACTCCATTAATGGAGGATTGAACGCCGTTGGAGCCAACAAAAAGTTGTCCACAGAAGCGAAGCTAGCAGTCCACAATGGAGTACTGGTACCTACCCTGATTTATGGCTGTGAAGCGTGGAAATGGCAGAGAAAGGATGAAAGTAGACTGAATTCTGTAGAAATGAGATCCCTGAGGCGTATGTGTGGTAAAACCATGTATGATCGTGTGAGGAATGTGTAGATCCGAAAAGAATGCAAGGCTGTTGTGAGCGTAGTAAGTAAGATTAAGAAAGGGACGCTTAGATGGTTTGGGCATGTGGAGCGAATAAATGAAGAAAGGAGTGTAAAGAGAATTTATGACGCGAATGTGAACGGTAGAAGAAGCCGAGGACGCCCAAGGAAGACGTGGCACGATCAAGTAAATCAGATACTTGAGTCGGGCCATGTCAAGAGTCAGAATAAGAGTATGTATGAGAAGATGTATGAATGTGAATGAGGCAAGGAGTGTGTGCCAAGACCGAGTTGTTTGGCGGTCCGTCCTCTCTGCCTACCCATGCGGGGAAACGGCGTGATGGTTAGTTAGTTAGTTAGTTAGTTAGTTAGTTAGTTAGTTAGTTATTTTTTATTAGAAACTTGTACCACAAAATTGTATTTATAATTAGGTGAAAATCTGGGTGCAGTACTCCGCTTTCTTTTGTATGGATTTGATATTAGCCATTTTTTTTTTCAATCTAAATATTAATGATTTACTTAGTTGATTTGCAATTCTTAGGTTACTTTAGTAATGAATTATTGTTTCCTTCAAAATTATATTTGTTTGAATTGCTGAGTACTGAGATTTTGATTTATTACATCAGGACTGTCAGTTAGAGATTTAATAATAATTTTTGAGAAAATATTTTTTTTAAATTACTTTATACATTTATTTGTTAACACTCTACTTCTGTGGATAGTTAAGATATTTGAAGTAAGTAGTTTAGATGTGTGTCGTTCTATATATGTATATGACTTCCAAGAAATTAGTTCCGAAATTGAAAGATGTGTGACGAAAAAATCTCTAGTCATATCTTTTGGAGCTTAATAACTTAATAACCCAGGTACGGGCCATACGTCATTCCTATGTCTACCTACATTAAATTATTGTGAAAACAAGCTTATGTGTCCAAGCGGTTAAGCTTAAAAAGTTTAAAAAATTTAAAAAAGAGCTTAAAAATACCAGAAAACAAACTTTTTGGAACGAACGTCTAGCGAGAAACTGCTTTTAAAATAATATCTATTAATTATCAAAATATGTACGTTATTTTTTCATTTAGTACAAAATTGCTCTTAACTACAAAAATAGAACCTTTGATTCGTGAAACTATCGAAGTACCTCTGAGAAAATTGATTTTCTAAGTAAGTAGGCGCTATAATCATCTCTACCTCCCCCAATACCATTCTAGACAAGGTCGACCTATCGGCATCGGTCCCAGACCCCGAATGGAACTCGGGTACGCGTCTAATGATAGGTACTACAAATCCCAAGCCTCGCTCGTCCTAGTGTTATGTCCTCGTCGTATGTCTGCGTGAAAACATACAATAAAACAGTCATACCAGTGACATCTGAGAAGAAAAAAATGTAATGCCAATCGCTCTACAGATAATACGGCTTTCATTTCATAGTATTTATATGTTTCTTTTGTTTTTCCTTGATAGTATCTTCGAAGTTTTGCAAACGACCTGCGCCCATTGAATTTCTTCGAAATGGCGATGTGCTAATTTGTTGTGACTTTATAAATAATTAAGTTTTTTTTATATCCGCATTATATTAGTTCATTTAATTTGAATAAAATTATTAGTTTTTTATGTCAAAATATTTGTTTTACATACCTTCATCTAATATGTAGGTAAGTAATTTTTATAAACTTAACTTTTTTTATTTTATTTATTATTTTTTTTTTTGTTACATTCATGATTTTATGTTACTTATCGTTTAAAAGTGATATTAGATGTAATACACCAATGCAGTTTACTAATATTTTTGGTACAAAATTAATTTCAATGGTGAGGGCCTATTTAATCGCTAAGCTTGGAGTCAATGGATCAAAACTAGAGTTTATTTAATAAAAAATGTTTTATTATTTTGAAACGGTTAATAAATAAGTGGACGTTTTTATTTTAAAAAGCATGTAAATCAATTTCGTTCCTAAATGTCTTTCACCGCAAATTGCAACTTTAGAGTGTCGATAAGAATCCTATCGCTCACAGCCTCAAAGGAAAATATATCATTAGAAGTTTGTAGTGTTTTCAACATGATATTTTCAATTTGTAGTAAAAACAAGCCAATCAAGCCTACGAAATCATCTCTAATTTCCTGTTTACATCACAGCACATTTACGTTCCTCCTTTGTAGGCCATCGCGTGACTAGTTCCAATTTCAGCCGCCAGTGTGAGGTTTGTTACTTTCCCGCCAAATTACTGTTATTTTCTTTTTCGCATTTCCAGCTTTTTTTATATTCCCCCCTCCCGTTTTTTTCTTTCATACCCCCCTGCCTGTGCCGCGCCGCCTCGGTGTTGGCTATTTTTTCATCGACGGGAAGTAATTTGGGAGCGTTACGGCCGAACGATGATGTGTTTCTTTTTCGACTTCTATTTCTTTCTATCCCTGTTTTGTTACCGCTTTGGCCGCCATTCGTCTCGGAGACGGTCAATCAAAAAGCCGTGCGGATTTCTTTACCTTTTCGTTGGGAATTTCACCTTTCGCCGACGTGAGTGATGCTTTTTTTGCGCGCGCGAGAAGCGTCGGGCGCCGCTTCTCCTCCCCGCTGCCATTTTACCGTGTTTTTTTTCGTGCATTAGCGTTCGCCGTCAAATTTGCGGCAGTTTTGTTGATGTTTTGATATTTGTCAGCATTTTAAATTATGTCGCCGAGTCGTCTATCACGCTGATGAGATTTAAATGAATATGGCTTCCTGCGTGTAATTTAGATAAGTGTGTAATAAATCCGAATTATTCCCATAAGGAAAAATGCTAATATAAAGGGAGAAGGATATTTCCCTCACGACGTGACGCATGATATTTATTTTGACGGGTTATTCTGAAATTGCGTTTTCTCTTTTGATTCATGTGGGCGTTTCCGCGTAATGAAGGTAATATTGTTATTAGGGAGAAGTCGCGATATTACATAAACATGTTCGTTCTTCGCGCGTATGCGTGAGCTTGAGCGTGCACGTTTATTCAATCATTTCTCGCTTATTATATTTTTAACAGGAGATTTCTACACACGTACAACGTATACATCTTATTAATATGTGTACATAGAAGCGTTTTACTAGTACCTACGTCCAATTCGCCAACTTAATTTGATCTTCCTAAAGTCATCATTTTAATGAGAAAGATTTTAAAAACTATTTATAAAACTCTAATGTACCCAATTTTTATCTCTTTCTTGGCTTTGTTAAACTACTAATTTATTTTAATTTAATCTTTGTCAATTTCATCTATTCCCTCTTTTATGTTAACTATACGTAGGTATTCACTGTTGCGTGGTTCTGTCGAGATAAGTATATTAGGTTTTTTAATGATCATTTTGTAAGTAAGTAATAGGCTAGACAACATCCTTCCCAGTCCAACCCATCTTTTGAAAATAAGGTTTTCGTTAACCTTATAATAAAACCTACGCATTTATATTGAAAACTTTCTGTTTTTGCTAGCCTGTGAGAAAATATACAACTTCATGCTATGTAAATAGTTTTATGAAAACCATTTTAGAGTTCAATGATATTTAGAAGTGGCACTTGTATTGCCCCATTGATGGGTAATTCACAAGAAGAAAGGGATCATGGGAACCGCTTTTGATTTCAATAAAGTTCTGTATTGAAAAAATATTATCTTGTCAATTAATTTCAAATGAAATTTTAATAGTTCAGTCATCTTTATCTGTAAAGTGTGGGTAGGTATTTCATTTGATTGAACCTTTTTTAGTTAAATTATTATTACGTTGGTAGTTAGGTAAGTATCTACTATTTTTTTTTAATTAAAGAATGCGACAAATACAAGAATTAGGAACACAGCACTTAAATAAATATATTTATATATATATATATATATATATTTATCTTCTGGCTTTAATATATACAAGTAGGTTCTTTTTTTTTAAAGAAAGATAAACATTCCCGGGTTATGAATAACCCAACCTACCACTACCACCACACAAAGTGGAAGATGTTGCTTGCTTTAAATGTATTTTTATGAATTAATGTCGTTTTCATGATTCTATACACCTCTAATGTAAAAAAGAATAGTAATGGACAAAAATCTCCCAGTAAAGAGTAGGTTTTATGTCAATGCGGGTATATATTGGATGCAGTGCATATGCACATATTTCATTTTCAGAGAATGGTGTCTACATAACAAAAAATTATTTCTGAAGAAACTAGGGCCCTTTTTTGTCGGTAGATCAAAATATATCCGCTTTACAATAAAATCCAAATAAATGGAATAATTCTTAACGCATCAAAATATTTAAATCTGTTTTTGATAGGTGAAGAAATACACCTTTAAATTATATAATTCGAAGTAAACATAAAATTTTGCAAAAAATGCAGACATATAAATGTTTTAAAAATGGCACACCTTACGTTTTTTATAATTAAAATTACTTATAACGAAAAAAATTAAAACAAATACTTATTTTTTTCGGCAAATGTCTTATAAGCGTCGTCGTCAACTCATGTTTTGTGGTTTAATGTAAAAATAATTCTTAAATTTTTATTAAATGGTTATTTTAATTTTTTTTATTTCAACGTAAAGATTGGTATTTTCTCCTTCTAACGCCGTTTTTATCATATATCTAACCAGGATAATAAGGGAGACACAACGATATCTATGATGCCTGTTTGAGTTGTTCCGAATACCGAAAAAATTAGCCCGGAGGATTAAAATATATGATTTTATTACAATTTCAAATAGTTCTGAAAACTTTTTTGAACATCCAATACTCTCCGGTGTGTATTCTCAGATAAATTCAACCGTTTCCTTGTTTAAAACGATTTGCCTAAACGTAGGTTGACATGCATTATGCAGAATATTGAATAAATTCCTGTCCGGATTTTCTGAAGGTCCCAATATAAAAATAATAAAAAAAAAAATTTTTTCGTGTTCTTTTATTTTTGAATTGTCGCACACTGGCGTCCATTCCTGTCAAAGTACGTTAACCATAGCGGCCATATGCAAAAACAAGCCTGTCGTCCTTCATGAATATTCACGATGGAGTCACCTTCTAACCTCGCACAAGTGGCGGGGTTTGCCGGCGGCGCCGTTCGGAATGTTACCCCCGTGTAAGGGTGGTTACCGGGTATCGCCTTGTACCTCCTAGCGCTAGTTCACTGATGTAAAGTGACCCGGGCTAAAGGATTTGTGGGGAATCTGGGATTTAGTGCTTAAATCGCCGCTTTGTCTGTAGAATACGGGATTTGTATGTGCCGCGGCCATTATGTTCGATATTTTGAAGGGGTATCAACCTACATAGGTATTTTCGTTCTTATTACAGGCTATCTTCTAAGTGGGATGTAAACAAGACTTAAATCCTCTATCCAAAATTTTGTTCTTAAATTTAAAACAAATGTATATTTTCTTTTTAATGGGGTGGGGAAGTGCCTGACTACTCCGATCTGGTCACAAACATGGCTAAAGTCATTTCGAGCAACTTTTCAGTTCGGAGTGGTGGTTTTACATCAGGGAGATGCTGAGAGTATCTTCCACTCTGGAACGTGCAGCAAATACACCATATATTATTTTTAATGATTTAATTGCGAAATAACACTAATTTAATAAACTTTATATGCGAATGCCGGCATTTGAACCCGCGACCTTCGGATTGCTAGTCGAGAGCCTTACCCCTCGACCATGGAACCGTCATTATTATTCTATCAATCCAACCGCTCAAACACATTCGATAGACACGACCTACATATTTTGGGAGATATCTGACTTAGATAATTTTGACATTTCGTAAATACAAAATTAAAAGGTCTTTTGAACTCGAAATTGTGACTTCCTGTGAATAAAATGGATTTTTTTTCTTCGTTGGAGAGATATGAAATACCAATATATTATACATACAAACATTGTTGTAACTCCTTTCTTTTTTTTACAAAGTCAGTTATATTGTTTTATTTTCGGTACTCCTCGTTAATGTTTTGTTATCCACAAATATAGTATTACCACATACATAATAGAATATATATTATTTTCCTTTAGACCTCCTATTTCATCTTCCTTCTTCGACGAATTTTAATAAAATGGTAACTTGATCTATAAGTAAGTTCTTTTAGTTCCTTTGTCTCGGCTCCGATGGTTCCTTTGTCTCGTTTAGAAATGGAGGATTGCTTACTGAGTCCGTCTATCCTATTCGATATTTTATATCTGTTTTCTCGGTAAACCGTCTTACATTATCGATCTTTTGTAGCAGAGTAAAGGCCATTTTCTTTGAATTTTAATGACAGCAGTATCTTAAATCCGTACTTAAACTGAAGACCCCTTTACTCGATGAAAAGAGTATATTTTTATATTGATTTGACTTCTACTGGTATCCTAAATCCCAACTGGATTATGTGATAAGAAATGTTCACTTTTAAAAATCCAAAGTATCATTATATATAATAATATTTCTTCGATTTTTTTCTCGATTCTTGTTTCGGTGACATGTCAAAACTCGTGTTATTATAAACAAGCTGAATTTCCCGGTATTGCCGGGCTTTTTACATTGAGCGAGTTTACAAGCTACTAGCCGGCGAATTCGTTAATGTAATCATATTTACTAGCTAACTAGCATTTACGAAATTTACTAGCAGATAGTGAGTTTGCCAGTGAATTCGCCGGCTAGTAGCTTTTAAACTAGCCCCGTGTCATCGATGCTTTACGCAGAGTTTTTCGAAATCAGATGTAGACAGTATTCATTTTCCTCTTATTTTTAACGTCAAGTACGCAAAAAATCATCAGGAAGTATCAAATTCTGGTGTAAGTGGTGTGGAAAAGCAGATGAAAGGGTTTTTAGAAATATCAATCACCTTTTTTGTTATTTGTTTTTGGGGTGTTATGCCGTGTTGCGCTAGCTCCTTCTTTAGCCGACGTTTCGGACAGTGTTGCAGTGTCCATCATTCCGGCAGATCCGACGCTTTTGGCCGTGAAAATCTAAAAAACGTATCAATCACCTTCTTCATATTTTGATTGTCAAGTGTGCAAAATTTCGTCAATCTTAAAATAGAACTGTTTATTTATATAAAGAGCAAAACCACGCCCGCCACAGACGTATTTGGAAGTATATATTGTATATAGTATTTCTTTGTGGATTTACATGGAAGATATATTGTATTAAATTTTATTACGTGACACCGAACAAGGGTGAAAACACAACGTAGGGAGTCTGCTGAGTGTTGTTGAGGTTGAGGGAAGCGGGGAAGGAAAATAAATGTTAATGCTAGACGCCTGTTCAAATTCAAAACAATTCTCAGTTTTTTTTGTTCATATCGTGTAATTTTTTTTCGATTTAATTTGACACAAGAGGTGATTTTCGTCTTATGAATGGAATGAGTTGACATGACTGCTACACAAAAGCTGGCAATTATTAACTGTGATAATAATGTAAATAGTAAAAACGATTCCGTTATCGTGGAGCGTATTATATCATCCTATTGTCGCTAAGCAAGCATTTGGGGTAATCCTTGGCAATACACCATTGCTGAAGAGATCAATGACCCTCGGAGCTACTGAGGTGATATAATCAGATGAGGTACTCAAATATTGAATTGGAGTGTGAAATAACATGAGGTGTCTAGGTTATATTAAATTTAATATTAAATTTAAGGTGTCTAGGTTATATTAAATTAAACTTAACATCCCTTTAGAGCATATAAATTACCTGTCATTAATTAATATTTTAAATATTCCAACTTTAGAAAACAGACGAAAAATAAACGACCTAACCTTTTTATTAAAATTATTAAACTCTAAATTCGATTGTTGTGAACTCCTACATTTAATAAATATACATGTACCTACAAGAACTACTAGACAAACATCAACATTTTACATACACACATCTAATTCCAACTATAGCTTACATTCTCCAATACAACGTTTACATAGCCTTGGTAACAAATACTTAAACAATATTGATGTATTTGACAATACTTTGAACTTGGCAAACTTCAAACGCAGTATGTGCGAACTATTTCCAACTATCTCATAATCTATTGCAAATACCAATTTTATACGATTTTATTAATATTATTTTTGATTTGGAGGATAGTTGCAGACTATTTATTTTTACTTCATTTATATTCTATGTTACCTAAATTTTGTTAACTTATATATTTTATGTGCCTGTAACCTAAATTTTGTTTCTTATATTTTCTTTTACCTATATTTTATCTACTCGTATTTTCACTGTAATTAATAAAAATGTATTGTTTTATATGTAAAAGCCCTATGGGCGTTTAAATAAATAAAAAAAAATAAAAAAAATAAAAAAAAATTTAAACAAGAATCGTTGGGCGGTATACCCTCTCTGCCTACCCATTCTTAATAATGGCATGATGGTTATTTAATGTAGAATTATTGACGCTCTATCAACGCTTAATTAATGTAATGATTTTATTTTCAACTCCCAAGTATTTTGATTGTATTACGAAGATTCGGTGAAAACAAATATATTCTTCATTCTGTGTTTAATTAAAACTCTTATTTCACCTAAGTACCTATTCACATAAAATAATATATACGTTATTCAAATTGTTTGTATGACTATATATTATTAGCACATAACCTACCGATAATAACCTAAATACTTACATAACTTATTTGAAATCTGAGTCCTTAAACACCTCATACAATTGTTATATTGCTGTAGAACTGTAGTGCTATAGTAAAACTGCTGTACGACTGTAATACATAAATGTTGCGTATACAAAATGTAGTGCCAATACTTCAACTAGTGCATCTAACCTCATGACAAATTTTTATTAACTCAAAATATTGGTGTTAAAAAAAATTTCTTTAATGCAAAACATAAAAGAAAAAAGGACATCATTCGTTTTTATGTTAGACATTTGGAGTGCATTTTGTTATGTGTAGTGCATCTTGTATTAGCCTATCTCCACCCCACTTAAGAGGGTATTATCAGAGAATACCGGAAATTAGTCATCTTTAAATCAAATTCCAGACGTATTGACCCTTTTTTTACAAAAAAACATAAATTGATTTTGAAAGATTATTATTTTATCTGGTACACGCAGTTTTAAAATTTTGAAAAACTAACTGTGTTTTTAATATACTAAGGTTACCTTTGTTGGTTGGCAGATTTTTTCAATTTTCAATTTCTATTTAACAACACAAATTTAAAATCATATAATCAAACAACAAAATAAATCAAAATATAATCTTTACAACACAGTTATAAAAAAAATTATTTTAATTAAATTCAAATCTTTAAAAAATAAATCCGAGAACGTGTTTTATGGCAAAAATATCGCGGTTTTTTATAAACTAAAATATTAGAATTTTTTTTACACGCTTATTTTGTTTAGACATTATTGAATAATCATAACTACTTCGATCAAAAAATACTTACAAGAAGTACACTATATTTAATAATTTATCATCGTGCGTTTTGAGCATGTGTATTGCTTACTTGAATGTAGATATATATTAAAGCAAGTTTTGAATGAAATAAATCGATATTAAATTTTTCATTTAAAAATTAAAAAAATTGATACGGGGAATAATCGATCTTTCTCATTGGAACCCTCCTGTACAGTTGCAAGCATTTTTATACTTTTATTCTTATCTGCTGGTCAATCGCTCTTAATTCCAATGTGCCTATTGTATTGTGTTTTAAGATAGGCGAACTCATCAGTTAGTTTATGTTTAGGTATAGTTATATTTCATAAAGTTTTTTTTACGCGTTCTAAAAATATGTTTACAATTCCATAATTCTCTCCACACGGCATGGTCACCGGTCGTCCCCTCGGGGTCCGAGCGGGCAAATAGCGACCGGATTTGAAAAACAATTAATATATTCCTCACCCTTTGTGCCACCGGATATTAGGGAGGTCTTATTGAGATTCGCCTCACCCAATTTTGTGACTTTGATGTTGTGGTTTTTTCTCGTGATTTTATTTCTCCAATCCTAACGGCGTCCGTTTGTAACTTCGTATAATGTGATTGTGTAAGTATTGGATAGTGTGACCATGCCCTAACTGAAATGAACCATTTGATTTAAATTGTCATAAAACTTTTAATGGCACCAGTTTTATAATGTCACAGCAAAAGCGCTGTATACATTATGTATAAAATTACTTAAAACAGTTGTAATTACATTCAAATTACCAAACTATTCACATTAACACATCGACCAGATTATACTTGGTCAATGCATTAACAGGAATACTTATATTTACATAAAATTTACAATCGCGTGCCGATATGGAGTTAAATTTTTGGATTTAAATGTGCATGCATACCGGATAGTATATTTTATAAGTTTTTTCACAATCAAAGAATCCAATTTAAATATTTAAACAAAGCTACAGGTTTGCTATTTTATTTACAGTACACAACTGGTACTACTGTAAGTTCTACTAGTGGGACTGCCCCACACGGAGAAAATTGTTATTCTAAAATGCGATCATTTTATTCGTAAAAACGGTTAAAAACAGGGTTTCAATGTTTATTGGCAGGAACATGTAAGAATAATTTTTTGAAATACGTAATTTCATAACATAATTTGTATATTATTGTTTATTTTTCTATTATTTTTGTATAATGATTGTTGTAAAAGCCCTAACGGCGTGAATAAATAAATATCAACAAATTATTCTTACGTGTTCCCGCCAATAAACATTGAAACACTATTAATTTGTTCGTAAGAACTTCAGTCCCGGTTTTAACCGTTTTTACGAATAAAATAATCGTATTTTAGAATAACATTTAGTGTCTTCTATATTTTTTGTTGTGAGAAAGAAAATTTATATGTAGGTCAGCATTTTAGAATAACCGTCGATTGTAGGGTACGACCTCTTTCTCTCTGAGACTACTTTATAGTATTTATATTTCGGATTAAAAACTTATAGCAACGTACCTTATTAGTGTAAATAATGACACTATGTAAATGTATTTTAGTCGATTATAAAATAATAGCGTTTACACATTTCCTTATAAAACTACCTCGAAAATAAATTGACGCAATCAATGGTGGCTGTACTACGCGAATAAAATTAATTCCCCGTGAGGTATTCACAATCAAACGAGGAAACCTTATAGTTTCTGCAACCCTTGAATATCAGAAGGAAATTCCAAAGATATAACATTAACCTAAGGTACCTACTTTCTTGCTCCGAATCCTTACACCAATTTGTAAAGAGAAGCCAATTAACCGCATCACTTGACTAGGCTTTCTAGGCGTATATTTTTTATATTCAAATCTATAATATAGATGAGAATAAAGATTTTTTACAGCCAATTAAGAGCTAACCAATAGCATTGTCTTGTGGGCGTATCCGTTTGCCCAAAGTAAATTTCCTAATTTATTGTAAAATTGATTTTCATAAAACAAAATTATTTCTTAAACAAATAATCAATCTTACTGACATCTCTAGGATCTATTAGTCGTAATATCCTGCTTCATCAACTGAAAAATACATATATGTTCGAAGAACGAATAAGCACTAGAGCCTTAAGACAGTCACCCGTAAAATCTTTTAACATCCCAGTTTGTCTGATGTATGGGCAAATAACTTTTAAATACAATGCTATTCAATTTTCTACCTACTGACATTAGAAACACGCAAATCATAAGTTCCTTTAAAAGTAAAATCATTGATTACCTCTAATAAACATATCCATCAGGAGTATTTGTTAACATATTTACATTTATGCCAACTACATCCATATCTGTATGAGTTTCACTATCCTTTTTTCTTATCAGACTTGAATTGTATGATTAAAAAAAATGATTTTATATTACTTTTTAGGTCATTTTCTATAGACATAGGTATAGATTGTTTTATATGTCAATACAGCAAAAGAGTTCATCAACTGCTACCAACTGTTTGGAGCGAATGGCACTATGGCATATTTAGGTATATTATAAGGCTGGAGGGGATAAATAAGAGAAAGAGATATGAAAGTGGAAGGTTGAGATTTGGTCTCCAAGCATAATGACAATGACTAAAGCCATTTCAAGCAACGTTTCAGTTCTTAATGGTGGTCTTTCACCGAGGTGATAATGAGATTATCTTTATTGAACAGCCAATCAATTTCATTGACCTGTCTGGGGCCTAGAAGTCAAAATGTCTTAGGAATATTATTGTCAGTTTTCTTTAAAATCGGTATAGACCATACTTCTTAGGATTATTTGTTCAGTGGCATCAGCTGATTGCATCCAATCCACCAGCTGAGGGGTCCAGCTATTTTTTCTATTGTTTTTATTCAATTTTGGATAATTCAGTCCATTTATTGAATAACCAACGCCCTTGCCATAGGTTACCCCAAGTAGTTCGATTCGATTGGTGACTTAGCAGGTGCTCGTGTTTGTCTATGTCTTAACAGTGGATGCTTTTGCCCACCACTGCGTGGCGGACAGGTTCGGGAGACTCTTGAGCCTGACCTTTTGACCTCTCTAGCCGGACTCTCTAGACCCATCGCCTTGCACCGCCAGGGATGGATTCATACGTCTGACACTCCTTAACACTCTGATCCCCAGATTCCTACCTTTTTAACTTTTTTCTTCCAATAACTCCCTCTACCCTCTTTTAATAAAAAAGACCCTTAAATAGCATCCCTAAGGACGACATATACACTGAAGGGATTTTTTTTTCTCGGGATCTCCTATTTTGAAGATATTGTTTAAAAATATCCCTTTATTTATTGATAAATAGCCTTTACAGTCCATCATACACGAGCCATCTCTGTTGAGGAGTCCTTTATGATGAAAAGGGTTGGCTCGCGGCGCAGCAAGTAAGCGTATCGCATAAAGTATTTTGCTCGTGTACTCGCGAGAATTTTCGCATATGAAACAGTGTCGGCGTTTCAGATATTATGCATAATAATTCCACGTCCTGACGGCACTGAAAATAATAATAACACATCCTGCAGGTTTTGTTTCATCCCCTTTTTTAAGGGTTTATTATTTGTTCGCGCCGTACTTTGGGGCGCGAATTTCATATGCCGCGCACGTTGATTGAATGAACTGCGGCGAGCTCGGGAATTCGTGAGAATATTATTATTCTCGAATTTTTTCTTCATAATATAACATACATATAGTTATGTGAATTGAAATGTGCTTGTATGTCCGGAGTCGTAAAATGGTATTACCTGACTTATGAATTTGGATAAATTAAAAAAATATCTTCAAATCCCATAAAATAATTCAAATTAAATAATTTATGAAAAAAGCTCAGAGAACTACTCAAATAATAAAAATTGTGAGTGGCTCTGTAACTAATCCATTGAAATATTTGTTCTTCTTCACATTTTTTTATTATTTATTCATTTTTTTATATTGTAATATAAAATATAAGGGTTACATTTTTATATATATATATTTTACAAAATATAATATTTATGGTCATAATTCATTATTGGTCATGAATACCTTATCAGAAAAGAGGAGATCTTGTGCCATCTTGTGCCATAAAAAATGTAAATAAAATATTTGTCTCCAGTGACATATTTTTTTTTTTTTACAAAAATATAAAAATCAGTAGGTATTGGGATGTTAGGGGCGGGGTGAGGGGTTGGTTGGATACTTGGCTTAGAGACCAGCGACGACATGTGGAAGAATTTTTTTTTCTTTGATTTTGAAGAAAAAGTTTTTGAAAAAAAAATATATCTCTTCAAAAAAGTCACCGGAGACCAAAATTTCGTTTACATTTTTTACTCCCAATAATGTCAGGAATGACTGGTTAAAGTAACTCAAGTACGATACTTAACACCCTGTATAGATAGAGCTACAGAAGTATTCACTTCAGTCGTGTGGTCTAAAGCACACTCGTTTTTTTTATTTTCTTATAATATATTATATTCGCTTTAATTTACCTTTATACCTATCATTTACATAAAGTTAATTTCTTTAAATTTATTATTTTTTATTTAAATTTTGTATTATATAACACTGTATCTACTGTAATCATGTAAAAGCCATGAGGGCGTTGAAAAATTAATATATATAAATAAAACTTTACTGACCTCTGTTGAGACACATCAGATCTATGTATAAATGTACCAATGACATCTATTGTTATACATTGTAACTATATTCACATACACTACTGACATACGCAGAAGATACTGACATGCAGGGGCAAATGGTAAAAAAAAATAAGTTCAGTTTGTTCGTGTGATTTATTTTACTTTTTGTTGATATATCTTTATTATAATAGAGAAAATAATATAGATCTTGGATGCTTTCATCGAAATGTGAAAAATATCGAAAACTTTCAAACCACTTGGATGTGTCTAAAAGTATTTTTGACTGAATTATTTATTGGTTGTTGCTTAGAAATTTTTTTCTTAAAAACAATATTTTTAGCTTTTGGGTTGGGTGTCTTTAGCAATTCAAAATGATCACTTTTATATTTATGAAGAATTCATCAAAAATCCAATATAACATTTTTTTTGTTTGGATGTTGTAAACTTAACTACGTCCGATTATGCCAAGAAAAAAATATTTGACCTCGAAAATTTTCCTTACCTTATAAAAACGAAATAAGTTGTTGACCATTAAAAAAAAGTTTTATATTTTCTAAACAGTAAAGGAATAAAACGCTTCATATTTAGTAATTTTGTTGGCGTTCAAGTTTTTCTATTCGCATTGAATCGTTCTCAAAACTTCATGTCATAAACATAAGTCTGTAAGTTAACCAAGATAAAAGGTGGAGCAAAAAATTGGCATCAACAATTCCCGAATCAAAGATAAAACATCAAGTTTCTTGTGCGGGGACGGTCTTAGAATAAATTTCCTTATGGTGACGGTGTGACGTGCTCGCCAATTTTTCTCGATCATGTATTATTTATTGTGTAAAAGGCTTTCTAAACTAATTTTGTTTTAGAATTTTCTATTTTCCTATGAAAAATACATTTCTGCCGTCGTAAATCTGGCACGGCGCCGTGAAAAAGTATTTTTGATGATGGAAAATAGGTTCGAAATTCGAAAATTATTTTTATTTTCCGATTGAACCCTTTTTTAAATATTAACATATTTAACATAGAGCTTCGCCTCTCAGAAATGTGTAGAAATATGAATTATTTATCACTTTATTATTGACTTGTATTTCAACCCTCTTTACCTGAGATTTTAATTGAAAGTGATTTTAGATTCTCACTTACTTATATATCGTCACCTTAAAGCAATACTGAGATATCTTCGAAAAAACCACTTTTGAGATAAGTATGCAGTTCGATGTAAAGTTGTGAGCTCTACAAGATACAATACTGGGATATTTTGAAGAAAAAAAAATATCCAGAGTTACAAGTAAAATCTTAATATTGGGATATTTCTAGATTTACGTATACTTTTCAAAATCAGTATGAAATTTTTTTTTTATCTATTATTACAATGTTGTGTTGATGTTAAATAATTTACCTCTCTACTACCATATCATTAATCTGCAACATTACTAATTTGATTCTGCTAGAACTCACGTCCTATTATCTCAGAACAACATTTTTCAAGATATCTCACTGTTGCTTCACGGAGAAAAATTATATTCTAAAATACGATCATTTTCATCATCATCATCGGGACTGAAGTTCTTACGAACCAATTATTTTTATAGTAACTTTAATTCTATTGTTGTAATTAGTTTTAAGTAAACCCTGATGAAGTAAGCACATCTTATGAAAAAAATTGGGTTTTTTAATAATTAAAGTGGTTAAAAGTAATAGTTTATTAATTTTGAATGAAAACATTAATTTTATGTTATACTTGATTCTGAAATACTACTGCAAACACTATTAAGGAGATAAGGCGATAGAAATATTTTTGCTTGCACGAAGGAAGATCAAATATCCTATTTTATAGTTTTATCACAGTGTACGTACATATTGTACAGATATCAGTTACATTCACAGTCAGTGTACATACAAATAAAAAAACAAATCGACACTAAGTAGTTTGAATAATTTGGTTTATTGTTCTACTTGTCGATTTTCAAATACAAACACATAACCCTTACAAACTCAGCAAATCAATCGTCGGATCTGCCGGATCTGTCCATCATCAGATGGACACTGCAACGCTGTCCGAAACGTCAGCTAAAGAAGGAGGTAGCGCAACATGGCATAACACCCAAAAAACAAACAACGAAAATCAGCAAATCAAGGTCATTCGATTAATATTGATTGCTCCTTCGTGAATCAGGTACTTTACATAAAGATACAAACATTCCCCTATTTTTTTTTTATTTATTTATTTATCAAAAAATACATTTTTACAAAATAAGGGTAGTCCCACAAAGCTGTCAAATGGCAGCTTGTCTGTAGGTTCTACAATTTATCACTCTTAATATTATACATAAGGAAATATTTGTTAATACATATTATATAGTTTTAAGGACACATTAAGATAGATCACATAATAATATTAGATTATTTAAATTACATCTATAAGATATTTCAATGTACATGCCTAATAATAAGATATATAGGCAGCTCCATTAAGATAATCAATTCAACATATTTAAAGATACATTGAGTTTTCGTTAATTAACCACATTTTTATCATTTTAGGGCATAATCTGTCATTTTTTTCAAATTTTAAGTTTTTATTTATTTGATTGAAAATCACTGGTATTTGGTATTCAAGCGTACGGCTTCCATATTTATTTAATATTCGAGGAGTTTTTAGGCCCTTTCCTTCTTTAAATCTTGTGGTATGTTTGTGTACCGTTGGGAAAAAAAAAAAAAAACGAACTGATTAAATCACTTGCAAAACCATTTTATGCCGGATTACCTGGCCATGAAAACCCGATGATAAATTCGCTTCCTAGCTGCGATGCAAATTCCACACTCAAATATAAAATACCCAATGTCTTTCGAGCGGAGTAACTCTGCAGAACCTCTGCATTTAGTTTTAGGACATTATTCCCATTTCCACAATTTCAATGAAATATTAAAAACGTAAAGTAAAATTTAAAAAAAAATCCTTAAGTAAGTTAAAAAAAGATTATTTTCATAGTAATTTTTAATAAATTTAAATTAGCTCAAATTCCAAAAATATATAAACAACAACCTTAAAATCTATCCGGGAACCATTTATAGAATAACCAATATCCCTGTCTAAGGTCACACCAAGTGGTTCGCTGGTTTTGGTGATTTGGCTCTTTGGTGAAGTTGGTTTCCCTAAAAAGACCCTCCGCGCAGCATTTTTAAAAATTACGTAGACCCTGAGGTATTTTTTTGAGGACCTTCTGTGTGGAGCTATTGTAAAAACAAAGTAATTATCATTACCCAAGTTATGTATGTGCCAAACGGAAGAATATAATTGTTATTCCGTGTTGGAGTCGTCGCAATTATACGGTAGATGTTGTTTCAATGATTGCTAAAATTTAGGCAAGTAATAACTCTATTATTGTGCCTCAAAACATGGCATGGATCACGATCCAACCTCACGTCCGTACACTTCCGTCTCCGAGACCTTTTCCCCGTAGCAAATCTACATTCATATTCTCATTCTGCGCCTTTGAGGTCGGGGGAAAGTTTTTCAATGCAAGTTTAGTGCGGCTTCCCCCGGCCTGCTTGTTATTCCGGCCGCGAGGCGGCGCTAGTCGCTAAGTGAAAAGGCTCCTTCCCGCGCTCCTGCTGTTGCGAGAAAAAACCGACAGGAGACGCCTTCCGTTTATCAATAAAATACACATTTTGCTCCTTGGAAACACGTCTCGGTGAAATTTAAATTATTTTATGAATTGTATATTGTACATAATAATTTGACAACAAAAAAATAATTATGTTATACAAAATATTTCTTTAGTGTTTTAAAAAACAATTAATTTTTATTAAAGAATGTTAGGTTATCACTACATTATTTTATTTTAGACTTTGGTTGCATTTACTTACGTTGTACTTACATCTTTTTTATTTTATTTTACAACAATTTCTCGCATAAGGTGGCATTTCTAAATTTAATCTTAATATATAAAACCAAGTCGGGTTAGTTCCACCATTTATAACTCAAGAACGGCTGAACCGATTTTTATGATCTTTGATTTGTTGGATTTGTCTCCGTCCCGATTAACAGAATAACTATTAAAACATCGGAAAAAAAATTATGAAGTAAATTATTTTTTTCATTTATTTTGTATGGAACGGCTTTTCAAATAATGTGCGTTGGTCGACACAATTTGAATCAATTCGAACTGTTAATGGTGTAGTGTGCCGAACATTTCGTGCTTAGTCAATAGCTCAATTTCACTTTTTTAACTAAGAGTAGCTTTCTATTTATTTTAACTTAATAAAAACTTATTTCAGCTAATAAATTAAACACAACATGTATTGATTCTCAGGCGGTACGAAGTTTGCCCGGTCAGCTAGTAGTATAATAAAATAAATATAAAACTTTTTCCACTTTGATTTATTGACCGTAAGCGGTTTCAGCTTGTCAAAGCCATCTTCAGACTTCAGACTGGTCAGACAGTTTGAAGATGGCTTTGACAAGCTGAAACCGGTTACGGTCAATAAATTAAAGTGGAAAAAGTGTTAAATTTGTTTTATTATACTATTTTAATGAAATTCCACCTCAAATTATCAGTTTCAAATATAGTAATTCTGTATTTCTTTTTCTCATCTTATGTTTGGTTTGTTAAATAATTAAAATAACGTAAATTAATTAGTAATAAAGAATATAATACCATTTTCTGTAAATTCGTATATATAACATTTCCAGAAAAATCATTCAATAAAAAAAATAATAAAACCTGATTTCAGAGCTTGCAGTTCGTCATCTAGTCTTTTTTATTTCATAAATCTTCAACGTTTATTTTTTGAGCTGATTGCCTTCATAGCCAGCAGAAGATCTACAGTAATATATGAATACTAGTTACCATTTGACAATGACGTGAAAATCAAGATGAAAATAAAGGAACTTTGAGCAAAAATATTTTTACTTTGAAGATATTTTCTGGCTTTGTACAAACGCCTTAATATTTCACAAATAAGTGGTGCTGAAAATATATTCAATTAAGACCCATTGACCAGCGGCTGAGAATTAAAGTTCCAAAATGTTTGCAACTATACAGGGATGTTCCGATGAGAAAGATCGATTATTCCCCGTATCAATTTTTTAAACAAAATAATTTATATAGATTTATTTCATTAAAAACTTGCTTTAATATATACCTACATTAAAGTAAGCAATAAAAATGCTCAAAACGCATGATGATAAATTATTAAATATCGTGTATTTCTTTTAAGTATTTTTTGATCATAAGTATTTATGATTTTTCAATAATGTCTAAATAAAATAAGTGTGTTATTATTGTTATTTTAACAAACACTTCTAGATAGGGATAGATAGAGTTAGAGTTAGTAAGATTTTTCAAAGCGTCAAGTAACAAACAGTGAGATGTTTTAATCAAAGGTAGTTTGGAGAGGAATATAAAGATGACAGAGAAGTATGCCAACTACTCTGGGGCCGCATAATGTTGGCGTTTCTCACTTTGTTACCTCTCGTTTACCAAAGCCAACTCATGTGAATTCTCGAGTAGTTCAAGCGGTACGGCACTCTCTTGCTAACGGACTTGGAGAAGTTACGATGCATTTCTAATATTTGCATTAAAAAATTACCATACTTTATAGAAAACGGGTAAAATTCTTTGGTGTAGCGTTCTGTTATTTACAACAGACACTAACAGATTCTCCGATACTTTGGATGGAGATTACTTTTAGGAATAATAGATACTTTGTTATTATCTGCGTTTATTATACACTTCGCGGTTTACAATGTAGATCTCGTTGATCGACCTAACTGAAAGCTGGCTAAATGGAATCTCATCGAGTGTTCCAGTGAACGCTCTCCCAGAGCTGTTTGACCCTCTCTTCGTTCCCACAGGTACTGACCTACCTGCCATCTGGCGGAATCTAAGGACAGCTCTTAGCACTGCCATCTATGTCTACAAGCAGGAAGCTTTTAGATACACTACATTTGGAAAAAAAGTGTTTTTCATTACATTGTATTAATAATATCAAGGCGGTTCTCGGCTACGGACCGGAAATAAATTTCGACCCCCCTTAGTGAAAGAACACCATTTAGAATCAGAATATTGCTTAAATGGGCTTTAGCCTTGTCCAGTGTTCAGATCTGAATTGCCAGGTACTTTCCGCCCTTCTCTTCCCCGTTGTCTTCCCTTCCCACTCCCTTCAACCCCATAAAATTATGTAATCCCGACTTACTCTAGACTCCAGTACTGTAGGTTGAGAATAATACACAAGCCAGAAATATGTATATTCTAATTTTTCCTTATATTACAACGAAAGAAAGAAAAATCAGTGAACACTGTCAATGATTTTAGCCATAAAATTGTATGTATTTGAAGTTTTATTTTGTTTCTTATATTATTACGTTAGTTTACGCTTATATTTTAAAGAAGTAATTAATAATTTTATTTTAATTCTATTCATGCGAAACGATAAGAGTAGCTTCAATTAATCTAATGAGTTTTTGGTATTCATAATGTATACCACTTATTCGTGGTAAAAATTAATCGAAAATAGTACCGAAAACAAGGTAGAATATTATCTTTTTTCGTATTTTGTGTTTTGTGTGGTCGTTTGCGATGAATGCATTTTATTATCACATGAGACGTCCGAATTGCAAACGTATAAGATAAATTTCACGACAGACCAACTCATTTTTACATCCTTCTCGATTTTTCACAGACGTAATGGGTGGGTTGGTATAGCCGCATCTCGCTTTAATATGCAGTGTGCTTGGATAATGTTAAATCCATCGTATTGCTCCCCCAGCCACTGAAATGGACCCGCTGCCTGAAATTCTGCAGTCTCATTCCTGGTCACGATCATCTCACAAAACCGTTCGTAAAACATAAATTATGGTGAACGTTTTGTTTCCTTCAGTGATCCTGAAGCTTTGGAACAATAATTAAAAAATGCGTAGCACCTATGATACTTTTAACACATTTTTTTCGGAATATTAAGACAGATTTGTTTTAGTGTTTTTAATTGTTATTGAAATAAGTTAATCACTGAAGATGTTCATTTTTTATACAAAACACAAACAGTTTATTTCGTGAATTGCGTTTTTTAAGAATTTAATCATTTTAATTTTAATAAAACAATAATTATTGGCTTGGGTAGGGAGGAGTCTGAAAAACTAATATGTAATGTGACTTAAAACCATACATGGTTACCTATGAATGGCACATTTAGTAAAAACTTAGTATAAATAAGTATTAATTTAAAAAAATAATAATAATTTAAATTGCATTTGGCACTTTACAAACTTTGGTTCCTTAGAACGGGCAATCTGCCTAGCTAGGAACTATAATCGACCTATAACAACGTATTAACACTTGTATTCATTTTAAATATATTCTCTTATTATGTAATATTATTTCTGTTATTTTGGCTTTAAATGTATCAAATGTAAATAAATAAATAAAAATAAATAAATCTTTGTAAACATCCCTTTTAATATTTACATATTTTGTGCCGAACGGGTTTCGCTATCAACGTAGCGTATTCAGGGCAGTATAAGCTCTACTAATGTCTAACATTTTAGTAACATGTGTTATAATATTTTGTTTTCACAGTGAATTGGAAAAAATGGGATGGGCTCGGCCAGTGCAGGAAGTAATTTGAGTAAGGGAAGACTAAGGATTGAGAAGTGGGGGTTATTTGTCAATGGGGAACAACCTGAGTATAGGACTTTTATTAAGATTAATTGGTTGTTAATTACTTTACTATAAATGTTTATGGCTTTCCTTAGTTCTTGTTCTTCTAAGTTATCCAATCTGATACCTATTCCGTTTTTATATAATAAGGTGATGCCTGTGTTTTTATTAAATTTCTGATCTATTTCTAAAAGATGGTTCACAAATTCGGAGAAACCGTTACTGTTTAAACATCGTATGTGTTCTTTTACACGGTATTATCTTTTACGGTTATAACGCCGTTCTTCCACGTAGCTACTCGCAAGCGACGCTACCGCTACCTGTCATACTGTTTTGCTAGTGTAGCGCCTTTCGGCGTTTTCAAACACTAATAATACTATGGAAAACACAGACGAGCGGCGATCGCGTCGCTTGAACGTAGCTCCATGGAAGAACGGCGTAAATGTTTCTTGCCGTTTTGTCTATCATTTTACTTGGCCTTCTTTCTTACTACCAAGTTGATTCTATCAACTTATCACGGACACACTCATATATATACGAAGTTTTTTTAAATTCGAAGAAATTAAAGTACTTCAATATGCGAAATAAATTTATTTATTTATTTATACGCCTATTAGGCTTTTACATACATAGTTATAAAAAATATTCATAAAATTGTAAGTTCACAGTTACAGTAGTAATACATAGTATAATCTATCTATTTAACATATTATAACAGCAAGTAACTAGTAATGCATAAGATGATTATTTGTAGGTAGGTATAAACCTGTTGTACAAAAATAAGAATGTGCCTACTCCTAAGGTTAACAAACGTAATTTAGCTATAAAGAAATGTAAAGTTTATATGTACATAGTAGACAGTGAGAGCAGTAACATGGTATAATACGACATAATAGTATAGTGTATAATATGAGGCCTTTGAATTAGAGAGTTTACGAAATAATTGTTGGCGGTATTGTTAACATAATATACCTAGATCGTTTGACCAGTTATCGTGGCTCGTTAAATCCAGGGCGTTCGCTCTGCCATTTTACATAGTTTTAAAAAAATATTATACACAAAGATTATAAGTATAGAATAGTAAAAGCAATAATTTAACCTTAACCATTTGACACATAAAAGCAAGTAAAAATCAAATGAAAACATGATAGTTTGTAGGTGTCGCAAGAAAATAAGAATATGCATACTTCTAAGGTATAAAAACCAAAAATTGCTTATAAAAATGAAGTTTATATGTACATATTAGGTAGTAGTAGTATTAACATAATATCTATGCGACACATAAAAGCTAGTGTATATATTAATTTATTCATTCACTAATCTATTCACTAACTAGCGGGCTCCAAAAGCCAGCCAGTTTGTAAATTGATAAATAATTAAAAATAAAATAACATTTTTACTAAATGGTTACAGTAATTACATGTGAAAAAATAATGCAGTTGTAGTAATTGCAAGAAGTCTACATTTATTATTATGTCAAACATGAGGAAATATTCTGATCAGAGGTGCAATAGCTAAATGTTTATTGTTTTATTATAAAAGTTCTAATATACTGGTTTTAAATTTGGAAACCGATTGAAAACGATAGACATCAATTGAACTATATGTGTTTCCAAGTGTATGAAGCCTTTGAATTGGAGAGTTTATGAAGTAATTATTGGCAGATTTGGTAACAAAATATAGAGCGTTTAAACGAGTATTGCGGGTAGGTATACGTAAATTAATTAAGCTCGTTAAATCGAGGGCGTCCAGGCTGCCATTTGATATATTGAAAAGGCAAACTAAATCACTCACTGTGCGTCTTGTAGTTAAATCACTTAGGTTTAGTAATTCCATTAGACATGTATAATTAAGTTCTTCAATTGGTATTCCAAGTTTGTAATTAATGAACCTAAGAAACTTATGTTGTACTCTTTCGATTTTTTGCTGATGAGTCTTATAAAATGGAGCCCAGATTATTGAGTTGTACTCCAAATTACTTCTCACCAATCCAGTGTAAAGCAATTTAAAGGAATTAATTGTTTTAAATTCTTTTATCGTCCTCAGAATGTACCCCAGGCATTTCATGGCCTTGTTGGTTATTTCATTTATATGAGGAACAAAAGTTAATTTACTGTCAAATATTATGCCAAGGTCCTTAATTTGTTTAACTCTTTTTAGGAAATTGTTGTTGATGCTATATTGATATTTAATGGGATTTTTGATTCGAGTAAAAGTTATTGATTGACATTTTTCAATGTTGAGAAAGAGTTCATTAAGGGTGCACCACTCTTGTAGCCTCACAAGATTTGATTGCAATATGCTACAGTCATTATAATTAGTAATTGTTTTGTAAATTTTTAAATCGTCCGCAAATAATAGTATCATAACTCCATCAAAGATGGAAGTTATGTCGTTTATAAACAAGGAAAATAACACTGGGCCCAGATGTGACCCCTGTGGGACTCCGGTAAAGATTTCAAACTGATGTGAAAAATGTGAATTAATTTTGACTGATATTTTTCTTTTGTGAAGGTAGCTTTCGAACCATCTTAAAATATGCCCCCTTATACCTAGGGATCTTAGTTTGTTTATAAGAATTTTATGTGAGACTTTGTCGAAAGCCTTACTAAAGTCTGTATACACTACGTCTGTTTGAAGACATTACATAAATGTTGATATTACAAATTCCCTATTTGACCCGTTTGGTAGCTCAGTTGATTTCGATCACCGGGTAGGGAGGTTCAAACCTCAGTCAAACCAAAAAAAAACATTTGTTAGGAGGGATGTCACACTACTGCTGATGGATTATAAGCTTCTGAACGGTTTGTTTTCAAAACCTGATATTCTGACAAAAATTGGATTCTAAGTCACAAATCACAATAAAATAACATTGTTTTAATTTCACTTTAATTCTGTGTAATAACGTATCTTTAAACAACCGACCAACTTTAAACTTTTCGACCTGAACCATCAATGGGGATGAATATTTATTTTTTTGAAACCGGTTAGTTAAAGGTATACAATAAAGTGGAATTTAAACGAAGTAATTTTATTGTCACTGTTATAATTATGTACTCACAAAGTGTTTGCAACATGTGAAAATATCTTTTTAAGTTACTTTACTAATCTATACTTACCGATAGGCAAATATAAACCCTAAGAAGTCATATAGTACATTATGCGATTTGTGCCATTTTAATAATAAGAAACTGCAAACTTTGGAGTGTATTAAATTTATTATATCCACTGACTCTTTGACACCTGTATACAGGGTGTTAAAGAGGCATGCATGACTTTCTTTAAAATGATTCCTGAGTTTATTTTGGTGTCCGCTGAGATATTTGTATATATATAGAGTTATAGAGGGTTTCAAGGGACTTAGGTACTTAAGGTTCTTGACTTACTTTAACCAGCGATTCCTGACATTATTTGGAGTAAAAAATGGAAATGTAATATTAGTCTTCAGTGACATTTTTGATGTTTTTAAAATCATCAAAAAATCACCATCAACAGTTAGGGGTCGTACGGTTATTCAGCTGCGTTATCAGTGACAAAATGGGGACGATTTTTTATTGTTGTTTTTATTATGCGGAAAAAAATTTAAAAAAATACCTCAAAAAAACTATTACAGTTACAGCGTGACGACATGCGAAAATTTGTTTTAGTTATATATTTTTTTAAATAATTTAGAAAGTTAAACAACAAAAATTTCAACGGAGACCAAAATACTATCTACGTTTTTTACTCCAAATAAGGTTAGAAATCTCAGTTAAAGTTTGCAAGGTATGTTCCCTAATACCTTTATAGATGCACTGAGGTCTGTACCACAACAATCATAAGGGTTAGCGTAAGCTGAGATCCAGGCAACGCAGCACGTGCAGACTTTGCAGGTGCGAATGTATGTATGGGCTTGTATAAAACAACGTATGCTGAGAGGCAGACATCGTTTCGTACAAGTCCATACAATACATTACAGAATCTGTAACAGCAAAGTGTGCACGTTCTGCGTCGCCTGAATCGCAGCTGTTTTAAAATAAGTATCAACGCAATTGAATGCACCCATTTCACGTCTAAATCAAACAGCTAATTAACATTCCCTTGACCACCGGCAGTCACTTAGTAATTCTTATTTTTCTTTGCCCACCTCAAGCTCAGATAATGCCAGTGAGATTGAAGAGAGATCTTTCTTGTTTCGTCTCAATTTTAGAAAGGTCATCCATTAATCTCGTGGAAATTTTCATTCCACTTGTTAGGAGCAAAAAGTGGGATCCTCGTTTTTCTTTCGACGTTTTCCTCTTTTTGCTTCTCGAGTGCTCTTTTAATTTTCGAGCCCCATCCAGCGGGCTGCTTTGTCTTAATTGAAAGCAATTGTACGCTCCGAGGAACTACAATGGGGAAGTTTCCTCCGACTCTCCAGCCCTCTGCCTGCCGCTATTCTCGTTCGTTCCTGGAGACTAGGCGTTTTGTTTCGTTTTGGGCGCCGCAAATCTACATATATTTTTTTTTGCTATTGGTGATATCGCAAGCTCAAGACAAATAATTCTAACAAAGAAAGGCGGGTGCCGTAGTTTTGCAAACTATTTTTTTGTTTGTTTGAGTTCTTAACTAACTAACTAACTAACCAACCATCACCCAATAAGAACATAAGTGAAAAATAATATGGCTTAAAACTATATATTCGTATAGATTAACGAATGCTAATTCTGATAGCCCCCCTAAATTATAATTACTATCTTTATATATAAAAATCTCGCTTCACAATGTTCGTCCGAGGTAAACTCCGACTCTACTTAACCGATTTTTATGAAATTTGGCTTACTATGTGTAATTTGGTCCAACCTAAAAGATAGAATAGTTTTTTTTCGTTTATTGCGAATTAAATGGTTTTTATGGGACAATTATTTGAAATTATTTGTAAGTTCCATAAGTTTCTGACAGATGGCGGTGTCAGTTAATTTATTGACACAACACTTGGTTATCTAGTTTACGTAACCATCCAGTAGATAGCGTTATGTTTCGTTAGCCACGGAAACGCGTGGGCGGGTCAGCTAGTAATATTATAATTTTTTGTGCATTATTTACAAAATTAATCCCTTAAACATTTAAAAAATCGAATTAAAAATACCTTTGATAATAAAATGGTATGGATATCAAACGGATGTATTTACAGTGTCGATTTTTTTTTACTTATACGCTGGTAAATACAGTAAATAGACAAGTAGTTTTATCCTTGACGCATTTGAATGAAAATATATTTTATATTTTTGTTATTCGGCGGTACATCTTCTCCGGATACCCCTTAGGGGATACTTAGTTATGTTTTCTGTAAGTAGGTATATGGTAACTTTAAATTTGACTGTATTTTTTTTATCTACTATGAAAATCATTATTTAAAAATGTATTCTTATGGCATTAAATCCTCATCTCAAGACTTCGTAAAATCGTGATGTTATTCTACTGTCAAAACTTCCTGGAATGGCAAACAGAGGTTTTTTTTTTTGTTGTAAATATTTTATTTTTTTTAGTTTTATAGTGAATACCTCACAAGAGTCCCAACTGCTCCCATCTGGAGCCAGTGAGACTATGGCATCCCCAATTGGGGTATGTTATGAGGCTGAAAGTAAGTCGAGAAGGGAAGGAGACGAGTAAGAAGAAGGTGGGGAAGTACCTGGCTATTCAGATATAGTCACTAAACACGGCTTAAGCCATTTCAAGCAACGTTTCAATTCTGAGTGGTGGTCTTACACCAGGGCGTAACTAAGAGTATCTTCCAGTCTGGAACGTGCCGCAAATATACTATATATTATTTTTAATAATTAATTGTGAAATAACACAAATTAATTAAATTAAATTTATTTGCACACGCCGGGCTCGAACCAGCGACCTTCGGAATGGCAGTCTAACTACGCCGGCCGTCAAGTGAAATGAAATCGACTAAATCCGTCGACTAAATAAAAGTTATCTGTAGCCACAATGTAAATTTTAGTTATTTCATGATTAATGATTTATGTGTCCTGTAGTGGTGTTAAAAAATCCATGAAAGATAATAAAGGTAACCATTAAATATAAACGGTTTCGATAACTCAACGAGCTTATTGGATTGTAATATCGCGAACCTAACGTTTGTTTCAAATAATCCTCTATAAATCCCCCAGCTCTAGGTACTATGTAAATGGGATGTATGAAAACCGCTTTTAGCGAGGATTTTTCTATTAATCCGGATTTTGTCGCCTACAACGCCCCCCGCTAATTGTGACGACAAATGGTGCTCGCACCAGCACCGGCTATAGCAAATTATTACCGACGTACATACACGTAAATCTGGGCTCCACGTCTGAATTGAATGAAACATTGGCAAATTTGATTGAAAATGAACGATTTGAAACATTTAATTAAAAAATACAAACGCTGATGTAAAAAAAGGATATAACCTACCACTTCAATTGAACCAGACGACTTTGGTTTGAGCTTTTTTCCTTTGACATTTATTTGTACTTTATAAGGCGTTGACTGCTGACAACACGACTTGCGTTCATATAAAACAAATTCAAGCTATGTCTCTGACTCCTTTGAGACTCTTCGTTTTATTAAGTTAAGTTCACACAGGACTAAAATAAGTTAATGCAGTATTTTGTTTAGTTTCCTTTTCTGTTTCCATTGATATTTCTTTTACTATTACTTACTATCTCCACTTTTTAACTACCATCTTTTTTTTTCAATCTTTGCAAATTCACTTTGTGGGTCATTTTTAATTAAATGAAAATAAATAACTTTACTTCTTCAATCATCGCAAAATCACTTTGTGGCGTCATTTTTTAAAGAAACAAATAACTTAGTAAACGCCACTAAATAATCAAATTTATCGACAAGTTTCTAAGAAACCGTAGTTTCGAAACATGTCGATAATTTTGCAGATAAGAGTTATTTGTTTCATTTAACAAATAACTTTATTTATACGCCTTATATAATCATCACAATGATCTACATATTTTGAAATCAAAGGTTTTTTCGTCAGGATAATATTATAATTAACCAAAATACTGTGATTATATAAGTGGAAAAAAATAAAGGAAATTGCTGCAAACCAATCCCAGGATTGAAACCACAAAGAGAGATAAGTGGTGTACTCAAAATTATTTGTTTACATTTGACCAATTTATTTATTTACAAACTTACTTCTGCAGACAAACTGAAGAAAACGCCTCTTACAACGTTGCCCGGCGTGATGTCAACGCCGCCGAATAAAATAATAAAAATGTATATGTCGTTTTAGCGGCAAATATGACGTATTTTAAATCATTATAGAAAATGTCTTCATTAACATTAAAAAAAATTACTTCTTATCGTATATTTTCTTAATCTTTTTCGAGAATAAAAAATAATAGCCAAAATTCCTTATTACTTTAACTATGTGATTGGCTTATATCTAGTATTTGATGAACGTTGATTTGTTCAAGAAGCAATTTAATCCTAGTCGGCATGCTGTGTGCCAATTTATTGTTTGTTGGTTGTGATGCTGTACTTGAATAAGTTCCTCGATGATTGTTTATCTTTTTTTCTTCATTTATTTTTTTACAATCGGCCATAGATTTTTCATAGAGGATTCATATCAGGGCTATTTCCAGGCCAAATGTGAGCGATGGTATTTGCGTGTCTTGACGATATTTGTGGATAACATTGGCATTGTGGTAGGGAGCCTTAACGTGAATGAATGTTCCTTCACTATTTGAAAACCATAGTTGAAAAAAAAACAAACGCTCAACATTGTTCTAATTAAATTTAAAAAAACAATTAGATAAAAAAAAATTAATAAAAACAGGTGTAAAAATTACCTCCTGAGATGAACACCTCGTAAATTTTTGTATTAGTCTATAATAATCTTGCACACGTCAGTATGTTCTATATTTCAATGACAAAAATCCGTTATTATTCTCTGCCTTTGATGTTCGCCTCGGCGAGTTTTTCCCCGCAAGTTAAAAAAATTCATTCAACTTACAGTTATAAAAAAACTCAGTGTTTTTTAAATTTTATGATGTTGCCGCCGCCATACAGGAGAGTTTTCTCTAAGTTTGTTTATATTTGATGATGGCATAGTTTTGAAACCAAATTTTAACAACCGTCACATATGATTTTTTTTAATCCGCCTGGTGAATATATTTTCTATTTACACGTTTTACTCACGTGTGCTTGCGGATATCACATTTTCCGGAGGAAATGGCGTGTTATTTGCCATGCTTGATATGCTTTTTTGTATTTAAGGCTTACCATTGGGCGGACGATCAGATATAATGGGGTTAAACAATTACTTCGTAATTTGTACGAATCTTCCTGCAACCGCTGTAATCTACTCATAAACATTATCATTTATCGTATGATGCAAAAGGTGACATTATATTTTGGATTGTGGAATGTTGTAACATACTCAGGTACCTAATTCTGCCACAATAATCTAACATATATTGCAAACCATTTACAAATAATAATAATAGTTGGATGATTTGTAAAGCGCCGATTTTGTGAAAAATCATCTCAAGGGAGCTGAACAATTTATGTAGAGTTCCTAGACTTAAAGATATAGAAAAAAATACTTATCTAGCAGGCTACTTCCAATAAACACACTTTAATTTAAAGTGTTATGTTTGGAGAAGATAAAATTTTGCACGCATGGGACACTATATTTAAAACACTACACTCTGCATGTTTTTACATTTGCTTCCCTCCGACACTATTAACATTGCATTAATGAGAAGATTAGTGTGGCAAAAGTATAGTTGATATTTATTTTGAAAGACTGGATAATTTATGACTCTAGAACTAGAGATTTTTTATGAAATGATTTAAAATGATTTTTGCTTACATTTTTACATACTTAGTTATTTACAATGTCATGGGCTGTGAAGGTGAAGGATTTTGACTTTATGGATCTTTCTGTCTGCAAAAGTGAGTTTTAAATTTAGCTCCAAATTGTGCTGAGTGTGTGATCATTTTTAGCAAGAATGGCATGTACATACATAGGTGTGTAAATGATTAAAAAAAGATCTTTTATTGTTGGAACATTTTTTTGTTCATCGCTGGGCTTCGGATTCGCGATCTCTTGACCAAGAGCGGTGTTTCTCACTTTGAAACGATGATCGTTATAATTTAGTTTATGCATAGCACAAAGGGTAACAATGTTACCCTTTGTGAAAATAATCTTGTCATAAAAAAAAAATCTTTTCTTAAACATTAGTTTATCAATTAAAAAAATAATCAATATATGACGAGTTAAATTATTTAGTGGGGGAGTTAGCACTTAATGCCTTTCCCATATAAAAATAAAGTTGGTTGTTTGCAGGAGAAAAAAATTTAATAAGCAGTAATTGTTGAATGAAACACTAGCTGTATATTGAATCATTCGGCGGGTAGGAGGTAACCCACTGTAGCTTAATGGTAGAGCTCTTGACCGGCAATCAAAGGGGTGCGGGTTCGAGTCCCGTCGGCGATATGTATCTTTTCTCGGAAGATTTTTTCAATATGGATGAGTGTTTCAGGCTAATAATTATTGCTTATAATAATTTTTATAATTTAGAGATAATTAATACATTTAAGGTTTATTCACGTCAGGCAAACCTTGTATTTAAAAATGCTTAGAAACTTTCAAACCGGTTTACAGTGTTGTTTCTGATAGCGATTTGCAAATAAAACACTCGCGGTAGTAAACCGGTTATTTGATAAATTTTGTTTGCGATCCGCTTATTCGATGAACCGTTCCGTTTCACAGTTTTTTTGTGGATTAGAACAAATCGGTTCGGCGTGGAAATTGTTCCACCCTGACAGATAAAATTCAGATTTTGAACGATGAATAGTGCCATGAAAGTTTAAACCTTTGGATAACGAAATTTACGTTTTATTGGTGTTTAATAGTTATTATTACTCTAGGTAGGTAAACCGTGAATTGAGAATTAGTGTTCAGCCATATCAAATTCCATCCAAATCAAAATTATTTGCTCCAATGTATAATTTCAACCAATCCAATGAGAGACCCGCTTTATGCATTCATAGAATACAAATATTACTACCCGGATTCGCCCGAGATTTTGACTGAATTATTGATCGAACTTCTTGCCTTTTTTACATCAGCTCCACATAGGAAGCCCTGAGAAAAAATCTCTCAAGACCAATATCGTCTTTGTGGATGCTGTGTTCAGGGTCTTTTGAGGGAAAGCAAGGAAATAAAGTTATGGAAAGGAAAATATATGAGGGGTGGTTAGGGATCTGGGGTCAATGTGTTCAGGAGGAAACGTATGAATCCATCCCTCCGACTGCGGTACAAAGCGATGGATGGAGAGAGTCCGACTGTAGAGGTCTAGGTTGTGTCTCGCTTAACCAGTTTCTCCCGGTCTGGCCTGCTACGTAGTAGGAGGGCAAATACATTCTCCGCCAAGACCTAGACAAACTTCACCCCATGAACCCGGGCATCCGTGCTAACGTTTATACATTTCTCAATATTAATGCATCTTAGGTTATAATTGCGATTGTGAAGATAATTGCATTGAGTTAGAAAATCCGAACCGAATGGGTTGTGAAAATTTCATGACGCCGGAGCAACTTGTTAGAAATATTTTCTACCTTCAAACAACCAGGTGAAAAGATTTTCTGCTTTATATTCGCGCATTAGTAATGCGCGAATGGAGGTACTTTCAAGCGATGCGATCACTGCTCGTCTGCACCTTCCATACTTTTATTAGTATTTGTAAACGCCGCTTGGGGCAGCACTAGCAAAATAGTATGACAGGTAGATTTAGGCCTTTGTAAGTAGCTGCATTAACGAAGGGCGTAAGTGTGAATAAAATGGATCCCTGACTTATTGTATTTGAATCAAGAAGTCAATATAATTAGAATTCCAATTTTGTTTTTCAACATTTGAATCAACCTTCGAACACCATAACTAAAGAACCCTTCTGAGCGTTTTCATTATGATGTGCCCTTAAGAGATGTTGTATTAAAGGGAACAGACTTTTTCCTCGAGTTTTCATTTATTTTTGTGGCCCGGGATGATTTTGGGGGATAGGACAAGAAAGAAGAGAACATAAAGAAAACGACGAAAGAAATTATCTTGTTGAATGGCAAATTTTATTGAAGCGTTTTTCTTCTTCGTCTTTTCATAAATATTAGATTGGCCAATGCGATAGAATAAATTACTTTAAAGACTTTAAAAAACGAAACGATTTAGTCATCACAAATTCGCTTCCAATTAAATGTAGAAAGCACACGTACCTACACTTTTTTTCTGTTGGAAGTTTGCTATTATCGGAACTATCTTTATTTTGCAGTCTGTAACAAGGAACAATTCAGCGGGACTGTACTCGGTCCAGTCACGCAAATTTCTAGCCTGTTCCTTCGCTATATTGTCGTATTTTTCTTTAACTACGTCTTCTATCAATATTTGGTTTAAATTGGGTCACCTTTTACTTTTCCTCGGAATGGTAGATACACATTCCCGCCTCGAAAATTTTTTTTTTTTCAAAATTTCAATTTGGGAGGCGGGTATGGTATCGCCGCCCCGGGAACCATTTATTGGACAACCAACACATCTGCCACAGGTCACTCCAAGTGGTTCGCTACGTTTGGTGACTTAGCAGGGGTGCCCGGGTTCATGGGGTTAGGTTTGTCCGGAACTTGGCGGCGGATGAATCTGCCTACCAACTGCGTGGCAGGTCGGATCAGGAGGGACTGGTTGTGGGAGACCTTTTGATCTCTCCAGCTGAACCGTCCTGACCCATCGCCTTGCACCGCAACGGACATATTGAACCCCAGATTCCTACCCACCCCTCAAACCTTTTTCCTTTCCAGGACTTTCCCTCCTTCCTTTCCCTTAAAAGACCCTCCACACAGCATCTTCAAAGATGACATAGGCCCTAACGGATTTTTTTCCCTCAGGGCCTCCTGTGTGGATCTAATGAAAATTTTTTTTTTTTTAATTTTCTTGTTTTTGCTGTGCCAAGTTTTGAAAGAATTTGATTATAGGTAATGAAAGCTGATCTAGTGCTGATTATTTCGATGTTCTCTGCCTTTTTTCTGTGAACGATTTGGGAGGGCTTTCCTCTCGGGGAAAATGAAATTTATAAAAGGGAATTGGATGTTTCTGTGAAATATGTTATTATTATTATTTAATTTCATCGGTGTCGTTTGTTTTAAATTAAATTACATTGTTCCGCGTGTTCTTTGCGAATGTTTCATCAAAGCTATGGCAATAATTCGATTGTGTTCTTGTTCAATTCTTGGAGTGCTTTTATTCGAGACATTTTTAATATAATTTTATTGTAAGAAAGTGGTATCCTAATCATAAGTATTATTTTATTTTTAATTTATAAATTGTGTCTGTAACAATCCCATAAGTCCCATTGTAGGTATCGTCACCAAAATTTCGCATTCCGCCCCCATAAATAATCAACCCAAATATCTCTTCTGTTATTTTCTTGTATCTTTATTTTTTCTGAACATTGTATTTCATGTTTTCATTTTTTTCGTGAATTGAGAATAAGTGTTCAGCCATATCAAATTCCATCCAAATCAAAATTATTTGCTCCAATGTATAATTTCAACCAATCCAATGAGAGACCTGCTTTATGCATTCATAGAATACAAATATTACTACCCGGATTCGCCCGAGATTTTGACTAAATTATTGATCGAACTTCTTGCCTTTTTACATCACCTCCACATAGGAGGCCCTGAGAAAAAATCTCTCAAGGCCAATATCGTCTTTGTGGATGCTGTGTTCAGGGTCTTTTGAGCAAATATCTCTTCTGTTATTTTCTTGTATCTTTATTTTTTCTGAACATTGTATTTCATGTTTTAATTTTTTTTTTATAATTTGTCTCTTATCGAACGATTAATTATTTCTTATCTTTATTTTTCCTGGTCTTAGTATTTTATTTATATAATTATCTTTATTTATCATTTTTCTGTCTTCCATATCGATTATTTATGTGTAATATTTGTGATTTCTTATTAATATTTATCTTTTAACTAAGTTTTTATATAATATTTAATCATTGAAGACAATATTATCGAATACCAAACTTTTTTTTTTAAATCGGTCGGTTCTAGGAAGAGAACCCATGACCTTGGCCTTGCCGGGGCTCTGCTCTAACCACTGGGCTAATTCGACTCTATCCCCTTATCCAATTTAACTATATATTTTATAATTGATTTTTATATATCACTCACTTGTTAGCGATTTGTAACAACCAACTTCACTGTTACCTATTGTAAATAAATATTCAATTTTTTTCTAATCTCTATAATATATATAGTCTATCGAAATTTGTAAATTCCCTCGATGCGTCGATTTGTTCAGAACAATCATGTTTCATCATAGAAGTTTCTGAGATAATAAAATAACTATGCAAGTGTAATCCATTTTGTGAACAGCGCGCACTGCAAATTCTCCGAGACTCAAATTTAATTAAAGGCTACGTCTGACTGCC
This sequence comes from Limnephilus auricula, assembly GCA_951813805.1. Classification (NCBI taxonomy): domain Eukaryota; kingdom Metazoa; phylum Arthropoda; class Insecta; order Trichoptera; family Limnephilidae; genus Limnephilus; species Limnephilus auricula. Next base: position 4,597,213 of record OX638397.1, read on the forward strand.
TGGTCTACGCCTTTACGATTTGATTTATGTGTGGAGGATGCAGAACACGTATTAGTACCGCAAAAATACACAACACCCAAAATGTGGAACCCAAACAGAAATTTAATAATGAAAAATTAAAACACACTATCCTAATTTAGTGGTTTTCAATTAGACCTTTTAGAAATTAGGAAAAATGTCAATAGAAATTTAAGTATTATTAATAATCAAAACAATTTTGTGAATAACCCTATTTTAAACATATTCCCATTGTAATTTTATTGCCTTTGATGTTCTAAGCACCTGCCCTTTCCACCCCCCCCCCCCCTCCCCTCCCCACTCTTCCCTGTTGATCTTCTAAGCACCTCCCCTCACCACCTCCCCCCCCCCACTACTTTCATTTCTACCATAGCTTTATACTTGATTATTTAGTGTTAGTACATTTTATGTCCTGAGGAAGAGAACATCGTTCTCGAAACATGTCGATGTGTTAAAATAAAGATTTTCGTGGTAAAAACAAAGTGTTTTAATTTTTCATTAATAAATTGGTGCCACAAAGTGAATTTGCAAAATTTGAAGAAGAAATTTAATAGTTAAAGTGCTGTAAAACGACAAGACAATTGATTTATTCTTGCGACAAATCACAACAAGCTTCTTTTTTTGCAGCTTGGTGTAAAATGTGTGTGTAAGCCTGAGGTCTATAGTCCCAAAGCTTGATGAAAAGCGTTATGATCTATGATGGATACAATGGGTCCATACTCTAAGGTACTTTAAATAGTGTTTTAGAATTTATTTAGTGAACAAAAAATATATCAAAAATGGCAATCCGCGAGTGCCTAAATGTATAAAAACTGTAAACTGGCACTAACCTGTAACGCGAACTTCTTCCTGAAAAAACACCTAACAATTTGAATATAATGTTTTTATGTGAATACCTCACAAGGGTCCCAACTGCTCCCGTCTGGAGCCAGTGAGACTGTGGCATCCCCAATTGGGGTATGTTGTGAGGCTGAAGGTAAGTGGAGAGGGGAAGGAGATTTGGAAAAGGAAGGTGGGGAAGTACCTGGCTATTCAAATCTAAACACGGCTAAAGCCTTTATTATGCAACATTTCAGTTCTGAATGGTGGTCTTACACCAGGGCGATACTGAGAGCATCATCCACTCTAGAACGTGCCGTAAATATACTGTATATTATTTTTAATTAATTTATTGTGAAAAAACACAAATAAAAATAAAATAAATTTATTTGCGCTCGCCAGGTTCGAGCCCACGACCGGAATGGGAGTCCAAAGCCTTACCCCTGGACTACACCAGCCGTCAAAAAAATCCTGATTGCAAGTCAAAATTTACAGTGTTTGAATTGTAGGTTCAATTCTTCTGGAACACATTATATGAAAATATTAATTATTTTTTAAACGGACAATCGCACGCCATCTGTGCTGCATTTCAATTAAATTCAATTCTTTATTCAAAATTTTAATTTTCACTTCGTTAATAAAAGATGATAATACAATAATAAGATGTCTTATTTTGCTTCAATTTTGTTCTATTTTAGTTTTTTTAACATAATTTTATTATTTTTAGTTTTAAAACAAAAGTATTTGAATGTTCAAAAACTAAATGGCAGAGAAAATTACCGTTATTTTTTAAATTTAATTTTCTTATTTTCTCAACGTAAGCAAGGAATGCATTGAAAATCTGAGGTTAATAAGTTATTTTTTAAAGAAGGCTACTCTCATGAAAATCGCTCTTATTTTCAGGTACCGGAGCAAAGTAAACTTTTAACGTGAACACATTGTTCCGCTCAGAAAAAACTAGTATCCGACAATGCTAAATATGTCACAACAGTATTACTTTATAAAATGCGATAAAATAAAATTTCAGTTACGTCGTTTGTTAGAGAAACCATTTTCTCAAAAAAACTTTTTTTTGTAAGGCACTTTTATGGAATATACCTAAAAATAATATTTTTTTGCAGTACAATGACGAATCCTTTACAATAATTCCTCCACTAGTCTACTGCCTGTCGTAGACGCTGTGAATCTTGTGTAGCTTTTTGTTTAGCGTATACGTCAGAACTTGTACTGCGAATTTCTCATATAAACCAACACCACCTCAACCCAGGCCAGGACACTGAATCAAGTCTGCCTTCTATATAAGATTTTCCTATGGAAATATTTAGTAGCCTGTGGAAGAATCTTATATAAATAAAAGGTCGACTTGATTCAGTGTCCTGGCCTGGGTTGAGGTGGTTTTTTTTATATATACCCAGCACATCAGCCGTAGAGCTTTCTTGTTAGTTTATTGCAAAGTTTCCCAATATAATTATTAAGTACGTTTCAGGATAAATATAATTTACTACGGCATATTGTTGTTTTGTATTCTGTTGTGAGGTAAGAATGCCAACTTCCTATCAGGCGGAATTCCTGAAAGGGCTTTTCCGACCGTGTACAGACTTTTTAAACTTTGTCTTATATTTATTTGTTGTTAAAAGACCCCTTATTCACTTCACTTTTTAGGGAAAGGAAGTAGAGGAACTTTGAGATGGAAAAGGGTAAGAGAGGTGGGTAGGAATCGGGGTTCAATGTGTCCAGGAATGACGGACATATGAATCCATCTCTGAATCCACTGCGGTGCAAGGCGATGGACCGAGAGAGTCCGGCTAGGTTAAGTCTCCCCTAAAGAGGCCTAGTTAGGAGTGGAAGATACTCTCAGAATCGCCCTGCTGTAAGACCACCATTCAGAATTAAAACGTTGCTTGAAATGGCTTTAGCCGTGTTTAGTGACTAGATCTGAATAGCCAGGTACTTCCCATCTCTTTCCCTTCCCCAATAACCTTCAGTCTCACAACATACCTCTTTTGGGGATGCCATGTTCTCACTGGCTCCATTCGGGAGCATTTGGGACTCTTCTGAGGTATTCTCTATAAAAAAAAATATTTAAAAAACCAGTCTCTCCCAATCTAACCCGCCACGCAGTGGATGGGAAAACGCATTCGGCACTAAGATCTGAACAAACCTGAACTCATGAATACCTGATATGTCACCAAACGTAGCGAACCATTTGGGGTGACTTATGGCAAGGGTGTTGTTATTGAATTTTCGGATTTACATTTATAATATCTGTGCAGTCGAAGACTATACTACTGCAAATACTTTGAATACAAAAATAAATTTCGTTGAGTTTCAAGTTCGTTCATACGTTAGTTACTATTTTGGCCGCCTGCGCGGATATGTTGGTAGCCCTGTAATATTTATTTATTATTTTTATTTACTTATTAACGCCGATTGACGGCTTTTACAAGGAAATTACAATAATTTGACATGTAGATACAAAATGTAATACCTATAACTATGGTAGGCACTAATTTTTAGTTTTTAGTTCGTAAATTCAAAGTGTATACCAAATTTTACAGATAATAAAATAAAAGAGTAAACAAAAGTATATACTACATAGATACACTTATAAATTTTTTATAAGTGTAACATTTGTTTTAAAGATTTATTTTCTGTGCCTAAAATTTTTTTTCGGCAATTAAAAATGATATGTAAATAATTAAAAAAAAAAACTTTTAAAAATTCAATTGGTTTGCCTTTAGATGGGTTCCCAATATATTTATATCTATTATATCTATAAATGACACATTTTAATTGTGAGCGAGTAATGATATCTGTTGACAATTGTTATATGCCTTTTAGGTCAGCAATAGTCAATACAGTGTGTTCATAATCAATGTTTACTGTTCAACAAAAATAATTTATTAAATTTTAGTTTTAGTTTAGTAATTAACACTACACAATTTGTATTAATGTGTAAAGTATGGTGTTGTCCAGCATTTATTAGGCGATTATATTAGTCAATAATAGTCGTTATTCAAAGTAAAATGAAGATTTGGTGTTATTTTAGTTTATTTGGTGTATCAATAATAGTAATCTCTATATTTCTAATATAAAACAACCCTTGTTTTGTTCGCACAAATTGAAATATATTTTTTAGAGTTTTGTAAATGTTTTTCCGAATAATGTTATTCGATATTTTCAGAAAATTATTTCTCGATGCGTGTCCTTTCCCATGTGTCCCCATTCTCCCCCCCCCGTACATCTCCCGCTTCCCTTCTCTTTTCCTGTTCCCTTTCTACCTTACCCCCTCCCTTGTCACATCTCTCGTGAACCCCTCTCCTACGTCCTCCTCCCCCCTCACGGATTCCCTTTCTCCTCCCACCTTCCGCTAAACTATATGAAATAAAAAACATTTTTCAAGCCACTCGCGTGCCTTGTAAAATTTTAATATAAATTTCATAACGCCAGTTCTCAACATTACATTATAGAAACATTCGCGGGCGTGCGCACAACAAATCACCAAAGTTTCATCGCAATTCGATAAATAGTATAAGTAGTAAAAAATTTCATAATGCCAGAGCTCACGATTATCTATAGAAACCTTTGCGAGCGTGCGCCCAATAAAGTTTTATCGCAATCGGATGAATGAGTAGAAAATAATAAGGGACAAACCAAGAAACATTCGCTTTTACATATATATAGATTATATTTTTTTTGTCGTAATACCGCCGGATATTCACATCTGTAATATTATTGACTAATTAAATCATTAACCAACCAAGCAAAATACTTAAACACTGCTGCAAATTTTGTTTATGTAAATCGGTAATATATTATTTTATAAATAATAGTTTATTATCAGTCGGTAACTAGTGAGATAAACACAATAAGAAGATTAACTTGGCTATGGTCCAAATGTGAATTTACATTTATGTAACGAACTTGGCTCGTGACGTACCATCGGTAGCGTGGCCGAGCGGTCTAAGGCGCTGGTTTAAGGCACCAGTCTCTTCGGAGGCGTGGGTTCGAATCCCACCGCTGCCAAACCTTTTTTTTCGTCTTTGGTCCCTGACAAAGCTTTTAAAATTTATTTTTTATACAAGATTTTTTTTAAGATTCGGATTTAAATTTTGTAGGGATATGGTTAATATTTTTTTATGAAGGGAAAAAATCTTTCGCTTCTGAACTGCTAAATGGATTATCAGTTACATCCTTTAGTATCTTACATCGATAATTAAAGAGAAAAATGTAATTAGGTAATTCATTTGGTAAAGTAAAAGTAGAAAAATTTTAAGTTCAGGAATAAAATGTAGGTAAGTATTTAGGTACCTACCGACTTTAGATAATTTTTTTTTTTTAATACCTAAAGAGCAATTTTTCAAACGCATGTCCACTGTCTGTGTCGGTAGATAAAAATAATTTAGCAAAAACATAAACATCGTCCGGTTGTTCAATGATAATATAATCGATATAAAACACCGGCAAAGTCAGGTACGGAAGCCAGTATTAATTACATGAATTATGATACTTCCTCTTTTCAAAGTCGCTTTAAAAATAATAAATTTTAGAAAAAACAAACATGGACCCTAGCAAAATTATGGGATATTATAATTCTAGGATTTGTGACCTGAAAATATTTATAAAATACTAGATAATAAAATATACGGGATGTTAAGGGGCGTACTTGCTTCTACCAGTGATTCCTGATTATTATTATTTTTTAACTGATAAACTAATGTTTAAGACACGATTTTTATGCATAGCCCAAAGGGTAACAATTCGTCGCCTGAATGCTTTATTGTCCAAACTCCATTTTAGTTTTTGTTCAACTTCCATTTTAAAATCAAAAATAAAGTATCAAAAACGATAAATAATCACTTAACTAAGAAGTATTTAAACTAACGAGATCTTTACCTTTACGGGAATAGCTTCATTTTAAACACCATTATCATTTTTCATTAAAATAATGAAAGAAAACCTCCTCATGTAAAACTTGCAAATGGTCGTTTGGACAATTAATCACGCAGGCGACGAATTATTATAAGCAAAAATTACTCACCGGAGCTTGAATAATAATTATTAATAGAGCATTTTACCGGAAATCAGATGGACACGGGTTCGAGTCCCGTCGGCGTCATGTATTTTTTCTCGGAAGATTTTTTCAATGTGGATGAGTGTTTCAATATTTTATCCTGACATTTTTTCCAGTAAAAAATGTTAATGAAATTATGCTCTCCGATGACATTTTTGTTTTTCAACTTAAAATATTTAAAAAAAAACAGTAGGCTTTTTATATGTATACTACACTACACCATAAAAACAAGTTCAATCATAATCATTAAATACTAATTAATCAAAAATATCTTTTTACAATTTGGTGAAATATCCAGGCTTTACAAATAATTTATTCCGTTCCGTAACACCTGGGTTGCATACGCAATTAGCTAAAGCTACCAAATTAAAGTAGAAAGGGACCTGCTTACCTGTTATCATTTATTTTCACACGCATTCTACCACTTTTATAAAGTCGGATAAATAAATTTATTTTTATCTTAATTGTTGAAGTGATATGTTAAAGAAATTATAATATTCACAGAATATTTATACTTCGAGGATAACAGTAGAATATAAAATAATAAAATATTTATTTCAACTTTGTTTAGTTTGAGTTACATCCAAACGGTAATAATGACTTGGTTGCTATTAAAAATATATGATTCATATGCAATTTGCAGTAAAAAACGCTATTTATATTTTTTTATTATCGATCTGATTCAGATATATGAGGATTTGCCATCCTTAAAATTTTACAATCCAGCTGGTGCCAGCACAAATGTTTCTTACAAACCTTAATATAATTTCTGTTGAAAGTTTTTATTGTTATTTTTACTTATAATGTAAAAACTTTTTTTTCTTGTCGTTGTATGTATCTATGTTATGTTAGATATATCATATACTTATCGTTTAGTCCCATTCTAGATATGATTCCAATAAACCGCTCTGTTAGCTGTTAGAATTCCCGCAATTACCCCTCTCCCCCTTTGACCTCCCACTCCAGCACCTAAATGTTTGGTATATATCTATCAATATTTTGTATCATAGGTTAGTTTTAATATTCTCCTGACGACGGAAGGGTTCTTCCGAAACCGGTAGAGTGTAATTAAAATTTAAAGTGGTCTAAAACAAATTTATACACTTTATTGTAAATTATAGCGAGCCAAAAAGTAAATGTTTATTACGAACATGACATATATTTCAATGTGAATGATACCTACTCTAAGTATTGCCGTGGTTATGATTACCATAGTTTATAGAACGTTGTTGGAAATGGCTTGTTTTGTGCCTAGTTCAGTATGGCTTCGTTCTCCCATACTTTTCCATTCATTTCAACGTTTCATATAGCCACAAGTATCTCAGTGGTTAATTAATCCTATTATGTGGTATTCGCAAGGACATTTACTAAAGTAGGTTTTTTTTCAATTCCTTCTATTTTCCGTTCATGCAGAATTACATGGCTTTACTCCTTATATGGGCTTTTTACCCTCTGCTATGTTACGTTTAATTAGATTTTTTTTACATTTGATCCACTTAGGAGGCCTGGAGATAAATAATTCCCCTCAGGGCGTATGTCATATTTGTGAATGCTGTGTGGAGGGTCTTTTTAGGAAAGGAAGAAGTTAGTTCTGCATGGAGTATTTTTTTATTCTAAAATACAAACATTTTATTCGTAAAAACGGTTAGAAACGGGACTGAAGTTCTTACGAACAAATTAACAGGGTTTCAATGTTTATTCTTACATTTTCCCGCCAATAAACATTGAAACACTGTTAATTTGTTCACAAGAACTTCAATCTCGTTTTTACGAATAAAATTATCGTATTTTAGAATAAAAATTTTCTCCGTGTGGGAAGGAAAAAATGATGAGAGGTGGGTTGGAATCTAGAGGTCAGTTTATCCAGGAGTGACGGACGTATAAATCCATCATCCCACTGCGCTGCAAGGCAATGTTCCGTGAGATTCATAACATCTTCCTCAACTTATCACTTAGTCTGCCACGCTTCCGCTGCGAAGATCCGGACAAACTTTATCCAAATAAACCTAAGCACCCTTGCTAAGTAACCAAACGTATCGAATCACTTGGTGTGACCTACGATAGAAGTGCTGGTTTTCCAATAAATGTTTCCCGGCGATAAATAAATGGCGGTATCTACCTGCCTATAAATAATCCGGTGTATGATAGAAATTGTATTTATTAATCCTTGCATAATTCCGTAAGGGGGAGGGGGGGGGGGGGGTAACACAATACTTTTAACCCTCATCTCTTTAGCACTACAATGGGGGTGGAATTGCGCCCGGTTGCCATTGTTGCGCTCCCAACGCCTGGTTGAAGTTTTCAATCAAGCCTCTTATATTCGCCATCACTCTTGCAAAACAGCCTTTACCGGGTGGAGTTATTTTTATACCGCCCACTGCTGCAGTTGCACTATAACTGGGATCAATAACTGCAGAGAAGAATTCTTAAGATTAAATAATAAATAACGTTCATCTTAAAGAGAAAATACGCTAAGATAGAAAGTGTATTGTCTAAATCTCTAAGGTCTAAGGTACAGGAATTAAAATATCATTATTTACGTAAATGGATATGCTGAGTATCTTATAATGTAGATAAATTAATCAATTTTAGAATAAAAATATCCCCAAACTTAAAAAATCATAATCCAATTACTTTCTTTCAAATTTCATTTTTATTCGACTTAAAACCACAAATCTCTAAGGTCTTTCTAATAAATATACATGTATTTTAGACAAGCGTCTGTCCGCGACTTCGTCTGCGTAGGATTAGTAGCAGTGGCGGCTCGTGACTTTTGGTGAGCTAGAGTGCTAATTTTAACACAAATGGCATTTTTGGTGTCGTTGTAGCCAAAAAATATTTTTTTTTTGTGTGAACATTTTCAGGAAAATTCAGTTTTGCTGTGCGCCGCACCGATTTCCTAAAAATCTTCATACAAAAAAAAAATCGAAAAAAGTATATATATATTTTTCGGCTAAAACAACATCAATAATGCCCTTTTTGTTAAAATTAGCACTCTAGCTCACCAAAAGTCACGAGCCGCCACTGATTAGTATACTTCGAGTAATCTATTTTCTTTTCCTAGTTCCCATCTACGTTTATACCTAAATTCTTAACCTATTTATTTAAAATATGTATAATTCTTGATTCGATTCAAAATATTAGGCGAGTACTTCAAATAAATTCACTAATTTCTATATTTTTCAAAATAGAATTTTGGTTTAACAATCATTGTTTTGCAAAATGTCATTCTCAAATTTTGACGTTTTCTATTAAACAATATTTATTATTTTCAATATATTGAAAATAAATAGCTAGCTTTATAAATTATAGCCTATATGTTATTCTGATTATGATGCACGAGTTATTATTGTAAAGTTTCATTATAATCCATTCAGTAAATTTTGCGTGAAAGAGTAACAAACACACATACAACCATACAAACTTTCGCGGTTATAATATTAGTAAGATAGTAAGATTAACTACCTTCAATGTCGGATAAATGGTTGTTTATCAGATGTGTTAGTAAGGGGGTACCTAAATGTAAACTGGGTGTCCAAACCGGAATGCGCAATTTTTTCTGAAGCTTAATTGAAAGATAAAATTCTTTTTCCACGACCCAAGATTCTTTCCAAATAAAAAGTACAACAAAATTTCTTCGTTGTCTAGTATATAATAATTATATTTTATCAATAAATCTACCGTGTAGTGAATTAATACTGTGCTACGTTAGTACAGATATATTATTAATATATCGGCCTTAAACAAAAATGGATCACCATTATAAAAGAATAAATGTTTTAAAAATATCATATCAATTTCTTTCATCTTCGTTGAAAACCTAACGTAGACAGCGTTCTGTAGTAGCTAAGCTGCATTCACTCGTTTTGTTTTATTGTGATTTTCAATATTCGCCCTCAGATCTTTTTTCAAGCGGTACAGTAATAATTAGAACACGCGAGGAAGAGATATAGACAGAAAAGGTATATTAATATGAAGATGGTATTCCAGAATTTTCCTGTTGTAGTAAATAAGTGTTTGTGATATATTTTCAGATTCATTTTATTGTTTCAATGTTGATTCAGAATAAATTGATGAAGAGCATTTAAGAGGAAACCTGGCGACGTTTTGTTCATACTGTGGGAACTGTAATTTGCACTTTTTACACCAGATCAGAAGTTTGTGTTCAGATCACGTCGGGGTCACCAATTTAGGGGAATGGATTCTACGGCACTTACCTGAGCCGGTCCCTAGCATAAGTTCACCGGTTTGTAAATGATAATGCACTTTTATTATTGCTGGTTATTTATTTAACATTACAGGGTTATTACAGTTACCGCGAACTAAATTTACAGAAGGAGAATTTAAAATCAGCTTATCGATAGATCGTCGAAGCTGGAATGCCCGAGTTGCGTCCCGCGCACTCGGGTCTACGCAGAAGGGTTGCCAGTGTAGGAATCTGTCGCGAATGTTTGCATCGCTAAAAAGTGCAAATTAAAGTTCCTACAATACAAACGTATTCCTCAATTCCCCTTCTGAATTTTGACACTAGTTCTTACACAAATTTTTTTTTTAATATAATATAGATGTCAACCATTGGCGTGGCGGTACGTTTTGCGTTTTTTGGTAAGTTACTTCTTGTAGGAGTTAGAAATAGAGAGATACAAAAATCGTTAAAATTGCCTGATTTGAATGCCATCAACAGACATTCAGTATTCAAACTATACAATTTATTTTGAAAAAAACGCAAAGCTTACAGACGTAGAATATTTTCTACTAATACAGTTGATAAAAATAAATAAAAACCCAGTTTTGGAGGAGAAAAATGGAGAATACAAATCCTTTATTTTGGCGATTTTATTTAGTGCTAATTGTCCCTATCGTTCAGTATTCAGCCATATAATCTAGGAATGCAGTATATTTTTTGCATGTTTTGCGAAACAGGCGCTATCGCTATCCATTTCAGTAATCTTTAATATTTTCTTCACTGGTCACGCACGATTAGTGTTTGTATTTACTCTCGGACGGCATGAACATGACTGACTAGACAGGTGAAAATCAACAACCTTTCGCTACCCATAGCAGAAATGAAATCCGCCTAGGTTTGAACAGTGAGATTACCGCGTACCTGCTCGACCGCTACCTACAATGGCAGCGAATATCGCCTATATGTGAACATGCCTTTAATGATCATCAATGAAAAAAACTTTAATGATCATATTTCGATACAAAATACTCGATAACAACATAAACGACAATAATGTTTAAATTTTACTATAATTTAAAAAATACGAGTGTGCTTTAGACACACGACTGAAGTAAATACTTCTTTAGTAATCTAATTTTATTTCTGGCATCGAATAAAACCATTCCAATCATCACTGTATAAGAATCTATATTTTAGTTTTATTTTGTTTTATTTTATTTGGAAAACCAACAGTTATAACATTTTATAAAGTATAATAAAACATGGGTAAATCATTTAACCAATAATAGGTTTCCACTGAAGTATCTTAATTTTTTAGTGTAAACAAAGAAAAATAGTTACAATAGCCTATGGGGATGGGATGGTGGGAGGGAAGGGAAAGGGATGGATCTATTCTGTATAATTAATAGGGTGTACGTAAGTTATGTAAGTAGTTATAATAAAGTATCGAGAGATTGCCTGTGTGACTTTAAAGTGTGGTGCAGAGTTAAAAATGTCAAATTGTGTATAGTATGTATTGTAAGTGTGTGTTGCACGATAAATGAAGGAGTTTTGCTTAGAATTGGTGTTGCATCGAGGGAGGCTAAAAATTTTGTCTGATCTGGTTCGTTTGTTGGGAACTCGTAGTTGGATTCGTTGTAAGAGTTCCGGGCAATCTACGATGGACCTGGATATTTTCTGTAGAAAGAGGACATCAGCCGAACACAAACAAAATAAAACAAAACAAAATATTGAAGATTCGTTTGGATTGTTACCAATCATCGTGACAAATCAGTCGTTTCAAGTTCGCACACTCTAAACGAAAATTTGATTAATTTTATTATAGGAATTACGCTCAGAATGGGATTGTTGATTTAATTCTTACAAAGTTTAAAATAAAACTTTTTCGATGCGGATTCTAGTTAGAAAGCGCCGTTTATTCACATTTTCAGCAGGGAATTCAAAAAATTCCAATCGAAAAAATGCTAGTTATTAGTTAGATTTTAACTAATTTAGAATGTGCGAAACAACAACACAACTATTGTCAGCATAAATGCCAGGACCCATTTCAAACGTCATTTTTATGGATTTGAGCACTGTTGTTACGATTAGAATGTGAGGAATGAACCTCAAAATTAATTTAAATTAATTATTTTTTTATTTCTTGGGCATTAACTATGTAACAATTTCTAGACATTTTGTTTTATGTACTATCGTTACTTAAATTTTAATTTTTCTGCTACCGGTTTCGACACATGCCATTCACTTGCAAACTTAAAATTTAAAACAAGTACAGAAATGAATTAGATGTTATTAAGTGGTGGTAGTGGGAGGGGTGATTTTGGGGGAGGGGGAGAACAGTGGGCGGGGTCAATATCACATGGGAACATAGTCAAAAGGGGAGATTTGCAGGGTGCTTAAGTAACGATAGTACATTGAAAATTAAAACTCTTCAAAACAAAAATGAATTTATTATCGTTCGCCAGTTTACCCCTCAAGTCAAGCGTGCGTAAAGAAGTATTTACTTCAAAAACGTGCAAAAGGAATTTAATCATTTCTATATAATACGTGCAGCGACATTATTGTGATATTGCTAATTTAGATTGTATTTTAGTCTTTTTACATTGCTTTTTCTCGACAAACACACGTTCAGTGTCCACCATCATGGTAAATGTTTGTCAATTCTAATTCTTCGATATCAGGGATCGACGCACCAAAAATGACCGTTAACTCAGAATAATGCAAAGCCTTGCTGCCTTTATAATACTGTAATGTAACTATTTTTTTCAAATTCGAAGAGACCGGTTGCAAAAAGCAATCATCTTGCTAAAGTAATTTATCTTTCTGTCTTCACCCCAACTAGTAACTTTATTTTCTCAAGGCGAAACATCTTCTGGTGGAAAAATAGAGCGTTGTTTAATAAGAAACAATGTTTGAAGTTTGTGCATAAGTTTTTAGAGCGCGGTGTTAATGGGAGTTTTTCCATTGCAGCTACTGACCCGTGGCACATTACCCAGAGCAAATCAAACCGTGCTTTTACGACGAAAGGAACAGGACCAGTGGCGATTCATTCAAGGATTCAGTAGTCTATTGCTAGAAAGATTAACCACTGGAGCGACAGAGCAATTAAAATATTTTTCTGTGATTGCTAAAGGAAATTTTTCCGCCCTCATTAAAAAAATCATACCCCCAAATTTGAATATGGAGATACACAAACTGATTATAGTTCTATATAGCCAATGAATTCCCCTATCTTTTGTCTATTATCACATATTTCTAGGATTTATAAAAAAAAAAAAAATCTTTAACATTAAAACATTTTAAAGAATCTTGAGAATATTTATTTTTGTTATATTTTGAATGTACAATATATTATATAGTTGTTTTTATAAACATTTTTTTTTGAAAATTTGCCATATTTTGGCAACAAAGCAATCCGAGGTTTTGAAAATAGTGCCATAATGTGGCAAAAAGCGCTCGAGCGGTTAATGAATAATGGTTTTTAGTATCTGAATGTTATCTTGTCTTTGGAGTTAATGAAGAGTTCACATCACCAATGCATTGCAATGCAACGGTGCTTGGGGATCAGTATTGTCCTTATTCATTCGAGCAGACTTTGACATACCTGTAAAACAAAAAGAGTTTAGTATGTGTACCTACTACAGATGGCAATCGATGGATTTGTTAACCAGTCGAAACGCTCTAACGCTCTCCTTTGAGTTAAGCAATTTATTAATAACTAGCTTCTGCTCGCGACTTCGTCTGCGCAGGATTAGTACTTCGAGTCGCCTATTTTCTGTTCCTAGGTCCCATCTATGTTTATACCAAAATTCTTAACCAATTTTTTAAAAATATCTATTATTCTTGATTCGATTTAAAGAATTAGGCGAGTACTTCAAATTAATTCACTAATTTTAATATTTTCTCAAATAGAACTTTTGATTTAACAATCATTGTTATCCAAAATGTCATTCTCAAATTTTGACATTTTCTATTAAAAAATAATTATTATTTTTATTATATTGTAAATGAATAGCTAGCTTTATAAATTATAGCCTATATGTTATTCTGACGTATGAGCTATTTTATTGTAGGTAAAGTTTATTTAAAATCCATTCAGTAAATTTTGCGTGAAAGAGTAACAAACATACATACATCCAAACAAACTTTCGCGTTTATGATATTAGTAAGATTTTGAATTTTGGAGTTTTGAGTGTTGAGTACCGATTAGAACATGTTAATATTTTGAATAAATAGCCTAGTAGTTGAAGATATCAGGTTTGCACTTAGGCATTGCGGGTCAGTGGATTCCTCCTGTATATTCATAATGGGAGAAGTCGAAGTAAGAAAGTCAAAGCAGTCTCTTTTTTTTATTAGTTGTAACAGTTTTTTGGCAAGAGAAATAGTTAGATTTCTCACAACGAGCAAGGAAATGCATTAATACATTAGAATTGTCGTCTGCACTATTTTCTGAATATGAATATGAGTTATCTTAGTCAAAAAATATAATATGTATTTGGCTAGAAAACTTTACATTTTATGAACGATGTTAAGGCTATCAGATTTTTTCTGTCCTAAGAATCTCCCTAAATAAAAATGGTTGAATCGGCTCCCAGGAAGAGGGGCCTGACGTGGAAATGGAACACAGGAACTCCGGTTGAGTTATCTTGTAATTAGAAAACTTTTCCACTTTTCTAACAAGCCCGGAACCGCATTATGCCCTCGGCTCTTTGTGTTTGTATATTTTTTCGTATAAAAAGGGTGTCTAACTTAATTCATATCCGACCAACTCTTTCGAACACGTTTATGCCAAAATTCTGCGGATTTAAAGAGTTTTCCATCACCATTTTTCATAAATTGCCGATATCTTTTGTATAAAATAAATACGAAACGATAATTATTTTTTTTTGTTTTTTTTAGAAAAACTCTCTTTTCATAACTTTTGAAGGTTATTCCAATCTATTTAATATATCCTTGAAGTAGAAGATAGCACTAATAATATAAATTAAAATATCAAAATGAATTAAATATAAAAATTATAAAAGATAACGGTCGCAACTGAGGCTAAAAATAAAAAAGGTTATTATTTTATTATTAGGTTAATATTAGGATATTATTAGGTTATGATTGAGTTATAATTAGGTTTTTTTAGGTTATTATTAGTTTATTATTAAAGGCTATTATTTTAAAAACGTTATTATTATTTTACTAAAAAAAAATTTAAATAACTAAAAATAAACAAAAAATAAATAAATAATAATAATAAACTAAAAGGTTAGCTGTCGATAACATGGAACAAAATAGTCGAAGATTATATTATATGACTTGACAAATGTGACGGTTTTATAATAGGTGACAATGGCTGAATTGGATAAAGCGCCGTCCCTGTAAGACGAGAGGTTCTGGGTTCGAGTCCCGGTGCGACCGTTATCTTTTATAATTTTTCTGTGACTTGTTCATTTTCATTTTTTATTTAGATTATTAGTGTTATCTTCTTCTTCAATGATTATAACAATCTTAAAAATAATGTTCATTTTGGCTACAGTACCATACTCGTACAATCACCCAATGTCTATGTTACTAAATATTGTTTATGTTTATATAAGCTAATATCTCATTGTTTAATAATTCTAGTTGTTCATCAATATTTTATTGACCAACAGGTATTTAAGATTATGTGGAGATAAGAGGTGGACATGTATTTCCGACTTGATGAAATTTCAATATTTTTGTTTTCAATATAATTATAAATTTATTTATTTATTAAAAGAATTTCATACATAGTGTAGGCATGGTGTTATTTCGTCCGCCATGCTAGGGATATCCCTGTGTTATGGCGGGTGAATTTTGCAGATTATATAATTTAAGGTAACGAAGTACGTTTACTGATAATATAATAATTAATGATAATGAGGTTTACAGTTAATTCAGCAATGAATTTATGATAATGAAATTTACATATAATATAGTAATTAATGATAATGATGTTTACAGGTAATATAACAAGGAATTTATGACAATGAAGTTTACAGATAAACTAATAATTGATAGATGAAGTTTACAGATAATATAACATTGGATTTATGTTAACGAAGTTTACAGATAATATAATAATTGATGATAGTGTAGTTTACGGATAATATAACAATGAATTTATGGAAATGTGGGTTACAGATAAATAATAATTTATTTATAAGTTACATAGTATGGTTGATAAATTGAATTATAAATTAGTAAATTATACAAATTAAATTAAATTAAATAGTTTGAAACAGTTGTAATGTAGTGAATGTATCTGTGATTCGAGATTTTTCTTTTCGTCGTTTCCATCCTTACTAATGTTTAATTATTTAAATATGCTAATGTTTTATTTTTTTGTGTTTATTACAGATTGGAGCGTTGAAAGGTTTTTACTTGCTAAAACACAACCACGTTCACAGGAGGTCCCTAAATGCGAGTATTGACCACCATCAAAAGCTGAATGATGAACCTGAGGTAAAAAATTTTGTCTTTTATCATACTCCCCAATTTGGACATTGATGTTACTCTTTTGAGAAATTTTGTACATGTGTTACGAGGAACGACTGCTCAACTTTTTTCATACCAGACATAATTTTGATTTTTAAGCAAATATACTAAACAAAACTTTGAAAAGTGATAGCATAAAACCTGGCAAATTATATAATAATACTACAGATTGAGCTATTTTATTTTTAAATATTTTTGCTCTAAATATGATGAAATGTAAAAAAATCATTTTGATGTGCTTAAATTTAAATTACAAACTACCGATTTACGTTGGAACACATCGTACATACATTTCTATTATATTTAAATATTTTTTTCATTATAATATTACATAGGGTTGGTTAAGATAATTTTTTTAAGAATGATGTAAACTAAAAAAAATGCCTTTAAAATCATGAAAAATCGAATTCCTTAATGACTTTTATTTCATAATTTAAAACACCAATAAACAAAACAGCTCAAATGAGTTTTAGATATTTGCTATACATTTTTAATTAAAAAAATTATTATTCAGTTTCGTTTTGTATTTTGTTCTGAAATCCAAAATTAAGATATGTATGAAAAATATAGGGCAGCCGTTCCTCTTAAACCTGATGATTTCGATTGTGTCATTTATTTTCAATTTTCTGTTTCATCTTCTTTCGTATTAAAATCTATTTATTGCCTAAAGCTATTATTATTGTTGATGAAAAACCATCGATGAATGTTTTCGCTTATTGCCCAGCGGCCTATAATTTTTCAAAAATAGGAAATACTTTTGAGAATACCTAAATGCCTGATCGTTCGTTGAATTTTAGCAGTTATTTTTTCTGTATTTGAATTATTATTGAAGATATTATTAACGACTCTCATACGAAAAGTGAAACATAAAATAAAGAAAAAGATTTTGTCGCATCTAGTAATTAAAAGGACCTCTTCCTTATTATTAATTTATATTGTCTTCAAGGATCAAATTCTTCAATTTGAGATTTTACTCATTAACCTCTGAAGAGTTGGATCAGAAAATCTCTTTTAAAATTCGCCACCTCGGCGAGTTTGCTGAAAAATCGGACTAAAAACTAAGATTTGTATTTTTTTCGATTGTTTTAATAATAAACTTATGTAATACTTATACTGTTTTTTTTTTCTACATAAACTTGAATAAAATTAA
Organism: Limnephilus auricula; assembly: GCA_951813805.1. Classification (NCBI taxonomy): domain Eukaryota; kingdom Metazoa; phylum Arthropoda; class Insecta; order Trichoptera; family Limnephilidae; genus Limnephilus; species Limnephilus auricula. Next base: position 4,614,967 of record OX638397.1, read on the forward strand.
ATCAATCAAAAGGTGTTGCCAAAGAAATTACCTTTATACTTCTTTGAAAACTAAAATGTTTTCATAAATAATAATGTTCTACATTTTTAAATACTAACTGAAAACTTGAAACCTTACAATGCGGCTCAATTACTCGCAATATCAATAAATTACTGGAAATTCTATTTTCGCATTTTACATTCTATTGTTAGATTGTCACGTTTATGGCAGTGACGTGCCGGACGTTTCTCTCACGGGCCCCGTGCGCCATATTATTGCTACGCTCATGACTAGAGTACAATACATACATGTTCAATTTTTTTCAATGAACGTATAGAATGTGCAGGGGCGTATCGATTTTCAAGGAAGGAAGTGTATTGGTTCGCAAAAAAATGTTGAGTGGTTTTGATATCGACCAATGAAGATAAACACAGCATTTTATATACGTTATCGTTTTTGTTGCTAAACACAAGGAAAAAAAAAAATTTACAACGTGAAATTAAGGTTAAATACCACTAAAATAGTTTTATATCTGATAGTTGTGGTAAATCTGTAGTTAACGCCCGATATTACTTGCTCAAAAAGAAGAAGGAGAGATACGATAATACGAATGTTGGAGGGAGCGGGCTTATATTAAAAACGACAATATTCAATCGAAAATTGTGAAAATGTTTAGTAAAACACGACTCGTTTAAAAAAGAGGAAAAATCTCGTGGGGTTATATTAAGTAGCATTTAAAGAAACATTGTGAATATTTTCATACATATAACTTGTAGAATTTCCGAAATAAACGTGTAAATAATAATGTTCGGATCATGATTTGGGGTTTATTTGTATCGAGGGAATTTCAAATAATTACCGTTTCGGCATGAAGAATGTATAGAAACTATATTTAAGAATAACATATATTTTTTAAGAACTTAAAACCTTCAAATTCTTAAGGAAAATATCTAAGAAATCGGAAGAAATTCGGGATGCCGCCGCTTAATTCTGGCGTCATGAAGTTTGTATGACCATTTATTGTCTGGATCTTTGATCAACTTGATTATCTATTTACTTCATAATTTATGAAATCATATCCATTTCCAGATATAGAAAGTTGCCATATTTTAAAATTGTTTAATAAAATAATGTTTTTATGAAAGAAATAATAAGAAAAGCCAGTTAGGATTGCAATTATTATTTTTTTGCAATTTAAAAATATATTACTAGCTTTTTGGTCAAAATTATATTTCGTATTTTCTTCGTCATAATAAATAATTTATAGCTTCATTTGGCATCTTGGAGAAAGCGCGCATGATAAATGGCTACATTTTATAAATCAGTGCCGAAATATTTTTTTTTCCGAAAGTTTTTTTCCCACTTCAATATATCTCCGCAGTCGGGTAATGCGAACACTTCGCACGAATGGTACATTGATGATATTTGTTTATGGAACTTTTCACTCGTTGTATAAATTTATGGTTTCCCCTTTTATAGGCGTCTTCCCATCAGCGGGGCCTAAGTTGTTTGCAGGGAACTCTAACTAAAATGTTACGCACGCGAACGCAAATGTTACTGTTTTACCGAAATATTTCGATGTTCTTTTACCGAAAGCGAAATGCATGCGATACATCATCAGTTTTTTAGATTAGGACCTACATTGTCTTGTTTCATTTAAAGTGAAAAATAAAAGAACACGTATTTGAACCAGAAATGTCTTATTTTAGATTATATATCTTAAATAAGATTATTTGAGCTGATGATATCCAATCTTCGATAGGAGAGTAATATTATTAGATTATAAAAATATGGCTTATTGCATGTATTCTTAGCGTGTCTTATATCGCTACGAACATAGGTAAGGGGACATTACATCAAATGGGGAAAGGATCCAATAAAATCTCATCAATCTCATTTAAACTGAAAAGGGGGAGGGGGGGGGATCAATAAAAATCTCACGTCAACTTTAAAAGAATGTATATTATTATTGAGATAATATTTTTTTTTTGTTTCACTTCTTTTGAAGTGTCCCATTTTGTCCGCTGAAAAAAATCTTAAGTGAGGGAGAGAGGGGGTCCCACCAAATCGCCCTGTTCAGACACAGCTATAAACTATAAAAGATCATAATAGCACGCCAAATATCGCTCGCCATACAATCCCTTCAGACCGTTCACACCTAAGCGCTTCATGCGCTGATTAACCATAGACAATGCACATCTTTTGCCGTAACCGCTCCTGAGGCCCTAGCGTACTCGCTCGATAACGATCGATAGGATAACTATCGGTAACTTCTCATCGTTCCCTAACATGACTACAGATTGCCAACGAAAAAGTGACAGTTCACAATGACTAAGTGCCCTTAACATATTCGACTTCAACTGTTGTTTGTACGTTAGTGATGTGCAGTTGTCCTAGGGAACGATGAGAAGTTACCGATAGTTATCCTATCGATCGTTAAAGAGCGAGTGTGCTAGGGCCTCTGAGGCGATATACAAACAGTTGAGCGCCCCCCTCTCCTGCCGAAAATAGAAGAGGGGTCATTTTAATATATCGTCATCTCAGTAATAATGGATATCGTCATCTGAGGATGAGCTATCCATCAGATCTAGTATCAACGTGTGAGAAGTTTCATCCATTATCGACAAGTATAGAAAACGCGCGAATGTCAGTTGTCAAATTCAAAATCTACAAAGAAATGGTATCTCGCGGCAGTTACCGAGATTCATCTGACCCCCTATCCTATCATAGGAAGAAATATTTGATAGCGTCGTGTGAACGGTACAAAATATAAGCGCTCGTGGTTTATCTGCTCGCGGTGTATAGCTGTGTCTGAACAGGGCTTAAATATTATCAAGGGAGGGGGGGGAGTTTAAATTGAAAAAAAAAACAGCTCACGAAATTAATGTATGCCCCTCAATAGGCATAAAAATCGATTGTCAATATTTGTTTGTATTTATAACGTAAACGATTTGTAGTAAAGCTTAAGGGGATACCCGGTGGTGATTTTTCCGTACAACCGTATTCCCCATTTATCTCTCTGGATTTTAACCCTAGAGAAAATAATTTTTTTACATAAAATAGATATCAACCACTAGCGTGTCGGCACTTTATTAATTTTTTTTGATAAATTACTTCTTATAGAAGTTATGACCTTCCAAAAATCAATAAACTTGACTGATTTAAACGCTGTCAAAAGATGTTCAGTATACAAACTAGACGTGTGTCCATGTCCATTTTCAAGAGGAAGGAGTGTGAGGTTTATATCAGCGAAAAGATTTTTTTTCATATGCACGTAACAAAAGAAGTTGTTGTGCAGTAAAAGGTTTTATTATAGACGATTAATTTTCTCGTGAGAAATAGCAATATTAATGTTTTCAGTGACAGAATTTGACAAGTGGTTTATGATCAAAAATCGTATGGGCAAGGCTCGGCGTATATTTCAAATTCACCCCTAATATTTTATTGCGAGAAATGCTTGCTTTTGACGCTCGATTTAGCACCCTTGCAATAATACACCCTCCGAAATCTTTCCCTTCCCTTCAAGACATAAAAAAATGTTTCAAAATAATAAAAGACTTTCCATGGCGAGTCATCAATTATATGTTATTGAATGCATTTGGTGGTGAGGTGGGAGAAATTTGTGTTATGCGAAACATTAGCGAAAAATCGTTTTATTTTTTTATGAATAGTGTTGTTTTGAAGAGAAGTCTGTTGAGATTAAGATAATTTATCAATCTTGAAGTATATGTAGAAGAAAGAAGGGAGGTGTCGTAGAAATGTATATAAAAGTAGCAGATAATGTGATAATATCACGTAGGGGTAGATGTTAAATCTTCACTCTTGATAAAGATAACGTATTTATTGTATTAATTATTGTGTTAATCATTAATGCCCTTGTGGGCTTTTACATATATTTACGTTTTTATGTGTTAGTTCATACAGGTGTGTTTAGATAACAAAAAAACATTAATAGGTTTTACACGTTGTACATAGAAATAAAGATGGTAGGTAAAAGTATAGCGTTATACAATATGCAGATAGCATAAAATGTATATTATAACAAATAATGATAATGATTGGGTTCTTAATATATGTATAATTTGTATACATAGCAAGGTTGATTTAAAACCAAAATACACACTACGGACTTATCACCGCACTAAAATTAATATTCAAAGCGGTTCCATTTTGACCAATAAATTATACTATCATTAGAATTTCTGCTTAAAGAATTTAATTTCAGAAGACAAAATGCTTGTTAGTACGCTACCATGAAACATTTCAGGATTAAGCAAATAATGCCAGATAGAGTATACCTACATGCTATCACCGAAAGGAAAAATGTGTTCGATAATATAATATAACAGAGAATCAAATTAAAATATTATTAAAAGTATAAGTCGTTGATGTATTTTGTTATTATTATTTCAACGGTAAACACGAGTAGTTTTGTAATGATTGTTTATAAATTATTAACTTTATGTTTTTCGGATCATAACAATGTGGGTTTACGATAACTGTGCACATGCTGGAGATTTCTAATTCTATTGTAAATGTTCTAATATGCTGAGTTTAAGTTTGGACACTGACTGATGACGATAAACATCGATTGAGTTGTATTTATTTCCAAGTCTGTGAAGCCTTTAGATGAGAGAATTTACAAAATAATTATTACTGGATTTAATCGGTTCTTCCCTTTAGTCATTCAAATATTAAGAGGCTAGACTTTAAACGACTCGCGGAACACCCGCGTCTGTCATTCTGTCCCGCTCACAATAAGCTCACGCACACTTACAATACATGCGAATGCGAAATGTGCGAATGAGACAACGCTCAAATTTACCTACAGAAATCGCTCGAAAAGGAGTTTATGGAGAATACACTTTTCTACACCGAAACTTTCACGAAATTGAAATTTAAAAAAATATATATTTTTTAGAAAGAAGCAGCTACGTCGGTAGCTTTTTATAATTTTATAATTCTTTATGAGAGTTGAGTTAGCAGCACTTTTTCCTTAAATAATATTTTTTGATAAATCGTACATGTTTGACAGTTAATTTTTACGTTAGTACAAAACGCATCAAAAATTCGAAAACATACCGACATAGTTTTCACCCTCTAGAAGGCGGAATAAAAAAAAATATATTCATTTTGTGCAATTTTCGATGTAGAAAAGTGTTTTTTCTCGGGCGTCCTTTTTGTATGGGCCGAAAAGCGAAGTCTATCGTCTTAATAAGTACTACTTTAAAATATTATAAATTCAATCGTCAATAAATTGGAATACCCCACCAAATAACATAATCTTGAAAATAGCTATTGAGGCTAGATCAAACGATTCATTCCCTATTAGAGTCCACCTTCCTCAAACGAGGCTTCCTTTAATCAATTTAGTTAGTTTGGTACATTTGCTAAAAAATATTATTTTTAATTATTAAGCCTTGATTATGTCTGAATGTTCTTATGGCTAAGGGTTAGCTGCCAGAACACTCTGGCCTGTTTAAGAGTGTTGTTAAGACTTGAAAAGAAGTGTAAATGCATGTTTTTGTAGTATTTTAATGACAGGCAGGCCCCCTAGGGGCCCTGGCAATTACTGGACGGGAAGAAGTCCTGTATACCTGGCAATACGTAAAATAAGTTAAATCGCAAAAAAAAGTTTCATGTAAAAACGACAAAGGTGTTTCATCATATTTGACATATGAATCAGAAAGTCACGGAATCGTAACTTTTACTTAATAATTTTAAAACCTTAAGGTAAATAATATTTACTACTCCGCTTACCGGATAATACGGAATTCGAATTTCGATACACGGATACGCACGGATAATACGGAGCGGAACATTTCCTTTGCCGCCATTTCTTTGGATTTGATATTTGCGATTTTTTTCAATCTAAATACGCACGAATTACTTAGTTTACCCAGCCTAAGAACCTAATAACCTATTTTGTGCATGTAAATAGTTGTATATTGTAGTAATTGAAGTTGTATAAGTCCCGTTTCACTTGGCCAAACGTGGCTGTCAAACACTTCGCATAAGTGAAATAATCTTATAAAATTGAAATATAAAATGCATGTTTTTTTGTCTCCCCCGGCATAAAAACTCACTTTTCGTAATAATAAAGCTAAATCTAACTGTTTGAATAGAAAATATTCCGTATTAACCAGTAGGCGGAGTATGAAACTATTAATTTTATTTTTTATAAATAATTTATCATTATTACACATGATTAAATTTGAAACATTAAAAAAATATCATTTTGTCTAAAGTATATTAAACGCGTTAAAATTGAACTGGTACGCGCCGACTGCTAATGTTGTAATATTATAACACTTCTGATTGCTTCGCAAATAATTGGAGCCTCGCGCTGACTTCCAATTAGAGAGCAATTTCTATTGTAGCAGCTGTGACCGATTCAGCATACCAGTGAAACTACATACAACTACAGCCTTCCCTGTATCCTACATGCGACATACGTAATATGATACAACGTATGTAACTGTATCCAGCTTTGTATCCAACATGGGACAATTTGTGAATCCGTATTCACCCTTAGGTTACAACCGGGGAACAAACATTACAGATGCAGTATGTTATATTCACGTCCTCAATTCTCTTGTGTTGTGTGTTGGATTAGAAAATTAATTGGAAACCATTTTTTTCTAAATGTCCTTATTTTTAATACAACGGGGATCAAAACGACACGATGTTAAGTTTTTCTCGCGTTTTCTATAACTTGGTAAACATTAATTTGGTTATGAAGAGAGTCATATTATTGTAAAATAACTTTTTTTATGTTTAATTTCATATAAGTTAAAGAGGTCAATTGTCCAATTAATTTATCTCTACTTAAGCAAAAAGAGAAAAAAGGGAAAGAAGAGACCAGAAGAGACAAGAAAGTTCAAGAGAGAGCAGGGTGAAGCAAGAAGATGTAGAAGAGACTAGGAGAGTTAGTCAACCAACAAGAGTAAACAAGAAACAAGGGGAACCAAGATGAAGCAAGAAAATACAAGAATAAGAAGAGACCAGAAGAACTAAGAAGATCCGAGAAAATGTAAGAAGAAAAAAGACATAAAGAAAGAAGAAAAAGAAAGGAATAAAATAATGCTCAATCAATTATTTTATTCCCGCCCGTCCTTAATTTAAATATTGGCGTATAAGGTTTCCATACTCCCACTTCCTTTAGAGCCAAATGTGATCCAAATCCTAACAAATTAGTACCCCTTGGGTACCGGTGTTACCGGGAAAGGAGTGCTCCTGGCTAGGGTGGTACATTCGTATCGTATCATATCCGAAAGTGAAGAAAACGTGGGGTATAAAGGAATGTATGATTAAGATTGAAGATTTTAGTGAATTTCTAATATTAATATAATGGGGCTTATATTGTTACAACCAGGAAACTGTGAAGATATCGTATAACATTACGGATATAATAAAGTAAAATAAAATGAAAAGAGATTTACTTTTTTGTTCTCCATAAAACCGTCGTCATACACCAATATGTACATGGAAGATTATAAATTTACACCAAGGTAAAGTGTCTAAATCATAAATTAATGGTAAAAAATAAATTTATGTAAACGAGTAACAGCTATAAAAAATAGTGGAAATATTAATGTGTAAAATGAAGATTTAAAGACACTAAAGATAACAGTACCTTCTCAACATGCAAGAGGCTACATTATTGGATTATGTTACGTTGGTACATCTAGAAAAGTTTCATCGAAGTAGAGCAAAGTAGAAGTATAAAAAGGTCACATTAAGAGCAGTTTTACTGTTTTCTGACAAGCGTTAGTTGCGATAGTTGACATGCTGCGTGTGAAGTTGAAAATGTCAATGGTCAATGCAGTCGAGTCGCTCTGTTGAATGGTGCATTCTGATAGGCAGACGTCTTCGAAACATAAAAATGAACCTATGAAAACACAGTTTTTTTTAATTAGTCTATTTTCAAGCATCTCTCTAAAAATAGTGTTTTTTGGTTTGACTAAGGAGTATACCTTTCTCCGGGGAGACTGGAGCCAAAATAGTTAACAACTGACCAATTGGGATTTGGGATCCCCGTTTATTCCATACACTTTTATCTAGCCTTCTCTCCTCCTGTAGACATAACTGATATATCTTGATGAAAGTTTTTGATCCACACACCAAGAACCACGTTTACTTCGTTATCTTATTATAAGAATTCTCACTGTCGGTATTCACAAATTATAACTCCTGGGGATGTCGGGTAATATTGTATAACTCACATATTTAAAACTTCCTAACAATGCCAAAGTCTGCAGAAACTTTTACAGAAAGTTCCAAACATTCAGCTAGCAATCCTATCGCACTCCATCAAGAGAGAGAATAAGAACTTCATTAAAACAGCCAAGAGTTGTAGATTATTGTCTACTTTCATAAGCTCTCATATAAACGTGACTTGTATTAATTCCTTAGTTCTGTATAGCGAGGTTTGGGTACTGACAACAGCTTCCTTCCACTCTGACTTCAGGGACTAAGACTGTTAAACGTCTCACCAATCAGATTGGTACGAGTAACTGTCCTTTTTTCTGGATATCGTACAATTTTTTTGATCTCTTTACATGGCAACTTATTATATTTTGGTGCTCTTTGCATAGTAACTTGTTACGTTTTGCTGTTCCTTGAAAAGTCAATGTTTTTAGTTTATTATATTAAAATAAAACTCTTCGCATGATTTGTTATTTGAATTTAAAAATATTGAAGTACACAAGGTGTTTTATTTTCATATAATTTAAATGTCGCAACAAAGTGAATTTGCGATTTTTCAAAGAGATATTATTTTTTATTAACGTTTGTTTTGGTTTGGGGTTTCTCAATGGATATACAGGATGTTAAGGTACGTACTTGACTTAAGTAAAAAACGTAAATGAAATTTTGGTCTCCGCTGACATTTTTGATGTTTTTTTTTTTTCTACAAAAAGTTTAAAAAATAGTAGGTATTGGGTTGTTGGGGGCGGGGTAAGTAATGGGGCGGTAACTCGGCTGACTGACCAATAAAGTCATGTGGAAGAATTTATTTTTTGGTTGATTTTGAAGAAAAAAAAATTGTCATAAAAAAAGTCACCGGAGACCAAAATTTCGTTTACATTTTTTACTCCAAATAATGTCAGATATCACTGGTTAAAGTAACTCAAGTACGTACCTTAACACCCTATATGTACTAGTATAATTCTAATAGCCTAATAATTCTATTCAATTCGTTAATCCGTAGTGTTCTTGATTACGGGTCAACAGTCTGGAATCCACATTATATTACACAGGCATCTAGACTTGAATCTTTCCAAAGAAAATTTACACGGATCTTGTCTTATCGATCAGGTGTGTACCATTTTCTAGATGGATACGAACAAAGACTAACATATTTCAAATTAGAGAGTCTAGTTAAAAGACGTAACATAAATGACCTCTTAATGCTTTACAAAATTGTAAATTATCGGGTAGATAGTAACTTAATCAATCAAATCAAGTTATACGCCAAGCCCAAATCTACCAGAAACCTTAATATATTTTGGACCGAAATTTTTACCAATAATACTGGATATTTTAATCCTATTTCTAGAATGTCTAGATCATACAATGATCTTGCTAAATCACACATTATCATAGATACTTTTGTAAATAATATAACTTGTTTCAAGAAGTATCTCCCCAATTTGTGCACCTAAAAAAAAAAAAAAAAGATTGTTTGTTGTTTTATTATTTTTTCATAAACATTTTCTTTTTGTTAGATTTTTTATTATTATAATTAAGTTTTTTAGAGTTTGTTGTTTAAAAGATTGTTTGTTGTTTTATTATTTTTTCATAAACATTTTCTTTTTGTTCGATTTTTTTTTATTATAATTAAGTTTTTTAGCGTTAAGTTTAAAAATACTGGCATTGTTTTTCTTTGTGTTTGCTTATGAGTATATGAAAATATGATTACTGCAGACACATTAGTCTAGTGATATTTATATTTGTATTTAATTTTGTTTTTATATTACCAACATGAATGTTCTATAAATATCCTGTTTGTGTCTCAAATAAATAAATAAAATAAAATAAATAAATAAAATATTTTGATCATATTTTGTGCTGTTTCTAAGGAGTCTCTGATCATCTTTTGAAGTGCCTTACTAGGTTTCTTTCCTTATTGTATTATTTCACCTAACGTTGCTCGTGCCTTTACCCGAGTTTTGAAAGCATAGTCAATATGTTATGTTTGTAGGCTTTTTATCGTTCTGAGTGTACATTATGTATGTTAAACCCTTTTACAAAATACGATCTGGTGGACCATAATAGTAGCACTTTACACGTGATAATCGGCCATTGCATAAATTGATGTTCGTTCGCTATTCGAGTTTCAATGGGCCTGGGCAGACTCTGAGAAATATTCAGTTTCAACAGAAAAAAGCTTTACAGGAAGAAAAATATTTCTATAAACTCAGAAAATGCTTATTATTCGATTGCACTTTCTTTGATCCAATTCGTAAAATTAACACGGCCATTTTTGTTTAGTTTATATAAACGAGTAGTAAATGAAAATTCATTCACTACTTGTATTTATTAAATCAGAGATAGCTAGCTATCAATCGCAACCAAGATATAGTGCACTTAAGAATTATACAAAGGTAGTATTAGCGCAAACTAGTCCCAGCGAGAGAAGTTCATCCTCTTCCTTCTCACGCCTCTTGTTTGAAAACGAAAAAGACAGAAGATACTAGAACGATGACGTCATGTACGATATCTCGCTGTGACTAGTATACGTAAAATTATGGTATCAGCGTGCTCCGTAACCAAACAGTTTTCAAAGCTTTCAAGAGAACTTAAGAACAAAACTCTGACTTTAATAAAGCACCGGTGGCTGATGTATAAATGGAAAGCTTGTCGGATTAATTTCCTCCGTTGAAAAATACTAAATGACTTTATTATGTAATACGATTAAAGCTGCTTGTGTATTTTATAATATACTAGCTGTCCCGGCCAGGCGTCGCTGTGGCTAACTAAACACAACGCCATCAACTGGGTGGTTATCTAACCTAGATAACCAAGTGTTGTGTCAATAAATTAACTCACACAGCCATCAGTCAGAAAATTATGGAACTTATAAATAAATTCAATTCCCCTTTTCCTATTCGGGTCACCTCCAGGCTTCCCCGTCCTGTGCTACTTCAGTTCATCCATGCCTCCGTGGTCGAGGGGTAAGACTCTCGACTAGCGATCTGGAGGTTGTGGGTTCATATCCCAGCGTGCGCAAGTAAATTTTATTTCATTGAATTGTTTTTTTTGTTCGTAGTTTAAACGTTTTAAATAATATAAAGTATATTTGCAGCACGTTGGAATGGAAGATACTCTCAGTGACACTTTTATGTAAGATCATCATTCAGAAATGAAATGCTGCTTGAAATGGCTTTAGCCGGTGTTTGGTGACTAAGTCTGATTAGACAGATACTTCCCCTCATTCCTCTAACCCATTTTCTTCCCCTCTCCACTCCCTTCAGCCTCACAACATTCTCCGATGGGGGATTTGTCTCACTGGCTCTAGATGGTTAAGAGCAGTTGGGACTCTTGTTCTGTATTCACATAATAAACAAAATTAAAGATTGGAGGCCCAGTCTCTCTTTGCATTGCTTTCCCCAGTTAAGTCTCTTGCTGCTAGGTGGACGCCCTCCCTCCGAAAACATATAATCTGTATTTCATAATTGCACAAAATTGGTTATTTATAAAGGGAAAGAACTATTTTAAAGAATGCCTGACATCACAAAATTAAGTTCATTTTCTTTATTATTTACTTTTTTTCATTTCAATTCTGTTAAATTTTTTTTTTTTTATAAATCATTAATTAATCTTTATTTTCACTAATTTAACTAGTAAAGTAATTTATTTATTTGCTTATTTTATCTTATTAATATCAACAGTTTACGATACGGTTGATTTATGCTTATAAATTCTACTTACCTGGGGAACCAGTTTAAGTGTTATTTATTTTACAAATACATTGCATGTTAGAAAACAATATATTAACATATTAACAGATATTAAATTTATGTAATTATATATAGATACTAATTTCGACTACCATAATACGGGCATGTGCCTAGTGTGGTAGTCGAAAAGCATGTAAAAAACTGTACATAAGTATTTCATGAATAAAGAAAGAAAATAAAAAATTACCGCCAGTATTTTAGCGCTCTATATTATGCATATGTACATAAGTACATATCCTAGCCATCTTTACTAGTACCGAGGATAACTTCAATATATATAACTTATTTTACTACATATCGCCCGGTGTTAGGTTGCGACCCGCCTAGGGCCGAATATGACTTAAGATGTTGTAATTTGCCCCGAGGAAGGGGTGTTGGCAACCCCCTCGTCGACAAAAGTCACGCTCGGGCATCTTATGTAATTACATGTACGTTCCTGAACTTTGACATAGTGTTGTGGTTTGACAATATCGCCCTGCGACGTGGCGTAGTATCTTACTTTGGAGTTCATATCGGTTTCTGATCGAATCATAAACTGGGATATTTAATTTATTTTGAGTTTTTTAAATTCTATCCCTTAACAAAGGGATGCTTGACATTTTGTGAAATGGTTTACATTTTTGAAGTAAAACTTCTTTAAGCATGCTTGCCTTGGGGGGTAAGCTAGCGAATGCGTGACGAGAGCGTTACGAAAAATGTAGTCGGGCGAGGCGAACGGACTGTATCACACTGTAGGAGCAAGAAAGAGCAGTGCGCGCGCATATTTCCTTTCTCTCTTCCTCTCATTGCCAGTGCATGAAGATTATTCGTAATTTCATTTCGTTCTTGAACAATTTTGTAAATACTGTAGGAGCAAGAGAGAGCAGTGCACGCGCACATTTTCTTTCTCTCTAGAAGCTTTACTTTAGTCGTGTGGTCTAAAGCACACTCGTTTTTTTATATATCATTAGCGACTACCCAGCATGCGTTGCAATACCACTCAGTGAAAAAAAGTGTTTTTGTTTTATTTCTGTTGAATGCTTTCCCTACCTCTCTTTAAACCCTATGAAATATACACATTTCTAAAACAATTCGCACGCCACCTATTCATAACGCCATAGCTCACCATTATATATAGAAAACTTCGCAGGCGAGCGCACCAAAAATCACCAAAGTTTCATCGCTTCAGGGACAAATAAGGAAACATTCATTTGTACATATAAATTTGGTTAATTAGAAATTACCTTAAAAATTTGGTTAATTTTGTTTTAAGTTTGTTTAAAATTTATCACACGTTCAGATGGCCTCCTTGGTTGAGTGGTTACGTTGGCTAAGTGAGAAATCCGGGTATCGCGGGTTCAAATCCGGGCGTCGGCTGGTAATTTTTGTATTAAATCTATGCTATTTCACATACTTAAAATAATATATCTATGGTATCTATTATTTGTGGCGTGTTCCAGTCTGAAAGATTTTGTCGGTGTCCCTTTGGTGAAATGCCACCGTTCATAATCGATTGTTACTTATAATAGCTTTATCCGAGTTTAGTGACCAAATCTGAATAGCCAGGTACTTCCCCACCTTCCTCTACTCCATCTCCTTTCCGTCCTCACTACCTTCGGTCTTATAATATATCCCAATTAGTGGTGCCATAAACCCACTTGCTCTAGACGAGTAGAAGCTGTTGGGTCTCTTGTGCGGTACTCGCATAAAATGTTGTATATTTTCGAGGTAAAATGTTGAACTGTTGTATAATGCACACTATTCAAAGCTATGTTGTTCGTTAATAAATAATTTTCTTTCTCTGGGTGTTGATTTTAATTAAGTAAATTTAAAAAAAAAATTCGGAAATACATGCATCTATGAATTTATTTTTATTTGAACAAAATATATACCCTCCCTTCGAAACCAAAGGTTTGTTTGAGTTTGGCATAATATGACATTTCAGAGAAGGAGAACTTTCAGTTGACTCATACACTTCATCGCACCAACTCGTGAAATACTCACTTACCCGAGAATGCATTCATAAAAATTTTACTTCTTTTCTTCACATTTGTTATGCAATCGCAATTCACAGTTTGAAATTGCTCATCAGAAAAAACTTTTTTAAAGCATGCATTATCAAATTTTAACCTCTAAATTAATTTTTAAATATTTATTGAGACGATCCAATTTTGTGCATATTTTCGAACGTCGTTCCGAAAACCCCTTTTTCTCCCTGTCATGATAGTTTTAAGGGCAAAGTTCTAGCCATCGAAATTAAGATTATAAAGTTTGCAAAATCCCAAAGATTTTGCGAAAGAAAATGAAATAATAATCGCAAGAGGATATCCGAGTAAAGGTTTGATACTTTAATGTCTTAAATAAAACACTTTGAAAGGCGGGCAGCGTATTAACGCTTATTTTGGTCTAAATTTATTAAAATGTGATATGAAATGGCGTTAGCTACGCTACGATCAAAAAGGCATTTCTCTGCACATAAGTAGCTATTCTGGGGAAAATACTTATGGCTGATTTGTAGATCATTTTCTACTTTTATAAAACATATATAAACTAAACTGCTAAGACGGTACGGTTTACAAAAACATCGTTTTGCAAAAAATCAAGTACTTACTTTTTTTTTTACATTAGCTCCATACAGGATGCCCTGAGTACAATAATTTCCCTCAGGGCCTATATCATCTTTGGGGGTGCTGTGTGGAGGGTATTTTTAAGGAAAGGAAGTTCTGGGAAGGAAAAGGGTATAAGGGTTGGGTAGGAATCTGGGGTTCAGTGTGTCAGATCATCCGCCGCTAAGACCTAGACAAACCTCACATAAGTCACCAAACGTAGCGCACCACTTGGGGTGCCCTATGGCAGATGTGTTGGTTATCCAATAAATGGTTCCCGGGGGGGGCGGTACCCATTCCCGCCTCCCAAATGAGTAGTAAACCTCCCCAGTAAACTTACTGCTGGAAACACTTGATATTTTCTATCGTTTCTAAGATTGTTGAAGGCAGGAAAGGTTCAGGTTATATTTTATTTTATTTCTTCTTTAGGTTCACATTGTCGTGTGTTCTAATCATTTGTGAAACAAACTCGTATATATGTATAAAATGAACATATTTTGCAAACATAACAAACTCGTATATATGTATAAAATGAACATATTTTGCAAACACAATAAACTTAAAATATTTTTAATTTAATTCTATTCAAACATTAACTAAATATCAATATTTGAGGTGGACACTTACTGCCTTAATTTCCTTTTAAATTAAAATATATTTTTAATCTTAGTAATTTCAATCGTGATTTTGTTATGAAGTTGGGTGTCATAGTACATAAGTGTTTTCAGGGCACTTGCTTTCTTCCCTGTTGGCAATCTTATTTGCTATGCATTTCTGGTCCGTGTATCTCGTGATTGTAATTTAATTTTGTTTTCAGATTCTTAGATACTCTCCCCATGTAAATTTTATTATTAAAAAAAAATATAATTACATTCAAATATATGGTTTGCTTCACCGTCATAAAATTTTGCTCCTCTAACATGTCCCTTATGAGAAGAGGAAATCAGAGGCGTACTTTTTGAACGCGAGGACTACTATTCACTATCTACTAGTATAACGTTCAGAATTATTAATTGCTCCAGACAAGAGTTTCCTACTCATTTGTCTGACAAAAAGGAAAACGCCAAACAAAGTCAATACTCTTTATACATCTTTATTTTCACGTTCTCGTGTTCTAAATAAATAGTTGACATCACTACACTGTCTGCCTTGTAACGCCGTGAATAAAAGGCCTAGAATATTTGTACAGTTTATCAAATTGCTATGTCGCTACGACGCTTTGCCGCTACACGTGCAAGTGTATTCGGCCAAAGTGCTACGCCAGCGTGTAACCGTGTAGCATATAGAGATTACCCCGCCACCGCCTGTACTCCTTGGAATAGTACTGCTCGGCAGCACTAGTAACACCAGGTAAGCCCGCTGAATAATGAGGTAATAACCGTTTTGCCTTTACGTTAAGGCTGACAGTCTTGGGAACTTTACCTACCCTGTTTCTGCCACCCTGATACAAGTAAGAATTTATAAAGTTTAGACCCTTGTATAAATAGTTATTAATTGCACACATCAGACCTGGAATATTTGACAGTAAACTTTTTTATTATTATAAGAGGTAATTTTTATTACATTATCTCCACACAGGGAGGCCCTGAGGAAAAAAAACCCTGAAGGCCTATGTCATCTTTGGAAATGCTGTGTGAAAGGAAGAAGATAAAGTTCTAGGAAGGAAAAAGGTATAAGGGCGGAATCTGGGTTTCATTGTGTCCAGGAGTGACGTACGAATGAATCCATCTGACTTTTCTACTGCGATGGGTCAAGAGAGTCTGGCTGGAAAGATCTAGGTTAAGTATCCGGTAACCATCCGTTCCGGCCCGCCACACAGTAGGTGGGCAAAAGCATTCGCCGCCAAGACCTAGTCACACCTCATCCCATGTACCCTATAATATAATGATTTTCTCATTTAAGTTCATAACGATAGAGTTTATATCTGATATTTTTTAAAACGCTTCCAAGCACATCTTTAAACTGCTAAAAGTGTGAAAATTCGAACGGTGTTCCAATTGTTAAATTATGTGACATTTTATCAGAACAAAAAATTAGTAACGCCCTTCGTTCACGCAGCTACTTACAAGCGATTAAATCGCCGCTACCCGCTACCTGTCATACTTTTTTTTTTTTTTAATTTTAATTTTATTCAGTTTTAATTTTACAATATTTTATTTTACAAATCTTACGAAACTGATCAATCAGTTTGATTGTACTTTGCAAGTGCAGCGCGTAGCGGCGTTTACAAACACGAATAATAGTAGGTAGGTACAGACGAGCGGCGATCGCCTCGCTTGAAAGTAGCTCCATGGAAGAACGGCATAAAACGAAATCTGCCTATCTGGCACCCTCGAGGCAGTGTTAAATTCCTTAGCTTTGAACCAGATAAGGCATATTCAAATCCCGGCTTGGGAAAAAAAATACTTTCCAAAGTGGAAAATATTTATTTTGGTATCCAGCAACTGCCTTCAGGCTTAAAAAAGATTAATTTCAATTGGGATTGAAAAAAAAATCCACTGGCTCTTGTCACAGACAAACATATGTTATCTTTAAGACATTTAATAACAGCAGTTTTTAGATTTTCACTGCCAAAAGTATTTTTGTTATTTATTTTTGGGGTGTTATGCCGTGTTACGCTATCTCTCTCTTTAGCCAACGATTAATGATTTTTCAATCATGTCTAAACAAAATAAGTGTGTAAAAAAAAATCTGAAATATTTTAGTTTGTAAGACTAAATAAATAGAAACACCGAGGTATTTCGTCACAAAACACGTTTTCAGATTTATTTTTTAATGATTTTAATTGAACTAAAATTAAAATTCTGAAAATTGTCTTTACTAGATAACGTATTACTTTATTTTGCTGTATAATATGATTTGAAATTAGTGTTGTATAATACAATATTTCTTTTGAAAATTTATCAAATCTGCCCACGTCCAACAGTATTATATATTTTAAAAAAAACTTAGTTTTTCAAAATTTTAAAAGTGCGTTTACCAGATAAAATAACAATCTTTCAAAATCAATTTATTTTTTCTTGTAAAAAAGAGTCAGTACGTCTAGAATTTGATTTAAAAATGACAAATTTCCGGTATTGTCTGGTTATACCCTCTTAATAGTAATTTTTGGATTATATTAGACATATTTTTGATTTATTTTTATTTTTATTATTATTTTTTTATGTGTATAACGGATTGAAAAATCCTATTACAATACACATGACGTATACACAACTTTACATATATAAATGAAAATTTAACAATAATATATATTTTACAGTTCTTGTCTAAAATTACTCTTGAAACCTTCAAGGCTAATGTTGAAGGTGTCAAGAGACCTGGAGATATCTTTTTTCAGCACCATACCTCTTGTCATTTGCTATGCTGTGCTGGGCCAGAACGTCCGTTCTGCCATGTGGAATACAGAGCAAGTCGTGGTGCCGACCCTAGCGGTATATAACAACCTTCCACATGATAAAACAAATCCAAGAAACACACAAATTCAAATCGTCACTAAACACTTTTCCTTGTTAACAAATGTCATTACACCTTAAGAGAATACCTCACATAAATGAAACACCTATTTTTGTACTGTAATTGGTATATTGGTTTTTTTTTTTTTTTTTATTTTTTTTTTATTTCTTTTATATATTCAATAATATGGTATATTGGTAGTTTTGTATATGTATTGACATTATAATAAAACATGTAAGGGGTTAGCTGGACGAAATGGGGTCTACCCATAAGCTACTCCCTATATATTTTTTATTTGTACAATAAATATTTTTTGATTTGATTTGATTTAAAAAGTACTTGATAAGATCAGCAATTTTCTTACCAAATAATGCGAAAATTTGATCAAAAATATCTGAGTTGTGTAAAAGATTTCCATCATAATGGTTTATTGTAATAAAAATCCTGGCACGTTCTTTTACGTCATTCTCTCTTTGAGATACGAGCATTTTGCATCTTCAAACAACGGGGATACATATTATGCCACCTTTATTACCTCCTCATCTTGTTACTGTCTGTGCTTCTGAGCTCCTCTTCCTTCTTATAGCTACTACATCACTGGTTCATACGTATTATGGTGTCTTATAAACGACGTACAGGTTGTAAGATATTGAGACGTGTTTATAAATAAATAGATACATTTCATTGGCTCGCAATTTATTTAAATTTGTTTTTTTATGTCTAAACTCTTTGATAAGAAAGTTATAGTAGTTCTATAAACACTAGATCTCGCGTCCAAAAATATGTTTCTAACTTTTTCATTAAAACTAAAACCAAATTTTCCCTAAAATCATAAAATTTGTAAGTACCTAGATACTGAAATTTTTATAAGAAAAACTCTCTTTTTATAAGTTTTGAAGGTTATTCCCATCAATTTCGAGTCCCGGTCGCGACCGCTATCTTTTATTTTTGTATGTTAAATAATGTATGTATTTATCTCACAAGCCTTTGATTATTGTTTACATATTTAATTAGAACATTATTTTTTGTATGTAAATACTCCTCCCATAAACACGAGCTCCTAGAGCTCAACTTATGGAGTGGTAGAGTAATAATGAATAATTTTATAACTTTGCATAATGTAATCAATTGTAATGTAAAATCTTTTTCTTTTAAATAAATAAATAATAATTATAAACCATAATCTTATATATTTTACACTGTAACTTTGAAAAAAATTGCAATCTAAAATTTTTTCAATGAAAATTTGTTTTTTTTTCAACTTTTCTTTAGGCAGGGAGGTAACCTACCATCATATTTGAGAAAATGTGAATAGGTAAGTCAAAATAAACATGACGATTTCACATTTGAAAATAGTCTTTAAGGAACTATTAAAACGGCCACCATCTTGAAACGGAAACGAAACGTACAAACAAATTACAGACAAACGAAATGTAAAATGGTCGACTTAAAACAGGAACAAAAAAAATGACTATTGGAATTATGTTTTTTTTGTTTTGGAGTTTAATAAATTCCTTGAATTTGAATTCAGGTATGATTTGAGAGTTTCGCGGACATATTATGGAGATTATTTTTTGTTATTGTTATTATTGTTCACATCTGCCCTGTTGATAAATACTGTAACTATCGACTATCCGAAACGTTGTATTGTCTAGAGAAGGAGGAAGCGCAACACGGCATAATAACACAAACATTAATCACGGTTATTTGAATTCAAAACTTCTCTTGGTATTTTTACATCGAGTGTGTACGCGAGGTGTCTTCGTAAGAAGTATATACATAATAATATACATGATTAAGTTATTATTGCTAACAGAGTTTCAGTTAGTTAACTGACAGTTGCTTATTCCGAACAAATTAATTTATTTATTTAGGTACTCGTTTACACGCTCATGGAGCTTTTATATTGGCTATATAATATTAACATTTTTAACACAGGGATTATATATATTAGGCTGCAGCAAAAAGTAAAAGTTCGTATGTTTTTTTATCGGGGCATCCTTGTAAATGCTTTCAATGTCCAAAAAACCTACTCGTATTTTTTCATTTAAATAAATTTTAGGAGTCGCCACCATTGATCAAAGTTTTAAAAATACGCGGTGTTTAGGGCAATGATTGCAACACTTCGGACTTAACATGTAAACAAGCCACAGATAGGTTAAATACACCCCTCTCCCGACCCCCGTAGTAATGTAAACTGTAAACAATAAGAAGCGTGATAAACGTGTTAATATCGCAATTAGAGTCTTTAAGAAATAACTGTTTTTTTTTGTTATTAGACTGAGTTTACAATCGTGGAATAAATGGCATCTACAAGCGTATGTGTAACATGTTAATTTCATTGATTTTAATCTTGTGGTAAAGTTACATTTTGTGAAAATTTGCTATATTATCCGTTTAAATTCATAAAATAAAATATATACTCCGTTTAAATTCCAAGTTCTTATCATTTTTGGACAAACCCCTACATTTTCACAGCCGGTAGCAACCCCTAAAACCCCATTAAAAAATCTATGTAATTTTTTTAGGCATTGGAAAGGGTGCCCTATAGAAAATTCGAAAAAAAAATTCACACCTTTCTGAAGCACCCTAATATATATTATTACATATTTTATGATTCCTATTGTAAACTGTTCTCAAATGAGCAATTTCGCTAACATAATGAAAGTATTTTTTAATGTTAAATTAACGTCGATAGTCAATTGCAGATTTAAATTTTTGCTAAACTTTATCTAATTTTTAAAAAATAAAATCGTAAAATTTATCCCGTTAGCATCTCGGAATGTAAAAAAATATGTATTCACAATCATGTTTGATGACCACTTATTCGAAATGCGCGAATACTCAATAGCAATAATGTAACGCGAACTAGAATTATATTATCCTTCCATAGATCTTATATTGAACTTAATTTATCGAAAGCGACTGTTAGTCACCTGAGCATTTTGTAATTTTTGCATTTCATACCTCAAGCGAACTTGTTTTCCATGAAAATCTAATATTGTGTTCATATTACTGTTCCGTGCCATGTGTGATTCCATACGAGCTGTGATCTGTTTTCACCGGAATGAAAATGTGCATCAATATAAAGGTACGCGCCAGAGACGAATATATTCATGAAGCAACACGTTTCGTCTCCCTCGAAACACTTTGTCGCTGCGACACTCTTTTACTACAAGAGTGGGAAGTATCCTAGAGTAGGTGCGTGAACCATGTACACTGAAGTCTGAACATCCAAGACACGAGGAGAAAGGACAATAAAGAACGTGGTAGTGACATGTGAAAGTACACACATCTGCACTGTAAGGTACTGAAATGAAAGAGGAAGAATCAAAACTGAATATAACATGAGACACGTATTACTTGGATATCAGGATATTATTTATATTGTGTATGTCCATGATTCAGGATATTTATCAGTTCGACCCTCAAGATCATTAACAATATATTTTTTGTTAAACTTAAACTGATAAAATAATTAAGCGCATTCTTTCGATGCCATAATATATTAGATTTAAAGCGTTTTATCAAATATATTATATGTATTTTTTTTAAATTTAAATATTTAAACGATAAACCTTTTTCAGATAAACATTGTCGTGAAATCAATTTAACAAAATTTATCAATAAAACGAAAATGTTTTGTGTTTAATAAATTAAAGAAAAATAGTAGAACCTGCGGACAAGCGGCCTCATGACAGCTTTACGAGACTACTTGTTTGTTATTTTATTATCGATATTTTATACAAAATAATAAATGAATTGTTATATTGGTTAGAACTCAGAGACACAATTATACAATATATTTATCAAACACTAACATATATTTTGCATTTTACCACACAAATGAATAAAAACTCGTAGTTTTGTAAATGAAAGAATAAAACAAAAATTACCCCACAGCATCTCGCAGCTCGGTTTTATATTCAAGTGCGCATTGTTTATTCTCATAAATAGTCGTATCATTAATTTAACGAAAACGTGTAGTGTAATGAAGTGGAAAAGAGGTGGGTCTCTTCTAACTAATATTGTCTACCGTCCGCCCAACACCCTTCGCCCTATCACGTGAGTCCGGAACAACCTGGTAGTGTTTTTACCGCCCTTAAGAGTACAGCCTTATCGCCCACCGTAACGTTTACCTTTACAACCCCCATAAATTGGGGTGGCTTTTTTTTCTCTCTGCCTTACCAACCCCTTTATAAGCTTTTCCCCACTAATCTGATACTTAACCTGTTATACAGGAAACGGGAGGACCTCTCTAGTTATTAGTTATGTGAATGGTTTGTTTTTAAAACAATGGCCTAGTACGTAACTTTGTACTAAAAATACACATAAACTATACAGGGTGTTAAGGATCGTACTTGACTTACTTTGACCGGTGATCCCTGACATTATTTGAAGTAAAATCTGTAAATCAAATTTTGGTCTCCGTTAACTTTTTAGTTGTCTTTTTTTTTTTCAAAAACTAAAAAAATTTCTTCCACACGTCGTCACTGGTCACTAAGCCAAGTAACCAACCAACCCCTCACCCTGCCCCTAACTTCCGAATACCTACTCGTTTTTTTATATTTTTGTAGAAAAAAACAAAAAGAAATTTCAAAAATTTCACCGGAGACCAAAATTTCATTAACATTTTTTTTTTACTTCAAATAATGTCAGGAATCATTGATTAAAGCAAGTCAAGTACGAACCTTAACACCCTGTATAGGTCACACGCTTTATTGCATATTTTGATGCATGCATGATCCATGAATGTTTTGTTTAATTCATACAATAATGAAACTATATGTTTATCCAGTGCTGTGGTAATCGTATTTACCATTAATTACATTGATGGTTTTATCATGCCAAAACGAGTATTTTTTTAAAATTATTGTATAGTTTATTTATTAATTTTATTTCAGTAATTCGTACATCAAAGTATACAAATTGCTAATTATTTATAACATACTATATTTTTCCAGTTTGATGTAGCTCCTACAATACATCTTGTACCTTCCAATTGGTGCGGACTTTTCTGGTAGCGTGTTATAAAACTTCATCCCTTTCTACAGTAGGCTATTCTGCGTATTCGCTTTGTCCTTTTTTGTGGCTTGATTTCATTGTCCTTAGGTTATTTATGTCAATGAAGTAAAAGCCCGTCGCTAACTGACTCGTTATCGGTACCGAAATAACAAAAACCGTAGACCCAGTGCAGAAAAGTCCCACATTGGCTGAGCTGCAACTATACTTTTCAGTGAACTTTTTATACCTTTCTGTGCAGCATCTCCGGTTTTTGTCGATTTTGTACCGATACTAAGGGAAGACAAGCTGAGTGTAATAATAATAATAAATATCTAAAATTTAAACTAAGTTGTATAATATATATAGTAACGGCATTCCCAAAATCCTCAGAAGCACCTCCAATTAGTTCAAAGCCACCCAATCAGGTCTCTACACGCAAATCGCCTACCCCCTCCATCGTCAAATCACCTTCTACCCGTGTTCTTCGTTCTCGACATAAGATTTGAAATGCATTTACTTAAGTCTTGACTTCTGGACTGAACAGACATGCGCAAGCTGTCAGTTTAATACAAAACTCAAGACATAAGGCCTCTGAAGATGGACAGTGAGATCTGTCCGAAACGTCAGGAGTTAAAAAGTCCTTCTAAGGACTACGTTACGCGGGTAAACTGAGAAAATTATTCTACATATATATATATATTTACGTATATTATGTTGGATCTAAAAAAAATGTGATATTTAATTCAGCTCCAAGAAACTAGGCCTTTGGAAGCAGACACTTGCTGCCTAGAACGCAATTCCGATACAAATTGCTATTTTTTCATAATTTATTTGTTATTATATATTAATATTTTTGTTTTATTAATATTTTCTCCTGAAAAACAGTATCACAAGATCTTGGAGTGTACAGGTAATAGTATTTAAATTAATTTATTTACGCCCTCCTGGATTTGAACCCGCAACCTTCGGATTGCTAGATTCCTCGACCACGGAGACAGTCAAAAAAATTTTTTTTCAAAGAAATATTTCAATAAATTTTTTTTAGGTTCTCAAAATGTTTTTTTTTTCTCTATTAAATGCTCATCTATTTTCTGAGACAATCCTTTTGAGTGGTGCAAAAATATCTAAATATTAATTTAAATTGTTCGATAGAATAACTCGGCTATAGAAAATAGCTTTAAAGAATTCGTGAATAAATACAAAAATATTAGCATTGAAGAAGAAGACATAAATAATAATCTAATTTTTTAAAATATGAAAATAAACAATAAAATAAATTTGAAATATGAAGTTGACAATTACGACAGTCTCATATAAGATCGCAGTAGCCCAATTGGTAGAGGTGTATGTCCCGGTAAGACGTAAGGTTCTGGGTTCGATTCCCAGTTGTGACCGTTTTTTCTGTGTCTTGTTTATTTTCATATTTAAAAAAATTTGATTATTATTGTTATCTTCTTCTTCAATGATATATTACATTGATGGAAATAACCTTCTAAAGTTAAAGAGAGTTTTTCTAATAAAAATGACCGGTCAGTGGTTCAGTGGGCACCGCGTTTGGGTCCCACCCAGGCGTTCCGTGTTCGATTCCTCGGCTGGCTAAGTCCTCCATCACAACACAAGCAACATCTTCCGCTTAGTGTGGTGGTAGTAGGAGATTTTCAAATGTTGTTGGGTTATTCGTAACCGGGGAATGTTTGTCTTTCTTTTTAAAATTACAAAATTACAATTACAAATTACAAATACAAAAATATTAGACTAATAAATTTGAATACCGACCTATCAGCGACGCTGCGATGAATAATTCATACGACAACTAGATTAATGTAACAATCAGACAAAAGCTCACAACGGGCGAGTCTACAGCTATTCTGAATGGATGCGAAATCCTGGCAACTTTTATTATTGCACTTCTTTCGTTCATTCGCGCGGCGCACTGTAAATCACCCGAGCAAAACGGGAACCATTCATTGAACAATGTAATTATGATCAACTGAAAATCTGTGCTGATTTACCGCGTGGTCGGATCGCTGACAAAATTGGCACGTAGCGACATGGGGTATCTATCTAGTACCATCTATGCTTTAACGTTGTAATTAATTTAGCGACGCGCGTCGTAGCGATTTTAGTAGTTTATTCAGTTGGTTTGGATCTAGTTTTTTTTATCGTTTTTGGAGCGTTTTATAAATTGATTATGTGCATTAACGGTATGCAGAGGTTGAGCCATCTGTAGGGTGGATACCTCTATTTTAGTAAAATCTTTTTAGGCGCGATATGACGAGTAATTTAGAATAAAAATATGAGTTTGATTTAGACCACACGACTGAAGTAAATACTTCTTTAGTAATCTCATCTAATTTTCTTCCTGGCATCGAATAAAACCATTCCAATCATCGGTGTATAAGAATCTATATCATTTGGAATGTTACCAATCATCGTGACAAATCGGTCGTTTCAATGCACTGAGTTCGCACACTCTAAACGAAAATTTGATTGATTTTATTATGGGAATTACGCTTAGAATGGGATTGTTGATTTAATTCTTACAAAGTTTAAAATAAAACTTTTTTGATCATTTGCAGTAGGAAATTCAAAAAATTTCAATCGAAAAATTGCTAGTTATTAGTTTGATTTTAACGTTTAGAATGTGAGAAACAACAACACAACTATTGTCAGCATAAATGCCAGCACCGATTCCAAATGTCATTGTCATTACTATGGATTTGAGCACTGTTGTTACGATTAGATTGTGAGGAATGAACCTCAAAATTAATTTTTATTTATTATCGTTCGCCTCCGTAACGTTCGTAACGCCTGATATTACGCCTCTCGTAACGCTGTAATTTCCGTAACTCTCTCGCCAGTTTACCCCCAAGTGAAGCGTGCGTAAAGAAGTATTTACTTCAAAAACCATATTTTAGAATGCTGTGTTGAAGGAGAGTATATTTTCTTAGCGCACCTAGATAATTCTCTTGTTCAATATATAAAATATATTAAAACAAATTTTAAATCCGTTCTTAAATCTGTGCATTAAAAAGGTCTTCATTCAGACCGCGCGACAGGCAGCGGCGCGCCCGTTTCGGCCGCTACGATAAATCACTTAAACACTAGCGATCTCCGGGTTCACGCCCCAAATAAATTCTCATTGGCCGACGGTTAACTATTATTTGTCTCTCGGTTGCTAACGTGTCCCGATTCCGTACCGGGCCGTGAGGGGAATCGCCGGCAGTTTGTCACGCGGTTAGTCGAACGCTCCGACGGATTAAAGAAGACCTAGTACCTACCTACGACTCCAGATACTAATATCTACAGCTTGTATGTCGGACGAATATCTACAGCTCATATGGTGGATAAATATCTATGACCTTCAGAGTGAAGACTAATATCTACAGAGCTAAGGTTGGACTAATATCTACGTATGAGGGTCCCAGTGGTGACGAATATCTATGGAGCGTAGGTGGGACTAATATCTACAGGGGGCAGCTGAGCAAGAGGTTGTACGGAAAAGCATAAATTACTTCAATTACGTAAAGGCTTTAACGTTTAAAGTACGTACATAAAGTTTTTGCATAATATTACGTATTTTGCTGTAATGTTGAAATTGGCATAGCGCCTGCCCGCGTCAAGACAAGAAAAACATCCCAGTATTCAAGTAGTTTAGCGGCTACGCTTGGTTTGTGTAACATGGTTTGTGATACAAAAGAAAGTACCACCTTCGTAGCACCTGTTCGCGTCAAGGCAAGAAAAATATCCCAGTTTTCGAGTAGTTTAGCGGCTACGCTAGATTTGTGTAACATGGTTTGTGATACAAAAGAATGTTCTTTAAACTGCAAACGCAATATTACGTTATGCCAATATGCTATACATAATTGCAAATCCATCCTCTGCCAGTACTGTAGATATTCGTCTACATCACCTGTTCTGTAGATATTAGTCAGCAGTTTGAGCTGTAGATATTCGTCCTCACTTTGGTTCCCATAGATATTGTTCCAACATACCTCGTATAGATATTAGTCAACACATGGATTCTCATAGACATTAGTCCGCTTTGTTCAGTTTTTGAAATTCCTGTAGATATTAGTAGACGCCTCCCCTACTAACCAATACCTGCCGCCTGCTATTATATATAGCTCGCTTATGTTCGCCTGGTATGTAAACATGTCTAGAGTTATTAATGTTTATATCTCTACATGGAAACTCTGGATGACTGAAATTAATTGCTTCATTCTAGTGTTTGCATATGTAATATTAAATGAAATTATAAAATTAGACATTTTTTGTTTAATAACAAAATAGTAAAAACGCCCTCCATGCATTTTTTAATTTGTAATCTACTCCATGATATATCGGTGTATAACCACTTCGCTTTTCGGCCCATACAAAAAGGACGCCCGGGGAAAAACACTTTTCTTCATCGAAAATTGCACGATATTAATATTTTTTTATATTGCCTTCTAAAAAGTAAAAGCTATGTCGGCACGTTTTTAAATTTTCGATGCGTTTTGTATTAACGTAAACATTCACTGTCAAACATGTCTAATTTATCAGAAAATATTATTTAAGGAAAAAGTGCTGCTAACTCCATTCTCATAAAGAATTACACAATTATAAAAACATACCAAAACCGACATTTTTTGACATCTTTCGAGAACATAATATTTTTGTTTTTAAATTACAATTTCGTGAAAATTTTGGTGTAGAAAAATATTTTCTCCCGAAACCCCTTTCCGAGCAATTTCTGTAGGTAAATATGAGAGATTACGGCAGTTGTTCCATTCGCACGATTCGCATTTGCCTGTATCGTAAGTGTGTGTGAGCTTATTGTAAGCGGGACGGTATGAGAGACAATGAAATACCTAAACGTTCCGCGTGTGGTGCAAAATCTAGCCTCTTAAGGACCAACCCCTAGGACGGTCGATCGATATGGATTGTATTGATAACTTTTGGTAACATCTCAACGTTTACTAGCACGACTGCAGATCGTTATCGAATAAATAACAGATCAAAATGACTAAGTGTTCTTAATATATTCTACGTCAACTGTTGTTTGTACGTTAGCGATCCAAGGGAATGGTAAGAAGTTACCGAAAGTTATCGATACAATTCTTATCGATCGACCGTGCTAGACCCTCAGGCCGCTTACGTTTAAGACCAACCTCCTGTATTTTATTCAAGAAAAATACATTGCCAAAAAGCATATTTTAAAAAGCATCCAGGCAAAAATATTTAAATATTACGACCACTTTCTAAAGAATTTAATTTTCTGGGATTATAAAAATAGTAATTCTCGATTATTTCAAAGGCAAAAATGATTTAATAATTTTATTGTGAAAAATAACATATTTTTTATTGGAAAATCTCACGTATGTTGAAGTTATTGTACGGTACATATATCAAAAAAACAAATTCCCAAGATGGGTAGTTCTAAGACGTTTTGCACTTGAAGAATTATATCTAACTTATTGAAAAATGCATTTAAAGAAAAAAATTGGTTGAAATGTTATAAAAATTTATACTTATTAATGTAGGTCTATCATTTGGTAATTGTTGATATATAAGACATTGCGTTCGTTTTTTTAAACCTCAAATTAACTGATTCGCAAATTTCGCAACCCACTTGAATCATCATCAAAAGTTTCTTAATCTGCAGATTTTACGTATGAGTTAAAACTTGTTTATTCAGGTTTACGGTTTCCTCACTTTACAACATGCCCAGTTTTACGGGTTGGCAGAAGTAAATGCACCGCACTTTGATTCACAGCCACGTTGTAATTCTCAATAATGCGAACAGCGATTACCAAACCCGCAAAGCCAAAAAGTCCTGGTCTCACCTCTGCGGCCGAAGTTATCCCATTTACAAAATTTCTCTTATATTATAATTAACATTAATAAGCGGGCAAACTTTATCTTTTACACACCGTTCTGGCCGACATAACAATAAAAGGTCATATGATACTGACCCTTTTGTTTTGTGCGACGTTACGAGCTTTCATTTGCGGGACCCAGTTTGTCTGTTTCACCCACAGGACCCATGAAAAACTGTAATTTCGTTTGCAAACTTCCGGAAACGATAAGGAAGCTCTCTGCGTCTCTTTAAATGGAATTTAATATTTTAGTAGTTTTACAAAGGAATTGTTACAATATTATTGTTCGATTAGCCTTTATTCAGTGCTCTATCGGATGGAAATGTCAGTCTTGTAGTCTATTTATAGTGTTCTTAGGTAAATGTCTTTCTTTCAAGTGGGTTTCCTGAAGTTTTACTTGTCGAACAACTCGACTGAGAAAACTTTGAGAAGTAGAGAGAGGAGTTAGAATAAGAGAATGCAGTACCTTCTTAGAAAAGAATTCTACTCTAAAGTTTCTAAAACCTTTCGTCTACTTTATGGACAGTGCTTTGCATAAATATGAGACAAGATTTGTTTAAAGTTTAAGGTACATCCTTGTCCTATGGTTAGTACAATTTTTCTTTTTTGTAGAAACAACTGTCTGTGTCTTCTCTAGGGATAATAAGTGGAGGATCTATTTAAGAAAAGTTAGGAGAGGAAGCTCTGGGAAATAAAAAGGTTTGAGGATGGGTAGGGATCTAGGGTTCAGTATGTCCAGGAGGGACGGATAAATCCATCCCACCCACTGCGGTGCAAGGCGATGGGTTGAAAGAGTCTGATTGTAGAGGTCAAAAAGTATCCCTTCAGCGGCCTATCCCGATCCGGCAGCTGGTTTGCAGATGCATCTTGACAAATCGCACCCCTGCTTCAAAGTCATCAAACGTTCCGAACCACTTGGGGTAACCTGTGACACAGATGTTATTATCCAATGAAAGGTTCGTAGGAGGATGTTATCCTAACCGGCCACCAAAATTAGGTATTAAATCTCTCGAGGTATAAAAATTGATTTTCTGTGTAAAAAGTTTTTGAAGATTTATTTTGTTGTTAAATTACAGAAAATGATTATGTTAAGGCCGGTCTCTTGCGACCAATTTCACAAACAATATGTTAATCTTTGAATGATTATAGATATTTATAATGATGGTACACGGTGTATTATAAAAGTTGGTTTATTGTAACTACGAGTATGTACAGTATATTGAGTCTAAACTGCTAGCTGGGAACAGAGGGCGCTACTAATCATTACACGGCTTATATAGACACTCTGTCTCTCTTCATCTTCCGTCTCTGTTACCTACTACGGAAGTCAATGCGAAACCTATCTCACACAATACCTCAAACATTACCATAAACATGTAGCCACAACGTTTGTTGTTTTCCATGGGCCACGGAAAGCAAAAACATTGTGGTCCCAACCTAACTATCCACAAAATGTGTACACATTTTCGTCGGAGGAGACGCCGTTTTATAGATATATCTACTCTTTCTACATACCCAAGAACTTTATTACACGTTTTTATTACACGTGATTATTATTGGTTTATGTATTGAAAGTATTCGCTCAACATCCATGCAAATGTGATGGATCGCCTTGCGTTCATTGTCTATGGCACAGCAGCCTATAAAGATCGATTAGTGATTCTAAAATATTGTCCGTGTTGTTTTAGGTCCTCTGGTTTGAGCAGCAGCATGAGAAGCGCCGTCCGAAGCGTGACTACACGCCGGAGCCGCCCCGTGCGCCGCGTGCCGGGTACCCGCTGTGGGGCCGCACCCCGGCACAGCAGGGCCAGCGCTTCCGAGCCCTGTCAGCCATCAACATCTTCCCCGATCCGCTCTTCAAGGAGCAGTGGTATTTGGTAAGTTCAAATATTTTACGTAATATTTTTAACAATTATTACAAGCAATAATTATTAGCCTGAAACACTCATCCATATTGAAAAAACCTCACGAGAAAAGATAAATGTCGCCGACGGGACTCGAACCCGCACCCCTTCGATTGCCGGTCGTGAGCTCTACCATTGAGGTATGGCGCCTCATCTATTACCCGCAAAATGATTCAATATATACTAGTGTTTCATTCAACAATTATAATTTTTATTATTAAATTTTGTAATAATAGGATAACTATCGGTAACTTCTCATTGTTCCCTAGGACAACTGCACATCGCTAACGTACAAACAACAGTTGATGTCGAATATGTTAAGGACACTTAGTCATTGTGAACTGTCATTTATTCGTTGGCGATCTGTAGTCATGCTAGGGAACGATGAGAAGCTACCGATAGTTATCCTATCGATCGTTATCGAGCGAGTGTGCTAGGGCCTCAGAAGTCGCGGGTTCAATCCTACGCAAACTAAGTCCTTCATCATACCACGCTACAATATTGGGCACCTGGGCTGTCGTATCAACCAAGTAATCATTTTCTAGCCTCTTCGTCAATAATATTTAAATAATTTATAACGCCGCCGTTTTGATGCAAAATTACATCAATAGTGCTGAGCGCTAACATGGTATTCTAGTTCTTAACTGCTTGCATTTAAAGTGAACTATAAATATAATCATTCGTCGTTTCCATCAAATAATATGAGTTTCTTAAGACCTGCATTATTAACCCATACTTTTGGCAATACAGTTCCTCTCGTTGTACAGCGGATACTGAGTATGATTGCGATAAAAAAAACGCTACAAGTGAACCCAGCACAAGAAATAATTAGTATTTTTAGCTATATTTTTTTGTCTAAGTTGTAATTTTAATAATTGATTTTTTATACACGAAGTTTTTGAGTTCCTAACGTAATATGAGTTTTAATTATTTTTGCTTAAACGAGGGTTTCAATTATTGTTTAATATATTTTAATGAAAAGACAAATAACTTTTTCGTTGTTTGTTTTTGGGGTGTTATGCCGTGTTGCGCTACCTCCTTTTTTAGCCGACGTTTCGGACAGCGTTGCAGTGTCCATCATCAGGGCAGATCCGGCAGATCCGACGATGTGTAGTTGTTCTAAATCTAAAAAACGTATCTCACAAAGAACTTTGTTTACATCACTTTTATTAATACACAATCAACATGTTTCATGAACGATGGTCACATCATCAGGATGAAATGTATACATTTGTATTTGTATACATGTATACATTTGATCCTGATGATGTGAACATCGTTTATGAAACATGTTAATTGTGTATTAATAAAAGTGATGTAAATAAAGTTATTTGTCTTTTCATTAAAATAAATAATGCCACAAAGTGAAAACCTTTCCGAAGAATTTTTTTCGAAAAATGAATAGTTTAGTATATCTATGCTTTAGTAGTATAATTAATCATGATTACGTAGTCTCAATTTGGAACTTATCCATCATGCACTGCTATAGCTAGGACGTGATAATAATTCACTTCATAAGTACCTATCTAATCGTATCATTTTAACCCCATCTCGCGAATGATTTGTTATCTAGAAAACGTACATGACTTAATATACACGTATCTTATGGATTTTAACCAGCGATTTCCTGACCTGACATATTTGGAGTACAAAAATAGATGTCAGATTTCTATTATACGCCGCTAGTGATCCAACGCCTACACGTTGCAATAGGATCACGTCATACGCGCGCGGTTTCGTGTGTTACCGTGCTGCTGAATGAGATGGAGTGCTCGTCACGTGACCTGACGCTAGGCTTTCTCCGACTACTCAGTTGCGACGTGTGATTGAAAAATAATTTAGTTGTTTTTAATTGAAAAAAAATATATCATCGGACAGCAAAATGATATCAACATTTTTTACTCCAAATATGCTTGGGAATCGTTGGTTAAAATCCTTCGTTTACGTGCTGTTTCACCTGTATACAGGGTGTTAAGCATCGTACTTGAGTTACTTTAACCAGTGATTCCTGACATTATTTGGAGTAAAAATTAAATGAAATTTTGGTCTCCGGTGACTTTTTTGATGAGATTTTTTTTTTTTTTCAAAAACTTTTTCTTCAAAATCAAAGAAAAAAAAAATTCTTCCACATGTCGTCGCTGGTCTCTAAGCCAAGTAACCAACCAACCCCCCACCCCGCCCCTAACTTCCCAATACCTACTGATTTTTATGTTTTTATTGAAAAAAAAAAATGGAGGAGGCAAAAAATTTATTTACATTTTTTACTTAAAATAATGTCGGGAATCACTGGTTAAAGTAAGTCAAGTACGATGCTTAACATCCTGTATATTTTATATTGAGTATTTTAATGGATCTGAGTGCAATTCTTAAGAATCATTGCGATAAGAATTGGTAAGAACCATTATTTTTCTTGTAAGTTCTTGAATCTGCAATAGACATATTTTATTAAGATTTTAGTAAGATAAACATTTTAGAAAAAACTGGTTTTTAATTCATCATGCTTATATGTGTTTTTATTATTATTGTTTTTTTGAGCTCTGGAGGCAAAAGATACTTAAAATATTGACCAACAGAAAATGCTACTTTATGCTAAAAATGTTAAATTACACGCTCTGTAATGCACGAATCCTGATCACCGACGTTGAGTTATTACGTTTTAAAAATATCATATTATTTTCTATTACGCAAAAACTGTTATTTTAATTAGGCATTAGTTGGTAATCGATATTTCTCCTTTCATTCAAATCATTCTTGTTTCATAAAAATCTTAATTTGGAAATTTGATGCCAAAATAACCAATCATACAGAACATTTATCATTTTCTCCTTTACAGAATTTATAATTTCGATGATCGATATGCTGCTTTATTAATTTGTGTTTTTAATTATAAAATAGAGGCCATAAAAGATTTAAATATTTCATGATTTCAGAGGCAACTTATTAATACCAAAATTATTTACGAGTAAATGATAAATATTATTAAAACCAATATTACTCTATTCATTACAAAAACTCGATGAAAATAAAAAGAAAAATGATTAAAAAAAGCGATTTCATGAGCGTAAATTTGAATCACAAATTATCTTTTTACGTCGGAATATAAATTTGTCGTATAAAATTTTAAATTACTCCCCAAAATATACATTTTTACAATGTTTAATTTTTTTTCTATGAATAGTAAAGGGCAATATATTATGGTAAAGATGCATTACTCCGCTTACCGTATAATACAGAATAAATCTTGTCGAAGCTCGATAGATGGATAATACGTTCCTTTTTTAATGAATAGAATAGACCAGTGGTCACCAACATACGGCCCGCGGGCCGGATCCGGCCCGCCGTGGATTTTCATCCGGCCCTACAACAATTCCCATTTTCTGTGTATAAATAATTCATGTAGGATATATTAATTTATCATTGAAGAAGAACACAACAATAATAAACTCAATTAAAATATGAAAATGAATAAGACAGAAAAATAAATAAAAATAAAATTATCCCCGATCTCACGTCCGTGAGATCGGGATAATTATTGTTGTCTTCTTCTTCAATGATATATTACATTGATAATAATAGTCTTCACAAGTTAAAAAGAGAGTTTTTCTAATAAAAATGAAAATATTAATTTTATTGAAATTTATTATTTGGTTGTGAAAAGGGTATTTTCACAAACGGGGGATTCTGTTGAAAAGGTATGGAATATTTAAAGATTATTTTTCTGATTTTAATCATCGTAATAAAAATGTTTGTGTTTTATGTTTTCATTCAAATTTATTGATTTTGAAAACGATCAAAAACTGACGAAATCTAAACGGCCCGTGAGTGGCTGATCGGATTGTGACATCACAAAGGTGGCCCAGCTCTGGCTAGCTCCCAGCTTAACCAAACATTCCTTTGCGAATTGACAACTAACGTTTGTGTCCGTATAAAGCTCGTGATTTTTACTGTTTTTATATCTTATTTTTTGAAGATAATTGTGATATTTTGTTAACTTTGTCATATATTTTACACCATTGTTATGACCGACAGCGGTTTTGAGGTAAATATTTAGAAAGTCGGGACGGGTTTAATATGCACTTTAAAAATTTTAAAAAAATTGTTTTAAATATATAATAGTTATAGATTCAGCAACCAGAATTGTAAAATAATGCATTTTAATAGTTATTTTTTAACTTTGAAAACACAAAATGTAATTTTTCACCGACCGCCATGTTACGAATTACGACGGTAAATATGATTTTTTAAATGAAAAAACACTTTGTATCAGTTAGATACTAAGAACTAAGTGTTGCAATTTTCAGAAATGAAAAATAATGCATATTAATCTTTATTTTGCTCGATTCAACACGATAACTCATTGACCGCCAGGCTTTTGGAATGGAAGGGTAGGTTAGGATAGGTTATATTAGGTTAGGTTATAAAATATACTTATAGAATACATTAAAAAACCTTTAGGTATTGCACTATCCTCCCCACATCCTGGAATAAAACATTATTATAATAATTATTATTATTATGCAAGTTTTTTAAATAATATTTAAAAAAATTGTACTCCAAAAAACTAACCTAACCTACCCTTCCATTTCCCCGCCTCCCCCCCTCCCACTACCATAACCTAACCTGATCTGACCTAACCTGACCTGCCCTAACCTAACCTAACCTGACCTTAACTAACGTAACCTAACCTACCCTTCCATTTCCCCGCCTCCCCCCGCTAACCTAACCTAACCTAACCTAACCGCACAAGAAACTCAAAAATATGTGTATAAAATAATCATATTATTGTTTAAATATCGTTTCTAGTCTGGTTACGTTACTATTGTTCTCTTAGGATGGCACTGTTGGCAATGGCCATTTGCAAAAGCATGGCGGTCGCACAGATCAAATATCGCGAGCAATGAGTTTTCGTGTTTGTTAAATCGAGGAAAATAGTGATTAATATACATTATTTTTCCTTTCTGAAAATTGAAATACTTACTTCTTATTATTGTGCAACTGATGCAAAGTGTTATTTCATTTAAAAGTTCGTATTTACCGTCGTAATTCGTAACATGGCGGTCGATGAAAAAAGACATTTTGTGTTTTTAAAGTATTAAAAACCCCATTAAAATTTTTTTTTTTTTAAATTCTGGAAACTGAATTCGTTAGTACTCGTTAGTATCTAAATACTACAAAAAATATTTTTTTGTGCATATTTAGCGTGTCGTCAGCCATCTGACAGCATAAATACACACTGTACTACTGAAGCGTCCACCGTTATGACGTCACACGATTGCTTCGCCCCAAAATATCGTTTTGGCGGTAATTCAAAAATGGTAAACTTAGATTCGCTCTAGAAACTTTATTCGTCAACATAAAAATAAAATAAAAATGCCATAATCATCGTAATTTTTTGCTTATGTTTTTTAAGTAATTAAAAAAAACTGTGGAAGTACTCTATTCACGGCAGATATATTACAATTCGTCAATCGGAGTAAAAAAAATGGATATTGAGATAACCAGAGTTTTCGGTCTTTTCGGAGAATTCGGTGTTGAAGGCGACCAGATGTACGTTACTCGAAAATTCCCCGATTATTTTCATTAATTTGTTGAAAATCTAAGAACGAAGAGCAGTCAAGATAAAAAAGGGTAATTCAGGCAAAACAAAGGCCAAATCGAAAATATTTAGTTTCATTTCAAAGTTGTACAGTGTGCACATCGCTTGATCATCGTGATAGCTTTAAGTGGAATAATAATACTGATTAGCGTTGATTTCCAGTTTGAGGTTGTTTCTAAAATTTCGTTTGAAATTCATTAAATTATAGTTCCCCAATAGGCTCTGATATGAAGAAGCATCTCGAAGAAAAGTTATTCGTTTTTACAAAATTTTCGATTGCACTGCATGAGAGTGAAGATGTAAGTCACACAGGTCAATTGTTAATTTATATCCGAGGCGTCAACGTAAAGTTTGAAGTAAAAGAAAAACTAGTAGGATTAAAAAGTTTGAAAGATAGAACTACCTATGAAAACATATTTTCATGTGAATCAGAAACTATAAAGGACCTAAAACTTAACTGGAATCTATTATCAGCGGTTACATCGGATATTTAATTTAATTTGTATAATTTAGTAAATTATAATTCAATTTATCAACCATCATACTATGTAACTTATAAATAAATTATTATTTATCTGTAACCCACATTTCCATAAATTCATTGTCATATTATCCGTAAACTACACTATCATCAATTATTTTATTATCTGTAACTTTGTTAACATAAATTCAATGTTATATTATCTGTAAATTTCATCTATCAATTATTATTTTATCTGTAAATTTCATTGTCATAAATTCCTTGTTATATGTATTACCTGTAAACATCATTATCATCAATTACTATATTATATGTAAATTTCATTATCATAAATTCATTGCTGCATTAACTGTAAACCTCATTATCATAATTATTATATTATCAGTAAATGTACTTCATTACCCATATAATCTGCATACTTCACCCGCCATAACACAGGAACATCCCTAGCATGGCGGGCGATATAACACAATATGTACACTATGTATAAAATTCTTTAATAAATAAATAAATAAATAAATATTGCTAAAAAATGATTGAGTCAAATATTGAATTTAACGGCCAACTTAGTGGTTTTCTGGAAAAGAAAGCTATTAGAAAACCTTTGAATTTTCATTGCATAATTCATTATAATCGGAATAAGAGTTAATTTTTCATCCGGTTCCGGCTGGAATAGACAATCAAACACAATCAAATATGACATTTGCCGTAAGTATTAACCTTATAAAATAAATTCTGGAATTAAGTACCTACACCCGTAGGCACAGTACCTACCTACTTACTGGTTCAGCTAATTAATACAATATAATTGTAAAATTAAAAACTTATAGCCTAAGTATTCTAATACCTTTCTTTCCATGTTCTTCTGTTATATATAAAGGTTCAAACTTTTCAATAATTAATTTCTGGGTGTCGTCAGAAGAATATGTAAGAATCGATTTTTGCGGTATGGTAATCTTCTTTAGTATTCTAGCTATTGGTACCGTGGAAAATGTGAAGAATTTATTTTCTATACAAAAATAAATAGAATATGACGTAGAGTTCATAAGTGAATTAATTTAAACCAAATTAAAATGTTAAATGCTTATTTTTTGCATGTTTTTCATCACCCCCAACATAAAAACTCACTTTTCGTAATAATAAAGTTAAATCTAACTGCTTGAATAAAAACATATTCCGTATTAACGAGTATTACGCGGAGTAAGACACAATTAATGATATTATTAATAATAATTATAATTAACTTCAAGATAAACTAATTGATGCATCACGAGTCAGGAGAAATAAAAGTACTACCTACATACTCGTTCTTGGTATTACAGCCTCATGACGTCTGTCACGTTACCTCATAAAGGACTTTATTGCACGTAGACATAGTATTGGATTTACATTTTGAAAGACACACTATATAGATGTTCAATAGATGGGTATTTATGTAAAAATAATTAAACTAATTCAAACCACTATTTTACACTAAACTTGTGTTATTGCGAAATATATTCGAAAGTGATTTATTATTTTCTGCACTTTTTTTATATAATGTCATTTTTTTTCATTTGTATTAAACTAACTAACTACAACGCCTTTTCCCCGTAGGGTTAGGCAGAGAGGAGATACTTCCACATAAGTCTGTCTCTACATACACACTCCTTGATTCATTCACATACATATGTCATAGCATGCATGCTATCCTATTTTTAGGACTCTTGACGCATGACGCGACTCAAGTATTTGATTTTTTAACATTCCCTTCACACACGAGGCCTTAAGGAAAAAATCCCTTGGCTTGTGTCATCTTTTGGGGATGCTGTGTGGGGGGTCTTTTTTGGGGAAAGGAAGCAAAAATAAATTCTGTGAAGGAAACAGATATGATTTGTAGGGGGCATCTGGGGATCAGTGTATCAGGAGTGACGGACGTACGAATCCATTCTTTCCACTGCGGTGCAAGGCGATAGAACGGGAGTGTCCGTCTGAATTTTTTTTACCTCGATTATATTACCCTTTATTTTAAATTACCTCGATTTGAGCAATCGGTAGGTACCAAAATAATCCTTGCAAACACAAAATTATAACATAGTAATTATATATTTTTAAATAACTCTAGTTGGTATGTTCATTGTTGTAAATGAAACTTTGTATTAAGTTTTTCGTTTCAAATTCTCAGAGAAACTTTTTCACAAACTCGATAAAAATGTATTTCGCTTAATTTTTTAACAAAGTAAGCTAACTTTTACTTAAAGCAATTTGTTCTGACTAACTGTAACCGTAAACTTTAATGACTCCCAAAAAAATTCGAATTTAGTAGAAAAATATGAAAGAATTAGTTAGTCTGATGTTTAAAGTTTATCCTTTCTTTTTGAAAAAATCCGAAAACATTGACAATCATCACAGAAACTTTTTGGAACAAGGTCTGACTTATCAGGATTAACATAATCCAAAAGATATCCCTTATGGCTTGTTTACACTTAGCAAGTAGTTTAGTCGAGTGGCGAGTAACTCGCTACGTCATTGACCACAAAGCGTTCGCATTACGGTCGAGTTGAGTACGTTAGTGAGTGGCGCTTTGCAAAATGACGGACTGCGACGCAACAAAGTAAACACGTTAATTAAGCTGATTTTAATGCTTACTTTAAAAGAGGTGGAAGAATAAATAAGTGAGATGAAAATAAATAAACCAAGGACACGAAAATAGCAGCAAAAATAAATAATTTAAGAGTACTATACTCGCTCCAATGGGACGACGTTTCGGCGTCTAGTCTATTAAAACGTCGGGTTTGCGCTTGTCAGTGCGCGGGGATGCATGGTGAGGGGCGCCACTCGCTTGAAAAAATAGAGTTAAATGGATTGACTCTACTAAAATTATGGTATTCGGACTTGTTTAGTTACTAAATTAATAGCTACTTGACTAAATTACCTACTCAGTCCGGATGGATCTTTAGAGTAAAAGAACCATTGATTTTCAAAATGATAGATGGACTTATTCTCAGCATTCCCATTCAGACTCGAAAAGTTACCTCTGATTTTTATAACTAGGAACTTTACAACCTTTCTCTTCCCCCAACTCTATATCCATCTGTGGGTTTTGTACTCGATCCATCTGAATCTCAGCCGAACGTCAATCTACCAAACCAGGTTGTCGACTATTTTAATCCACTTTGAACATTATTGGTCAAAACAACGAAATGGCGTTAGAGCGACTGTAGGAGAGCCATAATCTACAAGGGTATTCGTAAAAACATAACGTATTAAGTTTCAATAGAGAAAAAACTAAAACCCTAGAATTTTCTGCTGGAAAAAAATTGTACGAATTATTAATAGAAGTTTCTCGTATGTGCACTGTTCCAAGGTTTGAGATATTTCTGTTCACAGATCTTCTGCCTATGATTAATATTTATCCGATTAAAATGTTACACGTAGACTCAGACTAAAATGTCAACTTTAATACGTCCTTCTGCTACGATTCGTCTGCGGCCCTGTTACGCCGTTGCTACGAGAGATATTCTCAAGCGAAATTGAGATTTTAGGGGTTTAACATCGTTATTGACGCGTTTACAACGTGTGACCTTCAGTCTAACTTTTTTTAGATACTTGCAAAATAATACATGAATTATTTAAAAACGAAATTAAGAATGATAAAAAAAACAATTCCGAAAGAAAAAATACATTTACGTATCTTAAAAATTTTACATAAATATTTATACGTGGTTAGTTACACCATTTAGCGCCTCCGCCCACTCAGGCAACTGAAAACTCTCAACTGCCAACTGTCTTTGTATGATAATGTGATGGCCCGCACACTACACAATCACACAAAACCCCGTTGTCAATGGTAACGCAAGCGGTGACTTGCGACCATCTTGCGACTCTCACGGCTGATTACCCTGGGTGGCCGTTGCTAGGTTGCGAGCTGTCAGCTGATTGTTCTTCATCTATGGTTAAACAAGCTTTTTGACCAATCAAGACAGAGAAAACAGCCGGTTTTAGTTGGTTTTCAGTTGCCTCAGTGGGCGGAGCGCCTTATAACTCAAGTATTTCTAAACCGAATTTTATGATCTTTGATTTGTTGGATTTGTCTCTGTCCCGAAATTCACACGTTTGAGTCCATAATATAAATAACACAATATGTACACTATGTATAAAATTCTTTAATAAATAAATAAATAAGATACAATCGTTTGAAAAATGGGTCTATTTTATGGAGTTTAGCGATAGGGGAAAAGAGCGGGAGGGGGAGGGAAAATTCGGGAGGATCGGAGGGGAATCAAGGAGGAGGGGTTAGTGGGAGGATTGACCAGGAAGGGGGAAAGGCAGAAAAGGTGGAAGAGGAATGCGTGAGAGGAGTCGTGAGAAGGGGAACAGCACGAGAGGGGATGGGGATTGTAAAAGTGGAACG
The DNA here is from genome assembly GCA_951813805.1 of Limnephilus auricula. Taxonomy (NCBI): domain Eukaryota; kingdom Metazoa; phylum Arthropoda; class Insecta; order Trichoptera; family Limnephilidae; genus Limnephilus; species Limnephilus auricula. Next base: position 4,656,189 of record OX638397.1, read on the forward strand.
CGGGAGGGGAAGGAGTGGCGGAAGGGATACGGGGATGAATGGGAAAGGACACGCAGGGAGAGACAGTTTATTTATTTAAGCTAGTAAATATATATTCAAATGTAAATGATAATATGTTATTACAAGTGTATCACGGAATGGGTTGTTATTCGGAACAATCTCATTAATGTCGGAATTCATTTTCATTGAGCTTAATATGAAGAATGTTCAAATCGAATTATAATTTAATTGATTAAGCTCTATATCCAACTTAATATTTTCTCGGTGCTAGATACTCTCACTTAACAATTTATACAACTATCCAAGTTGTGAAAGACTAAACGGGGTGGTGGTGTAGGGCAGGGGGACCACCCCCTGAAAGCTCTGAGATAAATGCCAAGCTATTTATGCAGATTAAATGTGTATGGCCGGCTTTGCCCGCTTTCAATCTCAAAAGCGCTTCATTTGCATCGAGTTACAATATTTTATCAGTCATTATCAAATGTTTCGGCTTAAACATCCCATTTGAATTTAATTATTTTTAGATTCCTTTTGTTCTAAAGTCTAAAATTATTCAGTTAATGTTGAAATTTTCGTGTTTTTGGCGAGAACGGCGAAAATTTCAATGCACGTTTATTACATGCAAATTACAGCCTATTAGTATTCGTATCTGAATATCTGTTTAATGAAACAGCAAAATTTAAAAATTGTCAATTTTGACATCATTAAATTTCCGCTGCTTTTATTGAACTGATAAAAATAGTTCTCAGGATGGTCAGCACTATTTTTAATTTACTGTTTTTTTTTTATAATTCCATGACAGTTGTCAATTGACAATTGACCCCACGGCATACTTATATGGAATATGCAGTCGGATTTGGAAATACGGTATACCTACGTGCCCCCTAAGGAGTTTGCAGAGGATGAACTATCGAATAACGAAAGCATAAAACATATTGTCATGCAAATGCATCAAGGTTAAAATTACCTGTCTTTATACTGAATATACCAGTGTACAAGCACAAAAAATCGACACTGTAAATAAACTTGTTTGATAACAACTTATTATTATAGGTATTTTGGAAGTGATTTTAGGTTTGAAATGGGTAAATAAAGCACAAAAAGTTAAAAATTTATAAGATTTATCATTCTTCTTCTTCTTCTCGTACCCTGTCTGTTCAACGGACGTTGGCTATCATGTTGGCTATGCGGACTATGTTTACTGCGGCCCGGAACAGCTCTACAGTAGACTGGCCAAACCACTGTCTCAAGTTTTTCAGCCACGATGTCCTCCTTCTTCCAGGGCCCCGTCTTCCGGCAATCTTTCCCTGCATTATGAGGTGCAAGATCTCGTACTTCTCCAGATGTCTCATCACAGTGTCCTAGATATTGAAGTTTTCGGAATCGTATTGTTTTAATAACTTATTTATCTTTATTCATCCGAACCATAACATCTTCATTCGTAACTCTGTCCATCCACTTATTTTGAGTATTCTTCTGTAGATCCATTTCTCGAATGCCTCAAGTCGCCTCATCAGTTCTTCAGTAAGTGTCTAGGCTTCCATACCATAAAATAATACTGAAAACACGTAGCATCTGACCATTCGCATTCGTAATCCAAGGTTGAGATCATGACTGCAGAACATCTTTTTCATGCGGATAAAGTTTGCTCGAGCTTGCTCAATGCGGCATTTGATTTCAATCGAAGGATCCCGTCTTTCATTTAAATTACAATACGTTGTATCTTCTCTAGTTTCGTTCCAGCAATATAGATTGTCATTCAAGTCAACTGCGTTATTTTTGCTTATAAGCATGAATTTTGTTTTAGTTATATTCAGTTCTAACCCAAAATTCTCACAAGTCTTCACTACTTGATTCAGCAGAAGTTCAGCGGAAGTTCAGCAGATTCAACAATTTATAATTACGTTGAGTTAATAAGGAAGTTGAGTCCTTTTTTTATTTTTTTTATCAATGTTCACAGGCAAACTTAAATACCACTATTTTTTTTTTTTTTTAAAGTTCGTTTTCATAATTAAATTAATTCTACAAGTTTGAATTTTATTAAGCCCGCGAAAACGGCAGCAAGGGCCTAATACGGTGCTGGCAGAGTTCGTGACGTAAGCCGGCCCTTGCGTGTGTTAAATATAAGGGAAAATATTTACAAAACCGGGACATGCTTAATATGGACGAAAAATATAAATTAAAAAGTTGTAATAGTTAGATATTTACTAGTACTAATCAATTCAGTTATTGGAATTTCGAAAAAAGTGCATTTTAATTATTATTATTTTTTAAATTTAAAAACACGAAATGTCATTTTTCAACGAAACTTGCAAGAGTTCCGAACATAGCGGTCGGTGAAAAATGACATTTCGTGTTTTTAAATTTAAAAAATAACCATTAAAATGCATTTTTTTTTAAATTCCGCTAACTGAATTGATTAGTACTAGTAAATATCTAACTACTACAACTTTTTAAATTTGTTTTTTTCGTCAGTATTAAGCGTGTCCCGGTTTTCTAAATATTTCCCTTATATTTCATACAAGCAAGAGCCGGGTTACGTCACGGACTCTGCTGTGCTCTTGCCGCCGTTTTGGCGGGCTTCAATAAAATTCAAACTTGTAGAACTAATTTATTTATGAAAACGAACTTTAAAAAAAAAAATACAGGTATTTAAGTTTGAATGTCATCTACATGAACATATTTTTTATAAGTCAAAATATTTTTCACTCAACTTCCCTATTGTAGGGGATAAACTATCGGGTCTCCCATTTTTATCGCGTGGTATGCTTTCATGATCAATGCTACTAGACGCCAAGCAGTTAGTCAAGACAGTATTAAATTCACAGCTTCACAGTAATATGCTATCAAAATAAGTTATTTTCTTTTTCAAAACAATAAACATGTTTTCAATAAATTTTATTAAAATATACATCGCATCTAGTGATCACACGGGAAGATACAATTAAAAAAGTATTTGACTTTCAAGGCTTGCACCTTTTTAAGGCTTTTGTAGTTTATTTTCAAATGAATTTCTATTATAGAAAATGCACGATTGAAAATTTCTTTTGATCAGATTATGAAAGACGAAAATGCTTGCATTTAAATTTTTAATGAACTGACGGCATTCAATTAAAAGTTGCCGATCCCTGCTTTGTAAGAGCAGCTGTTGATTTGCATCTCAATGTTCCGACTGTGCTAGTAAATCTGTCACTTGAGAAGCACCGTACTGTAACTCTGTACAGTCTGTAGTCTGTACAGTCGGAGTACATTGTGCTGGCATAATATAGCAAATGCATAACTCTAAATATTACGTCTGCATATATTATTGCGCGAAACGTTTCACGGAAGATCGAAAAGTTCAAGCGTCTTGATCAAATTATCTATAACATTAACCACATATTATTATTATTTATTATTGTTTATTGAGGCATTTTAAGTAGGTACATAGTTATCTATGTCCTACTACAATCCTTATATATATATATACTTACATAATTAAAGTAATACATTTACAAAATATCAATCACATATTTACGTAATTTAATTTTAAATGTTTTTATGTTTTCTTCGAATTTTATTTCTTTTGGTAATTCTCCAAATATCTTCAACGCTACGTACATCAACGAATTTTAACTCTGTATTTTTTCCTGGAGGGGAGTCTCAGTTCATTTCTTTTCCTCATCATTTGTCATTCATAACTTTATATAAATTATTTAATAATACGTATTATATAATTTGAAATCAAAGCAACGATGTTATTACTGCATGCTACTTTTCTTGAAGTGCTTTATTTAATGTTATAAGTTTCTTTATCTGTTTTATATACCTAGGTATCTTTAACTTTTAGTTGTGAAAGATATTTTATTTTATTTTATTTATTTAATTATCTCAATATTACATGTAAATAAAGTAATGACGTATTGCCCATCTCACTAGGTGTGAAACGCCTGTGTTGAGATGGCAATTTACATAACGTGTTTTAACTTTAGTACTATGAAAATGACATAACAATAATATAAAATCTTTTTTTTTATTATGCAATTCAAGTATGATAAGAAAAAGGCAAATGAAACTCATACATATATGAACATAGTTGGAATAAATGTAAATCCTGATGGATATGTTTATTGGAGGAAATCAATGATTTTGCTTAGGAACTTTTGGTTTGGTGTTTCTAATGTCAGTAGGTAGAGAATTGAATAGCTTAGTAGCATTGTATTTAAAACTTCTTTGCCCATAAGAGGTTAGACAAACTGGAATATTAAAAAATTTTACGTTTGACTGTCTTAAGGCTCTAGTGCTTATTCGTTCTTGAAACATATGTGTATTTTGAAATTGATGAAGCAGGATATTTTTTAATACAATCTTTTCAAGTTAGGATCATTTAGTACATTGAAAATATAATCAGTACTCGTCCTCAGCAGGGCTTTGAGAGAATAACCTTCAGGATTAGTTAAATGATGTAATATTAATAATAAACGATGAGAAAAGTTATTTTACATTTAAAAAATACTTATCGTTATATTTTTACCGAAAAACCACCAAGATTGATTTATCCGGTGATTTTATGATGTTCTGTTTCTATTACTGTTATTTTTTTGTAATTATGTTGACACATATATATTGTTGTAAACATTATGTTGTACCTTTTTTTATTTCTAAATATGTATTAGTATATAGACTTGCTCTCCAGTTTGACCCGAGATTATTTCTCTACTATTGGATAAGTAACATATTATTATTCTGAATACATTATAATTTTTTTTGAAAAACAAAAAATTTAAAAAATTCTATATAAATAAATGAGGAATATGGTATGGAAAATAAAATGTTAAGCTATGATTATAAACAGAAATAAAGTGAAATGTGGCGTGGAAGCGTGCCGACTGTTGCCGAGTTTCGACCAAATTGCACGGACTATAAAAACGGAGGAGCCAATGAGAAAGTTCTACATTTCCATCATTATGAATGACCGATTTCGACACTTGTGCATGCGGTTTCATACTAATGCCAACGGTTGTATTCGAGACCCGAAATTACTAACTCATTCACAGCAATTTTTTTTTTCAAAATATCTTGAATATAATTTTTTTCCATCATTAAAATTAGAAAAAAAAATTGCAAACTTATATTGCGTTGTGGATAAATTAGTCTCCGTCACATTTTTTTTTTGCATAAATACTTTTAGTCATAAAAAATGCTTATTCGTTTGTGTGTCTAAGGTAACTACGGTTTAATAACTCTAGAACTCGGATTTAATCTGAATTTAAGAGGAAACACTGTTTGCGCGAGTTGAGTAAGTACTATCGATGGCTATTAATCAGAGTAATTCAAATAGCCTATAATGCTTCCATTTATCTCCCTTCCTTTGTTTGCCCAGAGACTTTGAAATTGAACACTTCGAAAACAAATGAAGTCCGTTTTACGTTCCACACGCCGAAAGAAGTCTCAGTATGGAATATTGTTAACCGCACCGCAAACATTCTTGTTGTTATTTGATAATAATAAAATTATCCGCTGTAATCCGTCGTATTTTGTTGTACCCGCAAAACACATGTTTTGAACCGCCGCGACGGATATATTTGGGGTTGTGTTATAGAATAATAGAACTATTGTGTTTTATATTAAATTAAACCACCAAACACGGTAGCTAATAGGTATTTTACCAAACTATTGCTCGCACTGTCGCTGTTATTCTTCTTCTTCTTCTTCGATGGCGCTACAGCCCATATCGAGCTTTGGCCTCCCGCAACATTCGCCTCCAACTCCTCCTGTCCTCAGCGGCTGACTTCCAGTTAGTTATCTGGAGAAGCTGTGCTGCATCCCCTCGTACTTCGTCTTCCCACCTCAGTCTGGGTCTTCCCACTTTTCTCTTTCCACCTGGGTGTCCAGCCATAATTCTTTTAGGGACGCGTGTGTCCGGCATTCTCTGTACATGTCCAGCCCATCTCAACCTGAGGAGTCTCATATGGGCTGAGATATTGGGGGCCTGATAAATATCATACAGTTCTTTGTTGTGCCGGATACGCCACTGTTCCCCCTCTTTCACGGGTCCACATATTCTTCTTAACACTTTTCTTTCAAAAGTATCCAGCATTTCAGCCATCTTTGCCGTCAGTGTCAGCGCCTCACATCCATATGCCAATACAGTTCTGACAATGGTCTTATATCCATATAGCATTTACTTTCGTTTTCCTGTGGACGTACCATTTACTTTTACTTTCCATTTACTTTCGTTTTCCTGTGGACGCTACGTGACTTAAACACTGGCAGCAAAGAGAAGTATGTTTTGTTGGCTGCTGTGATTCTCCTTCTGATTTCTGCTGGATCCTCATTGTTCTCCGTCAGACTGGAGCCCAGGTAGGTGAATTGATCGACCACTTCGTATGAGTAGTTGTCTTTAAATTGTGCACTACCTCTTCTTCTATGTGAAGGGTTTCTGCTCTGTATCATCATTTTCGTTTTGTCAACATTAATCCGCAGTCCTACTTCCCGCGCCGCTATTTCTAAAGGGTCGAAGACCTCCTTAATAGCTGAAATTGATCTTCCGACAATGTTAATATCATCCGCATATCCGACAACTTGACTACTCTTGAAATAAATATTGGAACCAGTGTCTATTAGCGTTTTTCTTATTACATGTTCGAGCACAATGTTAAAGAGAGTGGGAGCCAGGCCGTCTCCCTGTTTTAATCCCTGCGATACTGTGAATTCTTCCGACAATTCTCCATCGATTTTGATCTGACATCTTGAGTCTGACATTGTGGCTTTGATGAGCCTAACCAGTTTAGGCGGAATCTGGAATTGTAGTAGTGTGTCATATAGACACTCACGATCTATGCTATCATATGCTTGCTTGAAATCTATGAATAGTTGGTGTATATCTATATCAAACTCCCAGCACTTTGCCAAGATCTGTCTGACGGTGAACAGTTGGTCTGTTGTGGATCTACCAGTGCGGAAGCCTGCCTGATACTCTCCTAGTAGGTTTTCTGCGTACGTCTCAATTCTTTGTTTCAGTATTATGGTGTATATTTTATATGCTGTGCACAGAAGTGATATGCCTCTATGATTTTCGCATTTTAATTTGTCACCTTTTTTGTGAATTGGGCATATTATACTTATTTGCCATTCCTCTGGGATTTTTTCCAGTGTCCATATTTTGGTAATAAGATTAAGTAGCAGATTTCTCAGGTGATCATTTCCATATTTGAACAGCTCTGCAGGCAGGTTGTCTTTCCCAGGCGATTTGTTGTTTTTAAGTCTCTTTAGTGCAGCATTTATTTCTGGCATTGTTGGTGGATTCGCTTGTTCTTCATTATTTGATTCCGTGGGGATGTTGGTAGGGTGGCTTCTCAGGTCACTATTAGGGTTGAGAAGTTTACAGAAGTAGTTTTTCCACACTGTTTTAATCCGTTCCTTATCGGAAATAATTGAGCCATCAATGTCTTTGCATAGTGTTGTATTCGGTTTGAATCCTTTCTTGAAGAAGTTTACTCCCCTATATGCTTCTCTAGTATTATTATCAGCAAAATCCTGTTCCATTTTTAGCAGTATATCATTAAGGAATTTTCTTTTCTTTCCCCTTATCAGCTTATTAGATTCCCTTCTCGCTTGTTCGTACTCCTGTCTTTTGTTCCTTGTTGACCTTTCCAAGTACTTCTTTCTGAGTGTATTCTTTTCAGCTATCTTTCTTTCACACTCTTCATCAAACCAAGGGTTTCTGAGCTGTCTGGGCATGTTTCCAACACTTGATTCCACTGCTCTTACAATTGCATCTTTTATATCATGCCAGTCTTTTTCGAGTGATTCATAGGAGTTCTGCTCAGTGATCTGACCTGGTAGGCTATTTACAAGGGCGTTGTGATACTGCTCTTTGCCTTCTGCGGTTTTTAGAGCTTCCGTATTGATTTTCGGAATAGTTGGTGGTTTCCGTGTCCTGTTGTTGGCGACTCGGCTCCTATAGGTGGCCACCACCATATAGTGATCAGAATCACAGTTGGCTCCCCTGTACGTCCTTACGTTAGTGATGCTCGTTGCCCCCCTTCTTTCTATCAGGACATGATCAATTTGGTTATGGTGTCTACCATCTGGCGATGTCCAAGTCCGTTTGTGTATGTCTTTTCTGGGAAATTGAGTCGAGGCCACAGTTAGGTTTCTTGATTCTGCGAAATCAATCACACGGGTTCCATTATTATTAGCATACTTGTGTAGACTGTTCATTCCTGTAATGTGTTGGAGCAGAGGATCTTGTCCTATCTTGGCATTAAAGTCCCCAATTACCATCTTAATGTCGTTAGATGGTAATGTGTCGTAGACCTGTTCGAGTTTCTGATAGTATGTATCTTTCATTATGTCATCTTTATCTTCCGTTTCAGCATGTACATTGATAAGCGATACATTGAAAAATTTCGTTTTTATGCGTAAGGTGCACATTCTTTCATTAATGGGTTTAAAGTCTAATATGCATTTTTCCATTTTCCGGTCCACAATGAAGGCCACTCCGAATTTATGATGTGTTTCATTTCCACTATGCAGTATCGTGTGTGTTCTTGTGTCAAATGGCTCAGATCCTATCCATCTTGTTTCTTGCACTGCCATTATGTCAATCTTATATTTCTTCATCTCCCTAGTGATCTCTCCTAGGGCTCCACTTCTATACAGTGTCCTTGCGTTCCAGGTAGCAATTTTCAAGTCCTTATTTCGTTTGCCGGGTCCTTTCCTAAGTCCAGTAGTTGTCCGAGGCTCTGTATTAGGTTTCGTAATAGCGTTGCTTTTACAGGGAGTGGTTATTAGCCTCTCGCCCAACCCCCTACCAGGAGGGCCAGGGTTTTCTGTAGGGGTTTCCATCCCTTAGCTGGGGGGTTTCGGTTTTGTGGCGCCGAAGATTCGCCATTCATCCTCTCCTATCTGCTATGGCTGATGGTATTGCCAGTGGCCACATTGCCCAGGGCTCGCGGGGCTTAAGAGACCACTCGTGGACGCTAGGAGTAGGGCTATTGGTAGTGTTGCTGATGGAATGCAACTGTGGCGTTACACGGTATTTGGATGACACATTTTTCCCAGCAAAAAAATGCGTCTCCGTGACCCTACCAAACTTTGAGCCCCATTATTAGACAAACTATTTAGACAAGCGATAAACGTACAACCAATGCGATATTTGAATAGAAATTAATTTTTATGTTATTTAAAAATATATATATTAAATTTAATCATGCAATTTTTTTTTATGTATTTCATTTTAATAATATTTAAAAACCCTATTGTGGCGTTTTCAAAATTGGAATTATAATATCCCGTGTATTTCGTAGCATTATAAATAAATTTCATCATTTATTTTTATAATACTACTGAATTAGTTCATTTAATTCATTTAGGTCGCACCTCGTTTAAATTAGTGTAGGTAGGTGTCTCCAATGGCAGCAGGGCGTTACGTCGCGGGTTCTGTCAGCCGTCAAAATTAGAAATGCATTTATAATGAGATGAAGTGTTGCCCGCGCTGGTGTGAATGGCAGGACTGAATTGACGAGACACGTGCACTGTGCACTGTGCACGTGTAGGTACTGGCTCTAGTGCTGGTGCCCGGGGAGGCAAGTGTGTTCAAATGGGAACAAGTGTCATCCCGTCAAGTTGACTTCATTACTGCCGGGAATAAATTGAATTCATGCAAAATGTATGAAATTTATAACAGCCCCCACGGTCGAATTTGGCAGCCACCCCTGGTCTGGAGCCCCAAAGTACCTGAAAAACACCATCGACTCTGTGTAGAGACGGGCTGTCCAGTTGATAGATTCTCCCCACAGTCTTAACAAAGGATTACAATATTTAGAGCACAGGCGTCGGGTGAAGGTGCTCCGATAAACTAGCGTCATTTATTATTTCGGCACCTGTAAACACGCCAAACGCGCGCCCAATTTGTTCACAGTTGGCAGGTTCACTTCCTTTTTTTCACAAGAAGACCCTTTACAACGCGTCCCCAAAGGAGACATAGGCCTTGAGGGAAATTATTTTCCTCAGGGCCTCCTGTGTTTAGTAAATGTAAAAAAAGCAGTCTCTCTAATCGTGCCCTTTGGAGCGCGCAGAAAAGTAAAATCCCCTAAAGTGTAAGTAAATCATTTTAAAGAGTGCACGTTTGAATATGTTCGTGCGCGCCAACAGTGATTAAATATATATATTTTTTTTTTTTTTTTTATTTCAAATTTTTTTAAATAAGATAATGTGATCTTACTGGGGTACCCCGTTAAAATGTCACATTGTCCATGGTTAGGTGTTTAAAATTAAGTAAGTACATGTTAAAATATTAGGATAAAAATTAAAAAACAATATCTTACTAATATTATAAACGCGAAAGTTTGTATGGATGTATGTATGTTAGTTACTCTTTAAACACCGAATGGACTTTAATGAAACTTTACAAATTAATAGCTCATACATCAGAATAACATATAGGCTATAATTTATACCCAAAGCTTGCTATTTTCCATATATTACAAATAATAATTATTGTTCAATAGAAAATGTCAAAACTTGAAAATGACATTTTGAAAAACAATGATTGTAAAACTAAAATTCTATTTTAGAAAATATTTAAATTAGTGAATTTATTTGAAGTACTCACCCTTGAATCGAATCAAGAATTACAGATATTTTAAATAAATAGGTTAGGAATTTTGGTATAAACATAGATGAGACCTACGAAAAGAAAATTGGCTAATCGAAGTACTAATTCTGCGCAGACGAAGTCGCGGGCAGAAGCTAGTCTGGAATAAAACAGAACACAAGCATTAGTCTTGGGTAGGGTTGCAAAATTATATCTATATTCTTTCTTTTACTTGTCCAAAATGCATTTCTTAATGCTTCTTTGAAGTCAGTTATTTTTTAATTTGGAACTTTCGTCTGCATTCCTTCTTACCCCGCATTTGTCGTACACCAATACAAGAGCAAGAATCTGTTCAACATGATTGTACAGTTTCGATTAGCAGTGAAGTCCATTGAAGGACTATAATGCAAAAGGTAAAACGGCGCTTGAAATGTTAATGGTTTACGAATACATTTATCAAAAAGAATGTGCACTGTCTCCAAGTCAAAAGATCGCGAGAAGCATTGGTTTGTACCTTTTGTTGGTCTACGCAGAGCAAATTTGTTTTCCAGCAAGTTCTCGACAACGGAATGACTACTTTGTGAAGATCATTAATTTTTAAAACGCAACATTGAGGCAGTTAGAAATATTTTAGATATGGACTTTATTATTAAAATTTGAATTAGTTAGATATATGAATACTGAATATGTAAACATACCTAACATACAGATTCGAGGCAGCGCGCATATAGAGAAAAGTAATATTGAAAAAAAAAGTTTTATTTCTTCCTCGCAAAACAACTGTAACGCAAGAGATGCGACGGAATTCGATTGACAGTTTGTATTATGAAATTACTCATAGAAGATGTTACTTTTGGATTGATATGGGAGTGCTAATCTGTAGTTATTATATCAATGGAAACAAACAACGGCGTCTTGCGTTTTTTTTTTTTACATTTTATTTGATATTTTTAAGCTCCATAGCTAAAGATGGAATCGTCGACGAAGGCTGAAACTAGGTGCATTCTCGACGGAAACAGCTTTGTAAATTTCACGATCCTAGAGTTCACTATTTGTTGCACATAGATATTCTGCTTTTCAACTAAAAAAATCATACAAAAATATAGGATTTGGTTGGTCAGAAACAAGTCGCTGGTTTAATATGAAATTCAAAAATATATTTTTCTTCATGAATCACCATAGAAAAAAACGATTAAGTTTTCTGGAATGCAATTTTTTGCTTTTAATTTAAAACTGGCACCTTCCATAAGCCACCAACAGGTGGTGCTGTTGTCAACATGCCCTGAAGGCTTACGGTGACTTTCACGCCCTTAAAGGCTTTATCTTTTGTTCCTCGTGGGAAATTAAGCCCGTTGTAGAGATTTTGTATACAGTGACATTGACACGGACCACGTCCGTTGAAGTTTGCTTACATCTGATGTTCTCTTAGAGAGATAACGCAATCCGCAACCATTTTTTTTAATTCATTTTTATTTTTAACTCTAATCTCAAATTGTAATATTTTAATTAATGAGGACAATATTAAAAACTCAATCACAATCGGAAACATTTCTGACATCTGAAACAAAAATCTTTCAGATTATCGATTGAGTTTCGCTAATATAGTATTAAAGCAAGAATTTGGTTAAGGAAATTTTAAAATAAAGTATAAGTTGTTCCTAAGCTTAGCACCCTTCTATTAATTTCACGCAATTAACGCATTTAGTGCTGATTCGGGACGTTGCGGGTTCGACTCTCGCGGAAAGCAAATGTAAATTAGCGTATATATAGTTTTTATAAGTTTACATGCGTGAGCGGTCGCAGATCTTGGTGTTTGTGGTGTTAAGTTTTGATGGAATTTACGTAAACGGTCTTACAACCGTCATCTTAATCTCTTGAATGTCGGATGAAATTTTCTAACATGATGGCCGTGTACCGTAGAAAATTAATTACAAAATTACGAGAAGGTACATTATTGAAATTAAAAGCAACGTCCGGAATGATATTGGCGCAAGCGATTATGACCTTGTCCTTGTACAGTTTTTTTATACATAATCTCTTTTCGCGTACGAAATTATGTAAACTATGTCCCCATAAACCTTAAATCTCTTGATCAACGCCGTGATATCAGAGACCTTTTAATGCTCTATAAGATAATTCATAAATATATTGACAGCCCATACTTACTACAAAATATTCATTTTAGATGTCCAAAACGAGTTACTCGATCTATGGATACATTTTATATTCCTAAGAGCAAAACGAATTACCTTGAAAATGTATTTATAAGAAGAAGCTGTAGCACATTTAATAGATTATGCCCAAACATCGATGTGTTTAACACGAACCTTGCTTAATTCACAACATTCATAAAAAAATGACATTTCATCGAATGCCGTATGTTTAACCAAAAACTTAATTTCATTGGTTTCTTTTTTTATCAATTCCTCACATTTTCTTTTTTACTTTTAGTAGTTTGTATTTTAATGAAATCTTTTCCTCAAAGATATTGATATCCATTAAAATTTTAGTGTAAACCTTAGAAATATGTATATCATAAAACACTTTGTAAATTGAAGATGAACTTAATCAGAATTGTTTGTATTAGGTATATTGTTGCATTTTTTTAAATTATGGTCCTGTATCTAAATGTCGTTATTTTATTGGTCTATGACATAAACATACTTATTCACTGTCATATATAAATGTATAGACTGTTTATAACGCAAATAAATAAAATAAAAAAATAAAATAAAATCGTTAAAATTGCACTTAAGTATTTAACCTCTCATCAGCGACAGCTGAGAGGTAGATACATTTTATATGAAGATGAATGTGTCTTCATTTGTTCCTTTATGCGTTCCTAAACGATTGATCCAATTGAGAAAAAACTTCGGGGATTGGAAGTGTGCTTGCCCGGGATGGTTTCCATATAACAATAGTGAGCTCTAGCTTTATGAAATTATTTCCTATACCGTTCTTTATTTCCTGTAATAATCTTTGGTGACTTGTTGTGCGAACGCCCGTGAAGGTTTCTGTATATACTGGTGAGCTCTGGCGTTAAGAATTTTGTACAAAAAAAATGCAATAGGTGGCCCGCGAATTGTGTAAAATTGAGTGTATTTCATATAGTTAAAAAACAATGTATTTATTTAAGTGGCATTTCAACGCATGCCGGAAATTTGCTATATAAATAAAAACAAAATCTTGAAAATAACCATAAATTTAATTCAATGTATAGATTTTCGTGTAGGTAGGTTCAACTTGTGGATTTATATCATGCATTTTTTTTAATTATAAGACGATTATAATTAAGTGTATAAATCTTTATACACATTATACAGTTTTTATGTTTTGGATTCTAGAATCGAAGAATTGGTAGGAAAATTTGGTAGGCGAGTATATGGGTACAGCCGCCGGTAAGTCACCCCAAGTGGTTCGCTACGTTTGGGCCCAGTGCACGGGGTGAGGTTTATATAGTTTTTGGCGGTAGATGTGTCTGCCAACCTATTGCATGGCTGTCCGAATCGGGAGAGACTGTTTGAGGGAATCTTTTTGACCTCTCCAGCCGGACTTTCTCGACACATCGCCTTGCTCTGCAGTGGAAGGAATGGATGCATATCTCCGTCACTCCTGGCCACGTGACCCCCGGATTCCTACCCACCCTACATACCTTTTTCCTTCCCAAGACTTCCTCTCCTTCCTTTCCATAAAAATGTCCTCCACACAGCATCCCCAAAAATGACATAGGCCCTGAGAGAAATTGTTTTTCTTGGGGCTTCCTATGTGAAGCTAACGTAATAATGGACGGGTTGTTTCTTAGAAATTCAATTGTGACATTGTCATCAAATGGCCATTCAGTGCCATTTTATATTTTTAGCTGTTCAAAGGTCCCCGTTAAATGCTGACTCTAAGCCCGTTTTAACTTTTGAGCAAAAGTGATAAGCGGAAGAGGATGTTACATATATACAGTATTATGTTGTTGAGTATGTCAGTTTATACAATTTGATAGAATCGGAAACGTACCTTGAATCGGCGTTTTAAGAAAAAATACAAAATGGCGCTGAACAGCCATTTGATGACAACGTTACATTTGAATTTTTGTGAAACAAAAAACATTTGAATGAATTCAAAAACGTTAAAAATACCATCTAACTTAGTCGAATTTGGTTTAACTGTCTTAATGTGATTATTTTTTGCGTAAATCATTTTTTTCACGTGTGGCATGTTTTGTCCCATTTCCATTTTTTTAGGCAAAAGAACTTCATGTCGTAGGAATATTCCCGCTAAATGTATTTTTATTTCCTTTGTTATATTTTATCTCCGTTAACAAAGTGGCTCATAAATCAGTACCGATACTGGCTACACCGCACTCGAGATAAAATTATCTCTGTCGTACATCAATTACTGAACTTTCAATATCTAAATTGTAACTAAGTGGGTTGATTGGACGTTAAAAACGGAATGGATGCCTTCGTTTTATAATTATTTAACGTGTAAACGAATCTATGACAACTAGGGGAATACATCTCCAGAGACAGGTCAGCAATGGACAGAGCAATGGCTGAAATAACCCAGGACAGCAGGAGCTTTATCGAAGCGATGGGTGTACCGTTTTTGATGTTACACATTTAATACTTACAGATATAAAACATGGCTCCTAAGTAGAGATGATTTAAAGTGCGATATTATATTAATTAATATTTGTTATTCAATATGGAATGTAGATTTATGTGTGTCAACAATAATAAAAAAATAATAACCCATTTCGGAAGCGGGTGTGGGTACCGCCGCTCCGGAAACTATTAATTGGATAACCAACACCTCTGCCTTAAGTAACCCCAAGAGGATCTCTGCGTTTGGTGACTTAGAAGGGGTGCCCGAGTTCATTATGTTTGTCTAGGTAGATAAAAAACGTTCATATTCATTATCCTTATTCATGTTCTTATTGTCCTGACGAAGAAACATTCAGTTTCGAAACTTGTCGATAATTGTGCTTATAAAGTGGTGTACACCAAGTTATTTGTTTCATTTAATTAAAAATGACGCTACAAAGTGATTTTGCGAACTTGAAGAAGTAATTTTATGTATACTTATTTTTACATGGTAAGCGAACATCCCTTTGACTAACTGCTTGATTGCCGATTCACAGAATAGTATATAGTTTTGAAAAACAATAATTAAAAATATTAAAACATTATTGTAGGCTTTTTTACCGTGCTATCTCCACCGTACAACAGACCCGTGATAAGGCCAGAGAAATTAAACCGTCTTGTTGAATCGAAAGCCTCAATTAATCAACCGGGATTATTAAACATAACATGTTATCGGAAAGTTAAAGTGCGCTCGACCCTTTATATTCGCCTGGGCCCGTTTATTGAAAATCCCACGAATTAGGGATGAACATTTTTAATAAACCCACTTCAAAACTTAAGTCTCCATGGAAATGTATTCTACCATTTATAATATTTAAGTGGCAGTTATTTGAAAATAAAAATCTGTTATGTTATTTCTTAAATAATTTTAATTTTTCAAGTAACCGCGTAGAGCTCACTCTCAGAAAATGATTAATTTATATGTAATTAATTATAAGGCATCCTTTAGGAACTAAATATATGTAAAAATCGCTATAACAATTACAACAAGGATGCAACTTAACGATACGGGCCTCACTAATAAACGAATTTTAAATTTTATACAACAGCTGTTATTATCTTCTTATTCCTTGCACTGTCCCAACTCATTGCCTAGTAAGGCTGTTGAGGACGGCTCTTCTCGTTCTCAGATAATAATTTCTTCGGTTCTGGGTATCGCTTTCATCCAGGCTGTTTCTCTGTAGTATTTTGGAGCATTGAGTCATCCAGAATGTCATCGATGAAGCTCCATAGACATTACCTGCTTCACTGTGTGGTATGGTGGTCTCCGTATTATGTGCCCATACCATCTCAACTGTCGTTCCTCCAGCTTACTGTTTATGTCCGGCTACCACGATTGCGTGAACTTTCAATCTTATATTTTAGTGATACTCCTGCCGACCATTTAAGCATTCGCATTTTTGCTGTTTCGAATTGCCTAGAGTGGGAGTTGTACACAGTCCAGCATTCGGTGCCATACATTATCGCGGGTCTCACAATAGTCTGGTATTATCACAACAGTTATTATCAGTTGTGTAAATTTTAATACACGTTTATTGGTAAGGTAGGTAGTATGTATATTATTACACCATTGCACCGTAATAAAAATAATAATATTAGTAAGTGGTAATGAAAAAATTAGTACCGTTACTTTTTTGCTTGAAAACGTCTTTCATTCGTCTTTATTTTATCGTGTGTTTAATTTTTTTTAATAAAACCAAATAAATATTCTCTGGATTGTTTCAAATGTTTTAAGGTTAAAGATTTAATTATATAATTAATTATATAACCTCAACACAGGCTTGTCCTAGTGAGGTTAAAAATTGTATTGTAAACTGAAAACTAAAATGTGAAGAAGAAACAATAAACAATAAACAATAAACAATAAACAATAAACAATATATTATTTTATAAATCCTATAAATATGTTATAATAGACAAAAGACAGGGGAATTCATTGGCTACATAAAACTATAATCAGTTTGTATGTTTCCATATTCAAATTCGGAGGTATGTTTTTTTTTATGTGGGCGGAAAAATTTCCTTTAGCAATCCGAGAAAAAATATTTTAATTGCTCTGTCGCTCCAGTGCATAATATATTATAGGTAGATGTATACTTTTATATGGCTGACAGAGTACCTACTGCACTCACCGCTCTGTTCAGTTTGAGACATAAAAAAACTTTATTATTATTATAGTACTTATGTAAGTGGGTTACGTTCCCGTAAACGACCTATTTCATCCATCTTATAATCATCTCATTCACTTGGCTTACTCGTGCACAAGGCTCATAATTAAATCCAATTGTAAATCCAACATCATTCGCTCTAATGATTGATCAGAAAGGTAAATTTAATTCAAGGAGGGTTTAAATAATTCATTAAGTACCAGGATTTGGTAAAATTTACACACCTATAAACTTAGGCATTATTTTATTCTGACTGGAGAACCTACCCACCGGAGTTAAGTTTGATCCCAGTAAACGGCGTAAGCGTTTTCTTGTTATTTCTCGTAATTATGGTAAAGATATTCTGATTTCTGATATTCAAATGATCACAAAGTTTTACATTTCTTTTTCTTAACACTTAAAAAATAAAATCGTTTTATATTGCATTTTACCCCTCATGTAAATTTGTTTACTTTTGCGAAAAACTCCTTTAGGTCTCAAAGACATCGTTGTGTCTTCCTTACTATCATGGTGATAAATATGCTCTAAATTGTGCTAGAAAGAGAAAAAAATGCATTTTATATTCAAATCAAAAATTTTATCGCTCAACAATTAAAATACACCTTCATGAACCCAAAGTTTCTAGCTGCAATTTTAAAATAAAATTATGAAACTTTTTTAATTTTTATTAATTATTTTTACATGATCCGACAAAAAAGTCGAATAAAATATTTGTCTGTTTTTTTATTACTATCAATAATTTTAATTAGAAAAAAACATAAGGTGGGCCATGTTTAAAACTTTTTATGTGCCCATTCAAAAGTTTTATAATGCAAAATGTATGTTTTGATTTCTAATATTGACAAGTTTTACTACCCAGCTTTGCCCAAGACTTTGGTTTAAAAATAACAGGCAATGGTTATAATATTATTTGAAGTGCCTACGTGGCTGTACTCGATTCCTACTAAAATTCCTGTTCCTTTCTCTTACCCCTTTAATATTCCCTAATATTATGGGTGGCATTATTTCTGGGATCGGAACACAAGTATTAATAATATATATTTTTTAACTTAACGAGTTAAACCTCAAATTATGTTATTTTAATTAATAAATATATTAAAAAAATATATATAATATTAGCGAAATCCTAGGTTCGGGTACCTGACGTTTCTTTTTCTGATTTTTCTGTTTCAGATTTTCGATTGAGTTTCGCTAATATTAATTAAAATAAATTATTTATTTTCATAGCATAAATTCTTTATTTTCAAGCATAGAACGAACTTTAAGCTTCTTTGTGAAATGATTGGTGTTCCTATAAAAAAAAAAATTGTCTTTTCTCTTTAACATTCAGATGCAATGAAATTCGTGATATTAACATGTTGTATTTTTTTTCTTACAGAATGGAGGTGCTAAAGATGGACTAGACATGAACCTTGGACCCGCGTGGCAAAAGGGCTACACGGGTAAAGGAGTGGTCGTGTCTATCCTCGACGATGGCATACAGACGAATCACCCTGATCTCGCACAAAATTACGTGAGTACAAGTTTTTCATTTCTACTCATTTTTCTTATCAAAGTTCTTGAGATATCTGAGTCAAATTCACTACTCCGAATTGAACTAATTCTCCTTTACGAAATGTTAGAACTCGTTTGATTGGTATGCTAAATCTGATAATGTTTGAATTCCATTGTAAACAAATCAATTTAATTAATAAATTCAACCTTAAATGCTTTTTAAATACTTGATGAAGGGCCGGTAAGGGTACGAGTGAGGGGAGTTAATAGGGTAATTCCACATTTTTATTGCTTAAAAAAATTAAGCAAAAAATTACGACGATTACCGCATTTTTATTTTATTTTTATGTTGACGAATAAATTTTCTATAAATACGATTTATCAAAAAATATTATTTAAAGAAAAAGTGCTGCTAACTCAACTCTCATAAAGAATTATAAAATTATAAAAAGCTACCGACGTAGCTTCTTCTTTCTAAAAAATATATTTTTTTTAACATTTCAATTTCGTGAAAGTTTTGGTGTAGAAAAGTGTATTCTCCATAAACCCCTTTTCGAGCGATTTCTGTAGGTAAATTTGAGCGTTGTCTCATTCGCACATTTCGCATTCGCATGTATTGTAAGTGTGCGTGAGCTTATTGTGAGCGGGACAGAATGACAGGCGCGGGTGTTCCGCTTGTGGTTCAAAGTCTAGCCTCTTAAGTTCTTACGAACAAATTAACTGGGTTTCAATGTTTATTGGCGGGAACATGTAAGAATAATTTGTTGGTATACGTAATTTCGTACGTATACCACCAAATTATTCTTACATTTTCCCGCCAATAAACATTAAAACACAGTTAATTTGTTCGTAAGAACTTCAGTTCCGTTTTTACGAATAAAATGATCATATTTTAGAATAACAAATTTCCCTAAACCGACTGCATTGTATATATGTATATTGTATATATGTAAGTTTGCCGGGGGGAAGGGGGGGGGACAACTGTCATGAAACCTAAAAATCTATATATTTCGCTTTTTGTTTCATTGTACTTATTTAATCGTTTAGTTTTCTCTTGAAGTTAATAATGAAGCACGACAAAGGGAAACCGAAGCAAGTATGTACCTAAAATGGTCGATAATTCAAAATTGTATGAATCGCAAATAGCGTGATGTGTAATTAGTTCTAATTGAATAATTACGAGAGTACAATCAATCTATTCATCACGGTGAGTCCATTATTCGTCAAATGGCGACGAATTTATTACGTTCCACACCCCGAGAAACAATTATTTTTGATTGGATATTATTATTGAAGTGGTCTCTTTGATTATTTTGATCCGCTCTGATTGCGTTCTGCTTTCGAAATAAATTTGTTAAGATATTCCTTTGGTACCTATATTATTTCTCCCTTCGTTGGAACAATAAAAATGGTGGTTTGAAAGCGAACTTAATTTGTCTTCAAATATTCATTTTCACTTGACCACACCAAACAAAACAAAATTTAAAAATATGAAATGAAAATCTCGTTGTTTTATACAAAAAAGTGTTTTATTTTTATTAAATATGTCAAAGCGTGGTCGAGGGTTAAGTCTCTTGACTCCCAATCCGGGTTCGAACCCGACGGGCGCAAGTAAATTTTACAATAAAAACGTTGCTTGAAATGGCTTTAGCCGTATTTTGTGACCAGATCTGATTAGCCAGGTAGTTTCCCACCTTCCTCTTCCCATTTCCTTCCCCTCCTACTACCTTTAGCCTCACAACATTCCCCTAATCGGGGATGCCACATGCTCACTGGCTCCAGACGGAAGCAGTTGGGACTCTTACGCGGTATTCATATAAAATAAAAATATGAATATTTCTCAAAGCTTCCCAGCTTAAGTTGTTCTGTACTTCGAAAAGGAAAAATACAATCATTATTTCATGGATTAATATTAATATAACTTAATTATTCCAATTTGGGCGGCGGGTATAGTTACCGCTACCCCGGGAAGCATTTATTGGATAACCAACACCTCTGCCATAGGTCACCCCACGTGGATTGTTACGTTTGATGACTTAGCAGGGGTGCCCGGTTTCATGGGGTAACCATTGTCCCGGTATTGTCGGCGGATGCGTTTGCTCACCTGCAGCGTGCCGGGTAGAATCGGGAGAGACTCTCACGGAACATTACTTTGCACCGTGATGGAATCATTCTTCCGTTACTTCTGGCCACACTGACCCCCAGTTTCCTACCCACCGTATATATCCTTATCCTTCCCAGAGAGTCCTTTAATTTCTTTCCTAAAAATACCCCCCACACACTATATCCAAAAAGACATAGGGCCTGAGGGGAATTATTTTTCTCTGACGTAAAACAAAAATATTAATTTAATGTTTTGCAAATTTATTATTAATGATCCAATAATTTATTAAAATATTTTTAGCCCACCGGTTTGTAAATATATATATATTTTAAATCTAGTGCCCACCTAGTGCCTTTTTTTTAAATCTAGTGCCCCCTATTGCCTTTATTAAATCTAGTGCTCCCCTTATTGCCTTTTTTAAACTTACCTTTTAAAATAACCATGCGTTGCGTTGCATATCTTAAAAACAGTTATTTCAAATAAAAATTTTAAATAGGTTAGGTTAGGTTAGGTTAGGTAGGTTGGACACATATCCTATTTCTAAGATCAAAGAATGTGTCAATGAGAGTAATTAAAACGCATACTCAATCATATTGAGAAGTATTTTTACATTAAAGCAGGTTCTGATTTTAAAACTTATCTAATGTTAAAATGTAATAGATGAATGCGATGCATTTCGACGAGTTAATTATCAATCTTGAATTCACTCAAAAACAGCCATAAGTCACCGTGTTCAGTATTACAGCCAATTTCCCTATTTAGTTATCAACGTTGCTACAGCAATAAATCCATATTCACGCAAATACGACGACGGAAATGCCATTAGAAATCATTGAACAATAGACCACATTAAACACGGGATGATTCCGTCTGATTTTTATAGATAGAATGTGTCGCTCGTCTAGTCCCCTAATTTTCTTTGAGTTTTCTACTGCCACAATGCGGATTTACTGCCCACACTGAAACACTGTACTAGATCATGAAGTACTACCACAAGTAGCTAAAGTTTTAAGGTTTTATTTCATAAAAAATGTCGAACCTTAAGTGTTTGCTACCTAATAAAATATTATGATATCCTTGTAGCGGCATGGAAAAACCTACTGAGAATTTTAATTGATATTTTTCCTTTATTTTATGATGTACTTTTTTCTCCCATTTTTCCTTCATTTCTTTCTCTCCCATTTATCTTCCGCACACTATTAATTTTATCTCATTTATATCTCTCCCCCGTCTATATATTATAATCGTCTTATTAATAAAAGGCTCGGTAGCCGTAATTGAGCGCTTAATGAGAAAATATAATTTACCGCTTCCCCTTATAAAAGACCGCGTTTATTCTTTTTAATTAAAAGTTAATTTAATACTTCCCCCCCTATCCCAACCCCGAACACCGAATCATTTTAAACTTTAGGTTAAGAATCTTTAATTTTTTTTTGCTTACAAACTTTTATCTTAATTTCATTGTGAAGATCTTTCAGTGAATGGAATTGTATAAGTTGACCCCAAATTATTATTAATTGTTATTTAACTAAAAACTTTATTTTACATTAACCTAATATTTTGTATAAAAATAACTCTTTGAAGTTTCATACTTGAAGAATTATGACTAACCCTTCATTTGCAAAACGTACCTAGGATTTAGTTATTCTTGTCGAGTTATCTTTTCGGAAAAGAACAGATCCAAATAAACAAAACGGCCTTTTCCCGTTTCAAGAGTGAAAAACTCGAGAGATTTATACGGCAGGCTGTATAAATAGCGATTCGTTAGATGACACCCAGTGGGGTAACGACTAACGGCCGCTAATAACGGATAGTGTCCAAACACAGAACAATGAAACTCAAAGAATGAATAACTCATATCTTAGTTCTTATTATTAACTTTTTGAAAGCGTTATCGTAATTTGTTCTTAGATATTCTAATTGAAGTAGGTAATAATTACAAATTAATAAGCTTTCAAATGACATGTCAAATAATATCATTAATCTGCTACTGTTAAGTACCTGCACATATAAATAAAACAATAACAAAATTTTTAACTTGTTGGATCTCAAAAAAAACGTTGATGAGAAAAGGGAGAAATAATGGCACTTAACCAAATTACTAACTAATCTTTATATCTTCTTATTTATATATAAAAATCTCGTGTCACAATGTTCGTCCGAGGTAAACTCCGACACTCCTTAACCGATTTTAATGAAATATGGCTTACTATGTGTAATTTGGTCCAACTTTAGAAATAGAATAGTTTTTATCTCGAACCTCAATGTTTATTATTGCGAATTAAATATTTTTTGTGGTACAATTATTTGTAAGTTCCATAAGTTTCTAACAGATGCGATGTGAGTTAATTTATTGATTATCTAACCATCCTGTAGATGGTGTTGTGTTTCATTAGCCACAGCAACGCGTGAGTGGGTCAGCTAGTATGTACAAAAAAATTTCGAGTCACGAAGTTTGTTCGAGAAAAAGTCCGAAACTACTTAACCGATTTTTATGAAATTTGGCTAACTGTGTGAAGTTTGGTCCAATTTAAAAGATATGATAGTTTTTATCTCGATTATTGACCTCAATATTTATTAATGGGAATTAAATATTCGTTAAATGTTTGTTATAATACAATGCTTTGTAATTATTTATATGTTCCATAAGTTTCTAACAGATGGTGGTGTGAGTTAACTTATTTACACAGCACTTGGTTATTTAGCTTAGATAACCATCCAGTAGATGGCGTTGTGTTTGGTTAGCTACAGCAATGCGTGGTGGGGTCGGCTAGTATTTTTATAAAAAATAAGACACAAAATTTTCTGCCACAAGTTTATAAATATATATTCTGACATTTTTCAGTCTATTTGTTGATTTTGCCAACTTTATGCTCATGTTTTATCCTGCAGAGGACGCAACAAATGAAATATTGATAGTCAAGTATAATAATCCCCATAAAGATCACGTTATTTCAGCAAACCAATAAATATACCACTGCATATAGATTGATCTCATCTAGTTATCACTAAAGAGTCATTTTACGGTTTTTTCTGATTACACCAATATTATAAATTTTCTGTCTCCGAATTTTCCTGTTCTGTGATTCCGCACCTAGCGACGCAGCCTCCTAACGACATAACGGCGAGTCGTTGTTATTCATTTTCTTTTGTGAAGAGTAATGACGCCCCGGGGGAACTACACGGAATACAAAAATTAAATAAACAATGGGGGAAATTTAACACGAAAGAAACACGTTTTGAATGCAGGATTATCGCACAAAAATTATTTGCTCGGAAAGAGAAAAAAACTGGACTTTCTCCCTTAAAAATATACATTTGGTTCGAAAGTACAATTTTGCAAATAATATAATAATATGGTGTGACCTGTAATAAAATATCTTTTTGAATTACAAATCTTAAAGTACAAGGTTGCATTCGGGTTAGTGTGAATAACGTATATGAGTACCTATATGTACACTGAAAAGACCCGCCTCTCGGTAATTCTCGGCTTGGCATTGTATAACATTGTGTAACATAACCTACATTTAAACTGGACAAACCAATAAATATGCTCAATGCCAGCAAAATTTTCCACCTTCTGATGTTTTGTCCCCTTTTCAGCAGACGGGATAGTCAGACAGTGGACTGCGTCTATGATGGTATATGCCACAAGGAACAAAATTGTCATCCCGCCCAGTAGACTTAATTACCAAAACTTAAAAAATTATGACAGCAGTCTTAAGAGCGATTGACCAGCGGCTGAGAAAAAAAGTTTAAAAATGCTTACAAATGTACAGGAAGGTCCTAATGAGATAGATCGATTATTCCCCATATCAATTTTTTTTGTATTAAAAATTTTATATCATTTTATTTCATTAAAAACTTGCTTTAATATGCACCTACATTCAAGTAAGCAATACAAATGCTCAAAACGCACGGTGGTAAATTATTAAATATCGTGTACTTCTTGTAAGTATTTTTTGATCATAAGTATTTATGATTTTTCAATAATGTCTAAACAAAATAAGCGTGTAAAAAAAATTTGAAGGAATTTAGTTTGTAAAACCTTAAATAAATAGAAAAACTCGGGTATTTTTGTCCCAAAATTCTTTCGTTCTCGAATTTATTTTTTAATGATTTTAATTTATCTAAAATTAAAATTCTCAAAACTGTGTTTACTAGATTATGTATTGATTTATTTTGTCGTATGATTATATGATATGAAATTTGTGTTGTTTAATAGAATCTATCGTTTGAAAATTGAAAAATTCTGCCAACGACCAACGGTATAACCTCAGTATATTAAAAATAAACTTAGTTTTTCAAAATTTTAAAACTGCGTGTACCAGATAAAATAACAATCTTTAAAAATCAATATATGTTTTTTTTGTTAAAAAGAGTCAATACGTCTAGAATTCGATTTAAAAAGGACTAATTTCCGCTCTTCTCTAGTATTACCTTTTAATAAACAAATTGTTAAAAAAAATTGAGGCATTTAACATATTGATTCCATATTTACCTAAACTGTTACGAGGTGCACTTTTCCTCGCGCGAAGTCGACTGCCAATTGAAACGGTTATAAATATACAATAAATATTATATACTTTTACATTCTTCTTCTCAAGTCTATTACTGAGGATCGGAACTACTTTATTTTCCACGTAGGACAAGGCTCCTTCACTCCTCGCGGTCTTGCACTGCAAGGAGAGCTGCAATCACCGACGTTACATACGCCAGTGATAGATACTTGGTCACTCCAACGCTTTGGTGAATTTTTTTCTTCCTCTCAGAAAGACCTCAGTTTGGCGAGAAACGCGTTTAAGGTATCTCAAGATACGTTGTAGGCAGATAGTTGAAATCCTGTCTTAAATGCCTAGCTCTTCTAGAATGGACACATGGACACAGCTGTCCATATTATCCTGAGCATTTTTCTTCAACACTACATCCGTTTTCTTTTCGGTGGTGCATAGTTTCCATGTCCACGACGAACCGTATCTTGGACGGGCAATAAGGCCCCCTCTTGTCTTTTATTAACTCCCTCTCCCCTAAGTGGTACACGGAGAAAAATGTTATTCTAAAATACGATCATTTTATTCGTAAAAACGGTTAAAAGCGGGACTGAAGTTCTTACCAACAAATTAACAGGGTGTTAATGTTTATTGGCGGGAACATGTAAGAATAATTTGTTGGTATACGAACGAAATTACGTATACCGACAAATTATTCTTACACTTTCCCGCCAATAAACATTGAAACTCTGTTAATTTGTTCGTAAGAACTTCAGTCCCGTTTTAACCGTTTTTTACGAATAAAATGATCGTATTTTAGAATAACATTTTTCTTCGTGTAAGATGGTAAGTATGACGATCCTCAAATATACTAATACTGTACATAGTAGGCACTTGCATACTGCTTGTTAACAATGTATGCAGGGACAGTGGAGGTCTAGAATCATAATTTAAAAAGTGGAGTCGTGCTTATAAAAATTTTAGTCATTGCAAGAGCTCCGTTAGGGGTAACCATATGTTATCCATCACGGGGTGGGTAAACAGAACCTCCAATGTTCACTTGGAGATATTTCACCGAAAAGACATATTAAAAACATGGTTAAATAAGATTGGATGAATGCTAGAAAAAAGGTCTAATGCTATTAAATTTTTTTGTAATTTTCAAATATATTTCTCGTTTTTAAGACATTTTTATTATTCATATCAAACAAGGCTCTTAGTTCTGAAAATCTCAAGATTATTTACGAAAAATGCGCGTTGGCGTATCTTGCTCCTTTGATGCGAGACTAATTCGAAATTCTTTTTAACCTTCATACTTTGATATCGATGATTTCGATTGAAGTGTCGAGTGATTTGAGAGCAAATTGGAGTCCTTCCCGAACGGCTTGGTGTTGATATCGAGAGTGTCACTACCCTTTGAAGGATCCAAGGAGATGAAAAAAACTGAGTGCAATGTAAGCCGCGTTACTTGCATTCGTTTTAAGAGTATGAAGTATTTATTAACTTTTTAGTCCTAAATTTAAACTGTGTTCTGTTACTAGATCTTATTATTATGTCGGTAATTAATTCAAAATATAATCCTCTCCACACAGAAGGCCCTGAGGAAAAAATCCCTCGGTGCCCATGGCGTCTTTGGGGATACTATTTGGAGAGTATTTTTAGAGAGAGGAAGTCTGGGAAGGAAAAGGGTATGAGGGGAGTGATGGACATACGAATCCATCCCTCCCACTGCAATGCAAGGCCATGTATCGAGAGAGTCCGGCTGGAGAGTTCAAAAGGTCTCCTTCAACCAATCTCCCTGACCCTGCCGGCCATGCAGTTGGTAGAGAAACGCATTCGCCGTCAGGACCTAGACAAACCTCACCCCACGAATCCGGACACCCCTGCCAAATCACCAAACGTAACGAACCACTTGGGGTGACCTATGGCAGGGGTGTTAGTTATCCAATAAGTGGTTCTCAGGGCGGCGGTATCCATACTTACCCCTAGAATAGAAAATTTAGTACCATAATAAAATATTTAGCAATATAATAATTTAATACTTTTTATATTATGACATACAGCAGACTAACTTAGTTACTTCAGAGCCAACTTAATTCATATAAAATAATTTATTCGTAATATTTATATTTACACCGCTACCTCTTATTTGCTTGGTGTTCTTTAAAAAAATGGTTTATTTTAAGATAAATAAACGTTTTAAGATAATTAAAAGTTCCTGACAGATTTGCAATTCGACTCTAAAAAATTAATTTCCCCGTGGGGTAGCATCAAATTTCCCACTCTTGTTCAGAGAGCACATCCAATAATAATTAGAACTTACACATATGAGTGTTTTTGCATCTTTTCGCGCACATAATAGCGTGTGCAAAAATCTCTAACAACTCTAATAAACTAATTGCAATTTGCAATTTGATAACAATCTGCAAGTTCTCACGAAAGTCACATAGATAAATTAATTATTAATAATAATAATAATGAAAATGTTTATTCAACAATAGATTTTTTTTAAATATTACACATTTGTTCTTTTAGTGTTGATTCTATATACGAAAAGGTCACTGCTCAGCTACAATTCAGGATTTCTCCTAGAATGCAGGTGGTTTTTAACAGTGCATCAATTATGAACAAAGAAAATTAAAAATTAAATGTATCTAATACTGCAAGATAAAATGAGTAAATTTTTCAATGTTATGCTGCTTCTTCCCTACTATGTGCTGTGCGTGAACAAAATGCTCGTCGGGAATATCGAGATTCTCATTTCTAATATTGCCGATCTCATCTCCCGTTCCGCGGAGTCACCTGACGTCTGTAAGGGCGTCGCAAGGACTCCGAATAACAGCCAGACAAGTTTGCGAATATATGAAGGGTCGTTCTGAAGAAGCGATGAATAAAATTATTTCCTTTCTTTCCTTTGAGCGGAGCATTTTCTCTTTACCATGAACATCCCGAGGAAACACAATTTTTATAATTATATAAAATCCCACTTGCCACTCACTCGAGTGCTAATCATCATTATACTGTACAATTTCCATGTTATTTTGGTGTTCAGCGGGTTAGCATGATAAGAATTTATTAATGTAACTTATTATTCATTGAGTCGTTAAACGTGTTTAAAAAATAATTGCGAAAATCAGTAGCTTTTCTTTTGTTTTAGGAAAATATTAAACATCGAATCCGTAATAGCCGCATGCTATGGTTATGTATATTCAATAATAAAATACGGTATTATTTTTTGGAGAAACACAGTAAACGCAAAAGATGTTTTTTTAATCCAAAAGAGATGCATAAGAAAAATTACAAACTCTGCTCGTCTAGATTCGTGTAGACCTATGTTTAAAAATCATAAAATTCTGACAGTCACAGGCGTATATATATATATATATATATATATAATGCATGTTAGTGCGATCATCTACAGACAAGTTCGCACAAAAAAACTCAACACATAAATACGCTACAAGGTCCACAGAAAACTTATTAATACCAAAAGCAAACAAAACAATATTCCAAAAAGGACCATACTACATGGTCATTAAAGTACATAACAACCTTCCTCAAAACATTAAACAAATAAGAGATACACACAAATTCAAATCGTCACTGAACACTTTCCTTGTTATGCACCTTAAGTGAATACCTCACATAAATGAAACACCTATTTTTGTATATTTTTTTTTGTATATTTGTATTTTTTATATCTGAATAAACATTATAATAAAAAATGTATATGGTTAGCTGGAAGAAATGAGGTCTACCCTTTGTATTTTTTATTTGTACAATAAATATTTTTTGATTTCAAAGTATGTAATTGTTGTTAAAACGCGAAGGGGAAATGAAAAACATCTTTAAAAGAAATTTCGTTATTTTATTCCCGGTTTTTTTTTCGACTGAGGCTTCTGAGCAGGCTAAAAATAGAGCATTATAAATAGACCCCGATTCTTCTTGCCTTCATTGAATAGCCTTAAATGCCTCGTATTAATAGCGGTCCACGAAAGCCACCCTTGTAAAAATAACTTTTCTTTCTCAGGTTTAGAAATGCGGCTAATGTGTACGAGTCCCGGCTTAGATAGATACCCTTAATATATTATTGATCATTTACAAAACACCTATTTAATTAGCAGTTGCCTGTCGTAAATATCTTTTGTTTTCATCCGATGGCGAAAACAAATAAAACGTTCATTCAGACCAATTGAAATCAATGAATTCTGTAAAAAAAATCCAATGTTCTTTTAAAAAGCACCAAAACAACCCAAAAAACCGAGTTGTTTTTTTCAATTTTAAAAAGCTTTTTCTTATTTTTTAGCAGTATCAACGAATGTTATTTGGACGGTATTTTTATGAAACGACCCTCGTTTGCATGTGGACATTTTTGCTACAGTTTTTTTTTTTTTTTTTTTTCATTGTTTTTATTTCTTGCTAGAGCAATCCAGATGAGTTACAAAACTCATTTTAGGACAGGAGGAACTTACAATTCATAGGTAGGAGGTAGTAGTAGTTTGTACATTGCGTTTTCATCATATCTCACGATTTTTATAATTACTTATTATGGAATTTCGGAAATTATATATTTTTAACATACAAATTAATTAATTTACTTAATATTTCTAATAAAATACGCTTGTCGTACCTGTATATATTTTTAATTGAGTTTTAAGATTTAAAGGAAGTGTGTTTTTAACGTGCCCCTTTTCTACAATAAATGAGATAATGTCTGATTTCCTAATTAATTTTAGGTGTTTGAGTTCAATTTGGTGGTTTTTTTTTAATAGACATGATAACTTTTAGGAAAAATAGGTTTTTACGTAAATGAAAGAGGTTTCGGTTTTTAAAGGTAGATCTGTACATTGAATATTATTGGCATCAAATGTTTTTAATATTTTTATTTCACAATTAACATTTTTTTATGGTACACGTTTTACAATTTGTTTCATAATTATATTCGAATAAATGCTCCTAATATTTGTTGATGTATTTTTCAATATGGTTGTTATTCTAGAATCCACGTAGAATTTGTTGCATTATAGATCTGCTGGTTTGGCGTATTTTTTTATCCAATCGAGGTACGAATACACCCTTGTGAACACGTCAGGGTAGCCTCGGGCACACGGCATCCCCCAAGAGACAATTCCCACAATAGTTGTCTTACTGGCCAGGGGTCCTCCCGAATCTCCCTGTACAAACAAATTCAAATAAAAATACATTTCAGTGATTAATGATTCCATATGATCAAACCCTTCTCAAGCATGCGCGCTACATGATATGAGGAATTTTCGAAATATGTACTTTATTTGTCACTTATTGTAGCAATCAGATACGAAACTGTGAACAAGAGGTCGCCATTGACAACCGACACAGAAACACAGATGAAGCGCAAAGCGCTGTAGTTAAAACAATAATAAAAAAAACTAAAACACATGCAGAACTTAATAATAAACATTATTAAATTTAATTTAAAAAAAAAATAATAAAAAACGATCTATGATAAAAATATAAGTTTTTATAATCTTACGTGGCACGCTCCTCCTTCAGTTTTAGTCATTGTGCAGATTTGAGTCATAAATACATCGTTGATATCCTTCAACATTTCCTTGCAGACGTCGATTGCCAGCGATTTCAATGTGATAATTTGCAAATCGTTCGGAGCTTGGCCTGGATACTAGTAAACAAAAATATAATATTAAATTTAATTAGATAAACGTGGATAAATTTAAAAAAAGATGTCAGATGCCATGGGGGTTTGAATTATAAATGTCCGCTTATCGGACATTGGTGTTTTCTTCACACTTTTCGTGTTTTGTCCATATTATTTTTTATTCGTAAAAGCATCCTTGTCAACTTTTTTCAAAATTCAGATTTAATAAAAATTAAACTTGCTAATTTCATATGTCAGTGGATGCATGCGTGATGCGAAACATGTCTAAGTTTAAGTAATGTAATATAATTAAAGTTTAATACGTCTTGTTTTAAAAATTGAAACTACAAAAGTATTAAATGATATCAAATGATATATTACAATAATTTAGTAGGTACTAAATTACTGTAATAATTCTGTATTAATTTGATTGTGTATTATTTGTTTCGTCTATATTTTCATTCAAATGGTAAATTTGTGATCATCTTTCTGAATCGACAGCTCGCAACACTTATACGAACTACGGCTCAGTAAAAAGGTACATATACACAAACATATTTGCAGACGGCCGAAACGCAAAGCGCTGTAGTAATAACAGGACTTCGCTATGATCTGTTAGCAGTCAAGCGGTACAAAGCATGGGGTTCATCACACTATTATGATCAAAAGATTATTTCTCACCGTTGTAGTGCCCCACCCAGTCAAGATAAGGTCACCTTCTTCTCCGGTGTACTGCTCAGTTGGCAGGTAAATCGGCTGGACTAATTCGTTGAATCGAATGTTTCCCTCTAGCAAAAGGATACCTATGTCGTTGGTAAAAATATTGGGGTTGTAATCCTCATGGACCACAATCTCTCGTACTTTATACATGTCACCTCCCGAGTTCAGCTTGTGCGTTCCAACTACTGCCACTACAGATGAGGGGCTGTTTTTAATCCTGGCAATAAAAAAAACGAACATAAAACACGAACAACGGTTCTAAACGGTTGACAAAACAGAACATGTTAGAAAATTAAAGGAAAACAAAACTTATTTAACCCTATCAACTGTTAAGAGCCATTGACCAGTGGCTGAAAAAAAAAGGTTTAAAAATGCTTGCAACTGTCCAGGGAGGTTCCGATGAGAAAGATCGATTATTCCACGTATCAATTTTTTTAAATTAAAAATTTAATATCGATATATTTCATTCGAAACTTGCTTTAATATATACATACATTCAAATAAGCAATAAAAATGCTCAAAACGCACGATGATAAAAAAAAAATATTTTGTATTGGCAAATCTTGTCCGGATGAACCGTTTTATTGAATTGTTATACGGGATCGTCTATGATAAACTTTTTAATGCAAAGAGAAAGCTTGGAGCGTAAACCTGCGCTATTTGATGCATACGTATCAAAAATAATAGTTCGATCTTCCACAATAAAATTAATAATTACTACACGGAGAAAATTGTTATTCGAAAAAACGATCATTTTAATAGTAAAAACGGTTAAAAACGGGACTGAAGTTCTTACGAACAAATTAACAGTGTTTCAATGTTTATTGGCGGTAAAATGTAAGAATAATTTGTTGGTATACGTACGAAATTACGTATACCAACAAATTATTCTTACATGTTCCCGCCAATAAACATTGAAACCCTGTTAATTTGTTCGTAAGAACTTCGGTCCCGTTTTTACTATTAAAACGATCGTTTTTTCGAAATAACATTTTTCTCCGTGTACATAAACAAATAACATAAAATATGGGAGTAATATTGTAAGAATGTATAGGTAATTTGGGAAAAAAAAATTTAAAAAACGTTTTTTAGTAATAAAATCGTGTGCACGTACCTGTCCAAACAATGTGCTGCCGTTAAGATGAGCTTATCGTTGATGATGCTTCCACCACAGAAATGTTTTCCGCTCAAAGTCCTCAATGAGGCTTGGTACGGGGCCGAACCTTCTGGAGCCACTTCTCCGCCTACTATCCTCTCCAATTCCTTGGTAGGATCCTTCGTTAGGGGAATAAGTCCAGGCCATGCATATTGTAGAGCCCCTAGAATAAAAATTGGCACACATCAAATAATGATCGCTTATCAATTAGAAATGTTACTGAAAAAATATATAATTTGTTACCTACCATTTGTTAGGCCAATTATGCACAAGGAAATCAAAATCGATGACAACATTATTACGTTACCGACAAAACTGAATGATATTTAATGGAAGCGTTTTCTTTTATAATAAGGTCTTTATCTATTATTATTATTTGTTGTACTGATTGTTTATCTCAAATATTGCAACTTCCAATGATTAGTTCGATTATTTCGCTGTGCTACATAATAAAATAGTTTTATTAAATTGCATCATAATTAAAGATTTGATTAGTAAATAACACTAAGTATTATTAATTTATACCTTATGTTTGCTTTAACGGGATAATTTTCCAAAGAAATTGGAATTTATATAATATTGAATCAAGTAATGCGTTATAAAACATGTTGGTAATAAAAGAAATAAAAGTATCCGTCAGTTTTTCAATGTATCATCTATGGTTCTTAATTCCGTTGTTGACTTATGTTTCTCCATCTAACTAAACTAAACAAACGATACATTTAATTTATATAATTACTAGCTGATCCGCCCACGCGTTGCTGGGCTAACGAAACACAACGCTATCTACTAGATGGTTACATAACCTAGATAACCAAGTGTTGTGTCAATAAATTAACTATCTGTTATCTGTCAGAAACTTATGGAACTTACAAATATTTTCAAACAATTGTCACATAAAAAACATTTAATTCGCAATAATAAATATTCTCTCTCACTTGTTTCAATCCTGGGATTGGTTTGCAGTAATTTCCTTTAGTTTCTTCTTCCATTCTTCCCTATCTTGTGCAGCTCTTTTGAATTCTGCATATGATGAGCAGCGCATGTCCACCAGCAGGTCCTCCAGGTACTCTTGGCGTGGGCGTCCCCTGGAGTTTGTCCCCTCGGTCATACCCTCCATTATGGCATGCAAGAGTTACTTGAGATTGGGTCATGTTTTGCTGGTTCATGGGATGCCACTTGGACCTTTAATGTGGTAGTTTCCCGTTTCTTTCCACATCCTACGCCGTTGACCTCGAGGGTTCTTCCGCCTTTGGAGATTATTTACTTATCCAGGACAAGAGGGTGCCCTAGACAACAGACGCCTGGTAGGGCGAAAGTTGGTGGTCAGCTTATTAAGGATGATAAAAAACTATCTTATCTTTTAAGTTACCTTTTAAGGACCAAATTACAGACAGTAAGCCAAATTTCATTAAAATCGGTTAAGAATTTTCGGAGTTTACCTCGGACGAACATTGTGACGTGAAATTTGTATGTACATATATAAAGATTAGTTAGTTTTTTATTTGGATCGAGCGATTGGTATTCAGTTTTTGATTTGGCCACTCGATTTAAATAATATCATTCCTCAAAATATGAATATATTACAGATAAACTGTTTACTGCGGTTTAAAGCTAATGAATCCAACTAGATTTCACCGTTTATCCCATACTTGTAGGTTCGTTAAATGTGGTCCAATTTTGGACCGATATCTATCGCGGAAAAATAAAAGCGGTCCAAATTTGGAGCCAAATCGCTCCAGAGGATAAAGAAGATAATATTCATTTCTGAAACAATATTAGTAAAAGTAATAACTAATAACATTCACCGAGATGGAAACATATTTCTGCTAGCTCTAGAACATGTTTATTATTTTATTTCCTGTTTGTTTTATACGTCTTTGTTTGTAAGTTATTACAATCGTTTCAGTAATTTGAGCGTTAATTTAAAAAATTTAAATAAACACTTACTATTATCGTGATTTATTTTTGTGGTATTATGCCGTTTTGAGTAAACTCCTTTAGCCAATGTTTCGAACACTGTGACGCCATCCGATTGGAGAGTTGGATAATGACTGATTTAGCATAACACGGCATAATATCCCAAAAATAAATCACAACAATACTTTTGACCGTGAAAATCTAAAATGTATGAAACCTATTTAAGTACTTTTAGATATTTACAATATCTTCAATAGCATTGGAAAATATTTTACAGAATACAACTATTACAAAAATGGGCAAACAAACATCGAATAATTCATACAAATATATTAACCATTTTAAAATCTTATTTTTTTTTTACATGTAATCAGATTTTGCATTTCGATTAAAATCACATTCAAATAAAATGAATAATGAATTAAATATTTTGAATATCAGATTTTTCTAGAACATAATATGTGTTATAATGCAGATCCTATTTATTTTATGCTTTTCCCCTCAATGCAATAATATTACTAATCCATTTTCTGTAACTCCATACTCTTGAGAAGACATCTGGGAAACCTTTGGCGCAAGGGAAGCCAAATGACACTACCCCTACGATGTACTTTCCACTGACCAAAGGTCCTCCGGAATCACCCTGGAATTTTAAAAAATGTACATTAGGTTCCGATCAGTTTCCGACAAAACACCAATGTTCTTATTTGCAAAATTATATTGTCAGCATTTTTCTAGCGATAATAAATTTTTTTTTTCTAATAATTTCGGGTGCTGGCAATGTTCTTGTTAAAATATTAGAAAAGTGCCTCATCAGAGAATTTAGTCTTCCAGTTTCCAATATTTCTGAATACTTTGGCACCATTATCAATCTAATTTTCTGTTAATTGAATAAAATCAATTAGGATGGTATGATGATGCACGATTAAGTAAATCATTATATCTGGTCATTTCGATTATCAATAAGTACAGCAGAAAAATAGATATGTAATCGTATAAACATGAAATCTTGTACGAATGCGAATGAAACGAAGTGTTTAAAAGAAGTGTTAAAAACAGATTTGTGTGCGTTTTATCGTATAGTTCCCTTCAGGGAATGAAGTGACACTGCGTTTAATTCAGGAATGATTGACACTGAGTATACGTCAATTATAAACATTATATTTTTTTAGTTAGTTCATTTTATTTATGAGCCGTCTGCTTCAGCGCTTGCTAGAGTAAAAGTAGTAGTAACAGGAATTGCTAAAGATGAAATGATTAATTTCACCAAAATGCGTTTTTCTAACAATTTAACCACCTGTTTTTCGCACCTTTAACTTTTGCTTTTACTTTCTGAAAACCGATGGTTACTCTAGAATTACTCCACCAGTTTGGATTTGAAAATTCTATTATCTATAATTCTAAAAGATTAATAAAAATGTATCTTAAATCTTTAAGGTATGAAATAGCGCGCTCCAACATCGATTGATGGTCATGATATTGATCATGGTATTTAGTACAAAATAAAATATCTCTTGTACTGCATGCCAAAAAATAACTGGTTAAAATCTTTCTGGTACGTGCTGTTACACCTTTTATGATAGTGAAAACTAATTATATATTACATTGGTGGACCTTCAAAACCTTCAAAAGTTAAAAGAGAGTTTTTATTATAAAAAAGTTAAATATTCATTTAGACTTTTATAAAAAGTCAATAGGTGTTCCATAAAAATAAAATCGGATATATTTATCAGAGACACTATCTAGGTAACAAATTTAAATTTAAAATATGAAGTTTGACAAATACGAGTCTCATTATAGGACGCAATGGCTGAATTGGATAAAAAATATATCCCGGTTAGACGTGAGGTTCTGGGTTCGAGTCCCAGTTGCGACTAGTATATTTTATTATTTTTCTGTGTCTTTTTCATTTTCATATTTAAAAAAATTAGATTATTATTGTTATCTTCTTCAATGAAAATGAATTCTTCATCCTGTTTGTCTTCCAGTGAAAACCAAAAACATTTCTACTCCGCGTTAATAATATGGTACTCATACAAATAATTTATGGGAACAAAGCTGTCAGATCCTACAGCGATGCAAAACAAAACACGTCGGGATATTTTGAAAGTTGTTTTGGTTTACATAAATATTTAATTTTCGGTGTGGTCGCACCAAAAAATTATGCGTAATTTCGAGGAATATTCTGCTTTTATTACTGGCAACACAACTGGGTGATTTCTCACAAAAACGGCGCTCCACAAATTATCCAATTATTGTGCTTATTAGTATTACTTTAGAAAAAGTACACTTAAAATAGCGCAGGTCCTATTTAACATCCTAGTTACTTTAACTCATGGTTAAAAATAAAATTTAGCTCACAATTTATCTTTCTGATGTAACAGACGGCCCTAAATAAAAATGTATTCGCTGTGTTGATTGTGTGGCTCTGCACCCCCCTTCACACACACTGGAATTAACTTATATTTATTTGAATAATGTATACTCACTTGGCAAGCTCCTAGCCCCTGTCCCGTAAAGGTGCATATTTGTTTGTCTGAAATATCACTCATTTTCAACTTGTCACCGCACGCCTCTGTGCCGATGACCTTCAATTTAATATACTGAAGTTCTTTTGCTGGTACTCCTGGATACTGTAAATAATTGATTGAAAATATTCTTAAAATATTAATTTAAGTAGGTACTTCTACTCTTCTAACTGCATATATTAATAAAATTTGATGACAGCAAACATCTTGATATTTTAGTGAGACTGCACAGGAATCGCCAAATCTGTAGAACTGTGTCCCTTATAATATATCCTCATTCCAGAGTCAAATATATAATATTTGATTATAAATGACAGCAAACAAGCATCGTAATATTTTAGTAAGACTGCACAGGAATCGCCAAAAACCGTAGAACTGTATCCCATATAATATATCCTGATTCCAAAGTCAAATATATAATATGACTCTGGAATGAGGATATATTATAAATGACAGCAAACAAGCATCGTAATATTTTGTAAGCTGCACAAGAATCGCCAAAAACCGTAGAACTGTGTCTCTTATAGTATGACCTCATTCCAGAGTCATTTTGTCTTTTTTTTATCAACAATAATGTTTTATTTTTTTTATGAATTTTTTATTAAATTTCAATTTTCATTTTAAAAATACAAGAAATTATATAATGTAATATTTTATAAAGAAGTATTAACTAATATTTTTTTTTCATATGTAACTTTTTTAAGTAACAAGTTCACGTCAGTGAGGAGAGATTCTTTGAAGAATTAATAGATCTTCCTTTTAAATCTCTCCTTGCTGACAATAAATATACCAATCTCAGAAGAGTTTCTATTCAGGAGCAATATACTCCTCCCCACCGAAAGAATCATTGGGAGGTTGGTCCTACAGGCAGGAAGATAGAATAATTTTCGATGACGCTAAGATATTATGCTCTCAGCATCACCATAGTATGTCACCAGTATTTATAATCGTAACATTGTTTTAATGGGATTATCTGTGTTTAGCGAGTTGATCACTAAACTTTCCAGCCTTCCTATTATTTTGACTTAATTCCTTCAATCGATCACAATTGTCGAAATTATTATGTCGAATAAAACCAATACTCACGGATGTCTTCCCCCAGCCGGTTAGCACGAGCATCGCGTTTGACTTGGTGTTCGCCTTGGGCAGAAGCGCGGGCCGCACGTGGTCGTTGAACGCGATGCCGTGCGCAGTCATCACGAGCGCGATGTCATTCTCGTGCGTGTCGCTCTCGTAGTCGGGGTGAGATACGACGCGCTTCACATCGTACTCCTCGCCGCCGCGGTCTATGCGGTTGGTGCCGACGACCAGGTATGTCGGCAACATGCTGGGGAAAATTCATTCTCACGCATTGAAAATTAAAAATTATGAAGAAGAATTATTGTTTAGGTAGGTACCATAAAATTATGGAGAAGAATTATTGTTTAGGTAGGTACCATAAAATTATGAAGAAGCATTATTGTTTAGGTAGGTACCATAAAATTATGAAGAAGAATTATTGTTTATATAGGTACCATAAAATTATGAAGAAGAATTATTGTTTAGGTAGGTACCATAAAATTATATAGAAGCATTATTGTTTAGGTAGGAACCATAAAATTATGAAGAAGAATTATTGTTTATATAGGTACCATAAAATTATGAAGAAGAATTATTGTTTAGGTAGGTACCATAAGATTATGAAGAAGAATTATTGTTTAGGTAGGTTCCATAAATTCTAAATCTTATGCAATTATTATTGTGGAAGTACACAAAAATGATGTAGAATTCGAAATTGAAAATATTATATTATTATGAATATTGGGTAGTTACAATGAACAGATTTTTTTAAACATTATCTTCACACAGGAGACCCTGTAGACGTGGAGAGGCAATGTAGGAGGTCGTTTTAGGAAAAATAAGGAGAGGTAGTTCTGGAAAGGAAAAATTTATGAGAGGTGGGTAGGAATCTGGGGTTCAATGTGTCCAAGAGTGACAGTCGTATGAATCCATTCCTTCTACTGCGGTGCAAGGCGATGGGTCAAGGGTGGAAGGTCGAGAGAGTCCGGCTGGAGAGTTCAAAAGGCTCCCTCGACCAGTCTCTCTCGAACACCTCGAGTCCCGGCACCCCGGCTATGTCGGACCACTTGGGGTGACCTACGGCAGGGATATTAGTTATTCCATTTTTTTCATTTTTTTTTTCATTTTTATATTTAAAAATGGTTTCTGGGGTGGCGGTACCCATACTCGCCTCCCAAATTAAAACCCCCACACACACAAGAAATGACTTACAGATAGATTTCAATGGAAACCTATGTCGCCACTGACTTAGAACCTTTTGCTTCTAGCCCGTATAGACGGTGTTTTAAAATTCGTCTTTTTCCTAAACCCATAATATGAAGTGTTATTTTTGAGAGACTTGGATTACTGGATTGTCCAATTCTTACAGCTAAACCAGAAAATTTTCCCAATAAAGAATATCAGACTAGAATAACAAAGAAAGGATTCAGTTAAACATTTTATCTAATTAAAGTGAATAAAAATACGTATTCACCACAAAAGAGAATAAGACACATCTTATTTTAATATTGATTTAGTGATAAGTTTATAGTCGATGTAGATTTTTTAATGTTTTTGGATCGCTTGCGTTCTATTAATTTTTACATTAGCGCCTCCGCCCACTGAGGCAACTGAAAACTCTCAACTGCCAACTGTCTTTGTATGACAATGTGATGGCCCGCACACTTCACAATCACACAAAACCCCGTTGTCGATGGTAACGCAAGCGGTAACTCCATGGTAACTCGCAACTGTCACTGCTGATTGCGGTAACTAGCAACATTCGCAAGTCACCGCTTGCGTTACCATTGACAACGGGGTTTTGTGTGATTGTGAAGTGCGCGGGCCATCACATTGTCACACAAAGACAGTTGGCAGTTGAGAGTTTTCAGTTGCCTCAGTGGGCGGAGGCGGTAACAATTAATTTTACACTGCTGCCCAAAGCCCCCAATTCAAAATTATTCCATCACATAAGTTCTTAAATCATAATAAGTTCTTAAATTGAGTTTGTAACAGGTTTTAACATAGGTAGGGTACCAAGCTTGATAATTAAGTTTAAAAAAACACGTCTCTTAAATTTGTCACCTTAGTAAACCTTATCTTCAACGCTACCCTAAAGATTTAAGTGTGAGGACTAATTAATTCGAAATAATTAAAACTTGAAAGGCCACTTCACACGATGACACAATTTTTTTCGCCTCTTTTCGAGACAATTACCTCAAATTATATTATCTAGTGAATAAGTGCATGCATTGTGTAGACAAGTGCACTTGAAGCTTGAGTGTAGTATCTGTTTGTACACATATTCACCTAGCACTAATTATCCGCTAACCCACAAGCACCTCTTTCTTTATCTTCAGCATGGTCATGTTTTTATCACTTCACTACAGTGACTCATTTCGTCTGCAGGTTTATGCTTTCTTTTTCGCTCTCGGGTTTCTTTTTCGTGGAATACTAACCTCGATTCCCTCGATAAATTTTTACTAGGAACAACTGCATTCATTCCTCTATTAGATGAATTTCTCGCATTCACCCTTTTATCATTGTCCGTGTTGCTTCCGAAACTGCGTACGAATTACAGCTTCAAATGCGCAAACGGACTGTTAATACCTACTAAAAATGAAGAGACGAAATGATGTTTGCTGGAATTGGGTGATATTGGGTGTAGGAAAAACTAAGGATGCAAGGAAAAGGGATAACCAATCACAACAGTAGTTCTGCGAAGAAGAATACAACATAATCATAATATAGTTATATGTTCCACCTCGATACCTCGAAGTAATTATCACCAACGAAACGAATATTTACAAAACGATATTATTTACTTTCAAGATGGCAAAATGCCTTTTTTAGTGCAAAATCATGATTATAAAAACAAAGGCACTCGAATTTGATTATGATTCCGAATAATGATTCCAAATTTAAAATTCTTTTAGCAAGGTTATGTGGTTAGTGAGAGGTAGGTACCGGATAAATTACATCCCGGTAGAAACTATGCATATTATCATTTCAAAACCAAACATATTATTTATACAGTATTTTTTTATCAACTGTTTCACAATTGGACCTGCTTACAGCCATAGTTAAATTGCGTGTTACATTTACGAGAAACTGTAGATCTTCCGTATTTTTATAGATATCAGCATTCAATAGTTAATATTTAGTTATTGATTTCGATTTAATTTTAATTTATCCATACTATTATTAGCCAATGTTTCTCTAGTGATCACTATTTATTGATAAACGACTTACTCAGCCACGCAGTGTGCTGCTGTAATGACCCATCTCTTGTTGAGTATACATCCACCGCAGACGTGTTTCATGTCTTCATCCCTTAAGGAAACCTGGTAGGGTGCAGCTCCCACGGGAGCCTTTTTACCTCCAACCACCCTGCGGTCTTCAAGGTCGGAGGTTCCGGGGGTCACTCTCTTTCCTGGAAATAATTAAAAATTGAAAAATGTTCATACTTTTGACAAAACTTAACTAACGGACTAAAAACACTTGATGCAGGTTATAAGGCATCGCAGGTTAATAATTTTGAGATTTTAGAAATAAGAAAAATGTTTATAACAAAGCAGAAGTAATTTATAAGCAAAAAAATTTTCTAAACCCTCTTTTGAACACATTTGTTGAATATATTATTATTTTCGCAGTATGTTTTCATAAATACTTGCTTGAACCTTTATTTTATGAGGAAACATTTTTAATAGTAATAATTATACGTTCGCTACGTTTGACAACTTAGTATGCTGGGTGCATGGGGTGAAGTTTGCCAAGATCTTGGCGGCGGATGCGTCTGCCCACCCGCTGCATGGTGGATTAAATCAGTAGACTAAGGGAGACCCTTTCACCTCTCCAGCTGGACTATCTCGATCCACTGCCCTGCGCCGCAGTGGGAGGGATGGATTCATACGTCCATTACTCCTATACACACTGAATCTCAGATTACTACCCATTCCTCATGCTTTTTTTCCTTCCCAGAACATCTTTTCCGTCCTTTACTTAAAAATACCCTACAGCCAGCATCCCCAAAAACGACAATTAGAAGGACCCGGGGGAAATAATTTTCCTGTTTGCCCGAGTGGATTTATTATAAAAAACCTACTTTGGCATTGAAAAAAAAAAAATAATATTCAAAAACGTAACAGGGCGTAACTTTGTGTATTTTTTAAACTTGACAAAAAATATAAATATTTGATCATATTTCATTTGATTTTTCACTTTACGTTCAATTGATACTTCGTATTCATTTTTTTTTTTTTTTATTAAGCCGTTACATTTTATAAAATCGGGTTTGATCTCAGAGAGTTCCTTGAATGGGCTAAACAAATCTGTTACACTAGAAATCGAGATGATAGTATTTAAACGTTTTTTAATTCACACTTACACGATAAAGTGATTATAAATTATTATTATAAATTCAAAAACGCACTCGAAAGTTCGCGAGTAACGTAACATGTTCAAAACTATATACCCTATAAACACAAGAGCCAATACAACCAAAAACAGAAAAGCAAGAAAAATCAAAAATCAATCAACAGTAAACGAAAATCTTTACCTCGGTTTATGACTTGGCAAGAAATGCCATTAAGGAATAAGAGAGTCACTGTTAATATGAAGCACTTCATTTTCGGATGGAACCAAACACTTGATTGAGATATTTTAAAACAATACCCACATTTTATACATTTATCCTCAGGAAATAATGCAGCTAATCATACAAACCGCGTCAGGTACGAACATAAAAACAGGTTTTTCCTTAATTTATGGAGTATTTTGATTTGGATAATGCCAATAATTGGAACGAAAGAAGGTAGGCGAGTTTGACAGCAATTTTCCATTGACATTTTTTTTTACTTTGAGATTGAATTCATATTTTGAGAATTTTTCTTTTAATGTTTTTACGGCAAAGATACAAGCTATTAGAATAATTTAGGTAAATTTAAAAAGTATGCATATTTTTACGTCAGAGAACTAGCAACTATTAGAATAATTTTTAGGTACATCTATAAATCTGTGCATTTTTGTTCATGTAAAATTTACTTGTGTCAGAGGCTTTATTTCTGGTTTATTGTTATCAAGTTTAATTTGTAGAACATCATTTTAATTTTAAGTTTTTTTTTTACATCAGCTCCACACAAGGTTTTGAGGAAAATAATTCCCCTCAGGGCCTATGTTATCTTTGGGGGTGCTGTGTGGAAGGTCTTTTCAAAAAATTAAGAAGAGGACGTTCCTGAGAAGGAAAAATATATGAGTCCTGGGGTGATTGTGACTATTAGTAATTGACGAACAAATACAAACCTGCAGTGCAAGGCGATTTTCCGATAGATCCCTGTTGGAGAAATCAAAAGGTGGGCAGACGCATCTTCCTCCAAGACCCGAAAAAACCTTATCCCATGATCCCGGGCACCCCTGCTAAGTGGCGAAACGTAGCGAACCACTTGGGGTTCTTTTATATTGTATTCAAAAATAGTATTCAATTTATAAAAAAAAATTTAGAAGCAAGGTGTGCTGTGCAATTATTATTAGAAGTGATAGCTGTTTCGCCTTCTCAAGGCATTGAGAAATCTCTGCTCTTTATTTTTTGACTTGTCACTACGGCAAGTTATAAATTGGATTGGAGTGATTACAATTTTAATCGGTTATTTTTAGTTAATCACACTTTACACACCCGATTTAATAAAAAAATGCAGTCGAATTTAATTGTTGTAATTAGAAATACGTTTATTTTTGTGACTGTTACCTAAGTGGTTCTCAGGACTTATCTGGTACATACTTAATCAGACGACGAAACTAAAAAACCCTGACGTACGAAACATTGACACAATTTCCATATAATTAATCTTTTATCCAATGTTACTCTGATATATTATACCAGTACCAATTTATACGTTGTATTTTATGCGTTATATTGAAATAAATATAGCAGCTGTTGAATTGTTTTAATTATCTTGTCTTGATAATTGCCTAAAATAAGACATTATTGTCATCCGTTTCTCATCTGATCAAACCTCTGAATAATTTACTGATCGTAATGTAATTTTTTAAAACATTATTTTAAAAACGTTGGACGCACAAAATATTCAGTGTGGATTTTAGAATATTTGAACATAATAAGAAAAAAAACGGTTTAAAAATTAGTATAATTTTTTCAACAAAGGATAGAGCAACTATCTATTGCGAATATGTTCTATTTTATCTATTATGTTTTCAATTTTGAAATATTGGTCATTAAAAATTAATTTCGCATAATTCTGGAGGCAACTTTGGCTTTTTTTGTGAGTTAATTATATTTATTCAAAAAAAGATCTTGCTCTGCCT
Organism: Limnephilus auricula; assembly: GCA_951813805.1. Lineage (NCBI taxonomy): Eukaryota > Metazoa > Arthropoda > Insecta > Trichoptera > Limnephilidae > Limnephilus > Limnephilus auricula. The sequence goes on from OX638397.1 coordinate 4,700,979, forward strand.
ACTAAATTAATCTGTGGAAAAAAAAAAAAATAAAATATCATTAAAAACACATTTCTGTTGGTATGATTTTAATTTATATACGATAAATTCGTATTTTTTTAATAATTTTTATTTAGTAAATAGAGTAAAATTATTTGCTTAAATAATTACCATTAATCGCAAGAATTGCCAAAGTTCCCTCTCTAAAATCATAAAAAATTGATTTCGAATAAGGGGATTTATTTATGTCGGATTATTTATAAAATCGAGTAAAATATTAACATGGGAAATATTGTGCGTGATGGAAAACAAAAATCCGATTCAAAACCTCGCATGTCACAAGGGATATTTTGTAAATGCAACGACGAAATATAGTGTAGATTTTGTTGTTTTGGATTGTAAATAAGTTATTTTCTCTCTTGGTTGCTAGTCTTACATTCCCGGAGAAACTGATCTTATTTACCTGATAACGTCATGTTTGATAAACCAAGTGCTATCATTATGTTGAGTACTTCTTTGTAGGCAATGGAGTCCTCGGCAGAGGACCGCCTATATAGACTTTGTTTGCATTTGATTCTGCTATCTAATGTTTACCTAGTAAATAACCTACAAACATACCTGCCTTCTGATTTAGCAACACGCGAGATATAGACTTGGAAATTTTATCAACAAAATCCTTTTCATGACAACACCTAACACTTTTAAAATTATATATTTTTTGTGAATACCGCACAAGAGTCCCAAATGTTCCCAACCGTCTGGAACCAGGCAGACTATGACATTTACATTTGGGGTATCTTGTGAGGCTGAAAATAGTGGGGAGAAGAAGGAAATTGAGAGAAGGAAGGTAGAGAAGTACCTGGCTATTAAGATCTGTTCAACAAACACGGCTAAAGCCATTTAAAGTAACGTTTCAATTCTGAATGGTTGTCTTACACAAGGGTGATTGATACTGATAATATATTTCACTCTGAAACATGCCGAAAATGTACTATATATTATTTTAAATGACTAAATTGTGAAATAACACAAAATAATCAAATAAAATTTTCCGATTTGAAACCCGCGTCTACCGAATAGCTAGTCGAAAACCTTACCCGTAGACTACGGATGCCCTCAAATTATATTATATAATAACAGGGGGCTCCAAATTAGATCTCCAGATACAATCTAGTTCATGGCCTCCGCGGTCAATGGGTAAGGCTCTCGACTAGCAATCCGATGATTGCGGCTTCAAATCCTGGCAATTTTATTTGATTAAGTAGACGTAGAATATAATAGAAGAATAGACAACAAGTATAGACAAAAATGTTTGAATGAGCGGTGATAAACTAGTTATTAGGTATCATAAAAAACTACTACATAAAATGAATGAAACTATTGAAAAATATGTAGTTATTGCAGTTATGTATGTATTAAAAACTTTTATAAATTAACCCCAATTTATCAACGAGTACCTTCGATGGCTCGATAACAAAAATTAAATTATTATCAATATAGGTATCAATGTGAGAATAAATTTAAGATAAGCCTATTTAAAAAAAGGTTATTTATAATATTTAATTGGCTATTTATTTAATTAAATTAAAATGACCCCACAAAGTAAATTTGCGATTTTTTAAGAAATAGCGATGTTTGTTTTAAAGCAATGCAACGTATCAAATACAGCCAAAACAATCTTACATAAAATTTGTTCGATATATTATTATAGAGTCAGCCAAAATGACGGCCAACTTCGGGTAACAGATGGCACCAGAAGTAAAGGGGAAATTCAAAATAAAATTTCTCTCCCTTATCTGTCTAACGAAAGATTACCAAAGTGGTCATTTGTGAAGTTGGTTATTATTGTCGTAAGATTAATGTAAGCATGTTAACTAACTATAGTGTTCGTTGTTCCTAGGATCCCACGGCGTCAACAGACATCAATGGCAATGATAGCGACCCCATGCCCCAAGACAACGGAGACAACAAACATGGAACCAGGTGCGCCGGGGAGGTGGCAGCTGTAGCTTTCAATCTGTTCTGCGGAATAGGAGTTGCTTACAACGCTAGCATAGGAGGTATGTATAACAAACTGAGATTGTCGATGGTATACTGGATGAGTTCGTGGAGGAAATTGAAAACGAGGATGTTACAACTACGACTATCTTCGTTTTCTGTTTTCCTTACCCTCATAATCGCGTACGCCGCTGTCAACGCCGTGTGACTGTCTACGAGAGGGACAGATGTCTCATACAAAAAGTATAAATTGCAATTATTAGAACCAAAATTAAGTATAACTCAACTTTTTATTCACCGCTTTATAAGGTCCGCACAGATTATATTGAAAAAATACAGCACAATTGTTTAAGACATATAAATTATAAACGTAATCCCCCTTACTCCTTAATCGCAGTTTAACTAATACAATACCTTAATCGTAGTATAACTAATAAAATTCCTTAATCGTAGTATAACTAATACTAATAGGGATGGTCCGATGCTCTGTAGGAAACCCGCTCGCGCAGCGCGGGTGTAAACTGTGCGCCCTAAAGTTTAAGTTTAGACTTACAGAATTCAAAACTTCGTTTGTGTGAAAGCACTATGAAACAATACAATACCAGTCGTATTACGCCGTATCAGTGAAAAACTTGACGTAGCATCACTGCGTGTCTATGGTTAAAACGGCTTTAAATAAGGTGTAAGGCCAACTTTACACAACCAAGCCGGCGGATACCGCAATTATAAGTAAGGGGGAATAATTATAACACTGTCTAATGAAAAATCTAAAATGAATAAAGCTGTCCGAAAGAAGTTTGGTCTGATGTTTTTTTTTTTTAAATCATCAATTCCTTCATTGACAGCCCTAAATTATTGCAATTGATTTCATGTAATGTTCATAATAGAGCCACACGATCATGTCAATACCAATTCGTCTATGAACTCCCTTTTACCAAGCATACATTGCATGTACATTCGTTGCATCAGTATTGTGTAGAAGTAGCAGATATTTTCAATAGCATCCAAAGATCTTTAAATAAAAACATTTCACCTATTCTTTAATAATATTTTTTGTAATAACTGCTTTGTAATCCTTTTTTAGGATAAAAAGATTTATTCTGTATTTAGATGTATTCTGTATTTATACCGTAAATAAAAAAAAATTATAAATATTAAACAATTATTAAAGATTTATATTTAAAAATTTAGTAAAGGCAATAAATAGTTGGGCAATACCTCTATTAACGTACTCATTTGGTATAATTAAATGGTCTAATACAGATTTAGATAGCTTAGAACGATTAATTAGAACTACGTTAACAAAGTTTAATTGTCATCATCCAAATTCAGCTATAGAACGAATTAATTTACCTAGAAATTTAGGAGGTAGAGGTATAGTCAAAATAACTTCTTTAAAACAAAATCAGGTAGAAATGTTAAGAAATTTTTTTCATAGAAAAGCTATTAACTCAGAGCTGCATAAAATAATTTGCAAGGCAGACAGAAATATTTCACCTTTAAATTTATACGACGAGAATGCCAACATTTTTATAAATACCAACCAGGAATTATTAGATTCCTGGTCAAATAAAATTATTCACGCAAAACACTTCAATTATCTCAACCAAACGTATGTTGACAAACTTTCGTCAAACAAATGGTTGAGTATTGGAGAGTTGAGCGCAGAAATAGAAGGTTTTATGCTTGCTATTCAAGATAGAGTAATTAATACCAAAAATTATAGGAAGCATATAATCAAAGATCCAAATCAAATTGATGATTTATGTAGAAAATGTATGGCTTTTCCGGAAACTATAGAACACATTATATCAGGATGTTCTATATTAGCGCCGTCTGAGTATACATTTAGGCACAATCAGGTTTTAAAAATAATTCACCAAAGTTTGGTAATTAAACATAACTTGATTGACTGTCATAATATAGTACCATATTATGAATACGAACCAAATTCATTTTTAGAAAATAATTTCTTTAAAATTTACTATGATAAAACTATACTAACAGACAGACCAATTGGTCATAATAGACCTGATATAGTTTTACATGACAAAATTAAAAAAATAACTTATATTATTGATGTAGCTATTCCAAATTCCTGTAATATTCAAAAATCTGTTTCTGAAAAAATAAGAAAGTATACAGATTTAGGAAATGAAATTAAAAGAATTTGGCATTCTCAGACTATAAAAATATTACCTTTTGTTATTTCGGCTACTGGCATTATACCTAGCTCTCTTATTAAAAATTTAGGCATATTAGATTTGTCAAAGAATTTGTATATAAAAATGCAAAAATCAGTCATTTTAAATACATGTAGAATTACGAAAGATTTTTTAAATATTTATATTGAGGGATCAGTAGGATTTATCGGTCAAATTAGGAATTCCACAGAGCCGAACCCTCTGATATGAAAATATCTGGAGACGGTGAATTATATTCCCATTTAATAGTTTGGTAGATTTACGTGTTGTTCTTGTATTGTTTTGTATTAATTATACTTATATAATACACTTGCATAACGTGGATTTACTAGATGATCATTTATATGGAAAAGTGTATGAAAGGGTTTAGTTTTTCCTAAAAAAAACTAAAGGGAAAAACTAAACCCGTTCCTGTAAATCTGGTGAATAAAAAAAAAAAAAAAGCAATAATTATCAGCCTGAAACGCTTACCTGTCCCCAAGTTCGAATTCCATATCTAAGGATGGATTCGACCATAGAAAAATATATGAGTTTAAGAGTGCAATGAGGCAAAATAAATTTTAATTTGTAAAAGTTACTAGCTATTGATCGTAGCTGGTTACAAATTTTTGCCACTTGCTTATCCCATTTAAAATTATTATCAACAATTATTCCCAGATACATTAGTAAAATCAATTTTTTCACATTCGCAAATATTAATGATTTCTCTATGAATGCAGTCGAAACTATGAGCAGTTATTTTAGGTATATTCCACATTTTCAAACTCGGTGATCTTATATACATGCATTTGGTTTTTTTAACATTAATAATTAGCCCTACATCATGAGCCCACTTGAGAAGCATATTGAGGTAGAATCTGCAGACAAGCAGCCATGTGGCAGCTTCGCGGAACTACCTACTTATTGTCTAAACTATTTACTTTGTTAAGTGTTTTTGTTAGAAAAAGAAAAACTTCAAGGCTATTTGAATCACATTCATTTGTGGAAGTTTATCAACTATCAAAAATGAAAGGTAATAATTACTGAATAGGATGAAAATACTTACAAATTATTTGAAAGCATTTTCACCCTATTTAACTTTTATAAAATATCTTCTAAAAATAAGGCAAGTTTATTTTCCTTTTCTATAAACTCGCACGTCTAAGCCCAACTTTTGGGACACGCTTTATTAGGAGTGCGTTCGTGTGTGTTATCTCCGCCTACTTATTTGTAGAAAAATTCCTACAACTTTTTTAAACTAGGTACCAAAAAGTTCGGACGTTTCCCGAATGGAAAGTCTTGTCTGGTTGTTTATCAGACAGATTCTGTCTCAATATATTTTATTTTTTTATTCGCAAAATTTGTTTCATCCAGAGGTTTTTTTTTAAATATTGGATTCCCATAATACTGATGGTTCAGAGACCTTTTTGGAGTGTATTCTGTCAAACTTTTTCGAATAATAACAACAACAAAAAATAACATTTATTTTCAGTGAATGTAATGTGTAGCAGAACGTATTTCTTTATGTATAAAAATCTCGCGTCACGATGTTTTTTCGAGATAAACTCCGAAACTACTTTTTTTAAGAAATTTGGCTTACTGTGAGTAATTTGGTCCAACTTAAAAGATTGGATAGTTTTTATCTCGATTATTGACCTATATATTTATTAATGCGAATTAAATGATTGTTATAGGATAATGCTTTGTAATTATTATTTTTTTATTTTTTTTTATTAAGTTAAAAGAAATATACATATTTTGCTTTGTTAACTTAATACATTGATACAAATAATATTAATAATGATGGTTTACTACCTAACACCAAGTAACACATTTTTTTAAGTGAGAACATAAACATAACATAAGTTCGATGTGTTTCTAATAGATGGCGGTGTGAGTTAATTTATTGACAAAACAATTGGTTATCTAGGTTAGGTAATCATATAGTTGATGGCGCTGTGTTTCGTTAGTCACAGCAAAGCGTGGCCAGCTCAGCTAGTTGTATGTATAATAATGAACCTCATACTTTTTCTTATTTTCTAATTTTTATTTCTCCAACTTTTGTCAACATACTCCGTCCCATTATTCTGTGGTGTTTTTCTTAAATAATGATTAAAATGTGGTGTATTATCATTAGCAAATGATATTTTTGCAGATTATTTATGTCGGATCCTTTTAATCGGTATACCGGCTTGCCCTTATACATGTTTTATTAATTGATTTATTTCACAGGAGTCCGAATGTTGGACGGCACCGTTAACGACGCTGTGGAGGCCCGCGCGTTGGGCCTGAACCCCGATCACATAGACATCTACAGCGCCTCCTGGGGCCCGGAAGACGACGGGAAGACCGTGGATGGGCCCGGGCCTCTAGCCCGTAGAGCCTTCATCTACGGGGTCACCAGCGGCCGCAAGGGCAGAGGCTCTATCTTCGTCTGGGCATCTGGAAACGGAGGCAGACACACGGACAGCTGCAACTGTGACGGATATACGAACAGTATTTTTACGCTGTCAATCTCAAGCGCTACTCAGGGAGGGTGAGATTTTATATAATACATATGTATTTGAGAGGTGGTCAGCGGAAGAGTAAAATTTTAATTTGAACAAAAATTCCTAATTAGCGAAAAAAAAAGTTATATCTCTCATTACAGGCCACTGTGATATCGATGTTATCACAGTGGCCCATTTTTAGTTTTCAGACATCATAGACATGTTTTTTAACAATATGACGTTTTCGCTGTTACGAATTTTTGAGGGTTGGGACACTCTTCCGCTGAGTGCCTCATATATAAAAATTGCGATATTTGACTTTTTCAACACCGTCGAATGTGTGATTTATTGGTTATTTTGCATTGGTTGGAAATAGAATCAAAATGAAAATTCCCAATAACATGTTTTAGTATAATATTATACTTTGCTGAAAATCACGGCGCTACATTTTAAGGGAGTGTTTAATCCGCTCCAGGAATATAATATAATACACCGGTTTTCAGACCTTTTTATCAAGGGCTTAGTTTTCCAATCCATTGTTAAGACGATATTCTGTTACTTATTTATTATTAAATTATAGTGGATAGATTGTCAATAAATTATTGTGTAGTACACATTTTTTAACTACAAACGCCTATAGGGACACGACAAGGTCTATTACGGAAGTCCTTGCGAAATAATTTTACTTTGAATTTCCCAATAAAGTATCTGCATAAAATATTTTACGATGATAGATAGGAAGGTTTTCCTGGAACAAATACAAGAAGCAGAGGTCAAAATCAATGTCAAATATGAAATTGGAATTTTCGGACGTTGATCAGATAGAGCAAAATTAAATTACTTATGTGAGTTTTTTCCTCATAATAAACGCTTTATTTGGGCATCACTTTGCCTAAAAAATGCGAAGGGGGATAAATTTTACTTCGAGGAGCTCCTTTTTATTTTGAAACTTTATTAGGGTCCGAACTTTTATCTTTTTCGTGCCACTTTTAGAGAAAGCCCATAACACCATCTGGTCCCTCCTTCTTTATCTTGTCAAATGTACTGGAAATATGGAATTTTTATCTGATCATTTTCCACAGTATTGCTTAGATTATTTTAAGTTTATTCTACAATATGACCCTTCGTTTTGATTTATTTTCATCATGCTTAATACTTTTTCCACTTGCTAGAAACTTTAAAATTTTTTCGTGTAAAAAATGCAAGACTTACGAAAAATATTTTGTTTCAGATACAAACCCTGGTATTTGGAAGAGTGCTCTTCCACCCTTGCCTCAACGTACAGTTCTGGAACTCCAGGCCACGATAAGAGCATAGCAACAGTCGATATGGATGGTAGACTCAGGCCTGACTACATTTGCACCGTGGAACATACCGGAACATCTGCTTCTGCTCCTCTCGCTGCTGGAATATGCGCTCTAGCTCTTGAAGCCAACCCAAACCTCACCTGGAGAGATATGCAATACCTAGTTGTTATGACATCCAGATATGCACCACTCGAAAAGGAAACTGGCTGGATTGTCAACGGAGTCAAAAGGAAAGTTAGCCATAAGTTCGGTTACGGTTTGATGGACGCCGGAGCTATGGTCAGCCTAGCTGAACAGTGGACTGCAGTACCCCCGCAGCACATTTGTAAATCCCAAGAAATCAACGAGGAAATGAGCATCGACACAACATACGGCTTTACCATGTCTGTTCATATGGATATCAATGGATGCCGTGGAACAGTCAACGAAGTTCTTTTCCTCGAACACGTTCAGTGCAAGATTTCATTGAGGTTCTTCCCAAGAGGGAACTTGAGAATTCTCCTAACATCGCCAATGGGAACCACATCCACATTGCTGTTCGAAAGGCCTAGAGATGTTGTCAACTCAAACTACGATGAATGGCCATTCCTAAGCGTTCACTTCTGGGGCGAAAAGGCCGAAGGACGTTGGACCCTACAAGTTGTAAATGCCGGAAATCGTCATGTTAACCAACCCGGTCTTCTGAGAAAGTGGCAGTTGATCTTCTACGGAACATCTACCAATCCTGTTAGGTTGACTTCTCAGGTACAGAATGTAAATGGAATCCACTCATCAATCCCCATAACATTCCCCACTGCGTCAGATGGAAGTCTACACTCCCCATCAGGCAATGGAGAAGGAAACTATTTCTACGCATTCAATACAAACTTCCAAAACGATCAGAACATCTATTCTGCTGCAGGGTCTGAAATAGACAAGGTTGTTGCCACCTTGGATGGTCACAATATCCCAACTGCTCAAAGAGAAAATGTGATGTCCGATGCTAACAACAAGATGGTGCTTCATAGTTGCGACCCAGAATGTGATCAACAAGGTTGCTATGGAAAGGGCCCTACGCAATGCGTGGCCTGCAAACACTACCGCCTCGACAAGTAAGTTCAAACCCTAAACTTAGCATACTGTATCATGTTACTTTTTGGTGAATTTGAATCAATTTACCTGTAATTTTATAGCACCTGTGTCAGCCGCTGCCCCCCTAGGAGTTTTCCCAACCAGGGAGGTGTCTGCTGGCCGTGCCACGAGTCGTGCGAGACGTGCGCCGGTGCCGGGCAGGACTCGTGCTTGACGTGCGCACCGGCTCACTTGCGCGTCACAGATCTGGCCGTATGTCTGCAGCAGTGTCCTGAGGGATATTATGAGAGTAAGTACACATGCGTAACTCTTGAGTTTAAGGTGTACTTTCAATAAATAAATAGTGAGATTTATTATTCGCTATGCAGCACAGCTTTAAGACTTTGTTTGAAATGATTTCGTGGCGAATTGTATTTTTTTATATTCTTTATTCCAGATTTCGATCAGAACACTTGTGTTCCGTGCTCGGCCAACTGCGGTTCCTGTCAGGACCGACCTGACATGTGCCTGTCTTGCGACCACCACTTGGTCATGCACGAAAATAAGTGCTATGCGGCGTGTCCACCCTTCACTTACGAAACCGAAGATTACAAGTAAGGCCCCTTATTTTAAAACTGATTTTTAAAATAAAATCTATCATTTAGCATTCACATAATTTCATAACACTCAACACAAGCCTATCCAAACTGTCACCGGAGATCAAATTCCATGAATTGATCTCCGATCAATAAACGGGATGATGTCTGAGTCAACAGAAGACATCGATTCTGTTCGATTATGAATCATAATCTTCCCATGAAATTACAACACACTTTGAGGAGTAAATGTATACTAGAGTTAATAATTATTACAATGTAGGTCAACTTTGGAGGGGGCGGTAGAAAGACGGGGGGGGGGGTAGGAGTGAAGAAGTTTATTAGAATTAGGAATTACTGTGTCATTAGAAGGAAAAAACCGGTAAAGTGGGAAAACATTTAAAAGAGCGTTTATTTTTTTTTTGTTTGTTAAGTATATCTGCATTGATGATAACATTTTTTTCTAATATTTCAAATGAATAATTAGTTTGCGATGCCTTACAACGTGTACGAAGTATTTTTAACCCCACATTTACATCAAAAGTATGCATTTTTCAATAAATGATCACCGATCTCATGAATCGCTATTACAATTTAGAGCTATATAATGTTCTTTAACTCTCATATCGAAGCTTCTAGAACACAGTTCTACATATATAAAAATAATTGCAATCTTTATAATGTTCTTGTTGCATAATCTTGTTTTATAAAATTTTTTCTAATATTTCGTACTTGGCTGCTGTATCATTCGTACCTACATATTATTATTAAGGGTTTCAGAGACATATCTGACATTATTTAGAGTAATACACCAATACCTGCAAATTTTTTATGTTTAATTTATTCTCTCAACAGTTGCGCATCATGCCATTCCACCTGTGAGACGTGTAACGGTTCCTCGGAGAGTCAATGCATCTCCTGCAGACCAGGAAAATACTCCTTGGATGGGAAGTGTCTCTCGACCTGCCCAGACCGATACTATGCTGATAAAAAGAGACGAGAATGCCTAACGTGAGTGTTTTTAAAATGACTTTTTCCCAATACCATCACTAGCCTTATTATTTATTTATTCACCTTTATCATTCCTATTACAACTAATGGTTATTTATTTATTAATTAATTTATTTAATTTCTATGGTATAAATATTCCATAAACAATAGTTACATGTCACAGTTAAAATCATAATAATAATAATAATAATAATAATAATAAAAAATATTATTAAAAATATTACCTTTTGTTATTTCGGCTACTGGCATTATACCTAGCTCTCTTATTAAAAATTTAGGCATATTAGATTTGTCAAAGAATTTGTATATAAAAATGCAAAAATCAGTCATTTTAAATACATGTAGAATTACGAAAGATTTTTTAAATATTTATATTGAGGGATCAGTAGGATTTATCGGTCAAATTAGGAATTCCACAGAGCCGAATCCTCTGATATGAAAATATCTGGAGACGGTGAATTATATTCCCATTTAATAGTTTGGTAGATTAACGTGTTGTTCTTGTATTGTTTTGTATTAATTATACTTATATAATACACTTGCATAACGTGGATTTACTAGATGATCATTTATATGGAAAAGTGTATGAAAGGGTTTAGTTTTTCCTATGGGAAAAACTAAACCCGTTCCTGTAAATCTGGTGAATAAAAAAAAAAAAAAAATTTATATTGAGGGATCTGTAAGATTTATCGGTCAAAATAGGAATTCCACCGAGCCGAACCCTCTGATATGAAAATATCTGGAGTCGGTGAATTATTTTCCCATTTAGTACTTTGGTAGATTAACATGTTGTTCTTGTATTATTTTGTATTAATTATACTTATATAATACACTTGCATAACGTGGATTTACTAGATGGTCATTTATATGGAAAAGTGTATGAAAGGGTTTAGTTTTTCCCATAGGAACTAAACCCGGACCTGAAAATCTGGTGCGTAATAAAATAAAATCGTTTATTCATCAATAGATTTTTTTTACATATATATACATTTTTGATTAAACGTTGGTCCTATTGACGAAAAGGTCACTGCTCAGATGCAATTCAGGATTTCTCCTGGAATGCAGCTGGTTATCAGCAGTGCCTCCAAATCATAAGAGAATATTAGAAATAATCAAAAAATAAAGAATTACAATTGATGTTCTATGCTTGTATTACTATTAACTGTGTTGAGAACAGGCGCAGTTTATAGAAAAAAATCAAATAATAACGTTATACAATAAAAATATAACGTTACGTTATAAAACTATTTCGTTTAAAATAACAGACAATCATCAACGTACAATTGAAAATGCATACTTATAAGTAGTGGACGCGCAGTTTTAAATATAATCAGTTTATAATAAAAACACAAACAACAACACAATGTTGCGTAAAAGACAATCAGCATCGAATTGCATACTTTCATATAAATTGGTTTTGATAAAATCGTCGATGCTGGATCTGTCTTAGCTGATGATTCAATACTTGATGTCTGATTAATTTTTAAAATAAGTTGTGTTCTGTGTAATTTATCTATTTTCCATTTTCTCCGTAAAACGGTTATACACCAATATTATCAAGGAGAAGATTACAAATTAAACTGTGGACAAGGGCAGTTAACTATTTTGTGACATGTGTCAAAAGATAGTTGCTGAGCTGTCTGTAATTCATTGAAAATGTCGATACTCAATGCACAATCGTTAAGCAGTTGAGTCGCTCTGTTTATTGGCAGAAGTCCTCACTTTCGGAGCATAAAAAAGTGCATGGGATCTTCCACGAGTATTCTTGTTAGGGACATAAAAGTTAACCTCTTTCAACATAGGCGGATTGAGTATGATACCAGAGATTAGCTTAAAAAAGTGTTTACCTAAAAATATTTTTCTGCGGGCTTTAAAGGTATTAAAATCGAGCTTTCCTGTTAAGAACAAGGATGGATACAGGAATGGATAGTATGTATATTCCCTCATGTACAGGTAAACCAAAAACGTTTATGCGTTACCTGTACATGAGGGGCCAAACCTGCATAGCCAGTGGAAGTGCATTACAGAGTTTTTTTTTGCAAAGTATCTAAATTTTCTTTGACTAAAAGTTGTTTTAGCGAAAGGGAATAATTAAGAGATAATGCCCTTCGGTTTTATTTTCTCGAGCAATTTTGACAATTTCAAAAGCAGTTCTGTGTTTGAAGAGGTCCGCTAGTATGTTGTATGTTATGCTATAACGTTGCCTAATGTCCAAAACACAGATTTCTTCCGAACTTCTTGTGATCGGTAGTTTTAGAATAATCTTTATGATTAGTTTTCGAGCATTAAAAATCATATTATATTATATACGCCTAAAATGCATATGTGTCTCATTAAGCTAATTTTACCTCTTGCGCCAACAGATGTCCTGTGGGATGTGCGACTTGCAACAGTGCACTTTGTCAAACATGTGACCCGGAGTGGATACTAAACAAGAAAGGCAAATGTGTACCTGAAGGAAGTTCCCACTGTGATCAAGGTAAGAGTCCACCTTCTTAAGACAACGGTTTGGCCCGGTTTAATCAATACTTGATGAATACACTGACCAATAATCCCGTTTAATACATTGACTAATAAGCATCAGTGAAGATAGACAATACATATTCATACATTGTTTACTCGTACTTTAGTTTGCTAATTTCAACATTGTATTTCTATTTTTTTATTGCTTAAAATAAATAAGCAAAAAGTTTTGATGATTATGGCATTTTTATTTTATTTTTATGTTGACGAATAAATTTTCTACAGCGAGTCTAAGTTTCCCATTTTTTAAATACCTCTAATACGATATTTTGGGGCGGGGCTAACGTGTGATGTCATGAGTATCGGCCTGCTTCTGCCAAATTTCTGCACACTAGTACTTTGTTGTTTGTTAACGTGCGTATTTGGTGCCCTTTCCAATCACGGGTCGTTTTGGTTTTGTCGGTTTTTGATCGTTTTTAAAATTAATAAATTTGAATGAAAACATAAAAAACAAACATTTTTTAGTAGGATGAATAAAATCAGAAAATTAAATATTCCATAAATTTTCAACAGAATTCCCTGTTTTGTGAAAATACCATATTGCTCTAGTTTTTTATCACGTGTTTTGTCATTTTATATGAAATGTGATAAACGAGAGAATTAAAATATTTAAAGCAAATTGATCAACTGACATTAAAAAAGAATTAAAAGTAATTTCTGTCCTACGCTTTCATAGATGGCGCTAATTAAATAATTTTAAGAAACACAACTTCTTTCCAAGTACGCTGTAAAATATTTATGAAGTATTTACAAGCGTGCCATCTACGAATTATGAATTCTTTTACGTCTATGATGGAAGTATATTTTTAAAATATTTCTATAAAACTGTTATACACCAAACCATTTAGGAGAGGGAAAGCTAGGTAAAATAGTTTTGAAGAAGTAACAAAAAATGAAATCTGTATTTTAGAATTGTATGTTTACTATATTTCAAAAAAAATTAAACAAAACTGATTAGATTTTTTTCGTCTTTCGCAAATCAATAATATTTTTCGATACAACGTTATTCCAAGCAAGGGCTTAATTTTGGTAAAAGTAGTATTGAATTGTGTATATGAAGACCCTATTTCTAACGCTTTGTTTTTATAAATAATATGTCTGGAGGTCAAATAAAAATAAATAAAATTCAAATTTCAGTTAAATCGGCCACCTTTCTGGAAAGAACGAATATAATTTTTAAAGGGTTTTAGCAGACTTTGGAGATTTGTGCTGAGAATACAGCCCTTTCAGTAGGATTATATATGAAATCTGAAAGAATAATATTTTTTTTAAGTGATGAAACTTAAGTCAGTTTTCCATGTACTGCTTATGTTTTTACTGAAAGCACTCAATAATAATAATCAAGTACGAATAGTATTTTTCTTAAGATCTTTGCAATCATGGTGAAAGCCAAGCATATGGTTTTTATGTGTAAGTTATTTTAGAATGCATTTTTTTATTTCTTTATTTCATGTTAATTATTTATTTTGAACGTTGTTGATTGCATATCGATCCGTGTGCGTGTGGTCCGTCCCTTAAACTAAAAACTTTGTCTGTATTAAGTATGACGTCACGCTTTCGCCGATCGTTTTGGCGGGCTTTTATAACATTAGCTCCACACGGGAGGCCCATGCAAAACAATTTCCGTGTGTCATCTTTGGGGATGCTGTGTGTAGGGTATTTTTAGGTAAGGAGAAGAGGAAGTTCTGGAAAGGAAAAAGGTACGACGGGTGGTATTAGGATCAGTGTGTACAGGAGTGACCGACGTGTGAATTCATTCCTTCCACTGTGGTTTTTTTTTTTTTTTTATGAAGAAACCTCACAAGAGTCCCAACTGCTCCCTTCTGGAGCCAGTGAGACTATGGCATCCCCAATTGGAGTATGTTGTGAGGCTGAAGGTAAGTGGGGAAGGGAAGGAGATAGGGAAGAGGAAGGTGGGAAAGTACCTGGCTATTCAGATCTAGTCACTAAACACGGCTAAAGCCATTATTAAGCAACGTTTCAATTCTGAATGGTGGTCTTACACCAGGGCGATACTGAGAGTATCTTCCACTCTGGAACGTGCCGCAAATATAACATATATTATTTTTATTAATTAATTGTGAAATAACACAAATTAATCAAATAAAATTTATTTGCGCACGCCGGGTTCGAACCCGCAACCTTCCGAATGGGAGTCAAGTGTCTTACCACTCGACCACGGACGGTCGTCAAGGTGCAAGGAGAGTCATCGAGAGTCCGGCTAGAGAGGTCAAAAGGTCTCCCGCATCCGGTCACTCCCGATCCCTGCCCGCCACTGATACCTTGACAAACCTCACCCTATGAATCCGGGAACCTCCGCTAAGTCATCAAACGTGGTGAACCATTTGGGATGACCTATGGCATGGGTGTTTGTTTTCCAATAAATGGTTTCCGGGGCAGCGGTACTCATACCAAACGAAAATTTAAAACAATAAAATATGTTTTAATATTCTCCTGACGAAAGAAGGGTTCTTCCGAAACCGGTAGAGTGTAATTAAAATTTAAGTGGTCTAAAACAAATTTATATATTTTATTGAAAATTATGGCGAGCCACAAAGTTAATGCTTATTACGAACATGTAGAAACAATAATTTTTAAGAAAGCTGTATGAAAAAAACTTTCTGTGGAAAACAAAATCCTTATTACGAACATGGAAAATTTAAAATATTGACGTAGAAAACTATGAAATAAGTAGACATTAAAAAAAATCATAATTGTTTTTTCTTATGTGTACTGGTGTAATTAGAAGGTAATCATAAACAATGACTGTATTTCTTTATTGATGATTTAGAAATTGTGTGAAATTTAATTACCTTGATGAATTCATTTAAAATAGCTGAATACTACTCCGATGGCCACTGTAGAGGTTGCCACTCTACCTGTGAAACCTGCAATGGGGGCACAGAGAATAACTGCCTGACCTGCGCCTCTCCGCTTCTCCTGCAAGATGGAACTTGCGTAGCCGTATGCGGAATCGGAGCCTACCAGGAAGCTGGAAGGTAAGTTCTATTAACTTATTGAAAGCCAGCATACAAAAAATATATTTTTTCAAGACGACATAAAATATTTGACAGTTCTCACCTTTCTTACGAATTCAATTTTTATAACATTTCTTTTGTGATATATTACAAAAATTATATGAAAATAATGTAGATAAAACGAACTTCCTAATTATCACTCAAATCTATGCTTTCCAAAATGGATTTACTTTAAAAAACAATTAATAAATATAGACTTCGTATATGACAGCGTTCATATTATCAAGCGGCAGCCATTTTTTCCGCCATCTTTGGTGCCCGGCGCGTCATTGGCAATTAATTTGATTTTTTCGCATTGGCTAAATGCTATCCAGTATTTCGTTATGTCAAGAACGAGAATGGCCCAGGCGATTCTGATCTTGTTCTTCATACAATTTCTTTATACATATGAGGCAAAATCGCTTCAAAAATCCGGACCCGCCGGGGGGACTGTGGCCTGCGAGAGGTTAATGGATAAATATAAGGTTCCGATAGATAAATAAATATACATATATATATATATATATATATATATATATATATATATTAGGACTGTAGTCAATTAAAAAACTCAAATCTTTTAAGAAAGGCTAACAAACATGTACAATATTGGATTGAATCAGCGATGCAATATTGTATTTGTTAGCCTTTCTTGAAAGATTTGAGTTTTTTTAATTGACAAAACTATTTATTCATATTGCTTGTGTACGTGCGCAAACAATTAATTTTTCTTAAAATTTCAAAGCATAACTTCTAAAAAGCGTTTATAAGTAAAATAAATATACGCGTGCTATCTATGAAAGAGTGGGAATTCTTTTGAAAATCATCTTAACGTAAAAGAAATATTATATGCTATGTTCTGAATCTGAGTGTTCTTTTGTTGACCAGGTGCGCGCTGTGCCTGCACGCGTGCACGGCGTGCGTGTCGCGCCTGAACTGCACGGCGTGCGCACCGGGCCTGAAGCTGCAGAGCGGGGAATGCAGGGCGTCCTGTGCGCCGGGATACTACAGTGACAGGGGCGTATGCTCCAAGTGCTATCTCAGTTGCCAGACTTGCGGGTAATTATATTTTCATCGTGGTTCCATGACAAAATCAAACTCATTTCTAAGCAAAGTGAATAAAAAATAACCTAACCTAACCTTTTATTTTATCATGTTCTGTTTTGTCACTGTTATGTTTTGTCACTGTTCTGTTTCGTCACTGTTCTGTTTTGTCACTGTTCTGTTTTGTCACGGTTATGTTCTTTCACTGTTCTGTTCTTTCACTGTTCTTTTTTGTCACTGTTAATTTTTATCGCGTTATCATTTTGTGGAATGTATACTTAAAGCCGAAACGATAAAGCAATGTGGGTAGATTTTTTAAATTTTATTTAATCTGGCTGAAGTCCCCTGTGTTTCTCCGGTTTTACAGAGCGTTTTTAGACTTAGACAGTGACCACCTTGTTTTGAAGGTTTAGTGTGCGAAATTTCATCAATCTCGAAATAAAACTGTAGATTTTTATAAAAATCAAACAAACGCCGCCCTCTTGGTGTCAGCCCATCCGCCGGCCGTCACAGACAATCTTCTTATCTTCGTAATTTGATTTATACAATTATTGTTTATTACATAATTTGAGGATTTTTTAACCGCCATGCTAGGCCACATGCTTCACATTACCGGTGATTCCTGATAATATTCGGAGTAAAAATGTAAACGAAATATTGGTCTGCTGTGACATATTTAATGTTTTTTTTTTCAACTAAAACATTTTTAAAATCGGTAGGTATTTGGCAGTTAGGGGAGGTGTGAGAGGTTGGTTGTTTACTCGGCTGAGTGAACAATCATGAAATGTGGTAGAATTTTTTTTTGTTTAATTTTAAAAAATATATATAAAAAAGTCACCGAAGACCAAAACTTTATTTACATTTTTTACTCCAAATAATGTCAGGAATCACTGGTTAAAGCAAGACAACTACGTTCCTTAACAACCTGGATAAAAAAATAGATTTATTATAGAAAATATTATATTTTAGAACAGACTACACAGTCTGTGTAGTGATCTGCCATCTCCGCTCCACACTGATGTATGAAACCGAAGTTTGGGAATCAAATTCTACAAAGTTGTCAAGATTCAAATTTAATATTAAAAAAAAGGAACCTCGAAGAGTAGGTGTTTTATTTAGGAATTGTGAGCCAAGCAGATTTTCGTTCATATTGTTACGCTTACGATATGAAATATAAAATCTTCATGTCAACCACGCCATGACAATTATAAGGAAACGAGCGTAGCAAGAACACTATCTTGAATCATGACGAATTAGAGATTTTCATTTGAGATTTTTTAAGTATTTTAAAATGCTTTGTTTTCCAAAATAATCAAATAGGTATTCTTTAAACATATGTAACCTATATTGAATTTAAAATAAATAAGAAAAGTGTGTTTATCGGAAGTGACCTGCCAGGTAAGTATGTTCTCTGTGTCCATTTGTATATAATAGTTCTAGGTAAGCCTAAGAAGTCATAATGAAATGTACAGCGCCCTTGAGGTGATTTCTCACAAAAACGGCACTCTACAAATTATCCAATTATTATTATGTTTGTTTGTTTTGCAGTGGTCCGAGACGCGACCAGTGCGTGAGTTGTCCCGCCGGCTGGCAGTTGGCCGCCGGGGAGTGCCATCCAGAGTGCCCTGAAGGCTTCTTTAAGTCAGACTTCGGGTGCCAAAAGTGCCATCATTACTGCAGAAATTGCCACGGTAAGTTTCTATTTTTAATAAATTATGACGCTTACTATGATTCTGTTGACAATATTATTCAGTTCTCAGTGATTCAGTTGTCAATGATTTAGTCCTCACAGATTCAGCTGACAATGATTCAGATGTCAATGGATCAGTTGATGTTTTATCAGTTGGTTTGACAATTATCCAGTAGTTGTCAATGATTTCGTTATTATTTATTCAATTGACAATGATTCAGTTGTCAATTGTTCCTTTGTCAATTATTCTGTTGACAATGATTCAATTGATAATAATTCAGTTGACAACGGTTCAGTTTGCAATTATTCAGTTGACCATAATTAAGTTTTCTACACTTTTACTGTTCATAATTTAGTTGTCAATGTTTTGATTGTCAATGTTTCAGTTGACTTTGATTGATAATGATTTAGATGTCAATTCATTTATTCATTCCTTATCATTCCGATTGTCTGAATGACAGGGCGTTCTGCCATTCTTCTTATCAGTGATTTTTTCCACATTTTTTCGTTTTAAAATAGTCCCTTAACTAGAAAGCCATGTTCGAACAAGCTTCAGTCAGCAGAAGGGACTCTGTGGATTTTTTTAAGTTTATCCCTTGTTTGCTTTATACCCGGATTAGTAAGTGAGGTTTGTCTAGGTCTTGGCGGTGAATGGGTTTGCCCACATATTTCGTAGCGGGCCGGATTAGGATAGACTGGTTGAGGGAGACCTAACCTGGACCTCGCCATCGGATCGGATGGATTCATACGTCCGTCTCTTCTGGATACATTGACCCCAAATTCCTACCCAAAACTCACATCTTTTTCCTTCCCAGAACGTCATTTTCCTAAAAAGACTCTTCACACAGCATCTCCAAAGATGACATGGACCCTGAATGATTTTTGAAGGACTCCACACGGGGCCTCCTGTGTGATACTAATGTAAAACAAATAATAACAAATCACTTCCTTTTGTGTTAAATATTGGTTAAATTACTTCTAGCCTAACATACACGAATTTTCAGTTTTATTTTACCGTATTCGGATTTATCCCACGAACTTAAAACGCACGCAAATAAATTCCTATTACCTACGTTTTTCTCGATGCAAAATATTTTTCACGGGTCAACATCGAAGAGTGAACTAATATTCACTACTTCAACTTTTATCCGACTAACTCAATTCAATTTGCTATTTATTCGAACTCATACAATTTTTCTCATTCGGTAGCATATTGACTTTCGTGAATTATTTAACTTGCGATTGTATCCGTTTCATGGTGCTTTCTACGTGATCCCATAAAATACCATGTGCATTTGAACACGAATTCTGCAATAATTATTATAATATAATTTTTCTTCTCCTGATGCCCTGTAGTCAGTCGCAGATAGATTGACTGCGAATCAATTTGACCGTAATCAATAAAATGATGGACTTTCAAAATGACCCAACTATGGGAATAGCTTGGTGAACAGTGGGACACTGGGAAGGAATCTGACCCAATTTAATTTCACAAAGCACGTTATTTAGAGGTTCAATATTATGGCACCGAAGTTCACATGGGTTTTAGAGCGCTGAAATGCGTCATTTTATCTTAACTGTTTTATCTTGTATTATTTGTCACTTTTTGTGGAATTGTCACAAATGTGTTGCATTTTTATTTTTTTTTCATATTTTACACAATTTCGCATTTTTTTATTTGACGTTATAGCATTATTTCACACTCGTATCATGTATCATTAATTGTGGTCACTGGGTATTATATATATTACTAGTTTCGGCCCGCGACTTCGTCTGCGTAGGATTAGTACTTCGAGTAATCTATTTTCTTTTCCTAGGTCCCATCTACGTTTATACCAAAAATTTTAACCTATTTATTTAAAATTTGTATAACTCTTGATTTGATTCAAAGTATTAGGCGAGTACTTCAAATAAATTCACTAATTTAAATATTTTCTAAAATTGAATTTTGATTTAACAATCGTTGTTTTGCAAAATGTTATTCTCAAATTGTGACATTTTCTAATAAACAATAATTATTATTTTCAATGTATTATATAGTTAGCTTTATAAACTATACCCTATATCTTATTCTGATGTATGAGATATATTATTATAAAGTATCATTAAAATCCATTCAGTAGTTTTTGCGGGAAAGAGTAACAAACATACATACATCCATACAAACTTTCGCGTTTATAATATTAGTAAGATATACTCTTAATAACTTGATGCATCCCCAATTTGAGGTAGTTTATGAGGCTGAAAGAATCGGCGAGGGGAAATAAATATGAAAAAAGTTGTATGGAAATTATCTGGATATTCAAATCTGGTCTCTTGACAGGGTTATGAATACCGCCACACAATGCCCCTGACATAGGTAACCCCAAGCGGTTGGCTACGTTTTGTGACTTAGCAGGGGTGCCCGGGTTCGTTGTCTAGGTCTTCGCGTCGGGTGCGTTTTTCCACCTACTGCGGGGCGGGCCGGATCGAGAGTGACTGGCAGGGGACCAGCCAGACTCTCTCGACCTTGCACCGGAGTGGGAGGCATGAACTCATATGTCTAACTCTTCTCGACACATTGACCCCCAGATTCCTATCCACCCTACTTACTTTTTTTCCTTCCCACAACTTTTTCTCCTTCCTTTTCCTAAAAAGACGCTCGACACAGCATCTCCAAAATATACATAGGCCCCTAGTTATGTTTTTTTCTCGAGGCTTCCTGTGTGGAGCGAACGTAAAAAAACCCACCATGTTCACTTTAAGAATAACGTTATTGGTTGGGCTATGCTCACCCCATGAACCCGAGCACCCCTGCTAAGTCACCAAATGTAGCGAACCAGAGGTGTTCATTGTGTGTATTTTGTTTCAGGCGAGGGTCCGCTGAAGTGCACATCGTGCCCGAACCACTTTATGCTCGACGGAGGCCTGTGCATGGAGTGTCTGGGCTCGCAGTACTATGATACACCCACACAGCTGTGCCGGACGTGCCACGAGGCGTGCCGCTCGTGCTCAGGCCCGGGCGCGTTCAGCTGTGTGGCGTGCACCTACCCACTCAGATTAGATAGGTAAGAAAACTACATAAATATTTCCTGTTAATAATATTTTTAGGTGAAACTTCTTTAGGCGCGATTTGACGAGTAAGTAGTTCAGGTGTTTTTCGGACGGAAATAACGTTTTCAAACGAAAATGAAGTTCGGATAACCGTACGATTACTGATATCTGTGTTTGTTTTTATTTTTAAATGGTTCTCGCTTTTGCTAGAATATTTTTGTTTTGCTATTATTTTTCGAAACTCGGATAAAAAATCAAGAGCGAATCTACATATATTCATAATTTTTATTGCACGAAAGGACGTTCTTATTAAAAATCCTTGTTGTAAGGTACAAACTTACCCGATAAATTTGCTGTGAGTCAGCCGGGTGCATTTGTGGTGACGTTGGATGCTTGTGATTCACCCGTATCGTCACAGCGTAAAATAATAGTGCTGGCCGTACACGCTTGACTAATTTTATCTTCTACCCAAAAAGTACCCCTAAAAGTTTAAATTTCGAAAAAAGTTATTTTTCTTTTTTACTTATTTTTTTTTCTTTTTTTACTTATTATGTAGAATTACCTCCCGAAGTTAATCCACTTTACCCCCGGACAACCTGTTTAGCTATATTTTGTGTAGATAAGTAGGGATACCGTATTTTCCCTAAACTGACTGCTCAATGTATATAAGTATTATGAAATCACTTTTATCTTATTGATTCATTTTGTAAACTTTTTTTACTTTCCTTCACTCGTGTTGAAATTGAAGTCGGTCTTACCCACAGAGACATCACTTTTGCAAGTGTATACAACATGTTATTTGGGTTAAGCGGCGGCATCTCGAATTTCTACCGATTTCTTACATATTTTCCTTAAACGTTTGAAGTTTTGAAATATATGTTATTTTTTAAGATAGTGTATACATTCCCCATACCGAAATGGCAATTTTTTGAAATTCTCTTGATAGAAATAAATCGCAAATTATGCTCCAAAAATTACCATTTAAACGTTTGTTTCTGTTATTTTACAAGTTATGTGTAAGAAAAAATTCACAGTGTTTCTTTAAATGCTACTTAAGACAACCCCAACAAGATTTTTGCTCTTTTTTAAACGAGTCGTATTGTATTAAACATTTTCACAATTTTCGCTTGAATTTTATCGTTTTTAATATTAGCGCGCTCCTCCATCATTCGTATTGTCGTATTTCTCCTTCTTCTTCTTTTTGAGCCGGTAAGCGGGGCCTAAAGTCTAATTACGTGACCTATACCAAAACCTCCTAGAGGTTTTGCCTATACTTACCCCGTTATCAGAGCTGTTACAAAACTTTATTGATCACTGAATTCACAAACAAGTATTCATATTTACTTTAAATATCAATAGCCATATAGATTCTGTAATGCTTGTATATCCACGAAAAATTATTGGACTATAATAAAATCCGATATTCTTGATATTTGCCCCATGCAAATGTTTGTAATTTGAAGTGCGTTCGAACGATTCGCCTTGTATTTGCGAATTAATAAGTCAAACGGATGCATGCATTATACCAACGGCGCATTTTGCTGACAGTATGTTTTAAGTGTGCACAATTTAATAATCGAAATTGAAAATTGAACCGAACTCTGTTTGCAAAGCGTATTCGGTTTTATTGCCAATTCAATTGCCTCTACGGTACAAAGGGGCCGAGGAAAATTAATTATGAATTTCCAAACTGAGTTTTCAATCCTGATTGGAACTGCGAATGACCGCATGCATTATCGTCATGATGGTCAGACGTTTAAACAATTTACTGTTGATTTTTACTGATGCCCTAATTTTGTCAATTCTATTTATTTGTTGAACGTGATCACGGTTTAATTTAGGAACCGTGTTAGTATTAATGATGACCGTCCATTTATTTTAATTAGTAGGCTGAATATTGATTGATACATGAATTCATTAATACTCGCATATGGATGTTTGATTGAACATGTTTTGAATATTGGATTGGCGTGCGATGAAGTTGTGTCGACTTTCCAAATCAGTTATTTTGTTTATTATCTGTATTTCGACCCTTTGGAATAACAAGGTTCCATCTATTGCGGAAACGTCACTAGGTTATGGGAGATATGGTAAACTATCTTAGAGTTAATTATTGCATGACGTTAAAGCAACAGATGGAACCTTGTAATTCCAAAGAGTCGATTTGTGTTTTGCATTTAGTTTTCAATCTTCTAATGCATTATTAACCAATGTCTTAAACTAGAGAGACAGATCGCGTACTAATTAGTCTAGAACCTAGTCTAGTCAGCAGTACATTTGTTTCCATTCTAATTTGAATTAAATTTGGCACTTCTAGTGTTACATTATTAAAAATAAATTTTATTATAAATCTTTTTTTTTCACCCTCAAGTCTCCAGTACGGAAAGACTCACTGCATCCAGCTGCATTCTTACCAGTTGCGTAGATTTCGCAATCACACAGTGCTGCACCTTATCTTGTACACCTTTAATAAAATAAAATATTTGTATTTTATTTTGTCCACAGACTGAACAATCAATGCGTGCCGTGCTGCGTGGAGAACGCACCCCCCGCCCTTCCGAATGCTAGCATAGCCACTGGAGCGGGCGGCGCCCCCATTGCGGGGCCCACTGACTGCTGCAAGTGTGACAAGGATACTGGTAAGGGAAAATTCATTACTTACTTACTTTTAATTGATAACTGGTAAAGGAGAGTTCATTACTTAACTTTTAATTGATAACTTATTCAGTTGTGGTCAAGGAAGGTGTAGAAACTACTCATCAATTACTAACATGGGCGTCTATCACGTAATTATTTTGTTGCAAAGTTAGTCACTCGTTACTCGCCGCTATCTCTATTTATGCCAGCCTTCGGGTAACGAAAGACGGTGACCGCATAATGCGACTCAACGCCTTCTTCGAAAAGTCATTAAAAGTGATGAAAAAAATATATGGGCCAATTTTAAATTTTATTTTTTTCATAGCCATAATTATCTAGTTTGTTCTAATTCTTTAAAAGAGAAAGGTGCAAGGCGATGGGTCTCGAGTCCTGCTAGAGAGGTCAAAACTCCTTCAATCAGTCTCCCCCGATCCGGCCTGCCGGTATCCGAAGATGGTCTAGGTCCTAGACAAACCTGACCCGTGCACCTCTGCCAAGTCCCCAAACGTATCCAACCACTTGAGGTTACTTATGTAAGAAGTGTTGGTTGTCAAATAAACGGCTGTATCCATACACTTTTAACTTTTGATATACTGGCATACGGATTTCCGAGCCAAAAAGGCCCTTTTTCTCTTCCATGATGAGTTTAGAATATACGAGTATGGTTGTTAAAAAAATTGTTTATTTTGTAGTTTGTTTAAAAATATTTTATCCATACCCGCCTCACAATGAATGAACTCAAAGATGCTTTTGTTATCTCCTGCAGGTGGTTGCCAGAACTCTTCCCCGGCCGGCAAGAGGCGGATAGCAGTGTCTGCCGAGCGCGCGGAGGCCTTTCAGGTGCTCGGGTTTGCCGAGATGCCCCCCTACCCGATAGTGGGCGGGCCGGGGGCTTCGGGAGCCTCAACCGCGCCTCTTGCCTCCCTCGTCACCATCACCGGCCTGGCCATCGCGGCCTGCCTCTGCGTGGTGATGGCCTTCGTCATCATCTTCTTGGTGCTGCAGGTTTGTACAGATTATTTTTAATTATTTACTAATCGTCCAACTTGTCGTGGTCACATTTCTTTCTAAAAACTTCAAACACGCGAACTTTAACGTAGATTCGACTGTAGACCGCTTTTCACGGCATACCTCTAACCATATTCTGCAGTAATATTATTCTTCCGATAAACTCAGCGTCATTTGAAGGAAGACCAGCATTGCACAGTATTTCCACTGTCAAAGGATTTCGTCTTAAAAAATTCGGAAAAAACTTATTATTTCTATAATTTATATTTTTTGTTCGTTATTTTATTTTACAAGTTTTTCACATACTACTTTATTAGTGATGTGGAGTGACTTAGAACGAATTGAAATGACGTTGAATGATTTTGGATGATTTAGAGACATCGGAATAAATTCTAATTGTGTGGAAAAATATGAATTGAAATTAAAACAGAGCGAATCGCAAGTAAATCGGAATGAATTGGTATGAATAAGAATGAATCATACGGAATCAGAATATTTCCGACTAAATGAGAATTAATCAGAATGAATCCGATTAAATCCGTTTGAATAAGAATGATTAAGAATGAATCAGAAAAGAGTCGAAATGTTTGGAGTGATTTAAAAAATACAATGAACACAACCTACCTATGTAAAGTGTATACTTTTTGTGATATATATTATTGTTTAGTTAATCGTCGACAATGTCCGCTGTGTCCCTTCTAATGTTGATTGGGTGCAAATATTGGATTAAATTTCAATCGCCTCTCTAATGAGCAAGGCTCGATAATAGTTAAAGTAAATACTTTAAGCTCTAACCCAAAGGTTCTCAAACTTTTCCCCTTAGACCACTTGCCGATTTTTTCCATAGCCTGCAGAATATTGATTTTTCGTATTTCTCCTTCAAATGTGTTTTTCATTTTTTTTCATAAGAAAATTGGCTACCGCGCTAAAACCCCTGTTGAAATAAAATGTATAACCCCTGTAAAATAGCTAAAGTGTGATAATCCCATCGCAGATGATGCGGGTGAAATTTTGGGCTGTGACGTCTCGATCGATACCGAATACGAACTCACAACGCCTGGTCCATCAGGAACAGCAAAGCGAAGAAGATTTCGCTGAATTTTGAAATTGTCCATTACGTGTGGATTAGGCCTACAGGGGATAAAAAACGCGTCAAAAGGCATATTGAAGTGTACTTTGCGACGCTCGCATACCAAAACTATTGATTTTACATAAAAGTTGTTACTACATAAATTGTAGGAAATTTTCCCTAGTTTAATTTTTATCGTAAAATGAGTCGGAACGGAGATATTGTCAAAAAACTGCTATTAGCGCCATTTTTCCAATACGGCGGCGCGAGCGGCAAAGATACGAGGTGGCAAAATTAAAATTCGGAAAGAGCACATCGATATCTATAAAATTACCAATTTTAAAAACTCCCGGAAAACTTTCAAGGTAAAACTACTAAATGATTTTATATATTAGGTCATTACATATGAAATTGGTGTTTTTCCGTACTGGCAACTTTGATCTCAAATATCTTCTCTTTGGTTAAGAATTCCAAATTCAAATTTATACAGCTATTTACTCATGTATTTACTATTTACTCATGACCCAAAGAAAAAAAACCATTAAGGAAAAAACAAATGAATTATAATTTTCGAAACACAAATACATTAGTAAATAGCTGTATAAATTTGAATTTGGAATTCCTAACCAAAGAGAAGATATGCGAGATCAAAGTTGCCAGTACGGCAAAACACCAATTTCATATGTAATGACCTAATATATGCCTCAATAAACAATTTTATGAAATACTAAGTACGATATTTTTATGTTTATTCTTAGTATTGTTGTACTTTCATACAATTTTTGTTAGGTGTATTATGTTGGTTACGAAAATCGCGTGTACCTCCATTCAAAATCTCGTGAATCCCCATTTTTTCTCGCTGACGTAAACCCCCAGCAAATGGACATAGATATCTGGGGTCCATTTAGACCACTAAACCAAAGAATTGACCAACATTTAGGGAATAACATGAGCTATTACGGATTGTTCCGGATGATTGAGTTTGTATGTCAACCGATATTTTAATTGAAGTATTTTTTGAGATATATATAGGTGAGCGCGGCGTTCTCACCTTAATCTACACAATTTCTAGGGCCCTCCAATACGTTTACTTTCTTATCAAATGGAACGACCAAACAAACAAACGACCTTTGTCATTATATTTCGATTGTTGATTAGTTTACCTATTTGAAAATCAACTATACAATAGGTACAAAATCATTTACAGATTAGTTTTGCTGTTTTCCATAAATCTAAATTAACCGATTCTAATTATCACATCCCAGCAACAGCACTGCCATAAGTCAAAATATTTAGACTTCAAAGTCTCGAATCTTTTAACTGATCAAAGGTAACTGTACACTTAAGATCCGTCTACACACTCAATCTTACTTACTCAAACTCTAATTTGCATAAATAACCGTGTACGTTAAGACTGCAAAAATATACAGGATGTTAAGGGATGTACTTGTCTTTCTTTAACCAGTGATTTCTGACATTATTTGGAGTAAAAAATGCAAATGAAATTGAGGTATGTAAAAGCAAAGGCAGCAATCTCCATTTCGGATAGATTGCTATGTTTCCATTTGAAATGACTTGGAGATTGCTATATTTGTTTTTACGTACAATATTACATACAAATATTGTATGTAATATACGCGTATATAATATGTGTATGTAATACTGTAAGTAAAAGCTATGACACCAATTTGCATGTCATTTCAAAAGCAAACATAGTAATCTGGCCGAAATGGAGATTGCTGCCTTTGCTTTACACACCTCAATTTTCGTCTTCGTTGACATTTTTTTAAAAGCTAAAAACATTTAAAATCATTAGGTTTTGCACCTAATTAAGGTATTAGAATAGGTGAGGGATTGCGCGGTTTCTCGGCTGAGTGACTAGTGACGACATGCATAAGAATTTTTCGTATTGTTGATTTTGAACGAAATTTTTTTTTGAAAAAATGTCATCATAAAAGTCACCGGAGACCAAAATTTCATTCACATTTTTTACTCCAAATAGTGTCAGGAATCACTGCTAAAGTAAGTCGAGTATGTCCTTTAATATCCTGTATAATGCGCAAATGGCTTCCATACACTTCGATCGGCTGTTGGCCGAAACTTTGGTTCAACGATCCCTTAAATACGCTCTTCCCAACGCAACTCTCTGACCAACAGGCGAATCGAGCGTTACTAAACTATTCACTTAGCTGATCGGACACTCAGATTGATCGATGAAAGAGTTGGAAACAACGGCTGTTAGTTCATTATTCCAATGTGACATTTATATTTTGACTTATAGCAGTACGCTCGTGGTTGCGAGTTAGCGATATATGTAAATGTTTTCCTTATTTCTAAAGGCATGTAACCTATTTTCATATTCAACAAAGCTTTCAGATTAAAAATAAAAATGCATGAATGAAGAGAAACGTGCACAATCATAAAAACATACTCAATCACCTCATTACCATAAAAATATCTGTTATAAACGAACAATCCGTGCATACTTTTCAATAGAACTTCCCCGCTGGGAGCTCTAACAAGCTTCGTTCGTCTTTCTCTGTAATTTCCCCTTTCAACTCGTTCTATTTCCAACGTTTAATTAAAAATGCCGCCAACCGGAAATGATAGGTTATTATCATATTGGGTGGTTCGTTCGTATTACGCGAACAATCCCTCGATGTTTTCAAACTTTGTAAAAAACCCGCAGAGGCGGAAGGAATTCGCCAGTCGCAGTCTTCTGCGAACTTAGCTTTTTAATTATGAATCATTAGTTATCTTCGCTAGACGCGGGATAATTTACACAAGACTTTAGTTATTTTATAGACTTATATAGAGTTATATGAAAAGGACTACGAAAGGGGGGAACTAATACAACAACATTACTATACAAAGAGGGAATAAGAAATTTTTTTGGGTTTAAATAGAGGCATATTTTTTATAAGAAAAAATCTCTTTTTAACTTTTGAAGGTTATTCCCATCAATGTAATATATCATTGAAGAAGAAGATAACAATAATAATCTTTTTTTTTTTTTAAATATGAAAATGAACAAGACACAGAAAAATAATAAAAGATAATGGTCGCAACTGGGACACGAACCCAAAACCTTACGTCTTACCGGCTGGTCCCAGTAGCGACCATTATCTTTTATTATTTTTCTGTGTCTTGTTCATTTTCATATTTAAAAAAAAATTGATTATTATTGTTATCTTCTTCTTCAATGATATAAAAAAGAGGCTTTTAGGAAAAATAACGTCAATTTTTTTTTCGCTCACTCATTCTCTAAATTCAAGAGACTCTGAGGAAAATCATTTTCCTCAGAGCCTATGTCATTTTACATAGGGATACTGTTTGTAGGATCTTTTTAAGTATGGAGAGTAAGTTCTGGGAATGAAAAAGTTATGAGGGGTGGGTAAGAACCTGGTGATCAGTGTCTCTAGGAGTGACGAACATAATAATCCATCCCTCCCACTATGGTGCAAGGTGATTTTCCGAGAGAGACCAGCTGGAGAGGTCAAAAGGTCTCCCTCAACCAGTCTCTTCCCATCCGGCCTGTAAAACAATCGATGAGCAAACAAACCTCTCCACATGAAATCGGGCATCTCTGCTAAGTCACCAAACGTTGCGAACCACTTGGAATGACCTATGGCAGAGGCTTGTTTCCAATAAATGGCTCCTGGCGGTACACATACTCGCCTCCCAAATTGATTTTTTTATATCGGCTAAACAAAGTATTCAAACCGTGCGTCTAGAAAATCTTCTGGTTTCTTGATACCTACTTAAGATAAGAGGAATTTTTGTCGGTTTTATATTATTTTAAGTAATATTGCGTGTCTCATGTGCCTATGGTAAGTGATATTTACGACAGCATCAAACGACTAATGGTTTTCAGACGCATTGCGGTGGCGTTTTGAGAATTACTACGGTGGGTTTTAGCGCTCTGTCCCGCGTGGCATCATTTATCATTATTTCACCTGTCATTTTGATACCACTCGTAAAATGATTGACTTTATAGCCCAGATAGTACCTTTTGCGACGTTATTCCAACAAATAACAAAATTTGGATTTTCTTTAAAGTTGCAGTAAATAACCTTTGCCAGATAAATGAAAACAAACAGAAAAAAAATCATTGAAGAAGAAGATAACAATAATAATCTATCTTTTTTAAATATGAAAATGAAAAAGACACAGAAAAATAATAAAAGATAATGGTCGCAACTGGAACTCGAACCCAATATCTTCTTCTTCAATGATACATTACATTGATGGGAATAACCTTCAAAAGTTAAAAAGAGAGTTTTTCTTATAAAAAAAATCAACCCGTGAACGTCTTTCAAAACTTAAATAGAATTGTTTGACTGAGTATTGACCTACCTTTTTATAAACTGGAGTCAACCACGATTTCAAGTGAGCCAAATTTTTTTTTGTTTGATTTTGAGAAAAAATATTGATAGAAAAAATATTTTGAAAAAAAAAATTGACATAAAAAAATTCACCGGATACCAAAATTTCATTTACATTTTTTACTCCAAATAATGTCAGAAATCACTGGTTAAAGTAACTCAAGTACGTACCTTAACACCCTAGTGCACCGAATTTTAGAGAAATTCGTATACGCCCGCATGTTTGTGTACGTTATTGCCAACAAAAGTTAATGAATTGCATTGTCATTGTCAACGAGTCGAGTTCTAGCTCGATCGGATGTGTGTTCTTTTCTACTTCCAAGATTTCACTTCATTTGTTGAAACAAACAGAAAAAAAATTAAATATATAAAATTTTAAAAAAAATGCAAGCACTTTAACTAAACATTTTTTTTAAACTTATGATTGTACTTAGAATTTTACTTTAATTAGTTTGTGTTATTGCATATTATAAGCATATCAAAACACATCCAACAATGATGTAATCGCGAAACGTCACTGAGAAAAGCCTATAATCTTTTATTCTTAGAGAAAATGGAGCAACCTGTGTATAAAATGTTGTTTGAAATGATAATTCGGAAAAACATTAAGGATTCTACTTATTCAGGTTCATTAAGGATTTAAGTTAATCGACAAGTTTACTATGTGTTCTTTAAAAAAATGATTTTTCACTTTCACTGGATTATTGTAATGACCTCCGACGTTTTGAAATTTGCACTGCTTTTTGATCTTGCTACTCTAATCTACACAAAAATAACGGTTTAAATTTTTTTTAAATAAACCAATTATCCAATTTACGATTTTCATAAAATACAGGACGCCCATTTTTTTTTCCAAATATTTCATCAGAAACAATAATTCTTAAGAAAGCTGTTTGAAAAAAACTTTCTGTGGAAAACAAAATCCTTCGCTTTCCAGTTTTCCACTAGTAAGTTTTTCGTAAGTGGTTATTTTTCTAGATGGGGCTGTATATTAAATTCAATCTTATGTTTAAAATGATGATTTGGGTTTTTTTAGTTTTACGACGAGGAAAATTATTTTTGTTTGTACGTTTCCGTGAATACGATTATCTCGTGTCAACGTTGTTTTCTCTAATCAACATCACTTGTGAATCCAATTTCTGGTTTCCAATGAATCGGAAATCTTAATCACCCCGGAACCTCCCCAGAGATGAAGACGTAGAACCCAGTGTTATCCGTGACTCGCTATTGACAAATTCTAATACCAACCCTTTCACAGACCGAAACCTATCAATAGCGTGAATATTCGTTTCTATCAAGTTATATTATACGTGGGTGAAATCAGTGGCGTGCAATCGTGAAAGACTAAATTTTGGTAGAAAATATCTTCCACGTTACACGAGCTCCTAGAGTTCAACTTATGGAGTAGTAGAATAATAATGAATAATTGTATAACTTTGCATAATGTAATCACTTGTAATAAATATTTTCTTGTAAATAAAAAAAAAAAATAAAAATAAAAATAAATGCGAAAGTTTGTATGGATGTATGTGTATTTGTTACTCTTTCACGCAAAATTTACTGAATGGATTTTAATGAAACTTTACAATAATATAGCTCGTACATCAGAATAACATATAGGCTATAATAGATCTAACTATTTATTTTCATTATATTGAAAATAATAATTTTTGTTTAAAAGAAAATAATAATTTTTGTTTAAAAGAAAATGTCAAAATTTGAGAATGACATTTTGCAAATCAATGATTGTTAAATCAAAATTCTATTTTAGAAAATATTTAAATTAGTGAGTTTATTTGAAGTTCTCGCCTCTACTTTGAATCGAATAAAGAATTATAGATATTTTAAATAAATAGATTAAGAATTTTGGTACAAACGTAGATGGGACCTAGGAAAAGAAAATAGATTACTCGAAGTACTAATCCTACACGGACGAAGTCGCGGGCAGAAGCTAAATATTATATAAAAACGTAAAAAATATATCCACCCTCTTCCACTTTTCTTAAATAGAGCGCATTTTTTGAGGTAGTCTTGGCGACCCCGCTTTAAATGAAATCTGGGGTAAGAGAAAAGAACTACATATTTATAATGTTAATAAGTTATCGTAATTTTACAGTTTAATAATTTTTATGTGCTTTATCTACCTGTATCACTATTTCAAAATACAGAAATAATTCAATACTAAATAATTTAATTTTTTTTAATTATAATACTACGACCACCTAATCCCAACTAACCCAAATAACGTATTTTTTGAAAGATTTTCTTAGGTAATCTTCTCATACGTATTTCTGATCAGGATTTCAAATAATCATAATAAGGGGACCTTAACGCCCACTTTGAGAGAGACTGGGTTAGATACTAGGTTAGTACTTAATTTGTAATTCGTCGTCTTCAAGACTATTCGATTTTGTAGAATATGGCCCCTCATAAATGGTTTCTTATTTTTTGTGGACGTTATTCTACGTATTTTCGAAATGATGCATTTTTTGCCTACCCACCTACTTTAATAAAAACGTATTTGAATGTAGAAAAATCGATGTGTGATCGATTATTTGTGTGTTATGTGCGCCAAATGTCAATTTAGCTGCTCGATTACAATGTGTGTTTGGTACCCACCGGTACAATAAATGATAATATAGACTTACAGAAAATGAATATTATATTTTAGGAACCGCTCCGGTGGTGGTCTAAAGTAAAAAGAACTTCTGACACACAAAATCGTCCTTCATATCCTCCATTCGCCTGGCTACATTCAAATCCAATCTACGTACAAAACAATACATACCGAATATTAACGTATTCTGAAAAAAAAGTAATAACTGCGTCCCTTTTTAATAAATAATTAAAAAGAAATTACAGACTGACCATCATTAACACTTTGTAGTTGTGATAAGTATGAATTAAAAATACATATTATATTTGCCTATTTGTAAAATATAACAAATTGTATGTTAATTTCTTAGCGTTCACTGAAAAATGCAAATAATTTTTATAATTAGGACCTTTTTCACTCCCACCAAAGATCACTTTCAAATTCCCATCCATGTAAATGTAATGCACGTCACTGGATTATATACCTACCCACACCATCCATAATGCTTAATCAACATTAGGGTACATAGCTAGCTCTTTGATATGTCTATACGATATAACTCTAAAGTGAAGCTATCACGGAATCAGGCAAATACGTGTCACAAGTACCTCCCTTGTTAGTCTGCACACGTTAGTGATGGAAGTAAATAAAATATTCATCGATCGGTCGGATATAGAGGCCTTTGATTAAAGCACCTATTTTTTATTGTGTCTGATTATTTTTAAATATGTGTTATGTATATATGTGTTATATAAATAAATGTTTAATATACATCTCTCATTCATATAATTTTTTTTTATGCACCAGACTTTTAGGTCCGGGTTTAGTTTTCCCACACTTTTTTTTTTAGTTTTCACACACTTTTCCACAAATTATCATCTAATAAATCCACGCCATGCAAGTGTATTATATAAGTATAATTAATACAAAACAATTCAAGAACAACATGTTAACCTATCAGGGTACCAAATGGGATAATAATTCACCGACTCCAGATATGTTCATATCAGAGGGTTCGGCTCGGTGGAACTCCTAATTGGACCGATAAATCCTACTGATCCCTCAATATAATTATTTAAAAAATCTGTCGTAATCCTAAATGTATTTAAAATGACTGATTTTTGTATTTTAAGGTATATATAAATTCTTTGACATTTTTTTAACGAGAGGGCTAGGTATAATGCCAGTAGCCGAAATAATAATATAATAAATAATAATAATAAATTTTCACAGTTATTATTATTATTTTATTATTTTTAAATTATAAATAACATGTATCACTTTGACGGCTATCTTTTTAAAAATTTTTCGAAATGGCTTTACAATTAATTACCCTTTCTTATAAATGGGAATCGATTATCTCGAAATGGGTATCTTAAATAACCCCATCGCTAGATCGAATGCGACGAACGAACGTAGTTTTCAGTCACGTTGTCCCGCAAGCAATGTAAACGTTGACGTCATTCTCATTATAATGACATGTGATAACATTATACATTGAATTAAAGCTAATATATGAAACTGTTTTGGTATATGTAGTCTATGATTTAGTTGTTTCTTTACTATTGGAGTGTATGGGCTCTTCGGGTTATATCGTCTCGTTGCCGAGTTGTGCCAAACGTGACCGAAGAAATATGCGCGTAGTCGTAGGTTAGTCATTAACCCGGAAGGACTTTTGTCCTCAGATGTATTATTATCTTTACGTCAATAAACAGTCACTGTGTTATAAATAACCTAAGTCTTTCGATGAGCATTAATTTATACAGAACTAGCTGACCCGGCAAACTTCGTACCGCCTCAGAATCAATAAATGTTGTGTTTAATTTATTAGCTGAAATAAATTAAGTTTTTATTAATTTAACTAAGCACGAAATTTTCGGCATACTATTACCAGTGACAGTTCGAATTGATTCAAATTATGTCGACCAACGCACATTATTTGAAAAGCCGTTCCATACAAAATATATGAAAAAAATAATTTTCTTCATAATTATATTTCCCGTGATTTTTTCCGATGTTTTAATAGTTATTCTGTTAATCGGGACGGAGACAAATCCAACAAATCAAAGATTATAAAAATCGGTTCAGCCGTTCTTGAGTTATAAATGGTGTAACTAACCCGACTTTGTTTTATATATTAAGATTATACATCCTGGAGAATACAGGTCCCATCCCAGTACGTACCATATTTAAATATTCTCTCTAGATAATAAAATCAGAGACACTACAGTATATTTTAAAACAGGTTATCTATTAACCCTTCATTGCTTGAATTTTTTCTAGAAAAAAATTTGCAGTGTACTTAAAGATATATTAAAATTAGGGAAAAATAATTTTAAATATATTTTTTCATAAAAAACGTTTTTTTGAGAAAAACGCAATATAATATTATCATAATAATATTTCGTCAAATTTAGATGGTCAAAATAACTAATAAAAATGACTTTTATATTTAAAATATACATTTAATAATATATATTAATAGTTTATATTTAATATACACATAAACGTCTTTTATTCTTCTTGAAATTGTGTAATTACGACCTAACATGTCCATAAAAAACCACATTTATCGATACAATACTAAACATCAAATTGAGCTGAAGAATTCCAATGTGGATCATTCAACTAAATTCCAATTCCAATGGCATCTGTCAACATGAATATTTCATTTAACATTGAATCTTTGACGTCATTTTAATATTTATTTATTTTTTAAATATAAATATAAAAATGACGTCAAAGATTCAATGTTAAATGAAATATTCATGTTGACAGATGCCATTGTAATTGGAATTTGATTGAATGATCCACATTGGAATTCTTCAGCTCAATAATTATGCAGAAATACTCTACTGTTCTAGAACTGACCCCAGATGTCAGGATTATAAAGAAATTTAAAAAAATGTTCATTTTATCAGATATTTTACACTTTGCAGTAAAGCGTTAACATCTCTGTCCGCGAAATATGTCTATAACGGAAAATCAACAGATTTATTTGTATCCTAATTTTATTATTTTTGCGCCAATGGAAAAACAAATAGTGTCATCGCTTGAATAACACTTTCATTGTACCCACACGGTTTCAAACAAATACGTCATTTGTTTCGTTGTCAGCAGGTCGTTATACGTCTCTTTGCAATAAAATAATCTCAATAATGACGAAACTAAGATGTTTTAATTTCTTTATCCCAACCTTTCAAGCAGCCTTGAAATTCCCCGACCGCGACAATCCTACAGGAAGTTATTTCAAACACGGCCACATTTAACCATGTTTGTTTTATTTTTTTAGAAGCGGTCCTCAAAACCTTCCACCCCCGGCAACAGGGGGGTTAGCTACGCCCGCATCCCCAACCGGGAGGAGGGGCAGGGCCTCCCCCTGGACAGCAACACTCTCGCGGTGGCCTCCGAGGAGGCTCTAGACCACGAGGGATTCAGCGATGATGAAGAGACCACCCTAGTCGCCAGGACATAGCGCCTAGTGACGAGTGTAGATAGCTAAATAATTATTGAACCAATACATGTTCTTGATTTGTTTTCAATTCGAAGGATGCGTCAGTTAGGATATAAAGGATTTTTATACTTAAAAAAGGTGCAGCGGGTCCTTTGTGACTTTTTAATGTAATTAAAAAACAAACCACAAAAAAAACTGTAATAATTAACGTGTTTTTTTAAATGATTCAGAATGCCTTTTTTAAATCGTTAATTTGTAAGTTAAAAATCTGAATGGTGCAGGGAAATAAAGATGTATCGCGACGATTTGAACGATCGGAATCATCAAATGAAAAAAAAACTGTTTTTGTAATAATATTTTTTTTTTGGTAGTCTGTCTGAATTTCATGTTTATTAATTGTTTTAACAGTAACTTATGAACTCATGTAAAAAGATATCATAGTAAAAGCTTGTTTATCGTTATGACTTACGACAGGTCGATTTATCAAATCTCGATTCCTAGTTGTGCTGCGATGTAGAATAATTTTTTACAACACAAAATTATTAAACAAAATAACGAAATTAGTGATCAAAAGAAAAAAAAATATTATCGTGTGATTTGGTGTTTATTTAACAAATTATTGTAAATAAATTATTAAATATTAGTTTTTTCTACTATTAAAATAGTCTTTATTAATCTGTGTCCATGTATTACAAAAAACTACATTTTAACTAAAATTTCATACATATTATGCAATGGTGTAAAAAAACTAGATATTTATAAATAACATTGGTTCCGAAAGTTGAAATATTGATTTTTTTCTGTAAAACATACAATTCATACATTCTTAGTAAGTATTAAGAATTTGGCTTAGTTTATATAATCAATTTAATATTATTCAGAAATAGCCATTTACATGATTTCTTGTGATGTATTGATTTTAATTTATTTTTTTCAATATTCTAACTTACCTACTTAAAACTATTCTAATTCTTTGATTTTTGTCCATGTTTTTTCATCTTTTTTTTTCTTCTAAATGATCAAGTTGTAATTATAATGAGTTGTCGTTTATTATGTTATGATCCAAGTGTCATTTTGTATATATAAATTTATTGTTGTTGAAATGTGAAAGTTAACGTTGTTAATAAATTAATATTGACCAACACTGATTTGTATACAGAACTGTAACAGGGCATGTTTCTCAAAAATGTAAAATATTTATACATATTAAATATATTTCAAGGAAAAATGGACGAGTAAAAGTTTAATGTGTAAAGTTGTAATCTATTATTATAATACGACAGAATAAAATGAAAGTAATTTTTAAGCATGTTTTTCTCTTTGTTCCCCAACTTCATCAGCCATCCCGGAATCCGGAAATACCAGGAAGATAATAAAATTGAACATCAACCTTTTTTTTGTTTATCTAAGACCCAGTTAAGTAAACAATTTACGACACATTTTCAATCAACAGTCGTAAGTTCTATCTTGTCTTAAGGTTAAATCAACGGTTTTTAGTAAAACGCATTCACAGTTAAAAATCTGTTGTCCACTCATTTCTAAATCCAATATCACATACTAGATTTTGTATTGTTATTTACCCCTCAGAAAAATATGTAATTTTTAATTTTAAGATTGATAAAAATCGACCATACGACTACATCGTCAACATTGCGACGAAAACTGACGATTTGACAAAATGCATATGAAATATCTGTAGGCACATAAAAAATGGTTCACGGCGAGTTCATCGAAAACGAGTTCATCGAAAACGAGTTCATCGAAAACGAGTTCAACCTAACCTAACCTAACCTAACCTAACCTAACCTAACCTAACCTAACCTAAACTAACCTAACCTAACCCAACCTCACGTTGTCGATAAATTTGCTTTCGATTTTTCGATGAACTCGTCGGTTACCAAGAAAAATATGGTGTAATTTGTATGTTTTTTATTAAATGTAAGTCTAAAAATAACAGGAAAACCATTTTTCATGAAGGCAAAACATAAATAAATAATAAAATAGTTCGTGTAGAATAAAAAAAAACGTAATTAATTGTCAATTGTGACACAAAGGCGAAACCATGTATCAAAGCGCAGCCATTAAACTGAATGAGAGGACTTTTAGAGACTCTGGCATATATCACCCAATCCCTTTTTTGTGAAATCTGAATTTGACCGGGTACTTAAAGGGTCTATTCAACCTTTCAAAGGAATTCGACTAACTTCGTGGTCAAACCTATTATAATAATGTCATACGCCTAAGTATATCGACTGACTGCCGACCTACTTTCCAACAAACCGCCAATTAATTTGATTGCTTCAAACAACTGCGTGAGGCGAGAATTTGTGTACCTAAATGAAGTTGGCTGACAGAAAGAACTTCAGAGAATGTGTTACTAAAAGTAGTATTGTAGAAAAATTTCATGGTTGAAAGTCATGGTACTCATACCTCATATTACAAATATAGTAGATTTTCTCATCCCAAAGAAAAACGAAAAAAAAAACCTAGTTTTGTATGGAATTATATGCCCAAATTGGGATGATCATTGGTTCACGAAACACACCACCAAGCACTTCTTGTGTAAACCTTTTTCTGAGGTTACAAACGACAGATTTCTTTCAGATATGTTTAACAGGTTCTGAAGTCTAAGGTTAAAATAATAAAAATAAGCGTTATAAATGTGTTAGCACCACGTCAAAGAGAAAAATATATTCGAAATGCCGCCCTGCTATAAGACCAGCGTTTACATGACTTCAGCTCTATTCAGTGACTAGATCTTATTTTCCAGGTAGGTACTTCCGAATATTACTCTCTTCCATCTCCATTCCATCATCACTTCCTTAAGTGCCACAACTGTATGGATCAGAAGAGTGGCGTGCACAAGTATCTTAACCAGGGTAAGCAGTAGGAAAGTTTAGTAATTAATTGATGAAAAAAAAACACATGCAGTAAGTTTTCGTTAAGAATGGTCAAGTTGCTAGCTTTAGCTGATGTTGATCGGGTTACCTGCCACATCAAATATCCTGTCAAATATCTCAAAAACTCACAGTCAATGTAAAGTACATATGGCATACGTGGTGTATGATCTGAATGTTTGCAAAATTTTTTCAAACCTTCTTTTATTTATCGAATATGAGAGTATTAATATCTTCTACCTGTTTATTGGAAGGGGTTAGAGCCGGGATTTTTATTTATTGGCTCGCCAACAGAATACATCACATCATTTTTACAGTAAGTTACATATTATATAGATGGTTGTAATGATGTTTCTAATTATAGGTGAGCACAACATTCATCACAATATTCTTTATATAATAATGATTGGTTAGTTACAATAGTGATAAATTTAATTTCAAATATGTATATAAAAATAAGGAGGATCGAAATCAGTGGTTAGGAAGAAAAATGCATACATACTTACAAATATAATATTCATACACATATATATATATACACACACACACACACACACACATACATACCTACATACACACACAAATATACACACATAATCATATATGCATATATGTGCACACCGTACTAATATATATGTTTATGCATACATGTACTTACACTTCGACATACAAATACATTTATTGTGGAGCCAATGCAAGTAGTAATTGTTAAAGAAATTAAAATAATAAAATGGCTCAAGTAAGGAGATCATCTGGTAAAAGTATGTGTAAGTTCCTTCTGAAGGTATTAATTGAGTTTGAAAATATATCTAAGTCTTGAAGATTGCAATACCTATTATACAATCGAGTCATTCTCGATGTTGGTTTGAAAAAACTTGTATTACTACCTGAAGTAGATGTTTTGCATGCTTTACTGTTTAGTTTCATCTATTTCGTAGTTCATCCTCTAAATTTATGCAATCAACGAAATTTACATCGTAGGTCATATTTCCCACAAAACAGGAAGGTTAACGACTAGGTTCATTTCACTCCACAAATTGCGGCGTATTGTTCTGCACAGAGGCACAATGGGACCCACTTAGAGGTTCCAGAGCTAGTCATTCATCTCAGACACCTACGAAGCCGTCCTTTCAGTTGAACCCGGGTTGAACAATAAGAACGCTCACTGAATAAATAATGTTGAACGCGTTGATGAAGTTTGATTTACGGAGCCTTGTGAGAATTCGGTCGAAATAAAAAAAAAATAACTACCAAATACTTCTTTTTAAATTTACATATTTGTTGGATGTAATGAAAGGCCTTAGAAAGATTTATTTTACAATAGCTCCACATATAATAGTTCCCCTCAGGGCCTGTGTCATTTATGTGGAGAGTTATTTTTAGAAAAGGAAGGAGAGGATGTTCTAGGAAGGAGATTGGTATAAGGAGTGGGTAGGAAACTGGGGGTCAGTGTGTCCAGGAGTGACGAACGAATGTTCCATCCCTCCCACTGCGCTGCAAGGTGATGTTCCGAGAGAACCCTGCTGGAGAAGTCAAAAGGTCTCCCTCAACCAGTCTCTCCCGATCTGGCCTTCCACGCAATTGGTGGGCAGACGCATCCACCGCCAAGACCCGGACAAACCTCACTAAATGAACCTGGCCACCCCTGCTAAGTCACCAAACGTAGCGAACCACTTGGATTGATCTTTGAGTTTTATTTGACATATTTTCTGGCATACGAGATTCGAGTATGAACAAATTTGCAGCCTCTGTGGACAACACTCCGCACTCCCCTGCTAATGAGAAATGGCAATTAATCTTAACACTTCTTTTATAGTCTTCGTTTACCATTTTTTATTTTTTTTTATTTACTATAACCTAATCTCTTTTTTTGACTTCTCCTCAAAATGTAATAAAACTCCTGAACACTCTCTTTCCGAATAGGGGTAATACACTTACCCCAAACGTGAGTTTTGCGCGATTAGTTATTTATATCAGTTATTTATTATATCATTGTGTTTAATTCGTAAAACTCCATTAAAAAAAAAATTATTAGAGTAAAACATTTTTTTTATTCAAGTTTTGCATGTTACATAAAAGTATCAGTAACGAGGTGTGTGCAGCCTTTTATACACACCATATTTATGGTTTCGGTGTGTGACACCTCCAGTACTTGCACAGTGACAATTATGATTGGTCAGATTGCCAGCCCTGGAATAGTTTGGGAAGGGTGATAATAGCCATCTGATGACATCCGCCTGTCGTGCTGCTGGAAGACCCTTTTGGCTAGGAGCCAATAATCTGCAGACGTTCCATCCTCGTATTGTGAGATTATTTTTCGAAAATCGAGGAGTTTTCGACAAAGCCACCTTCAGCGTCACACGACTCAAAATGGTATCATCCTTCATGTATTTATTACCTAAGCAAGCCCTTAATGCCATAAGGTTTTAGAATCAGGATGTTATTTTAACTTATGTTATTATAATGTATTTAAAATACCTTCTTTTCATTTCTAATCTAGAAACCCAATCCTTGCTTGCATTGCTTTTTGATTTCACATTACTGATAATATTATTTAATATTAATACAATTTCAATGTTAATAATCTATAAATTTGTACATCATTAAAATAAAGTAATATTGTTGAAAGGGCTATCTCATTTACCTTAATGATTGACTACCTATTGGTCGAAGATGGGCGATGTTCATTTAAAGCGGTAGTAACTAATATCTGAGTGTTACTATAGAGGGAAAAAGGAACATTAATATCTCAGCAAAATAAAAAAAGAGAACGGTTGTGACCCCCCCCCCCCCTGCCCCTTCGGATCGTACGTTAAAAAATTCACCTTTTGGTACGGAAAGGTTAAGAATTCTACCACAAGACAATAAAGGTACCACTTTTATGCGATTCGTTCACGGAGCTAATTACAAGCGACTCGATCTTCATGCGCGTAACGAACCATCTGGTTTGAATCTTTAAAATTTTATTACAATTATTTATATTATACCAGATGATTCAAACAATTCAAATTTTAATTGCTGCAAACCAATCCCAGGATTGAAACCAGAGAGAGAGAGATTCAAACAAAACCTTTCGATACGCGTTACGAACATCATCAGCAAAATAGTATGGCGGGTACCCACGAGAGGCGCCGGTGCTGCGCGCATGAATCTCGAGTTGCTTGTAAATAGCTCCGTGAACAAATCGTCTTACGCCCTTCGTTCACGCAGCTAGTTATAAGCGACTAAATCGCCGCTACCCGCCGATTTATCGACGTTTACAAACACTTATAATAGTATGGAAGGTTCAGACGAGCGGCGATCGCGTTGCTTGATAGTAGCTAAATGTAAGAACGGCGTTAGATTACGCTATAAAAAAGCATGCGTTTTTTTACTTCGCCACGATGGTATAGCGCGCGTATTGCGTGGTCTGACACAGGCATAAACGGATAGACTCCAACTTTTTCCTCCGCCGTTTTTCGCTTCATAAATTTACACATTTAATGTGTCAAAAATGGTAAATAAATTTCGGGGGGATATTAAAACAATAACGAGCGTCATGACATGAAATTTTTAATTTTCAGGCCTTAATTCACGAAAACATTTATTTTTGAATTATTCAGAAGAAAGCTCTCGGTGTGACGATTAAGTCAGCCATTTTGCGGAATTTTTCTCCCCTAAAAATGCTCACCCAATTATATTTAAATATTAAACAGACAAAAGGGATGATGGGACATTAGACACAGTATTCGTTTTTGTTTGTTGTCTTTTATTACACGAATCTGTCTTGTCAATGCGGTTTTACATAAAACGCTTTTATTTAGATAAAGCGCAAAAAGGCACTTTAATGGAAGCAGCAACTCGGTTTGTGATTACTCAAGTTTAATATGTTGTGAGATTTTCCCTCATAGGTTTTCTGTATTTAAGATTAGAGACTCATGAACTATTATAGAGAAAACAAGGGTTTTCGAGGGGAATACTTTAGGAAAAAATTATGGTTTAAGTTTAATATAAAGCGCAAGGAATTGAACAAGAAGAGCACGAAATTAAGAATCAACTGTGGTGAAAGATATTCTCATGTGAAGATATTCTCACATCGCCCTGGTGAAGGAACACCATTAAGACGATAGACTTCGCTTTTCGGCCCATACGAAAAGGACGCCCGGGAAAAAACACTTTTCTACATCGAAAATTGCACAAAATGAATATATTTTTTATACTGCCTTCTAGAGGGTGAAAACAATGTTGGTATGTTTTCAAATTTTCGATGCGTTTCGTATTAACGTAAACATTCACTGTCAAACATGTACGATTTATCAAAAAATATTATTTAAGGAAAAAGTGCTGCTAACTCAACTCTCATAAAGAATTATAAAATTATAAAAGCTACCGACGTAGCTTCTTCTTTCTAAAAATTTTTTTTTTTTTAAATTTCATATTCGTGAAAATTTCGGTGTAGAAAAGTTTATTCTCGATAAACACCTTTTCGAGCGATTTCTGTAGGTAAATTTGAGCGTTGTCTCATTCGCACATTTCGCATTCGCATGTATTGTAAGTGTGCGTGAGCTTATTGTGAGCGGGACAGAATGACAGACGCGGGTGTTCCGCGTGTCGTTCAAAGTCTAGCCTCTTAAGAATTGAAACGTTGCCCGAAATAACTTTAAAGCCGCGCTAAACCGATCAAAAATAAGAAGATGGAGATACGAACGTGGGAGCGAGCGCGCTAACATTAAAAACCATAAAATTCATGCGAAAATTGTGAAAATGTTTAATAAAAGACGACTCGTT
This sequence comes from Limnephilus auricula, assembly GCA_951813805.1. NCBI lineage: Eukaryota > Metazoa > Arthropoda > Insecta > Trichoptera > Limnephilidae > Limnephilus > Limnephilus auricula. Next base: position 4,745,712 of record OX638397.1, read on the forward strand.
TGAAAAACAGCAAAAATTTCGTGGGGGATGTGTCAAGTAGCATTTAAAGAAACATTATGAATTTTTTCCAACATATAACTTGTAAAATAAGAGAAACAAGCGTGTTAATAATAATTTTTGGAGCATACTTTGCGATTTATTTCTATCGAGGGAATTTCAAATAATTACTGTTTCAGCATGAGGAATGTATACACTATCTTAAAGAATAACATATATTTTTTTAAGAGCTTAAAAACTTCAAACGTTAAAGAAAAACGTGTCGGAAATCGGTAGAAATTGGGATTGCGGCCCCTTAACCCTTTGAATCCCAAAAGATTATATTTGTCCCAGCTCACATAGGAGAAATATGATTTTAAAGGTGTTAGAAGGAGAAAACTCTTAGCTTTATATTTAAATCCAGAAATTAACCATAGAAAAATATAAATGTGCAACTTGAAAAAAAATTATGAAACCTTGGGAAATTTTAGTAACTATTTTTACACGGAGTGACAAATTTGTCTAATAAAATATGTATGTGTTTTTATTTTGTTTCGTTAGTTATCATTAATTTTAGTTAGAAAGGCGTAAAATCCACGTAATACGTGGATTAAAAATTTGAATACTTTAAAAATTATATTTAAAAAAAAATTATATTATATCTATTAATAATGCGTATTTTATCACCTTTCAAAAGCAGTTTATAGTTTTCAGATATGTTCAGAAATATTCCGTTTATCTGGATTTTATTGCAAAGCGGAAATATTTTTATCTTCTGACAAAATACGATTTTTGAAGTTAAGTTCCTCTTTCCCTTATTTCTTCACTATTCTCAGCCTCACAACATTCGTGGGAGCATTTGGGACTCTTGTGCGATTTTCACATAAAAACCAAAAAATGATATAAAATCCGGTCTCAATATTAAAACAAAAGTAACCACGGCATTTAACTGCACATTTTTGGACCGCACATTTACCAATATAATCAACTTCATAACCTTCCAAAATATGATGCCTTAAAATGATATAATATGCTCTCCGTAACTAATTGTACGGTAAATTTGTTTTTTGCAATCTTTCTACCACACTTCACTTAAAAACTCGTAGTTTTTACTGCATTAAACATCTCCTAATCTTATACTTCCCCTTCCATCTTCTTACCACTTTCAACCTTACAGCATTCCTAAAAAGGAGTTGTCATAGATCCACTGGCTCCTGGATGTTGGGTGTCATGGATGATGAATGCCTCTTTTTATACATGTGGAAATTTTCAATTTGGTAGGCGTTCCGGGAACCATTTATTGGATAACCAACACATCTGCCATAGGTCAAGTGGTTCGATACATTTGGTGACTTAGCAGGAGTGCCCGGATTCATGGTGTGTTCGGGTCTCGGCGGCGGATGCGTCTGCCCACCAATTGCGTGACAGGCCAAATCGGGAGAGACTGGTTGATGGAGACCCTCTGACCTCTCCAGCAGAGCTCTCTCGGAACATCACCTTGATCCGCAGTAGGAGGTATGGAATCATTCGTCTGTCACTACTGGACACCTGACCCCCAGATTCCTACTCACCCTTTTCATTACGAGAACATAATTTTCCTTCCTTTCCTAATCCTCCACACAGCATCCCCAAAGATGACATAGGCCCTGAGGGGAATTATTTCCTGTGTGGAGGCCCTGAAGAAAAAAAGACGGAAAAAATTTTCATTAAAATAAAGCTTTATTCAGTTACGTACAATAAATAATTCGACAAATATAAAATAAATAGATAATATATACAAGTATAAATTGTATATCACAGCCTCATGTGTTTGAATAATCATAAAATTGAATCCATTTCGACTTCACGATAATCCATTTCTAGGGTGGCCAAATCATAACGGGCGTCTTTGAATTCTTCCAATTCCATTCCTTCTGTAGTGTACCAGTGGACGAATGCCTTTTTGGAGAACATCAGGTCAAACTTCCTATCCAGAGTCTCCCACACGGAGCGAACGGCCGAGGTATTGGCCAACAGCGTTGCTGCACGCTGGACGCTTGCTAGATCAGAGCCGGGCAATGCCGGGGGCGCAAAGCTATTGATGGCGATCTTGAACCCTGTGGGACACCAATCCACGAACCTGACGTTGGACCTTCGTTTCACTACGGCGATGGCTGCGTTCACGTCTCTAGGCATCACATCCCCGCGGTACAGCAAGCAGCATCCTATATTCTTACCTGTATGGGGTTTACACACTACCATTTGACTTTCAGGCTCAAAAAGCTGCGAAGTAATTTCTGGAACCGTCATACTTTCATAGTGGTACCTTTGCAGCGGCGCAATAGGCGAGTGAGCCATGACTAAAAATTGGATCCTGGGAAATGGAACAAGATTCGTCTGGAAGTCGGATAAGTCAGCATTGAGAGTTCCTTCAAACCTCAAAGAAGCAGTGATCGACGAGACGACTACGCTGATAAGCCTGTTCAGGTTACTGTAGGTCGGCCGCTTGATGTCTAGTCTCTTCTGACATATTCCATAGACCGCTTCATTGTCCAACATAATGGCGCAATCAGTGTGCGGCAAACAGCCGTGGGTACAAAGGACGGCATTGTAAGGATCCACCACGGCAGACAACTTTAAAAATACTTAATTTATTTTTAAAAACAGTAATACAATTTTTCTACGAATAATTTTTAATTGTTTCTTAAATAAATACCTTACACGATGGATAAATACCAACTTCAATTTTGCATTTCTGACTGAATTCCTCATTAAGGTTATCCAGGAAGAGCTTTGTTAACCCTGATCCTGTTCCGCCTCCCAATGCATGGAAAACGATGAAACCCTATGAAACGAACAAAATTTGGTGTCAGATTATGATGATGTTTTTGTCATCTTCTACTTTATGGGTATTATCAAGTCCCAGTTTCATTTCCTTTACTTAAAGATCTTTCATCTATATGGCGAATGTGCTATCACAAAAGCCTAAAAATTCCTCTGGGGCCGGTTGTGATATTAAAAAGATGTATATATGATTTAAGTAAGTACCTGCAAACCAGAACAGTTTTCAGCTAGCGTCCTTATTCGATTCATTAAAGGAGAGATGACCTGCCTTCCGGCAGTGTATTGCCCCCGGGCGAAATTGGCTGCATCTTCCACGCCTGTGATGAGTTGATCCGGTTTATAGAGGTCCTTATATTCGCCGGTACGCACCTTGTCTAAAAAAAAATTTGGAGGATCAGAATGGTTGGATTAGGTAAATTATTCTGAAAGTTGCTATTGCAGTGCTGAAGAAATCCAGCCGGAAATCGTGACCTCTAAACCAACAGGGAGACATTGGTCTAGTGGTAGGAGTTAACATTACATGGGAACATTGTTAATAATTATGATTTACAGGGTTCTATTATTTTGTAAAGTAAATAAATTTTTGATTTCATGTTTTTGTTTATTTCTAAAGTTTTGAAAGCGCAAAAATTAAGATATGTATTTAATTTGAATGTTTAAACTTGGTTTCTTCTTTGTTGAAGCTGAGGCCTGTCTCTAATAAATTATTAGAATTTTTTTTAAATTTCGTTAACAGAATTATGTTTCCTAATTCTAGTTCTAAAATTATTTATTATTTATTTATTTTTTATTTATTTATTTATTTATAAGAAAAAAAGTTTTACATTACAAGTGAACATTATGTAAAGTTATACAAATTATTCATCATTATTCTACTACTCCATAAGTTAAGCTCTAGGAGCTCGTGTTTATGGGAGGAGTATTTACATGCAAAAAAAAATAAAATATTCTAAATAAATATGTAATCAAAGACTTAAAATAAATACAAACATTATTTAACATAGCTATACAATTTAGGAAAAAATATGTTTTTGAATTACAATACCAATATACTATATATTTTAACTTTCAACATTGATAATACTAAGATTAAGTAATGGTAAACTAAGGGTACAATATATCATTATCTAATTTCAGGGATTTAATTTGCTTTTTAAATTGTTCATATTTCAAAGTTTCGTATTATAAAATTATATAATTAGTATTGGCTAAGCAATGAATTACCATAAGAAAATTATAATAATGAAATTATCATTATGAAAAAATGGCCCTATAGTCCAGGCAACGAAGACCAAAAAACACCGAATAGCGGGAATAATTCGTGTAGAAGCCAATTTTGGCACAATCGTAGAGGAAGGTGTCCTTAACAACATACTAAAAGTACCGGGGGGTGGGGGTGGAGCTAAGGGTGGGGGGGGGCTCCATAGGTACCTTTTTCAGTTTTTCGTTAATAACTCAAAAACTACTGCCTCTACCGAAAAAATGTGTTTATACTAAATTATCTACATAAAATTCTCTACAAAAAAGTTCTACACACTTTTTTGCTAGGATCAATGCTTACGGAGATATGGAGGGAGGGAAAGTAAAATAATCAAAAAAAATCCGTTTCTATAGTTAAAAATTTAATTTTTATTGTTAAAAATGAAATAATTCGTGTTTAAGGATGTATCTTGACCATAAAATTTCTTCGAAGTTGTTGTAATGTCTGGGCTCCCCTCCCTACCAGCCCTACCACCTTACAATGATGACAAACATGGAGGAACTTACTCCAGACAAAGTTGAAGAGAATGCTTCCTAGGTGTCACGAAATTTCAGAATCATCTGGAATCCCTCTAGGATAATGGGCCCACCGCTGATTTGTGGGTTCAGTACTTCCACGTGGTTACCCTGATGAAGAAGTTCATTGATTCTGAGCGTCGTGGTGTTTGGGACGACCACTTGGCGTGTGTACAGCAGATGATCCCATTCTACCATGCAAGTGGGCACTTCCAGTACGCAAAATGTGCCCATCTCTATGTGCAAGATATGATACAACTGAAAGTTAGGCATCTGGAGGCGTACAACGAGTTTGCAGAAAATGGGTACTTCACTATTAATCGCACAGGTACACCTTGGGCAGGTGTTTGGTCGGATATGGTCATAGCACAAACACTTATTCGCTCCATGAAAAGTTCAGGTGGCCTGACACGAGGAAGAGGAATTACTGATTCTGCACTCGCCAAATGGTTTTGTAAATCACCAGGAGGTACCGCCACCTGCATGTCATTGGAGGAGTTCGCTGAAGTAGTTTTGGCAACTGGAGAGAAGCACGTTGATTTCCGGGTATCACGGCAAACAAGAGATTCACGAAATCGAGCTAAGATTCACGAATGGTTCAATGACCATCCCCCTTTTCCAAAGTTGGATTCACTAATGTCGCTGTCAGCGGGCATCCTGGGGAATTCTAAAATAAACTGCCACAAAGCCCTGAATATTGTAACCAAAACTATGCAAAGTTTCATTGGCAACAAATTTGGTGACATGAAGCAATCTATAAAGAATGTGGTTTTGTCAATAGCCAGTATGAGCAGCACCATTTAAATCAATGGTGCGAAAGTTACTATTAACCCTCCAACAATTTTCCAATGAACTGTCATAGCAAGAAAGAACGCAAAACGCGTATCAGAGCTTTTGACATTTGAATTACACTCGTACCCCCTGTCTCTGTTCAGCGAGGGCGGAATGCGAAAATGAAAACATCACCCCTCTACGATGTTTTGCCAGTAAAGGACAACACAACTCTCGATCTCATCCAGAGCACTAAGATGGTGGTTTCTTTCTCCACCGCGTGAAATGGAAACAGTCCTCCTAGATTTCTTCAATTTGCCATCAGCACATTGCCTATGTACATAAACACTACGGTAAAAATTGTGCGGTGGTTTTTGATGGTTATAGTGATATCAACAGCACAAAACGAGCAGAGCAGAAACGAATAGGGGTCACAAAAATTCTGTTGACATCAACTTTCATGAGAACATGAGCATCACAGTTCGACAAGAGCACTTTCTTGCTAATGAAAGGAACAAAACAAGGCTGATCCACTTGCTCAGCGAGGAAATGACAGCAGTCGGGATTGAAACAACTATTGCTACTGGGGATGCTGACAGCACTATTGTGGGGTGCGGGTTGGATAAAGCTGCTGAACATTTAACTGTAACAATAGTTGGGGAGGATGTGGACCTGATAGTTCTCCTCAATGGATTGGCACCACCATCGATCAATTTGTACTTCATGAAGCTAGGCCGTGGGAATGTGGAGATCAACTTATTTTCGGTGCGACAACTTCAACAGCTTCCAATTGCCAAAACGATTCTCCTTCTCCATAGCTTCTCCGGATGCAACACCACCTCGGCAATACATGGAAAGAGTAAAGTGGAAATCGCTGAGCTCTTTACAGAAAATCCTGGTCTCACCCAAGACATTTCAGCAATATTCACAGATGCCTCAGCATCACCTGAGGATATTGAACAGGCTGGCGAGAAGCTTTTTTTGGCTGTATACAAAGCACCTGCTCATCAAGACAGCCTGAACGAACATCGGTACTCGACAAGCCCAAATCAGACATGGCCATTCTTCCTCCCACCAGAGGGGCTTTAAAACAACACTCGCTCAGAGTATATCTACAGGTAAATCCATTTACTTATAGTTATAAATACTGCTTCCTTTAAATAACAAATATTAATCTGTGATGAATACGTACATTGATCTCATTACTTTCTTACAGATACAACAGTAACTCGGCAACCCCCTACCACCCATCCAAAGGGTCTGGGTCAAGGGGAAGATGGGATACTGAACCCAGCTAACACAAACGATCCTGTGGCACCCTACTCCGTTTTGAACGTGATCTTTTGCCGATGCACAACTGGGTGTGGGATGTGCTGCGGTTGCCGCAAAGCAGGGATTGCCTGCGGCTGCCTCGGCTCATTTACGAACGCAGCCCCGTTGAAGGCAGCATTGGTGACGATGCAAGTTTAGATTTCGACGACTAATGTTCAAAATACATCCTTAAACACGAATTATTTCATTTTTAACAATAAACCTTTCATTTTTAACGATAAACATTTCATTTTTAACAATAAACATTTCACTTTTAACAATAAAAACTGTTTTTATTTTTAAATTTTACTTTTCCCCCCTCCATATCTCCTTAAGCATTAATCCTAGCAAAAAAGTGTATAGAATTATTTTTGTAGAGAATTTTATGTAGATAATTTAATACATACATATTTTTTCGGTAGAGACAGCAGTTTTCGAGTTATTAACGAAAAACTGAAAAAAGGGACCTTTGGAGCCCCCCCCCACCCTTAGCTCCACCCCCACCCCCGGGTACTTTTAGTATGTTGTTAAGGACACCTTCCTCTACGATTGTGCCAAAATTGGCTTCTACATGAATTATTCCCGCTATTTTTGCTTCGTTGCCTGGACTACTAATAATATAACAAAAATGAATATAAACCAAAAAAAAAATAACAAGAAAGTAGTTAATATGAAACAAGCAAAATATTTAACAAAAAAGTGCATATGTATTGGTAATAATAACATCCAACCTAGTAACAACCTAATATATTATAAAATAAAACTTCTTTATACAAGCGATCTATAAAAATATCCCGCATATTACCAGATCATATTTCTCCAGCTTTCAATACTAATTCCAAAATAAAAAAATTAAAAAATCAAAACCGTGATGTTTTTTATTGGAATGTAATGATTGAGACGCACAAATATTTTCTTTAGCGGGTGGTATGCTTGAATGTCATCAGTGTCATCACACAAGGGGGGCGGTCTAACAACTTAAAATATAGTAGCGCCCATCAGCCAAGTTCGTCACAGACACTGTTATGCAAAGTCAAAAAAGCATTCACGTCCCTCGACTTGCCAGAGTTGCATCTCTTTACATTGATTGTTTATTATATATTTATGTTATTTTAATTTATATAATTTTATGTTGAATTGATCTACACTAAAACCTCTAAAAAAGTTTAAATAGCTACTGACCCATGACCGTTGGCTCCGTGTCTACCATCACAGTGCGCGGCACGAGACGGCCCGCTTCAACCTCCGCGAAGAACGGCTCCATAGAGCAGCTGTCCGGGGGCGGAGCCCTAGCCTTCTCCCCGTGGGTGTGGGCCCCCTCGCAGGGTTCCTGAAAGGGCTTTCCGTCAAACCCCAGCCCGTGCTCCCAGCAGTAGAGCTGCCAGCAAGCGACCCCCACCTGCACTCCGGCCTGGCCGAGGTGGATTGAAATGCATTCCCTCTGAAAACGCCTGAATTATACAGCAAAAAGAGTCAAAGATACTTTCCATGGTAAAGACCGCCATTCAGATTCGAAAAAGTTCATGAAATGGTTATAGCCATGTTTGGTGACTGAATAGCAAGGTACTTTCATATCTTCCTCTTTCTCAATAATAATCTATTATATTGCCTCTGATGCCTTTCTGCTTCAACATATTACATTTAGGAATCTCACTGAATCAGGTTACCAAGGAGAAGTTGAGCTGTGGGTTTCGCATAAAAAAGGTCTAGCCAACCGTTTTTTTCACAATTTTCACTAACTAGCTTACATTTCAGTATGTTTATTAAATAAAAATTTCACAGACCAAAACTTACGTTTGAAATATATTTTATATTTTTTAAATCTATTTACATAATCAATGCAAGAATATCCACATAGGAGTGCATTTTTTTAGGATAGAGGTAACCTAATAATGTGTACATACAGACCAAGGTTCATTGGAAGCCATGTTCGATGGCACCGTAAGAAGTAACCTGGAATATGCTAGTATTGTATGGACCATTTACTCCACACTAAACTAAATACATATGTATGCTGGAAGATCCTGAAAAAATGTGTAGTATGTGTAGGTCTGTATGTGGACGCATGGAACTTATCCAAGATGCATGTACTATATGGATTTACTTGAGACAACAAATGGATTTAGCCTGGAATCCAGTCGTTTTGCAAATCTTTCAATATATAGTTTTAAAATAATGCATAACTCTGTAAATAACCCATTCCCCTTGGAATGCTATAACTTATACGTGCATAAAAAAATTGCCGTAGTCGTCGCCCAACTTGTTAAATACACCACACGGCAATGTGATGTTCTAGCACAGTAGAATGACATGACAAATGGTGTTTTTGAGTGAATTTTGTGAAATATGGATAAACTGGTCCCGACTGAAACCGATATTTTTTGTGGAAACTAAGTTTAAAAGTACTGTACTTTTGAAAATCTATGCCTATTAAAAGTGTGGCGGCTTTTTCACAAATTAATTTATATTTTTTTATTATAACTATCTTACCAATAATTGTTAATAATGTTAACATAAGAAATCTTGCACTGTAACCAATGACATTAACTGTAACTGAAAAAATGAATAATCTGTAGTACTGTCATCCTTCTATACAATGTGTCGAGATGAGCAGCTTTGAATCTTACCATTGTTGTTTAATTCTCAGTAGTTTTTCATGGAAACATTGAATTTAGTGCTAACTTGAAAAAAACCAAAAAAAATATTGTCACATCTTTCACGTTATAATTTTACGAATGAACTGCAAAATGTTTTCATTTGTTATTTTATCTGACGTTTCAAGAATTTTCGAAATCATTCTGAATTATTTTATTATATTATTAACCTACCTACTTTTATAATACAGATGAGGGATGGGTCACTACTCATTTTATCAAGATCGGGATTCACGGTACCAGCTCAACCTCTTCGTACTATTTTACACTGTTTTTCACTATAAGAATACTGTTTCTGTATTATTTTCAACTTGAGTACAACACTATATGTATACTGGGAAAAGGCAAATACGCAAGAGTTAATCAATTGAGGGAGGAGCTAAATTGGATTCATATAAAAACAGACTGTTATTTAATATGTTAATTTTTATGCATAAAGGCATGAAAAACCCAAATGCCAAAATATTTTAAGGGTGAAACTGTTTTTACATACATAATTACGAAACCAGAAATATAAATAGAGTTAGATTGCCACCTATGAAAAAAATCACAGAACTGCCAAATAATGTATAGTGGACTAAAGATGATGATGAAATGCTTGAAAGTCTGAAGAATGAAAGAAGAATTGAGGGCTATAAAAGCAAAAACGCCACTCCCCTGAAGAACTGTTCAAGAGAGTGTCGTTTTTGCTTTTAAACCCCTCAATTAATATCTGGTGATGTTTTTTGTAACATAAATTTAAAGAAAATCAAAGAAATTAATGTTTTTAGATATATAAGCTGTATGGTAGAATATTGATTGAAAGGGTAAGAATGGAAACAAAAGATAAAATATGGGATGTACAAGGTGCTTTTATGAGTGGACGGGGGTGCATGGATCAGATTTTCTCTTTGCGTATACTCACTGAGAAGTTTCTGGCAAAAAGCCAGAAATTTTTCTGTGCCTTTGTAGATCTACAAAAAGCATACGACTGGGTCGACAGGAAAAAGCTATGGAAGGTATTGTCCAAGTATGGAGTGAATACAAATCTTGTACAGGCAATCGCGTCTCTATACGAGGGAAGCGCTGCTTGCATAAGGATAAACGGTGGTTTTACGGGGTGGTTTGACCGTAGTTATTCAATCTATACATGGACAATTGTATGCAAGAATTCCGGTCAGTGGTTGAGTGGGCATAGCGTTTGGGTGCCACCCAGGCGTTCCGTGTTCGATTCCTCGGCTGGCTAAGTCCTCCATAACAACACAAACAACATCTTCCGCTTAGTGTGGTGGTAGTAGGAAATTTTCAAATGTTGTTGGGTCATTCGTAACCCGGGAATGTTTGTCTTTCTTTTAAAAAAAAAAAAAAAAAATTGAAGGAGGCGGGAATGGGCGCGAAATTGAATAATATGATAGCATGTTGCCTGTTGTATGCTGATGATGCGGTGCTGATTGCTAATAGTATAGAAGATCTGCAGTCTCTCGTGTCTAGGATGAACGAAGTATGTATGAAGAATGAATGAATGATGAATGTAAGTAAGTCTAAAGTCATAGTGTTTGAAAGAGAGAGTCAGAAAACGGTGTGCAATATAGTTGTGAATGATGAATACTTGGAGCAGGTGGATGAGTTTGTATATTTGGGAAGTATGTTTACGCGAGATGGGAAGGCTGATAGGGATATCGAAAGAAGGGTGAATGCAGGTAACTCCATTAATGGAGGATTGAACGCCGTTGGAGCCAACAAAAAGTTGGCCACAGAAGCGAAGCTAGCAGTCCACAATGGAGTACGTACCCTGATGTATGTTAGTGAAGCGTGGAAATGACAGAGAAAGGATGAAAGTAGACTGAATGCTGTAGAAATGAGATCCCTGAGGCGTATGTGTGGTAAAACCATGTATGATCGTGTGAGGAATGTGGAGATCCGAAAAGAATGCAAGGCTGATGTGAGAGTAATAAGTAAGATTAAGAAAGGGAGGCTTAGATGGTTTGGGCATGTTGAGCGATTGAATGAAGAAAGGAGTGTAAAGAGAATTTATGACGTGAATGTGAACGGTAGAAGAAGCCGAGGACGCCCAAGGAAGACGTGGCACGATCAAGTAAATCAGATACTTGAGTCGGGCCATGTCAAGAGTCAGAATAATAGAAGAGTATGTATGAGAAGATGTATGAATGTGAATGAGGCAAGGAGGGTATGCCAAGACTGAGTTGTTTGGCGGTCCGTCCTCTCTGCCTACCCCTGCGGGAAACGGTGTGATGGTTGGTTAGTTAGTTAGTAAGTTAGTTAGTTAGTTAGAAATATAAATAGAATTAGATTGTCACATATGAAAAAATCACAGAACTGCCAAATAATGTATAGTGGACTAAAGATGTATGATGAAATGCTTAAAAGTCTGAAGAATGAAAGTAGAATTGTGCGGTATAAGAGCAAAAACGCCACTCTCCTCAAAAACTGTTCAAGAGACTGGCGTTTTTGCCTTTAAACCCCTCAATTAATATCTAGTGATGTTTTTTGTAAAATAAATTCTAATACATTTGTTGCTAAACGTATCAAAGAAATTAACGTTTTTAGATAAACGAAATTCGGTGACGAATTATTTAAAAAAAAACAGTTTGTACATCAGGTAATCTATCCTCTTTGGCTGGACAAGCAATGTTTAATCTTTCCATCAACTGTTTTTTATCATTTTCGTTGTTTGTTTTTGGGGTGTTATGCCGTGTTGTGCTACCTCCTTCTTTAGCCGACGTTTCGGACAGCGTTGCAGTGTCCATCATCAGGGCAGATCCGTCGATGTGAATTTGTAGTGTTAAGTGTGTGCTTATTTAGTTGGAAGCGATACCGTGCCGTTAGCTTAATTTCAGAAGAAAGTGAACTACTTTGAAAGGGAAATTAGGTGAAAGCGCAGTATTTACGTTAGCCTGGGGCCCGTCCACGGAGAAATGTAACGAAAATTTCCAACGAAAGTAGTGTCATCTTGTGGCGAATTCTAGAATTAGAAAAACCAATCTGAAGCGAATGTAGCCAATATCAAGGTATAAACAAATGGTTTTATGCTTTTGGCCGTGAAAATCAAAAAACGTATCTGTTTTTTATCAGTTTCTAAGCTAAGTTTTCACATACAAGGTCATTTATAAATTGAGCGAAAATTCTTAGCAGGTGTATTGACTTGACATTTCGATTAGCAGCATGAACAATTTGGAACCTGTTACCTAATCGACTGACACATACGATACCTAACACCCAAGTCGATTATAATGTTCGCTAAATGTAAGCTGACGCCGCGCCGCCCCAGCATCTAACCATATTAATTTGTTTGCCGTCGACTGCGGTCTGGCCTCTTGTAGCTTAAACAAGAAACTGGTCAATCTACATCACATTTAGAGTCGATTTTGTTGTTTAAGAGGGTATTGCCAGAGAATACCGAAAATTATTCCTTTTTAAATCAAATTCTAGTATTGACTCTTTTTTTACAAAAAAAAACATAAATTCATTTTGAAAGATTGTTATTTTATCTGGTACCTGCAGTTTTAAATTTTTGAAAAACTAACGGCAGCTGTTCCCAATCCTACTAATCAATTACTAAGCCAAAATTTTGCCTTAGTATTTGATTAGTGCACAACTACGCTTTTTCCAACACACAAGTATCGCTTAAGCATTTATCTTAACCTAAGGAAGCCGGACTAGTGGCCGCCTCAGTTTTGGACTAGTTCTTAAAAGTGTCAACAGAGTAGAAAAAATACCGCGAACACAATGTATGGTCGATGAAATATCACTGACAGAAGACACAGTTTCGCGATCATTTCACTTCTGTTGTATTGCGTTTATCAATTATCATTTTAATTAATATGGATTGGGAAGTTCGGATGCGTGCGGAGCAGAGACGAAAAGCGGTTAATTTATGCGAAAAACTATGTCGTTTTCGAATATTCGCCAAGCTGTGTCAAGTCCAGTACCTACGGTCAAGCTGACACTTTATTTTATATACATTTGTTTAAAAAATATAAAATGTCAGTTTATGGATAAAAATATTTTAAATGAATTACGTGTATTAATAATAAATCCAACAATTAACTCTATAATATTAATTTAACTTCTTACTTTGTTCTTACTTTGATGTCATTTTATTGTCTATGAAAGTGGGCGAGGCCAGATAACATAAGATGTTTGGGGACAACATAAATCGAGCGCTACCCTACAAAATGCTTGGCTGATCGCGGCCTCAGATGAATCGATTTAAAAGTTAGAAACCGCGGCCGTAAGAATACTTTTAATATACTAAGGTTATACCGTTGGTCGTTGCCAGATTTGTTCAATTTTCAAACGATAGATTCCATTAACAACACAAATTTCAAATCATATAATCAAAAATAAAATTAATCAATTTATAATCTAGTCAACACAGTTTTAAAAATTTAAATTTTAGTTAAATTAAAATCATTAAAAAATAAATCTACAGAGAAATACCTCAGTTAAACTATTTATTTAAGGTCTCACAAACTGAAATATTAAAAAAAATGTGCACTTCTTTTGTTTAGACATTAGAAAAATCATAAATACTTATGATCAAAAAATACTTACAAGAAGTACACTATATTTAATAATTTATCATCGTGCGTTTTAAGCATTTTTATTGGTATAGGTATAGGTATACATTAAAGCAAGTTTTTAATGAAATAAATCGTTATTAAATTTTTAATTTAAAATATTTGATACGGGAAATAATCGATCTTTTTCATTGGAACCTCCCTGTATAGTTGCAAGCATTTTTAAACTTTTATTCTCAGCTGCTGGTCAATCGCTCTTAACTGGCCACTGTGTCTTGTGATTTAATTCCGTTGACTTCTATTCATTTGTGGCTATATAAAATTGCAGATCTATGTAAAACAGCTGCAAACAAATGACGCCCTTAAAGTCAACATAAAAGCTCAATCCAGAAAATTCAGCCTCTTATTATTAGATTAATGTGACAAAGTCATTGAAAATTGAAATTTGAAAGACGTTATGTTCCACACTTATTGTCATATATAATTTCAACAACAAAATTGAGTGGATATTTCACACACATCATTTTAAATTTACATTTTAAAGTCGAGAGTTCTTATTGAAAGACTCTCTACATGTGCGATTTACTTAACAAAGAAACCAATCATCGATTTCTTCACTATAATAATACATTTTATTTATCAAAAAAGCACATTTGACAAGATTACTATTACGATTTATATGGCTGTGGGTTCGATATTCATGTAGCGCAGAACTTGATTAAAATTTGTTAATTTTTGTGCTGTTTTGGCGAAGGATTGTTTGAAATTATTTTTGAAGTAAATACTTCTTTACGCACGCTTGACTTGAGGGGTAAACTGGCGAATTTGTAACGAAAAGTGCGAAAAGAGCAGTGCGCGCGCACATTTTCTTTCTCTCTTCATCTATAATTAATTACCTCCTCTATAATATTTTAACTCCCTTTATAATTAACTGTTATGAAACCCATTTCATAACACTCGCATTTTTAAAACCACAAACTTAAATTTGTTATAGCAGTTTTAATACAAACAAAAATAAAGTTTTTAAAAACTACCTGCCGATGAAGCCGGCTTTTTTAAAGAAACAAAAATTCAACAACATTTCACGCCAATACTGTAACTAGAGAATAATAGAAAAATATGGCAAAAGTTTGTCGCCGGCTCAGCGTTGTTTCTACCCCTATTTTGTTCTAATTTAATTTCACCCTCCAATCCCCACTTGGATTACCCAAGCACGATATGTAAGCCTGATAAATTTCTCATTTGTCTAGCGTCCGGGGGTTGAAAAACTGATTTAAGAACTTTTAATTTGATACATTTTTATTTTGCTATCAACATTGCAAAATTTGGAGGCGGGTTTTGGTACCGCCGCCACGACAATCCGTTTACTGGGTAACCAACAGCACTAAATAATAGATCACTTCAAATGGTTCGTTACATTTGGTGACTTAGCAGGGGTGCCCTGGTTCATCTGGAGAGACGTATTTAGGTTTTGGCGGCGGATGCGCCTGCACATCAGCTGCGTGGAGGGCCGGGTCATGAGAGGCCGGTTTAGGAAGACCCTTTGACCTCTCCAGCTTGTCTTCAAACTGTCGTCTTGCACCACAACGGAAAGGATGGTTTCGTACATCCGTATAACAACAATAAACTTCTGGACACACTGACCCCTAGATTCCTTTGCTCGCCTTATACGAGTACCTTATTGCTCCCCCGAACTACTTCTCATTCCTTTCCTTAAAAATCCCCTCTACAGCATCCTCAAATATGGCAAAGGCCCTGAGGGAAATTATTTTCCTCAGGAGCCTCCCGCTGGGGTTAATGTAAAAAAAATTGCAGTAATCGAAATATTCAACACTGGAGACTTCAGATTTCTGTATTTGATAAAAGGCACGCTCGTAATTAGATCATTGCTCTGCCATTGCGACCATACAGATTAGACTCTATAATTAAATGGCAAACTTACTAGGTTAACGTATGACTAGATTTTTGGTATGTGCGTGTTGTAAATTTTTGTCATATTAATTTAGTACTCTCTCTCTCTCTCTCTCTGGGGTATGAACCTCAAAATGAGAATTTACACGACGAATTAAAAGGTATTCATTGGCTTAATGGAGAATTTTCGGCATTCATTATGTTATTAATAGGCGTTTTATATTAATTCTGAGTACCAATGTTCTTTACAAGTTCCCTCTGTGAGCTCTTTCTCCTTGAGGGTCCTTAGGGCAAGATAAAAGAAGGGCTGGAGATGTTTGCACTCCTCCTCTAGCGGAAAATTAAATTATGTAAAGAGATTTTTCTCTATTTTTACTACCGTTCCTTATTTCTCAGAACAAATAATTAATCTTGCTTATAATATATGTAGTGAGATTACCAGAAATTTAATAATAATATATTAAATCCAAATTTTCAGTCAGAGAAATAAAACGTCCGTTTAAATATAATCTTCAGTATTCACTATAAAAGGATGGCTTCTTGAAAAATGAGATTTCACTCTATAGTAATAATCTTTAACATTTCTTACAGTGAGTACAAGTTATTTATCACAGCACTCGTTCTTTGCCGGCCTCTGTGTTTCCTCTTTCCTACAACATGGCTCTCTTCAAGAACCATATTTACTTCTTTCTCTCCTCAAAAAGACCATCCACATAGCGTCTTAAAAGATGACATAGGCCATGAGGAAAATTATTTTCCTGGAGTTAATGTTAAAATAATCATTTGTGTGTAGTTAATGTAAAAAAATATTATCTAACCTGAAATCAATAAATAATATTTCTACATAATACAGGCTACTAATTGGTAGAATATTTAATATTTGTAATTATTTAATTTATTAATATTTGTAATTACACAGAATAGATCCATTCCTTTCCCCACCCTTCCACCATCCCATCCCCATAGGATAATGTTACTCTTTTCTTTTTATATTTACTTAGTAATTAATATTCATAAATACAGTGAAAATCTATTATTGGTCTAATGATATACACGTATTATACCATACATTATACAATATTTTACTGTTATAAAAATAACGAAATACCTGGAATCACTTGGTATGTACATATATGGATAGAAAAAATGATTTAAAAAAAAATATTGTGTAAAGAAACATTTCAAATCTGTAAAGTCCACGATAGAAACTGATTACTACAATGCATTTATTCAGCCAGAAGAAGAATAAAATTTGCATTATTTAATTAGCAATGATTTCACCGTTTTTATAACAGCAGGGTGGTTGAATTCAAATATGTCAATTTTTTTGTAAACTGGGATTGTTTGTCTTTCTTCAAAATAAGAAGAATAAAACTGAACACTTACTTGTGAAGATTGTAAGATTTGAAAAATTAAACTTTTAATTTTTCAAGAGTTTTGAGTTGATTATATCAATAAACTGTGTCTAATAAAGTTGAACATTTCACAAAAATGTATGTTTTACTGAAAAGTCTTTGTGGATTGCTCAACCGAGAAAAAGTTTACAAACAGCATTAAAATATTTCGTCAAGGCGTTTAAAAGCACCCTTCCTTCCTCCCTCGCCAGTCTCAACTCGTCGTGAATTACCAAGAATAAAGAAGTCTTCCCCTAGTACAAGGTTCAAGGTACGAGGAAGGAGATACGCGGTACTAGTATATCTCACGAAGTACTAGTACATCTCACGTGCAGTGCAGTTAAGTGACAACAACTCAACAGGAGTACTGTACTGAACTGGTCGAGTACCCAGGACACTGTGCTTAGAAAGGAACTTCTCCTCGTGCTTAAGATTCATGTTTTTACGGTGTTTACGTTTTCAACTTTGTCTATGATTTATCTAAGAACTTCCGACAGATCCTTGGCGTTCGGGTGAAAAAGTTCGGCATCCCATAAAATATGAGTTGGTCCTACAACAGTCTCTGGGTGTTTTTTTATTTATTTATCCGTGTATCTATTGTAGTTTTTTAAGATATTTTTTGTATGCCACAATTAAATTAATGTTATTTAAAATAATATTTATTTATTATATGAAGTGTGTACTTTCTTAATTCAAAATGTTTCACAAAACAAAATAATTATTACTTTGAATATTTATAATTTACGGAAGTTCAAAAACGTTTTACCTAGACTTAAAATCCATGCTTCTCATTCGGCTAGCCATATGCACGCTTCGGAAAAACAAAAAAAAATGTTTTTTCGTTGTTTGTTTTTGCAGTGTCCATCATCAGGGCAGATCCAGCAGATCCAATGATGTGTGCTGGATGATCTGCTGGATCTGCTCTGATGATGGACACTGCAACGCTGTCCGAAACGTCAGCTAAAGAAGGAGGTAGCGCAACACGGCATAACACCCCAAAAACAAACAACGAAAATTCTTTTGGCCGTGAAAATCTAAAAACGTATCCAAAAAATATTGTGTCTCCAAAACCTCTTCAATTAACAGAATTAAAACTCAAACACTTGTTTCTGTGAGTGTTTTCAACGCACGCCATATACGAAAATATATATTTTTAAAGCCACACTAACTGGAGTTCCTTATTTCATAACATCCGAGCCTTGATAAGTATTACATTTACATGAACAGATTTCCTCCTATATCGTTAAAATTCATCATTTAGCAAAAGTTAGGAACCTTCCCCCAAGCATCAGATCTTAATGATATTTTCATTTAAGACCCTGTTAGGTCCTCGATTTTCCAAGCAGCGCTCAAGAACGCTCAATCAGAGATCATTGTTGTATATATTTGAATGAAATTAAATGTCGTCCACATAATTTATTTCAGTCTGCAGTCCCCAGTTAATACAATTCAAATATTTGGAATTTATTTGCACTTAGCTTCATTAATCACGAAAACTCGGATAAAACAAGGGACCTCTAAGAACAATGACAGAAGACCTTATCCGTTTTTAAACTTGTCAAGATAAGATGATGACAAAAACAAAATGATAAACTAACACCATTTTGATTATGACTAATGACGGAGAATTGAACCGCAAATTTCTAACCGAAAACAGTTTTCGAGAGGTCTAAGATTGACAAATGAGGGTGTTTTTGTGTTTGTAAATCATCCATTTTCAATTTACTACCTACTACTTACGGTTTTTTACATAAAAAAATTCGTAATTAACGCGTAGTTATATATGTTTGGCGTGTAGGTTATTAGTGGGCAGACACGCGGAGAAAAATGTTATTCGAAAATACGATAATTTTATTCGTAAAACGGTTAAAAACGGGACTGAAGTTCTTACGAACAAATTGACAGTGTTTCAATGTTGATTGGCGGAAAAATGTAAGAATAAATTATTATTATTAATTATTAGAACAAATTTCCGTCATATGCATTATTGGTACAACGTATTTTTTCGTTGTATCGTCATGTTTTATTATCAGGGCAACTAGATAAAACATTTCTAAACGAATGTTTTGTAAATATGACCTAATTATTACTATTGTTTGAGAGACTTTGACATGATTTTTGAGACATTCGTAGTTTATTTGTATATTGTAACACTCGTGACCACCTCACAAGAGTCCCAACAGCTATCGTCTGGAGCCAGTGAGACTATGGCATCGTATATTCTTAGCAAATATAATTTTAAATGATTGATTTTTTTTCTTCTAAAACTTCCCAACTGCTCCCGTCAGGAGCCAATGAGGCTATAGCATCCCCAATTGGGCTATGTTGTGAGGCTGAAGGTAAGCGGGAAAGGGAAGGAGATGGGGCAGAGGAAGGTGGTGAAGTACCTAGCTATTTAGATCTATTCACGTACGGCTAAAGCCATTTGAAGCAACGTTTCAATTCTGAATGGTGGTCTTACACCAGGGCGATACTGAGAGTATCTTCCCCTCTGGAACGTGCCGCAAATATACTTTATATTATTTTCATTAATTAATTGTGAAATAACACAAATTAATCAAATAAAATTTATATGCGCACGCCGGGTTCGAACCCACGACCTTCGGAATGGGAGTCCAAAGCTTTGCCCCTGGACTACGCCAGCAATCGAATATATAATAGTCTATGGTGTAGTTACCTATCTCTTTAGTAATAATTCAAAAAAATGTGGCCTAACTAGTTCGGTTGTGCGTTTTTTACATCAATGGGTTGGCGGAAGTACCTACAGTGCTACACGTATAAGTTGGCGGTGGCGTAACCATGAACTAACGCTATAGCTTTATATTATAGTTTGGCAACCACACCTAGTATCGTTATGTCATAGACGACATTATCTTATATTTCGTCAACTTATACGTGCAGCACTGTAGCGTTATTATTGCGAACGGAAACCCTTTTTCTTCTTCCATTTCTGCAAGGCTGCTAATTACACTGGCCAATGGTCGTTACGGTTTATTTATTTTAGCTACTTATAGGTAAGGTATATTAGATATGAAATTAAACAATGTTTTCACTTTGTTCCACTTGTTTATTTACACCAGGACCGGTTTCGTCCTACTATTGACATTTTCAGACTGGTAGTTGAAATTCTTATGCTACGGAATTTATACAAACTTAGGTAGGGGGGCACAACATTGTCTCTATATGATGAATGTTTCTATTTTGTTAATTTAAGGTATTATCAGTTATTTTGTTAAGTTAAAATGCATATAGATAATTATAAAGTTTATTATTAATATTATGAATGATGATACATAGTAAAAGGTTATTTTTAATTGACATGAATCTATATGAATTTATATAATTGAAAATGTTTGTGATCACTGATATTTTATTTTGGTAATGTTGGGATATTCCCTCCTTGTTGCTTAGGGCTAAATTGACAAATATTGATAGCACTATGGTAAATATTGTTATTAGGGTTCTACATATATTTGGGTTTTTACATTTTTAATTACATACTTGAATTACACCACTGCTCTCTGAAGTTATTCTAAGTGAATTATAATGGATATTTTTATTTTTATTTTTAACTTTTTGACTTAAAGAGTTAAACCTCAAATTATAATATTTTAATTAATGAAGATAATATTAGCGAAAGTCAATCGAAAATCTGAAACAGAAAAATCAGAAAAAGATACGGATACATCTGGGACTCGAACCCAGGTCCTCCGGCAATCCGGGCCGACGCGCTAACCAACTGCGCCAACGTATCCCTATCCGATTCGGTCATTTTTAACTGTATCATACTTCGACTGAGAACCACCAACATTATTTTTCATTTTTCTTATCGCATATTTTAGCAGTTGGTTAGCGCGTCGGCCCGGATTGCCGGAGGACCTGGGTTTGAGTCCCAGATGTATCCGTATCTTTTTCTGATTTTTCTGTTTCAGATTTTCGATTGACTTTCGCTAATATTATCTTCATTAATTAAAATATTATAATTTGAGGTTTAACTCTTTAAGTTAAAAAGTTAAAAATAAAAATAAAAATATTTCATCCTAGACTTGCAGATAAAGTCAATAGATGTCGCATATTAATAAAAAGTGATAAAATTTATCCTGACACTATCTAGAGGGCATTTAGTTCGAGTTGAATCTTGCAATCACACATAAAGGTAGCAGCCAATAAAAATATGCGATAAGAAAAATGAAAAATAATGTTGGTGGTTCTCAGTCGAAGTATGATACAGTTAAAAATGACCGAATCGGATAGGGATACGTTGGCGCAGTTGGTTAGCGCGTCGGCCCGGATTGCCGGAGGACCTGGGTTCGAGTCCCAGATGTATCCGTATCTTTTTCTGATTTTTCTGTTTCAGATTTTCGATTGACTTTCGCTAATATTATCTTCATTAATTAAAATATTATAATGGATATATTAATGGTGATTGAGCTCAAATATCAGTGATCACAAACCTTTTCAATTACATAAATTCATATAGATTCATGGCAATTAAAAATAACCTTTTACTATGTATCATCATCCATAATATTATTAATAAACTTTATAATTATCTATATGTATGTACCTTAACTTAACAAAATAACTGATAATACCTTAAATTAACAAAATAGAAACATTCATCATATAGAGACAATGTTGTGCGCCCCTGCCTAAGTTTGTATAAATTCCGTAGCATAAGAATTTCAACTACCAGTCTGAAAATGTCCGTAGTAGGACGAAACCGGTCCTGATGTAAATAAACAAGTGGAACAAATTGAAAAAATTGTTTAATTTCATATCTAATACAATGGAATTCCACCATGAATTAACAATTAAAAAACTAGACGGTAAGGTATATTTTTTTTTTATCAAAAACGCGGAAATGCTTTTGGATTTGTACATCCAAACACCGATCAACAACGCCGGAAGAAAACATAATTTTTGTTGCAAACAATAATGGTATATAAAAAAAGTTTAATTGAGATATATTTTTTAATTTAGCTCACTCAAAACGAAATCATTCATAAATAATTTTATAAAACCATTTTTTTTTAATAACACTCGTTGTCTCTTCCTTCTTTTTGCGTTATCTTTTTTTTGCCTTGGAAAGGCAAAAACAGCTTTTTTTTTTTTTTCTTACAAGAAAGACAAACATTCCCGGGTTACGAATAACCAAACAACATTTGAAAATCTCCTACTACCACCACACTGAGTGGAAGATGTTGCTTGTGTTGTGATGGAGGACTTAGCCAGCCGAGGAATCGAACACGGAACGCCTGGGTGGGACCCAAACGCTAAGCCCACTCAACCACTGACCGGCTTTTTTCTTTTTGCTTTCTTAAGCATCCCTTCTTGCCCGCTTTGGTTCTTCTTGCTTCTTCCTTTTTGTAAGTAGAATCTGCATTGTATATTTTTGACTCACACAAACAGATTGCAGTGAAAATACCTGATTAAAAACAAGGAAGTGAGAGGAGTCAAGAAGAATCAAAGAAAGGCGATAATAGTAAAGAAGGAGCAATAAAGCGATAAGAGAGGCTGGATTGGGCAAGAGGAGGCAATAAGAAGACAGAAGAGACCAGAAGATTCAAGAACGGTCAAAAGCGCGCAGGATGACTCAAGATGCAGAAAGAGACTAGGGGAGCCAAGAAGAGGCGGGAAGAGGATTGAAGAAGTTAGAAGAAGCAATAGGAACTAAGGGATAGATAAGAGAAACCAAGAAAAGACGAGACGAAGTAAGAAGAAGCTAGGAGAGGCTAGGTAAGGAAAGGCCAAGAAGAAACAAAATAACGGAGAAGACCCGAGAACAGTTTTTGAAGATGAATAAGGAAGAAAAAAACAATGCTTTATCAATTCCTTTATTCCTGCCCATCCTAAATTAAAATTTCGGCTTTTTAGGTTTCCATGTATACCGAACGATTAAAGTCCAACCTCCTCCTTGTCCTCAGAGCACGTGTGTCCTAACAAATTAGTACCCCAGGTGTCTAATTAGTTAATTTATATATTTTGTAACAGGGATTATGGGAAACTTAACTTCACCATTTCAAATGGTCGTGTTCTTGTTTAAATTTCACACATTCTTACCTTTACACATTCCTTCGTACCTGCATACTTTAATACATAAACACATTTCCAGTATGTAAATGTTAGTCACTATTTTCGTGGTCAGATTTTTCTTAAAATCTTAAAATTTATATAAATACAGAAATTATTCGATTTTATTATGTGAGAGTAGATGGAATGGTGATTTTGGGAAAGAGGGAGAACGGTGGGAGGAGTCAACAGAACACGGAAACATTGTCAAGAATGGTGGTTTACATGGTGCTTTTATTTTGTTAACTAAATTAATTTGTGATTTGATTTTTTTGTTTATATCTAAGGTTACAGTATGTATTCATTTTTGAATGTCTAAATTTGGGTTTTTCTTTGAAGGTTGAAGCATGGTTTGTCTCTATTAAGTGATTAGCAAACCCGAAATAGTTATTAAGGTATTTCGTAAACAGAGTTCATTTTTGCTGATTCCAGTTCTATAATTTTTAATAGTCTTACCTACATACTGTGCTTCACAATCATCACTTTCTAAAGTGTACAACGTTTTTTTATTTATTTTTTATAAATGTCCTTGTTATCAATTATTTTTGAAGTAAGACTACATTACGGAGGGAAGAAATATTTTAAATCGGAAATGACGTTCGATTTTGCATTTCATCATATTACCATCGTAGGTATGGCAACAATGAGTGCAAAGCTAGCAACGAATAACAAAACTTCAAAGCAAACTCCAACGTCAGACATCACCCGTTTATTTTTGTTTACTATTGCATAAGGTACGTTCAACAGGTTTTGTTGATTATCAAATGATTTAAGTAAAGATTTTGGTTGAACCTTATGACTTGGATTATTTTTTACGATGAATATTAAACATTCTTCTCTATGATTCTTCTGAATTCTAATTGAAGTAAAAAGTGGCAGTTGTGTGACAATAAAAATAGTGTTGTTTAGAATTCAAATGGCTAAATCGTAGGAAAATTTTACCCCTTGGTCTGTAAACAATTTTAAAAGAAAAAATCAACAACCTAATCATATCGTCCGCCGAAAAAAACGCCTAAAAATGTAAGTTTTTATTTAGTTTTTAGTCAAAGAAGTTTTACTTCTACCGCGCGGAAAGGTTAGACGCAATATTTTTTTTTTTTGGATTGTAATTGTGAAATAAGACTTTTCTAAACAAAATGTTACGTAACCACTGGAGCGACAGAGCAATTTAAATCTTTTTTCGCGGATTGCTAAAGGAAATTTGTCCGCCCACTTTAAAAAAATCATACCTCCTAATTTGAATATGGAGACATAAAAACTGATTATAGTTCTATGTAGCCAATGAATTCACCTACTTTTGTTTATTATAATATATTCGTCGAATTTATAAAAAAATATTATTAAATCTTTAACCTTAAAACATTTTAAACAATATAGAGAATATTTATTTTGTTATATTTTGAATGTACAATATATTATGTAGTCGCTTTAATAAAAAAATTGCCACTTCTTGGCAAAAAAGCAATCCGTGAAATTGGTTTTAGAAATAGTGCCATAATGTGGCAAAAAAATTAATGCCCAAGAAATACAAAAAAATATTGAAAGTGTTTTGATGACCTTATGCTCAGTTCTCTACATTTTGACGGCCGGCGTAGTCCAGGGCCAAGGCTTTGGACTCCCATTCCGAAGGTCGCGGGTTCGAACCCGGCGTGCGCAAATAAATTTTATTTAATTGATTTGTGTTCTTTCACAATTAATTATTTAAAAATAATATATAGAATATTTGCGGCACGTTCCTGAGTTAAAGATACTTTCAGTATCGACCTGGTGTAAGTCCACCATTCAGAATTGAAACGTTGCTTGAAATGGCTTTAGCCGTGTTTAGTGACTAGATCTGAATAGTCGGGTACTTCCCACCTTCCTCTTCGTTATCTCCTTCCCTTCCCCGCTTACCTTTAGCCTCACATCAAATCCCAATTGGGGATACCATAGTCTTATAGACGGGAGCAGTTGTGACTCTTTGGAGGTGTTAACTAAAAAAAAAATTATAAATAAAGTACGAAAATACCTAAATTACAGCGAGAAAATCAAATTTCGTCAGATAGGTGTACTAAGTCAGCACGTAGCAAATAAATAGGTAAGTCCAAATGGCATAAGTCAAGTTAAGTTGTTTGTGGTTTAATCCATGTTCCTACCCGAGAACACGACATTTAAGGCGCCCCATGGTGGAATTTGCATTTTAATTGAAGGTAAATTTGGTTGTTTAGGACCCAAGGTCGAGTTTCTCTTTGAATTATTCATTTTTTAACATCCTTATAAAAAATTACCGAAATATGTCATGAATTTGGAATACCACGCTCACAGGACGGTTTTGGTAAACATTTTTCGGAGATATTAATATATTTTTTTAAATATTCATGTTTATGCAAAATTGACCGAGCGATGGTTTTATGGAAATAATTATAATGAACAGTGGAATAATTCAGGCTACAGATTTTTTTCAATTGTTAAATGTGATACTCGGTGCTCAGGTACTCAGATGTACTACTGTTTTTCGATGAGAAATGAACTATATTCGGTTTTTTCAAAATGTATTTATGATTATTAGCAGCTAGAGCAATAATTCCTACCATGCATCTTAAAATTCATAAAATATGTATTTCAAACATGTCTCACATAAGTCATAATAACTTTATTTATTTTTTTATTTTATTTTTATTATACATAAATTAGTAGTATCTACCCACCGAATTTTTATCTTATATTTTAATTCTTAATATAATTTCTCCAAATGTTTTCATATACCTTGTTTAATTAAAGTAAATACATAATAATTTAATAAGTAAATACATACAAGTAAATAATAAGTAAATACCAAGTAAAGTAAATAATTACTAGTTATAGTCCCAACTGCTACCGTCGGGAGCCAGTGAGACTATGGCATCCCCATTTGGGGTATGTTATGAGGCTGAAGGGGAAGTGGGGAAGGGAAGGAGACGAGGAAGAGGAAGGTAGGGGGAGTACCTGGCTATTCAGATCTAGTCACTAAGCACGGCTAGAGCCATTTCAAGCAACGTTTCAATTCTGAATGGTGGTCTTACACAAGGGCGATACTTAGTATCTTCCACTCTGGAACATGCCGCAAATATACTATATTATATTATTTTAAATAATTAATTGTGAAATAACACAAATCAATTAAATAAAATTTATTTGCACACGCCGGGTTTGAACCCGCGACCTTCGGAATGGAAGTCCAACGCCCTACCGCTGGACTACGACGGCTGTCGAAATTTATGTTCTTGATTATGTATATTATATATAACATGTACCTTTATTACATATATTAATACACATCATAGTAACAGTGAACAAATTAAGAAACCCACCTAATTTATATCTTATATTGTAATAATAAATAGAATTTCTTCAACGTGTTATATATTTTCATAAAAACTCGTTCAAACATTCGGGTGTAGAAATATATATAATAATGTTTTTATTTTTCTGTTAATCGAATCAAAAAGTGATTTTTTTTTTATTATCTTAATTTACTGTTCTTGACTGTGAATCTCTAAAATACGGCAATGTAATTAATTTATTATTAAGTTCTATTAATAACAACATGTACTGATGTGAACTAAACCAGCCCCCTAGCACAATCGATCGTTAAGGATTGTATCGATAACTTTCGGTAACTTCTCATCGTTCCCTAGTACAACTGCAGATCGCTAATGTACAAACAATTGATGTCGAATATATTAAGGACAGTCATTGTGAACTGTCACTAACACATAACACAAGTCATTGTGAACTGTCACTAACACATAACACAAGTCATTGTGAACTGTCACTAACACATAACACAAGTCATTGTGAACTGTCACTAACACATAACACAAGTCATTGTGAACTGTCACTTATCGTTGGAGGTCTGCAGTCATGCTAGGGAACGATGAGAAGTTACCGAAAGTTATCCTATCAGTCGTTATCGATCGAGTGTGCTAGGGGCCCAGACCATTTGACTGTCTTAAGAGCGATTGACTAGCGGCTGAGAATAAAAGTTTAAAAATGCTTGCAACTGTACAGGGAGGTTCTAATGAGAAAGATCGATTATTCCCCGTTGCAAATTTTTTTAAATCATAATTTTAATATTGAAACTTGCTTTATGTACATTCGAGTAAGCAATAAAAATGTACAAAACGCACGATGATAAATTATTAAATATCGTGTACTTCTTGTAAGTATTTTTTGATCTTAAGTATTTATGATTTTTCAATAATGTCTTAAATATTTTTTTTAAATATTTTAGTTTGTTAGACCTTAAATAAATAGAAAAACTGACGTATTTTTGACACAAAAAAAGGTTCTCGGATTTATTTTTTTATGATTTTAATTTAACTAAAACTAAAATTATGTAAACTGTGTTTACTAGATTATATATTGATTTATTCTGATTATATGATTTGAAATTTGTGTTATCGTTTGAAAATTGAACAAAACTGCCAACAACCAACGGTGTAACCTTAGTATATTAAAAATAAACTAAATTTTTCATAATTTTCAAACTGCATGTACCAGATAAAATAACAATCTTTCAAAATCAATTTATATTTTTTTGTGAAAAAGAGTCAATACATCTAGAATTTGATTTAAAAAGGACTAATTTCCGGTATTTTCTGGTAATACACTCTTAAAACGGGAAACTTTCCTAGTTGGACAGTCAAAGCTTTCTTACAATGTATGCATATGAATATTTTTTTTTTTTAAATAAATAAAAAAATAAATTTGGAATAAATGAGGTAGGTTGTGAGGCATGGGATGGGAAGGAGATGTAGTAGTGGAAGGTTGGGAAGTACCTGGTAATACTGTTATAGTCACTAAAAATGGCTTTAGTTATTGAAAGCAACGTTTCTTTTCTAAATGGTGCTCAACCAAGTCAAATACTAAGAATGTCTGCTACTCTATGTGTATTTGTTATATAAAAGTTAAAATAAATATTTTTTTATGAATTTTTAAAAATATAATTTTAATTTAATTTAATAATGTTATTAAGTTCTGCAAGTATTATAGATTTGTATTTTCGTTAAAGCCATTTTGGCTTACAAGGCCACTTTCAAACTGTGGTTGAAACCACGTTTAGGCGATTTATATACGATTTTAAATGTTTATTTTAAACATGCATAAATTGATTAGTTACTGATTAAGGGTTAAACCGATGTATGTTTTCTCCGTACTAATTGTTAATGCGTTCTTAGTTTTTTAATAATGACGTTATTGAAATAAATTATTTGAATGCGTTATATTGCTTAGGTTTTTTGAAAATAGTGAGAACGGGAGAATAAATTATTTTCCGTACTTTATTAATTGGTGTTAAATTGTTGCTAAATAAATCTACTTGAATAATTAGAAATCAATAAACGAACGAATGACCCTAATTTAACAATAATTAATAACGTACGGAAAAAAATTTAATCTCCCCTTCTCGGTATTTTCACAAAACTTAAGCAATATAACGCATTCAAATAATTAGTAGCAATAACATCATTATTAAACAATTAGGAACGCATTAACCAATTAGTATGGAGAAAACATACATCGGTTTAACCCTTAACCAGTAACAAATCAATTTATGCACGTTCAAAATAGACATTTAAAATCGCATATAAGTCGTCTTAACGTGGTTTCAACCACAGTTTGATCATGGCCTTGTAAGACGAAACAGCTGTAACGAAAATACATGTATATATATAATACTTGCAGAACTTAATAATAACATTATTAAATTTAATTTAAATTATTTAACAAAAAAAATTAATGGAGTTTTTTTAATTATTGGAATTAAACACAAAAACAATGAATACTTTTTTTTTAAATTTGTTTAATAATAGTAAGAACCAAATCTTATCTCTATTATTAGCCGCTCATCATATTTTCACTATTTTAGAAAGTTGCATTCGTTATACTAAATGAATCTGATAATTTAAAAACACTTTAAAATTTTCAATATTCTCTGATCCTTAGTGCACGGTGGCGGTGTCAAGTAAACTTGACGCAGGCGATTAATCGTGAATTCCACTCGTCAGTCAACGTCACATCATTGACACTTGACACACTCTTGTATGTTTGCAGTCGATCATCAGTGTCTAGAAAATATATAAAAGATTATCGGTGGCATCGTTTGCCGGCCTCTTTCCCGGCTAATAGAGAATAATATGTACCTAATAGGGTATTTTCACAAACGAGGGATTCTGTTGAAAATGTATGGAATATTTAAAGATCATTTTTCTGATTTTAATCATCCTGCTAAAAATGTTTATTGAAGTAAATACTTCTTTACGCACGCTTGACTTGGGGGGTAAGCTAGCGAATGTGTAACGGAAATTGAAATGCGTTGAAAAGAGAGAGTAGTGCGCGCGCACATTTTCTTTCTCTCTTCCTCTCGTAACCAGTGCATGAAATATTTCAGTCAGTATTTTGAAATACCAGTGTTACGCGGAAAGGAGCGGGCAACGATGCGCACGGCTTGATCGGGCGAGGCAAATGATAATAAATTTAAATAAATATTTGTAGAAAGTTAAAATATGTATTCCTTTCCATTGTAAGAATATGTACTAAAACACAATTTGGCTGTCCTGAAACGGGAATCCTTCCCAGTTGGACAGACAAAGGATCATCTTGTATTGTATGTTTGTATTATATAAATAAATAAATAAATAAAAAAGTATACATGTTTATATATTATACATATAAACATAAATATATGGACATATATATAGATGGAGCTAAAGAAGTATTTACTTCAGTCGTGTGGTCTAAAGCACACTCGTGTTTTTTTTATTATGTTTTCTTTCATATTGAAACTGACAAAACCAAAACGGCTGTGGTTGGCAACGACGCTACATACGCTGTCAACAAATAAACTAAGTACTACTGTCAGAATGTTTTCAAAGCCGGGCAACGCTTATGACGTCACACGTCCAAAATGTCGTTTTTGCGGTATTACAAAAATGGAAAACTTTTATTCGCTGTAGAAAATGTATTCGTCAACATATAAATAAAATAAAAATGTCCTAATAATCGTAATTTTGTGCTTAATTTTTTAAGCAATTTAAAAACGTGGATATACCCTATTCCATTGAAAAATGTTTTTTTTAAGATTAGCTGAGTTGTCGAAAAAAGATTCCGGAACTCACAATTTTTTTAGAAATATCGTGTACCTTGATCATAATTAAATATGTATGTTTTTCGATCATTCTTTATATAGGCGATGGTTCGAGAAAATCTGATTTGAAAACATCAAAATATCTCTCTAAACCAGTCTCTCCCGGTCTGATACGCAGTAAGTTAACAGATGCATCCGCCGCTAAGACCTAGACAAACCTCACCCAGTGAACCCGGGCATCCTTGCTAAGTCATTAAACGTAGCGAACCACTTGGGTTAGCCTGCGGCAGAGGTGTTGATTATCCAATAATTGGGGCGGCGGTACTCATACTCGCCTCCCAAATTGCTTCCCAACTGCCCGAAGCCAGGGTGACTTCGGCATCTTCATTTAGGAAGTAGGGAAGAGAGGGAGATGGGCAAGAGGAATTTAAAACTACCTGGCTATCCAAATCAGGTCACCAAAAACGGCTGCCGTACAACTAAGTTTCGATTGTGAATGGTGGTCTCCCACTAGAACAACACTGAGAGTATATTTCACTTCAGATTTGTAGAAGGAAGAATTGAAATGGAAGTTGGGTCGTTCTAGGAAGACATGAGATTATAAATTGGCTCATTAGGACCCTTTTTCAAAACTGGCGAAAGAAGCCCTCCGTACAAAAACAATTAAAATATAATAATCGTTATAATGAACCTTCCTTTGAAATTGAGTGCAGATTCAAGCCAGTTCAGTTCTCGAATCTTCTCTGATAATTATTTACGTCATCCCTTACAATAGAGCTTTGGAGGGGGTGGAAGGGGTGGCATTGTTCCCGGCATCTGGTCTCGCGGCACCACAAACACATTGACTAATGTTTGGACGTTTACCAACCAACTAGTGGCAGTACCTACCACCTACCCCACCACCTAAATGGATAATTAACATTCACTCTAATTTAAAATGCGGATTTCAAGAATATTATTGTAATTACACAGATTTTTTTCTGTGAAATATTAGAGGTTTGTTATTTTTACTAAGTTACGTTGTAGATTATTATTTGAAAAATTATCAATAAACGATTTTGTGTAAACTACTCAAATGTTTTTTAATTAGTAGATTTATCTTTTTTATTTTTAATACATATTTTTTTTTATGTTATAACATGAAAAGTTAATTTATAACCTTTTTAGTCTTCCTCATTGGGGGTTTCTGTAACTGTTTAATAAAATTCCTCTCATTTGACTTCTTTAAGTAAGGATTTGATTTGTTATTTGTGATTTATCATATTAGTATATTGTTTATTGTTTATTGAGGCATTTTAAGTAGGAACATAGTTATCTATGTCCTAATACAATCCGTATATATTATATACATAATTAAAGTAATACATTTACAAAATATCAATCACATATTTACGTAATTTAATTTGAAATGTTTTTATGTTTTCTTCTAATTTTCTTTCTTCTGGTAATTCTCCAAATATCTTCAATGCTCCGTACATCAACGAATTTTGACTCTGTGTTTTTTTCCTGAAGGGGAGTCTCAGTTCATTTCTTTTCTTCGTCTCATATCTGTGTTTGTTCTGCAGTTTATCAATTTTTCTTAGAAATTCAATAGCTGTATGGCCATTGATTATCTTGTAGATTAACAAAATAGTAATATAATATGATTTAGTTCATACATTACTTAAGTTGTGTATGGGCTCTTAGGGTCACGTGGTCTCGTTGCCGAGTTGTGCCGAAGGTGACCAAAGATAAATGTGCAGTGTCGTTAGTTCAGGAGCTCCACAGATAAGTCTTTCAATAAGTCCTGTAGTACTGGAGAATACAGGTCCGAAGACTTACAAATTACGAATGTCTCTGGGAAGAACAAAGGAGACATTACAAATTTTGAATTGTAAAATCTATTGCATTGTCAGTTTTCTTCATTGCTGGTAGACGTGAATTATAGAGCTTAGTGGAGGTGAATTTATAGTTCCTTTGACAAAGGCGGTTTTAATATTAGGCAAATTTAGAATGTCATTCTGGTTAGCTTTTATATTGTGAAAGTGTGTTCACTTCGGTTTTTAAAACAAAATTAGGGTGTTGTTAAAAAAATATTAGCCCAGATATTTTTAATGTTTGAGAATGCCAAATACTTTAAAATTAAGGAGCTCTTAGGATGGTCTTTATGTTTTTTTCGTTGTTTGTTTTTGGGGTGTTATGCCGTGTTGCGCTACCTCATTCTTTAGCCGACGTTTTGGACACCGCAACGCTGTACGAAACGTCGGCTAAAGAAGGAGGTAGCGCAACACGGCATAACACCCCAAAAACAAACAACGTAAATGCTTTTTGCCGTGAAAATCTAAACGTATCTGGTCTTTATGTTTTCCTATTTGATTTGAGGTTCATATTTGATACGAGAGCGGCATAGAAAATAATTTATTATACTAGAAACTTTTCATTATATATCAGCGAATGTAAGTTTCATCAAGATAGTGAATGTAAATGACTAACTTTTAAACTTATTTGAGATGCTGATTTCCCCAAAAGGAATACCCATTGCTTTACTAACACATAAAACCGACAAGACTAATTTGAAAAATTGTAAAATGTATCGGTAATTTTTTAAAATACACAAATATTTATTAACATCAGTACCCTACCTCTGTACCTAGAGGCTGGGTCTATGTATGTATCATTATTTATCGTATTACCAACGCTTATCATGATCGCGTGATTTGATACGAAGTAACACCGGTCGGACGAAGATTAAACAAAACTGTAGACTGTTTGATTGTAAAATCTTAAATATGGGATGTTTACAAACGAGTATAATTGTAAGATTTTTTTGAAAAGTGGTATTTTACTGTGCTTTGGAGCTACAAACATAAAAAAAACCCTAAAGAAAACAGCTAATGGTAATGCATAACGTAATAAATTCAGCGCAAAACCATTTCTGGCGATTAATTTCGTGTGCATTTCACTGAGTAGTGTTGCAGTTCATATCCAGATATGATATTATTTGCAAAGTGCATTTAAATTCCGCTCCCCCGGGTCGGCCGCGACTCGCATAGTTTATTTCCTGGTGGGGAACTTGCCTGGTCGTCAGAACTATATCATCGCCAGCAGCTCGGTCATTCGGAACATATTTACTTGCTGGTATCACCCGGACTCGGACCTAGCTAAAGTTG
This sequence comes from Limnephilus auricula, assembly GCA_951813805.1. Lineage (NCBI taxonomy): Eukaryota > Metazoa > Arthropoda > Insecta > Trichoptera > Limnephilidae > Limnephilus > Limnephilus auricula. The sequence goes on from OX638397.1 coordinate 4,779,174, forward strand.
ATAATTGTGCAGTTTGTCGTATCGGTTAATGATGCTGTATTGACCGTTGACATTTTCGACGTCAATTGCAGACAGTTTACCGACTATCTTTTGACAATCACACATCAATGTCACAAAACTGTGAAACTGCATACATAACCTTTTTTACTTTTACTTTGCTATGGTATTCCCTAACAACCTTTTCAAGTTTTACCATCATAAAGAAACACAATAATGTCCATCGCTTTCACATTATTACACGGATTATCTTATTTAGTGTTGTTAATTCATCAATGTACACACAATATATATATATACGTTATGTTACTATCTTCTTACTTCTTCCAGACAGTTTATCCCCGATAATTGCCCGCCGGCATACTTATATACAATATGCAGTCGGTATAGGGAATATACGGTATACCTACTTACACAAAAAAAACTAAGTGTCCCTGAAGGTGGTGTGCAGAGAGGATGTACCGCCTAATATCAGAAAAAAAATACTTTCACACAGGAGGACTTAGAAAAAAAATAATTTCACTCGGGGACTATGTCATCTATGAAGATGCCGTGTGAACATGGGTCTTTAAAAGAGGAAACACAGAGAGATAATATATATAAATTCATCAAGGATAAAATTACTTGTCTATATACTGTATGAATTGTATTTTTTTATTTCAGCGACTATATAAAATAATTGGACGTACAAAGTATAATGGTATATTTAGGTATAGATATTGTATTTCTTAGTCCTCCTCAATAGAGAGTTCTTTGCTGTGGCGGACTAAATTTATTTAATTAAAGTTTATTTATCTCTTATATAGTTTTAACTGTCTTTATTGGGATTTGTTTCACTAAGATCTTTCTAAAACAAATTTTAATTGGTTTTATGTCTTGGAGAAAATTATGTTGCAAAGTGTAGTTTCTTTTTCCAAAAGTGGTTTTATAACTTGAAATGTTTTTTATGTCATTTTTGTTCGATCTAGTGTGATGGATGCACGGTCTAGTACAGGATTCAGTATTTTTGAATAGCTTCAATAATATATTTTTGGCATATATTCGTTGAATGTACATTTGGAAAGTCAAAGCTGTTGAAAATTTCAATCGAAGGCATTCTAATGGATACTTCAGAGTGATTATTTTTTTAATTGTATTCAGGTTGTGCACGTACTTTTGTGTAGCAGATCCCCATCATATAATTCCGTATTCAATTCGAGAATGGCATAACGCGTAAAACGGGTTTTTCTTATCCTATTTATTTTAATTTGGGAGGTGGGAATGGGTACCGCCGCCCCGGGAACTATTTATTGGATAACCAACACCTTTGCCATAGGTCACCCCGAGTGGTTCGCTACGTTTGGTTATTTAGCATGGGTGCCCGGGTTTATGGGGTGAGGTCACTGAACCCCAGATTCCTACCCAACCCTTACACATTTTTCCTTCCCAGAACTTCCTCTCCTTCCTTTCCTTAAAAACACCCTCCATAAAGCATCCCCAAAGATGACATAGGCCCTGAAGGAAATAATTTTATATTTCCTCTAAAACTAAGGTTAGTTACATAATTTATATAGATAATAAATAGAATCGATCCCAGTACACTACCTTGAGGGACGCCATAGTTTAAAGGTTTTTCGTTTGCCAATCTGTACATGTACATGTTTTTCTCGCCTTGTTTCGTTTGGTATCCATACCAACTTATTATTAGGTAGGTTTTATGATGATTGTAGGTTTAAAAAAGGTAAAAATTGCACAAAATATTATATTTATGTTAGAATTATAAATTCGGGAGCCAACTTTCGTGGGAACATGATCAGGTCACCATTTCTGGTTTACTGTATCTGTATCGTTATCTTTTTCTATAATCTCTGCCCCATTTATTGATGTGGGTCCTCTAATATTAAAGTTTAAAAATAAAATATTATGAAATGAAAAATATTTTTTTATTATACGAAACCATTCCTTCGTCTATATTTCATTTTTTAATTCGGTTAATCGACAACTTCTACCTATATGTGAACAGCCTTTGAACTTAAAGTCTATTTTAAGATGTTTCTCTTGAATTTAATAAAAGTTCTTTGAAATTTTCTTCTTACTTGATGTACATCGCTTAACCCTTTCAGTCCTGAACTAACACTGGCAGTTGTAGAACATATTTAATGATTGATGACGATTGGTAGTTATTTGAATTTTTTTTGTGTTAATTTTTAATAATTTGGAAATTTTTGCAACTTTTATTTTCAATAGTTTAAAAATTATTGCTACATTTAACTGAAAGAACATTTGGTCTCAGAGGACGTGTTTCACAAGACAAATCTTCCAGTAATACCAGTTAATTCAATTGAAAAAAAAAATTCAAAATAAACATTGAAAAAGTACCTTCAAAATTGATTTCTATTTAACTTCGTAATATATTACAAAATTATAAGTATAAAACAGATGGATATTATCTAATTGGATAGGGTCGAATTAGCTTAGTGGATAGATCATAGACCGGGCAAGGCTAAGGTTATGGGTTAAATCCTAGATGCGACAATATCTTTTTCAGATTTTTCTGTTTTAAATTTTCGGTTGAGTCGCAATATTGTCGTTAATAAAAGAAAATGAAGACAATGTGTGTGGTCCTCAGTCAAAGTGTGACGCAGTTAAATATGAACGATAGAGGTAAGATCGAGTTAGCTTAGTCGTTAAAGCATAGCCCCGATAATGCTAAGTTCCCGGGTTCAATTCATAGATACGACCGTTTCTTTTATAATTATTCATTGATCAAAATCACCTTATAAAATATGTAAAGGAATAAGAGTACCTACCTAGAAATGTCTAGGATTCCTTTATATTTATTTACTTACCCACCTAGTATTTAAGTACCTACCTAGAAATATCTAGGATTCCTTTATATTTGAATTATGAATTTTATTTTATTCTATTGGTTTTTTTCAAATGTCATTACTTTGGTTACACTATTTTATGTGGCTGATATTTTTAAAACATTATAAAAACAATCTCTATATGACAAATAAACTTTAATTGTCGTTTCTTTATACTCCAGAGCAACACATTGTTTTATTTGTCATTTAAAACCTAAAGACAACAAACAGTCTTATAAATATAAAAAAAGCTACCACCACAACTAGTTGCTAAAATTGAATTAATAAAGGGTGCAAGCTAGTTGACGAAAACTATTAATTTTTATTCGCTCAAAAATTTGAGAAAAAATTTCAGAAATCTATGTATTGTTAAATGTGCACACGGCCTGAAAGGGTACTAACAAAAATAGCATTTCTATGTTAAAATATCCAAATATAATTGTAAAGGAGCTCGTTACCAGCCTGTTTTCAATTTAGAATTTTAGTTGTACTTTGTTTCCTACATTTCTAGAATTATACCTTAAAATAACCATGTAAATTGATATGGAAGTCATTAAGCGCTCCATCTACATAGAATGCATTAACCTGTTAAATAGTTAATTCTAAGAAACGATATTTTTGTTACGCCGTATTTTTATTATTATATTATTTATATTATATTATATACAAGCTTCTTCCCGCGACTTCGTCTGCGCAGGATTAGTACTTCTATTGGCCTATTTTTTTTCCAGGGTCCCATCTATGTTTATACCAAAATTCGTCTTTCTTTTAAAAAATTTAAAAAAATATTTTTCAAAATTTCTCTTTATCTCTCCACTAATTCTTCTTTTTTATTACCATTACTCATACATTCATTAATTATGTTTTATGAACCGTTCTCGTATCTGGTGAAATTATCTGCTGGCATTGTTTTATGGACTTACCTAATGAATATGTACTATAATTTGTATACCTTAAAACTCGTATCATAATTGAGGTGTGTAAAAGCAAAGGCAGCTATCTCCATTCCGGCCAGATTGCTATGTTTGCTTTTGAAATGACGTGGAGATTTCTATCTCTGCTCTTACGTATAATATTACATACACAAATTGTATGTACTATACGTGTATATAATATTTGTATATAATATTGTACCTAAAAAAAAAGACAGCAATCTTGATGTCATTTCAAAAGCAATCTGGCCGATATGGAGATTGCTGCTTTTGCTTTTACACACCTCAATTGTAGTGTATGAATATGTACGAAGTTACAATGCCTTTCAACGGATGTCGTTAGTAGTTACATGATAACTCACCAAAGTGGCATTTCAACCCCCCTTTGGAAAGTCATTAAAAGTGAAGAAAAAATAGCCCATAACCTAACCTAACGTTAAATATTAATCAAGTTTATTTCATTTTGTTTTGAAGAGTTTTAATTTTCAATGTACTATCGTTACTTAAATTTATTACTTAAATTTACTCTAGTTTATTTCTTTGACCACTTTTAATGACTTTTCAAAGGAGTGATAAAGTTGCACATTGTTGAGTTGTCCGGTCACCGTCGTTAGTATAGGCAGTTATATGTAGTTTTGAGGTGTCTCAACAGATGTCAGTAAAGTTGTACTATATGAGAGAGTCAACCCAAACAAGTCAAGACAGTTGGGCACCTACAGAGCTTAGTTTCCTTTGCCTCAGATAAACACAGAACTTCCATTAGAACGGACGTTTAATGGATGCTCTGTAATTATCTGAATCCAGTTAAATATTCTTTGTAAACAAGATGATTATAAAAACAACTCGTCACCTGACGATCCGAGTATCACTAAAACTCCAGATCGTCCTAGATGTATTGTTTATCAGAAGAAATAATAGAACACCACGATAGTGTACTGTGTTAAAAAAATTACTACGTATTTAGCCCGTTTAATCACACGAGACCATATTTGTCCCAGCTCACATAGGTCTCATAGAAATTTCGTTGTTTCTCCCTTATTATCACAGTGAGGTATGATTTAAACAGTATTGGAAAGAGAATACAACACGCTATATATTCGTATGTAAAAGGTAGCCACAAAATAATTAAAATGAGCAATGAGACTACACCTTTATGAGATCAAGATTAAGATCAGTTTCCGACAGCAGCTTGAAAAAAAATTATGGAACTTTGTGAAGTTTTTATGATTTTTTTTTTACATGATAATAACGTTTATAATTCTTTTCACTGAGAAAAATTTTATTCGAAAAAAGCGATCATTTTAATAGTAAAAACGGTTAAAAACGGGACTGAAGTTCTTACGAACAAATTAACAGTGTTTCAATGTTTATTGGCGGGAAAATGTAAGAATAATTTGTTGGTATACGTACAAAATTACGTATACCAACAAATTATTCTTACATGTTCCAGCCAATAAACATTGAAACCCTGTTAATGTGTTCGTTAGAACTTCAGTATCGTTTTTAACCGTTTTTACTATTAAAATGATCGTTTTTATCGAATAACATTTTTCTCCGTGTATTATGTGTGCGTTTTTATTTTTTGTGAAGTTTTTATGATTTTTTTTTACATGATAATAATGTTCATAATTCGTGTGTCTGATATGTGTGTGTGTGTTTTTTTTTTTTTTCATTACCAGTATTTTAGTTAGAAAAAACGTAAGGTGAGCCATTTTTAAAACTTTTTAAAGTTTGCTTTCAAAATTGTTACATTTAAAAATGTACACGATTATTTTTAACAATAAAATTGGAAAGCATATTTCATCACCTCTCGAAAACAGTTTGTGGTTTTCAGATACGTTCACAATTATTCCATTTATTTGGATTTTATTGCAAAACAGAAATATTTTTACCCTCTGACAAAATACGCCAAATTTTTGAAGGGCTAGCAGTGATTTGCGAACTCTGCCATGAGGGTCGGTCTTGAATATTTTATACCACTGCCTTTAATAATGTAAGCAATGTGTGTGATAAGAAACATAGAAATTAAAGAGAAATACAATTCATAAGAAAGCACCCCCGTTATACCACCAGGAGGAGGGGGTTCGTTGGTTCTGGAAACGATCCGCAATAATGCGGAAGTAATGAGCACAGGAAATGGTACTGCGGGCAATAAATATAATGGAACATTATCATCACCATTAGATTTCCAGCGCTTGATATCATTAAGGCATAGGTGTGAAATAAACACGGAACATTTGGTGGCAGGCTTTCGTGGTACGTATATTTTATTCTAATGGACCAGTTGACTTGAGTGACGGAGAAAATAGGCTCCTGGTACGTAGTGATTAACGTATAAATTGTTTTTGTTTCGCTACATAATCATACTCGTAATCCTATAAAGTAAAATATAATTACACCGCTTGGTGAAAGTACAAGGAAAGTCACTTAGATGTGTTCAAATCAAATTGAGACAACTTTTTTTTTGATATTTGTTATAATAGATTAATGTCCAATCTAAAACTACAGTTACTTTCTATTCGGAGAACTATTATTGACATATTAATAATTTTTAAATTACCTCACAAATTGCTCTCAAATGATAAGTTTTATAAATATCCGCGTCTCTGTTAAATTAATTCGACTCCACCATCTTTTCCACTGTGACATTTATAGCTATTCATATCATTCACCGCTAGTGCGATTACACCGAACTGCTAATTCATAAAGAGACATTTCCGATATTTTCGAAACCTCTCGGTCCTGAATCAAATCAAAAAGTATTTATTACTGATATAATTATTTACGTATCTATATGTTTTCTGAATAATGTTTGAAAAGTTAGACAAATATTATGTTCACAAAAACCCTACAGGCGTTTAAAAATAAATACATAAAAATATTGGTTTTTACGAGACAAAATTTGGGTAGCATTTTAAGTCATACAGGGAGAAAAATGTTATTTTAGAATAACATTTTTCTCCGTGTATCTAGATCAACACAATTATTTTCATGATAAACTATGAACTATGGCGCTTTTAAACATCTACCTACTTGTTCCTAAAGTCATATAAAAAACACACACAATATTTTTTTGTGTGTTTTAGATCTGTGCATTTCAGTGAATAAAGTATGTATAATAATATGTACCAAATCACGGGCTAGTAACAATTGTATTAAAAAACATTTACATGTTATTTTGTTTAATTCTGGTTACTAAATCTTAAACCAACGTTGATTAGACCTCGAAAAATCCTGTTTAGATACGTGGTAATACAAATAAAGTATTAAAATATTTTTGTTGAAAAAATGTTAATTTCTTTCCCATTTAATTGTATAATTCCAAAGTTTCCCAAATTGAAAGTTTCATTAAAAAATAATCCGATCTGACACCTACAAAGGAGATTTTATTCAAGTAGGTCAGATTTTTAAATCAAATTCAATTTAATTCGTATCTGCAATTAAAAATGTTCGGAATTCTTTCGAAAAACATCTTGAAAAGTTCTTCAGAACACGTCAGATCCGAATCTCGGAAATGAGGAAGTGGCGATTAATTTAAGATGATAAGAAATAGGAGTAGGTGTCAACGTGATTCATATTAAAAACTGAAAAAAGTAATTTAGGGAACGATTCCGATCTTGCCCCTCAAAAATGTTTCACTATCACCGGAATCCATCCGGCTTTCGGAATTAATTACTTTATTAAAATATAATGGAAAGTGTTTAAATGTACTTAATCCCCGCTGGCCTAACTGAACCCGTGGAAAATACTGAAAAACTTTTTTCCATTAAATGTTAAAAATCAGAAAAAACTTTGCAGTAATTCAAATATTTAGCAAAGCTGACCTTTGGAATGGCAAGCATACCTTCGAATTTTCTATTTCTGTCGTCAAATCTAAATAAAAGAAAATTTATCTTCCGTTAAATTATTATTGTTAAATATTTTTAAATCAAATTTTCTTTATCCTTAAATCAGGCTTTCCCTTATCTTCCTAGAAGGGAGATCTGTTTTTTTTCTTCATCTATTTTTAATACAACCCTTAAAAAATTTGGCGTATTTTGTCAGAGGCTAAAAATATTCCCGCATTGCAATAAAATCCAAATAAATGGAATATTTGATAACGTATCCGATAACTAAAAACTGTTTTTGGAAGGTGATGAAATAGGATTTAAATTTTATTATTAGACCATGTAATGTTTGAAATATATATTTTTTTGATGCAAACTTTAAAATGTTTTAAAAATGGTTCACTTTACGTTTTTTCTAACTAAAATTACTGATAATGAAAAAAAAGTAAAAACAGGTACATATTTAATTTGATAAATGAATTATAAACGTTACTGTCACCTTACTTTTTTGTCGTTTCATGTAAAAAAAATCTTAAAAAATTCACAAATTTACATAATTTTTTTTCAAATTGCGATCGAAAACTGTGGTTTTATAAAGGTATACATTTTAATTGTTTTGTGGTTTACTTTTAGATTTGAATGTATAGCGTGCTGTATTCTCTTTTCAATACCGTTTAGATCATACTTCTCGCTATGACAGTGAGGGAGATACAGCGATTTCTATGAGACCTAAATGAGCTGGGACAAATATGTTCTCCTGTAATTAAACTTGTTAATGCATTATTTCTGAGATACAGGCACGGCATTTGTAAATTTTTAAAGTTTTTTTTTTATATTCTATAATTTTATTATTTAATTTATAAAAACAGTTAATTTTTAAACACGTTCTGCTATGTAATTATTATTACGCGTGATAGCTGTTTCTGGAATGAAGATGGATGGAAAATCGAGTTCTACAAATTAAACTTGAAAACAATCAATAAGTTTCATTATACTTATTTCAAAATTTCTAAAATGAGATTATATAATTTTCGTTTATTCTTTGTTCTCAATACAAAAATAAGTTTTCTGTATTGTCAGAAATAATGAAGTTATATAAATAAATAAAATAAAATAATTAATAAATATATGCGGTGTTAAGGGACGTACATACAAACAAGAGATTCGTGATATTATTTGGAGTAAAAAATGTAAATGAAATTTTGGTCGTCGGTGACATTTTTTTCAATTTAAAACGTAATAAAACAGTAGGTGCCTGATAGTTAGGTTCATGGTGAAAGGTTAAGCAGTTACTCGACTGAGTGACCAGTGTTACGTGCGGAAGAAATTTTTATTTGTTCGATTTTGAAGATTTTTTATTTTAATCATTGGACATAAATTTCATTCACATTTTAGTATCTTCTTAAGATATATCGGTAAGATGAGAGATCCGAGGTTCAAGGTCCAGGTGCGACCGTTATCTTTTTTTTATTTTTTCTTTGACTTGTATTTACTTTATCATATTTTCGTTTAGATTGATTATAACTGAAACGTTAAAAAAATATGATGCTAAATGGGATGACGGTACTATTACTATAGTATGCATGTACTATATATTCTTATAATAAATGGATTTGTCAACGAAGAACGTATGAATCAATTTCCAACAATAAAGTACTATTATTATAAATGCAAACAACACTATCAAGTTCTATCTCAAATGGTGTTTCATTTCTATTTTCTCATTCGCCATTCAGTGATGTTTTTGTCAAAGGGGTTCTTGCTATATTATTTAAGAGAAAATTTTGCATTAATTTGCAAATTCATTATTGATCATCCATAACTTGCGCGAGTCGTTATTAAATTCGTCTGTCAGTTCTTATAATAGTTTACTTTAACATTACTTTTGATATTTTTTGCAGATAATTTTGTACATTTTATATTATAGTTTTGTAAAAAATATCACAAGGATTTCGTTTTTGAGTTTTCTGAATACGTCATCTAGTTTTTCTAAAGAAATATATTAAAAGTTTAAATTACCCGTGGCATGAGATGTCGATTTTTATTCGAAATCTTTTTTAAATTCTTTTTATCATTTTTACCGTTTGGTATTGGACATGAAGGTGTGAGTAACATAATCAATGAATTTACGCCAAGTTCGTATCAAGATTCTCTAGGTGGTAGAAGATAGGAGCCATTAAAAAAATCTTACATATTTTTTCATTAGGTCCACGTAATTTCGCTCGGGGCCTATGCCATCTTAGGCGATGCTGTGTGGTAGTCTTAATAAGTGAAGGAAGGAGAGGTAGGAAAAAGTATGAGGGATGGGTAGGAATTTGGGGGTCAGTATATCCAGGAGTGACGGACGTATGAAAACATCCCTCCAATCGCGGTACAAGGCGGTGGGTCGAGATATTGCGACTGGAGATGCTGCCCTCAACCAGCCTCTCTCGATCCGGCCCACCGCGCTATAGGTGGGCGGACGCATTCGCCGCCAAGACCTAGACAAACATCATCACCCCACCATAAACCCGGCAACCCCTCATAAGTCACCAAACGTAGTGAACCACTTGGGGTGACCTATTGCAGAGGTGTTTGTTATCTAATAATTAGTTCCCAGGGCGGTGGTGCCCACAACTACCTCCCAAATTAGAAATGCTATTTAAAATTGGATGTGAGATGTATCTAATAAAATTATTATCATATTTACTTAAGGTTTATTAACTTTAGCTTATTAAAAACATACTCATCATGAATGTATTTTGAACTTTAATCCGTTGATTTTACACATTTATTCGTTCATATGTCCACGTTCGTATATGTTTTAAATTTTATTTATCTGATTTACGTTTTAGGTTTTTCTAGATGTCTATAAAGTTAAATGTATTTGTTTTTTCCGTAACTCTTCCGTTTCATTTATTTTTAATATAAAATACAAAAAAAAAACATAGGTTCTCAAGTAAACATTTTTTTAATTGTGATTTTAATTTAAAACATTAACTTCGTAAATTTTAATCATATGTGTTTCGCTAAGCGCACTAAGGACCCCATTTTTAATACTATAATAAAATTCAATAAAACATGATATAATACATTTTAATAAACTAAAATAAAAATAACGTAAAATATATTTTTTTAAAACATGAAGGCGGTAATGATATTTTAGCAAATATTATGAGATACGGTTGTATATAAAAAATTATATATGTATATTTTAATTATCTGGATATTGTATATCCCAAATTATTATTTTACATAATAAAGTTTTTTAATCTCTCATTAAACATAAATCTCAAAACGCAGTTTTATTGAATAAATTTTAGGTCTTATATACCTAATCAGAAACATTTGATTACTTAAAAAAAAAAAGCTACAAAATAGATCGCATCATCCAGATAAATAAACTCAGCATTACTTTTTATATGTATTGAAGTCGAGAAAGCAATGTATCATGCTGCTTGGGGTTTTATCACCCCACACTAAAAAGACGTAGCGTTCAGAGTAACAGCGCAGATTACTGTAATAAGCTTGCGCAGTATGGAAATTGTTTTTTTACCGGCGCACAGTGGGCTGAAAATCGCCTTTCATAGACATAGAGACTTGAATTTTCAAGGGTCTTTTTTTTGCTAGAAATGGATTCTGCTAATCATTACTATGCTATAAAATTTTGTATGAAGCAATTGCGTGTACAAATGAAGGAGTTATCATTTTTTTTTTTAAAATTGTATGGCACTGACATTAAAAATGAGGCTATCTCTGGAATAATAAGGTTGGCCATTATATCCTTACACACAGATATACTACTATTTATTTTTATTTTTTTGACATACTTCGTATATTGGCGCAACTTGCGCTTTTTTTTAAATCCTCAAAGTTGGAAAAAGAACTTTTTTATGTATTTTAATGCTTAAATGCTTTACATATGAGTACGCTTTGTCTAGTTTACAATACTTTATTGACACTTTAAACCAAAATTTTGCTTTAAAATGAATCATCAACATAAAAAAAGTTTTTTTTTTCAACATTGAGGATTTAAAAAAAGGCGCAAGTTGCGCCACAATACGAAGTATGTCAAAAAAATACAAATAAATAGTAATATATCTGTGTGTAAGGATGTAATGGCCAACCGTATGATTCCAGAGATGCCTCATTTTTAATGTCAGTGCCATACAATTTTTTCTTTAAAAAATGATAACTCCTTCATTTGTACACGCAATTGCTTCCTAGGAAATTTTATAGCATAGTAATGATCAGCAGAATCCATTTCTAGCCAAAAAAAGAGCCTTGAAAATTCAAGTCTCTATGTCTATGAAGGCGATTTTCAGCCCACTGTGCGCCGTGATATAAAAAAATCTTATTTTGTTAACGCTAAGTGCAGGCTATAGTTGAATGCAGAGTGGGGGATATTTCAAATCGGGTAACGAATAAATATGGGGGTAGGTACGTAGGCCATGTTGTAAAATATAGTTGGTTCATACGTAAAGAATTAAAATAAATAAATAATTGCATGAGAATGCATTTTATTTCTAGAAACATATAGGAAAAACCAATTTTGAAAATGTACATGTTTTTTTAATGTTTAAAGTTCAATGATGGAAATTCCTGGTAGAAAAAAGTTTCACCAAATGCATTATATTTTACTAAAAGCTCTTCGTTTGCAAATTTACGTTGTTTCAGGGGAAACGATTTATTGCTTCATTTTTCTTTTATTTCATATGTACCTTTATTAGCACACACCATTAAAAAACTGTATTAATATTTCTGTGAATAGGAGTACGTATATATTTACAATGGCCTTGAATAGATGTCGTTAATACAGGTAGTTAATATGTGTAGTTTTGAGGTGTATCAACAAATGTCAGTAAAGTAATATTAAACTTTGTTTACATTGTAATGTGCCAAGGGATTTTAGCTTGCCCATTATCTGTGTAACAATATTGTTCTTTGAAGTATCATTTTTATTTTACCTATATTATTTTGTGTTTTTTGAAGTATTATTTTTGTTTTTCCTTTTGTGTTATTTTTGTTACTTTAAGTAAATAATTGTTAACCTCAACACAGGCTTGTCCTAGTGAGGTTAAAAATTGTATTGTAAACTGTTATACCTAATATGTGAAGAAACAATAAATAAATAAATAAAATAAATATAATAAGTGAACATTCATAAGAATGGAATTTTAGTCCAGTTAAATATTAATATAAATATTCAAGAAGAATACTACACATGTAATAAAAAATATATTTTTTTATATCATAATTTATATTATTATACTTACTATTTTTCTACGAAAAGCCAAATCTTTGTGTACCAGAAAATGATAGAACAGATCTGATATAATGTCATTGTAGTAATTTGTCACGTCCCTTTGTGCTGCGCTTTTTCTTTAAATTCTTTGCTAACACGTAATTCTTTTATTATATTGACATATATGAATTTGTTTGTTTCAATGTACATTTAGTTTTACAACTGACAGTAAACATTAACCTTCAGAGCTGAGGTGAAAATAACATATATTATGTTGTCTGGGTATAACAATAAACTTGCGCAGATTGGTGCAGATTTTCCAATTTAACTTAATTTCATATAACCAGATTTCTCAAACGAAACCAGGTGATCGATTCTGGGGCTGAGATTCTTGAGACGTCATTCTGTAGAATAACTTTCAAAATGAGACTATGGATCTTGTATTCCAGGGGCTTAATTCTCTTATCACGATCATGAGTTATTCATTATGCGCCATCTGCGATTAAAAATTTACCCGTCGTCTCGACGAACTTTTTTAAATGTTTCATTTATATGTTTTCTTGAATGTGTATAATGGCTATGTTTCTGCTGCTTTTGAAGTTGCGATGGTCTAAATTTGAGCGCTTTCGTCGAAGTGGCTGGCGGGTATATTACTCAAAACCAACAGCTGCAAATTTCCGCAGTAGCCATCTGCGGAAAAGAAATGTAATGCTTCTAATACGGGCGAAACGACATTGCAACACATTAATTAGGAAGTTCATTTTCAAGTGAAAAGTATCTACTCTCCGACGAAATGTTCTTATTGGTCTCAAAGTATCTACTTCAGCTTGCTCTACATTATGTATTGCAACCAACATTGCCGGTAAATCAGCCATTCCACAGAACCTTAAAATAACTTGGTAAAAAATTAAGATTCATTTCCTTCGAAAATCCCGCGGGAAACCATCTTAGGTTAGGAGACAATATACTAGATTTTGACAGTCTTGTCGGTGTCGATTGGTTTGACCCACTCATTGTTCGATTGGAATGACTTTTGACGTTTGGCGCCTAAGTATGAACCTTCTCGAGAATACGCAAAATTATACAAGCATCAGTTGATACGCCAAACATCTTATACCAAATTAACATCAACACACCATCAAGAAATTCAACCAGGTGGATGCAAGATATTTTCTATATTAAAGCCTATCACACAAGTACAAGATATTTCTACCCTGTACCGCGAACATTAAGACTTTATAACACTATACACTGTTCTAATAATGAAATCGACATTTTTAACGACCCAGTTATATACTTAAAAAAATATATTTTACCAACAGTCATATAGAGCTGATGCTGTGATGAAACCCTTTATTTAAGGACAGGCATTAGTGTACATACTAAATCAACGTCCCATCAGCTCCAGCAGGTGTCAATAATAAATTGTTTGTGAAACTTTTGTATTCCATCTTTAGTATGTAAGTTTCTTTCATCTATGTATGTAAATTTTTGGGCAAATTGCCTGTTTAATGTACCAAAATAAAAATAAATAAATAAAAAACAAAGTCGACTAATAAATTAATAATTCAGAGAATTGATCCCTTGGGATTGATTCTTGACGCAAGATTCTCGAGGGGAGATTCCGAGGTGAAATTACCAAGGTGTGATTCTCGAGGTTAGTTTATGAATGTAGTCTAGATTCTCGCGTAGAGATAATGTGATATGGCTTTTTCCCCATTCTGTAATTTGAAGTCCCAACAATGCAGTCTATAATTTGCAAAGATCTTAAACGTAATGAGAACTGTGTGAAGCTTTCGTTGTTTGTTTAAAGTGTAAAACTGTAAAACCCACAGAGTTTAATCTGCTCGGATAATTACATACAGCGGAGGAAGACTTTCATAATAATTAGAGACACTTTTATCTGGGAAATGTTGGCTGACGAGATAGAGGACTTGTCGGGGCCTTAGTAAGTCGACTAGGAAAGCTCTTTTGGAATATTCTGTTCTTTTTAGAAAATGCACTTCTCTTCTAAAAGCATAATTATTAAGAGATATGCACATTTTTGACCTTGGATGAATACTAAAATGGCTAGATACCAAACTAATACCTACCTACCGAAAATACTGAACCAAATAATTATTTTTTTTAATCAAAAGGTAAAGGAAATATGAAGTACGGATGTGTGCTAATTTTTATTACTTGTGTTTTGAATTACAATATAATAAAATCCTCTTCTTCTTCCTTGCACTGTCCCAACTCATTGCCTAGGTAGGCTGTTGGGGTCGGCTCTCCTCGTTCTCGGGTTGTAGCTTCTTTGGTTCTGGGTATCACTCTCTTCCAGGCAATTTCTTCTAAGGATTTTAGAGCATTGAGTCATCCAGGAGTTCTTTGGTCTTCCTCTAGATAACTGTCGATGAAGCTCCATAGACATCGCCTGCTTCACTGTGTGGTCTGGTGGTCTCCGTTTTATGTGTCCATACCATCTCAACTGTCGTTCCTCTAGCTTATTGTTTATGTCCGTGACACCCAGGCTACCACGAATGCGTGAACTTTTAATTTTATCTTTTAGTGACACTCCTGCCGACCATCTAAGCATTCGCATTTCTGCTGATTCAAGTTGCCTGGTGTAGGAGTTTTACATGGTCCAGCATTCGGAGCCATACATTATCGCGGGTCTAACAATAGTCTGATATACCTTTCCTTTTAGTTTTATAGGCATTTTTGTGTCACACAAGATTCCTGTTACGGATCTAAATTTACTCCATCCCACACCTATATAAAAAACCTATACAATATAATAAAATCCATTTAAAAAAAATCGATTTTAGAGACAGCTTTTGTATTTTTTTGTGAGTTAATTGTAAATATTAAAAAGTATTCTTGCCCTACCTACTCTCTTTAGATCGACACTTAACGAGATGCAAACTTATAATATTGTTACTATTCCAACTTTTTTATTAAGTATATAACATGAAATTCTCAAACAAAATATTTACCCACGTCATGTTTTGAAAATGAAATTTAAACGTCAAGATTCCGCTCCACTGCGGCGGTTATGTATTGTTTCATAGTGCTTTCAAGGTAATAGAAATATTAAAATGTAATTATAATATTTGACGAGTATTTAACCAAAAAATATCATATTTCTCGACGCCACCTAGTGAGAAATTTAGCACTTACAATGCCTTTCTCATATAAAAAATAAAGTTGGTTTTTTGCAGGTGAAAAAATGTAATAAGCGGCTTACCGCCGTAGCTCGGTAGATAGAGCTCCTGACCGGCAATCAGAGGGGCGCAGGTTCAAGTCCCGTCGGCGGCATGTATCTTTTCTCGGGAGGTTTTTTCAATATGGATGAGTGTTTCAGGCTAATAATTATAGCTTATAATAATTGTTACCCTTTGTGCTATGCATAAAAAGTCTTGTCTTAAACATTAGTTTATCAGTTTAAAAAAATATATATTTAATTAATTTTTGACGAGTTAAAAGTATTTCACCAAAAAATGTAGACATTAAATGTCTCGACGCTACCTGGTGAGAAATTTAGCACTTACAATGCCTTTCTCATATAAAAAATATATTGGTCGTTTGCAGGTGAAAAAATGTAATAAGCGGTAATTGTTGAATGAAACACTAGTATATATCGAATCATTTGGCGGGTAAGAGATAAGCCGCTGTAGCTCGTTGGATAGAACTCCTGACCGGCAATCAGAGGGGCGCGGGTTCGAGTCCCGTCGGCGGCATGTATATTTTCTCGGGAGGTTTTTCAATAAGGATGAGTGTTTCAGGCTAATAATTATTGCTTATAATAATTAATAGTAATAGTTTCTACAAAAAATAGTACAGAAAGTACTCAGCTTACTCGGCGCCATGGATAGTAGAATGGGACTCTCGGTGGTTAATGTTTAATCATACTAAAATCTCCTTTGCATTGTGAGTGGAATTTTTAACTGAGATGTCTTGACCAAGTTGCAACTGCAATTAGCTGGAGATGCGGTGAACCACTTCGAGTTCTCGTTATCTTGAATAATAATATTTTGATGAAATGTTTTGTAAACGTTCACTTAGTAAAATTAATACCTTTATGATATTATTTATTTGTATAGCATACATGGTTTTAAGGGTGGCCTGCACCAAAAGTTTAATTTGGTTTAAATATCAATTTAAACACATAATTTGATTTAAGTCGACTCGGCGTCTTGCACCACCATATTTAAATAGTTAACTGCGTTTAAAGAACTGTCAAAGTTAAATACTTAAAATTGGCTGTTTAACTGAGTTAAATACTTTTAGCAAAGAAGTACTGTCATTTTTTTAAAGTTAGGATTTGCATTCTGACGATGACGAAGAAATTATAGATTTTATAAGTAGATATAAAAATGGTGTTTTCTGTAGTTCTATGAATATTTTATTATTTGCGTTGAATATTTCGGCCCAACTCACAACAGTTTATTTATTTATTTATTTATTTATTTGTTTATAAGATTTACACAGTACATTAAATATAAGTTGTAAGGTATTTTAAATAAATTACATGGTTTTGTACCTATTACGTAAATCTGTAAAATATCAATAGGTAATTTCGCCTGGGTTTTAAAACTATATTATGATGAAACTAATGAAAAGAATCAAACATTGGTTGACTAATAAAACATAAATGAAAGAGTATGGGTGGAGAAAATTTTACATTTTAAAATCAAAAATTATTTGCTCACTAAAGTTTAATAAAATGATAAGAAATTTAATAATTTTGTTTTGTATGTTCGCAATGAATCGTGAAAAATGTCTAATTGTAATAATTTTTCATAATGGGTATAGGTTGTGATTGCGCGAGTGATTGGTGAGTTATTTGCTGCATTGGTGTTGTGGGCTTCTATATGAAGAAGAGAAGTGTGCCTGGTACGCCTCATTGGAGCATTTAAACCAATGACGGATAGTAATTCGGGACTATCAATATTATTATTAAGCAGGTTATACAGAAACAATAGATCCGACAATGTGCGTCTTTTTTGTAGTGTTAACATATTATTTGTAGTTTTGTTGTATTTTAAAAGTAAATGTTTCGAAAATTTATTTTGTATATTTTCTAATAAATCTATGTATACCTTATATTGAGGATTCCATATTGTGGACGCGTACTCCAGTGGACTTCTGACTAATGAACAAAACAACATTTCTAGTGTCTTAGCACTTTTGAAAGCTTTACATATTCTTAATAAAAAACCTAGCATCTTGTAGGATTTTGTGATAATTTTTTCGATATGCTTATCAAAAATTAATTTGCTGTCTAAGTAAACACCTAGATCTTTACATATAGACATAGATTGTAAAGGTTTATCATTCAAGTTGTAATGATAGTTGATTTTATTTTTATTTCTAGTAAACGTAATAGAATGACATTTAGAAATGTTTAAGGACAATAAGTTTGATTCACAGTATATGCACAAATTATCAAGATCGCTTTGTAATTCCATACAATCGGATAAAGACTGTACAGGTTTAAAAATTTTCATGTCATCCGCGTATAACACAAAATGACTATTTTTAAAGCATACATAAATATCATTTATGTAAATATTAAATAGGAGTGGTCCGAGATGCGACCCCTGGGGCACACCTGAGACGATTTCCATTAAGCAGGATGTGAAGCCATTGACAACCGTAATTTGGTGCCGATTACTAATATATGATGCGATCCATCTATAGAGATCACCGTGAATTCCTAGACCTAATAACTTCTGTAAAAGAATATAATGGTTAACACGGTCGAATGCTTTGGAATAGTCCGTATAGATGGCATCTACTTGGCATCGCATATCCATTTGATCATGAAGAAAATTTATAAAAAATGCAAGATTTGAGGTTGTGGAGCGATTTTTCATGAAGCCGTGTTGATTACTTAAGAGTGAAGGTGAGATAGTAGAATATAATTGATCATAAACAATTTTTTCCAGTACTTTACTTAGAATCGGTAGTTTGGATATAGGTCGATAATTGGATACATCATTTTTACTGCCATTTTTAAAGATTGGGGTAATTAAGGCTGTTTTCCACTTTTCGGGAAATGTTTCTTCAGATAGCGATAGTTTGAAAATAGCAAAAATGGGAGGAGTCAATTGTTTACTACAATAATTTATAAATATCCCTGGAAGTTGATCATTCCCTGGTCCCTTTTTGATATCAATGGACTTAAGGTATTTGAAGTTGATGTCTTCATTGATCTCAATTGAGTTAATTACGCTATTTGAATTTGAACAATCACTGGTATTGCTTGTATGAGTAGGTTGAACATTCGAAAATACAGATCCAAAATATTCAGAAAATAAATCAGCTACTCCTTTACTGTCCTTAGCAGTTTTTTCACCGTAAATCATATGATCGGGGATGGTAGGAGATTTTCTTTGAGAATTGACATAGGACCATATTTTTTTAACATTATGCTGTATACCGGATTCTATCGTAGAAATATAGGTTTTGTAAGCCGCTGAAGCAACCGTTTTTTGCCTTTTTCGGAGCAAAGAAAATGAGAGATAATCGAGAGGGTTCAGTTGTAACCTAATCAGTTTTCTAGCTTTCTATAATTGATTTTGATTGGTTTTAATATTGTTATTCTCATTTTGATGTTTTTTAAGAAATAAAAAAAAATCATAAGAAATAAATAATGTGATTATAAAAATAATTAATATCCGTTGCTTTCAAAAACTAAAATTCGAAACCTAAACTAAAATTAAACCTCCTTCGAAAAGTTAAGAACTCTCGCTCGGGATTTATTTATTTGGGCACTCATTTTCTGGGTCAAAATAAAATAATACATTATGTAACCAAAACACAACCTCAAAATATGTTGACCTTCCCAACGACCATAAAGAACCAATCAGCAACGACCATATCATAAATAAACCAATCACGCAACGACTTTAAGTAAAATGAAACGCCGTAACTGTTTTACCGACGCGTTAAAGACGTTTAACTAAATGGCCACTCCAATTGCGTGGTGCAAGACGCAACTAAACGCATTTAAGTTAAACGCGTAGTTTAGCGTTTTTAATTCGTTTAGTTAAATACAAATTAAGATAAAATTAGCGATAGTTGGTGCAAGTCGCCCTAAGTATAATACCGTCACACAATCATGCAGAGATTTATAAACTTTGTTTTCTCTTATTAATTCATTATTTTTCTTTGACACAACCTAACCTAAGGAAAAATTAAAAAAAAAAATTGTGTCGTTCTGTGGAGAAAAACAGTTATTATAATTAATAAACTAAAATTGTAATGACCTCAAATATAATTATTATTTATTAATGCATTTTTATGGGCTTTTACATATAGGTAATGCGTATGAAACATAATTCAGTGAATTACAGATAATTCAAAATAAGGTAATCAAAAAACTGTTTCACTACAAATCCAAAACATCCAAAAAAAAAGTCATATTTCGAAACAAAACTGTTAATATTAAGAAAACTATAGGAATACAATATATGTCTCCTTATATACAAAGTAAATAATAAACTCATACATACAAACACAGAATTCATTAAAACTTCCCAAGTACACAAACATTTTACACGGCAACACGATAACATACATACATTTAAACGCAATTCATACTAACCACTGAAAGCAAATCATAAGTTACGAGGGCGGCAATTTATATAATTGCATTCTAATTGATATTAAAAAAGAAAAAAGTGTGTGTAAATTAAAAAAAAATTATTCAATTTAATTCACGAAAAACAAAATAGTGAAAGTGAATAATATCCTATGGTAATTACCTATAATGTAATGTAAATGTACTGTAATGTAATGTTATTTAAAGTAATACAATGTAAATAAGTATATAATATAATTTAAAGTAATGAAATGTACAAAGTAGGATTAATTCAAAATACTAGTTGAGTAAGTGAAAATGTTATTTTCTTTTTTTCTGGAATAAAAAACTTCGAAAGTGTTCAGTGATAAATTGAAGATGTTCATTGACTTGTTATAATTATTTCGGTCCATTAGGATGCTGGGCAAAGAAGAATACGTATTATAATTTTTAATTTTTTTTTATTTCTATGTAACATTAGGTCCTTACATATGAAATTGGAGTTTTGCCGTACTGGCAACTTTGATCTTAAATATCTTCTCTATGGTTAGGAATTCCAAATTCAAATCTATACAGCTATTTTACTCATGTTTTTGTGTTTCGAAAATTATAATTCATTTGTTTTTTCCTTTGTTTTTTTTATTTTGTTTTTTGTTTTTTTTATTGTTTTTTTTTTATTTGCGTCACTTAGTTTACAAAATGGAAAACTTAAAATATCGCGTTATTTACGAATAGGAGTTCCACCGTGGCACCAGTGCTGCAGAAACGGCACGAAGGATTAATTATGTATATGGCGACGGTGCCGCAAAAGAACACACAGTGTGTTTTTGGTTCCAACGTTTTCGTTCTGGAAATTTCGACCTGCAGAACAAACCCCGTGGACGGCCGGAGACCAAAGTTGATAATAAAGAATTGAAGGCTATTGTGGAAGCCGATCCATCGCAAACCACGTCCGAGTTAGCAGCAGGCTGCGGTGTTAGTGATAAAACTGTTTTAATCCACTTGCAGAAAAAATTGGGAAGGTGAAAAAGTTTGAAAGGTGGGTACCTCACGAATTGAGTGAAGCAAATCAACAAACGCGCGTTGACTGCTGCGTTGCATTACTCAACCGGCACAATAATGAAGGGATTTTAAATCGAATCATTACCTGTCATGAAAAGTGGATCCTGTACGATAACCGGAAGCGCTCATCGCAATGGCTGTACCCTTCCGAACCAGCCAAACCATGCCCCAAGTGAAAATTGACTCCAAAAAATTACTTGTGAGCGTTTGGTGGACTAGTGCTGGTGTCGTTCAGTACAGCTTTCTTAAATCTGGCCAGACGATTACGGCAGATGTGTATTGTCAGCAACTGCAAACCATAATGGAAAAGCTAGCTGCTAAACAACTGAGGCTAGTTAATCGCTCTAGGCCACTGCTGCTTCATGATAACGCTAGACCACACACTGCACAACAGACGGCTACCAAATTAGAGGAGCTTCAATTGGAATGTCTAAGACATCCACCGTATTCTCCGACCTTGCCCCAACAGATAACCATTTTTTTCGAAATTTGGAGAACTTCTTGTAAGGGAAAAAATTCAACTCCGATGGGGCAGTCCAAACCGCCTTCAAAGATTTTATTGATTCCCGTCCGAATGGTTTTTTTAGTAAAGGGATCGATGAACTACCTATGAGATGGCAAAAGTGCATAGACAGCAATGGTTTATACTTTGATTAAATAAATATATTATATTTAAAAAAATCGACTTTATATTCCTCCCATACAAAACGCCAATTTCATATGTAAGGACCCAATATGATGTTTTGTAAAATAACTATGATACTTCTCAACTTATAAAATAAAATGTAAAAGCCCATTAGGGCGTGTAATAAATAAATAAAAGTAGAAATTTCACTTTATTTCACATCTCTCAATTTGGGAGGCAGGTATGGGCACCGCTACCTCAGCAAACATTTATTGGATAATCAACACCCTTGCCATAGATCACTCCAAGTGGTTCGATATGTTTTGTGACTTAGCAAAGGTGATCGGGTACATGGGGCGTGGTTTGTCTAGGTATTAAAGATTTTATGATTTTAGAGGCAACTTGGACTTACTTCTAATTACTCCGTAATTTGCGAGTGATTCTAAATCTTTCAAAAAAAAAAAATACTATATTTTTTTTGAAGTACGATGAATTCCTCACAATCTAATCGTAACAACAGTGCTCAAATCCATAGTAATGACGTTGAATAAGTGCTGGCATTTATGCTGACAATAGTTGTGATGTTGTTTCTCACATTCTAAACGTTAAAATCTAACTAATAACTAGCACTTTTTCGATTGGAATTTTTTGAATTTCCTGTTGCAAATGTGAATAAACGTTGTTCTCTAACTCAAATCCGCATCAAAAAGGTTTATTTTTAACTTTGTAAGAATTAAATCAACAATCCCATTCTAAGCGTAATTCCCATAATAAAATTAATCAAATTTTCGTTTGGAAAGTGTGAACTCAGTGCATTTAAATGACTGATTTGTCACGATGGTTGGTAACAATCCAAACGAATCTTCAATGTAGATTCTTATACACTGAAGATTGGAATGGTTTTATTCGATGCCAGGAAGAAAATTAGATTAGATTACTAAAGAAGTATTTACTTCAGTCGTGTGGTCTAAAGCACACACGTATTTTTTTTATTACAAAAAATAATTTTTCAGTTTGGTTGGATTATTTTGGCCTTAAATCCAAAACTACGTTTTGCATGAAACCGGCCGCGCAGCCGTTCCTCTCTTAATAAGCCAGGTCCCAACCGTTTTTTTATCCTACAACTCATCTTTCCTCTATCTTTAGACTCATAACATATCTCATCATAACTCCAATAACTCCAGGCAGATACATAAAAATTAAGAAAATTACATTCACTTGTAACAGCATTATATCATCTATAAAGATACCTACTTACGTATATGAGGCAATTAGGTTAATTGTCTCTCCCACCGTAATTACATTACCTGATACAATGATTGCTGACAAGGACCTGCACTATAGATTATTACATCTCAGTCTTATATATGTAGGGATCTACAATACCTACATGATTATTATGTGTTTGACATTTCAACTTAACAAATTAAAGAAATTGTACATAAAATTGATAACTCGTAGGGGACGGCAAAAAATTAGATAAATAAAAAGATTGTTTTGTTAAATTCAACACCTAGATAATAAAGTGACATTTTTTTTATCTGTAACTAACTTAGTAAAAGTAATATCCGAAGACAAGATGAATTTATAAGGTCGTCACAGCAATTGCAGTGCTTCGCACCGTGCGAAGGCATGTTTCTTCAACACTGCAATTGCAGGGTTCCGGCCCCTAGGGGAAAAGAATTAGATTAGTTTGAAAAAAATTATAATAAATCGGTGAGTGTACGCTTTTAATATTACCGTTACGATCCACGATTACGGTACCGTGACGGCACAAAAAAAGGCAATTAACATACAATCCCTAACAAAATAATGCTGCAGCTCTTTTTTATATTAAATAATGGTGATGCAAACGAAGAGATGCGCTGTTTCCTGCAAAGGAAAAAAGGAATCATTTTCTCGCATCTCTCTCACACACGTGACGTCTCCGCAGACCCCTACTATAATAATTGCTTCTACTCCCTGTGTAGCTATGACGATAAAATTGAGAGTTTTATTCGTGTATTGCCTATAATTATCTTATTCACATTTTCTTATTAGATTAACATCATTCAAAGCCTTTCACAGCAATCCGTCTATTACCGAAAGACTTCATTTAAGAAGATAAATATTCAGATCAAATCAAATTCTTGTACTACCAAATATTATTATTATTACTATTATTACATGGATAATATTGAAGTATGAGTGAGTTTTAACCACTGCGCATGTGTGCTGTCAAACGTCAAACGACAATGCGCCGATGGTGTGATTTGTTGCTTAGTTTCAGTGTTTTACGTCATTTTAAACTAAAGTTTTGAAATAGGGCATTTGTTTACATTATGTTTAAGTCTAGAAATTATTTTTAAATAAATAAATATTTTTTATGTCATCAAAAATGTTTGTTTAGCGGACTCTGTGTATTGCCAATGACATTTAAAATGTATGTTAATATTTTAACCATCATTCGAAATTTTCAAATATATTATTGTGACCGAAGAACTCAACCTACAAAATCATTGTAAATTTGTTCTTGTCGGATCGTCATGTGTCCTAATTTGTTTTCGTCGTTCGTGATGATATTTTATCGCATGGAGACCGGCTGAAGAACCGTCCACGCAAAAGACGTACGCTTTGGTGTCGTTGGGTCGAAACACGTAGAACGCGGGTAAAGCAGTCGGCGCATGGGCAGCCGACGGCCGACAAGAATGTTTGTATGTAAACGTACTAAAGCGCACACAGTGAAGCCAGATTCAGATGTCCGCAACTCGGTACAAAATACCGCCGGCTCGCTCGGGCGCTGTGCGCGGGTAGTCCGAAAGCCGAAACCCGCTTTCTTTATGATCGTACACTATGTTATACACCCAGCGCTGATAACTATATGATACAACACAGGCTATTCCAGTGAGACAGGCATCAAATAAATACTTATAATCAAACTTCAAATAATAGATTTAAGAAATCGTAAATAATTCAATTAAAAAAAAATATTATTAAATTTAATAATATTATCATTACGTTCTGCGAGTGTTTTAGATTTTTATTATTGTGATAGCTGTTTCGGCTTACAAAGCCGTTTTCAAACTGTTGTGCCATTTTCAAATGGCCTTGTAAGCCGAAACAGCTGTCACAATAATAAAAAACTAAAACACTTGCATAACTTAGTAGTAACATTATTAAATTTATTTAAATTAAATTTTTAAAAAAGTAAATGAAGTTCTACGAATTAAATACAAAAACAATAAATAAATAATTCAATCCATATTTGTACACATGGATAGATTCATAGAAACTAATCAGTTCTGATTCACTACGTCAAGTGAATTAATTCACATGATTAACTGATTAATGGTGGATATAATTAGATCGATTTCCGAAAATGAGTCTTGATGGAGCCTGGGAATAATTATTTGAACATCGTAATCAAACAATTATTGTTCTACGATTCTCTTGGTTTATCATCAAATTATTCATCCATCAGTTACTTATTATTATTATTATTCCAATTAAGTAGGAACCAATCTACTTTTTTTTGGAATCTATGAATTTAATTAATATTATTTTATTAATGGAAATATATAAATATGACGTGCTGAAATAACTAAATTACAACAGAGTTATCAAATAAAAGATGGTTTTCACGTTGCTAAACATTCTACGCAATATACCAAATCACTAATTACGTAATTTTAAAATTATTATTTCGTTCGTCATTAACTCGTCGCTGGAAAGAATCATTTAATTGGTTCGCCCTGTCCACCCGTATTTCACTCCATTTAACAATAATGGTTCTAGGCAGAGCTCGAATGTACGTCAAATGAAGCATTCCAATGGGACTCCATACGAGACTCAACTGCTTTCAACCATCCAGAGCCAGTGCGACTACGGCATATTGTGAGGCTGAAGATAGTGAGGAGGGGAAGGAGATGAGAAAGATGAAGGTAGGAAAGTACTTGGCTATTTATATCGAATCACCAAATACGGCTAGTACCATTTGAAGCAACGTTTCAAATATAAATAGTGGTCTTACACTGGAGCGACACTTAAATCTCTACTCTGGAACGTGCCACAAATATACTACCAAAGACGTTCGACATTCTGGGTGGGTTTTTTCATTTACCTTTACTTTTAGCAGTGCAGTTTGCAGTTACTTTAGCAGTACAGTTGACATTTACGGCAAAATGAGTTTTTTCATTACCCCAACTGCTAAAGTAAAGGTAAACAGGGATGACAGCATGATAACTAATCTAATTAGGAACTGTTCATATATTTTTTTCATGTGGCAACTCACACATTAAATGTCAAACATTCTATTATTTCTATGCGCATTGCATCGTCTATATGATGGTCTTGTGTATGACGTTTGAAAATTTAGCCATTTTGTGAAATTTCACATTATTTTCCAACATTTTAGCGTCACTTCTAGCTATTGATATGAAAATTTTGTTGAGTGGCCTTTGACACATTCAAATATATTTTGATCACTGTACTTTTGTGTGTATTTGCAATACCTCCAAATAATCTTGGCATGTTTGACAGCATTATTCCTATCAGAGGACAAATCTAGCTTCATTTTATTTATGTCATGTCATTTGAATAAATATTTGTAATTATACTTCATCAACCATTACTTATAAGTCTACATATCTGCAATTGATGTAGTCAAAAGTCGAGCAGTTTATTTATTAACGCAAAATCGGCATATGAAAGTCGCGACACGTCGTGACGTATAATTAATTACAGGTTCATAGTCGGAAGTTGACGAACTGTCACTTGTCGCAAACGTAATGATGATAATGATAATATAATAGCAAATACCGTAAAACAGATAGCAAGAAAATAACCTCTCATCTCTGAACTGTCAATAAAGTGTCATTGACAACGGCGGCCATTTTGGTTACCTTTACTTTAGCATTTTACAGCACCATTGCTGGCCTGTAACATTCTAGGTAAAAGTAAACGGTAAATGTCAAATGAAAAAACTCATTTCTATGACTTTTATCATGAACTTTTACAATTAGCATTGCAATTAGCATTCTCGGTAAATGAAAAAACCCACCCTAAATATTTTTCGTTTGCATACAGGACGTGTGAGAAGGAATATATTTGTGAAAGAATTATTTTAGCACGGTCATCGATGTAGTGCGTACGATCTCTCTCTGGAACTACTATATTAAAATTTCCCTACGACACCACTATAAATTAATAATGGAATTTGTTTATGTATTAAAGCCATTCTTAGGGACTTCCGAATATGATATATGAATAATAATTGTACATAATGCACAGTTTTTACATGGTTTATATTTATAGTTAATATTAATAAATATGTTAATATTTATAGTTAATATTAATGTTGATTTTTTAAATAAAGATCATCGTGGTAAAAACAAAGTTTTTTTTAATTATTTCATTAATAAAATGGTGCCACAAAGTGAACTTGCAAACGTAATAAATAATTCTTTTTTTTATAAGAAAAACTCTCTTTTTAACTTTTAAAGCTTATTCCCATCAATGTAATTTATCATTGAAGAAGAAGATAACAATAATAATCTAATTTTAGTCCCAGTTGCGACAGTTATATTTTATAATTTTTATGTGTATTGTTTATTTTCATATTTAATTTTTTTTTTTTATTATTATTGTTATCTTCTTTTTCAATAATAAATAATTGTTTGTTTGTGTGTTCGTATGTTATGCGTGGCCATACCGTTTATCCGATTGCGATGAAACTTTGGGAACATGATGTGATGGCAAAAGGATAGTGAACTCTGGCGTTTTGAAATTATTTCCTATACTATTCATACGATTGCGATTAAAATTTCATCCGATTGCTATTATTATTTTTTGAATTGTTGTGAACATTCCCGTGAATATTTATATACTGGTGAGCTCTGGCATTATGAAATTTGCATTAAAAAATGAAACAGGTCACACGAGTTGTGGGAAAAATGGGTATATTCATAAAGTTAAGTGGCCGGGAAGTTGGGAGGGTCGGATGGGGAATTAAGGAGGGAAGCTTTGCGGGAGGGGGGATGAGGGAGACGGGAAGGCGGAGAACGTGGAAGCGGAATGCGTGAGAGGGGGTGAAAAGGGAACGCGGGAGGGGACGAGGAAGAGGAGGCGGAAGGGGAACGGGGACGAACGAGATGACATGAAGGGAAAAATAATGTATTTATTTAAGTAGTATTCCAACGCATGCCGGGTATCAGCTAGTAGTTAATAAATATACGTAGTTATTATAAATAATTGAACTGTCTCAGTAACAATATTTTGTATTATTTGTTTAGTGATAAATTGAAAATGTCTACTAACTCGGTATAATTATTACCCTGCATTAGTATTCTGGGAAGAGAGGAACTCATAACGCATATCATTCTTAGTTAGTCCCAGAATTTCCTCAATGAAATAAATCCCAACTTCTGGTATTCTATTAAGGAATTCGAAAACTTACCAATAATAGCATTTCTAAGCTATCAAATTCTCCATTTTGAATTTTAAATAGAATTACCAAGTGAGTGAAAATCCTTCTGTCTGACAATTTAAGCATTTTCATATGATTTAAAAGGGTGTTTAGTTCAACAAATTTGCCTGAATAACCATTTATTTTATAAATGTAAGAATTCGACTCCAATCTTCATTATAATTTTGAAATTTCTCCAGATAAATAAAATTAATATTTAAATTCGCCTTTCACTTCTCCATAATTTTAAATGATGGCCTGGAACACCCTTGTAGGGTGAAAGCCAGAAATAATTATTAAAAAAAAGAATTTATTTTGTTGTCTATTAACTGCACAGTCAAGCACACAACATCTTAATTGAAAGAATTTACAGTCAAAATAAAACCTACTTGTCAGGGGCGGTCCGTGAGTTTTCAGTGAGTGTGCTAAGATTGAAAAAGCAACGTTATTGATGTTGTTGTAGCACTGAATATTATTTTTTTTCAAAATTTCAACTTTTTGTATGAAGATCTTTTAGTTTATGCGCAATACGCATCCCCAAACTGAAAGAATCCTGAAGATCTTGGATACAAAAAGTTAAAATTTTGAAAAAAAAAATCTATTTCAGCACAAGAACATTAGTAACGTCGTTTTTTTTCAATCTTAGCACTCCAGCTTACTGAAAACTCACGAACCGCCACTGTTACTTGTGTTTGTGATTATATTATTAATTTTGAAAAAGTTATTTGCTTTAATTTGAATTTTGATTTAATTTGAATTTTAAATTTGTTTTAATTTCATATTAATAATTTATTACGTAGGTACATATATTATATTATGAATGCGTATTATATTAGAGACACAGCTAAAGAAACTCCTTTATTCCAGGGAAAATCTGAATGTATAGCTGAGCAGTGATCCATTTGTCAATAAAATCAATGTTAGATAAACAAGCTGTATAAATTGTATTGTAAAGATCTATTGACAAATAAATGTTTTAATTATTATTATCAATAGCTTGTACATGAAAAATGACGTATTCGCATAAATATTATTTTTTTGTTCTATATCTCTCGATACTTTTACTTATAAGTATAACGATTACAATATTCAAGTAAACTTCATTGTATAAACAAATAACCTAACTTATATATTATGTGAATGTTTTCATTCTAATGCTTTCCAGTTCAGTTAAAATTATGCATCCCACCTGATTAGGGTAGATGAATAAAACAGGGCTCCTCTATTTTCTATCGCTGGGATATATTTAACATTTGCGGCAATATCACTGAGATGATTTCCCATGTGTCGCGACTTATACACTTATGCCGGGGTATTCAAATATGGGGCCATTGTGATCATTCCCGGGACTGATATTTTCGTGTCACAGTAGTTCACAGTTTTAACCTTCAAACTGTGAGTAACATGGAAATAAAATTATTTTATCAACAAAAAATAATGGATTCTTGTGAATAATGTATGCATCGTCAAATAGGGGTATCTTTAAGATAACAGTTAGCTACATATTTAAGACAAGTTCTGTTACATATTTAAGTCAAGAGTTACATCTTTAAGACAATAGTTACATCTTTAATACAACAGTTATTTCTTTAGGACAATAATTTCATGTTTAAGACAACAGTTACATATTTAAGACAACAGTTACATCTTTAAGACAATAGTTACATCTTAAAGACAAAAGTTACATCTTTAAGACAATAGTTACATCTTTAAGACAACAGTTACATCTTTAAGACCACAGTTACATCTTTGAGACTTTAAGACAACAGTTACATCTTTAAGACCACAGTTACATATTTAAGACAACAGTTACATCTTTAAGACAATAGTTACATCTTTAAGACAACATATTTCAGACAACAGTTACATCTTTAAGACAACAGTTACATCTTTAAAATAACAGATACATCTTTAAGACAATAGTTACAACTTTAAAACAACAGTCGCTTGCGCCTATTAATTATAATCTTTTTTTATATTAGTGCGCTCCCACGAACATTCATACTTTTCCATATCTGCCTTTAAAATCTTTTTTTTTTTCCTCTTTTGTAGTGCTTACTACAGAGCCTTAACCCGCTACCTCTGGATTCTTGGTCGAGGATCTTAGCCGCTCGTCTTGTTCGTAAGTTTGACAGGCAATAAGGTACCTACTTTGAAAAAAATAATAATATATATTTTTTGTATTACTGACTAAGAACGTCGCCTGCAACGCAGACAACGTTCTCCCCCCACACGTGGGGAAGTGCGCGAGAATTGGCGCCGCCGTGAATCGGGACCTCCAGCTTATTAAAGTTCATTTGTGCCTCACCTCATCTGGCACACCGTTACTGCAAGCATTCAATCCTCAACTACGAACATTTACGACTTTGGTAGCGCGTTTCGGCGAGCAGATCTTTGTGATGCATATTTTCATCGTGCTTTCTGGAGATTTCTATATTGGCAAAACAATAACCACATTACAAAACGGTATTTTTTTTTACCAGATCGGGAATCGCTGTGACTTCAGCTCGAATCAATCAAATGGAGATCTGTTTAGAAATTCTAGTAGGAATCTCTCGATCATTGTTCGAATTTTCTATCAGGCGAGAAGTATTTATTTTTTAATCAATGCATAAGGTAAAATATTCAATAAGATATGTCAGGTTAAAAATATTCAAAAGAGAATTTTCCAATTAGTTGTAGAAAAAAAATTTTTAAACATAAGATTTTGCGTTCAGAGCCGCTAATACTCCACTACAAATATAAGTTTTAAAGAAACCAGAATAGAATTCCGAAAACTCAAAACTAGGCGATTTTAATATTTTATATTGTGTAAACTAAACAGAGAAATAATGTAAATATGAAGGAACATATGTGTGTAAATTAACCATCAATTTTAGTAATTACTTGCTTAGAAATTAGTAATATTTTTTAAAACCATTTGAAAAAAGTGATAGCAGGTAGGTAAATAGGTATCTGAAACACTTTAAAAAACTTTTAGCGCGAATAGACTTCTAATTTAACTATCAATATTTAGGAAAATGTGTTGCTTACAAACAAGTTTATTTTATAGTCTTCTTTTATTAGAAAATAGGTCAGGATGCTGCTATTTTACGGTTTCCACGTTTGTGTTTTTTGGTGGTTTACGTTGGATGTGACTATAATGTTTCATTTTCTAATGAATTCATTCATGGAAATATTTTCATATTTTACATACATTTTTTCGATAAAAATTAATGTGTGAGTTCGCCTTTGTCTGTAGTTCGAGCCTTTGAAATCTGTGTAGATTAGAGATTTGATATCCCATCATAACCGTCATTTTTTGGTGAGAAAAAGTGTGAGCAACTTAACATGGTAAATATCTAATTGCATAAAAATGTTAATAAATTCTTAATGGTGAGTTATTTGTACATCTAATTTCATTCAAATTCTCCAGTCCTAAGTAGTCCTAAATTTTCAAGTCTTTCGAAATAACTTGAATTTATTAACTCCATTTTGGCAGTAATCTTCTTATAAATGTTATATGAAAAGTGATGGTGTGGCAAATGTAAAATTATGCAATGTCCAATGTTTTAATATAGTGTCCTCCGCGTGCATAGTCCTATGTCCTCCAAGCATAAACTTTGTAATAAAAGTGTGTTTATCGGAAGTTACCTGCCAGGTAAGAATGTTTTCTGTATCTATTTGTAAATAATAGATCTAGGTAGAGCCTAAGAAGTCATAATAAAATGTACAGCGCCCTTGAGGTGATTTCTCACAAAACACTCACAGCTCACAAGAAGTCAGAGTAAATGAACACCTGTAAATAAGAATAGTGAATTTTAAAGAAGTTAATTTGCCCATGAAAACGATCAAAAAGATGAATTATTAATTTAAGGCACGTACCTCGGGGTAACTGAATTCTACTTTAGAGGGCTGGTACGACTTCGAGAAGAAATCTTGGTATGTCTTTTTTTATTATTGTTTCAATTGTTTTGTTTCGCTTCATTGTATCGACAGTCATAAACCATGTATTGTAAATAAGACACTAAAATGGTAGGTCGCAAAATTATCTAGAAATTACAAATTATTTCAATATTTTTGGGATGAAATTTTTAACTGCATGCTTGTTCGAAATATGCCAGACGTTATCGTAAAGCAATATTTCCCAGGAAAATTTTCCTTGTACCAGGCGCTATAAATTTATTTCGACTAAAAGCTTTTTGTCCCTAGAATAATATGAAAATACGTATATTAAGTCCGCAACATAACGGTAAGAGGTTTAGGTCTGAACCCAAAGGTCGAGAATTCAAAACTCGGGAACGACTAATATAAATGGGTTTTAACATGCGACGTATTAATATTCAACAATAAATCAAGAAAATGCCCTTCGTTCCATATTGAAAACAACTCTCAGTGTGGATGTTTTTCAAATATTTAGAACTTTTTTGGGTATCATGTGTCTATAAATCTTTGCACCTACTTTTTTTAAAATTCAATGTATATGTACCATATTTGGAACCGCGTATCTTATATCTCCCAAACATACCGGAATAAAAGCTGTCTGATTATTATTATGCTAATATCTTTAAAGTTTCGGATTGTTATAAATAAAGTTGGCGCCCTCTGTTATTTTCAAAAAGAACCGTTGAAGTTATGCATATTCTTATATGGAACATCTTACTAATATTATAAACGCGAAAGTTTGTATGGATGTATTTGTGTTTGTTACTCTTTCACGCAAAATTTACTGAATGGATTTTAATGAAACTTTACAATAGTATAGCTCATACATCAGAATAACATATAGGTTATAATTTATAAGGCTATATATTAATTTTCAATATATTGAAAATAGTAATTATCGTTTAATAGAAAATGTCAAAATTTGAGAATGACATTTTGCAAAACAATGATTGTCATTCTTATTACGACTTGTTTTGATATATTCATCGAGCAGTCAATAAATAAGAGAAGACACTATTTGTTAAATAAACATTTTACAAGTTCTTCCCTAAAAAAAAGGTGGTAGAAACTTGAGTAAGTAAAATAAGTGCGTACTTTATTATTGGGCTCAATAATATATATAAGACGTCAAAGTCTCAGGCAAACCGGAAATTGTGCACTAGTAAATTAAAAATGCTACTTAGGTGCTCCCAAAAACACTTTTTATACACCAACCTTACGTAGCATAATCGCTTTATTCAGTCGAAAACTTCCTTAAAATCATCAGCGTTAAAGTTTTGCGAAAACCTCTAGCTTTTTCGCACCTTCGGTTCAACACTAAAACATGACAAAGTTTGTAAGTTCTCATGTTTTCACGGTCGTACAAATAGGGGAATTCTCCTGGGCCATCGTGCCGCGTCTTGTCATAATTCACGAAGTAAAGTTACAAAGGAAAACATTATTTCCCACCTTGTTAAAATAAATAGTTTCAAAATGTTACGATGTTAAGCTACGCATTATTTAATCGTAAATCACCCCTACGAGGTGCTACTGTTTGTACTTAATTTTGTATTATATTATTATATTTCTCCATTTATTAGAACAGAGCGTTGAGAAGTACGGAGTGCGGAGTGCGGACAGACAAACTTGTACACAAAATAATATGATTTATAAAGAAAGTTTGTTGGGAAGTTTCGTTCGCAAGTCGAGTTGAACTCCTCTTCGACTTGGGAATTGGCTAAGCCGTACAGGCTTGGAAAAAATAGCCCATAAATCTAAATCCGTGTTAAAATGTTCTGGTTTTGGCTTGTACAGTAATACTTCAGTAAACCAAGGAGTTACAATAATTTATCTTATTTCTTTATTCCTTTTAAATACAATATTTAATTAGGACTTAATTTTCAACACCAATTTAAATCGCTTCATTTTTTATACAAGTAGATCTCTATTTAATATCAGCAAGTCAACTGGTTTTACAGCAACCAGTAGGGGCTGCTTTGCACAGTGTATTCGTGTGCAGCACTGGTAAATTATATTTCTTATAATTACTTTATAATATCTTACTGAAAACTATAAATTCTATGAAACTCTTTAAAATGTGTCTTTAAAAGTTGTCCATGTGCAGACCGATAGCAAGCGGAACAAATTATGTTTTTGTATCTAATATCTCAAACCATGCTGGCGCGTCACTCCAGTCATATGTATAAAAAAATTAGCTTTACCCGTTTGTCACACGAACGGCTGCACGGCCTTTATCATACATAACTTAAATTTGGATTTGAGACCAAAATACTCGACTAAACTGAATAATTATTTTTTTAATCAAAAGATATGGCAAACATCTACGTAGTACAGATGTTTGCTTCTTTGTTGATTTCTATTTAAATTATAAAATTAAGATCATTAAGGAATTACATTTTTCATTAACTACCTACTGTGTAAACATAATAATGAAATATAAAATAAAATAAATTTAACATCGTAAAAAAACAGTTTCTTGAGTCGAAGCTAAGATTTATATAAGACAAATCTGTATTGCAACGCAAAACAAAAATTTTTTTTTTTTTTCATAGTACTAAAAAAGATTTGTTTAAACAAATTAAAATTTTAATGAAAGAGCGATGCAAGTTTTCGCCTTCGAAAACAGCTTAGAATAGACCTCATCTACAAATAATGTTAGTGGAATTATTTTTAAGCAACACATTTTCAGGGCAGCGGTCGCCACTGATAGCAACCGTGTCGTCGTCAAGTTGAAGTAGTTAGTTTATATCCGCCGCATTGTCACCGCTTTACCGAAACCGGTTTACATGTTGTTATTGGTTAATGTGATATACAATAAAATGTTTCACTTGGTAATGTTCGAAATTTAATTTATCTCTTCTTTTCGAACAGTATTTTTCAATCGGGTTTATTTCTTTTTTTAAATCCCTGAGTATTCGATTTATCAACAATTTTTTGGACATATCTTGTCAAAATGCAATTTGATCATTGACTGTGTTTTTAAAGTAGGTGTGTTAAAAGTGAAAATTAAATAAAGTACATATATTTTAATTTGCTAAATCGAGGCGCCACGCGCGGGATTGTCGTTTCGAGAAACTTATTTTAACGAGATAATACTGTAATAGCATTTCTTGAGAAATGAGTTAATGCGTTCCCTCTGAATATAATAAATATTCATACAAATTTGCGAAGAATTTCCAGTGAGTAGAATGTACCGTTGTTCAGTTTTTTATGACGTTCACACAATCGTAATTTATTTCATCTTTTCCAGTTTTGTTTTGAACATGAAACATGGATGTAGGGTGTAAGGCTCACTGCGTTCTGGTTTTGGACATTTTTTATGCATAATATGTAACATAAAGCAAGGCACAAATGGCGAAATAAGAAATAGGGAAGTTTCGTGAAAAGACATTACAAGTTTAAAAACGTACGATTTAACCACAACGTCATGGTGCCATCAAAGTCGGAAAGATTTATTTAAAGATGATCGCATATATATAATATTGGGTGTATCAAACAACATCGTTGTTATGTGTAGCTGACGACCGGCGTAGTCAAGAGACAAGCCTTTGGGCTTTATTCCGAAGGTCGCGGGTTCGAACCCGGCGTGCGCAAATAAATTTTATTTGATTAATTTGTGTTATTTCACAATTACTTAATAAAAATAATAAACACTCTATTTGCGGCACGTTCCAGAGTGGAAGATACTCTCAGTATCGCCCTGGTGTGAGACCACCATTCAGAATTGAAACGTTGCTTGAAATGGCTTTAGTCGTGTTTAGTGACTAGATCTGAGTAGCCAGGTACTTCCCGACCTTCCTCTCCCCATCTCCTTCCCTTCCCACTTACCTTCAGCCTCACAACATACTCCAATTGGGGATGCCATAGTCTTACTGGCTCCAGACGGGAGCAGTTGGGACTTTTGTGGGGTGTTCTCTATAAAAATTCTAAAAAAGCTATTTAAAAACGGTGTGGTTTTTTGGATAAAAAAAAAAAAAAATCGAAATTCTAGACTAGAACACCCCTTAATTTAAAATCTTGTGTGTCGGCTGACATTTGGTCACATGATGGGCGTTAATTAATATTGAAGCATTCCGAGAGGCTACATTACTGCAACAAAAAGCAACGTCTTGAATGACATTTCTTTATACAGAACGGTTAAAATCACATTTAAAAAAAAATCCCGGACACAGATGTCGGATGATGAGGTTAAACGTATTATTATATTGTGTTATTATTTGTATTTTTGTTATAAACTTCTTCCGCTATATACTGCGCCCACTCTTAACACACGAGTTTCTAGTGAAACAGGCGTAGCTCATCACCAATTGTAAAAAAATAATATAGATGAATAATAAATAACGTTATAATGTTAAACGAGTTATTTAATACGCAATTAATAACAAAACCATCATAAAAATAGCCAATTGATATAACATATTAACCCGTTTAATAACAGGAGACCATGTTTGTCCCAGCTCACATAGGTCTCATATAAATCGTTGTGTCTCCCTTACTATCATAGTGAGAAGTTTGATCTAAATGGTATTGGAAATAAAATACAACACGCTATGTATTCAAATCTAAGAGTTAACCTCAAAAAAATTAAAATGTACACCTTTATGAAACCAAAGTGTGCGATCCCAATTTGAAAAAAAAATTATGAAACTTTGTGAATTTTTCAAGATTTTTTTACATGAAACGAAAAAAAAAGTGAGGTGACAGTAACATTCATAATTCATTTGCCTAATGAAATATGTATGTGTTTTTTATCATTATCAGTAATTTTAATTTTAGTTAGTAAAGTGATCCATTTTTGAAACTTTTTAAAGTTTTCATCCAAAATTTTTATACTTAAAAAATTACATAATTATTTTTAATAATAAAATTTGAAAGCCCATTTTATCAACTTTCGAAAACAGTGTTTAGTTTTCGGATAAGTTAACAAATATTCCATTTATTTGGATTTTATTGGAAAGCGGGAATATTTTTGACAAAACAAAATACGCCAAATGTTTGAAGGGTAACAGAGATGAATATGATATTGGTGAAATAAACCTGAATCATAACAAAGGTAATATTTGTTTTCAATCTGACAATCCGTTCATATTCTGATTTTCTGCGACGATTGCATTAACGGGGCTGGCGTAAGTACGAGTATATACACATTTTTATATCTCAGCTAGAGTAGTACGAAATAACCCCAAGCAGCACACGAATGCAGAAATTGATAAAACATAGTAATAGGCAACAGAGATGAATATGATATTGGTGAAATAAACCTGAATCATAACATAGGTATAATTTGTTTTCAATCTGACAATCCGTTTATATTCCGATTTTCTGCGACGATTGCATTAACGGGGCTGGCGTAAGTACGAGTATATAAACATTTTTATATCTCAGCTAGAGTAGTTCAGTACGAAATAACCCCAAGCAGCACACGAATGCAGAAATTGATAAAACATAGTAACAGGTAACAGAGATGAGTGTGATATTGGTGAAATAAACCTGAATCATAACATAGGTATAATTTGTTTTCAAACTGACAATTCGTTTATATTCCGATTTTCTGCGTCGATTGCATTAACAGGGCTGGCTTTAGTACGAGTATATACACATTTTTATATCTCAGCTAGAGTAGTACAGTACGAAATAACCCCAAGCAGCACACGAATGCAGAAGAACCTTGGAAAAGACTTGGAGTTAAATCCGGAATCGACATCCGTGCTAAGATATCGTATCTTTAGAAGGCAATGAAAACCAAGTTTGGTTAGAAGTTCTCCGGACGGGAGCGATAAAGCGCAACCACTTTTCAGAACCAACCGTGATTTGAAATGGTTGATGTATCGGATTCGACAAACTTTTATAGTACCATCCTCACACAGGCATGTGTTGAATATAAATTGTGAGAGAACAGTGGATCTTTGTGAGGATAATTTTTCCTACGTCATTTTCGTTGGCTGAGAATAGTTTCATAGCTTATCATTTTATGTCACTATTACATTTAAGTGTAAAATATGACTTTTTTTTAACATTAGGTCCACACAGGAGGCCCTGAGGAAAATAATTTCCCTCAGGGCCTATGTCATCTTTGGGGATGCTGTGTGGAGGGTATTTTAAGGAAAGAAAGGAGATGAAGTTCTGGGAAGGAAAATGTTATGAGGGTTGGGTAGGAATCTGGGGTTCAGTGTGTCTAAACCATCCGCCGCCAAGACCTAGACAAACCTTACCCCATGAACCCGGGCACCCCTGCTAAGTCACCAAATGTAGTGAACCACTTTGGATGACCTATGGCAGAGGTGTTGGTTAAATGGTTCCCGGGGCGGCGGTACCCATTCCCGCCTCCCAAATTGTATACCTTACGGTATATCAAATGGATATTAAACTTGCTAATGTAGTAAGTGCTTAACTTTAATGCCAACCTAACGTTGACATATAAATCGTCGCAGTAGGCGATTTTAAGGTCCGAAAAGCGATTTTCTTCCCCGTCCACGCCTTTCTCTGTCGTACGTGTGTTTTATATAGTTCTATTTCGCTTACGGTCATTTTAAAGTCAGGAAAGTGACTATACCTGCACGAGAATGGATCGTATCAAGTTCCGGTCAGCATTTAAGTTCGGCGCGTACTATACGATTATTTACAAGTAATGGCGAGATGATATTGTTACGTTGAAATTACGTAGAATTAAAACCAATTACAATACAGGAACGAAATAATCTTTTTATTGTATTATTATCCAGGATGTCCGGGGGTAAAGTGCATTCACTTCGGGAGGTGATTCTACATGATAGTATAAGTAAAA
Source organism: Limnephilus auricula (assembly GCA_951813805.1). NCBI lineage: Eukaryota > Metazoa > Arthropoda > Insecta > Trichoptera > Limnephilidae > Limnephilus > Limnephilus auricula. The sequence goes on from OX638397.1 coordinate 4,818,407, forward strand.
AAGACAAAATAACTTTTTAAACTTCTAAATTCCAATTTTTAGGGTAACTTTTTGGGTAAAAAGATAAAATTAGTCTGGCGTATGCGGCCAGCACTATGATTTTACGCTGTTACGATACGGATGAATCACAACCATACAACATCGTCACAATCGAGCCCGGCTGACTCACAGCAAATTTATCGGGTAAGTAATTTTATATTATATTATCTTTTTATTTAACTTTATTTCATTGTAAAATGTAGATCTCGGCACGGGCTAAGAACCCAGTTGGCCCGCATTATCGTATAAATTATATCGTATACAATTTTTAAAAAGGGCTAATATGCCATTAGTCACCATAATTTTTATAATAATAAATTTATTCATTGATTTGAGCATCTTTCGATCACCATTCTAGAGGCACATGCCCGTGTTGTGTTGATGGAGTCTAAACATCGGCTGTTTGGATGTAGATGGAACCACATATATGTAGACTACTATTCTAGTACCTATTGTCCATCCCAGCAATGTAGGTAGCTTAAAAATTTCCAAATAATCCAGAATAGAACAATGAGACACATTTTTAAATATAAACCAATTAAGAAATGCGGAATTAGATTTTTTTATTTTTTTTTATTTTTATTTATTTACCTTTTTTATACGTGTATACATTATTTATTGAATGTTTTGGCTGCCCAAATAGAAAGAATCCCGTTTTAGGGCAGTCAAATTATACATTTATTCTTAATAAAAGAGGATTACAATTTTTTTTTTTTAATGTTTCTTTATTCTTTGAATAGTAAATATATAACAATTGTGGAATTTATGGCCGCCATACTAGGCACATGCCCGTGTTATGGTGGCCGATTTTTTAAACAGTGGATATAGAATATAAAAGAACATAAAATAATGTAAAGGAAAGTAAGAAGAACTATATTATAATACAAAATGAAACATAATCAAAGCATATGAAGGAATGTAAATGAAAAAAAAAATAATAATAAAAGAGTGTTTGGAAGAATACAGCAGAGATGAAAGAGTATAAAAAGTATAGTAGATGTAAGACTATAAAGAGGATGAAATATTAATTATATATAAAAGCAAAATTAGCACTGTAGAGTGGGCAAATAGCAACGGATTATTACAATGACTATATTTTATATGTGCACGTAAAGTTATAATGGTAAGTACAAATTTATGTACAAATGACTTCTTATTGAAACTCCGGCTAATAATAATGCCGAGATTGTTATTGCTACATTTTGTAGTGATGCACCAAATAATTCGAACATATCAGAGGTGTCAAACATTTTAAACTAACAATATAAAATAATATTTAAACTTTCGGCTAGTAAAAAGTTAATTACAAATGAAAATTTTAATCGGTGGTACAGATAGCTATGTTATTTAAAGAAATTCTTCAGAAAAATTCCCCAAACAAATTCTCTATAGAACTTCTTCAAAGGAGTTCCCTAAAGAAATTCTTTAAATAAATTCTTTAAAGAAATTTCGACCCTTTCCGGATATCCATTTTTGGACACCGGCTGAAAATTGAGTAACAGTACTAGATCTTTTGATGTCCATATTTAATTCATTGAATATTTTGGGTGCAATGTAAGAGTATTGTCTCTGTGAAAAGGTGGTTCTTGTTGTAGGAATTATGCATTTTTCATGTGTTGAGTAGCGTGTATGTATATTTTTTTGTGTGGAATTTATCATACCATTTTTCCAGATATGGACAAGCACTATCTTAATATATAGTTGGCGAATGTCTAGGGCTGCGAGTTTCTTAAAAAGTGGCTCTGATGGATGAGACGGGGAACATTTAAAGATGATTCTTAGCAAAAGTTTTTGAACGGTCACAAGAGGGTAGAGAATAGATGCTGCACAACCTCCCCATCCTATAATGCCGTACGTCGCTATAGATTGAAACAGAGCAAAATAAACACTTCTTAGAGTTTTTATGTCAAGGATAGATCGAAGAGAATGAAAAATATAGCATAACTTACGGAGTCTCTTTGTTGTGGAGCTAATTTGAGCCTCCCAACGTAATTGGTTATCTATAATGACACCTAGGTACTTTATTTCATTTGACGGTTTAAGAATTGGGCATGAACAGCTGTTAAGAAGAGATACTGGGTGAGTGTCTAGGTTTTGCGGGCAAGAATGAATGATTAGTTTAGGAAGGTTTTCTGGGAGAGTGAATTTTCGGATTGAGAAAAGTATGTATTGTGTTTTTGAACATTTAGGGTGAGGAGGTTAGAGTCTAACCATTTTTTAACTTTTATCAGTCCATAATTTGCTTTTTCAATTGTTGTTTTCCAAGTTTTACTTGTAAATATGATAACAGTATCATCTGCGAAAGATATTATATTGCCGTCGATATCTAAATTCAATAAGGAGTTCATATATATGAGAAAAAGGAGCGGACCTAGAACACTGCCTTGAGGCACGCCATAGGAGATGGGTAAACTTTTACTCCTATATTCTTGACTGGAGTGGATGACAGTTATTTGTGATCTCTGTGAGAGATAGTTTTTAAACCATTTGAGAGCAGTACCTTCTATCCCAATCTGTCGTAGTTTTTTTACAAGGATGCGATGTGAAATAGTATCGAAGGCTTTAGACAGATCTAGAAAGACAGCGAGAGGTTTATTGCCTTTATCGAGGTTATCGGATATCAGTTTGCTAAAGGTTGCAATAGCATCAGCCGTACTACAATCTTTGCGAAAACCATACTGGTTTTTTGAAAGGATTTTATTGTCCTCGAGAAACTTGAGGAGTCTTAATTTTACTACTTTCTCAATGATTTTGGATATTGTGCTCAACAGAGATACAGGCCTGTAACTATTTAGAGAAGATCTGTCACCTGATTTGAAAATGGGGATGATTGAGGCATGTTTAAGACAGTTAGGGAATATGCCAGATTGGAAGCTTAAGTTAATAATATATTGAAGAGGGCTGGCAATAAGGGTTTTTAGATGCTTAGTAAGTTTAGTAGAGATTTTGTCTATTCCTGTTGAGTGGCTAGTTTTTAGTGTAGAGATGATTTCTATTATTTCTAATTCTGTGGTGGGAGTGAAGGAAAAAGGAGTATAACTCAGTTGGGCCAGGGATATTTTGTTAGCAAGGTCGTGTTCTGTAACATTATTTGTGGATAAAATATTATTGGATAGGCTAGGTCCGATTGAGGTAAAAAAATCGTTGAAATGGTCTGCGATTTTTACAGAGTTATTACTTGTATTTGTTAATGTTCGACCTTCAATTTTAATGTTATGGATGGGCGTACTCGTTTTTTTGGTGTGGGATATGTCCTTAATAATACTCCATATTTTTTTCGTGTCATTTTCGGCGTTTTTTATTTGTTTTTTGTAGTAGTCTACTCTGGCCTTTGAAGTAATTTTTTTGCAAACATTTCTGTATTTCTTGTAAAATAAGAAGGAATCATGGTCGTTGGGGTTTTTTTTACATAGTGCATGGAGTTTGTCGCGCTTGCGGATAGAATGAAGGATACCGACAGTTATCCAGGGTTTGAGTTTAGTGTCATAATTTTTTGTTTTCTGTGTTGTATTAGTTGTAGCGTGGGTTAGATGGTCGTGGAGTGTTTCTACAAGAGATTCGCAGGCTAAATTGGGGTCATTCTGTTTGTAAATATTTGTCAATTTTTCCTGAGAAACCAGCTCAAAAAGTGCAGTGTAGGATATTTTATTTGTAGAGATTTCATGCGGTGGTGGATTAAGTATTTTATGAGAAAGAGAAGTTATAGTAGCGTAATGGTCCGTGATAGTGCATTGGTATACAATAGAATTAGTTTTTAATTTACATTTTGAAAATACATGATCAATACAACTTACAGAGGAGCCAGATACTCTGGTAGGTGCTGTTATGGCTGGGACGAAACCTTAAAGAGTTAGCAAGTTAATATAATCATTGGCTTGAGGATGCATGGAATTAATTATATTTACATTGAGGTCACCAATAATGAGGATATTATCACATTCACTCACACATGATAAAGAATTGTTTAATGAATTAAGAAAAGGGGTTATGTTAGATATGCCTGGTGATCGATATATAGAAAATATGGTAACTTGTTTTTCTATAACTATTTTGAGACAGTTTGAGTCACGGATTTTGATTTCGTTTACTGAGTGAGATATGTGATTTTTTATGTATATGACTACTCCATCGTTTTGGGTTGCATTGTTCTGTGTATTGTAGTGGGTGTAGTTTATAATGTTTTTAGGAATGTAATTTTCATTTACCCAGCATTCACTTAAGATAAGTATGTCAAATTCGGACTTCAGATCTGTGAGAACTATTAACAATTCATTAAAATTTCGGCTTATACTTCTGATATTCATAGAGAATATTTTAAGGGCTGATTGACTTAATACTTGTTGAACTTCGAGAGCATTATTTGTTTCTATACATGGAATTGGAGAGAAGTTATCTATTTGATCAGCTATTTCTACCATTTATAAATTTTGTAACAAAAAACACAGTAAATAGCATAAAACATATCAATGATTTTGACACATCGCTTAAAATAACAATGAAAGGCTCCACATATTCATATAATAGATTAAAATTAACATTTAAGACGGTGATGATAAAAAAAACTTGTGTTCAGAAATAGTATCTTTGGGCTAGAAGTGTATAATAATAATTTACAGCTGTAAATAATGAGGAATTTTAAATAATAGTATGAAGATATAAAAAAGGAAGTTATGTAGCTTAGCCAGCTTTGTTCACAAGGTAAGGGGTGAGGTTGACAAAAGGTGTTTATTTTTGTCATTAATATTAATGACCGGAGTTCCAATATCTTGCCGTACGTACACTTGGCCACCTCTGGTCCAAGAAAATTTGTAAAGATTTTCCCGTTTAGCCTTGCGAGCAAGAAACCATAGATGCTTCGCCTGAAATGTTACGTGTTCGGAAATGTATATATGGGAGCTTGGTCCTGCCATTCCGATAAGGGTGGTGTTTAGTTTGTCCTCACGATTGGCAGCTTGTTTATTGAACCTTTTTACATCTCCCAGGAAATCATCTCGATCGATGTTGGACTTGAATTTTATTAAGATGGGCCTGCATTTGTCTTTGGAGACTTTAAGTGTGGTGCGGTATGCTGCATCGATATTGGGGGCGTCTTTTGAGTTAACGGTATTTTTAATATTGAATATAATATTGTTTAGATTTTCCCCGTTGCTTTCAGGAATTCCTCTTATCTCCACATTTCTTGATCTGTTTATTCTATCCATCTGTTCCATGTGGTTTTCAATAGCTTCTAGTCTCGCTTCGAGGTTGGAGTTCTTTTTTTCAATATAAAGTTAATTGATGATTGCATTGCATAGTATAAGCCTAGATACATATATTTTTATAAATATAAATAACAAAGAGAGGAGAAAGAATATAATAAAATCAATTATCTGCTGCTTTTTGGCATACTGTTTTAAAAGAAATAGGTAGGTACATACATATAAATAAACATACATATACATAGATACAATGAGTGTTAGGCGATCCGTTCACTGAGGCAACTGAAAACTGTCAACTGACAACTGTCTTTGTATGACAATGTGATGGCCCGCATACTACACAATCACTCAAAAACCCGTTGTCAATGGTACCGCAAGCGGTGACTCGCGACTCGCACTGCTGATTGGCGTGGCCGGCCGTTGCTAGTTGCCAGCTGCTGTCAGCTGATTGTTCTTCGTCTATGGTTAAATAAGCTTTTTGACCAATCAAGATATAGAAACCAGCCGGTTTTAGTTTGGTTTCAGTTGCCTCGTCAGCGGAGCGCCTTAAGCATTATAATTTCTAGAACGTTTTAATTTTTAACGTTGATGGCCTCTGTTTTCGAGAGGCTAGGCTCTCGACTAGCAATCTGAAGGTCGTGGGTTCCAAAGCAGGCGTGCGCCTATAAATTATATTTAATTAATTTGTGTTATTTCACAATTTATTCATTAAAAAAAGTACATAGTATATTCGTTGCACGTTACAGAGCGAAAAATACTACAGTATCGCCCTGGTGTAAGACCACCATTTAGAATTTAAACGTTGCTTGAAATGGTTATAGTCGTGTTTGGTGACCAAATCTAAATAGTCAGGTACTTCCCCACCAGCCCTTTCCTCTCCCCACTACCGTCAGCCTCACGACATATCCCAATTGGGAATGCCGTAGTCTCACTGGCTCCAGACGGGAGCAGTTGGGACTCTTGAAAAAAATAAACAAAAATTAAAAAAACTTCACCCTGCAGACTGTATTATGCTCGTACATACTCCATTTATAATGACTTTCATCTTTATGTTTATCGAAAAAATTAATGTATGTGTACCTCCTTTGGTTTGAACAATATTAACAAGTAAGTAAGTTTGGTTGTAAAAACTATGTTAACGTCTTTATCAGCACTGTGGGAGTAATTAAAATAAGTAGTTAAGTAACAAGAGCGGCACTGAAAATATTAACGAAGTAAGTACCTGTCTTACATGCACAGAATATTATAATATTACAGCTTACTGGAGTTAAATGGCGCCAAATAACTGACATCAATGTAATTTATTTGTTTAAATTAAAAAAATAACTTAGTAAACACCACCTTTATTTTTTATATACTTAATGCCGACTGGGTTTCGCTACAACCGTAGCTTTTTTAACTTCAGGGCAAAACAATACTCGACTAAAATTTAAAATGTACAATTTTAGTAACAAGTGCTATAAATATTATATTATGATTATTTTTAATTGAAACTAATGTTTGAGACGAGATTTGTATGCAAAGCACAAAGGGTAACAATTATTATAAGCAAATAATTGTCAGCCTGAAACACTCATCCACATTGAAAAATCTTCCGACAAAAGATACATGCCGCCGGCGCGACCAGAACCCGTGTCCTTTTGATGTCCGATCAGGTGCTTTAATCCACTGAGCTACGGCGGGTTACCTCTTACCCGCCAAATTATTCAATACATAAGTGTTTCATTCAACAACTATCGCTTATTACAATTTTTTTCACCTGCAATCAACCAACTTTATTTTTATATGATAAAGGCATTTTAAGTGCTAAATTTCCCACTTGGTGGCGTCGAGACATATCATGTCTACATTTTTTGGTTAAGTACTTTAACTCGTCAAATATTGTAATTTTTTAATGGATAAACTATTGTTTAAGACAAGATTTTTATGCATAGAACAAAGGGTAATAATTATTATAAACAATAATTATCAGCCTGAAACACTCATCCACATTGAAAAGTCTTCCGAGAAAAGATAAATGTCCCGTCGGCGGTATGTATCTTTTTTCTGAAGATTTTTCAATGTGTTTCAGGCTGATAAATATTGCTTATAATAATTATTATATTATGCTTTTACAGTGATTTTCAAAAAAAGGATTGAGCTAGAGTGGAGGAGCTTTTTTTTATATTAACTCCATACAGGCGGCCCTGAGGAAAATAATTTCCCTCGGGGCCTATGTCATCTTTGAAGATACTGCGTGGAGAGTCTTTTTGAGGAGAGGAAGGAGTGAACATGGGTCTTGAAGAGACCCATGTTGTAGGAAGGAGGAAACACAGAGGCCAGCAAATCGTTCCACAGCCGAGCTGTTGAACTTAAGAACGAATCGTAAAAACGACCAGTTCTCATGTGACAAATGTCAAACGTGTACATTATAAACATTATTTATATACGTAGGTTAGTTTACGCGCACGTAAAACTACATAATAATCTTGATCAACATTATATGTATTAGTATCAATTGTATTATAAACATAAACTTACTTAATTTTGAAATATATTGAAGATTTTTGTTTACAACAACGATCTTGACAAGCTGACTAAACACCATGGTTATGCCATAGATGAAAACAGTTTCAGAAACAATTATTGCCAAAAACATTGCCAGTAAAAAAACTTTCGGACTAAACGTAACTGATGACCGCTAGTAATGCAAATTTTGTTTATAGTACGCAAAATAAGATAACGAAGGGATTGCGGCCCGTTAACTAAAAACGGTTCGTTATGTAACCGAAATTTGGTACTAAAACCGGCCCTTAATAAAGTAAGGAAAATAATGTATTCCCCTTCTTAGTATGTTCACTGTTTGCGCCACTTAATAAATATCAACACGTCGAGTTATTTTGCTTTCTTATTGCGAATATTAATTTTATTTCCTGGCAATAATTTGATTCCATGTTTCCCGCCCGCTCTACCCCTCCCCGCCCCACCCGTGAGTGTCTCCGTGACTAGATAGAATCGCATCTGACGTTTCGGATTCAATTATCAACCCAATGTAAAAATAAATCAAATCTAGTAAATTACAAGAAAATAAATCATCGCATCAACTCCCGTAAGTACCTATTCCTCTACCCACAGGTGATTTGTCATTTTAAAAGAAACAAAATACTTTTCCCCTGTAAAAAATCTTAGCTGAAACATTTACAAAACCTAAACAATATAACATCTCCAAATAATTCAAAGCAGTAATGTCATTACTAAACAATTAAGAACACATTGATACTTAGTGCGGGGAAAACAGATTTCACAATAATAAAAAAATGAAATACTTGCATAAATAGTTACATTATTAAATTTAATTTAAATTAAAATATCAAAATATTGTATGGTATTCTACGAATTAAACACAAAAACAATAAATATATTTGGAAAATAATGTCAGTAAAACCGTAAAATTATAATAATATAGCTTGATCATGAAGTGTGGGCTTAACTCCGCCTAAAATACCGTTATTTGGCATGTTTTACGTTTCTAGGCAAAATGTATTTTCTTCCGACAGAAATACTCTAAAAACGACCCGATCCGGATTAGGTATTTCATCCCGAGCTAGCAGCCACCGAAACAGGAAGTGACGTCATCTGGGAAAAATCCCCACACGTTTGAGAGTTTCCGGTTTAAATCTCCGGCCAGCGCGCGGCGGACGGCCACTGAAATATTATGGCAACGTGATGTTTATTTTATTTACACTGCAACTATATTAGAGCGGGGAATATACAAGCTGAAAAAATACAGAAACACAATTATTGTGCAGGGTTTTTTTAGATCAAAGTTTTGTACCAGGCAATCGTGGCATTCCGAAATATTGCTTTAAGATTTTGTTCAATTAAAATATGGTCTTGAACCTTTAATCCAAAAGATTCAGTGTGTCACCTTTTAAAACCGCCATAACCCCCCCCCCCCCCCTCTACTCACCATTCAAATTTTATTTTAAGACTCTCCAAACCCCAACGCTTCTGAAGTTAAATTTTTGGGAGTATCGTTTGATAGGAAACTAAAATATTCTTCCCATATTAATAATTTTGTTACTAAATGCGAAAAAGTCTCGTTGTTCATTGACTCCATCCATTCATCTACAATCAGAGCTCGAACTAAACCTCTTCCTGCCATCTGTAAATATTTCCAAATCATCCAAAATGATCTTCTTCCCTTATACAAAAATAAAATGTAGTCACGTCACCTTATCCCCAACAATTTTAGAACGAATCGGCATCCAATCTCCCGGCCTGTACTTTCAATAATATGTTTAATAACATTATTGTATCTAAATGGCCCAACTCTTCTCTTATATTTACTGATGGATCCAAATCTCCCGACTCTCCTAACTGTGGTATAGATATTAACGTTTACCGCAATAATTCTAATGACAGAATATTTCATTCAACTTCCAATCAATTTTTAATATTTTCAGCCGAGTACATTGCAATAATAGAATCTCTCAAACGTATAATCAAAAATAACTTTGAAAATTCCTTTGTTCTCTCTGACTCTCTCAGTTCCCTCCAAAAACTTAAATTAAGTCATCTTCTTCATCCTGATGATCACTTTGTTTACCTTATTCTATTAATAATAGCCTCCATTCAAAGCTCTGGAAAAACCGTAGCTCTGATTTGGATTCCTGTACATGTTAGCATCATGGGTAATGATATTGTGGATGCCCTGGCATAAAAAGGAGCGTCCAACCCTGTTGTTGCTCTCGTAAACCACATTCCCCTATCTGACATTTCTTTCATTCGAGTGTTGCTTTTGATGGATATTCAAGTATATAAACAAGTACTTGTAAAACATATAATACATGCTCCGTTTAATAGAAGAACATTCCTCTTTTTTATGTCGCTCAAAAAATTCCTGAAAATTTTAACACCTGCACGGTATTAAAAATTTTTGGAGTATTACGCCTCTTTTTTCACAGGTTTTCTAAAATACGTAGTAGAGAATTCATCCACTTTTCGTTGATAATCTACCCTACCATATGCGGGATCACGTTATATATATTGAAAACAGTTTTATAAAATCGATAACTTGTTTTTTTGCAGTTATTCATTCTATGCAACGTCCTAAATTTAAACCGGGGTTTGTCGTAATGGGAAGTGTTTTTGATTCGTGAACAATTCGTTTGCTTGTGATACACATTGGGGTAACTAACATTTTTTCCAATTGAGTTTTTAATAATAAGGTGTTCTTTACAATGTCCGTCATCATAAATGCATTTCGACGGCTCCGAAGAACAATGTCGGATCTGACAAAAATTGAAAATCGTTCTGTTGGCTTGTTTATCAGCTTATTTTGTTTTTTTTTTTTTTTTTTTTTTATTACAGAAAAACAGATTTTTTTTCATGTTAACAATATACCTGCAAAGCTACTGCAAGTAGCTTGTCTGCAGGAAAACAGTGTGAACAAAACATTGTACAATTTAAATGTCTCAAGTATAATACAATAAGAAAAAAATTGCAATTTAATAAAATACATAATAAAAACATAAATAAGTATAAAAAATAATAGAATACTAAGTCTAAGAGGTACAGTCATTCAATACAGAAAATCTGATTCCAATAGCCATGTTTTTAACAATAGCGCAAATTTAGGTGTCGAGTAACATTTTTTCAAATCATATGGCAGCATATTAAATATAAGTGGTACAATGTATTCAAAAGTTCTCTGGCCATGTTTATTAGAAAATCTAGGTACTATCAACCCTTCATTTTGTGTAAGCCTAGTATTGTACACGTGATCCACCATTGTTTTGTATGGGCTATCTAAGATATGTTGCATACAAATTTTATGCCAAAAAAGAGCTCTAATAGGTAAAACATTTATGGATTTATACATTATTGTGATATTTTGCCGCTGGTCATACACTGCTTTGCTGACAAGTAATTTGACCATGGCGTTTTGAATTGACTGTACATGTTGGATGTTTGTCTTACATGAGTGCCCCCAAGAAGTTATACCATATCTCACATTAGATTCAGCCAGGGACAAATATATTAATTTCATTGTTTTGATGGGCACATAATATTTAAGTTTATACAGTTTGCCTACGATCGCTCGAAGGCGCTTACATAGCTTAACAATATGTATATCCCATTTCATATTACAATCCACCGTTATCCCTAAGTAGACATACTCTTTGACAAGGTCAATACTTCCACAGGCACAGGGTTGTATACAATTATTATGTATGCAGTCAAAGTTATGCGATACTATTGAAGGTGTGATTGTATATCTGGCATGAGGCGATTTTATGTGCATTAATTTTGTTTTTTGTGCATTTATAACTAATCCATAGTCGTGAGACCATTTTTGTAATAATATGAAATCCAGCTGTAGCATATTCATAGCCGTAAGCAGATCCCTATGTGAGATGACAAGTGCCGTGTCATCCGCATATACATAATGTTTGATAAAAGAAAAGACTTTCTTCATAAGAGAGACAAATATTATATAAAGTGTTGGACCTAGGATAGAGCCCTGTGGCACCCCAGTAGACAATGTTTCCACTTTACTCAATTTTCCATTTATTTTGACCTGAATTTTACGATCACTAAGATAGTTCTTCAAAAGATCAAGAAAACGTCCTCGCACTCCTATCGCTTCTAAAACTTTAAGTAATTTTTTTGGATCAATAGTATCAAAAGCTTTCGAATTGTCTATAAATAAAACTAATATTTGTTTTTTATTGTTTAGTTCGTTATTTATGTAATTTGAAAAGTCTTGAAGTAATAGTTCTGAGCTCTTCTTTTTTTGAAAGCCATATTGGTGTGGATCTATTATTGAAAAAGACTCGAGGTATTTATTTAATTTTATGGAGATGTATTTTTCAAGTATCTTTTCTATGGCAGGCAGTATACTTATTGGTCTGTAATTTCCTATATCAGTATGTCTACCACTTTTGTATATAGGTCTTATGATGCTACATTTAAGGTCTTCTGGTATTACGGCTTGAATTAATATTGTGTTAATTAAATGTGTCAAAATCGGTCCTAAAATATCTATGTGTTTTTTAATATCAAACATTCTGATGTTATCTATTCCAGGTGATTTTGAATTTTTTAGAAGTTTAACAATTTTCTGAATATCCAAAAGTGTGGCACGTGGTATATAAAGACTGTGTGGTAGCTGTATTGGTTCAACATTTGATGCTCTAAGATCACATTTATGTACTAGTGAGTTTATACTGCCCGAAAAGTAGTTGACGAAGTCGTCCGCCACTATTTCTGCAGATTTATCTTTTAGTAAGTACCTCGAGATTACTTCATCGCAATTACTCTTAGATCGACGTCCTAATATTTTATTAATCTCATCCCATGTACACTTTGTGTTTCCAAAATAATTTTTGAATTTATCATTAAAAAGTCTGTATTTTCGGATTTTTTAATGCAATGAGATGAAATTCCAAAGATCGAAACAACACTATATTTCTTTATATCAAAAACAGTAACAATGCAGAAACGATATTTTAAAAAGCTCTACTACAAAACTACAAAATCGCACATCCGACATTGTTCTTCGGGACCGTCGATTTGAATTAGCCACTTGTCGCTCTTATCCAATGATATGCAACATGAAAATTGTTCGTTAAGAAAAATACCACAAAATGATCGACTCAAAATATTATTGAAGTAAAACTTCTTTACGCACGCTTGACTTGTGGAGTAAGCTGGCGAATGCGTGACGAGAGCGTGTGATCGGGTGAGGCGAACGGAAGTTGAGAGGGAGATATAAGTTAGTGAAGATAGAAAGAGAGAGAATTACGTTTTATTATAGAATTACGTTTAACTCATAGCCAGTTACGTTTCAGTTACTAAGACGCAGTGTAGGTCTGTATCACACTCTATGAGCAAGAGAGAGCAGTGTTCGCGCACAAGTTTTACTTCAGTCATGTGGTCTAAAGCACACTCGTTTTTTTATTATTTAAAGTGGGTGTAACGAATATGTGACCATGTCACAACACAGAATATGAGCCCAAGGCAGGATTCGGCTTGACCTCGTTCTACGACCTAGTGCAAACCAGCTCTCCGAGGTCGGTTCCCAATTCAATGTTGTTTAAGACAAATCAAATCATGTTTATTTATTTTGATAACCTACGCATATTTTCTTTTTTCTTAAGCATTTGCAAAAATAGTTCAGAAATAAGTCAGAAATTTACCTGAATATTTCTTTGAAAATTACAATATTCTTATGAAACCGAAAAATTCTTTTCGTTTTATTCTCTTCGCGATGGAAATTGTTTCTGTACAACTAGGTATTCCACTAGCTAGGGGTAGGAATGAATTTCGCGAGTGTACCGGTACCTGCATAGTTAAGTCCGTGAAAAGATGGAAAAACACGTGTGTTTTTAGAGTGTACACTCAAGCTCTGGACGGGAATAAAAACTGAAATTTAAGCACAACCCGATTGGTCGAGATGCTGATTAGACCAATGTTTTCAATGGGTTAAATTGGAAAATATTGGTTTGATTTAATTTTTTTATTTCGTATTTCCGAATTTTTTCTTACATCTAATAATAATAATAATAACTATATAATTTTTTTTTTTTTTTTTTTTAATTTTTTTTTTTTATGAATTTTTTTTCATAGAAAAGCTAATAGCTCAGAGCTGCATAAAATAATTTGCAAGGCAGACAGAAATATTTCACCTTTAAATTTATACGACGAGAATGCCAACATTTTTATAAATACCAACCAGGAATTATTAGATTCCTGGTCAAATAAAATTATTCACGCAAAACACTTCAATTATCTCAACCAAACGTATGCTGACAAACTTTCGTCAAACAAATGGTTGAGTATTGGAGAGTTGAGCGCAGAAATATAAGGTTTTATGCTTGCTATTCAAGATAGAGTAATTAATACCAAAAATTATAGGAAGCATATAATCAAAGATCCAAATCAAATTGATGATTTATGTAGAAAATGTATGGCTTTTCCGGAAACTATAGAACACATTATATCAGGATGTTCTAGATTAGCGCCGTCTGAGTATACATTTAGGCACAATCAGGTTTTAAAAATAATTCACCAAAGTTTGGTAATTAAACATAACTTGATTGACTGTCATAATATAGTACCATATTATGAATACGAACCAAATTCATTTTTAGAAAATAATTTCTTTAAAATTTACTATGATAAAACTATACTAACAGACAGACCAATTGGTCATAATAGACCTGATATAGTTTTACATGACAAAATTTAAAAAAAAAACTTATATTATTGATGTAGCTATTCCAAATTCCTGTAATATTCAAAAATCTGTTTCTGAAAAAATAAGAAAGTATACAGATTTAGGAAATAAAATTAAAAGAATTTGGCATTCTCAGACTATAAAAATATTACCTTTTGTTATTTCGGCTACTGGCATTATACCTAGCTCTCTTATTAAAAATTTAGGCATATTAGATTTGTCAAAGAATTTGTATATAAAAATGCAAAAATCAGTCATTTTAAATACATGTAGAATTACGAAAGATTTTTTAAATATTTATATTGAGGGATCAGTAGGATTTATCGGTCAAATTAGGAATTCCACAGAGCCGAACCCTCTGATATGAAAATATCTGGAGACGGTGAATTATATTCCCATTTAATAGTTTGGTAGATTAACGTGTTGTTCTTGTATTGTTTTGTATTAATTATACTTATATAATACAATTGCATAACGTGGATTTACTAGATGATCATTTATATGGAAAAGTGTATGAAAGGATTTAGTTTTTCCTATGGGAAAAACTAAACCCGTTCCTGTAAATCTGGTGAAAAAAAAAATTTGATAATTTGTAGAGCGCCGTTTTTGTGAGAAATCACCTCAAGGGCGCTAAATAAGGTCTGCAGTATAAGGTCACGTTAAATTATTGGTCGAACTTCTAAATTTTTTAAAATTATTTTTTTACCGCATTTGAAAAAGATTCACAAATTATTTGACATACGCGCTATAATTATTAATTTATTACTACAGTTCATATGAGTAGGGACAATAACAACTCAATTTGGGAGGAGGGTATGGGTACCGCCTCCTCGGGAACCATTTATTGGATAACCAACTTCTTGGCACACTGACGTCCAGATTCCTACACACCCCTCATACCTTTTTCTCTCCCAGAAATTTATCTCTTTCCTTTGCTAAATACAGAATCGTTGCTGGAAGATTTCCATTCTACCTATATCTAAAAATCATTTGAAACTGTATGAAATATATTTGAAATATCCTATTATATAAATGTGACATCTTTATATGAATATGGTGAAATCTTTTTTTGGTGTTGTTACTTTGTGGTTTAAAAAATACACCCCTCGGTCAAAGGCGGCTGTCCTTGACATGTTCGTGGCATGAAAAACAGAATTTAGTAAGGGCCAAAGGGGAAGATATTGAAAAGATTATCCGTAAAATAACAATATGTATGTTTGTAATGTCATCGACAAAATGAAATTTTTTTTTAAACCGTGGAAGTAAGAGATAAGCCAGGTGTAAATATGTTTTAAGAACGGATAAAAGCTGCTTGTTTTGGATGGGAAACTTATTAGATTTCATATTTACTGAATCAATTTAAGATAATTTTTTTTATATGAATACCGCACAAGAGTCCCAAATTGTTCCCGTCTGGAGCCAGTGAGACTATGGAATCCCTAATTGGGTATGTTGTGAGGCTGAAGGTTGTGGGGAGGAGATGGAGATGCGGAATAGGAAGGGGGGGAAGTACCTGGCTGTTCAGATCTGGTCACCAAACACGGTTAAAGCCATTTCAAGCAACATTTCAATTCTGAATTATGGTTTTACACCAGGGCGATACTGAGAGTATCTTAAACTAATAAAATAAATTAATCGAATAAAATTTATTTGCGCACCGCGGGTTCGAACCCGCGACCTTCGGATTGGGGTCAAGAGCCTTACCCCTAGACCATGCCGGCCGTATGGGTGTGGGGATTATGTATCTATAAATTGATTCCAAAACCTTAAAAAACAATATCTTGAAAATTGGTGACTTAAGTTGTGTGAGGATGGACGTTGTCGTGCAACAAGCATACGTCTATCAGCATTCCCCACCTTTTGTTTTGATTTTTTTACAATAGTTCCACACAGGAGAC
The DNA here is from genome assembly GCA_951813805.1 of Limnephilus auricula. Classification (NCBI taxonomy): domain Eukaryota; kingdom Metazoa; phylum Arthropoda; class Insecta; order Trichoptera; family Limnephilidae; genus Limnephilus; species Limnephilus auricula. The sequence continues at coordinate 4,834,765 of OX638397.1, forward strand.
ACTGAAGAAAATATCATCTTTGGGGATGCTGTGTGGAGGGTTATTTTTAGAAAAGGAAGGAGAGAATGTTCTGGGACGGAAAAGGATATGAGTGGTGGGTAGGAATTTGGTGGTCAGTATGTCCAGGAGTGACGGACGAATGATTCCATCCCTCCAACTACGGTGCAAAGTGATGTTTCGAGAGAGCTCTGCTGGAGAAGTCAAAAGTCCTCCCTCAATCAGTCTCTACCGATCTGGTCTGCCACGCAATTGGTGGGCAGACGTCAAGACACGGGCAAAACTCACCCCATGAACCCGGGCACCCCTGCTAAGTAATCAACCAGTCGGGGTGACCTATGGCAGAGGTGTTGGTTATCCAATAAATGGTTTGGCCAAATGCCCCCATTGAGTTTTTTGTCACACAATATTGTTGTGCATTGATGATCTCCCCCTGAGGCAGAAATTCTACCAAACTGTTGCCTTTTCAGTCCCAAATCACTGAGGCCGTGATTTTTAGACTGAAATTGTGGTTTTGAAATTTTTTGGCAGATGGGGAATGGGTGTGACGATTATCATTTTGTCTTAGGCATGTAAAGAGCCACTGATATTTCATCTCCAGTCCCAAAAGAGCTCAGAAAATCCTCACCTTCCAATTTAAGTCGCTCAAGAAACTCGCTGGAGCTATTCACCCAAATTTTTTTGTGCTTCCCCACTTGGTGACATTTCTTGCCGACATCTTTCACGCAACTGGACACTACAACGTGAGTTTACGTACCACCGTGTTCTTGCATTGTTTGCTCTAGTCAGGAGATCCGTCTCTACCCCTCAGTATAACTAACCCCCGACAAACAAAAAAACACAGTCCGTTATGGTCACAGTACATTTACTTTCTGGGCGTGCATAGTAAGTATATATAATTTTTCTTTAATTCATTGTGATTTAATCAAATTTATCAATTTGTTTGCGCACGCCGGGATTTAAAATCGCGATCTTCGAATTGCTAGTCGGGGGCCTTACCCCTTCACCACGGAGGCTGCCTCGGATTTAAAGTCTTCAGATTTTCTAGGTAAACTGCAATGATATCTGTCAATGTTTAAAATAATACAAAGCCGAGTGATTGAAATATTTACATTTAAAAATATTCAATAACTTATTTCAGGTATTCTCTGGAGTGGTTGGCTCTGAAACGATGGCTAAGACTTTAATATTTACTTCCTTTTTGGAAAACATAATTAAGTTCTTGTCAACAAACAATGTAACATTCTTATCTTGACATTTTAGTCCATGAGATAATGCCATTTATTTTAATGTACATCATTGAAAGCAAATTATTAAACACTTTGCCTTATTCGCAAACAAAGTAATATCGAAATCCAGCAGACCCGAATCCTAATCTATCCCGGGTGCCCTTCAAAGTCAGAGTTAAGTATTAAATTGTGGATACTGCTTATCTTCAAGTTGTGATGTCATACAAATCACAAGTTCTATTAGCAAGACAAACAGGCGTAGCAAAACACACAACTACTGCCTACTGCCTTCTGCTATTGGTGAGCTTTGAAAGCTCTAACGAAGTTACACACTATTGCCATATAAACAAAAGATTTGCGGTATTTGCTCTGAAATTTTATAAGCCGACCAGTCAATATAACATCATTTGAACTTATGAGAGTGTATTGATTTATTTTATTGCCGCACCAGTAAATAGTTCATGGCGAAATAAGGGTAAAAATAAAAGCCAAAAATTAAGTTAGATTTAAGTTTTGCTAGTGATTTGTGATTTTATTATGTCACCAAATTAAATCAGGGTTGAAGGCCGGTTACCAGATTCATATTTGTATAATTACGTATTATATCTTGTATAAGGGAATAAAGTAGTAGCCGAGGCTGGATAAGTCCTCCATCACAACACAAGTAACATCTTCCGCTTAATGTAGTGGTAGTAGGAGATTTTCAAATATTGTCAGGTTATTTGTAACACGGGAATGTTTTTTTTAAATGTACAAAAATATTGACGGGATTACAGTTCTGCCCAATTTTATCGATTTTAATATCTTAATATATAAAACAAAGTCGGGTTAGTTACACCATTTATAACTCAAGAACGGCTGAACCGATTTTTATGATCTTTAATTTGTTGGATTTGTCTCCGACCCAAATAGCAGAATAACTATTAAAACATCGGAAAAAATCACGGGAAAAAAATTATGACGAAAATTGATTTTTTTATCTATTTTGAACGGAAAACATGGAAAAAAAACATGGAACGGCTTTTCAAATAATGTGCGTGGGCCGATATCATTTGAATTACTTCAAACTGTCAATGGTGTAGTGTGCCCAACATTTCGTGTTGCATTTTGCTTGAAAACGATACATAAGCAAATCCTTTTATGCCACGTGAATTACATTAATTTCAATGTAATTCAAATACTTTTTATTTCGATTTTTGAACTTGATTCGTTTAAAGTATTTATTATTTAACTTAATAAAAAATTGAATTTAATTCATCTTATAATTAAACACAACATTTTTTGATTCTGAGGCGGTACAAAGTTTGCCGGGTCAGCTAGTAATATATAAATATAATAATAATGCAATGACATTATTTAGATTAGATAGATAGAAAAAGGTCCGAACAGAAAAATTGAATAGGCTTATAGTTAGTATTTTGCATTACGGTGACTTTGCATTTGACAATTTTGCTATATACAGAGTGTACGGAGGTAAAGTGCAATAACTTCGGGTGGTGATTCTACATGATGGTAGGAGTAAAAAAGATTAACAACTTTTTTCGAAATTCTAACTTTTTTTCCTATACAAGAGACGTACCTATTAAAAATCCTTTGTGTAAGGTAAAAACTTACCCGATTAATTTGCTGTGAGTCAGCCGGGCGCGTTGTGGCGACGTTCGTTTTGATTGGCGCGTATCGTAAAAACTGACAATACCTAATAGTGCAGGCCGCACACGACGGACTAATTTTATCTTTTTACAAAAAAAGTACCCCTAAAAGTTATTATTTATCTTTTTTACTCACACTAACGTGTAGAATCACCTCCCGAAGTTAATGCACTTTATCCCCGGACACTCTGTATAATAATATTTATATTATGTCATTTTATTCTGTCTTTCCATATTTTTCAGATGTATCTGATGACAGACACTGTAACTCTTGAGAAGATCAAAGAAGGAGGAAACTTAAACACGACAAGTTACACAATAATTAATCTTGACAATTTTTTCTTCAATCTTGACAGTTGTAGTTTATTTCATACAAAGTAGTCTAAACTCATGTTAATACGTGTCAGCCAGGCCCGTGAATGTATTAAATCCAAAATTAGCGTGACTCCGCACTAAGCCAAATTTCAATAACATCGTCAACCCTTTAGACTGGGGGTTTACTACCTGTTTACTGTTTACCAACATCGGGTTTGTTTCCTGGGGTTGTAAAGTGGGAGGGTTGATTAGATAAAGGAAAACTTCCAACTCATACCATCCGTGCACGATCGTATTTTAATATAGCAATCTCAAATATGGTAGATATATTAGCAACTGGGTTAGAGCGAACCAACACAAGAAATACCAATTTAATACATGTTCCAAAACTCAACATAAAAAAATTACGATGTAAAGTGCTTTAGACCACACGATTGAAGTAAAACGTATGCGCGCGTACTGCTCTCTCTTGCTCCTACAGTGTGATACAGACAATATGCCTGCACTGTGTCTTAGATACACGAAACGTAACTGGCTATGAGAGAAAGAGAGAAAGAAAATGTGTGCTCGCACCTCTCTCTCATTCCTCTACAGTAATATACAAAACGTTACTCTCTCTCTCTCTCTTTCTATCTTCACTAACTTATATCCCTCTCAACTTCCGTTCGCCTCGCCCGATCACACTTTCCGTAACGCTCTCGTCACGCATTCGAGTGGTTAAGTGTTTTACAGTCCACATCAGTGCCAATTGAGCAACAGACAAATAGTAAAATCCAAAAAAAAAAATATTTATGGCACGCCACTGTTGATACCTCCCACTTCTAATATCATTAGATGTGGGAGGTATAGTGACCTGACAGTGTAAGCCATCTTTCCTTACCTAACTTTAAATTGTTTTAGAGCGATCAAACCACTCGATTTGGAATTAACGCGGTTGATTTGCAAATGAATATTATCATGACTTCTGAATCGTATCACCATATAACAGAGCAATTTTAAAGTAAAAATAGCATAGGCACCTTTGTAATTTATCATTGAAGAAGATGATAACAATAATAATCTAAATAAAAAAAAGAAAATGAACAAGACACAGAAACATAAAAGATAACGGTCGTAACTGGGACACGAACCCAGAACCTTTGGTCTTATCGGGACGGGCGCCTTTACCAATTCGGCTATTGCGTCCTATTATAAAACCGTCATATTTGTCAAACTCATATTTAAAATTTAGAAGTAACAATATTATCTTCGACTAACCGTTGCGTTGTTATCAATCATACTAATATTATAAACGTGAAAGTTTGGATGTATGTGTGTTTGCTACTCTTTCACGCAAAATTTACTGAATGGATTTTAATGAAACTTTACAATAATATAGCTCATACATCAGAATAACATATAGGCTACAATTATTGAAAATAATTATTATTGTTTAATAGAAAATGTCAAACTATGAGAATGACATTTTGAAAAACAATGAATGTTAAATCAAAATTCAATTTTAGAGGATATTTAAATTAATCAGTTTATTTGAAGTACTCGCCTAATACTTTGAATCGAATCAAGAAATATAGATATTTTAAATAAATAGGTTTAGAATTTCGGTATAAACGTAGATGGGTCCCAGAAAAAGTAAAATAGATTACTCGATGTACTAATACTACGCAGACGAAGTCGCGGGCAGAATATTATAAAATAAGCATCAGTATACTATAAAATAATTCAAAGACATCATTAACTAAGCATCTTAGTAATGTTTATAAATAGGTTGATTGGTAGATGCGAAACGTTTTACCAAAGCTGAAAACATCGATGATAATTATTAGGTTTCAAGTTGAGGTATTGGCTAATAATTAAGAAAAGATATTGAATTACTCCAAAGCTCCTAAGACTCTAAGCTCTAGGCTCTGAGGTAGTCATTATGTAAAAACATCAATCTTTCTTTGACAGTGAATGAGCGGCCTCTAAGGCTTTCAAACAAAATATCTAAGAAAACTAAAAGTAGATGGCACATATTTTATTTTATTTATATATATAATCCAATCTCAAATTGGTTTTTGGATTAGATTAGATTATATGGATATGTTTGTGAAAGGAACTTAGAAACTAGACTCCAAGCCAATTTATTTATCTTAAATAAGATCACAATATCATAATTGTGTGGCACATACAATCGTACAAGTTACAAAAATATTTATAACACAGATTTTTTAAATTAATATGTTCTACGTAATGCTTGCAGGATATTTTAGATTCTTACGACTGTCCCAGATAATTAATTAAAATTTTATTTTATGTTTTATTTTTTATTAAATTATAAGTTTACAAGGTATAACAATGTTGATAACAATAAATTACAAAATAAGTTTTCACAGATTTTTTTGTTGTTTTTTTATGTTTCCCTCCTATAGAAGAGGAGCGAGTGTCAGAATGAAAAATATTTTGTACCTATAATTATATATGATATAAGGAATTTTGAACTTAAAAATAAGTAGATAAATAGACAGTGAGATATGTTAATTATGATGATAAATTCATCATTCATTTGTTTTTACAATGAATTGCTCTTTAATCGCTTTTATCGTCTTCAATTTTTCTTATCTTTTTCAGTAAACTGTTTTTTTTCCTAGGTAAATGTAATCTTGTTGTGCAAATGTGGTGTTACATTTTTGTGATGGAAATATATGTTTTTGACAAGTGCGGCTTTCAGTTAAAAAGCTGTGATTTTGTTTTTCTTTTATTAATTGAATAAATATATTTTTTTGGACTAGATTATTAAATTTTAATACTTTAAATTCTTCAAAATTGAGGTGCGTTTTTTCAATATTATTTTTATAATTAGACGTTGGACAATTTCAACGGGGAGTAGATTTGTTTTGTATGCAGCTCCCCAGCTGACTACAGCGTATTGGAGATTTGATTGTACTATAGCATGGTAGACTGTTGTTAAATTTTCCAATTAAATAGATTAGAGGTCACCTTATGAAGTACAGTGTAGTAGACGAATGAAAAAACATTATGTCCTACGTATCTTTAGGAATCTTTATAACAAGTACCTACCCCAAAATAAAGAGAACACGTTTAAAAATGATATATTCGTTTTTAGTACCTTTTCGTTTGTGGTATTTTAAAGGTACCCTTGATTGGTAAGAATATTTAAAAAGATTTAATAATCGATAGATCGTTTTTTTATTTATATTAAAATAAAATAAATTTTAGCAATTTAATGGATAACCAACACTGTTACCCCAAGAGGTGGTAGGTTTGTTAGCTACGTTTGGTGACTTAGCAGGGATACCCGGGTTCATGGGATAAGGTTTGTCCGGGTCTTGGCGGTAGATGCACCTGCCCACCAGCGTCATGGCAAGCCAGATCGGGAGAGACTGGTTGAGGAAGACATTTTGACTTCTCCAGCAGGACTCTCTCGGAACATCGCCTTGCACCGCAGTGAGGGGAAAGATTCACACATTTGTCATTCCTGGAGACACTGAGCCTAAGATTTCTTCCCACTTCTCTTACCTTTTTCCTTCCCAGATCATCCGCTTCCTTTTTCCATAAAAATACCCTCCACACACCATTCTTAAATATTTTATAGGCTCTGAGGGAAATTGTGATGCTCAGGGCCTCTTGTGTGAAGCAAATGTAAAAAAAATACTTAAATACGTATTGTACCTTTGAGTCAAATTGAATAATTTTTAAAACCGTAATGTTTATTGAGTATTTTTGCGGACATCATTTGTCTCGATGCAAATCAATCTAGTAGAATACATAAGCATATTTCCATAGGTCGTGCGTGACAGTTTTTCGACTACCAAAATACTGGCATTCTTTAAGTCTGTTATTCGTAATATACGCAGATAGATTAATTGAATTTATACTTAGATGAACTTAGATTAATTGATGTAACCATATGTTATAAAGTAAATTTATGCTAACACGTTTCTTGTACAAATACAACAAAAAACACTCTTACAACACAATCACAACACCAGAGATATAACCAAATGAAACACAATATACTAATAACATACTACGACAATACAAAGACAATTCTTTTATATAACTCCGAAAATCTTCAACCTTCTCTCTGATAACCCAAATCCCAACCACTTACTTTCAAAATACAAATAACGCTATGTATTCTTATATCGGCAATAAATTTCACTCACAATACTCACACATTTTAGACTCTAACCATCTAATCTCCCTTCATACATTTCCCACAATCCCCATACAATTTTCCAAATTTAATTAGAATGTAAGAAATTCATAAATTAATCTGAATTGTTATATCTATTGACTACTATTATCAAGCACAGTGTGTATATTTTTAATATGTAAACCACTCCCGCCATAATAAAGGGACATCCAAAGAGGTGAAAAAATACTAAAGAATGTCTCAATTTTTTTTTTTGCATAAAACTAAAAAGTAAATTAAAAATAAATTTGATTAAAATACCGAGTATGCAGAATGGTGATTAACTTGATGTTAGCAAACCTCTGATAGTGGGGTGCACAATAAAAAGAAATATATTCATTAAGGAGGATAGTGTGGTCCTGTATATTTTCTGTCTAGAGTATAAAAAAAAATTGTGTAAATTTTAACGCAGCATTGCTTTTATTGGTCAAAAGCATTGTACAAATAGTTTTGTATTAGTGATGGACGAACCGGTGGATACAATATGTTAGCCATAAGTGGTTGTAATGGTTTATTTTGTAGATAGAAGTAAGATTGTAGAAATCTTTATGTATAAAACTCTCGCATCACAATATTCGTCCGAGGTAAACTCCGAAACCAATTAACCGATTTTGATGAAATTGGGCTTTCTGTGTGTAGTTTGGTCCAACTTAAGAGATATGATAGTTTCTTCCTCGATTATTGACCTCAATATTTATTATTGCGAATTAAATGTTTTTTATGGGAATTTTGAATTATTTGTAAGCTCCATAAGTTTCTAACAGATGGCGGTGTGAGTTAATTTATTGACACAACACTTGGTTATCTAGGTAAGGTAACCATCCATTAGATGGCGTTGTGTTTCATTAGTCACAGCAACGCGTGACGGGGTCAGCTAGTATATTATAAATTTGTACAGCGCCTTTGAGATGATTTTTATTAAAACGGCACTATACAAATCATTCAAATGTTATTATTATCATAAATATGGAATAAAAAATACTCTTAGCAAGGGTGCCATCCACTTTGGTTTGACATTGGTTTGGTTGTCCAAAATTTAAATAAATTAAAAAAATAATAATATTAAACTACATTATATATTGATACAGATGCCGTGCACCCCTCTAAATAGACTTCAATATAACTTAAGGCTCCTAGTACCACGTAAGGTTGTGTAAGGGATGCACGAGTTTACAAAATTCAATTTACTTTCGGCCATCAGCTGCCAACGGTCGGTTAGACACTTTCCAATAAGGTCGATGGCATTAGCTTCGAAGCTCTCCGTATCTCCATTTTACATAAACACCACGTACAAATACACATCCTCCATAGATTACTTACTACACTTCGGTATCTATGGTAACGTGAAGCAGAATCACGCTAAATGGTTCGTAGAAAAAGTTATATTTTAAAAATAAATGGTTCCAAAAAAATAGATTGGGCATATTTAAAAAAATAAGGGTCTGTGTTTTTATGATACATTTTTTTTATTTTATAACATGGATGATTTAAATACAAAGTATAACAGAAATCGTAACAAAAATGGTAACAAAAATAATTATCTAAATACGCAAAAGTAAATATCAAACAAGAATGAGTAAAAGGCAGAATACAAAAGTTTCACAAACAACGTATTATTGACTCCTGCTGGTATTGGTGGGACAATGGTTTAGTGGGTACACTAATTCCTGTCTTTAAATAAAGGGCTTCATCACAATATCAGCTGATTAAACATCTAAACTATATTTATCAAAGTGTTATAGATCATTAAAATTGTCTATTTCATTATTAGAGCAGTATATAGTTTTTTTTTTATTTAATTATAAAATATGTTATAAAACATTATAACATTTACATATATATATATTAGATCACCAAACTAGGCGACCGCCTGTTTCATGGTGACCAATGGATTATAGTTACTTTGTAATGTCTAGTGTAAACATATGGATGAAATATATAAACATGTTGAAAATAGTTTTATGATATCATTTATTATTGGGTCAAAGGGCATTTATTATTGTGTCGATGAGCATCTACATACTTAAACCATTTTTTTGTAATATATAAAAATTAAATTATTTAATAAATTTCTGGTCAGTGGCTATGTTGGCATTGCGTCTGGGATCAATTCCTCGGCTGGCTAAATCCTCCATTACTATGGAGTTCTTTATTTTATTTTTCATTTATTATCAAATCCAAAACTTTCTCAGTTTTTCGTTTTAATCGGATAATTTCTTTAATAATTAGTATAAGAATAATAAACTACAATCATGTCAAAAGAATATAAACATTACTTAACATTATTATGGATAACGCGGGGGAAAGCTTATATAAACACCCAATGGTACACAAACATACCACAAGATTTAAAGAAGGAGAGGGCCTAAAAACTCCTCGAATATTAAATAAATATGGAAGCCGTACTCTTGAATACCAAATACCAGTGATTTTCAATAAAATAAATAAAAACTTAAAATTTGAAAAAAATGACAGATTATGCCCTAAAATGATAAAAATGTGGTTAATTAACGAAAACTCCATATATCTTTAAATATGTTGAATTGATTATCTTAATGTAGCTGCTTATATATCTCATTATTAGGCATGTACATTGAAATATCTTATAGATGTAATTCAAATAATCTAATATTATTATGTGATCTATCCTAATGTGTCCTTAAAACTATATAATATGTATTAACAAATATTTCCTTATGTATAATATTAAGAGTGATAAATTGTAGAACCTGCAGACAAGCTGCCATATGACAGCTTTGTGGGACTACCCTTATTTTGTACAAATGTATTTTTGATAAATAAATTTAAAAAAAAAAAAAACTAATTAAATTTAAATTAAGATAAGGAAATATTCAGTTTTACGCTATTTTACTTGTAACTAGTTTTTTCCGTACGTGAACCTTTATCAGCAGTGGGGAGAACAGTCTTGTAATTCCATATAATCAATTCGTATATCGACATATTCAGTATCAATGAATATCAGTATCTTGCCTCTCAAAGGCAAGCTCTATTGCTGAATTGAATTGAACCCAACCAAACCGAACCGAACTGAACTGAACCGAACCGAAATGAACTGAATTGAACTAACCTGAAATGAATTAAACCGAACCGAACCGAAACAAACCGAACCGAACCGAACCAAGCCGAGCTGTGCTGAGCCGAGCCAAGCTGAGCCGAGTCGAGCCGAGCCGAACCGGAGCGGACCAGCCCGGATAGAGCCAAATCGAACCGAACCGAACTGAACCGCACTGAACCGTACCGAACCGAACCGAACCGAACCGATTAGATTGGTAAATTAATTAAATATCATGTATTTCATAAATATTTAAAATTGAAATAATACGCTGTACCGATCCAAATCATTTCTCGGTAATTAGAGCTCCAATGCTAAGTACTAACCTGGAATGTGTACTTTATAATAATATGTATTGTTCCAGAACATTTCGAACAGGTAATCTGTGGGTTACGCATTACTATGTAGGTACCCTGAGCATACACAGGATAGAAAGGTAAACGTCTTCAAACCCTCGCCAAACTACAATATCTCCTCCTTCGATGAAAATCATACAACACGTTTCACCGCATTACCTATTCACTTAACAACATCAGAGCAGATTAAATAAAACGATATATATCGGTGATTTCCCTATTCCCTTCGTACGATTTGAACCCTTCTGCCTTGCCTTCTTGGATATAATAATATTAGGGTTGATCAACATTTTAGTAGCACAAAAATATTTTTCTACAAAAGAATATTTTCTTTTCGACATTAAATTGTTTCTAATTCTAACCTGAAAACCTTCATAAAATGTTGGAATTTCTAAAATAGTTGATCGGTGTTTTTAACTCGTACTATGATGTAGAATTAAGAATCTTAGTTAGTATACTTTTCCCCTGAACACCAAGTAAAACGTTTTAAAATGTACATTTAAAAAAAACAGGAATTCCGGCTGTTTAATATTATTTAGATTTTTTATAGTTCGTAGAAATTATATACGCCAAATGCCTGATTTTTATCCTCTTTTGAAGGATTCCGAAAGCAGCGCGAAATCGACTTGAATAACATATTTATTTGCTGTATTTGTTAACATTTTTTTCAAATATTACTCGAATGGAAGAATGGGAAAAGAAAAATGAGTGGTCTAATAGAAAATGGCTACACTGTCTACATTTTTGGTTTGTAAAAAGTTCATAGAGTTTTTTAATTTAAATTAATCAACCTTTTTACCGTTGCCACTATTTTTTCAACATTTTTTAAAAATTATTATGCCTATTGATAAGTAAAACGTTTTAGCCAAGGCTAAATAGTCCGTAAAAATCCTGTTTTACTTGTTATAAACTTAGATCACCTTGTAAATTTGAGTGAACTCAAACGTCTTCGATCCTTTACCTCCCAATTAAGATCTGTGGCGATCCACCTTATCTATTTATCTTCGTGCCAGGCGGTACCTTGCGCTGCACTGCCTATGGCATACTGCTATCTACCTACGCTGGATTGTGTTTGCCACCTGCTGGAAAGGTCTAGAGCTGCAATCAATAATACACAGCACCGCGTCGAATTTCGCGAAGTCTCTCGTGCATGCGTGCTTTGCTAACCTTTTCAGTAGTTACTGAACCAGCGGCTATATAAATAGCGTCCGCAGTGAACCAGACAGCAAGTAACTAGACGACCTAGCGACGTTCAAAACTGTAAATAAACTTCTCAACGTAATCATAATTGAGTGTTTATCATTCCAACGAGCACGATGTATCCTACACACACGATACCTCTTCTTCAATTGAAAACCACAATACTTCCAAAGATCCATCGAAATGACTACACTCTACGTTTTATCCTTAACCTGATTTTCTGGAAGAACTTAATCGTGCCATGTATCATATCACGTATTGTACGTATCGTCTCCTTAATATTTATATATAATTTAAATAACACATATTTTAATAGTAGTTGTAAGTAAGTAGTGAATGAAAAATAATGTTTGTTTAATTAACAATAACGACTAAAAATAAGTGATAAAAATAATGAACAGTGGTTTATAGATTAGTTACATAAAACGACGAATAGAAAATAATCAACAACCAGTAATGTGTAAAGGATAGAAATGCATGATTAAGAGTTAAGATTTCTCATAACCAGCCTGTGTCGAGGCAGTAAATTTGCAAATGATTTTATAATAGTTATAAATATATTATTATAATAAAATAGGTTCACTGAATGATTGAAATAAATAAAATATATAAATAAATAAATGGTTAATTTATTATGTGAATAATTTTTTTATATTATCTGGAAAAATGTTGGAAATTGTGACAAGGTACTTTAATTTTCGTACAACATAAGCATTATGGGCTAATTGAAATTGGACCACTAGTATTTCGAGAAGCGCGAGTGTTTAATCATTTTCCATAGTATTTACGTTGCATAAAGTTGCAAATTGTGTGGGTATATATCTGCCGAACGTCAAATAGTCTCACAATATTATAGATTGAGTTAGATTCTGTAGGTAGTCTTTGTTGTACTGAACTTGACCACTTCTTTGTTTCGCGTACAAAAATATATAAATTCGTAAAAAATCAGTGGCTATCTGAAAACCAAGACACTAAAATGTTCAGCACCCCTAACATAACAGGTACATGTACTCCGTACTTACACCACGCTCCTAAGATTTACATAGATATTGTGACCTAGTGGAGCCAAGCCGGAACAACATATCGGAGCTTATTGGCCAAATTAATATCTCGGGTTAAGGCTGGTTAATCTGCGACGTAATGCAGCCGCTTGGCACTGCTCAGCCTAATTAATTGAAGGTGACTTGATTACTCAAGGTAAGAGAGACATAAATAGATATCCGATATCCTCGGGATCTTGTCGTTTGATAATAATATATCGGTGGTCCTTTCTAAAAAAGATGTTAGAATAATATTGACGCTTTAATCAACAGTGTTTGACATGCCTGTGAAAATCACATCTATTCAGAAAATCGTAGATTAAAATTATAGGTAAATATAATGAAAGTTTTTTTCATTTTAAAAAACACGAAAATATATTTCATGTTCGTAAGCATTAACGTTATGGTTTGCCATAATTTACAATAAAATATATAAATTTGTTTTAGACCACTTTAATTTTAATTACACTCTACCGGTTTAATATTCTCCTGACGAAGGAAGGGTTATTCCAAAACCGGTAGAGTGTAATTAAAATTAAAGTGATCTAAAACAAATTTATATATTTTATTTAAAATATATTTATTTGTCAATCATTGGCTCGCAAACAGAAAACATAGCATAATTATTACCGAAATTAACATTGTCAATGTTGGTTATAGCGATGGTTCCAATTATAGATGAGCACACCATTATTTGTGCTACGATACGTTACAATAAGTAATAATAATTAAAACATATGTATTCGTATACACCACATATATAATCACAATTATTATTTTGAAACCGATGGTTTCATCGTCAGGATATTATGAACATGACTAAAAATATCAAAAGACACACAAGTATAGAGAAATAAGAACTGTAGACAAAAATATTATAGAAAGTGGTGATTCATTAATTAAAAATTAACATTGTCAGTATCATAAAACAAAAAACAATATAAATGAAATAGAAAAATAATTGTATAATATGTTAAAATTTCATTATATATTACTTTTTATATACAAATGATAATCAGGTACTTCAAATAACAAAAATAAAATATTATAAATGTATGTTATTATATGAAAATAAATTTAAGAGATGGCTATTTAAAAAATATTTGGTTATTAATAATATTTAATTGACTATCAATACTTTTTCTAATTTCTAAAATTTCGAAGTTAGCTTATTGTAAATCTTTTCTATTTGTATGTAAATAATAATTTAAAATAATAATAATTGAAAATACGTTATTGTGGAATATATTGACCATATATTGACCATTGAACGTCTTCCGCTTTACACACGTGGATTAGACAATTCAGCTACCCAGCAAACGAACAACAAAACAAATAACAAACATCCTTTTGGCTGTGAAAATCTAAAATCATATCGATAATCATGTTGTAACATAGAATGAGCTCGTGATTGTGTACAGAGTAAATAAAAAGTGGGTAAACGGAAATTGATGGCAATTTTGAAACGTTTAAATATCCGACTTTAAAATTTTTAAACACTTTTGAAGGATTTATGTTCAGTTTCAGATTGGTCCAAACCAGTTTTCTCGATTTGAGATCTTAAATCCGTGACGAGAATACTGACCACGTTCCCAGGGATATTATTCGGACACTGGAAAATATCAAGGACTACGTTTCACCTTATTTTATTTAATTAGACATAATAAAATAATAATAATCATACTTTTATAGGGCCGAAAAATATGAATGCCAAATACCTACCTACATAATATATCTGATATCCAGAACAAGAATTCCAGTGACTCAACTATATCTTTTCAGCAGCTCAATTTCTTGCATTTGCTGATTTTTCTCTTCTTTCAATTTAATCAAAGTGGAAATAATTTCATTTGCACGCGACCTCCACGGTTAGTATTATAAATCCTTGGGGAGATATATTGCACCCTCTGCCCGGTGCATCCAGAATCTCCAGTTCCATGATTTATGGGAACAAATGAGACAAATTTGTAATGCCTGCGACATTTTGTAACAAATGTGGGAATTTTGTAAGATCTAGGAGAATTTTTGTGCAAATGGGAGCACATGTGTAGTAGAAATCGTGGATGATCGTACTGAAAATTAAGCCCTTAGCAAAAAAAAACTTTATAGATTTTATTCTGTTAGACGCTAGCATCCATCATATTATATTTTTGAAATTAGCTATCACTTTGTGGTTATCCATTTTATAATTAAATGAAACAATATATCTTAGTTACAACCACTGATTTATTTAGTTACACGCCGACCGGTTTCGGAACAACCGTTCCTTCTTCAGGGCAAACATATAATGATGACAATTTACAAAATATTGTGTGGGTACAATTTATCAGTAGGTGTTGTGGTAGGTCCATCATATTAATTTAATAGTTGTTTAATTTATCAGGTCCTATCGGTAAAACACACCTCGTTTTAAACAAGTACTCCGAGGTTATTCTTACAATCACGTGTACATGATGATTTTGCACTTTTTTATTCTACCCAGTTAAAACACCAGGAACTGTTTGTTTCGCTTTCGAGTTGGAAATTAGAGTTGATTCAAAGAAACCTGTTGTATTTGTAAATAAGGGGATTTAAAGATGTAATATTAAAGCAAAAAACCAACTAGAAACAAATGAAAACAATAAACCTTATTACCACTTGAGAAAGAGAAATCTGTTCGATCATATGGTAATTAATTAATTTAACTGACTGTAGGTTTCAGCTAAGTACTGAACCTAATATTTTTGGAATTTTTCAGCAAACAGAGGTCAATGATAGTTGCTAACAAGCATAATGGGGTCAACAGACCTAGCTATAAAAGCTCAAGCGTTATTTGGCTTGGCCTACTTCAGCATATCCCATTGGGAATGTACGGCAACCGATATGCCGAAATACGCCAAACCAAATAACGATTGTGCTTTTATAGCTAGGTCTGTTGGTCCCACAGAGGTCATCGTTGCCGAGAATCAGGCGACGCAGCACGTGCAGACTTTGCAGGTGCAGATTTTGTAATATATGGACCTGTATGAAACAACGTACGCTGAGAGGCAGATACCGCTTCATACAAGTTCATACATTACAAAATCTACATCGACAAAGTCTGCACGTGCTGCGTCGCCTAAATCTCAGCTTACGCTGACCCTAATGCTTTTTGAACAAGTAACTTAAATGTTAATCAATTTACGTGCCAGTTTTTTTAAAGATAATCCGAAGGTTTATGATATTCTGACCCCGTTAAGGTATGTGAACGGCAGTCTTCTGTATTTCTGTGAGCTCACATAATCACTAAATAAGAAGAAGATAAATTCACCAATCCGATAATTCTATCGATTAGATTAGTCAATCCTACAAGGCTATTAAATATCAACAATTGTTTAAATGCATAAATTGTACCCAAAACTTCCCAAATAAGAAGTACAACTCCCGTAGAAAAATAGTATCGTAAATGTATTTCTAAGCAACTGACTTCTGTTTGTGTAAAAATACCAAGTTGGCTGGTTTTCAATGAAGCCGCAGACAGCAACTTGGAAGAGTAACCACCAAATAAAACTTTGATTCCGAGGGCCAATTTCAGCTGTAAGAAATCTGAACCAAATCGCAGACTGAGTGTGAATAAAACATCCACAATTTCTTTTACGCCTTGAGAGAAGAGTTTATTTCGTATTCGGATTTAATGCCGCGTCAATTTTTTTATATTACAATAATGTACCGTGTAACATGATTGCTTTTATTTGCAAAAACATGTGTAGATAAACTGATTGCTTTTTAACAACTATTATTTAGGTTTTATTTTGAACATTGGCTACTTTCTGATAAAATTTTCTTAAACATCAATTGCACCCATTAGTATATTATTATTTATGTTTCTAGTCAACTTTTTAACATTTTTCATATAAAGCCACCTCCAACCACCGTAAAGAGGGTATTACCCGACAATAGCGGAAATTAGTTTAATTATAATTTTTAAATCAAATTCTAGACGTATTTTTGCAAAAAAAAGAAATTGATTTTGAAAGATTGTTATTTTATCTGGTACACCCAGGTTCAAAATGTTGAAAAACTAAGCTAATTTTTAATATACTAAGGTTATACCGTTGGTCGTAGGCAGATTAGTTCAATTTTCAAACGATAGATTCTATTCAACAACACAAATTCCAAATCATATAATCATACAACAAAATAAATCTATACATAATCTAGTAAACACAGTATTAAAAATAATAAAATTTTGAAAAACCAAGCTTATTTTTAATATACTAAGGTTATACCGTTGGTCGTAGGCAGATTAGTTCAATTTTCAAACGATAGATTCTATTCAACAACACAAATTCCAAATCATATAATCATACAACAAAATAAATCTATACATAATCTAGTAAACACAGTATTAAAAATAAAAAAATTAGTTAAATTAAAATCACTAAAAAATAAATCCGTGATCGTGTTTTGTGACAAAAATATTTCAGTTATTCTATTTATTTAAGGTATTACAAACTAAAATATTCCAATTTTTTTTTCACACACTTTTTTTTAGACATTATTGAAAATCATTAATACTTATGATCAAAAAATACTTACAAGAAGTACACGATATTTAATATTTTATCATCGTGCGTTTTCAGCATTTTTATTGCTTGAATGTAGGTATATATTAAAGCAAGTTTTGAATGAAAAAATATAAAAATTTTAATTAAAAAAAATTGATAGGGGAATAATCGATCTGTCTCATTGGAACCTATCTGTACAGTTGCAAGCATTTTTAAACTTTTATTCTCAGCCGCTGGTCAATCGATCTTAACTAATATTAAATACAGGTTTATAATCATAATTTTTTTATCCTACCTTCACTTATACAAGTTTTAAATGTCATCTTTGGGATTGCTGTGCAGGTTTTTTTTCAAGGTGACAAAAGAGTAAACCCATGATTTGAAAGATTTAAAAAGAGGGAATAATGAAATTTAAAAAGTGTATTTTTATTTATTTTACTTTCCAATTATGTCTTAATTAAATAAATTATAGTAAAACATAGTCCTAATCTACTATTAAGACTGCTTTGAGCTATATACCTAAAAAAATATTTTAATAATATACACGGAAATAATTTACTAGAATGATTTTTAGCCATAATCTTGAAAAAACTCTTCCATTGAATATGTCTCTCTTGAAAGTTACTGTTTGAATACAGTTTAGTAAGTACGTTATCAAAAATTGATTCCCTTTTTACCACAGCATTATCATGAAGTTTTAAAGTTCAAAAATAAATCCGAGGCATGTCATATTATTTCTGGGGGTCGTGCCCCGGAAAACTAGCAGGAAAATGTTCCGAAATTTAAACAGATCACGTATATTCCATGACCCGTTTCCGCCGCCATGTTTACCTTATCGCCGATATTATTTATAGCTATGCTGGGCAACGGTCGTTGTTTGTCGCTCCGATGTTTGAGTGTCGGACCCTTGATGGTCTGCAAAGTCTCTTTAAACAATATCACCCATCAATCAATAGTTTAAGGGTTGGAAGGGTGGATTTTTACTTTTATCCCAGTTTTTTGGAGGGGATAATTGCATTAATCAACACTTAATTTATGCCACACAAAATGTTTGTTTAATGGTTATAGTAAAAATAATGTGCTGGTGATTTAAACGGTTATTTTAAGATTTTTATCGGGTATCGTAGTGTTAAAATACACACATTTTAAAAATCTTAATAATATCACAATCTTTTTTCGTTGTTTGTTTTTGGGGTGTTATGCCGTGTTGCGCTATCTCCTTCGTTAGCCGACGTTTCAGACAGCGTTGCAGTGTCCATCATCAGGGCAGATCCTGCACACTGGACACTGCAACGCTGTCTGATACGTCGGCTAAAGAAGGAGGTAGAGCAACACGGCATAACACCCCAAAAACAATCAACGAAAATGCTTTTGGCCGTGAAAATCTAAAAACGTAAATATCACAATCTGTCTTTCGTAAAATTTCTCACTCGTTAAAAAAACCAGTAACATGCATTGTATTAATTTAAAATCGTACCAGTTTTAGAAAATGTACGTTGTACTGTTATAATAAGCTACTTACATACAACATGTTATTCAAATTTATCATTGTGTAAAATATTATTAAGTTTTTTTTTTTATTAGCTTCACACTTTGAGGAATACAGTTTCCCTCGGGGCCTATGTTATCTTTAGGAATGCCGTGTGGAAGTTGATTTTAAGGAAAGGAAGAAAGGAAACGAAAAGGGGAATTGGTAGGAATCTGGAGGTCAGTGTATCCGGGAGTGACTTACGTATGAATCCACTCCTCTCACTGCGATGAGAGTCCGTCTAAACAGGTCATAAACTCTCCCTCCACCAGTATCTCGTCGGTCCGCTAGAAAATATGTGGGCAAACACATCCGCTGCAAGATATAGACATACCCCACCCCATACCTTGGACGCCTGCTAAGTCAACAAACCAAGCTAACCGTTTGGAATGATCTATGGCAGGGGTGTTGGGCTTATTTATTTTTATTTTTTTACATTGGATACATAACCGGAAAAATAACAGTAATAGCATAGTAAAATGGGAACTGGCAGAGGAAGAATGAAAGTAGACTGAATGCTATTGAAATGAGATCCCTGAGGCGTGTGTTCGTAAAACCATGTACATATATGATCGTGTGAGAAATGTGGAGATCCGCAAAGAATGCAAGGCTGATGTAGCGTAATGAGTAAGATTAAGAAAGGTACCCTCAGATTGTTTAAGCGTGTAGATCGAATGAACGAAGAAAGGAGGTAAGAAGATGGTAGAAGAAGTCGGGGACGACTGAGGAAGGCTTGGCACAATCAAGTTTTTTTTTATTTTTTATTTATTAATCAAAAAATACATTTTTACAAAATAAGGGTAGTCCCACAAAGCTGTCAAATGGCAGCTTGTCTGTAGGTTCTACAATTTATCACTCTTAATTATACATAAGGAAATATTTGTTAAAACATATTATATAGTTTTAAGGACACATTAGGATAGATCACATAATAATATTAAATTATTTGAATTACATCTATAAGATATTTCAATGTACATGCCTAATAAGATATATAGGCAGCTACATTAATATAATCAATTCAACATATTTAAAGATACATGGAGTTTTCGTTAATTAACCACATTTTTATCATTTCAGGGTAAGATTAAGTGAATCAGATACTTGAGTCGAGCCATGTCAAGAGTCAGAATAATAGAAGAGTATGTATGAGAATGCTATTTAAATTATATAGAAACCATTCAGAAGAATGGTGGTATGCTAATAATGATTATTATTATTATTGAGTTATGTTATTATAGCCTTCTTATAACTATATTTCTTGCACTTGAACACATCTACTACTACTTTTAAGAACGTATTGCTAACTACATGCAATCTAAGTACAAGCGAGTATCTGATATTGTTATTGCAATGAAAAGAAATTTTAGATCATTGAAGAAGAAGATAACAATAATAATCTATTTTTTTTAAATATGAAAATGAACAAGATACAGAAAAACAATAAAAGATAACGGTCGCAACTGGGACTCGAACCCAGAACCTTACGTCTTACCGGGACTTACACCTCTACCAATTGGGCTACTGCGATCTTATATGAGACTGTCGTAATTGTCAACTTCATATTTCAAATTTCAAAATTAACAATATTATCTTCGACTAATGCTTTTTTCCATATTATTGGCAGCTACCTTTATTATTGGAAATAAGTATTCAAAGAATGTATTTGTTACCTAGACAGTGTCTCGGATAAATATATCCGATTTTATTTTTATGGAACACCTGGTGACTTTTTATAAAAGTCTAAATGAATATTAATATTTTTATAAGAAAAATAAAATTGTATTATTATTGTTATCTTCTTCTTCAATGATATATTACATTAATGGGAATAACCTTCAAAAGTTAAAAAGAGAGTTTTTCTTATAAAAATATTAAATTTTAGATCGATTATTTCTTGTTGGTGTATGGAAGGTAGTTAAGCTAGGTAAATCAGAGCTGTGTAGAATACCATAAACTTTTTTTTAAAGTCAAGTTGGAAATGAATCTTCTATCTCAGAGTTTTAATATTTTTTTTCTTTGGTCATATGGTTGTAACTGCTCGTCATTAATTTTTCAACTTAATTGAGGAAAGCAACCGAATAAACCAGAAAAAAAGTTGCCATGTTTTTAGGTTGTCGGCAAAGCATTTAAGTTGCTAAAATATTTTTTTCCCTCCTTATTTTTCCCTTTGAATACATTTCCCCTAAAGTGGCCAGAGCGGGAAATATTTAAAAAGTTTCCTTGGAATCGAATAGCAAGGCGTATGTAAGTGCCAGTGCCGGCGGCACATACGCCCAGTTAATTTCTAGTTTATAGCGAGTTATCGTAACTTTCAATATACCATACCAAACGTCAGCATACTACGTTAAACTAGGACTGGCCCAACCAACCTACTGGCAGTTACCAACTTGGACGAGTATAGGAAATGTGGTTTAGATTATGTGTGAGACGGAAGCGATTTAGCAAGCGTGGTAGGGTGGACATGATATGTATTGTTTTATACTTTATCTAAATGATCTGAATTAAACAAAGAAAATGTCATTCAACCGTGATAATTTTATAATAAATCAAAAAATTATATTTTTCCTGATGAATAGTGTATTAATGTTGGCCATTGTTTCCTTCTACTAATATAAAAACGGTCAATCATAATCAATCTCGCGCTATCAAATTATGACATGTTATCGATTGTCTGATTTATGAATTTGTCGTCCACTAGTTAAATAAAAGTAGAAATGAAGATAGACAAAATATTTATTTGTTTTTCATTTATTTATTTATTACAAAAATATAATATTTCAAATTAAACAATAAGCAAAATTATGTAATATTTAATTTTGTTTATTCTACTACTCCATAAGTTGAGCTCCAGTAGCTCGTGGTTTTTCGAGGAGATGTTATTTACTTACATATAGAAAATAATGCTTAGAAGGCGATATGCAAACAATAATCAATTACTTATTAAATAACTACAAACGTACTAATATTTGGGAGGCGGGAATGGGTACCGCCGCCCCGGGAACCATTTTTTGGATAACCAACACCTCTGCCATAGGTCACCCCAAGTGGTTCGCTACGTTTGGTGACTTAGCAGGGGTGCCCGTGTTCATGGGGTAAGGTTTGTCTAGGTCTTGGCGGCGGATGATCTAGATACACTGAACCCCAGATTCCTACCCAACCCTCATACCTTTTTCCTTCCCAGAACTTCCTATCCTTCCTTTCCTTAAAAATAGCCCCCACACAGCATCCCCAAAGATGACATAGGCCCTGAGGGAAATTATTTTCCTCAGGGCCTCCTGTGTGGACCTAATGTAAAAAATTAGTAGACACAATTTTACAAAAATACTTTGAGAAAAACAAAAACAATAACCAACGTTTTTTTAAGGTAAACTATTGATAAAAATTATTGAATGCTTGTCTTTTGTAACTAACAATCCATCGTTTTGTTTTCCTGTAGGGTTTGGCAAAGAATCCACTCAAAAATCCTTTACCAGATAATCAAATAATCTTTAAAAAAACGGATATGTTTTTCTAAAATAATTTATTAATCTTTTGACATATGAAATGACGAGGCCTGGGCGGCCCTGAGCCAAACGGCGCCTGGCGCTAGTAAAACCTCAAGGGCGCTGCATTATATGTTACATACGATCAGGGCAATCCCTGCACGAGGTGCGTTCTAGGGTCTAACCTTATATAAAGGTACATACTTGAAATCATATTTATTAATAACCATTCATCTTATGTTTAATATTTCAATAAATCAATGTTTCAAACAAATTGATTTAATACAAATATAATATCAAACCACAAAGCGATAGCTTTCATTAAAATATACTCGGTCTTTCCCCGATATTGATGTGGTGGCTTTGCTGCAGATGCCGACAATACTGGTGCCATAATCAATAAATTTGCAAAGCAATCTATTTCTTTGACAAATAATCTCAAGAACATCTCCAAAGCGAATGATTTGAGAACTTCTCTGATAGGGTCTGTCCCAAAGGAATATTATGTAGCCTCGTGGATGGGTACCTAATTGATGAGTTTAAGACCACATCGATATTCAACTATTTACTTCATTGACAGAAATCTGATGAATCTAGATAGAATAGCTTTCAATCGAATGAACCCACAAAATTATTCTTAGCAATTTTTTAATCAAATATCTTTTCATTTCTTCAATAATCGGTTACTTAAATTATCTTACTAATATTATAAACGCGAAAGTTTGTATGGATGTATGTGTGTATGTTACTCTTTCACGCAAAAACTACTGAATGGATTTTAATGAAACTTTACAATAATATAGCTCATACGTCAGAATAACATATAGGCTGTATAAAGCTAGCTATTTTTATTATAATTATTGTTTAATAGAAAATGTCAAAATTTGAGAATGACATTTTGCAAAACAATCAAATTACATTTAAATCAAAATTCCATTTTAGAAAATTAGTGAATTTATTTGAAGTACACGCCTAATACTTTGAATCGAATCAAGAATTATAGATATTTTAAATAAATAGGTTAAGAATTTTGGTATAAACATAGATGGGACCTAGGAAAACAGAAGTACTAATCCTGCGCAGACGAAGTCGCGGGCAGAAGCTTGTAAATAATAAATTTAATAAGTATAAAAAAGTGGATATTTAAAAAGTATTTTAAATGAATTATCTTGAAACATTCTATTCATATATAAAAGTGGCCTTCGCTAAGAAAAACTAATTAAAATGTTCAGATATAACCTTGTTGATCATTTAATTACATTACGTACTGCAAAATTTCCCTTTTAACAAATTTCAAATGTTAGTATTTTTATCGAAATTTTTCCTTTTGACTTTTGCAGTTCCAAATATTTAGGACCAGTACCGATCCGCGGAGATTTTCTGCCGGTCGATTAATCCAGTATTCAATATTATTTTATGTTCAATTTTGGTTGGTATTTCCAATAAAATCGTCTTTTGTTATGTCTTTAGCTGTTATAATATAATATTAAAAACCAATGAACAAAATACCAGATAAATAAAAAAAATTATTCTTGAGTTACTGGTCTGCAAAATTTTTCTCCTATTTTTACTGGTCTGCGGGCTTAAAAAGGTTGAGAAACTTGAGGTATGTTTGACTCGAGTAAATTTCTAGCATATTATCATTATATGATATCCTAAAGATTTGCATTTCTTTCCAAAATAATTTTTGGTTACCCATTTTTTTAAGCTTTTTATTTCAATAATACAATGAGATTGAAAATCATTATATTACTCCTACTTTGGCAAGGAACAATATGCTTTATCTGCAGAATTAAAGATACATTATTTTATTACTTCATTCCCAGCGTCTTTCTTAAACTTTTTGATAAATTAATGTGAATAATTGTTTCAAAAGAAATAGTATTAAAGGAACTGGAATTTTATATGTTTTGTATCCGGACAAAGTAATTTATTACATTAAATATATTAATTCCACAATTTCTTTATGTTTTAACGGTCCGTGAAACGTATCATTTCTAAGTATTTTATTTTTCTCTCTTGCTTCTGCAATTGAATTTTATTTTCTGTGGATGATATACAGAAAAGCTTCTTTTGAAAGTAAAGTTTTTTAACTCTAAGTGGTTCTGGTTCAGAGACCACTGAATGCTGCGAGCCAAATTGCCCGAATCTCCCAAATTCTATTCCTCTAATACATCTTCTTTAGTGGTTAATTCATTATTGGAAAAAAACATGTTAAATTCTTTTACACATATTTTAGGCAAAGGAATTGATTAATAAAATACTTGGTTTATTAATCTACACACAGCATCCATACAACCATTTAATAAATAAGCAATTTAGGAGCTTATTCACCAGTATAAGCAATTCTTTAAATTTCTATAAATCGAACATACACATACAGTTGTTAGGAAAAATGTATTAATTAAGGGGGTGGGGGAGAATCCGTAGTTTTTTTTATATTAATCGCAAGTTTAACTCAAGAAATACATGTTTTACGTTTATTGTTGGGTGCTGTAGTTAGAGTGATTTTTTTTACCTCATATGAAAACGCAACATTTTCTTCTTCTTCCCCTTATCCTATTCGGGTCGGGGACCCACTGCATCGACAAGGCTCCTCTATACGTCCCTGTCTTGCGCCGATTGTTCGGTCTCCGTCCATGGCAGATCCATCCTCTCCTCGCTCAGTTTTTGGAGTTGCGTCGCCCAACTGTGTCTGGGGCGGACTAATGGACGTCTACCCTCTGGAATGGCATTCAGTATTTTCTTCGGAATTCGGTCATCAGTACATGCCCAAGCCACCTCAGTTGCGATTTTTCTACGAAGAGTAGCAGTGGTTCAATGTTTAGATCATCTCGGATCGTAGAAATATGTAGAAACATCATAGCAACATTTTACTAAATTAAATATTATTTACATAGACATAAATGAACATTTTTAAAATAACGCTTGTTTTTTAAAATTTATCTCCTGATGTAACAAATATGACAGATCAGGATATGACAAATATTTAAAATAAAGAAGAAATACATTACAGCCACCCTGAACAAAAAATCAGAAATATTTCCAGAAACTTTGTATATTTTGTAATGAAATAATATCTCAGATACGTTTTGAGATTTTCACGGCCAAAAGCATTTTCGTTGTTTGTTTTTGGGGTGTTATGCCGTGTTGTGCTACCTCCTTCTTTAGCCGACGTTTCGGACAGCGTTGCAGTGTCCATCATCAGGGCAGATCCGTCGATGTGATCTGCCGGATCTGCCCTGATGATGGACACTGCAACGCTGTCCGAAACGTAGGCTAAAGAAGGAGGTAACATAACACACCCCAAAAACAAACAACGAAAATAATATCTCGTTTGCCAAAAATCAAACATTTTTTTATATTTTACAATAAGGAAACAGTTTTTCAATTCAAGTTTTTTTTCTTACTCTTATCAACATCGATTATTTTAAAATAAGTTAAAATTCATGAAAAATAAGGCATTCGCTGGACTGCTCCCTATACTAAGAAAATATAATATAAGTTCATTATTGTGCGTTGTACAGGGCAATCGAAAAATAATGCCAATATTTAAAAAAAATATAGCACTGAAACCCTTTATGACGTGTAATTCTGTCACTGAACGCTAGCTGGTGAACGTAAGTTTTGTTTTGGAGGTGGCGTGACCTTGATATGCGCACGCTAGATGCGCAGTAGCCAAGGTAGGCCGCGGAACCTGGCTTCCAAGAAGTAATTAAGGGTAATTTAAAAAAATTGTGCACGCAGAAAAGATTCGGGATTTGGATCACCTGCTGGCGCGAATTTCTGCCGCTATCTTGACAGTTACTCCTGAAATGATTACACGTACGTGGCAAGAAATCGACTACAGACTAGACATCTGCAGAGCAACGAACGTTGCACACATCGAAACATTCTAAAGTACGTTTTTTTTATCTTTTCCGCAAATTTTACGATCAAAACCATTGAATTACCTCCATTAGTTTTTTTTATAACATTTATTTTTAATGTTGGCATTATTTTTCAATGATGCTGTATTCAGTTAAGAACATTGTTGTGTCCTATTTTGTGCACGCTGCTTGCGATAAATGTCAAAGCGCTATTTGACCTTTTTTTGTTCCCCACCGGACCCATTATCTAACCTTAGGACAATGATTAAACTAACAACAAATACAGGAATCAATTATTTAATATACGTTATTTTTAAGTACCGCATTGTGAAATGATAATTAAAGAGTATATGTAGGTAATGTGTAAAATAAGCGATTATACAGGAACATAACAAAAAAGTTTCTACGTACAGGTGTCTAGGTACGAAGTAAGCAAAAGAATACTCCGCAAGTATTTGCGTGAATTATTCTAAAATTATGGTGAGGTGACGGCCTCTAAGGTTAAGTCGTAAGGCTCTCTATTGGCCATCTGGTCGCGGGTTGCAATGCTGGCGTGCACAAGTAAATTTTATTGTGATAATATGTATATTTGCAGCACGTTCCCGAGCGGAAGACACTCTCAGTATCACCCCGGTGGGAAATCACCACTCAGAATTAAAACGTCTTAATCCATGTTTGGTGACAAGATCTGAATGTCCAGATAGTTCTCCACCTTTCTCTTGCCCATCTTCATCCCTTCCCCATAACCTTCAGCCTCACAGCATACCCCAATTGGGGATGCCTTAGTATCAGTGGTTCCAGGCAGATGTGACTCTTTAATTCACTTTAAAAAAGATTTAATAAATATAACATGTTTAAAAAAATGTTAAAATAAGTCGTTTAAATCCTTTCGTATCGACAATATCACACACTTAATCTCCGATCTCCACATATCCACATATAATAGTCACAAAATACGGTGATAAATAGCTTTTACAAAACTGATATTAATGCTCCGGCATCACCAGAGCTTAGCTTCTAATGGAATATAAATTATTATTCCGTGCTTTTAGTTGGGTGCTTACCTTTCTCAAAGTAAAAATAATGATTCCCAAATGACTAACACATACTGTACTGGGGCGCCTAGGAAATATTACTCCCCGCGCTGTCGAATGGAACTAGATGCTATGCAACGCTACACCGTCATTTCTTTGTCTCCATTTATAGCTTCTATCATAAATTCTACCTACTATGACAGCCTCTGCAGTTTTTGGTTTACGTATTATAAATATTACACGGTGTCCGGAAACTCGTGGTACAAGTGGGAAACTGGTGATGCTACATCACATAGAAACACTAAACACCCAAGAAAAACATTTTTATTTCGGTCTAGCACATCGATTTTTTTTTCTATTTACCTTTTTTTTGGCAACGACAGGGTTAAAAAAACTTTTGGAGCTAGTCCTAGGCTTCGAAGTATTTTAAAGACATCGAACAAATGATTTTTATTCTAAAGCGACCGATTTTTTTCTAATTTGTCCCAATAAATTTTAAACAACTTTGGACTTGAATTACTCGAAAACGAAATCACAAATCAAAAAAAAGTTGTGTCACAAAATAAAAAATAACGAAAATAATTTGTGGGGATTATTATCACGGGCAATATTTTGCAGATTGCAACACTGGATTATGACAAATAACGCAGACAACCATTTTGGGAATTTATTCCGATTTCTGCCGTTCTCGTTGAAAGACACGTAGTTGTTATTCCCGCAATCTTTCTGATTATTCATAACGTTGATCGTGCATGTAATATATTGAATTCTAAAATAAAATTCAAATTATTTCCAAATTATCGGAGTTCTCATTTCAAACCCAGATAAACTAATAGAATCGTGATCGTTAAAGTAAGCCAGCGATTTCGATTACTATATTTATTTATTTATTTATTTACATTTGATACATTTAAAGCCAAAATAACAAATAATATTACATAATAAGAGAATATATTTAAAATGAATACAAGTGTTATTATGTTGTTTTAGGTCGATATTAGTTCCTAGCTAGGCAGATTTCCTGTTCTAAGGAACCAAAGTGTGTAAAGTGCCAAATGCAATTTAAATTATTATTATTTTTTTAATTAATACCTATGTACTAAGTTTTTACTAAATGTATATATTTACCAATTTCATAAATTTCTGGACCCCGTTTATATATATTTTTATTTATTTAATTTCTATGGTAAAATAAACCATAAACAGTAGTTACATGACACAATTAGAACCATAAGAAAATATTAGCAATCATTTTAAATAAAGAATAACAAATTAACTGTGGCCTTTGATTGTGAAATGACATCAGAGATATGAGCAAGAGAATATATCAAGTAATAACAAATATATCCAAATTGTATTTTATTATTCTATATTATAGAATTTTTGGATATATTTGTTATAAATAAATATGAATTAATATTGATCGAAAATATAGAGAGCATAGCCCTCTTGTATCTACTTTCCGTGCAGTTAAATATATCCGCTACATCTGCGTATCTATTACTAACTGCATGCAACTTAGGTACAAGTGAGTTTTTGGAATACGCAATATATATATTAAGATAAAAATAATGACTGAAATTTATTTGATATTCAATAAACGTATATATGACAATATAACGACTATATATGATCCGAGCCCCGGCAAGTCTAAGTAAGGTTAAGAGTTACGTCACCTATGAAAAAAATCTGTGACTTCTGTTTGAAACATTATTTGTAAATACTCTGGAATATCGGTACATAAATTTGAATGGCTGGGTACATAACGCTCTTCGTTCACGGAGCTACTTACAAGAGAATCAATAGCCGCTATTCGCTACCTGACATACTATTTTACTAGTGCAGCGCGTAGCGGCGTTTACAAACACTAACAATAGTATGGAAAGTACAGACGAGCGGTGATCGCGTCGCTTGAAAATAGTTCCATGGAGGAACAGCGTAAACGTTCCTGTTATTTTTCATGTAGGGAAAATAATCCAATAATTTGATTTATTTTCACACGTCCGTATGAAATAATTGCAACAATAGTTGTATAATTTGTAAAGTGCCATTTTTTTTAAAAATCATTCAAAGGCACTGATACTGCATTGTGATACATCGAACTCTTACATTTTATCAAATACAATTTTTAAAACAAGGATCTCGTATAAACGGCTATTTATTTCACGTAGCGTATCACGAGGAGAATGGCGAGTTATGGGAAAAGTGTACTGTAGTGTGGATTTGTAGAAGTGCAGTGAAATAGGGCATTTCGTTGAGCAATCCGAGTATACTTACAAGTTCCCGTAGTTTGGAAGAATCGAATTTAAAGTGAATTTTGATAAAAAAGTTTTACGTGTTTCTTCTAAACGTGAAGGTATTTTTGAAACAACCGTTTATACAGGTATGGATCAAACTAAGTAGGGTTACTATTTTGAAGTCTGGCATGGGTACCGCCTCCCGGGAACCATTTATTGTATAACCAAGACCCCTACCAAGGGTCACCCCAAGTGGTTCGCTACATTTTGTAACTTAGCAGGGGTCCCTGGGTTCATGGGAAGAGGTTTTATGAAGGTCTTGGTGGTGATTGCGTTTGCTGGATCGAGAGAAACTGGTTTAGGAAGTTTAGACCTGCGCAGCTGGATTTTCTCGATCCACTCATTCCTGGACACATTGACCCCATAATTTCTACCCACCCCTCACACCATTTTCCTTCCAGCATTCCCAAATAAGACATAGGCCCCGAGGGAATTTTATCCTCAAGATGTCCTGTGTGGAGCTAAGACCTAGACAAATTCCACCCCATAAATCCGAGCACCCCTGCTAAGTCACCAAACGTAGCGAACCAATTGGGCTGACTTATAATAGGGGTGTTAGTTATCCAATAAATGGTATGAGGCGGCGTACCGCCTCACAGTGGGCTGAAAATCGCCTTTCATAGACATAAGAGACTTGAATTTTCAATGCTTTTTTTTGGCTAGAAATGGATTCTGCTGATCATTAATTACTATGCTATAAAATTTCGTATGAAGCAATTGCGTGTACAAATGAAGGAGTTATCATTTTTTAAAGAAAAAATTGTATGGCACTGACAATAAAAATGAGTCTATCTCTGGAATCATAAGGTTGGCCATTATATCCTTACACACAGATATACTACAATTTATTTGTATTTTTTGACATACTTCGTATTGTGGCGCAACTTGCGCTTTTTTTTAAATCCTCAATGTTGAAAAAAAAACTTTTTTTATGTTGATGAAGTGTGTCAAAAAAATAAAATTATTATTACCCATAGTCTTAAATATCTTTCCCATTCTTTTTGTTTGACCCAGTACTACATCTACAAGTGTTTCGATAATAAATCTGTAACCATTCGATATCTCTTTGTATCTGCTCACGTGGTCAAATGCACCCGAAATCTCTATCTTAAATTTATTGATGTGTTTCTTTTCTCGCGAGACGAGTATTTTGAAATTCGAACAGCTTAATTTTCAGTCAATATTGATTGAAAATGTATCTATATTTAAGTACTTACATTCAAAAAAAATTTTTAAGGATTTTTGGTGGTGAACGGTGGTCTTACACCAGGGCGAAACTTAGAGTATCGTCCACTCTGGAACGTGCAAATAAAGTATATATTATTTTTAATTAATTTTTTTAATAAAAGAAAGACAAACATTCCCGGGTTACGAATAACCCAACAACATTTGAAAATCTCCTACTACCACCACACTAAGCGGAAGATGTTGCTTGTGTTGTGATGGAGGACTTAGTCAGCCGAGGAATCGAACACGGAACGCCTATGTTATTATGAACGAAATGTTATTGTGAAATAACACAATTTAATCAAATAAAATGTATTTATGCAAGCCGGATTCGAACCCGCGACCTTTGGAATGGGAGTCCCTTGTCTCTGGACTAAGCCGGCCGTCAATCAAAAACAAATAAAAAAATAAGACAGAAAAACTTGTAGTAAATTATGCTGTGGCATCCCGAATTTCTACTGATTTCTTACATAATATTTTCCTTTTTGAAGTTTAAAAAAAAAAAGTTTTTCTTTAAGATAGTATCTATACATTCCTCACGCCGAAACGGTAATTATATGAAATTCCCTCGATAGAAATAAATCGCAAAGTATACTCTGAAAATTATTATTTACACGTCTGTTTCTGTTATTTTACATGTTGTACGTATGAGAAAATTCATAATGTTTCTTTAAATGCTACTTAACACAACCCCCAAGAGATTTTTGCTCCATTTTAAACGAGTCGTTTGTTATTAAACATTTTTCCAATTTTCGCTTGAATATTATCTTTTTTATTATTAGCGCGCTCCTTTAATATTCTTTTTTATCGTATCACTCCTTGTTCTTCTTTTTTAATGGGTGTAGCCCACCCTTAAACAAAATATTGAAGTTTTCTATGTCACTATTACGATATTTCAAAATGTGTTACTAATGTTGTGCCTCCCGGTGTTATTTTATAGCATATTTAGTATGTAAAACACAGACACGTGTAAATCATATTTGATATATGGTAAGCATTCGAATATTACTTTTATCATTATCTCAAAACTTAGTATTTGGAGATATCTGTATAATCAACTGAACATTTGAGAGACAAACATCTTACTTACGACTCCTTTCTTCATACAAACCTCGACATGGCCCTACGGCCGGCGTTGTCCAGCGGTAGGGCGTTAGACTTCCATTCCGAAGGCCGCGGGTTCGAACCCGGCGTGCACAAATAAATTTTATTTAATAGCTTTGTGTTATTTCACAATTAATTATTTAGATTAATAATATGTACTATATTTGCGGCACGCTCCAGAGTGGAAGATATTCTCAGTATCGCCCTGGTGTAAGACCACCATTCAGAATTGAAACGTTGCTTAATAATGGCTTTTGCCGTGTTTAGTAACTAGATTTGAATAGCCAGGTACTTCCCCACTTTCCTCTTCCCCATATCCTTCACTTCCCCACTTACCAGTGGCGGTTTTCTCTAAAGTGCGTTTGTGCGGCGAACCCCCATCAAAAAGATGAGAAAATAAAACAAACTTGTTTTGTAATAATATAAACACATCATAGATTGCGCGCCACTAAAATTCCGTCTTAAAACCCGCGCCACCGTAAAATACGGTAGGTATCTATCCCATTTTGTGCGTCTTGAAATCCGCACAAAACTCCCCATACTAAAGAATCCTAAACACAAAGCACTCTTCTTAGGGTGAATTGCCTATTCCATAAAAAAAAAGAATCCTATTCGGTACAATCCCTCTGGCGGTGATTTGTACAAAACTAGGAATTTCTTACCAAAATAAGGACGAGTGGTGTGCGCCGCGTCGCCGCGTGTGATCGCGATTCATGATGTCACGTGACCTGCGAATGCCATAGACGAGTCTCACCGATGATTCCCGAGTCCGAGATGTCCGCAGACTGACCGGCTAACGGTTGACCTTTGCACCATAGGGATGCAAGTTAGATGTTATTTTTTTACGTTATATTACGGTATTTATCTTTTAGTCATATCAATCTTGTAGTCATTTTTGTACATTTTTATTTTCTTGTTTCTGCATTTCTCCAACCGTTTGTCAATGGCATTTGTGAATCTACTATTGAAGTAAACCGATTTTGACTTCTGTTTTCGTATATATATATTTTTTTAGATAAGTCGTTATATCCCTTGGTTATATTTACGAAAGCTTCGGCAAACGCCGCATGTCGTCGCTAGTTATGCAATTTTGTGTTCTGCATTCTCCAGTAGCCAGTAGGTATTGTTTCGAATTTCCAATTGAAAGCGTTTGCGTTTGTTGATTGTCGCGAATATTCTGCCATAATTTGTTTTACACAATGGCGGAATACAGATTTGTGTATATAAAAAATAATGCTAATACTTATGAAAAAAGGTTGGAAATTAAAAATAAAGGACCTCCGCGTCCTGAGCTCTCATTAAATCAAGTTTTTGCCTATATCTTCTCTTGAATTTCTTTTTTATAGGTATTAATTGAAAATAATTTCCCTGGGCCTATGTCATATTTAAAGATGCTGGGTGGAGGGTCTTTTTGAGGAGAGGAAGGAGTGAACACGGGTCTTAAAGTGACCCATGTTGAAGGAAGGAGGAAACACAGAGGCCGGCAAATCATTCCACAGCCGAGCTGTTGAACTAAAGAACTAGTCGTAGAACCGACCCGTTCTCATGTGACAAATGTCAACCATGTACATAATATGTTGAGCGCACGTTTGGCGTGTTTCCCGACTATGCACCTAGTTACTCGGAGCATCTTCCATTGAAATACCGGTAGAACAAGGATAGCGTTCCCACCCGACGCCTTTGCTCTAAAGATTGCAATCGGTTTGTTAAGACGGTAGAATCTATCAAACGGACCGCCCGTTTCTGCACAGAGTCAAGGGTGTTTTTCAGGTACTTTGGGGCTCCAGACCAGAGGTGGCTACCAAATTCAATCATGGGGCGCACTTGCGATTTGTAGAGGGTTAGCAGTTGTGTACTATTAAGTACCCAAGATAAAACACTCTCGAGGTAACTGTCCATTCTTTGGAACTTTGGAGTCGTTGGAATTTCTGAACCCCCTGTTGAAAAGACCACGAACCGCCACTGCCACTTACCCACAGCCTCACAACATACCACATTGGTGATGGCATGGTCTCACTGGCTCCAGATGGGAGCAGTATTACCAAGTATTCTCTATAAAAAAATTAAAAAATTAAAATCGATTTAAAACACTGTTTATCAGAAAAATTATTAGGTAGGTGTGTAATTTTTGAAGTTCTAATAACGGGGAAATACGTTCCAATAACTTTTAAACATTTTGCGAGCAGCAACGGATGTACTGACCGATGTTTCGGCTGACATTAAAAAAACATGGAATGAAGTAAATCAAATATTGGGAAGGAAAAATAAATCTGATTGTGATGAAATCATATCTAAATATTTCTTAAATTCTCAAACTTCGGATGTGGTATTAGAAAACTTTGTAAATTTCTTTGACGAGGGCGTAAATCAGTTATTGCACGAATGTAACGTTCGAGCGTCTGAGTGGAAGCATGAACATTTGCAACATTCAATGTACCTACCAAGAGCTAATACAAAACAAACTGATTGCATTCTCGGAAGAATGAAAAATTCTAAGACACCGGGCATGGATCTAATTCGCATGTATGATCTAAAAAAACATGTAAAATTATTTAGTCCTATAATTACACATTTAATTAACAGAATTGTTGACACAAGCATCATTCCAGCTGAACTAAAATGCAGCATCATAAGGCCGATTTATAAAAATGGAGATCACACAGTTATAAATAATTATAGACCTATTTCATTATTACCTGCATTAGAAAAAATCTTAGAAAAATATATATCAATAAATTTGGATAAATATTTAAATAAATTGGGCATTATTGATAAATGTCAGTATGGATTCCAAAAAAATAAAAACTGTGATAAATTGCTCGAAAATTTTTCTAATTATATAAACTCTCAGCTTAACTCTAGAAAACATGTACTAGTATTATTTATCGATTTCTCAAAAGCTTTCGATACACTTAGCCATACACAATTAATCAAGGTACTTGAAATCATAGGAATCCGTGGTAAACTCCTATCATTTTTCAAAAACTATTTAACAAATAGAAAAATGTATGTAAAGATTTTAAATAAATTAAGTAATTTTAGATTTATCAAATCAGGAGTACCTCAAGGGTCAATTTTAGGCCCTAAATTATACATTATATATGTTATTGCCTTGTCTAAACTTTTTAAAATAGCCCGTAGATTCATTTTTGCAGATGATACTGCACTAGTTGTATCGAATGAAAACCCAGAAACAGCTATTATAGAATTACAAAGAGACTTCAACGAGCTACTCAAATGGTCTCATGATGTAGGACTAATTATTAATGTCAAAAAAACTAAATGTATGTATATAAGATCACCGAGTTTGAAAATGTGGAATTTACCTAAAATAACTGCACATAATTTTGAATGTATACATAGAAAAATTGATAATATTTGCTACTGTGAAAAAATTGATTTTATAAATGAATATACCTACCTTGGCATAATCGTAGACAATAACTTTAAATGGGATAAACAAGTGATCAAAATTTGTAATCAGCTCCGATGTTTGGCGAGTAATTTTTATAAATTAAAATTTGTTTTGCCTCGATGCACTCTCAAACTTATATATTATTCTATGGTCGAATCCATACTTAGATATGGAATTCGAACCTGGGGACACTCGAGCATAATTAATATCAAATACATTCAAAACTTACAAATTGCCATAATTAAAAAAATTGTCAAACCTAGCATATATAAACAAAGAAACAACTTAAAATTACTGTATGGGTCTGAGGGCATACTTCCAATTAAAGGACTTCTCTGGTACATAAAAATTATGGACAATTCAGGAGAAAGCGCGTATAAAAAGTTATTGGTGCATAGTCACACAACAAGATTTACCGAAAACGAAGGCTTAAAAATACCACGAATATCAAATAAGTATGGTAGCAGAACGCTCGAATATATGATACCTTTAATATACAACATATTTCATAAAAACATTAAATTTAAAAAAAATGAGAAACCCTGCCCTAAACTGACAAAAAAGGGGCTAATAAATGAAGAACAAATTTATCTTTCCTAAATCTTATATTAGGTATAAATATTGTAACAAGCTAAATTGTATTGTGTAATAATTAATAATATTGAATGGTAGAACCTACAGACAAGCTGATCTTTCACAGCTTTGTGGGACTACCCATATTTTATACTGTATTACATATATGCAAATTTAATAAATACATATTAAAAAAAAAAAAAAATTCATATATGATACTCGTCAAAATATGGAAAAGTATTCACATAAAAAAGATAATACGTGTATCTTATGGCCTCTGATCCCATCATTGCTGTATACATTAAAAGTGACAAGCTTAACTGATTAGATATGCATGTCAAAAAATTCTTTTGCGTGAAATCTAATATCGAATTCACGTCACAAAATCGAAATCCGTAAAAAGAAGCTATGAATATCGCGGGTTATTTATGAAAAAAAGTGTTCAGAGGCTGTCAGGCTGCATTCTTTGTCACGTGAAATCTGGCTATCCACGTGATCCGACCTTCTTCAAGACTCCTTTGTGGGAATCCTTCAAGGATAATAATAATATCAGGAGCGCGGTGTATTACTTATTTTTCTATTACTCGCTGCGCACAATCTACGTGCCACCAGCTACGGGGAACGTAGTACGTAGACTTGTAGAGGCATAGACAGGGAGTGACTGGCGGACAAATGTATTAACAGGGTATTTTATACAAACATTCTGATAATGTATATTTTCCTATAGTGAACAAAATCATTACTTTGGTTAAACGTGGTACTCTCTTCACTTTACCTTTATCTGAAGTATGAGGTGTAAAAGCTGCAAACACGACAATCCATTATTTTAAGATTGAGTCTTGTATAAATTATTTAAGTTGAACATACTATGCTGAATTAGTCCAAGCCAAATAACGTTTGTGCTTTTATAGCTGTGTCTGTCGGACCCCTTAACATGTAAACTGTATTGTCCTGATGAAGGTTTAGATCATCCGAAACCTTTCAACGTGCATAAATAAAATAAATTTGTTTTAAAGGTTTTTTTAAGTAAATACTCCTTTACGCACGCTTGACTTGAGGGGTAAACTGGCGAATGCGTTACGGAAATTACAGCGTTACGAGGCGAACAATAATAAATTTTAATTAATTTTGAGGTTCATTCCTCACAATCTAATCGTAACAATAGTGCTAAAATCCTTAGTAATGACGTTCGGAATGGGTGCTGGCATTTATGCTGACAATAGTTGTGTTGTTGTTTCTCACATTCTAAACGTTAAAATCTGACTAATAACAAGCACTTTTTCGATTGGAATTTTTTTAATTTTCTGCAGCAAATGTGAATAAACGTCGCTCTCTAACTAGAATCCGCATCAAAAAAGTTTTATTTTAAACTTTGTAAGAATTAAATTAACAATCCTATTCTTAGCGTAATTCCCATAATAAAATTAATCAAATTTTCGTTTATTGTGTGCGAACTCTTTTTACCACTGAAGTAAAAACTAAAAAGTATTTACTTCAGTGGTGTGGTCTAAAGCACACTCATATTTTTTTCATTTATATAATGTCAAGCCACAAAGTGTTTGCTTTCTTCGAAAATGGAAAATATTACAAAATATTATTGTGTTTAACTTACAAGTACGGGATTGTACGGTATTTACATATAAAAAACAGCCATTAATTCAAGCTCATTTATTTATTTCGTATTTAATGAAATCACACAATTATATGCTATTTATATTGGGACAATAGGCATTATATTATTATTTTAGATGTTGAAGAGATACTTAGTTCAACAAATTCTATTCTAAAATATCAACCACAGGAATATCAACCACCTGAAACCTTCTCACCGCAATACTCGTAACTTACTTTATATTTCGAGCTTAACATTGAAAATCTGAGTTGTTAGCTCGAAGAAAAGCACCCTAAGTTTCAAAGCACGTCTTAAATACGGATAACTGTACAGAAATTTCTCCTCTCGTATGTTAAAATGTACGGATATCTGATAAAACGGGACAATTCAAAGAGACGTCCAAAGAATTTCACAATGTATGATAACAAACATGATATATAGGTAAATTCTGTGACCAGGGTTTTTCTATTTTATTTGCATTGCCTTGGAGGCTGAATGTTGATATGAAAGCAATGCTTTAAAAGAATATTTTGATGGAAATAATTCCATGTGGACATATTTCTGAATCCGAAATGCGATGCACTGAATGAATGCACTGTTTGTTGGTACTTTGGTGGGAAGGAATGTCGTGATAAATTAATGGTAATCACTATATTTATTTTATGTTTCATATTTTCAATGGAAAGAGTGTCCATAAAATCCATACTATTGATGAGTGAATTCATGTGAAAATTACGAAAATAAAAGGTTTATATGCAGACCATGTACATCTTATAATGAAAAAGTTAGCAAGGTTCTTACGTATATTCATGACTATATTAATAAAAATAAATTTATATCATTATAAGTACATTAACATTTTATTTTTTGTGAATGAAAAAACCTTCACATTAGAGTAGGTATAATATTGGAATAGGTATAATATTGTTTTCCAAGTATTACTAAAAATTATTTTATAGGAATTTATATTATTAAAGGAAATACGCACCTGGAAAATAATGTAGGTACTTACTTACCAAATTACAATTCCCCTGTCTGAAACCAACAATACAATATTCATGTATCTACAATCTTTTGAAAGAATACAAAATAAATTTATACGTTTTCAAAGTTTCAAAATGAGTATTCCAATAAAATGTTTAAACTACAGCACTCTTTTAAATAATATGAATATGCTTAAATGATCGGACAAAAGAATTTTCACTAACTCTGTATTTCTATAAAAAATTCTAAATGATGTTTTTGAGAGTCCAGAATTTCGTTCATTGATAAGCTTTCGGATTTGTAAAGGTTTGTCTGGACACACTGAACCCCAGATTCCTACCCAACCCTCATACCCTTTTTCTTTCCCAGAACTTCCTCTCTTTCCTTTCCTTAAAAATACCCTCCACACAGCATCCCCAAAGATGAAATAGATCCTGTGGAAAAATTATTTTCCTTGAGGTCTCCTGTGTGGAGCTAATGAAAAAAAAAATGGGGATTTTTGTCAGTGCCAAAATTCTGGAACTAACTACAAAATATGTTTTTATCATTTCCCAGAATACTTTGGAGGGAAATAATTATGCCAAGTCAGTGAATATCTTCAATTTATCGCTAAACAAAAACAAAAGATTGTTACTGAGGCAGCTCAGTTGTGTATATTTTTTTACTGTTTCTATATAAAAGCCCATGAAAGAGGCGATAATAAATAATATATTAATATAGAAATAATTATATTATTACTTGTGTGGTTTTCGCTTACGAAGAGCTTTGTTTCAATGGATAGAATTATATGGTTATGGTAGAGATATTATATGGTTTGTCTCTAAAAGCTTACACATTTCAAGAAGTGGTACCTATCTAGTTTCCAATTGGGATAATCGTAGGATATTTTCGGAACAAAAATCACAATAACTATTTTGTTATCAATCGATGCATATTAATATGTACTTTACACTAAAAAGAGTTATTTTTATTTAATAATCGTCTGATTCAAATTCTTTGAATACTTATGACTTGTGTGGCATTACCATGACTTAACAGATAATTAGTGATTATTATTCTTCACCGCATTCTTAATCGTTGCATCACTAATTTTAAACAAGCTGAATACTTGTGACTTATGAATCATTAGCGTCACTTTACAAATAATTAGTGATTATTAT
This sequence comes from Limnephilus auricula, assembly GCA_951813805.1. NCBI lineage: Eukaryota > Metazoa > Arthropoda > Insecta > Trichoptera > Limnephilidae > Limnephilus > Limnephilus auricula. Next base: position 4,874,636 of record OX638397.1, read on the forward strand.
TCTTATAAACTACGGTTACGATTCACCGCATTCCTAATCTTTACATCACTAATGTTAAACGAACTTAGCTTTCGCAATACGTGTACCTCCCTTTCCTAGTTAATTCGTAGAATAACAAAATAAACGCCAAGTACATAAGACTCTTAGATGTCGAGTGTGGTAACGCAGTACATAGGTATGGAGGTACTTACGGCAAAGTTTAAACATGTAAATAAACTCAAACATGAGCGAGGAAGCCACAACAAAAGCTAGACACTATTTCGGAATGCATCGCTCTAAACAATGCAAGTGGGTTTACGTACTGCCGTACCTAACATACTACATACCCAACTCAATTTAAACTTTTCAAATAGTTTTATCAAACATCTTGTAAGCTATATCCTGCTTTCTGTGGAGTAGGAGTTTGTTGTTGATTGTACGTGCTACCTCCGCTTCTTTTCAACTCGAGCAGCAAGACTCATTACTCTTGGATATTCAGGTAAAAATCAGCCAACAAAATAACCTTTATATCGCGACCTAAACCAAAATCTCCTTCATCACGATCTTCCTGATCTAGGAGGCTTTGCCTAAATGCGACCGGTCGGTTGAAATCACGAAATCTCTTGTTTCCTGTTGTCAATAAAAAATGAAAGAAATTAAAAGACCTTTTTTAAAAATTCAACATTATCCAGGGGGTTTTCTTTTTTTATTCCATGTAAATATAGATGGTTAGTACAGTATAAATAAGGCAGATATCTACCTTCCCACGTAGAAGGTGGGTACGTAATATTTTTTATTTATTTTTTAAATCTCAAGTAACTAAAAGTTATGAGTTAAGCAGAGAGAAAAAAGCGCCATTTTAGGAGGATAACCTAACAATACTCTTGTGTAACAACATATTAAAAAAAATATTTATATTATTTTAAGAAACTCAATATTTAGTGTAAATATAAACGGTTGATGCCTCCTCTAGCTTCTTTTAAGTTTATTAGGCGCCCATTATATCAGATAATAATTAACTAAAGTTTTTTTTTTTTTTTATTACGAAAAAAACGTTTTTTTACTAAAAATTTGCAAGATTTTTTACATGCTTTCGTTCTTGCTATTTAAACATGCATCTTGCAGTGTCAGACTTGCGCACGTGCCATCACGTGTCGTGCTGTGCCATCTAGTGTCTGACAGTGTAGTGTTGCTGACGTGAATCAAGGGCAGAAGAAGAGGGTAGTAATAGAGAGTAGTAGGAGGTTGTATTCAGAATGGAGGGCAGAGGCTCCCCTTTAGATTATTTTATTCTTCAAAAACTCGCCAGTCGGGGCAGAAAACGCGTGTGGAAATGAAGCTTGAGAAGCATAGTAGGTATTATATAGTTAAAATGCCCTGGTTGGCCAGCTGGGTGTATATTATTTCTGTTCTTAGATAGACACAAAACCGCAAATCCAAGAAAAATGTATTATGTAGTCATTGTTTATTGTTGTATTCCAGTTTAGTACCCTTCATGGTGCATCATTGACTTGTAGACTCCAATAATATAGTTTGGGGCTAAAGTAATAAGGGAGGTAAAGAAAAAGCTATAGATATAACCTCATAAGAGTAATACCTACCATTTTTGATACACTAATAGGCTTCGTTCAAGCGTATTTTTGATCATAATAAATACCTACTTATAAAAACTATTTGCAATTATATTTTAGCAACTTTATTCCATTTACCAACAAGAACTACTCCAACTTAAATTATTTTTAATTGCAACAATATAAGGACCTCATTTAGATACTCGCTTGAACCTGAATGCGGTTGAAAATGCTTTTAAAGTTGATGTGTTCCACTGCACGAAATATAGTTACAAACAGACTATAATAATACACTTCAATAAATCAATGTTATCATATGACCTAATATTCTTCTGCGTGGGTTCGATGTAATTATTCCACAAAATTATTATTTATACCACATGCTTCGCAAATGCCCGTGGAGGCGTATATTAGTGTAAATGAATAAACTAAAAATATGGAACGAATACTATTATATAGTGTTAATTTTTTTGTGGATCAATTTAAAGCTTTATTAAATACAATTCGAAGTGATGTTGAGAGTTGAAAATAGTTGCGATATTCTGATAACGGCTGTGTAATTATTTCTGTTGCCAAAGCTCATCATTCAAGGGTTTTAGCTTCCACAATTTATTATTATTATTGTGATATTAAAATTTGGTTAGCATTTATTTTAAGTAGGTACATCGTTTACCAATTATTTTAATTTACAGCAAATAAATTTGTAACGTTAAAACATAAATATTGTCAGTGAAATCCTCTTGGGTCAAAAGCTGCAGGTCACGAGCTCTTTACAATTGTTTGAATTATATTAATAACTAAGTACTTTTAAACATTATTATTAAAAATATTCTAAAACTATTGAATCTGTTCAAAAAAAAATCCTAAAACTTTTATCATGTAAACTTCGATTTATTGCCTTACTCCAATCTTATGAGGAACGATGACAACACTTTAATATATACATAAAATTATTCATGATAAACTTCTAACCACTCATTGTCTTAGCAATGTTAATATCAAAGTTCCTTAGATACGTAATTTAAGGAGTCCAAATATATTCTTTAATGAAATATTAAATAACAATATTGCATACTTCAATCCAGTCTCAAATGTGTCGTCTGTACAATAGAATTGAATGTTAAGTATATAACATTTTCGCAAACAGTCTCGCATATTTTAAAAAACAAACTAACAATATTCTACCATGATATATCACGGAGAACACTTGTATAATTAATGTATTCTAATGTCTTTTAGTTATTTATTTTAATTTATTTTCTTTTTCTGTACCTTTACTATGTTTTATATCATTTTTCTTTGATTATTATTATTATTATTTCCTTTTTTTTCACTACTAGCATCTCCGCCTCGTAAAAACTAAACCTTGATTACGCATGCTTTGAACATTTTTAATTGGAGTGAATATCTGTGCACATTCCAACGCCATGTAATAATGGCTACCACTTTGTAAATGTTTAAATAAATAAATAAAAACATATCTATTCCGTTTTTACTTCGCCCTTATTTTATTTTCAAAACATTCTCCAGTACGGGGTGCTATAGTCGCTATAGTCTCTTGGGTCGTATGCAGGGAACCCTTGTATGATATTCACAAAAAATAACGAACATGACATTTTTTCATTTATTATTAAATTCCGATGTAGATTCGATCTTATAGCTTTTGCGAATTTGCAGAGAAATATTTAAAATAAAATGGACATCCATATTTGAATACGGCTATATTTCATCCCGTATTCAATGGGAACTCATGTGGGGCCAAAAGCTTTTGATCCCATCGAAAAATTCAATACTCGGTTCTCCCCCAGCCGAGGTGATGTGATAATCCTATTCGCTTCAAAGGCATAACGCGCTTTCTTTACAGGACAACATACCAAAACACGTGATATCACATGAATTTATATTAGAATCCATATATCGACCCTTTGGAATAACAAGGTTCCATCTGTTGCTTTAATGTCATGCGATAATGAACTCTAAGGTAGCTTTCCATAGATCCCATAACTGCGTGACGTTTCGGCAACAGATGGAACCTTGTTATTCCAAAAGATCGATATGGCGTTGTGACTTTTTTACAATAATAAGGGTTTTGGAGTTTTCGGGGGAAATTTTTATTTTTAGTTACACTTTTAGAAAATTTGATATTATTTAACGCGGTGCACTGTTTTCTTTTCGGATGAACAATACTACTCGGATGATCGTTAGTTTTAATGATACTTCTTTTATTATAGTCTTATTTTCAACTAATATTACGGCGTTCTCGAGCGGTAAGGCGCTTGATTCCCAATCCGAAGGTCGCGGGTTCGAACCCGGTGTGCGCAAATAAATTTTATTTGATTAATTTGTATTATTTCACAATTAATTAATTTAAAATCATATAGTATATTTGCGGCACGTTCCAGAGTGGAAGATACCTTCAGTATCGCCCTGGTGTAAGACCACTATTCAGAATTTAATTGTTGCTTGAAATGGCTTTAGCCGTGTTTGGTGACCAGATCTGAATAGCCAGGTACTTCCCCACCTTCCTTTTCCCCAACTCCTTCCCGCCCCCACTACCTTGAAAAGACGATGCTTGAAATTTAATAAGGCAAGGTATGCCGGCAGGAGGCAGGAGCGTATGGTGTGTGGCGATCCTTCCGCAGTTTCCATCCATTCTTAAAAATGTCAGCATGACTAACAATTTTACGTTTTTAGATTTTCACGGCCAAAAGCATTATCGTTGTTTGTTTTTGGGGTGTTATGCCGTGTTGTGCTACCTCCTTCTTTAGCCGACGTTTCGGACAGCGTTGCAGTGTCCATCATCAGGGCAGATCCGGCAGATCCGGCAGATCCGGCAGATCCGGCAGATCCGGCAGATCCGGCAGATCCGTCGATGTGAGGATGTGACATCCGGATCTGCCGGATCTGCCCTGATGATGGACACTGCAACGCTGTCCGAAACGTCGGCTAAAGAAGGAGGTAGCACAACACGGCATAACACCCCAAAAACAAACAACGAAAAAAACAGTTTTACGTTTTATTTTTCAAAATACTAAATCGTAAGACGTAATTATTTTAAAATATTGCCCCAAGTAGGAACTACGTCACGACTTTAAACTTGCTGCCATAAGCCATTATATCAGCCGCCGGGCTTGTTTAATACCGGCTTGCGACAATAAAGCAAATTGTTAAAAATTGCCGACGCCATTCGCAAAGCGTCGGCGTCTTTATGAAACTTCGGCAAAAATTTCAGCAAACGACGCCATATTTGGGGAATCCGCTAAGCCGATCCCTCAACTCTTCCCGACAATGGGGAATATTGACCACTTAGGAAAAATCCCTTGATTTATGGCCAACACTTCTGCCAAGGGCGACCATGGCAATAATAACAATAAACTTGAAGATATACGGGCATACTGAATACCCCTCATTGTTTATGGTTATTTTATTATAGTTATTTGAGCGCAAAACACATCCCCGAGGGACATAGCAGTAAAAGAGATAATTATTAATGTCTGGCTGGCTGTAAGGAGGCCATTTTCATAAGAGTAATGGTCAATATATGAGGAGATTACAGGGAAATTGTTATAAGAAGGAGTAATAATATATTATGATCACTTACATTATCAGAATAAGGTTAGTTTCCAATGTCGATGTTTGTACTAGGTATATAAATGATAACTAAAAGTATTGAGACATCTGATCTACTACCTTAATGGCAAAGCGGTAAGCTCCTTGGTTCTGAATCAGAGAAGTCGGGAGTTCAAATCCCCACGTTCGCAAATGAGTTTGGCAGGGCAGCTTATAAGTATGTTTGACATGTGTGGAATAAAATGAAGAATACATTTTCACCCTTTATTCATTATTAACTTTAAAAAAGACAAATAAACACAGATTTAATACTTTTACATAAAATACTTCATTACAAAATTGATTGTCCTGAATTGCTTCAATTAATATCCTATACCAAAAAATCTTGCCGAAAATAACTACCCTTTTATTTTAACAACACCAGAGGCCCTAGCACGCTTGCTCTATAACGATTGATAGGATAATTTTCGGTAACTTATCATCGATCCCTAGGACAACTGCAGATCGCTAACGTACAAATGACAGTTGATATCGAATGTATTAAGGACACTTAGTCATTGTGAACTGTCACCTATTCGTTTGCGATCTGCAGTTGTCCTAGGGAACGATGAGAAGTAACCGATAGTTATCCTACCGATCGTTATAGAGCAAGCGTGCTAGCCTCAGGGCCTCAGGACACTGTCTTACCAAAATTCCCCGATTCCAAGACTTCACAGTCTCGAAATTAATATTCTGATATTTCACCTTAAAAATAATCAATATAAATATTGTTTATTTCAATTCTTTCATATGTCGAGACAAAAGTATACATCTATAATTTCTGCAATTTTTGTTTATATTGAATATCTATTTATGTGAGACTTCTCATCATTTTTACCAATGTGTCTATTATATGCTTTTATTGTAACATTTTATTTTTTTCATTGTGTTTTCTTTATTGTTTTAATTGTTAAAGCCCATTAGGGCATGTAATCAATAAATAAATACATTATGAGTTTATGTTGGGCCAAAGACTTTGGCAATTTGATTCTTCTGTGTTAGGTTTCGTGACGATAAACAGGAAATCATAAATCAAAAATGATTATTATTTTCTTATTTTTTCTTTGGTAGGTACCAACTTATTAATATTTTTGTTAATAATTATTCATTATATCCCTCTTGCCGTTGTCAGTAGGGCGATGGACGGCCTTGACTGTGGCTTGCGGGAGCCATCACATGTAGGTAGATAATTTTTAATACTTGGTATTCAGTGAAATGTTATCGATGTCAACCAAAGTTCGATTTCCATTGCATAAAACAGAAAAGAAAACTTTAACGTTAAAACGACTTTAACGTTAAAGTTTGCCCAAATGCCAAATGCCCACCACCCCAGCACTCTCTGTGACACTTAGTCTCGGCACGGCAGCCGTTCGCGATGGATCTTTCGCTTATAACTTCCGCGATTTTAGCGAATCTGAACGACACCACTGACGGGATTGATAAACGGGATTATTTTGTATCTGGTGTCGTACCAGGTATTGTACCCAGGTATCGTTCCCAGTCACAATTGAGTCGAAGAACTCATTACCATCGCTTTTTTTCATAGACATCCTTAGACTTAAAGTTCCTGTCACATTTGCGAACAATTTTCAAGCTCATACACTGTATTCTGTTCACTTCACGTATCTGAGAATGAAAGAATATCTACCGGGGTTTTATTATTTGCACACAAAACAAATTCTAGAGCGTAATTCACATCTGGCAGGGACGGTAAGTGGATGTTCCATCGCGAACGGCTGTCACGCCGAGACTAAGCGTCCGCGAGAAGAGGAACCAGGACGCCAGTGTTACCGGACAGCTCCCGTATTAGGACATACACATTACATAATAATAAAACCTCTTTACTTGACTGATGTGCATTTGAAGTATAATAATACGGATATAAGTTTTCTCAATTAACCAATCCGTTCAGAAAAAATATAGTAGCGTGTCAACAAGATTAACCTTTTACAAAGTAAAATTCCCCTTGAAAATTAAAATGAATTTGTTACTTCACCCAATTCTCACCTACAAAAAGCTGGTGTTCTAAATTATAGCTCCCGTTTTCGTCACAAGAGAAAGACGGCGCGGATGCTTTTTCCCTAATCCAGCGCCGTCGAATCCCCAACACAAACTAATCCTTTAAACTCATTATAAACTTTGCCTAAAAAGAACAATCCCTAAGAATACACTCTTGGCAAATTTCTTAACCGAAGGAAAAAGAATTCACCAGCCCTAAAAGGAAGCATTTTTCACCGGGCGGCTTTGTTCTGCTTTCTCGTGTAATGAGACGATATAAATTATTCAGTTTTTATTTTATTCTTGACTGTTTCGTGTCGTCGGTAGTCGCTGCCTACTTTGTTATTCGTATCACGTTGTAAATTAATTTGAATTAGCAAGGGGTTTCGATGTTGTTTATAGCTTGTGGTATATTCGCTCATGCTCGATCTTAAAAGATAAAATTAATTTAAAACAACTAATAAGAGGATTTCGGGATGGGCCGGACATGTGTAAAGATTGCCAGATAACTGGGCACCGAAAACCATGACAAAGTAAGCGCCTCAGAATGCGAAGATTTGAGGACTGAAGAATAATTACTAGGGACGATAGCCGGTAGAGAATGTTATGCTTGGAGGAGTAAAAATTCTACCCTCGGATGTACTCAATTTGGAAGGCGGGTATGGGTACCGCCGCCCTGGGAACCATTTATTAGACAGCCAAAACCCCCACCATAGGTCACCGCAAGTGGTTCGCTACTTTTGGTGACTTAACAGGAGTGTCTGGGTTTATTTTTTTTTATTTTTTATTTTTTTTTATTTATCAAAAAATACATGTTTACAAAATAAGGGTAGTCCCACAAAGCTGTCAAATGGCAGCTTGTCTGTAGGTTCTACAATTTATCACTCTTAATATTATACATAAGGAAATATTTGTTAATACATATTATATAGTTTTAAGGACACATTAGGATAGATCACATAATAATATTAGATTATTTGAATTACATCTATAAGATATTTCAATGTACATGCCTAATAAATAGATATATAGGCAGCTACATTAAGATAATCGATTCAACATATTTAAAGATACATGGAGTTTTCGTTAATTAACCACATTTTTATCATTTTAGGGCATAATCTTTCATTTTTTTCAAATTTTAAGTTTTTATTTATTTTATTGAAAATCATTGGTATTTGGTATTCAAGAGTACAGCTTCCATATTTATTTAATATTCGAGGAGTTTTTAGGCCCTTTTTGGGGAAGGTATATTCAGGTTTTGGCGGCGGATGCGTTGACCCACCTTCTGCGTGGCAGACCAGATCGGGAAAGGCCGGATCGGGAGAGGCCGGTTGTGGGAGACCTTTTACAACCGGTTACCGTTGTCCGGGCCGCTCAATAGTACGGGGGCCTGACCCCCAGGCTCACCACTGAAGGTGGGCTGTCCCATTAACGAGTAACGAGTCTGGTATCTTCAAGACCCTTGTTCACTTCTTCCTCTCCTCAAAAAGACCCTCCACACCCCATCTTCATAGATAACATAAGTCCTGAAAGACATTATTTTCCTGGTATTCTGAAGAATTCAACACTTTCCTTACTGATAACAGACACAATTGGTATTTTAAAATTATCATTTAGATACGTTTTATATTTATCTAAATTTACGTTTAATAAACTTTCTAAAATTTTAATTTAATTATCTATTTAATCCATAATTTTTATGCAAGTTACAAATGTATATGTTTAGTTCTTTTTTAATTCGATTTTTATTCATATTTATTTACTTAGATAATTTTTTTATATTCATGTCATTTTCTGTACTTTAACTTTATGTTACAAAGTACAGGCGTCCGGTACAATTGCGTCGATGTCCTAAGAGCGATTGACCAGCAGCTGAGAATAAAAGTTTTAAAATGCTTGCAACTGTACAGGGTGGCTCCAATGAGAAAGATCGATTATTCCCCATATCAAATTTTGTTAATTCAAAATTTGACATCGATTTATTTCATTAAAAAACTTGCTTTAATATACACCTACATTCAAGTAAGCAATAAAAATGTTCAGAACGTACGATGATACATTTTTTAATATAGTGTACTTCTTGTAAGTATTTTTTTATTGTAAGTCTATATCTTTTATATAAATGTCTAAACAAAATAAGTGTGTAAAAAAAATTCTAATATTTCAGTTTGTAATACCTTAAATAAATAGAAAAACTGAGGTATTTTTGTTACAAAACACGTTCTCGGATTTATTTTTTAATGATTTTAATTTAACTAACATTTAATTTTTAAAAACTGTGTTCACTAGATTATGTATTGATTTATTTTGTTGTGTGATTATATAATTTTAAATTTGTGTTGTTTAAATGAATCAATCGTTTGAAAATTGAACAAATCTGCCAACGACCAATGGTATAACGTTAGTATATTAAATATACACTTAGTTTTTCAAAATTTAAAAACTGCTTATACCAAATAAAATAACATTTCAAAATCAGTTTATTTTTTTTTTGTAAACAAGAGTCAATACGTCTAGAATTTGATTTAAAAGGGACAAATTTTTTAATACCCTCTTAATGGCTCTCCGCGCAGAACCGCGAGAAGTTGAGGAGCCTTGTACTTCAATGAAAATGTGTGGGATCACGATACTCAGCAATGAAAACCCGACTTAAGAAGAAAATATTATTTTTATTTAATAATTTTTTAACATTTCTATCATGACCCCCCTCTCAGAATCGTCTAGTGAAAGTACGTTATTGACGTAAGTTTCTTAACAATATTATTTTACGAGCATCGTATACACTTTTTGTCCCTCTTCCACTAGTGACAGTAAGTAGGTGTAAACAAGACAAATGGCAGTTCCTCCCTGGTGGAAGCAAACACCGACGCATAAATGCATTCAATGCTCAGCTTTTTGCAGTAAATACTTACGCAAGCTTGACTTGGGGGGTAAGCTGGCGAATGTGTAACGGAAATTGAAATGCATTGCGAGGCGAACGGGCTCACTGTGGAAGCAAGAGAGAGCAGTGCGCGCGCACATTTTCTTTCTCTCTTCAACTCATAGCCAGTGCATGAAATATTTCATTCAGTATTTTTAAATACCAGTGACGCGTCAAACACGGTGGGGAGCGTCCGTTGATGCGCACGGCTTGATAGGGCGAGGCGAATAATAATAAATTTAAATAAATATTTGTAGAAAATTAACGTATGTTTATATTTTATACATATAAACATATATATATAGACATACATATAGATGAAGCTAAAGAAGTATTTACTTCACTCGTGTTCTCTAAAGCACACTCGTATTTTTTAATTGCTTCCAACTCTCGCTGCGTTACTTATAAATACCATGCAGGTATTTAAAAAAATGTTAAATAAAAGTCAAAACAGAATGCGAAATCTTACAGTTGTCGCTGTCAGAGTTTCAATAATGACATTTACTTTAGGTTGTGTATTCCGCTGAAGGTGTAAAATGAAAGGAGCGTAAATCCCCTAACTCCAAAATCTGCCTTAACTCGCCTAGGAATCAGATTATATGGCCGCTTAAGGATTTCACTCGCGTGAATTTACGACCGTGTTAAAAGTATTCAACCCTTAACTTAAACTCGTGGGAGCCAGTGTAAATAGGTGGAAACTATCACATGTTCTTATTGCAAACTAAATTTAAAACTTTGAAAAAATATTGTTTTGTTTTATTGGTACATTAGCAGTATTTTTTATAAACATATTTTCGAAATTTAAGCCTCACTGCGTACCCCCATTTTACGATTTTATAAGACACAATATATGTGTATATTTAATATAAAATGAATATGAAATTTAGTTATTTTAATTGAAGTTCATTGTAGTTCAATGAAATATCAAGAAATATAAGAAATATATTTGTGTTGTTTACATTAACTCCCCACTGGAGGCCTTAAAAGTATTTTCCCTCGTGACGTATGTCATCTTTGGGGTTGCTGTGTGGATTGTATTTTTGAGGAAAGGAATTAGCGGAAGTACTGAAAAGGAAAAAGTACGAGGGTTGGTAGTAATTTAGGGTCAGTGTGTCCAGGAGTGATGGACGTATGAATCCATCCCTCCCACTGCAGTGCAAGACGATGGGTCGAGAGATATCAGCTGGAAATGTCAAAGGGTCTCTCTAAACGGCCTCTTCTGATGTGGCCCGCCAAGCAACTGGTAAGCAAGATCTGAAAACACCTCACCCGATGAACCCGGCGACCCCTGCTAAGTCATCAAACGTAGCAAATCACTTGGGGTGACCTGTGGCTGAAGTGTTGGTTATCCAATAAATGGTTCCCGAGGCGGCTGTACCCATACCCGCCTCCCAAATTGAGTAATATAATAAAAGATTTAAAATAAAATACTAAAGGCAGTAATAAAAAATTAAGCTATTTTTTATGTATAATTAATACGGTTGTGTTAAATACGTGTGCTAAGTGTTTGTTGTATTATTTTAAATTGTTATTTTGTCATATTGCTCTTTTTTGTTATTTGTTTGTGAAATATGTTTTTTTTTAATTAAATTTGTTTTGTATAAATTTTTATCAATTATTTTTTGTTGTTTCAAAATTGATAAATTTAAAATAACACATCATATATTTGCGGCAGGTTTCGGAGTAAAATACCACACCGTTGAGAATTGAAACGTGGCTTAAAAAGGCTTTAGCCGTGTTAGGATGACCAGATCTAAATATCTATGTACCTACTTCACCACCTTTTTCTTTTCAACCTCCTTCCTCTCTCCACTACCTTCAGCATTACAACATATCCCATAAAGGGATGTCATAGTCTCACTGGTTCCAAACAGTTGGGAACTGTTGCAACCTTTGTGCGGTATTAAAATAAGGTTCTATTGTTCCATTAACTAATTACCTACCTAAAGCCGGTTAGACGTTGCTTCCTTGAAGCATAAGGTAGAAGAGAACGATTAGTCAGAATTTCATGCTAAGCGGTGGATAACTAAATTATTTATGATGATGCTTATGTAATTGGGTATTAGTTACAAGTAGTATTACAGTTCCGAAATAAGCGCCATCTTTGAAGATAATTCTTACACTTATTCAAATTTAAATAACACTTCTAATATTTAATCATTAGACAATATTTTTGACTTTAGATTCTATTCTATTTTTGATTTTAGAAACGAAAATTTGAAACAGATGAAGATTCTGTCGCTTCTTGGAATTGAAGGACCATAGCCTCCGCTGGGGCTCTGCCTTAGCCACTGAGTTAATTCGACCCCCTTCGAACATATTAAACTAATCATACTTCGGCTACGAACTATTAACAATATCTTAATTTGGTTTTGGCTTCCATCTTTATATGTGATCGAAAGATTCTTCCCGAACTAAATGCAATCCAGATGAAAGTGTCCTGGAAAAATATATCCGTTTTTATTTTAATGTGTGACATCCATTGACTTTACTTCATTTTATATTAATATTATTGTTAATAAGCAGTATTTTTGTCTTTACAAATATAGTAACCGATTAGAAGTTCTACATGTAATGGCCAAGAATTATGATAAGAGTGGATTAAAAAAAATATATTATCTTGGTCATATTATGAGCCTGATAGAAAAAACGATAAATATGATTTTTTTTTTCAAAAAAATTTTTTTTCGGAAAGGTATTTACTTTGTGATGGCATTATTTATTTTAATGAAAAGACAAATAACTTTGTTTACATTACTTTTACTAATACACAATCAACATGAAATCATTCTTTCTCTAAAGAACTCGCGGCCTTTCATAGATTAATTACGATTCCTTTGTCTGTTCCTAATTATACTTTGGAATTAAATCTCATTAAACAAATAGCAGTTTATAATGGCTGTTCTACTAAATTAATATATCAAATACTAAATAAAAATAATGAAGAGAAATTCTTAAAACTATATAAATATCTACCCCTTTTCTAAACATATAAATAATCAGTGGCGTAGAATTCTATTTATTGATAACGACATGTCAAAAATAATTAGTAAAAACATTCCCGACGATGCCATTTTAGAAATTAGAAATTTTTTTAATTCAATTCAATTCAATTTCAATGCCGGTAACCCGGGCGTTTATTAACATTAAAGTATATTTACAGTTCATGTGCGCTACCCGACTCACTAGACAATATCTGTTCAGAATCGGGTAGCAGTATCATTTCATATATATATTTAAAAAAAACTTAAAAATAAAAATAAGTAGGGAAATTAATTTAGCAATTGCATTAAAAAAAAAATTAGAAACATAAAAAGAGAATAAAAAACCAAAAAAATGCAAAAATATATATTTGTTATACATATATATATTTAAACATAAAAACGTATAAAAAATTAACACGGACGGTTTGCAAGTAACTAAATAAATAATAAAAACAAAACAAAGTAACAAGTAAATAATAAAGCAGACATAATTAAGCAGCAAATTTTTATAAACCCTCTTTTGAACCATTTCCCACTTAACCGGTCTTTCCCTTCTAATGACTTTGAAATCCCTAATTTCAATAAACTTCCCCCACTCCTACCTCTTCCCTTCCTTCCACCCTTTCCACCCATATGCGGTCTATATTTAATTTTTAAGTTTAGTATACATTTGATCCTGATGATGTGCACATCGTTCATGAAACATGTTGATTGTGTTTTAATAAAAGTGATGTAAACAAAGTTATTTGTCTTTTCATTAAGATTTTCATTATGAGTTTACCTAAATGTTCTGAAGTGTAGTAAAAGAAAACGCTATACCTTGTGGCTTTAAAGTTCCTCTGAATTGTTCCGAGATCTAGTCTACAAGAATAATATTCTCTAATGACAGATAATCTTAAGAAATTCGATAAGAAAATCTTAACATAATCTTAGCAGATCTAAAATAATAGTAAAATTATTGATATTTTTATGCGTTAAGACCTATTTTCCACTTATAAAGTTTAAAAACAAAAAACCAAGTGTTTTTGTATTTTCCACCGATTTGGAATACAAGAAACAAGACACATTTATTACAGAAGAAGTTCGAGAAAGTAAAAAAGAAAATAAGATTTATGAAGCTGTTGACACGCGTTTTTGTATTTTATTTCACCCCGGGGTAAGAAAAGATGGAAGTTTTTCACGACAGAATTTCACATGATTTTACCAAAAATATGAGAGTTCTAGTTCTACTATACCTACCCATTTTTTCAAATATCGGATATAATTGTATTATGTCATTCATATTTTTATTTTAATAATTTATTTATTTAACGCCCGGAAGGCTTTTATTTGTAGGTAGTTTAATTTTAACATAAATTTAAAAATAAGAAAGAAATAATTTTAAAAAAATTACACTAGTTAAAAAATTAAAATTATATTTTCAGACAGGCTGGGGCAGATAGAGAACCGCTCACATTGGTAAAAGTCAGAAAAATTTCGTATCTGGGTCACATACTTCTAGGGGAGAAATAGCACTTGCTCCAATTTATATTAAAAGGCAAGTTAGGGATCGCCGAGGGCCTGGTAGGAGACAAATAAATCGTTGAGTTGCAATATCCTCCATAATGAATTTTTATTGAAAATGAGTTGTGCACGAGACGAATTACGTAATATTTTGAATCAGAAATCAGTATTTCAAAAAACTCAAAATGATCAACACTTTCTTTCCATACAAATGTTGATCGTTTGGTTGATTTTTATCATGCTTCTTCTATTAATTTCTCAAAAAAACAAAAAACAAAACTGTAATCTTTAAAACTCATCAGCCCACAGGTTTTTTTGATTTACTCAAAAATATGAAAATACATTAGGGAGGGTTTTGGAACTCAACGATTCAAATGTCTTGGCTGCAAAATGTACGAGAGTGGACCGGTATTAGAAGTGCGAAGGAGCTACTCCGGATCATCAACGTCGGGGGAACTTGGTAGGGCACACGAAGAAAAATAAGTAAAAAATTCATACACGACACAAAAATTACAGCGATTTTTTACAAAAAAAAAATTATGATTACATTAGGTTTATAAAAATACAACTGTTCAGGAATAGTGTTAGAATGAATATTTTACATGATAATTAAATATGTCAACATCACCTAAATAATATTGATTTCCCCATAGTGTGAAACCGTTGAATTCGGAAAGTTTGCAATGGAGTTTCGCTTATGTAGGCTGCATTAGAATAGTATATGTTCGCTTATGTAGGCTGCATTAGAATAGTTACCACCTACCTCTAAAACTTGACAGTTGCTTTACTCACGCTCCGCAAATAAATAGAATTTAAACATTCAAAAGTGAACCGCAAATTCTTCACAAGTGATATAATCACAACAGTGACTTCCAGTTTACTAAAATAAATATCTAATTACGTGTACGAGTGCACCGAAATATAATAAACAGTAAAAAAAAAATAAGTTGGAATTTACTGGTAGAGATAAACGGCAAACGTCAAACAAGTGCAACAATACTTATTGTTCATAATTTCATAAAATCAGAAGTATATAAAAGTAAAAGTCGCCACTTCACATAAGAGAACAGTAGCAGAGTGGGTTAATGCGCCGCATCTCGTGAATTCATCGGCCGCTAGTTCCGGTCCGAGTTCGATCCTCACACCGGCGAAAAACTTTTTAATAAATAATACAGTGAAGTTTAATTATTATTAATACAGTGAACACATTAGGCCACATTTGAAATTTAAAATAAATATTAAACTTCCAATAAATATAATTAAATTGTATATATAATATTATAGATCCAACTATACTATATAAGTGGTCTACACACTATACTGCGAACAGCCCGACATTTAGCAGCTTTTAGCAGCTGGCTAAAAATCGCAGGTTGGAGGTTGCCTCCAGACGATGCTTTTTGCAGTAAGTTGGTTTCTTTTGCTCTGTGAACACGTATTCACAGCGCTCCCGAACTCGGTCACTTTCGAAATGAATTTGCGAAATGCTTAAGCCGGGTCTCTTGCTTCAACATTGTCGCCTCCTGCGACTTTTTTTAAATAAGTTTTTATTTCAGTGAAAATAAAACTAATTGTTAATCGAAATCGACAATGGTTAATCGTTAATCGACCACACATACCTAATTAATTATGGGAATAAATTCATAACAGCAAAAATAATTAAACAATATTCATTCTTTAATCCATTGAGAAAAATATTTGCCACCGCTAATTTTCCTTTTAGACCTACTCGACTCCAAACACCTTTTTATTGTAATAACTCTGGGACCACCGCAGAACAAAATGCAACAATAAATCGCTTACACACTTTTGGCAATAAATATGCTAATATCGATCACGCCGGTAATCTGGCATCATACAAAAGATGCATTAAACAAATTTTGTCTTCTAGTACCATGTAAACATAATGATCATGTAAACATAATATGCTTACCAGTACTTGCAAAACATTAATTCATTAGAAATCATAGGTACTTGTAAAATTCATCATATCGGTTAATATTTATAATCCATAATATCGACCTCTTAACTATTCTATTTTATTTTTATTTTTCATTGCTCCTATGAGGACTTTTTACTTTATATTTTATATTTAAATCATTGTACCGTCATCACGACCGTCCGTGGTCGAGTGGTAACAACACTTGACTCCCAATCGGAAGGTTGCGGGTTCGAACCCGGCGTGTGCAAATAAATTTTATTTGATTAATTTGTGTTATTTCACAATTAATTAATAAAAATAATATATACTACATTTGCGGCACGTTCCAGAGTGGAAGATACTGTCAGTATCGCCCTGGTGTAAGACCACCATTCAGAATTGAGACGTTGCTTAATAATGGCTTTAGCCGTGTTTAGTGACTAGATCTGAATAGCCAGGTACTTTCCTACCTTCCTCTTCCCCATTTTCCTTCCCTTCCCCACTTTCCTTCAGCCTCACAACATACCCCAATTGGGGATGCCATAGTCTCACTGGCTCCAGACGGGAGCCGTTGGGACTCTTGTGAGGTATTCTCTATAAAAAAAAAAAAAAAAAAAAAAAAAAAAAAAACCTTTTAAAGATATCTTATATTTCTACTTTTTTTATTATTATTATTTTATTCTCACTTTTAACTTTTTTTATTTTTGCTTAATAATTTAAAGCTTGTACTTTATACTTATACTTATACGTTATACCATATTTTTCACTTTACATTTATATTTTACCCTTAACCTACTACTTATAATCTTACTACTTACTTTTTACATTTTTTTTTCCTTATATTTAACTTACAAATATACTGTTAGTCATTCTTCATGTTGTTGTACTATTTATATTGTATGTCAATTATGTTAATGGCACATGTTGTGCAGTATATGTGTAAATAAATAAATATAAAAAAACCATGTACTCCAAAGAGCGTAAGCGACATTTCTAAGGGAAAATATCTGTCAGGGTGATAGGCAAAACAGCGTAACCGCCACTATCTCCACTACTGAAGGCATTCAGATAATTGCATTATCAGTTCTATACAGGCAGTAACCAAATATCAATAATCGTAATTAACCAAAATCATTTTTTGAATCAACTAAGAAAGTTATTTAAAAAAAAACCTTCTCCTGAACACTTTGCTGTTTGTCGCTTACGCTGTTCTGCCGATTATGGGTCGATATAATATGTGGGTTCGGTTAGGTATAATACGCACTAAAATTAATATTAAAAGAGATTCCATTTTGACCAATTACACTATCGTCAGAATTTCTGCTAAAAGAAGTCAATTTCAGAAGACAAAATACTTGATACTGCTACCATGGAACATTTCAGGTTTAAAAAAATAATGTCAGATAAGGTACATACTATTACGGAAAGAACATACGAGTTCGATAATATAACATAACAGAGCATCTAATTATAATCAAATTAAAATATGAATAACAGTATATACGTCGTTAAAATATTTCAACGATAAACACGAATAGTTTTTGTAAAGTTTGTTTATAAATTATAAATTACAAACCTTTATCACGCTTTGTTATTACTTTATTAACCTTTGTTGAAGCAAAAGACCCGGCTTAATGTGCTACAGAAGTTCTGCAGATTGGTGGTTGCCACTAGACCATGCTATTTGCAGTAAGATCAGTGGCGGGTCGAGCACATTTTCGATGGCGGGGACCGTCATTTTTATGTGTAGATACTGACGTCTCACTGCCAGAAAGTAACGATACGAGACTTAATACAAATATAGGTATACCCAAATAGTAATAATATAATTTCTTACAGAAAATTTTATGAGGTACGAAGATAAGTCACGCACCTAACCAGAACCATCAAATAGGGTGCGTAAATAAATATTAAGTTTAAATAAAAATAAACACTTGTTCACAACCAAAAACTCGTGGTTTAAACAAAACAAGTGTTTTATTTATATATGTCAAACCACAAAGTGATTGCTTTCTACAATTATGTAAATATGAAGTTTAATAAAAATAGCACAAGACAAATTGTACTTCGGTTTGAGGTGTTTTAACCACGAGAACGGCGCTATAGAAATAATCCGATCAATCGATATCAATATTATTATTTTACTAAAACGTCATATGCAATAAATTATTATTATGCTACAAGGAAGGAAGGAGAGAAATTAAAAATTACTTAACCGAAGTAATTTTTTAGATTATATTTCTGCAATTACTTTTATGTTCAGAACGCAGTCATTATTTTTGTGAACACAAAGAATTGTCAATTTTTTTCTTGTTAGGTTTCAGGAATAGTGTAGAGTATATGTAATAGTAGTTTATTTATTTCATTTCTACGGTATAAATATACCATTAACATTAAACGTTTATAAGTAGGGACTGTCCCCATGGTCCCCTTGTGAAGAAACGCCACTGAGTAAGTTGATTTCTCGGGCGCTGTGATCACGTGTACGGACCATGTCGTTCTGGCTGCAAACAGCCAGAATCCGTCTGCGGCAGCACCAATTCGGACGCCGCAGTAGTAAAATAATAATACTCTGCGCGCAAATGCGGCAGAAAGTGGAAACAATCGCTCCGGCAGTAAAGAAATAATAATACGGCAGACGAATAATAACAATTCGGCAGCCGGTTTTGCCTACTAACGATGCGATTTCTAGCCATCTGCAAAAAGCCGGCTGTTCGCAGTACCATGTGTAGTGGCCAATACATATAAAACTGTACAAATATTATCCAAGTACCTATATACAACCATGCCTAAGTGCTCAGTTTGTGCTGAATCCAGCACCTCGGAGGGAACGACGTTTGTGTGCCTAGTGTGCAAAGGGACACACCATCTCCTATGCGGTGGATTAACAGAAACTGCATATCGGCGCCTCACCCAAGAACGACGCGCACTGCTCAAATGTAAGAAGTGCACAACCGCGACCCCATCACCAGACGGTGAGGCATCCAGTGTCTACAAACCTACAGGAACGGATAACAGCGACTTCATAAAGAGCCAAAACGCGATCATTGCGCAAAACAATAAAATCCTAGACACAATTACCAACATGAGCAAACAATACGAAGAGATTCTCTGCCGCGTTCGAGATCTTGAAGACAAAAATACTGTACTTATGAAACAAAATTCCTCGCTTGAATCCCGAATAGATTTCCTGGAAAGTCAGCTAGAAAACATTGAAAAAACAACAAGATCCAAAAATGTTGAGGTGAGAGGGATACCAGAAACAAATGGAGAAAGCCTAAAAAACATATTCCACAACTTATGTCAAACCATCAACTCAAAAGTAGATACCACAAACCTAGAAGCGGCTTACAGGACTAAACAAAAACAAAAAAATCGTCCAATTATATTTAAATTGTCATCAAATCGCGACCGGGATCAACTTCTACAGGATCTCAAAACTTTCAACAAACAATCAACGGATCCCGAAGAGAAACTCAATACGCGGAACATGGGGATGGCCGGACCGAATTTACCAGTTTATGTCTCTGAACACCTGACATTTCGTGGAAATCATCTATGGTACCTGGCCCGTCAGGCGACAAAGGGAAAAAAGTGTAAATATGCGTGGATCAAATCAGGTCAGATTTATGTACGTCGAGATATCGGAACAGCTGCTATTCTGGTATCTAATGAGGAAAAACTGGCACTACTTTCTGAAAGCAAAAACATTTAAAATTAACTCGCCTAGAGTATATTCTGAACCCTATATATTCCCGCATAATACTTATTTCTCTAAAGTCAATGTTAATAACAATAACTACTACATTATTACTACTAATTATACTTGGAAATGTAACTTCCATAAATTACATCTTATGGAATTATTATTTATTATTTTTAACAATATTATTAACATAGGGAAACATCGTATAAATGATCTAATAACATGCCGTACCCGCCACATCATTTCTTTTACATTTTCTTATAGTTCCCGCTACATCATATACACTGCATATTACTATCACCTTTGTAAAACTTTGATATTCATTAGCAGATATCATTATAAACACATTAATTGTCTATGTAAACACATTGGAACCGTCCATACTCCTATATTAATCGAACAGTACTTGCTCATTATGTCTTATGCAAACCTACTTACAAACCGTTGTTTAAAATACATACTGTACTATGCAATTTATACTTCTCAAAGTGTAATTGTGAGTGTGTATTACCGGCGACAATCTAATATCGTATTTACTAATTATACCTCAAAATGAATGACTTCATAACTAGCGCAATCGATGATTGCTTTATAATAGATGAAAGAATTTTTGACACCATAAATGAAACGAATTATATTATAGATATAAAACCGACATCCAGTCTAATAATAATGCACATGAACATTAGAAGCTTGGAGAGGAATATCGATGAATTTATTTGCACAATTAAATCTTTAAAAAGACTTGACTGTATAATATTATCAGAAACGCATTCATCGAATGAAATTAATTACCATATACCGGGTTTCTCGTATTATGCAACGGCAAACAAAATTAACAAAAACAGCGGCGTCGCCATTTTCATTTCTAATGTTTACGCTGTCACAAATATAAATGAAATCAAGATTAATAGTGTAAATATATTAAATATGGAGATACGTTTTATGAATAATTCTTTCAATATCATTGCTATTTATCGCACACATGCGTCGATCATAACTGCATATATAGAAGAAATAAAAAATATACTACGACATCATAAAAATAAAAAAACCATTATTATAGGAGATATCAATTTAAATATCGCTAACGACTACTCCTCGAACGACAAAGATAATTATTTAAATATGTTTGCGGAATTAAACTATATTTCATGTATAAATTCATATACTAGAAACATTCTCGGCCAACGACCGTCATGTATCGACCATTTATTTACAAATATCAAAGATACACAAAATATAACATCGGCTGTAATAAAAACAACTATAACGGATCATTATGCATGTGTATTTAAATACAACTATAAACAAGAAAACTCTCCAATACCAACTACAACGGAACTAAATAAGACAAATAAATGCAATTATAGAATCAATATAAACTCTCTCATAAAAATATTAAATAACGAAAAAGAATGGCAAGAAATATATCAATGTAACGATGTAGAAGATTGTTGCAAAATATTTTATAATAAATTGAGTCTACACATAAATGCCTGCAGAAATACCTCACCTCAAAAAATATCATCGAGGCTTAAACCAATTAAACCATGGATAACCCATGGATTAATCGTTTCAATTAGACACAAAGAAACACTTTACAAACAATGTATAAAACAACCGGAAGACATAACATTACAAAAACATTTTAAGGATTATAAAAAAAAACTTGCGTATCTAATAAAAAACACAAAAGATAATTACTATAAACAAAAACTAGAACTTACTGAAAATGATAGCAAAAGGACTTGGTCCATCATAAACGAAATTATTGACAAAAAACCATTCAAAAATAAAACAATCAACAACATCAACCATCACAATTCAAAAATTTGTTGTAAAGAAAATCCCTTTGAAGCCGCTAATGTATTTAACGATTTTTTTGCAAATGTAGGGAAAAACCTTGCTAACAAAATACAAAAAGACCCGTGTCTCAATGAACCCAACTCTACAGTAAATAATGAGCAAAAAATTGAACTATTTCAACCAACAACACCAGAAGAAATCGAACAAATCATTACAGGTATGAAAGGAGGTTCGGCTCCAGGTTTTGACGAAGTCACAGTCCCAATATTGAAAAGCATAAAATCACTAGTATCAAAACCTTTAACTCATATCGTCAATACAAGTTTTCAAAGCGGAGTATTTCCATCTATATACAAACAATCTGTAATTATACCAATATTTAAAACCGGCAATCCGGAAGAAACAACCAATTACCGCCCAATTTCTTTACTATCTAATATAGCAAAGATTTTTGAAAAAATTGTAAAAAAAAGAATAAATCATTTCATTAAGACTAATGACATAATTCATGAAAACCAGTTTGGTTTCATGGAAAACAGAAGCACAAAAGATGCTATTGCTAAATTATCTCATACTATACAAGACGCATTAGATAAATCTTTGAAGTGTATTGGTATATTTGTTGATCTTCAAAAAGCTTTCGACAGCATTTCTCATGTCAAATTAACACAAAAACTAAACGCTGTTGGTTTTAATGGCAGAGCCTTAAATTGGATAAAAAGTTATCTTAATAACAGATCACAAGTGGTAAAAATTAACCATACATTGAGCAAACCTCTTACAAGTGATTTTGGAATACCACAAGGTACTGTATTAGGGCCATTACTTTTTATCAAGTATGTCAACGACATTTTTAAACAAAACCTCAGTGGATGCGTTATTTCTTACGCGGACGACACTATCATCATAGTTAAGGGTCAGGACTGGAATATTCTAAAGAAAAATGCAAACAATGACATGCAAATCCTAAAAAACTGGTTCGACACAAACCTGCTCTCAATTAATGCAAAAAAGACACTTTACATTCCCTTCTCAATAAATAAGTTCAGAACTCACCCAAACATCGATATAATTATACACAATAATAAATGTAACAAAACTGTCTGTAATAGTTCATGTAATAAATTAAATCATACAACTGAAATAAAGTACCTCGGTGTAATTGTAGACCAACATATGAAATGGAACAGACACATATGTGAACTTGTTAAGCGCATTAGGAAATGTATTTATATATTTATTAGATTAAGAAATATTCTAAAGGTAAATAATTTAAAAAAGGTGTACTATGCACTAGTACAGTCAGTAATTCAATATGGAATTATTGGATGGGGAGGTGCATATAAAAAAATTGTAAACCCTGTAAATGTGGTTCAAAAACTAATTATTAAAGTAATTTTAAAAAAACCACCTACATTCCCTTCTGCAACATTGTTCAAAAATTTCGAAGTTCCAAAAATTGAAGATCTCTATAAAAAAGACTCAATATTACAAATATTCAAAGATAAGACATTAAAAAATAATAAAGTTAACTCATCATTAAGACGTAAATATAATATCCAAATTCCATTATATTCAACTCAACAAATGCAAAATAATTATGTATATAAAGGGATAACTTACTTCAATAGCCTTCCCGAAGAAGTAAAAAAAATAAGAGATTTAGCATTATTCCAGAAAAAGATCAAACTATTCTTAAAAAACTGTATGCAATAAAATCATGTGACCTTAATCATATAAATCAAACCATAAAATATTGTATAATGTCTTCCTTAATCTAGTCCTTGATATTATATTAATTATGGACTAAAAATTGTATATTCTTACATAACTCCTACACCAAGCTCAAGAGCCAGTTCTCTTAATTGGTGTAGAAACCAAAAAAAAATGATGTTTTCACCTTTTTGTTATACCTTTTTATTATATTTTGTTTTTATTTAGTTAAACAATGATTAAAATTGTAAAATTGTTGTTTGTAAGAGGTGAAATAAATTGAAATAAACAAAAAAAAAAAAAAAAAAAAAAAATATTTTGTCATGTTGTTATTTTGGGTTTGCGAAAGCTTACGACTTGCAGGAATTCGCAATACTCGAATTCAAATGTAAGTGTTTTGAATTAAAAAATTAAGTCGTTTATCTTACAACCGTATTCTAATGTATGTATTTTTACTTCTTCAAACTTTGCATATTCACATTGTGGCGTAATCTATAATATAAAAATTAAGATTTTTTTGTTTGTTTGTTTATTTGTTTGTTCGTTTGTTTGTTTGTTTGTTTGTTCGTACCCTATGCGTAACCATACCTTTCACTTGATAGCGATAAAATTTTGGGAATATGATGTGCGCATACCCAGGATGGTTATAGGATAGTGAGTTCTGGCGTTATGAAATTATTTCCTATACTATTCATACGATTGCGATTAGATTTTTATCCGATTGCTATTAATTTTTGTTGAATTATTGTGAATATGCCAGTGAATACTTATATATACTGGCGTTATGAAATTTTCATTAAAAAAAAAATAGGTCACGCAAGTTGTTGGAAAAATGGGTGTATTTTATGAAGTTAGGCAGCCGGGAAAAAAGCTGGGGGAATTAAGGAGGGGGGCTTCGTGGGAGGGAGGACGAGGGAGAGGGGAAGGCGAAAAAGGTGGGGGGGGGGGTTATTTATAAAATGAAACAAATAACTGTGTTTTCAGATTATTTATATTTTATTATTTATTTTTAGATTTTTTAATAATTCATGAATTGCTTAAGATAATTTATTCATATCTTATCAAATTTTTGTACCTTCAAACACTGTAATTCGCTTCAATTGTATAAAAAACGACGTTATACATAACGCTTCGCACGTAACTAATTAGTCATATTACCAAATATTCAGAAAGCTTCTTTTTTGTCTGTAATTTGTCGTTACACGCTAAAACTAATGCAATCCATCCAATTACTGAGAATAATATTATGTTATAGATTTCAAATCATTATTCATGGATACTACTTACAATCTGTATGTAATACCTACAGCTACTAGCTTATTTATTAATATTAAATGGACAATAGACGTACATCGCTTACATTTGTCTATTTAATGGCTCAATTACTCGTAGTAAATAGTTTATTGCTTCAAGGCAGAAAAAAATAAATGTTAAATAAACACTTTTTTCATTAGCTCTACACAAGAGGCCCTGAAGAAAAAAATCCTCAGGGCCTATGTCTTCTTTGGAAAAGCAGTGTAAAGGGTATTTTTAGGGAAAGGAAGGAGAGGAAGTTCTGGAAATAAAAATGGTGGATAGGAATCCGGGGTCTATGTGTCCATTAGTGACGGTCGTACGGATCCATCTCTCCCACTGAGGAGTAAGGCGATAAGATGGGTGCAGTGAGTCCGGCGTAGGTGGGCAAATACATCCGCCACCAACACCTAGTCAAAACTCACCCCATGAACTCGGGCACCCCTGGTAAGTCACCAAACATAGTGAGCCACATGGGGTGACTTGCAGCAGGGGCGTTGGTTATTCTATAATGATTTCGGGTGGCGGTATCCACACCCACCTCCCAAATTATTATTTTTTTTTTAATTTTAATTGCATAAAATTACAAAATATGATACTGTTACTTCCGTAAGCGGGGAAATTATTTCAATGCTGTACTAAAAAATAACGGAAACCCACGTAATGTTAAGCTTACCAGAAATCCTCTAATATTTTAGTCAGTAGAATGTCCAATGTATGTTTGGTATACGCGTCGATGTGTCACAGCAACTCTGCGGATGAAATTTTGAGAAACCTAAAAAGTGCTAAATTTTCCTCCCTAGGTAAAATTCATTTTCAGCAGTTCGGCCGCGGGGGGTTTAAAGCGATGTACAAAATTTTGCGTGTTATGTTATAGTATTTATTTCAGATAGGAGGACTCTTCTGTATCGTCCTGTTGAAAGAATACGTTGATTATTCTTTATCCGTTGTCCCAAAAGGATCATGAATATATTTTTAAAGGCGTTACGTTATTTAAGTTTACAATTACAGATATAATCATTTATCTAACATTTTTTTCTGGTTGAAATATTTTGTTTTTTTGTTTGACAAGTCGCCAAGTAAAAGGCTATCACTAATGATTCAAAGGACTTAAAGTAAAATAATCCAAGATAGGTTAACCCAAGGAAGTTTCCTCACAGGGTAATTTAATGTTTCAGGAGCCTAGTCGTGTCTGATTACCGCCAAAAGGGATCGAAACGCTAATCTACCCTTCGACGGAGGCAATCCTTCCAACAAGAATTTCATTGACACTCAGTGTTACCCTCAGTGACGCAAGAGACTTCAGACATGGCCGCTCCAATGACACCATGGTTAAATTAGCCTCTCAGAGGCTGGGCGGACTCCGCGGAGCCCGCAATACTACGTAGTTGACACTTTGCAAATGAAAAGTTCGACCTAAGTAAGTTGGGTTAGGTTAGGTTAGGTTCGCCAGTCCGCCAGCCGGAGTGGCAGAACTACTTTGAGCCTAGTCTAGTAAGGACGTCTGTTCGGTTTAACGTTCATTACGATAACTTAATAAATCTACTAGTAATCGCATTAACCTCAAACTTATTTGGAAGATACATCGTAAGTTATATTAAGAGCGATTGACTAGCAGCTGAGAATAAAAGTTTTAAAATGCTTGCAACTGTACAGGAGGTTCAAATAAGAAAGATCAACGATTACCCGTATCAAAATTTTTAAAAGAAAAATTTAATATCGATTTATTTCATTAAAAACTTGCTTTAATGTATACCTACATTCAAGTAAGCAATAAAAATACTCAAAACGCACGACGATAAATTAATTAATATCGTGTACTTCTTGTAAGTATTTTTTCATCGTAAGTATTTATGATTTTTCAAAAATGTCTAAACAAAATAACTGTGTAAAAATAATTTTAAATATGTTAGTTTGTGAGACCTTAAATAAATAGAAAAACTGAGATATTTTTGTTACAAAACACGTTCTCGGATTTATTTTTTAATGGTTTTAATTTAACTAAAGTTAAACAATTTAAAGTGTTGACTAGATTATGTATTAAAGACCAACGGTTATAACCTTAGTATATTAAAAATTAACTTAGTTTTTCAAAATTTTAAAACTGTATGTATTAGATAAAATAACAATCTTTCAAAATCAATTTATGTTTGTTTTGTAAAAAAGAGTCAATACGTCTAGAATTTGATTTAAAAAGGACTAATTTCCGGTATTCTCTGGTAATACCCTCTTAATATTAGAAACTAAAAGATACAAAAGTGTCAAGCCAACAGCGCCAATACGGCGTATAATAACACAAAAATAAAGGTCCGGTCTGGTCTTAAATCATATCTAAAAGAAAGTAGGTAGGAAACTTCTACATGTTATTATTTTTTTATTAGATTTTACTTTCTGTAATATTACTTATGCGACGAACCTATGAAATATCTTCTTAAAATGACTTTTTATAAAATGTATAAATCAATTATGTCTAACATTTTTTTTTTTACATTAGGTCCACACAGGAGGCCCTGAAGAAAATAATTTCCCCCAGGGCCTATGTCATCTTTGGAGATGCTGTGTGGTGGGTATTTTTAAGGAAAGGAAGGAGAGGAAGTTCTGAAACGGAAAAAGGTATGAGGGTTGGGTAGGAATCTGGGGTTCAGTGTGTCTAGATCATCCGCCGCCAAGACCTAGATAAACCTTACCCCCATGAACCCGGGCACCCCTGCTAAGTCACCAAACGTAGCGAACCACTTGGGGTGACCTATGGCAGAGGTGTTGGTTATGCAATAAATGGTTCCCGGGGCGGCGGTACCCATTCCCGCCTCCCAAATTGTGACATAACATTAGCGCAGATCCACGAAAAATTATTGAGTATTATTATTTCAAACTTGAAAAGGTAAATTACAATCATTTTTCGTTAAAATATTATATAATAGGTCGGTAGGTACTTTGTCCGCGTTAATTTTTTTCAAAAAAACATTCTAATTTTGAGAATTCTAAAGTTCATTGAACCGAAGTTACAGACACACAACCGAAATAAGTATATTTAATATCTATATTTAATTCATTAGAAGCCATAAATCAAGAGCGTTAATTTGATTTTGGGCTAATAAGTCCATGGGGTTGTTTAGGATTTCAAATCGTGAGCCTTTTTTAGGTAAACGTATTATAACGAAGTAATATCCCCCTTATTAATGATGTGTGCTGTTGAAAACAGCACACAAAAAACCCTCAGGGAATTGAACTGGTAGATGGACAATTAGCTGTTTACATCGTAACCCAATTATGTAAGTTTACCATCCGTAATGAGTAATTATATTCAAATTAAACTAAGTTAAAAATTAATAAAAATATTGAAAAATTTTACATAAATTTCAAGTATTGTTTTGAAGACTTCTTTTGAAGAAGAAAGAGAAAGGAGGATAAACGTGAGAATAATTCCGTTTCTAAATATATCCTAATTAACGGCCTTTAAAGTAAACACTCTTTTGGATTTTTTATTTAATTATTTTTATAGCTTTTTTACAATAAATACACATTTTTTACATGTTATATATATAAGACTAGCTTTTTTAACATAGTTGATAAGACTAGCTTTTCCTCACCATAAAGAGACGAGGCTCTTGTGTTTGGTGAGGGAATTTTAGATCAATTATATAATATCATGTGAAAGTAAATAATACAATATGGCAAAAACAATGGATAATTAAGAAAATGCAAGATTTATCAATAACAGATTTGAAAGAAATAATAATAATAATAGTGAGATATGGACTCTTATAGTAGTTTTAGGTAGTTTTTTTTTCATTTTTGCTGAAATTCCTGAATATTTTCGATAACTTTCAGAACTAATGTTAGTTTGTTATAATATGTTATACCTAGATACAGATAAGTATTTTGTGTGTGCTTTGTACTAAATTTAGGTTTGTACCAACAAAAAAACCCTTCCTCAAAAAAGTCGCATACATTTTTCTGTGTGTATTGTGTTTGTATAAGATTTTACGATTATATTATTGATATTTATTTAGTTTATGTGAAATTTAAATAGACACAAGGCGCACTGAATTTTCAAATCATATTTAATCCTAACGCCAGTCTGTTCGCTTTTAGAAACATCTTTTATATGTCACATAAAATCATAGTGTCTCCCTTACTGTCATGGTGAGAAAGATGATCTAAACGGTATTAGAAAGAAAAGAACCGCGCTTAATAATTAGTTAACAAATAATTGTTAGTTATCAAATCTTTGCATTTTCTAAAATCTAAAACTTATCAAATATTTGTTGTAAATTAATTCAATATATTTTGTTGAAACGGGAAAATCAGTTTTTCTATCTCGCGAACTTCAACGTCAACGGCTTATTTTCAATTCGCAGTGTTATTTCCTTAGTTCAAAAATAAGACAGGCTTGCATATTGTTCAATATAGGTTTTTGCGTTTTTTTATAACTTCAATACTTTCATCAACGACACATGTTCTCCAAAATATAATCCTTAGGCGAAAGAGATTTTTTTAAATTAGGTGGATAAATTGGTTAACAGTGAAATAGATGCTCACATTGAACGCAATAAAATTAATACATAAAGTATATTAATACCAAAAAACTTTTCAAACAAAATTTTATACAACAAGGAAGTTTACAGGTTATTCCAAAAAACTACAATTTCACACCCACAAGTGTCACAATACATCAGTGCAATAATAAATTTCAAACGAGTGACAAACCAGTCTTTTCACTAAAAAGCTTAAAAGGTTCTATTCTATTTCATGTATAATGTGTTATTTATATATCTATTTTTAAAAAATGGATAATTTTCATTATCCTTACTACACATTTTAAAAATATATGTTGAATTGTTTTTCGCTGTTCCGCCTTTTTTACACGAGCATTGGTAAAAAAAAGGTGAATCACTACATATAAAAATGTATTTAAAAAAATATACACAATCTACTGTATTAGGATTAAATTGAAATTTGAAATTTAGGTGATCTTATATGCATGACTTTGGATTTTTTAGCATTTATTAATAGTCCTGCATCATGTGACCATTTACAAAGCTGATTAAAGTCAATTTAAATGGGTTCAATTGCAATGTTTAGATCTTTATGTGATATGACCAATGCCGTATCATCTGCGAATACAAAATGTTTAACAAAAGAGAAAAGTTTTTTCATTATATTTACATACATTATATATAGTGTAAGTCCCAATATGGAACCCTGTGGAACTCCTGCACATACATATTTTTGTTTTACTAAAATTATTATTTATTTTGGTACATATTTTTCTATCTCTAATATCTAACACATTTTAATTTATAATATTACCAATTTTTAAAACTCTCGGAAAACTTTTCAGGTATCCCCTTTTTTTGTTCCAAATGACTGTAATATATTTATTTATTTTTAAGAGACAAACAGCTTATACATAAAATATAGTGATAAGAATATACATTGTTAAATGAAATCCAGTCAAAAAAGTCTCCCATGCTAAAGTTGATTAGAGATGGAGTTTTAATTTTTAAAATAATAATAAGAAGGGGAAAATATAGGTACATTGCTAGAAATGTCTATATTTAGAAATCTGTTGTAATATTGCGCACATGTACGGGGGAATTAGTGACATTTTTCTAATGTTAGTTAAACATTTGGGCAAATGAAATAGATTTGATTATCGTGTTGATCTTGTCGGAATATGAATTTCTAATAATTTTTATGTCTGACGAATGTACAAATAAGTAAAACAAAATCAGTTATATTTTCAAGTAATATTTCTTCGCATTGTATCAAATTCAGACAAAGTTTAGCTTCCAGTTTAATTATCCGAGCTAAGACGCTAAGTCAGGAAGAGTTGAGATAGCAAGTTTCAGTAATTCGATTTGAGACCAGAGACTGTAAATGCCAACCGCTGTATCCGTACTTCTTGCAAGCGCTCACAAAGCGCTTAGATATTCCGTCAAAGCCTCCCTCAACTATCTGACGTCCTGGTTATCTAAGCGAAAAGTGGTGTCGTTTTCTCTTAGGTGTTTTGTTTCTTGTTCTTAAAGGCTGGATTGATAAGCTAATAATTAAGGGCGAAAGGGTTGGGGTGAGATGTTACGCACAATTATTTATCAAGTATGATTTGGGTGTCACTCGGGTATCAAATAACTTGAACTATGACAAATGTGGTTAATTTCAGTGTTATCTATTTAGCTACTAACGAGTATCTTTTCTTGCATCTTCTCTCCTCTTCTTACCTTTTCTTGCATCTTCTCACTCCTCTTTGGCTCATCTTTTCTAATCTTGGCTCTTCTTGAATCTTCTAACTGCTTACTGACCCATCTTGTCTATTCTTGTCTCTTCTAGTCTATTCTTGTCTCTTCTAGTCTATCATTGTCTCGTATTATGTCTTCGGATATCATCTAATCTCTTCTTGTCTCTTATTGGCTCTTATTGTATCTTATTCTCCCTTCTGGACTCGCTTTGTCTATTCTTGGATCTTCTAGAATCTTCTTAATTCTTGTTCCTCCCGCAGATTATTTTTTAAATTATTATTTTTTTTTAAATATTATTATCACATTATTCCATCACATCACTTCGTCTCGGCACGCAACCCCACCCCCACCCATCTCACTCTTTTTTTCCAGTTGAAAGGGATTCTGACACAATCCGATTTCCTCTTCCAGGATCTTCCAGCATCCATGAAATATCTAAATAAATTTAAAACCTAGCCAAGATATTACAACATCCCATCCAAGCTCACAATCCGTGTTCGAACAAAGGAAATTTCTCTGAAAATAATGAATAAAAACCGACTGAAAACAAAAAAAAAACATTATCTGTGGTTGGCTTTATGTTTGTTGATATGAGACTGCCATCCGAGTTCAGTGCTCCGAACATCATGTTAACGTGAATAATCTTTACCATAAATTTTGTTGTGTTTTGTATTCCAAAACTATGAATAACTTCAAGTGGAATTTTATTACTAAGTAATATTATAGTTTTGAATAATAATTAATTTTGTGTCTACTCCCTAATCAATAATACTCTACTAAATACCCACTCAAATTCCAACAAATCCAAAAGCTTAGATATGAAATTAAACAATTTTTTTCACTTTGTTCCACTTGTTTATTTACACCAGGACCGGTTTCGTCCTTCCTGGTGTAAATAAACAAGTGGAACAAAGTGAAAAAAATTGTTTAATTTCATATCTAATACAATGGAATTCCACCATGAATTAACAGTTAAAAAACTAGACTCATTAAAATCCAAAAGCAATAAATATTAATATTTGTATGGAAAATATTAATATGTGTAATTTAAAAATGAAAAAATCTTATCTTCTGCTGTATCTGCCGTTCGGGATCCCTTGATTATTTCGTCATCAAAGTAAATCGCTTCACTCTGAACTTT
Organism: Limnephilus auricula; assembly: GCA_951813805.1. Classification (NCBI taxonomy): domain Eukaryota; kingdom Metazoa; phylum Arthropoda; class Insecta; order Trichoptera; family Limnephilidae; genus Limnephilus; species Limnephilus auricula. Next base: position 4,907,028 of record OX638397.1, read on the forward strand.
TGTTGGTGTCTCCTCTGTTCATTCCAAACAACCTAACCTTTGTGTGATTATTATGAACTTTATTTTCAATACTGCAAATTTGGTAGATTCTTACCTACATAGGTTCCATCTTTAGAACAAAGCTGTCGTGTTTCTTCTACCGGTATATTCAACATTCATAAAGGCATTATTTGTTGACCTGACCATTAGATACTCATAAACGTGTTTTACATTTAATCAACTGAAATACAACGATTTACCGTACATTAATGGTTGTTTATCAGTTATGTAAAAATTTAAACGTTTTTAGTAAGGCCCTCTGTTTTTACAGCTCGGCTGTAAAAAGATTTTCGTGTTGTTTTTCACTTAAAACATGAGTTACCATATTCCATCCACAAAATACTCCACACAGCATTACCGGAGAACTTTGTGTTGTTATCAGATTTTTTAAAATTATTATAAAATCAATTTTCTTGAAAAATATATACCTATTAATCAAAGCATCACATGAAACTTAATTAAGAAATTACGCTTCAAACTTTCTAAATCTCGTTTACATTTTTTTAAGCTTTCGATAATTTCTTAATTCAAGAGCAATGTTCTAATAAAACCGACGTAGGTAGTTTAATGGTAGTGTTAAGTGCCCAATGACACCGTGTGGACTGTAAAACTAGATGTATATGAAGCGAATTACGAGTGTCTATAAGATTGTGTTTTTAAATCGACAAGGGGAAGGAAAAGACAGGAATGGCCCTTACCTCGATGATGAGGTGACAGCTCCCAGTTCTTCATTCACGGTCACTTTCCAAAGTTAAATGATGACCCGATGGTCTTCACGAAAATCGTAATATATTTATATTATTGTTATTTGCGAGATTTGCGAAGTGCTTGTACAAGCCCGATCGAATTTTCAAATATAACAATTGAATGTTTTTATTCAAAACAACGAGGTGCAAATGTGTTCTTTTTTCAAGCGTTTTTTATTCATCTTCTTTTGCTTCTTGGGTAAGGGCCTTGATGTGAAAGGAGGGGAATCAGAAGGGAGGAATATTTGGTAAGGAACATGGGTAAAATGGATTAGTGTCCTAAAGTTATTTCAACACTGAACAGGTAGACTGCTACTTTTGTTATCCATTGCATTAAAAAATATCATTGAATTATTCGACCAACTACATTGAACCAACTCTGAAAGCTTAAACTCTGTGGAAATGTCTACGGCGTGAATCCTGAAAAAATCTATCGACATTTTAAATAATTTCATGAAAAAGTCATGGCGGTCTATGCGAAATTCACAAACAGCGATAATATGAACAATCCACTCGAAAAATAGATAGGGAACTCCAATGAATTGCGTCCCGATATCACTTTGTTATTGTTCTGAATATGCGCTTCACTGTAATTGAATGAATATTCATACTGCCATTGTACAGGAAGAATAGAATATAATATAAAAATAAATTTATTTAAATGGTGATAATTTCTATTTGTGTCTGTTGAACTCATGGGGCACAACGTAAAACTCGACTTTATATTAATATAGACAAAATTACTTTTATTATTTATGTATTATTAACTTTTGTGTGAAGTGTAATTTGCATGTTTTTTTACGCATTTTGTTATTATATTAGAAAATATATAAATATTTTTGGTTATAGGTTTATCTTTTCGTAGTTCCACTTTTTTATGAACTTCGAAAGCTTTGTTAAACATTGATTCGTTCTTAAACTAAACTCATCCTTATTTTTTTACTCTGAATTAAATAAATTATATTACAACAAAAACAATTGGTTAATATGTTCTAACAGATTCAATCTAACAATTTACTGGCAGAGCTAAAAACTGCATTATACACATTTAGTTATACTATAAAAATCATATATGAAATTCAATCGTGTTCAACACGATCATAAATTAATAAGCTTTATTATTCAGGAACCACAGGTCATAATACTGCACCACGTTATTATCGGCCAATAGTAAGTATCAAACATGCCTTCCGCGTGTGCAAATTCCTGCACACCCGGTGAACACGTTGCTTCCATGAACAATATCATCGTTCTTCAAACAGCCCAGTATCTATGAAATTAATAGCCAATTAGGTTTTCATGACTTTTGTGCCTTTTTTCAACCATTCCGACCGAGGAGTGTGGGATGATAATATTGAGTGCTTTTATAAGTTTCAAATAATTGCATTCGGTTAGAAAACATTGTCATTGTCCAATTATTTCCAGATTTTTAAATCAGTAATTGGAAAACCAACCTCTAATTTCTAAGTGAATGCCACGGAACGGTATCGCTTAAATACGGTTGTAGCGACTAACGAGTAAACTTCTAGTATAATATACCAAACAATACTTGGTGACAGTTTTGCTAACTTGATCCCAATTTTTTGAATAATTAAACTATTTAAAATAATATATAATATAAGAAATAATAACGCACCAACCTCTGTAAAAATTGCGAAAATGTTTCGAAGAAAACTTGGAACTTAAGGGGATACCCGGCGGTGATTTTTCCATACAAACGTATTCACTATTTATCTCTCTGGATTTTAACCCTAGAGAAAATATTGTTTTGACATAAAATAGATATCAACTATTAGCGTGTCGGAACTTTTAGTTTTTTTTTTGATAAGTTACTTTTTATAGAAGTTATGACCTTCCAAAAATCAATAAAATTGACTGGTTTAAACGCCGTAAAAAGACGTTCAGTATACAAACTGGACAATGTTTTAAAAAAAAGCAAAACGTGCAGACATAAAATAGTTTTTTTCTTATGTAGTTGGTAAAAAAAATTGAAAGTCAGTCCACTTTTGAAGAAGAAAAGTGTGAAATACAAAACCTCGATTTTAGTTGAGTATTAGTAGCCGGAGGTGCATTGTCCCTTTCGCTCAATATCCGGTGGAGTAAAAGCAACAGTGACAGCAACAATTTAGTAAAATCTGTTTTTCAAATGTCTCCACCACCCGGGTATCATCTTAATTAATAACGTACTAAAAAACAAATCGGCTACTTTCAATCTTGTAATAAGTTAAATGATTCAATCTCAAAAAACGATGATATATGCAAACATTTCAATGGCAAAATTGAGTCCTCCTTAGCTAATAAAATAAAAAATAAACTCTTACACAATCCAGCTAACCAAACAATGTTGGAGCATAATAGCAACCCACCATGTAGCTTGAAATAAATAGACTTATTTAATCAATTAAATGCAAGTGTGCAAGTGCAAAATGCAAGTGTGGCTACGACACACTAAAATGTAAAACAATACTTAACCTCTTGAATGCCAGGTGTTTTTGGAAAAAATCGCGCGAAATTATCTTCCCGGCTTTTGCTCAAATATCGTATAAAAACAAAGGAATTGTTTTTTTTGTGATTGTTTTCTGTTTGCCAGATAATGTACCTTATTATTCATATATATTTCATGATAATATCGTTACAAGTTTTCCCAGAATAGCTATTTTTAACAAAAAATGTGAAAATATTTCCCATTCGACAAAAAAATGTAAATAAAATATACTCATACGAAAATGATATTTTTTTTTTATTTCTCTACAAACCTGAATAGACATCCTACATGAAAAAAACCAATTCAAAGGTGTTTTCGAAGAAGTAATGACATAAATACTTGTTTGAAAATGAAATGACAGTTGAAAACCGTTTGTAAAAGTGACGCCAAGTTGACCATAGATATTTATTATAAATTATTCAGATGGGTTGGCGCTATGCGGATTTTTGCTATGTCAAGACCGAGAACGGCGCAAGCGATTCTGACCTTGTTCTTCATACACCTTCTTTATACATAAGGAACAAAATCGCTTCAAAAAAATTTTTTTTTTTAATTTCGACCCGCGGCCACCGGTGGGCGAACGGCAGTCGAGAGGTCATAATTTTTTATTAGAATAACTCTCTTTTATAATATCTTTTGTAGATTATTCATATCAATGTAATATACCATTGAATAAGAAAATAATACTAACAAATCTAAACGAAAGATAAAAACGAAAAAGACAAAGCGAACGGTTCCAACTGGGACTCGAACTCAGGATCTCTCATACGTATCGTACCAGGACGAACGCCTTAACCAATTCGGCCACTAAAACCTCCTTTTTTAATTTAAATTAAACAAATAACTTAGTGTACACCGCTTCTTATATAATCTTTTTTATTTAATTATGTATACCACACAAGATTCCCAACAATCCCAACTGCCCTCATCTGGAGCCGGTGAAACCACAGCATCCCTAATTGGGGTATGTTATGAGGCTAACAGTAGTGAGGAGAAGAAGGAGATGGGGAAGAAGAAGGTGGGGAAGTAACTAGCTATTAAGTTATGTTCACCAAAAACAGCTAAAGCCATTTCAAGCAACGTTCAAACATGTTTCGAAACCGAAGGTTTCTACGTCAGCATAATAAGAACATGAATAATTGTATTTTTAATAAACATTTATAATAATTTATCTTGTTTTTAAAGTATTTTTTGTAAATCTTATATTTCAAGTTAAGAATTACCAATATTATCATCGGATATGGTTTTAGATATTCACGGCCAAAAGTATTTTTGTTATTTATTTTTGGGGTGTTATGCCGTGTTACGCTATCTCCTTCTTTAGCCAATGTTTCGGACAACGTTACAGTGTCCATCATCGGGGAAGATGTGTTCTGCACACACATGGAAGACCACCATTCAGAATTGAAACTTTGCTTGAAATAGCTTTTGGTGAACAGAACTGATTAGCTAGTTACTTCCCCACCTTCCTCTTCCCCATCTCCTTCTTCTCCTCAATACTGTCAGCCTCATAACATACCCCAATTAGGGATGCTGTGGTTTCACCGGCTCCAGACCGGGGCAGTTGGGAATCTTGTGTGATATACATAATTAAATAAAAAAGATTATATAAGAAGCGGTGTACACTAAGTTATTTGTTTCATTTAAATTAAAAATATTATTTATATATATATTTATTTAGTAGATAAAACATTTGTGCAAATTTAGGGTAGTCCCACAAAGCTATCATATGGCAGCTTGTCTGTAGGTTCTACCGATAACGTTGTGTAAGTTTTTTTTAATCATTGTCTCATATTCCCTGCCGGTGAAAAACTTTACATGATGATGGCTTAAACATAGCTAGAAAACCAGCATAACATCGACTATACTTCGGTTTATTTGTGTCTGCTGGATTTTTTAATTCTGCGACAGAGATTCACAACAACAAAAAAAGCACGGATGTCATTTCCACGAAACCGGAAATATTCCAGATTATATTATTTCAACGTTAGACAAATATAAACAAGTCTGTAAAAGGAGGATATGGCGTATTTAAAGCAAGATGCATATTCGAGTAGCATTATACATCTGCCCCGTCATTAGCATCATACAGGAGGAAAAAACACTAAAAGGGGTTCTCTTGCCAGATTAAAATGATACGGGAGATAAAATATGCCCGAAAAAATGGCCGACGAGAATTTTTTTATCTTCGGTGGTATTTATATAATTTCCACATTTACCGACGCCACTTTTAACTTCAAAGGCGTATAGTGGAGTTCTGGTGTTCATTAAAAGCATTGCGGAAAAGAAAATACCAGAAAACCAGAGTTTTTTTTTTCATTGTTGTCATAATAAACAAAATATTTTTTTAAGGAATTCATTGAGTTCCGTCGTCGGCATTATGGAGTTTCTATCATTTATTAAATAGCTACATTTAATTATTTTACATTATTTGACTTTTATTTTCATTCCATAAAAATAAGTTTTATATACGTGTACAGAAAAGCTTTTCGCAGATTTTGGGATGCCTCGAGTAGATGATATCTTCAAGAAAAATGCAATTATCCAAATTTATAAAGATAATACCATCAAAAAATTTGAAATCGTACTATCAAAGAGATATCAATACAACATCAAAATACCAATACCTAACTAATGCAAAACAATTATATCTATTTGGTAATAAAGTATATCAAGAAGCTTCCGATTGAAATAAAACAAATAAAAGATATCAACAAACTGAAATTCAAACTGAAACCATACTTGTCAGGAATAATTAACTAAATAATTGAGTTTTTTTTTTCTTTTTTTATAATTATTGTCTGTCTATATTCACAATTATAAAAAAAGTTCATTCATTTCTAACTTAATTCGATATTTCTAATTGTGCTCAATAAGTATGTAACCGAAATATGTACACCTACACATATAGATGATCCTGAAGTTCCTATTATATATATACTTACCTTTTGCATAATGTTATTATATCTTCCTTACAATTAGTGTAACTCGCTCACCAAGCACAAAAACCAGTTTCTTCTTTGGTGAGATTGCAATTATAAATATATTATGTACCGATATGTAATTTATATAACACCACAACTATTACATAGTACATATTATGTACCTATATGTAATTTATATAACACCACAACTATTACATAGTAAATATTATGTACCGATATGTAATTTATATAACACCACAACTATTACATAGTAAATATTATGTACCGATATGTAATTTATATAACACCACAACTATTACATAGTAAATATTATGTACCGATATGTAATTTATATAACACCACAACTATTACATAGTAAATATTATGTACTGATGTGTAATTTATATAACACCACAACTATTACATAGTAAATATTATGTACCGATATGTAATTTATATAACACCACAATTATTACATAGTAAATATTATGTACCGATATGTAATTTATATAACACCACAACTATTACATAGTAAATATGGTTCACGGCGAGTTCATCGAATTTTTTTTTCGAAAACCTAACCTCACCTAACCTAACCTAACTTAACCTACCTTACCTAACCTAACCTTTCATTGGTTGATAAATTTGCTTTCGATGAATTGATTTTCGATGAACTCGTCGGTTACCAGTAAATATACTATTAAATAACACCGGGAGACATAACAGTTTGGTACATTGGTATGAAATTTTGAAATATTCTACTAGTGACCCATAAACAATATGTTGTTCAATTCACTATAATTTTTTTTGAATTTTATTTGTTTTGGTGGCATTCTGAATTGTACCAGAATCAACTGGAAGATAGATATGTATTAGAATATATTAAATAAATAATAATTGAAAGCGGGATTTATTTCAGTTCAGAAATTCTGGGACTAACTACCATATGCTTTCCTCATTGCCCAGAAAGCTAATGGAGGGAATAATTATATTAAATTAATGGACGTCTTCAATTTGTCACTAAACAATACAAATGTTTGTTACTGAAGCAGTTCACTTCTGTAAAATACATACAATCCCCTAAAAAGTGCGTTAATAAATAAATAATAAATAAATATTCTTAGTGTTTGACAAAACATCGGAGTAATACCGAAATTATCTTTACTCTATAACCGTAAAATTAAAACATCAATGATAAATTTTTATTTAATTTGAAATCAATTTTTAATGTTAATTTAAAACCTAACCTTAATTGACTGTTCAAATTAGCCAGCGTTCATAATAGGTCAACAAGAAAATGACCCTAGCTTTGAGTTCAACAACTGTACATAAAATGCACCTTGTACGTGGCGGGTAGTCAAACCATTTTACGGTTAGACGCTCAATAAAAATCTTTATTATATCTAAAAATATGCAGGAAAACTGCCCTATAAGTTTGGTACTCCTTTTTAAAAATTCTTCTTAACCTCGTTGTGGCTCCTTCGTTGCTTGCGCCATTTAAAACTGGTATTTAAATAGATAAGGTGCTTTTTATAACCTGAAAATGGTTCCCTCAAAAACTTGAACTTAGTAAGTTTTTAAATTTATTTTCTCGGAGTCCGTAAAAGAGTCGTTTGTATGGCGTTTGTTTTATCTCGGGAAAAATGGTCCCACGAATGCGAGTCGTTCATATTTCTGGATGCTGCTGTTTGGCAACATAATGTTTCAAGCGTACTGATAAATTTTAAAATAAAATACTCTCTTCATGTTTTTTAAAAATGCATTGTTGGATAAATTACTTTTTTTTAAATTGTGGGGCCTTAATACATCGGTAATCAGTGAATGTAAATATTCGATTAATTACTTCTTCAATCACTTTGTGGCATCATTTTTAAGGGGCAATTTGCAGTAACCGAAATCATATTTAGAGGGGGTGAAGAATGAAGTCAGCTAAACCGGCGAGTATGCCACGCGCTAGCGGACGCCGAGAGAGCAGCGAAGCCAAAGCACTAGATGGTACCCTCGAGTATGGTTTGAACATGAAACGGGCATCTTTAAAATTATCTGTGTCAAGTTGAATGTGCATGTTTTTGGTAAATTTCGATGGCAACATTATCTATTGCAGAAAGAGCTCATGATTTTATGATTCTTATCAGATGTCGATCAAACTTGTTTGATAAATCAATCGATACAATCAACAACACTGCTAGACGGTAGGCTCGTAACATGACTCGTAACTCGTAAAGCGCCATTCACATGGTTCACTAATCGCTCATTTCCGCATTTCATTCGGCCTAGTTTACTCGGAATGACATGTCTGAACATGAAATGAATCGAAAGTGCCGAACACTGCCGAATGAAATCTTCAAGTGAACCGATCCAACAATGTTGGATATTTTCAGTCGGCATCCTTCACTTGCGCGCGCATGCGCGCGGAAGAGAACAAAGTGAAACGTCTGAAACCGAGTGAACTCTCAATCAGTTTGTCTCGCGTCCTGTACGGGAAGGACCATGAAAGGACGCTATCACATCGCACGCAAAACGTCAAAATGGTATTCGTTCGGCTAATTTGTTTGCTTTTGGGAACACCTCTCATATAAATTTTTGGGTCTCCCTTATTATCCATGTATTTTATATGTTTTTTAATATATGTAAGATTATTAATTTGCAGGAAAATGTTCGTAATAAAAAAAGTAAAATCAAATTAAAAAATAAAAAGGTTTATAAGACGAAACAATACTGTTTTATTTATTTATTTTTATTTAATTGTGTCAACAAAATTTCGTTAAAATCGATGCATCTGACATGTTTTTCCTTAAAATTCGGTGCCGGACCGCGCTGGAAGTCAAACGAATTCCAGCGCGGCTGACCTCGCTCGGCGACGCTGTGGTGGGAATGGACGAGTGAACGCTTATTTCTATAGCGCCGTCTGAACATGGAATGAAACAAAATGGACGATTAGGCCGAAAAAACATGGCGTAAATCTTCACTCGAGTGAACTGTCTGATTCCAGCTTAACCGACAGATCTTACAGATCTTACCAGACCACGATGTGGTCAAAAGATTTCGACGCCTTTCTAACCATTCACCACTCTCAGACTGTAAAATGGTCTTCCTTTCAATTCGCAGACGTTCTGGGGAAGAACATTGCAAATCTTTTAAAAACTGCTTTTTTGCAGCATCAATTGATATGTTATCCATATCCGGCTTTTGACATGCATCACCATATTCGGAATCTGGTTTTAATGAATTTTGTGTTTTATTTATTGTTTTTGTTTTGTACTTATATTTTTGGTTACTAAGTTTTCTATGTTTATTTGCTTCAAAACGTTTCAAAACGTTGACATTGTTGTAGCTGAAAATGATTTTTTTTATTTTAAATTTCAACTTTTTGTATGAAGATCATTCAGTTGTTGGATGTGGCGCATCCCCAAACTGAAAGACTCCTGAAGATCTTCATACAAAAAGTTGGAATTTAAAAAAAAAATATAAAAAAAAAACAAACAACATCAATAACATCGTTTTTCAATCCTAGCAACTCTAGCTCACTGAAAACTCACGGACCGCCACTGATAGGCGGGTATATACCGGTGTATAAATTACCCGCTGTAATAATTGTAGAGGTGGTAAAGTATCGCTGAATCTAGAAGCAAGCATTAATTGCACATTTTTACTGCGTTCTTTATTCTTCCTTTTGATTTTTTTTCACCCTGCTTACTAGCGGATACCTATTTTTCTTATCTTTGTTGCCCATTCTAAGCAATAAGTATCCTCTGGAAAAAAAATACGGTTTATATAGGTCGGTTTTTGTATTGATTAGTTGATGATGAACGTACCCTACATGTTAGAAATAACGACGTGCTCTGTCAGACTAATCATTTGTAACGTTAAAAAACCGCAATATCGAAAAATATCAAAAAAGTTTAACTAGCGTGTAAATCAAACGCGATTTTATTAGCCGGTAATAAATGTGACCGGTCATTATCGGCTATCGTCACGAACATTCGCAATACAAAACATTAGTTTTAAAAAAAAAAAAATTTACTGTCGAAACCTACACACATGTGCACATCTATCATTCTATGTCGACTAACATAACTGTATAATTAGAATTTTATGTAAAATCCCAGTAGGGCGTAAATAAATAAAACTAGTAACACGATTCTGGTGAAGGGGCCACCTAGAATATTCTATGCCGCTGGGACAACCGGCCGGCGACACAAATGGAGTTCGAGTAAAAAGGTCAACTTGGTTCTGAAATAATTCATGGAAACATAACGACTAACCATTACTGTGACCTCTTTTCTAATGTGCCAACACATTTACGTATTTTAAAATAAAATGTAAATGTAAAATTTGACGACCTCTCACTTCGAAACTATCTCGCATACTGACGGCAAATAGCTTCCGTCGCTGTTTATATAATGGCGTGAAGCAAATTATAATATGGTAATATTGAAAAACTGTTTTTATTTATTTAAGCATTGTTTTAATGCTTTTTAAAATAAATTTTTGGTCCAGCCGTTTAGACAACATTGTTGTGGTGATAAAGTATATTTTAATAATTCTTTTGTATTTAGAATTAAATGATTTAATCGAACTTTAAGCTATTTTTAGAGGTTCTGTAAATATTTTTTTATACAATAGTTTTAAACATTTTAACACTTTTTGTAGTATCATCTTTTAGAAGAATAATTTATTTGTTCAAAACATAATATTGTTTTCTGATAAACAATATAGAAATTTTCTAAAAACTGCATCAAAAACCGCAAATTATGCTGCGCTTGCGGTAAGATACCCTTAAGGTAGTAGATCAGATGTCTCAATACTTTTAGTTATCATGTATATACCTAGTACAAACATCGACATTGGAAACTAACCTTATTCTGATAATGTAAGTGATCATAATATATTATTACTCCTTCTTATAACAATTTCCCTGTAATCTCCTCATATATTGACCATTACTCTTATGAAAATGCCCTCCTTACAGCCAGCCAGACATTAATAATTATCTCTTTTACTGCTATGTCCCTCGGGGATGTGTTTTGCGCTCAAATAACTATAATAAAATAACCATAAACAATGAGGGGTATTCAGTATGCCCGTATATCTTCAAGTTTATTGTTATTATTGCCATGGTCGCCCTTGGCAGAAGTGTTGGCCATAAATCAAGGGATTTTTCCTAAGTGGTCAATATTCCCCATTGTCGGGAAGAGTTGAGGGATCGGCTTAGTGGATTCCCCAAATATGGCGTCGTTTGCTGAAATTTTTGCCGAAGTTTCATAAAGACGCCGATGAAACAAATAACTTGGTGTACACCACTTATATAATCACAATTATCGACATGTTTTAAAACCGATGGTTTCTTCGTCAGGATAATAAGAACACAAATATATTATTACACATTTTTTTATTATTTTATATTACAGATACAAACAGTACATTGGTTACAGTGATGAGACAGTTTACAGATATTAAATTATATTTCATGGTGGGTACCTATGACATGTTTCTTTGAATGTCTGTAATCACCGGGTGATGTGCGTAGTGTATATGCGCCTGTGTGTGTATGTGGGTATAAGTGTATGCGCACTGAATAGTTTATATCAATGACATGATGCTTTTTTGAAATTTGGGCAGTGAATCGGAGAAAATGTTGATTGAACCCGCGACCTAGTCGATAGTCTTACCCCTCAACCACGAAGGATTCATCATTGAGTACATAAAAGGAAAAAAAAAGTAAATTAAAAGCTCAATATCACAAATAACGAACATTTGTAAAATAAATATATAGTCGCCTTAGAAAGAGAAAGTAACATCAAATATCATTTGTAATATATCATTGAAGAAGAAGATAACAATTAATCTTTGTTTTTTAAATATGAAAATGAACAAGACACAGAAAAATAATAAAAGATAATGGTCGCAACTGGGAGTCGAACCCAGAACCTTACGTCTTACCGGGACATACACCTCTACCAATTGGGCTACTGCGATCTATTATGAGACTCTCGTAATTATCAACTTCATTATTAATATTATTATTAACGTAACAGTTTTGTGATATTTCACTTCAAGTGCGCATTTCATATTTCAAATTTCAGAATTAACAATATTATCTTCGACTAATATTTTTTTTCCATATTATTGGCAGCCACCTTTATTATTGGAAACAAGTATTCAAAGAATGTATTGTTACCTAGATAGTGTCTCGGATAAATATATCCGATTTTATTTTTATGGAACACCTATTGACTTTTTATAAAAGTCTAAATGAATATTCATTTTTGGGTTCGAGTCCCAGTTGCGATCATTATCTTTTATTATTTTTCTGTCTTGTTCATTTTCATATTTAAAAAAAATTAGATTATTATTGTTATCTTCTTCTAAAATGATATATTACATTGATGGGAGTAACCTTCAAAAGTTAAAAGGAGAGTTTTTCTTTAAAAAAATATATGTATATATATCATTTGATTCACTTGATGTTGGAACTTGACCATACCTCCTAAGCGGTTTATAAATACGACACGCTTATTTGACCAAAACATTTTTTTCAATTAGATATCTATGTATTAACCTATTCACACTTTTTTATTGTCATTAGAAACAAATAATTCCGTTTAATTGCCTGCAACCCTGCAATAAAATCGCTATGCCATTTGTTACGACACCTCAATTACACAAACGAAAACGCGTCACGTGGAGGATAAACTAGTGACAATCAATTAATTAAATTTTAACGTCACTGGGACCAATTGGTACCGGTCCAATGAATAAATAAAAATGCAATTTAAATTAGCCTCTACTGCACTTCTATTGGTACATCAAACGCGCTTGTGCAATGCTGCAGTCAAGTTCTTAATTGGCAAAATAATTATGTACAAATAACCATTGAATGATAAGTATTGAATCACTCTGAATGGGCAAGAAATTCAACTCCAAAGAACATAAGAAATATCTTACTTTATAAATTTAACAGGGTATTTATTACCAGAGAATACCGGAAATTAGTCATTTTTAAATCAAATTCTAGACTTATTGACTCTTTTTTTACAAAAAAAACATTATTTGTTTTTAAAGGATTGTTATTTTATCTGGTTAAGTCATTTTTTAAATTTTGAAAAACCGAGTTTATATTTAATATTGTAAGGTTATACCATAAAGTAAAATAAATCAATACATTATCTAGTAAAGCCACTTTTCGGAATTTTAATTTTAGTTCAAATAAAATAATTTTTAAAAATCCGTGTCACTGTTTTGTCTATTTATTTACGGTTTTACACACTTATTTTGCTTAGACATTATTGAAAAATCATAAATACTTATCAATAAAAAAATACTTAAAAGAAGTAAACGATATTAAGAAATTAATCATAGCGTGCCCATAGTCCTGCTAGAACGGTCCATAGTCTTGCTCAACCAGTGCCCCCGATCCAGCCTGCCATGCAGTTGGTGGGCAGACGCATCCGCCACAAAGACCCGGACAAACCTCACCCTATGAACTCGGGCACTCCTGCTAAACACTTTAGGTGAACAATGGCAGAAGTGTTGGTTATCCAATAAAGGGTTCCCGGGGCGGCGATACCCGTACCCAAATTAAGTACCTAAAGGCAAATGCCCTATTGATCTTTAGGGAATGCTTTGTTGAATTTTGAATGAATTATTTCAATCCTTTTATTCCAATTCCATTTCATTTTATTGTAATATAGTACTTTTCCTGTGATTTGGATTTATAGGACTAATTCACACTTACCTTCCTTTTTTATTGTGTTGAACTTAAAATGTAATTGACCTATATATTCAAGTAACCATGTTTGCATACATTATTTATGTAACTCTACGCCTGTCTCGATACAGGTATATCCTAGTGAAACAGGCATTGAAAAAAATCACATGTAATTACACTCAATATAGATTAAATAAAATAATAAAAAAATGTCTCACCTACATTACAAAAAAAAAAAACAATCTAATCCTCGAGCAAAATATTGACAACCACAATACGAGTACTTTGACTACAAATTAATTATTAGCTTAATCGAAAAGTGAACATTTTGCTTACATTGCTTATTGAGGTCACTGAAAGCAATTATTTTTCAATGTTGTTTTTGGAAAAATTTTCTGCCGGTTTCTACGGGTTGCTGCGTGTGCAGTATGCACAATGTTTATAATATAATATGGTACAGGCCAGGTCAGATTTCCCTAGGGTGAATTACCCCGCACTATAATAAATATTGCAATTTGATCGAATCATCATCGTACTGCCAATTACTTTTCGGTTCATTTTGAATAGTTTAGGTACCCTTATCTATCTGTACATTGACGCGAATGGAAATGAAAATTTTATTGGCGAAATAGGTTTTACATTACAGTGATTTTTAGCATTAGCAAAATAAGCTCCACACAATTATGGAACTTGTTTTTTGGGATTTGTTGTAACTAAATTGCTTGCTAACTGTGAGGCCTCAGCCATACTGAACAAGCGGGTGCTTGCGCGGAGGTCTTTTTACCCTTAAAATCGCTCATACCAGTCGCTTGTCGCGCCTTCGGCAGTATGACCACAACGGACGTTTACATACGATCGATATTTCGCGCCCGCTGTCGCTTCCGCGCAAAGACCTCAGTCTGGCCGAGGCTACGTCAAACAGAAGGCGTACTTTCCGCGCGTCAAGGCGCTAAAGCATCCCGGACTGACGTCGTGCTATAGCGCTGGGTTGTGTTGTACGTTGTACTGAACATGTCTAAACCGGTCAAACAGGGCGAGCGCACCGCCGCGGCGTCAGACCGACGCGTTGTATTTTTGTTACAACATTTTATTTGACGCCGGGCGTTCTTGCTTAACTGTAGTAAAAATGGTTGCTGAAAATTTAATTTAATAGGACCGAAAACATCCTTGTTTTTATGTCACGAGGAACAGTGCATACAAAAATGTTTCTATAAAGGCGAGATTATAGAAGAACATTGGAATTGAAATGAATGAATCTGACTGGTGCCGAACGCGCTGGCTTGCGCGTCGAAGTCGTTCAAATGGAAAGTACGGACACTTAATAGTTAGAAATCGTTGCCTTTACATCATACTTCTACCGTCTAAAAATATTTACTCATTAAAATTATTTCACCATCCGGCTGCCAGCACTTTTATGTTTATTGCATTTTTAATTAAAAATTTTAAAACTTAGGTTATAGTATTTAATCGATTTATTTAGCGAAATTATGATTTTTCTTATACATCCTTAATAGGGGTCCCATATAAATACAAATAAAATATGTTTATTCGAGACACTGTCTAGGTGAAAAACCAGTTATTCTACCATTTGTTATCATCTAAAATGGTAGCTGCCAAAAATATGGCGAAAAAATTATTCGAAGATAATATTAAAAATAATGAATTTCAAACATAATATTGACAAAAAATACTTGAAAATAAGAGGTCTCAGTGGCCGAATTCGTTAAGGAGCTTGTCCTGGTTAGACGAGAGATCCTGGATTCGAGTCCCAGTTGCGACCGTTATCCTTTTATTTTTCTATGTCTTGTTTTTCTCATATTTTCGTTTAGGCTAAATTAATTATTATCTTCTTCTTCAATACTTTATTACATTGATGGGAATAACCGACAAAAGTTATTATAAAAGAGAGTTATTCTAATAAAAACAATGAAATAATAACGGATAAAAAAACAGATTTAAACGAAATAATAACGGATTAAAAATGGATTTAAACGTAATAATAACTCATTTAAACAAACATTTATTATAAGCAATAATTATTGTCCTGAAACACTCATCCATATTAAAAAAAAACTTCCGAGAAAAGATACATGCCGCCGACGGGACTCGAACCTGCGCCCCTCTGATTGCCGGTCAGGAGCTCTATCCACCAAGCTACGGCGTGTTTCAGGCTAATAATTATTCTTCTTCTGCTTTCTCGCACTGTCCCAACTCATTGCCTAGGTAGACTGTTCGGGTCGGCTCTTCTCTTTCTCAGGTTGTAGCTTCTTCGGTTCTGAGTATCGCTTTCATCCAGGCCGTTTCTCTGTGGGATTCAGGCTAATAATTATTGCTTATAATAATTGTTACCCTTTGTGCTATGCATAAAAAGTACATTAGTTAATCAATTTAAAAAATATATATATAATAATTAATTTAAACAAAATAAAAACGGATTTAAACAAAATATTTATTTAATTAAAAATATTTATATAATTAAAAAAAAGAACTATTTTAAGGACAGCGCAATTTTCTTCAGCTCGCAGTGCATTTTTAAGCCAAACATATGTCCTGCAAGGATCTTTACCATATTTCGAATTTTTCAAGAACCAACGACGATATTGTTCCTTATTTCGATATTGAATTATTACATCTTGAAAAGAAAGCAGGGTTATTTTTTTTCCCGTTTGGCGCTCATATTCCCGTATTCCTCGGGGTACTTAGAGGACCGTATCTTTAGCCCGGGGATATCAGGTACTTCCCTGATGTGATTACGGGTTCCGCGTTATCGAGTTATCCAGTTAACAGACGCAAACACACATGCGAAAATAGGGTAAGCCAGAGCCATACGGGAATGCGGGATTCACACATAAGAATACGGAATTGGGCCGACACCGCTGTTGACTCAGGCCACACAACTATCTTTACGTGCTTACTTTGTACAAGTCAGAGATTCGATTTAAAGTATTCCGGCAGGGATCTAATTAATTGGGCCCTTTTCCTACTTATTTTCGATCTTAAAGGATGAATTCACTTTTAACCCGTTTAATCACAGGAGACCATATTTGTCCCAGCTCACATAGGTCTCACAGAAATCGTTGTTTCTCCCTTACTATCATAGTCAGAAATGTGATCTAAACGTAATTGGAAAGAGAATACAGCAAAATATATATCCAAATCTAAAAGAAAACTACAAAAAAAAAAATGTATCCCTTTCTGAAACCAAAGTTTCCGATAGCAATTTGAAAAAAAATTATGGAACTTTGTGAATGTTTTAAGATTTTTTTTTAGATGAAACGAAAAAAAGTAAGGTGGCAGTAAGGTTTATAATTCATTTATCTAATGAAATAAGTATGAGTTTTATTTTTTATTCATTATCAGTAATTTTGGTTAGAAAAAAAAGTAAAGTGAGCCATTTTGAACACTTTTTAAAGTTTTCGCAAAAAAAAAAATATTTAAAAAAATACATAGTAATTTTTAATATAGAAATTACTATTATAAAAGCCTATTTCATCACCTTTCGAAAACAGTTTTTAGTTTTTGAATACGTTAACAAATGTTCTATGTATTTGGTTTTTATTGCAAAGCGGGAATATTTTTAGCCTTTGTCAAAATACGCCAATTTTTTTAAGGGTTAAATACAACACACAATCTGTCTCCTGGATTAGGCATACTACATTACAATAATTGATTTTAACTTTGAGCGCTCGGGAATTTTTAAGCCTTCGGTTAAGAAATTTACCGCCCCCTTTAAAAAAAATCATACCTCCTAATTTTAAAAGGCTTATAAAAATATTCAATAAACTGCTTATAGTATTAGAAGGCCATTGAATTCACCTATATAAAACCATTTATATCATATTTTTAGGATTCATAAAAAAGGTTTAAAAATTCGTTAAACTTATAAACGCATAAATTAACAAAAAAAAAAATTGCTAAATTTCGTATGTTTTTGTACCCCCTGAAAATATTTATCGATAAATTGTATTATAGACGAGTGTAGGTAAATTTATCTTAATTCAGAGATAATTAATCAAACCAATTCAGACGTAAGTAAAATTCATTTTTCTATCCTTACTATTCCTCGATGAAAGATCTGATTTAAATTACTTTCCGACAATTGTTTTCTTTCAAATCGGTATGGATATATTTTTCAAAAGACATGAATTTGTTATTATTGAAAAAAAAACAATTTTTTTATTCGTAACAAATTTTCTTATGCAGTTTTTTTTACAAGTTTTTCGACTACCACACTAGACACATGTCCGTATTATGGTAGTCAAAATTGTTGTGTTTCTACACTACCTTAACCACTGGAGCGACAGAGCAATTAAAATATTTTTTCTCGGATTGCTAAACGAAATTTTTCCACCCACATTAAAAAAATCATTCCTCCGAATTCGAATATGGAGACATACAAACTGATTATAGTTCTATGTAGCCAATGAATTCCCCTATCTTTTTTTTATTGTCACATATTTGTAGGATTCATAAAAAAAACATTATTAAATTATTAACATTAAAATTTTTTCAAGAATCTAAAGAATATTTATTTTGTTATATTTTGAACGTACAATATATTATATAATCGTTTTAATAATTTTTTTTTTTCAAAATTTGCCACATTTTGGCAACAAAGCAATCCGAGGTTTTGGAAATAGTGCCATAATGTGGCAAAAAGCGCTCGAGTGGCTAAATAAAATCTGGTTATTTCTGAAACGAGTACACTTAACCTACAGCAATATATCTCAATAATTGTATTTGTTTACTTTAGAAATTTTAAAAATTATCGAAAACAATATTTTTTATCATGAGATGTGGTCTCTCGGTCTTCAAATTCATTCAGATTCGGTCTCCTGCCTCTGGGAGTTAACCATCTCATCGGGTGCGGACGGGCGACACGTGACGCTCTCATTATATTATAAGACGCTGAAGTACGAAGATTGTCCCCTGAGAACCAGACACGAAGCCAACTGAACTTCTAACACAAATTGAATCAAACCATAAAAGCTACAAGACACTTCAACGTTGATAAAATGTTAAATTTATTGTATAAAATATTGTTGTGTTTCAGAAATATACTTGGGTACATTTATTCATCCTTTTGGAACAGAATATTTTATACATTTATCTGAAATATTTACGCACGTTTAACATGGTTTTTGTAACATTTAAATAATGTTTAACGTACTTTAAACAACGCTCTTGGTAGTAATGATGTTGTTTGCTACAACGAAATTTAATGCTTTTTACAATTATATGACATTAATTAGAGTTACATAATGGTTATGAGTATCAGTAATGACGTAATGATTATAAGGCTGCAAGATAAAATACTCATTCACCTGCTAACGTCAGAGTAACAAAACTTAATGCTCAACAGTTTAGCTTTGCCAGGAACAAATAGAGTTAGACAAAATTTAATAAAATCATCAATTTTAACAGACAACTCGACACATTAATCTACTCGTTGGACAAATAATAATATTAAATGAAACAAATAAAAATAAAACAAACTTGGTGACCGGTCAGTAGTTGAGTGGGCATCGCGTTTGGGTCCCACCCAGGCGTTCCGTGTTCGACTCCTCGGCTAGCTAAGTCCTCCGCCATAACACAAGCAACATCTTCCGCTTACTGTGGTGGTAGTAGGAGATTTTCAAATGTTGTTGGGTTATTCGTAACCCGGGAATGTTTGTCTTTCTTTTTAAAAAAAAAAAATCACTTATGTAAGCACAATAATTATCGACATTTTTCGAAGCCGTGAGTTTCTTCGTCAGGATTATAAGAACTGTAACAAAAAAACAAAAACAAAAACAAACAGGTATAGATAAATATGAACTATAGATAAAAGTATTATAGAGATAGTGATAATACTTTAAAATGTCATAAAAAAAAAAAAAAACAATTATACAAAATTAAATATAACAATTATTTTAGAAAATAAACTAAGAACTATATTATATATTAAATTATATTTTTAAAAATTAACAAAAGATAATCAGGTTGTTTAAACAAAAAAAATATTATAAATATAAGAAATATCCAGAAACTGTGTGGGGAGAGGATGGGTCTGCCATGGACGGAGGCCGAACAATCAGCGCAAGACAGGAACGTATGGAGAAGCCTTGTCGATGCAGTGGGTCCCCGACCCGAATAGGACAAGGGGAAGATGATGATGATGATGATGATGAATATGAAAATAAATTTAAAATACCGCTATTTTAAAAAATATATATTTGGTTATTAATAATATGTATTTAATTTACTATTAACACTTTTTTCTAATTTCTAAATTTTCTAAGTTTGTTCATTATAAATCTGTTGTGTTTGTGGGTAAATATTTTTATTTGTTTCATTTAAGGGGATGTTAACGTATTTAACTTTATTTTTGGTTGTTCATATGATTGTACAATATCTTAAAATTGTTGTGTCAAAATTTGAAACAAATCGGAGCAAAACTAAATATGATATAGAACATGCATGAACAAAATTTTCATGATTAGTATTGGATTTTCTGGTATCCAAAACTTTAAGGCGACTTTCCGTTACTTGTCATTTTTGAAGCCGGTGAACAGTATAAATCAAAATCTACTCGACCAATTTTGAAATTTTGTATAATACATCCTTAAGTGAATGACCAGGTACTGGGAGCTTTTTTTAATTTTTCATAATAATTATGACTTTTACAATAATAAATAACAAATGGGCCCATTTTTTAGACGAAAATCTGATTTCCGATGATGCAGTCATGAGTTATACTGTTCACCGGCGGACAACTTTTTTCGAGGCGCCTCTGAAGATTTGCTGCCGACGCGTCGGCTTAATTATTTATATTTTGTTTTAAAAAATTATGGATTTTTTTTGTATGTTGTACTTTAATTTTACGATCAATTAAATAAATTTGTATTCCCTGTAGCGTCTGAAAAAAAACTTAAAAGGGGGCGTTTTTTACGCCGAATTAACATTATCATCCCCTTAATTAAAAATGACGCCACAAAGTGATTTTGCGAAGTTGAAAAAATAATATGTAATAATTACTCAAAAACAATTACTCAAAAAAAGTACTCAGCATGGATACGTTAAAATACAAATTATAATCAGAAAATTGGATTACATTATTTCAATGTAATGATGTTAATATTTGCTGCCAAATGTTTGAAGAAAAAATATCTAAATGCATAAATGACTCGACAAAAAATAATATAATAACCAAATCCAAAGTATCAAATCTGAAACCCATAAAACCGTGGATTACTCATGGTTTAGTAGTATCTGTACGACACAAACAAGCTCTTTACAAATTAACTACTCAACAACCAAATAATATAAATTTACGCAATCATTTTAAAACATATAAAAACAAACTTTCATATATTATAAAAAATACAAAAGAAAATTATTATAAACAAAAATTGAATCAGGCTGAAAATGATAGTAAAAGAGTATGGACAGTTATAAACGAAATAATCGACAAAAAAAAACAAGAATAACGAAATCGGTGCTATATTTCATGACAACATGAAAACAAGCTGTAAGGAAAATCCCTCAAAAGCTGCAAACATATTTAACACATTCTTTGCGAACGTAGGGGAAAATCTTGCCAATCTTATTCATACTGATCCGAATATAACATTTCCAGACTGTAGTATTGATACTACCGATAAAATAACAACATTCCAAGTCACCACAGAGAACGAAATAGTATCAATTATAAACGATATGCAAGGAGGTTCTGCCCCAGGTTTTGATGGAATTACAGTTAATATTTTAAAAAATATAAAAAACCTAATCTCTAAACCACTAATGCATATAATAAATATAAGTCTCCAAAGCGGGGTATTTCCATCAATCTACAAACAAACTACCATTACTCCTATATTTAAATCTGGAAATCCGGAAGAAGTAAACAATTACCGACCCATATCAGTTATCTCGAACATAGCAAAAATTTTTGAAAAGATAGTTAAAAAAAGGATGAACCAATTTATAAGCAGTAATAAAATAATTAATGAAAATCAGTTCGGTTTTATGGAAGGTAGAAGCACTCAGGATGCAATTGCAAAATTAACTAACCTTGTTCATAATTCATTAGATAAATCTTTAAAATGCATTGGAATTTTCATAGATCTCAAAAAAGCGTTCGATAGCATATCACATGATAAACTTATTAGGAAATTAAGAAACATTGGAGTAAATGGTACAGCTCTAGAATGGTTAAAGAGCTACCTTTTCGAACGCCCTCAAGTCGTAAAAATCAACAATGTATTTAGTCAACAAAAAACAACTCACTTCGGCATACCTCAAGGTACAGTCCTAGGACCATTACTGTTTATCATTTATGTAAATGACATATTCATTCAAAGATTAAATGGAAAAATAATATCATATGCTGATGACACTGTCATAATAATTGAAGGCTGTGATTGGAATACTGTTAATAACTTAGCAAATACTGATATTAATATACTGAAAAATTGGTTCGACAAAAACCTCCTCTCATTAAATACTGAAAAAACCAAATTTATCCCATTCTCTATCAATAAATTTAGATTAAAACCAGAACTAAAAATTATAATTCATCAACTTAAATGTAACAGAACAAATTGCAATCAAGCATGTTCAATACTTAGTCCAACTTCTGAAATTAAATATCTTGGTATATATATAGATCAACATTTTAAATGGAAAAAACAAATTTGTGAACTTGTCAAAAGAATTCGAAAATGTATTTATATATTTATAAGACTAAGAAATATTCTTAGATTAGAAAACTTAAAAAGAGTGTACTATGCAATTGTTCAATCTATATTACAATATGGTATTATTGGTTGGGGAGGAACTTATAATAATATTTTAAATCCACTCAAAATTGTTCAAAGATTGATAATTAAAGTAATTTTGAAAAAACCATCCAAATTTTCTACTGAAATTCTCTTTTCAATATTCAATGTACCTACAATAGACAAAATATATAAAAAATATTCAATTCTACAAATTTACAAAGAAGTACAGTTAAATAACTTACCATTCCATTCGTCAGCAAGATATCAGAATACTATCAAAATCCCTAAATTTAGTACAAAGCACACACAAAATACTTATCTCTATGTAGGTATAACATATTTTAACAAACTACCATTATATCTGAAAGTTATCGAAAATATTAAGGAATTTCAGCAAAAATTAAAAAAATACCTAAAACAACTATAAGAGTCTATATCTCACTATTATTATTATTTCTTTCATATCCTTTATTGATAAATCTTGCAATTTCTTAATTATGCCTTGTTTTTTACCATATTGTATAATGTATTTACTTTCACACATGATATTGTATAATTGAAATATAATTGAACTAAAATTCCCTCACCAAACACAAGAGCCTTGTCTCTTTATGGTGAGGAAAAGCTATTCTTATCGACTATTTTACCACTGTATAAAATGTAAAAATTGTGTATTTTATTGTAATAAAAACCTTTAAATATTAAATAAATAAAAAAAAAATAAAAAATTCATGCTCTTATTATCCTGAAGAAAAAACCATCGGTTTCGAAACATGTCGATAATTGTGATTATATAGTGGTGTACACAAGGTTATTTGTTCGTAAATTTGCAAAGATTGAAGAAATAATAATATGTTTATTTCAAATTAAAAAAGAATAATAATAACTCACTCAGTTTGAAATCAATATCGCGTGTTGTTAACGCCATGTTTGAAGGGAGCAGGACGCAGGGCGCAGGGCGGACCCGTGACCCGTGACCCGTGACCCGCGTCCCGGGTCCCTGGTCTCTGGTCCCCGGCCCCCTTAGCGGTGGGCGGAGGTCCCATACCAATAACGAGGTCCCTAAACAATTTTACGCCGCGGTCACAATAGTCCATAGCTAGTTGCCGGGATAGATTGCCACGGCAAATAGACGAACAACATATAGTGTTTGAGACTGATGTTTTTTTTTAAATCAATTTATTTGTTTACCATAAGACTTTACTATGGAAAATTAGAAATTTGATCACGTTAATTCCTTTAATTTACTACTTTTTTTTTTCATTTAATCAGCTATAAACACATGGTAGCTGTTTCACTTTACGATTAATTAGTATTACGTATTTCAGAAAATTATTTAAAACGATACTGAAATCAAAAGGTTATACGACTCGTGATTTTTTTTAATTTCTTTTATATATTCAATAATATTATTATTCAATGTATAAAAACAGTTTATCATAAACAAGTTCTGCTTCGTATTTATTATTATGCGTTACAGCTGTTTCGCCCTCTGAAGGCATTGTCAAACTGGTGTCAAAACCACTTACAGACGATGAATTTATACTAAATCTAGATCGATATTTACGATGACTAATTTCTAATTTCTTAGTAAAATAACTGATGTTTGTAATGTTATTGCCTGAAATGCATAAAACGCATGAAATTCATGATTATTGCCGATTTAAAATGCATGATTTTTGAAATGCATGATTATTGCCGATTTGAAATGCATAATTATTGAAATGCATAATTATTGCCGACTCGTTATTGCCTGAAATGCATGAAACGAATGAAATGCATGATTATTGCCGATTTGAAATGCATGATTATTGAAATGCATGATTATTGCCGACTCGTTATTGCCTGAAATGCATGAAACGTAAAAAAAAACCCAATCATTCGTTTATCGTTGTGTTTAATAACAGTAATTGTAAACTGTTGTCTTGCTATGTAAATTGTGATTTTATGCGTTATTCTTTAAAAATACACATTTAATTATTTGCTTTAGTGAAGAAACATATTCGTATGAAATAGCTTGCACAATGGTTGCATAACCTCCAAAACTACACAAAACACCATTTTCTCGTCGGGCCCCAAAACCCATTGACCAAAGAAGGATTATACTTGGTCGAAGCCAAAACCTGTTCAAATTATTCAAGATTAGCAGGTAGTATTGGAATGATCACAAGTCACAACGGAAATAGGTACAAGTAAAGAAACGTTAATATCTCAATTACAATTCTTTTATCAAACTTCTCTCAGGCAGGTAGGTACTATAATAAGTCAAAGTAAGGTTTGATTGAATAATAAAGTGGATGCAGCAGATTTTCGAAAACGCAAATTAGTCCACTATCTAGTCAAAGTTGGTCATCTAGTCAAAGTTGGCCACCTGGTCAAAGTTAGACGTGTAATCAAAGTAATGCTTGCTTAAAAAGTGTATGCAGCAGATTTTAGACACAGGAAACGGAACGGACAAAAAAAATTACAGACAGATGAAATGCCGAACAGTCTAGTTAAATCGTTACTTCTCTTCGCTCAGTCAATTAATTTTAATCATTTTATGCATTTTTTTCTATGCCATAAGCAGTTTTTACAATTTAAATTCGGACACATGATTTTTTTGATGAGGGCGGGAAAATTCGAAATCAGACACTCTATCGGATTGAACCGTTTATCCCATATGTTTAGGATTCATAAAGCATTTATAAAAAATCGTTAAATTTATATTAAACTCATGAATTCTGCATACTTTAAAATTGGCGTAAGTTGTACCTATTTGGAGGATATAAAATTGGTTGTCTGCAGCCTAGTTGATAATCACAGATATAATTTAAATCCGTACATGCTTTTTAATATCTCATATATAACGTATAAATATTTCAAAAATTTCGGTTTGCAAAATGTCAATAACAAATAGGTAAGTCAGAAGAGAAGCTAAACTTTTTTTAAAGTGAAAATACTAAGTCTTCTTTGTGGTTATCGAAATATCGCGCGGAAACTTTTAAAATAATATTCCAATAAATAATATCTCGTCAAATTGGCCACGTCTTAGCCAGCGAACACTCGAGGGTGTTTGAAAATTGACCAACATTTGGCCAAAAACTTGGTGGTTATAGTTTAAAACTAAACAGACGTAAAAGATTTTGAGGAGGTATTAACTTATATATTATTTTCCGAACTCTTACATAATATATTTTATTACTGTGCCTACGTGATCTACCAAGGCCAGAAAGACTTATGCCGTAAAGCATTTTCCAAGAAAACATAACTATTTAATATATTAGCTATTACGGTCTGATGACTTTCGGACCACTCTGCCCAAATGTATATTAAATTTTATATAATAAAACACAACCTTTCGGTTTGTTTTGAAAATTGGATACGGTTTTATCATAATACTGTTTCACCCATATTATTTTAGTATTTGATTGAAAAAAGATTTATTTACGGTACGGTTGAAATAATTCGTAAATGTCTTATTGATCAAAACAAATAGATAATATTGTTTTCTTTACCTTTTGGTCAATAAACCTTAACTACAGCTTATATAATGTGTTGTTCATTGAACTGAATGATTTTTTCCAGATTTGGGAGGCGGGTATGGGTACTATGGATACCGCCGCCCAGGAAAAATTTGTTGGATAACAAACACCTCTGCCATTGGTTGCCTGAAGTGGTTCGCTATGTCCGGTGACTTAGCAGAGGTGCCCGGGTTTATGAGGCAAAGTTTGTTCAGGTGTTGGCGGCAGATGCGTCTGCCCACTTACTGCATGGCGGGTCGGATTGAGACTAATTAAGGGAGACCATTTGACCTATTCGGCAAGATTCCGCAGCGGGAGGATGGAATCATACGTCCGTCATTCCTGGACCCACTGATCCCCAGATTCCAACCCACCCCTCATACATGTTTCCTTCCTTTTAGCTTCATATCCTTCCCTTCCTTAAAATAATCAAAGATGACACTGGCCCTGAGTGAAGTTATTTTCCTGTGGAGCTAATTTAAAAGAAAGGTTTAAGCATTTCAAGAATGTACATAGAAGAACATATCATAAGTCTCAAAATTTTTCATCACTTAATAGTTTAAAAGAAATATTATTTTCCTTAAGATAAAAGTTATGTAATAAGTCACAACAAAGCCTTGAAAAATTTCTATGTGAAACAGGAAAGCTAGATAATATAATATTTTCTTCCTACGGAATTAGAATAAAAAAAATTCAAAATCTATATATGTATATAATATATAAATCAATTGCTGTTCGTTTGTCTCGCTAAAACTCGAGAACGGCTGGGCCGATTAATCTGATTTTGGTTTTGAAATGTTTGTCGCATTCCAGGGAAGGTTTAAGTGAGAAAATATGGAAACATTGCGAGGAAAAAACAACAATTTCACTTTTCCATATAAGTTCAATCACAAAATAATTCAATTCAGGAGGCGGGTGTGGGTACCACCGCACCTTGAACCGTTTATTCGATAACCGTTGTTTGCTACATTTGGTGACTTAGCAGGGGTGCCTGGGCTCGTGGGGTGATGTGTATTCGGATATTGGTGGCGGATGCGCCTTCCCACCAACCGCGTGCCGCCCCGGATCGAGAGAGACTGATTGAGGGAGATCTAAGCTAGATCTCTTCAACCGGACTCTTCCACCGCAGTGGAAAGGATGGATTCATACGTCCATCAATCCTGGACACATTATCCCCAGATTCCTATCTATCCCTCACACCTTTTTCCTTCCCAGAATTTTCCCTCCTTCCTTTTTATAAGAAGATCCTCCACCACAGCGTCCCCAAAGATGACAAAGTCCCTGAGGAACGTTTATTTTTCAGGGCCTCACGTGTGGAGAAAACGTTAAAAAAATACTTGCTAAAAAAAGCTTAGGTATGTTAAAAATTCAAATAAAATTATGTGTGTGTTCACTCCATGTATATATACTGTAAGTAGGTACTAAAGATTTACTCGTGCTTCTTGTACAGTCTACCACAAAGGACAATGTTTTGTACAACACAGCCCAGGTTTGTTTGGGTTTGGATAAGGTGATCACTTATTTTCCCCTTAAAACGGGACACTTAGTGAGTGTATTTAAAACAAAAAAAAACATTAAAAATTATCGTCTTTAAATGTGAGTGAAATTCTGGGTGCCTTTTTATTATTCTCTTTGGTAAATAACATAGCGTTTAGTGCTGAAACATGTACAGTTGCGTTTTTTCAGTCGACCACAACTTAAAGGGAAAATACCCATTCCATTGCATAAAATAATATATTCAATAACATTATACGACAGTTCGCGTGATCGAAAAAAAATTTCACTTTATTTTCCGTGGAAGCTTTCAAACTATAATCCAGTCAGTAACTTTATTTGCCAAAGAAATGAGATTTGACTTAAGGGAATATTCATTAATGTATAAATCGTTTTTCTATTAGTATATACATTCTTTTCTCGTGGACATTTACATCAAATTTGCGCAATCTAACTGTAACCGGCTTCATAAATTAATCACTTACCTTTATTATTATATTTTAATCCCTGTTATTAACAATATATACCATTATTAGATTGCTTTTTCAATAACTTTGCTAAACAAACAACAGTCATATTCATGCATAATTAGTTATCTTACTTTATTATTTTTTTCTTGTTCCTGTAAATATGTATGTAAGACCATAATATGCAATGCAAACAACAAATTAGCTCTTTTGTTTTAATCCTTTGTTTTTAAGTAGATAAAACTTTTATTTTTTGTTATTGTTGTTATTATTATTTTAAAAACTTTGCAAAACAAACAACGGTTATCTTTATGTTTTAGTTGGTTAGTAATTTCATTTTATTCTGTCTCTTCTCTTTTTTTTCCTTCTTTTTATTTTATCCAAATAGTCCTACATACATGTGTAGGACTGTTTGAAGAGTTACGTGCAATGCAAAAATTAGTTTGTTTTTAATGTTGGTTTGTTATAATTTGTTTCAATTTGTTATTAAGAATATACCCATTATTATTATATTATTTCAATATCTGTGCTAAACAAACAACAGTTATTGTATTTAAAACTTTTGTTTTTCTTTTATTACTATTTTTTTCTTAATTCTTATTTTTTATCTTTTTTATTTTTTATTTTTATTCTTTCTCTTCTCTTCAATTCTTCCATTTATTTTTGTTTGTACAAGACACGTTCCATATGTTCCATATATCATCCTAATTTGACTGCCCTAAAACGGGATTCTCCCTAGCTGGGCAGCCAAAACATTTTATAAATAATGTATAATGTATGTATCTATAGAAAAAATTAAATAAATAAAAAAAATTAAAATATTTAAAGTATTTTATTTTTTGGGTGTTACACCATGTTGTGCTACCCCCTTCTTTAGCCAACGTTTCGGATAGTGATTTAGTGTCCATGTTGGGAGTGGGAAGGAGTCGATCGTGTCCTTTCGTTTGGAGTTCTTCCGCATTCGCCTTCGGAAATAAGAATACTCACGAAAAAAACCTTTTTCAGGAAGAAATTACAGATTGTCAACATGAAACATGGCAAATGTGTAATCGAAGTGAGTGTTTATGTATATAGATGCGATACCGTCTTGCCAGCTCCCATCCTTTATAGTATTCTGTAATACCAGCTCGAAGCATTATCGATTACACGTCTGCCGTGATGATGATCACTGTAACGCTGTCCAAAACGTTGGTTGAAGATGCAACACAAAAATAAATCACTGTAATACTTTTGGCCGTGAAAATTTAAAACCATATCTATAAAATTTGATATCTTATTTCTGAAAACGAGACATTTTGGAGTCCTCTGGACAATGGGACAGAGTACCGATAACGGGACGGTCCTGTATAAAGCGGAATGTAAGCCAAGCCAAATAAGAAAGAAAGAGTTTGTCATTATGGTTTACATAGATCATCGGTAAAATGTACAAAAAGTGTAAATAATCAGTAAATGTACGTAAATAGGTTAGTTGTGAACACTTCACTAGGAGAACTTATGGTGGGGTGTTCGCAGTGTTATTCTGCAGTCATAAGTAAATACCCGGCATCGTCCTTAATACTCTCATGGAGGATACTGTGGTTTCACCCATGGCGGCAGTATTGTATATTAAGTTAGTAGCAGTCGAAGTACATCATAACAAAAAAATATTATTAATACTGCACAAGATTCCCAACCATGGGCGTTGTCAGGTTTTGATTTAAGATGGGGCAAAAAATAAAAATCTACAGTAGATAGAATAGGTTCTTTAAAAAGTAGGCTTCTACAACATATTAATGTTTTAGGCTATATGAATACAAAGAATATAAATGGAAGAAGGAAAAACCATCCTATGTAGTGCTGTTATTTTTAAAACGCGATTTGGTTGACAATCCCAGAGATCATGCATCGGCCAGCCAGTGTGGGGTAGACACCCCACCTTGCCCCACCGTGCCTACTCCCATGATCCCAACAGCTCCCGTCTGGGGCCAGTGAGATTATGGCATCCCCAATTGTGGTATGTTATGAGGCTGATGGTAGTGGGGAGGGGAAGGAGATGGGGAAGAGGAAGGGAGGGAAGTATCTATCTATTCAGATCTGTTCACCAAACACGGCTAAAGCCATTTCTTTCAAATAAACTATATATTATTTTTAATTAATTATTTGTGAAATAACACAAATTAATCAAATAAAACTTATTTGGGCACACACGAATTCGAACCCGTGACCTTCGGATTAAGAGTGGAGGTCTACCCGTTGTTATGAAAAGAAAAGGTTAGCACATGAAATGAAGTTAATGAAGCAGTTAAAATAGTGGACGATAATTAATAACATTACCAAATACTTACCTAATTTTAAAACAACACAAATAAAAAACCATTATACTTACTAGCCATAAAAAACCACAATAGCCTTCCTTCTGAAATACACTGTTTTTAACCAATCAGAACAAATAAATAAATATAAACAATTTATTAAAAAAAACTTACATTGGAGATACATATATTGTGCAAAATATATATGTAAGTAAGTCTAAAGTCATAGTGTTTGAAAAAGAGAGTCAGAAAACGGTGTGCAATATAGTTGTGAATGATGAATACTTGGAGCAGGTGGATGAATTTGTATATTTGGGAAGTATGTTTACGAGAGATGGGAAGGCTGATAGGGATATCGAAAGAAGGGTGAATGCAGGTAACTCCATTAATGGAGGATTGAACGCCGTTGGAGCCAACAAAAAGTTGTCCACAGAAGCGAAGCTAGCAGTCCACAATGGAGTACTGGTACCTACCCTGATGCATGGCAGTGAAGCGTGGAAATGGCAGAGAAAGGATGTAAGTAGACTGAATGCTGTAGAAATGAGATCCCTGAGGCGTATGTGTGGAAAAACCATGTATGATCGTGTGATGAATGTGGAGATCCGAAAAGAATGCAAGGCTGATGTGAACGTAATAAGTAAGATTAAGAAAGGGACGCTTAGATGGTTTGGGCATGTTGAGCGAATGAATGAAGAAAGGTGTGTAAAGAGAATTTATGATGCGAATGTGAACGGTAGAAGAAGCCGAGGACGCCCAAGGAAGACGTGGCACGATCAAGTAAATCAGATACTTGAGTCGGGCCATGTCAAGAGTCAGAATAATACAAGAGTATGTATGAGAAGATGTATGAATATGAATGAGGCAAGGAGTGTGTGCCAAGACCGAGTTGTTTGGCGGTCCGTCCTCTCTGCCTACCCCTGCGGGGAAACGGCGTGATGGTTAGTTAGTTAGTTATCTAACTTAAGTTAAAATCGTAGCTCCATTATCAGGCATAAGAGCTCTTCTTTTCTGATAAGGTAACCAATCATGACCTAAAATTTTATGTTTTGTAAAATATATATTTCTCAATGTTTGTATTTTCTCAGTGGCGAGCTTAGCCAGTTTACAAATCTTCATTTGTGAAGAATTCTTGTGTGGATCAAAGCTTCGATCAACACAACCAAAACAAAATCTGGCATGAGCTTGGTAAAAATATTATTTATCATCACAAACTAAACTTGCAACTGGCGCTACAGTATAGTTCCTGATAGTTCCAAAGAATTTTCCAACTTTTAAAAGTGTATTTATTTTGTGCCGTCACCTCCTACAATATGGATATATTTCTCAGTAACTTATCAAACTTGTAATCTAACTTAAAAGCTGCCTGCGGTCCTGAAGGTTCTGAAATCGAACCGGTTGGAATGGTGCCGGTGCGGAATCGAATCACGAACCGTTATAATATAATATGCACCGGTCAAGGAAACGGTTCCCCGATAGTGTCGGCATGTCGGGCAAACCGGAAAGCTTCGAAAGCCCGAACAAACTATTCAGGTAAAGTTAGGCACTCATGAGGTAAACTTTGATGCCGGTAAAAGCGATTCAGACTCATATATCTGCTTATTTGATACGTGACGTGAATCTAAGCTAGCATTTTATCTATTTTAGGTTTTTACAGAAAATAATAATAAATAATATTACCTTTTTTCGTTGTTTGTTTTTGGGGTGTTATTCCGTGTTGCACTACCTCCTTCTTTAGCCGACGTTTCGGACAGCGTTGCAGTGTCCATCATCAGGGCAAATCCGGCAGATCCGACGATCTGATCTGATCTGATCGACGCTGTCCCAAACGTCGGCTAAAGAAGAAGATCAACAGCATCGACAGGAGCGCCACACGGCATAACACCCCAAAAACAAACAACGAAAATGCTTTTGGCCGTGAAAATCTAAAAACATATAATTTTATCGGCTACTGGCATTACATCTAGCTCTCTCGTTAAAAATTTAGGCATATTAGATTTGTCAAAGAATTTGTATATTAAAAATGCAAAAGTCAGTCGTTTTAAATACATGCAGGATTACGAAAGATTTTTTAAATATTTATATTGAGGGATCAGTAGAATTTATCGATCAAATTAGGAGCTCCGATATGAAAATATCTGGAGTCGATGAATTATTTTCCCATTTAATAGTCTGGTAGGTTAACATGTTGTTCTTGTATTGTTTTGTATTAATTATACTTATATAATACACTTGCACAGCGTGGATTTACTAGATTTTTATGGAAAAGTGTGTGAAAGGGTTTAGTTTTCCTATGGAGAAAACTAAACCCGGTTTAAAGTTTTGTTCCGGGTTTAGTTTTCCCCATAGGAAACCTAAACCCGGACCTAAAAGTCTGGTGCGTAAAAAAAAATAATATAGAGAGGGTGTAACAAACCGTACCAGCAGATTATTTAGCATATTTGAAGTAAAAAACTAGATATCATTTTGTCCGATGTATTTTTTTCAATTAATTAGTTGGTAAAGCTTAGCGGTTCACGTGATAAGTACTCCGTCTCATTCCAGCTGCACGTTAGCATACGAAACGTACATCACGTGATCCCATCGTGGCGCGCAGTAGGGTGATCAGTGGTGGTGTGCGATTAATTTTTATTTTATTTGGTTTTGAAAAAAAAATAATTATTGTACTGCTAAATGACATCTAATTTGTACACCAAATATGTTCAGGAATCGCTGGTTAAAATCTTTCGGGTACGTGCTGTTACACCCTGACAAAAGAACAATTTTTTTTATCCCTAGAAAAATAGTTAGGGCTATTAATATGCACAATTCAATAAATATTATTTATAAAATAAAATTTATTTATTTATTTATTTAAACACTATTAAGGCTGTTACAATAAGGTGAACATGGGTTTAAAGTTTACAGTAGTATACAGGAGGGAAACAGTATTAAAACATAGAAGGTTTAAAAACATACACCATACAAAATTTAAAAAAATTTAATGTTTAAGTTATAATAAATCATTTTATAGAATTCCTAGTTACTTTTCAATCTTCTAGGTGAAATACTTCAATATGTTATTATATTTTTATTATATAAATATAACTATTAACAAAGTCAAATATTTGACGTTAATCGAAAAAATATTAAAATACACAAAAAGAGTACTAAAAAATTTACAAAATTATAATAAGTAAATTATTTATTTAAAAAATGCTTTTATTCAAAAAAGCCAACACAATTTAATGTACAGTGTCGATTAGCACATATTATTTGACCGGATATCAGAAGGACACGGGTTCGAGTCCCGTCGGCGGTATTTATCTTTTCTCGGAAGATTTTTCCATGTGGATTTATCTTTTCTCGGAAGATTTTTCCATGTGGATGAGTGTTTCAGGCTGATAATTATTGCTTATAATAATTATCATATGTTCATATGTTCTCTGTGGCATGAACCGCATGTTCATGCCACCAAAAGCATGCTTTTTATGCCGATTCTGCGGCCTTATAGTAATCATTATTACCTACTTCCCGAAATACCTTGACTTTTAATAACGTATAATAATTACTAATTACATTTAAGGTGAATAAATGTTCCTACGTGCTACCCCAAGCTATTAAAGTTTTAATAGAATATTTACGATTAACACGGCGCGCCGCTGAAGGTTTATGGGTGTTCTTCGCAATACATTATTACTTTATGGTTTTTTGGTGATCTTCATAATCACATCATCCCTTAGGATCGTAAATGAAGACAAATTTCTGTCTTCAATTAAGTACAACCTGTGCTATTATTTATCTGTTAACGGAAAAATTATCTGTAATGACAATGCTTTGGGTTTGAAATATCTGTTTAATTGGATAATGTTAACAGTTTCAACGAAAAAAAATATTTAATCATTGAAGACCATATTTTCGACTCTCAAACGAATATTTGAAATAGTAAAATCGGGAAAAGATACTGTAGCTTCTAGGAATTGAACGCAGAACCGTCAAGCTGGGGATCTGCTCATATGAACTAACTAACTAACTAACCATCACGCCGTTTCGCCGCAGAGTTAGGCAGAGAGGACCGCCCAACAACTCGGTATTGGCACACACTCATTGCCTCTTTCACATTCATACATCTTCTCATACATACTCTCCTATTATTCTGACTCTTGACATGAGCCGACTCAAATATCTGATTCACTTGATCGTGCCACGTCTTCCTTGGGCGTCCTGGGCTTCTTCTACCATTCACATTCGCATCATAAATTCTCTTTACACTCCTTTCTTCATTCATTAGCTCAACATGCCCAAATTATCTAAGCGTCCCTTTCTTAATCTTACTTATTACGCTCACATCAGCCTTGCATTCTTTCCGGATCTCCACATTCCTCACACGATCATACATGGTTTTACCACACATACGCCTCAGGGATCTCATTTCTTAAGCATTCAGTCTACTTTCATCCATTATCTGCCAGTTCCATGCTTCACTGCCATACATCAGGGTAGGTACCACTACTCCATTGTGGACTGCTAGCTTCGCTTCTGTGGACAACTTTTTTCGTATGCAATGGTTAAATATTACATTCGAGGTTTTTAGGAAAAAAATGTATGTGTAATAAGCAATGCATGCTTCATCACCCTGATAAAGTTATGGTGATGAAAAATGTTGGTTTTTTAAACAATAAAAGTGGTTAAAAGTAAGTGTTTATTAATTTTTAATTAAAATAGTGCCACGAAATAACATTGCTGTGATTGAAGAAAAAATATAGGTAGCATCATCAGCTTTATTAAGTCTACCTGAATTTTTATCTGCTTTCTGTGATAATCTTAACCCTTGATTTACCCGGTGACTTCATACATACACAATTTACCTGGTGGAGTCCCCAGGACTCCCGAAATAAAATCGTTAATTTAACATGAAATTAACACTTTTTTAAATGAGATGGTAATTATATTTATTTGTTATATATATTTGTTTTACAATGGCATACGTTTTTACATAAAATTATAGAATCACAGCCTTTTATTAAGGAACTTCTAGAATATGGCACTTTTTGTAACAAAATTACGGGACTAGCTTATAGTCTCAACATTTCAGAAACAAAACAATTTGCCAAGGTAATTTTTAAAGAAATATAACAAAAACATAATGAATTCTTTTAAAAAGGAAACAAAGCACATTGTTCGAACAAAAAAATAACGTGCAAGACATATATATAGGCTAAAACTATAACATTAATACCCCGGTGGAGTCCCACGGACTACATTAGCGTGATTACATACCAGTTGTGCCGCACACATCCCTCCACTGCGTGAAGGTACTGGTACACACAATTTTTTATTCCAAAAACTAACGGTTTTATGAGCGCTAAAACTTTTCAGTTGAGTCCCATGGACCCACCGACTAGAGCAAGGGTTAACGTAACTAGCATTACATTTATTTGGATTTTATAGCGAAGCGGAAATATTTTTACCTTCTGGCAAAATACGCCCGATTTTTGAAGAATTTTAAACCAAATAAAAACAAATTAGAATTATTCCCAAACGTAACAATGAAAACAAAAACATATATCCTGAAATATCATTAGCCTGAAATGGTGATCTCCCGTATAAACACTTGATTAAAACGGCGGCAGAGTCATTTACTAGGCACGTGTTACGGAAACGGAGAGCGGAGATCCCAATTTAAATTAATATGAAAATCCGGGAATATTCTTGCAAGTCACGTCCGGCAGAGGTGAGAGGCTCTAAGTGAGGTTGAAAGAATCCTTCTTTCCTTCTGCGTCCAATCTTAAAAACTGGAAAAAATAATTTGTATTTGTGTGCAGGTGGAAGATTGAATAGAGTTTTATTTTTTCTTTTTTTTAACATTGAGCTGTTTTTCTTGGGTGGACTTAAGTCACGAACCGTGTTTTATATAATTTTAATTGTATTATTATAAGTTGCGTTATTAATTAAAAAATTTGACCTTCAGAATAATAATGCTCAATACCCATTGACCAGTGACTGAGAATTAAAATTCCAAAATGCTTGCAACTGTACAGAGAGGTTCAGATGAGAAAGATCGATTATTCATTTAAAACTTGCTTCAATATATACCTACTTTCAAGTAAGCATTAAAAATGCTCAGAACGCACGATGATAAATTATTAAATATCGTGTAGTTCTTGTAAGTACTTTTTGATCATGAGAATTTATGATTTTTCAATAATGTCTAAACAAAATAAGTGTGTAAAAAAATTCTGAAATATTTTAATTTGTAGGACCTTAAATATAAAAAAACTTAGGTATTTTCGTCACAAAACACGTTCTCGGAATTATTTTTTTATGACTTTAATTGAATTAAAATAAAATTCTGAAAAGTGTCTTTAGTAGATTATGTATTGATTTATTTTGGTGTATCATTATATGATTTGAATTTTGTGTTGTATAATAGGAAATTTAACAAATCCGCCAACGAGCAACAGTATAATCTTAGTATATTAAAAATATTAATTTCATTATTAATTTTCAAAATTTAAAAGGTGCGTTTACCAGAGAAAATAATAATTTTTCGAAATCAATTTATGTTTTTTTTTTTGTAAAACAGAGTCAACTCGTCTAGAATTTGATTTAAAAATAACAAATTTCCGGTATTGTCTGGTTATACCCTCTTAAGAAATTAGAGCTTTTGAACATGCCGGTCAAAATACAATGCGTCTGCAGAATAACAATGATCAGCAAAATACAAAAAAATTTATGCTGGTAATTAATTTCCCAGCCGCAGGCCAAGTTAATAAGGCATCCGTCTATTTTTTTAACCCATTGGCCACAGAATTAATGAACTAAGAAATTGACCCTCAACACTGAATTATTTTTGTACGTAAAATGAATATCTGCATTTGTGTATGTACTAAAACTTGTGTAACTTTTAAATCATAAGTGCAAATGAACTAATTTCTTCAAATTTGCTTACATATTAATACAAGGTAAATATTAAAATAAATATAAAAAATGTGATAATATTAAAACAAGTGTAATATTTGTATATATTACTTTCTTTTTTGAATAATAATAAAGTAATATATACAAATATTACTTTATTATTATTCAAAAAGATTTAAAAAAACATAATTTTCGTTATTCTAACATTAATTTTTCTTTTCACAAAAATATAAATTAATAATTTTACTAATTCTAGTGTGTCCAAGATTGACGGAGGTATGAATCCATCCCTCCCACTGCGGTACAAGGCGATGGGTCGAGAAAGTCCGGCTGAAGAGGTCTTGATTAAGTCTCCCTCAACCAGTCTCTACAGATCCGACCGCCATGACAAACGCGTTCGTCGCCTAGACCTAGAAAACCTCACCCCATGAAACCCTTCTAAGTTATCAAACGTAGCGAACTACTTGGGGTGACCTATGGCAGGGGGGTTGACTATCTAACAAATGGTTCCCGGGGCGGCGGTACCCATACCAGCCTCCTAAATTACGTAACAATTTTTTTGTTATGCTATGCTTCTATGACTTCCTCCATTTCTGAAAAATATTTAAGGCCTATGACATCTATAAATATGCTGTGTAGAGGGTCCTTTTGAGGAGAGGAAGGAGTAAACGTGGGTTTTGAAGAGACCCATCTTGTAGGCGGGAGGAAACACAGATGCCGGCAAATCGTTCCACAGCCGAGCTATTGAACTAAAGACCAAGTCGTATAAACGACCCGCTCTCGTGTAACAAATATCGTGTAATAATGTGTTTCTTTGTTCAATTATTGTGTAATAATTGTTATTTTTTGTATTTCTTGCGCATTAACTACGTAGTAACGATAGTACATTGAAAATTAAAAATTCAAAACAAAATGTGTTTCCCGATTACGCACCGGCGCCTAGGGGATCAGTGTTGCTAGTTGCTCGGAGCATTTTCCATTGAAATACCAGTAGAACAAGGACAACATTCTCACCCGGGTGGGAAGGGAAGAAGATGGAAGTTTGAAGGTTATGTTAACTAAACGACAATAGCCAGAAAAAGAACGTATATTCCAGTGTGAAACTCAGTTTTATTTATCCCGCCGGAATTTGTAGCCTCAATCTTTGGGCTTAGAGACAAAGTTCTAACCGCTCTGCCATGGAGGTCGTCAAACGTTTAACCACTGACCTCACTGGGTTGGTTGTGTGGTTACTCAAAATGTCACCCAATAGTCCTCTTGCCGTAACAAACAATCCATAAACTTTGCTTTTGTCTTTTGAACTGTGTTATTATATTCTTCTTTAACTTTAATTAAAAAATTGAATTATATGAATTATTCTTATTATTATCAAAATTTAATTATAAGCTTCAATGTTTTCATATAAATTCCAAATATGGGCTAAATACCTCCAGACTTCTAGCTTTCGTGTTAAATTTTTATGAATATTTGGATAACTACAAAAAAACATCTAAATGGCATATTGAAATTTCGCGCTTCTCTAACCTGGATAATAACTAAAAAAGGAGGCCCTTTTGAGAAAATATTTCCCCCAAAATCGAGGAATATGTCACCTTTGGGGATCTTGTGTGGGGGTCTTTTTAGGGGAGGAAGGCGAGGAAGACTTGGAAAGGAAGAAAGTATGAGGGGTCGGTAGGAATCTGAGGGTCAGTGTGTTTAGTAGTGACCTACATATGAATCCATCCATAGGTGCAATTCGATGAGTCGAGAGCTGGAGAGGTAAAAAGGTCTCCCTCAACCAATCTCTCCAAATCCGATCCGGTGGGGAACCACTTGGGGTGGTTCGCTCTACATTTATGTTTATATGCATGTCATCTATGAAATACATGTTTCGAAACATTCTAATGAAACAAGCCTTATTCCGTTCCATAAATTTTACAAACAAAAATAAAAAAGGACACTATAGTCAGTGTCTTTCATTAAATGTGCTGGAATTTCCCCCATTATGTGATTTGAAATTTGTGTTGTATAATACAATATTTCGTTTGAAAATTTAACAGATCTGCCAACGACTAACGGTATAACCTTAGTATATTAAAAATAAACTTAGTTTTTCAAAATTTTAAAATTGCAGAGTTTACCATACATAATAACAATCTTTCAAAATCAATTTATGTTTTTTTTGTAAAAGAGTCATGACTTCCAGAATTTAATTTAAAAATGACAAATTTTCGGTATTGTGTGGTTATATCCTCTTAAATGAAATTACTAAATACTTCTCGTATCTCGATAGAATTGAATAGAGGGTATTGATTTTAATTAAAACGTGGATGGAGCTCAATTGATTTGGGTCAGTAGGAGGAAAAGGATCTGAAGGTAAATAATGCAAGTAGTTTTGTAATTCTCTAAACATCGGTATGAATTTCTGCGGTACGATTCCGTTTACGAACCCTTTTCCGATATGAAGTGGGTCGGTAGGTACTACACTTCAAAAATAACGTTTGCAGTAGGTGTGTAACTCACGAAACCCTTCGAATTCTCAATAATTCAATCTTCTTCTTCTTCTCCGTATGTGCGGAGGGAGTTGTGGTGTTTACACTGGGATGCTGAGATTTGTGAGCCATCGGAGCTTTGAGCAGAACATATGTGCCCAGGGGAACAGAGACTCAATTCCGCAACGTTGACCGAATTTAATTATACGATGCTATAAAATATCTTCACCGAATTCACAAATTTCCTGTATGATTTTTGAATTTGACGTTCACGCTGTCTCAATTCAAAAACTTATTTATTTATTATTTTTATTGATAAACTAATGTTTAAGATTTTTTTTATGCATAGCACAAAGGGTAACAATTATTATAAGTAATAATTATTAGCCTGAAACACTCATCCATATTGAAAAAACCTCCCGAGAAAAGATACATGTCGCGTAATAGTAGAGCTCTCGACCGGCAATCGAAGGGGTGCGGGTTCGAGTCCCGTCGGCGACATGTATCTTTTCTCGGGACGTTTTTTCAATATGGATGAGTGTTTCAGGTTAATAATTATTGCTTATAATAATTTCTACTTATTTATTTATTTATTACTTCAGTTAGCTCACATCTTCGTGTATGCTAATAGTTTGATCAAACATATAAATATTTACATTATTTGGCAAACATAATATTTCTTTAAATATTAGCATATAAAGTCACAAATAAATAAAAACATTAATATTTGAGGTAGACATACTTTCTAAATTCATTTTTAAACCTATTAATATTTTCTATCTCAGCTATTTCATTAGGGATTTTGTTATAAAGTTGAACGACCTGGTACATCAGAGATTTATAGGCTAAACATTGAGCGGGTCCATAAACTATCGAACTTCTAGCGAACATTTTATTGTTGCAGCAGGACCTGTTCATACATTAATTTTTATTAGAATCAATGTAGAAAGGGCAACAATTATTAGCCTGAAACACTCATCCATATTGAAAAAAATCCCCAGAGAAAAGATACATGTCGCCAACGGGACTCGAACCCGCACCCCTCTGATTGCCGGTCAGGAGCCCTACCATTAAGCTACGGCGACATGTTCTTGTCTCGGGAGATTTTTCAATATGGATGAGTGATTCAGGTTAATAATGATTGCTTATAATAATTGTTACCCTTTGTGCTATGCATGAAAAATCTTTTCTTAAACATTAGTTTATCAATTTTTTTTTTAAAGTAGAAAGGTGCCTTGTTCCGTCTGCTATATTGAAGCGATGCAGCGGTGTGTGGAAATTTTTTTGGTTTAACAACTCCGGACAGTCATATTTTACGAATAATTTTGTACGGACGTTTTATTTCACAGAATTTGAACAATCTATTACCTCAACACGGGTATGTGCCTAGCATGGTGTTCGTAAAATCCTCAAAACACGTGTCTAACAATTTAACGAATTAAGAAAAAATTTTAAATTCATCAACATTCAAAGTCATTCAGAAACAACCGGCCAATGATTAAATACTATCAGATCTGGAATAGAACTCTTACAGAACTGGCTTAATCTAAGGGGGCGTATATAGTAGAGACTCGGGAATTGACGCCCTAGTGAAGTAGATTCAATCTAAAACACGTAAGGAGCAAGATTTCGTTCCAATCTGTTCATAGATGAAAATCTCACCAAACTTTTTTTACGTGCCAAACGGGTCAAAGATTTTTCAGGTTTTAATTAGATGTCTATGGGTATATCGAAGAAACTATAAAAAAATAATTAAAAAAAGACCAACGCTTATAGACGATAAATCAATATTACATAATGACATTATATCAATCACAAGCACCATCCTACAAATTACTCAACAATCACGCTAACATCAAGCCATCTACAACCACGACACTCAAAATAATAATAATAACTGGCACTACAAA
Organism: Limnephilus auricula; assembly: GCA_951813805.1. NCBI lineage: Eukaryota > Metazoa > Arthropoda > Insecta > Trichoptera > Limnephilidae > Limnephilus > Limnephilus auricula. The sequence goes on from OX638397.1 coordinate 4,948,728, forward strand.
ATATGGAATAAAATCCCTGAACTACTGGTATATTGTCTAGACGCTATATAATTTTCTTCCATATATGTATAAATTAGCCAGCATAATAACAAAATTCAAATTAGTGCTTTAAAAGAATATTTTTAAGTACATTTATGGTTAAAAATTCGTAATTTCTTGTCGTGTTTTGTTATGTCATGTTTCTTTTTTATTCTCATTTTCTTTTCCCTGTATTCGTTATCATCCATATATGTACATCCTTGTTTGTTTCTTCTTGTTTTTTTGTTCTACTTTCTCTCTCTCTCTCCGATGGCGCTACAGCCCATATCGAGCCTTGGCCTCCTCCAACTTTCGCCTCCAGCTCCTCCTGTCCTCAGCGGCTGACTTCCAGTTTGTTATCTGGAGAAGCTGTGCTGCATCTCTCCTTATCTCGTCTTCCCATCTCAGTCTGGGTCTTTCCACTTTTCTCCTTCATCCTGGGTGTCCAGTCATAATTATTTTTGGGACGCGTGTGTCCGGCATTCTCTGTACATGCCCAGCCCATCTCAACCTGAGGAGTCTCATATGGGCTGAGATTTTGGGGGCCTGATATATATCATACAGTTCTTTGTTGTGCCGGATGCGTCACTGTTCCCCCTTTTTCACGGAACCAGATATTCTCCTCAAAACTTTTATTTCAAAGGTATCCAGCATTTCAGCCATCTTTGCCGTCAGTGTCATCGCCTCACATCCATAAGCCAATAACCTTCCTTGTTTTTTTTTGAGCTGTATTGTTAGTGAAACTTAAATTTAAATACCTACGTCAAGTTGTATCCATTTTCTCCCACTGAATTTTAAATTCCTCTCGTCCTAAATGAGTTTTTGAACTGATCAGGATTTACCTGGCAAGAAATAAAATAATAAAATATATATACAATATATACATGATTTACTTCTCTGACTTAATCATATCTACTTCCCTGTTTAATGATAGATGACTACCTATATAAAACTTTATATTTAATGAACTCTACAATTCAGTATTCGCCTATTCGCCATATGCTTTTGATACAACTCAATATATGCCAATGCATAGTGCTGCAACGGCGTAAAACGTCGTTTGCGGTTGGCTGTTATTTTACAATAATGTTCACATGTGAAGTTTAGCAATAACTTCACAAAAATCCAATTTTAAACGTCACTACTTGCTTAATTTTTAGTTTGACCACCAAAAAATTTAAATCACCCCAAGTGCTCCAAACAGGACAGAACAGGATTAGTGCGCACGTGTATCTAATCCAACCTCCGGTCTACCTACCCTAACACTCGAAGGCAACATTTGAGCATACAAATTTACCGCTATAATCTATCCACTGACTAAGTAAGGGTGGACTAACAGATTTGGGGCAGTCCGAGGGGTTATAGTGCGAAGGGTTCACATCCTTCGTACTTAAAATACAGCAATATTTTTGATTATTATAAAAGAAGGAACTCCAGTCCAATTCTTTTATTTTTTTATGAATAACCTTACCTTAAATTACCTTCTTACTTAAAAAACTGCTTATTTATTTATATAGTACTTAGTTTTAATAGTTAAAATAATTGTCAAAGTTTTAATTTTTCAAGATCTCCTGAAAACCACCGTATCCATGGTGGATCGTGTGACGTCATCGCTCTCCAAAAGTTTTATTGTTTTTCAACAGGTGTTGCATTTTTTATGGAAAAATTAAAGGAGGAATGATTTTTAGGTGTTAAAAATCAAGGAGTTTTTTCTTCAAGATTAACTGCTTTTAATATAGAAAAACATTAGGTAAAATTTCCACATCTAATCACTACTGTTAATGTATACAAATACTTTATAATTATTGTTATTTATTGCAAATATATATAACATCGTAAGCTGGACTTCTAAGTTTGTGTTCAGGCGTGACTTTTGCTCTAACGGTGCACATATCACATATCCATTCTCGTTTCAATTGTACTTGCCCAATAACACTGTCACCGTAAGGTGTTCTGGCGGAACTGGGAATAGAAGAGAATATATATAAATCAAACAGGCCAAATGCATATAACCTCAAACAGGCCAAAATATTTTTTTACAGCTAACTACGACTTTCAAAAATAAGTATTAAGAGGATTTAACTTAGTAGCTTTTTATTATTATTTATATTTATTATACTAAATTCGGCGCTTACATACTCTATATATTATTTAGTGCATATTATATTTGAAAAACATGACGTTTCGGTATCAACCACTGGCAAATTATCAGATTGTCCATAAATATAGCCCTTTTTCCGACATTATTTTAATTTTTGAGGGCCTAAATAATGTTTCAATTTACGCAACAACTATTATATATATATATATATATATATCTAAATCTATTATGTAAATAAACCAATAACATTCAATTGTATAAAATGTTGATCATTTCATATAACTTCAATTGTTAATGGAGAGCAGTGACGTCACCACTAACAAAACAGTAATACCAACTTGACAGTGTGTTTTAATGAAAAGATTAAAAATTGACTTTTTCATCATTTGTTTTAAAATTCTACGTTAAATATTATTTACTAAAACTTATATATTGAGAATTAGCGTTTATTGTTCTTTATGAACATATTTTTTAAAGCCATAATATTTTTCACTGGAGTTCTTTATTAACAATATAATAAAATCATTGGTAAAATTAATGGACATTTTTGAAGTGACAAATATCTTCAACGCTATGTTTTCATTGTTATCTGTGATCTGGGTGATATTTTTCGTCTTAAAACTAATCACTATAAATGTTGTATATTCTATCACTTTTATTCTTCCAGACATAAATATGTAGACCTATGTACCCATATAACTTCTACGCTTCTACTATTTTGTTTTGTAGAATCTCTTAAATTCAATTATATGCGTGAGGATTCTAATTTTCTGTTCACATTTTTATTTACGTATTTATATATTTTGTTCTGTGTTTTTGTTGCAACCTTTTTTGTCATTTTCTTTACATTTTCCTTTATTGTTTTAATTTGTAAGTATTAACTTTGATATAAATAGCCTGTGAAATTTTATTAGAAAACCCCATTAGGGCGTTTAATAAATAAATAAATTTTTGATTTGACAATTTCGAGGTGAAGGCCACATCTTTGGGAGAAACTGATGAGAGATAACAGGAGACTAAGAGCAGTGGCATCTCCAGGACTCTTTTCAGGACGTATGATAGCGTAGCAAAGAGATTCAGTAGGTCACAATGTTTCCTCCGTGGTCCCAAAAACTTAAAAATATTTAATGAAAAAATATTTTTTAAATGCTGCGTGGTCACTGTGAATCAGAGGTCACCGGGTAGATTAGATTCTTGTAACCAAGTCGGTAAGGGTTCAACCCACTTACTCACTGAATGTACAAAGCAAATTTCATAGAAACATATACACTCAAACTATCGATCTTATATACTAGACACATACCACTGGGATAAATACAATACCAGTGCCTACACCTGATCTCTGTTTGCATGGCACAGCCAAATATTTTCCAATTATAGACTTGTTTACTTTCCGGCCCGATCGCTTCAAGACCTCTTCATAACTTCAAATACGCCGGTCGAATATGGATTTAATTTGGCTTGCCGATTTATCCTTTCAGTTTTAAAGTTTCGGTGAAATTTTATGAAATTTAGGAATGCTTCCGATTTTTATTACACAAGCTCTACAGGACGCTTAGCTTACAGGAAGCCCTGAGGAGAAAAAATCCCCCGGGACCTATTTAATCTTTGGGGATGCTGTGTCAAGGGTCTTTATATTAAAAGGAAGGAGAGGACGTTCTGGGAAGGAGAAGGTTATGAGGGGTGGGTCGGAAATTGGGGTCAATGTATAAATCCATAGTTTGACCTATGTCGGTTATCCGAAAAATGGTTCCCGGGGCAGCGGTACCATGTAAATGTGTATTAAATGTTCCAATATATTTCTTATTTTTAAGGATAATATCGTTTAGTTGTTTGTATTGTTGTTACATTTAGGAACTATGATATATAATCTTTATTCACTTAAATTGATTTGTATAACTCTAATAACTATCAATATCATAATTAATCTATTATTGTAAATTATTATTATTAAAACATTCAGAAACTTCAGATTTAATTTAATTTGTATAATTTAGTAAATTATAATTCAATTTATCAACGTATGGTTAACTTTATTTATGTAACTTATAAATAAATTATTATTTATCTGTAACCTACATTTTCATAAATTCATTGTTATATTATGCGTAAACTTCATTATCATCAATTATAATATTATCTGTGAACTTCGTTAACATAAATAAATTGTTATAATATCTGTAAACTTCATTACTATCAATTATTACTTTATTATCATTATTTTTATTATCATAATTATATTATCAGTTACTTCATTACCATAAATTATAATATTTGTAAACTTCACCCGCTATAACACAGGTACATCCCCAGCATGGCGGATGAAATAACACAATATCTATATTGTGTACAAAATTCTTTTAATAAATAAATAAATAAAACAATAACCCTGACGAAGAAATCATCGGTTTCGAAACATGTAGGTAATTGTGATTAAATAATAGTGGTTGATACAAAGTTATTTGTTTCATTTAAATAAAATATAAATTATTACATTTAATTTGCGAAGATTGAAGACAAAAGTTATTATTGAGTTTTGTCCTCAGTATTTTGGCCACAAAATCTAATTTAATGTTCGTATGAAAAAGACCGCATAGCCGTTCCCTTAAACTTGACCAAACCCAAATATCACCGCCAGTATAAATACACACTTTATTCATATGTAAACAACATGAATAATGTATGTTTTTAATCCCAAAAATGCCTTGCGGCCGAAGTTTTAATCCGGTAAGTCAAGTCAATTTCAACCCAAAGGTTAACATCTAACTAAAAGCAAAATTCAAATGATCACATAATCTCCCTTAGCCCAGGTTTCCACCCACGAAAGGAGAAAAACAAATCAAAGTCAGAGAGAAGGGTCCGCCCTCGATTTCCACATCCAGTATTTCATTTTTGTTCAATAGATTTATTTTAAACACACATTTAGCTTAAGCCCGGGCTCAATATATCCCCGGGTTTTGTCCTTTCAGGTGATCAGTCTTAAATAAATAGTTGTATTATTGTACCCAAGGTTTTAACAAAATTAAGCTGGGCTTAAGTCCTCTTCTTCATCGAGTAAATTACTTCAACATGTCAAAACAAAGGTATTGTATGTAGTACTTTCTAGAACATACAATACCTTTGTGCGGGTTTCAAATTTAATTTAATAAACGTTTTATGAACCTTAAATGTCAAAGGAACTCGCATTTCATACGACGATCCCGTTATTTTGTTAATGTCCTTAAATTTAGTAGATACTTCGCATTTTCGTGCGGTCGGAAAACATAATATGTACGGAACGGTTGATGGTTAAATACATACATTTTTGTCAGCACATACATACTAAGTACCTACATACTCGTAAACGAATTCTCCAGTTTATTCAAAGCGTTTATTGAAGTGGGACTTTAGTGTGGATATTGCAAAAGATCTTTGAGTTTGTTTATAATTTATAACTTTTCATAATTTATAATTTCCTATGCTTTTTATGTTGTGAGAATCATAATTAGAATTAGAAGCACGTCATTGCATACTCGAACTCTTTGATAAATAATCCTCCCATTCACTTTATCATATAAACAAAATTGTCATAAGAAAATGAAAATATTAGACAAAAATTTTATGATTACTTGTACCCAAATCTTATGATGCATTTTTATAAAAACGCGTTCGAGTGGAGAAATATATCGAAGAAGGTATTTTAATCTTTGTATTTCATGAATCGATGAGTTTATTTTTTTTTTCTTTAAGGCCCTAATACAATATCATTTTAAATTTCACTGGTAGAAAATTTTAAAATAGATTAAGTAGCTTTATTATCTACTAATTTCTTCAATCTTTGCAAATACACTTTGTGGCATCATTTTATTCAAATGGAACAAATTACTTTTGTGTTTTTTATTTATTACTAATTAATTAAATATAAGTTGCTTTATTACTACGAAAACGTTATTTAGTTACTTTATTGCTCTTAGAATCTAGTACTGGACTGCAATTCTGTTAATTATGTAAATGGCACCTGTTCATTCTGTATTAATTTTTATAAATAACAGCAAGTACCTAACTAATATAAACTAAAATACCAGGCAATTTGACTGTCCTACAACGGGAAACCTTCCTAGTTTTACAATCAAAACTTCCTTACAATGTGTACGTATTTGTATCAAACAAATAAATATGTTAAATACTTAATTCCTGGGTATATTACTAAAATACAATTGCCATTTCGAATGTTGTCACGATCTCCATCCGTATAGCAGAGCGAAATCAGATCTAAGAGTTGAAATTCAGAATACTTCTCTAAAACATATATTTATGTACCATACGAAGTTTGTTAAAAAAATATCAATTTTTTTTAAATTTCACGAGTTTCATACATTCAATTTTCGAAAAAAATATGCTATGTTATTAGACACATGTCCTCAACATAATGTTGACATTATCAGCCATTTCTCATATTAAGTTTAATTTTGACAGACGTAAGGGTTAAGTAAGTTTATTTTTTCTATCGAAAAAAATAAACCAAAAAACTCTATTATTTTCTGTGAAAAATAAAATTAAATGCTCCAACGCCTTTAAGATGTTGAATGTAGCATGAGAAAAAAAAATGTAAGTCCATTACAGAAAGCCGAGAAGATGTTAACGATGACGATGCCCACCCTGGACGCAGCAGCACGCCAACGCCGACGAGAACGTTGAAGCAGTGAATAAAATTGTTATGGACAATCGTCGAATCACTATTAGAGAAGTTGCTGAGGATGTCGACATATCGGTTGGGTCCTATCATCAATTTTTTTGAAGCAATATGAATAAAATGCCCGAAGTTGTAAAGCGGTAATGCATCTGCTCACACATTGTTGCTTGTTGGTGATTTTCTGTTCCCAAAACTGAAACCATGAACCGACGCAGATTTGCTACGATTGAGGAGATAAAGACCGCATCTCCATAAGAGCTCAAGGCCATACCTAAAAGAGCTTATCAGCAGTGCTTCGAGGATTGGAATCGCTGGCACAAGTGAATTATATCTGAGGGGGATTACTTTGAAGGGAACAAAAAAGATATTGATAAATTAATAAATATTTCTCAAGAAAAATAAAAAATCACTTTATTTTTTAAACAAACCTCGTACAACAAAAGAAACTCAATAAACGCATATTTCTTCCCATCTTGATAACTGGATAATTCATGGAGTACCGTTTTTATTTTATTAGCACCATTATTTCCATTATCCCCATCATTACCAAACCTCGTCCTTTTTCATTCCCACAACTTTATCTCCTTCCTTTCCATAAAAAACCCTCTACACAGCATCACATAAGAAGACATAGGCCCTTAGAGAAATTATTTTCGTCAGGGCCTACTCTGTGTGGGGCTAATTTAAAAAATATATAAATAACAATTTTATGAAAAATACTTATAACCTTTATAATATACGTATATAAGTTCTAGTAAACCTTTCTAATTTACCTACTACCTAACTACATCGGCATTTTATTTATCATTTATTTATTTTATACTACTTTTATTTTGTTTTAGATTCAGTTTTATAATTTAATTTTTTGCTTGTGTTTGAATTGTTTGTAATGCTTATTTAGATGTACTTTGCTTTTTAATTTTATTTTTTGCTTTGGTGTGAATTGTGTGTAATGTTGATTTAGATGTACTTTATTAATAAATAAAAAATAAATAACATGTTAAAGCCCAGCAGGGCGCGAAATACAAATAAATAAATACTATAATAAATACCTACTGTACATATATTTGAAACTTAAAGTATTTTTTTCAAATACATAACTTAGTTAATAAACTATTTCAGAAATTCATCACGGCTACAAAATAATTACATACGTTTCTTTTGTGTTTGTAATAGCAATTTTTTTTAAGGTTTTAAAACAATATTTTCCTACTGAAATCCATTAGGGGGTGGTAAATTAGGCCATTGGCCAAGTTGTCACTCCCGGCGCGGGCGGCTCCGCCCAAACAGTGGATTGTCTCGCATGAAAAATGACGCCGCTGTGAAATGACGTTTATTGGCTCAGGACGCGACGCGCCGGAAAATTGGAAAGCAGTTTAGGCAAATAGATTTCTCAACCCCCGGGGCTGTTTTCAGGGGAGGGCCGCCACTGTCTGGGGTAGCAGGGATGAGTGTGTGCGCGAAAGAATCGAATTATCCGTATTTATGAAAATTTACAGATACATTAATTAAGTTTGTTTGCGGTCAGGTTCACTAACCAGGGGCGTGACGTTCACGGTCCATAGGACAAATTACGAATTGAGGTTAAAAATGTATTTAAGTTTATTTAGGAAACAGTTGTATTCATTGAACATAAAAAAATAATGAATATAATATAAACCAGTTAAGTTAAGTTTATTTAGGAAACAATTGTCGTTGTATATAAAATCATTGAACATAAAATAGTGAATATTATATAAACCAGATGAGTTAAGTTTATTTAGGTAACATACATAGTTGTTGTACATAAAATCAAAGAACATAAAATAGTGAATATAATATTAACCAGTTCATTTATGTTTATTTAGGAAACATACAGTTGTTGTATATAAAATTATTAAACATAAAATAGTGAATATAATATAAACCAGTTAAGTTAAGTTACGTTTTTAGATTTTCACGGCCAAAAGCATTTTCGTTGTTAGTTTTTTGGGTGTTATGCCGTCACATCGTCGGATCTGCCGGATCTGCCCTGATGATGGACACTGCAATGCTGTCCGAAACGTCGGCTAAAGAAGGAGGTAGCGCAACACGGCATAACACCCCAGTTAAGTTAAGTTTATTTAGGAAACATACAGTTGTTGTATATAAAATCATTGAACATAAAATAGTGAATATAATATAAACCAGTTAAGTTAAGTTTATTTGTAAACATACAGTTGTTGTATATAAAATCATTGAACATAAAATAGTGAATATAATATAAACCAGTTAAGTTAAGTTTATTTAGGAAATATATAGTGGTTGTACATAAAATCATTGGACATAAAATAGTGAATATAATATGAACCATTTAAGTTAAGTTTATTTAGGAAACATACAGTTGTTGTATATAAAATATTGAACATAAAGTAGTGAATATAATATAAACCAGTTATGGTAAGTTTATTTAGGAAACATACAGTTGTTGTACATAAAATCATTGGACATAAAATAGTGAATATAATATAAACCAGTTAAGTTCCATTTATAATATTTTGTATTATAAATAATGGTTTTGATTTAAGTACATTGTTAGGTTAATTTGATATTTAACTATTTAAGGATACAGTGGAAAATGTCAATATCGCTTAAGGCTTTATAAGATTTGCAGATACGCCCGAGCAAGGAGTTTTGTAAGTTTTTTAATTTGAAATGTTGTATATAAAGAAGGTATTCGATCTAGTATTGCGTTCAGGGCAACGAAATACAATCTTTTCTAACAGGGCTGGGGAGTCAATAAGGCAGTCACTTATCACGTTGTAAACATTGCTTTATTATAATTGTTGTATTTTTTAAATCTATAAATTATGTTGAATGTGGAAATAGGAAAATAAATTGAATTATTCGGTAAGAGACAAGAATAATGTTATATTCAATTTCATAGAGTAATGACTGCCATTCAATAACTAAATAAAATACGCTAAAGGCTTGTTCGCATTGGGCAAGTAGTTTAGTCGAGAAGCGAGTAACTCGCCACTTGACTGACCAAATTGCTACTACTAAATACTTAAATTATGGTTTTCGGACATGTTAAGTAACTAAAATACTCGCTACTACACTAAATACTCTCAGTATCGCCCTGATGTAAGACCACCATTTAGAATTGAAACTTTGTTTTAAATGGCTTTTGCCGTGTTTGGTGACCAAATTTGAATAGCCGGGTACTTCCCCATCTTCTTCCCCTCTCTATTACCTTCAGCCTCACAACATACCATATTTGGGGATGCCATACTCTCGCTGGCTTCCAGATTTCACGTACGCGCCGCGTGCATCTTTCGTCGCGAGTCTCAATGCCAGCCTAAAAGCTTCGAGACTCGCGATGAAAGCCACCTGCAGCTGCTAGAACCGTTGTGGCTCCATCCACCAAGGCGCCCGCTTATATATAAAACGTAACTTGGAGCCTGATTTAGCGTAGCGCAAAATTTCCAAAACGTTTAGTAAAATTTTAATAAAAAGCTCTAAGTATGTTAGAACAAGATCATTTTTACAATAAGTGCCTCCGCTGAACTAAAAAAAACTAATTTGCAACACTCACTATCTTATGTATGTCAATATGATGGCCCGCACACTACGCAGTTTCTCAAAAACCCATTGTCAATGGTAACGAAAGCAGTGACTCGCGACTTGCACTGCTAGTTTTTTTTTTATTTTTTTTTTTATTTTTATTTAGATGTATGCACATTTTTTTCATTCTAGTAAGAAAATACGATAATACAATTTAATAAATACAGTTTAAGAAATACAAATTAAAAAATACAATTTAAGAGATTAATTTAAGAAATACAGTTAACTCCAATTTAAGAAATACAGTATAATATTTGTAATCTAATCAAAGATTGTTTTTAACATATATAGCACATGTTCTACGAAAAGTGCTAAGGTTTGAGGCTTCCTTAACGGCATTCGGTAGGTTATTATACAGTTTTTGTCCTTTATAAAACACGCTATTTTGGGTGCACGAAAGCTTAGTTTTGGGAAGTCTAAAATCTCTGCATCTTCTCGTAGGATAATTATGAACATTTTCGTGATACATAATATTACTTTTCAGATAACTTAGTTGCTACGATGACAACTGATTATTCTTCGTCTATGGTTAAACAAGCTGAGATAATAATTGAAATCGTAAATTAGAGTAGGAAGTTTGCAGAAGTTTGGTTAGAAACCATGGCAACTAGCAAGTTTATTTTGGTTTCAGTTTCTTCAGCGAGCTGATGGTATTCTGAATTTAAATCAGATCAAAGACCAAAGACCATAAAGTCTAGTCTATTACTAACAATGTTAGTCAAACCTTGAGCCTACAAGTACCTACCTAATAACAATAGTTCCTGTATACCAACTGCAGCGCCGTTCTTTGCACATCTGAAAGGCAAATAAAATTAACGATCTGTTTAATGGCGTATGCTAGATTAACTCAAATTTACTCTACGGGAATTTAAGGAGATAGTAAAGCATGCTTTTGCGATTACGTAGGTACGTTAACGAGGTTTTTTATGAATATATACTGCACAAGAGTCACAAAACTGCCCGTATGCTATTGCATCCCCTATTGGAATAGGGCTTGTAGTGTGTAATAAGGATCTGGTTAGGGGACATACATTAATTAAGTGAGCTGTTTTTTTTTTTAAATAGGCTCCTTCCCCCCTTGGTGAGATTAAGTCAGATTTGGTTGGACCCCCCCCCCCCCCTCCCTCTCACATGAGATTTTTCATAGTTTTGAAAAATGTTTTTTACAATAGTCATTTTTTCAGCGGGCAAAATGGGACACTTCAACAGAAGTAAAACAAATTTAAAAAACTCGACAAAGTAATATTTCAACACCCAAGTTATGATTTTTTTAATTTCGTAACTTAACTTAACATAAACTATTTAACAAATTTTTTTTCATCACTTTTAATGACTTTTCAAAGGAGGTGTTGAATTTGCAGGTTTCTGAGTTGTCCGGTCATCCTAAAAATACGATTATTCACGAATTCGATATTTCAGAAAATTCGGTATTCCATTGATTGTTTATTTCATCTGAATGGCCAACCTAACCTTCCACTTTTCCATGTGTCAATGTGCCTAGGAGTGACGGACGTATGAATCTATCCCTCCCACTGTGGTGCTAGGCGATCTAGCCCTCTACGCTGTATGCGATCAAACGAATCCACCGTCAAGTCCTAGACAAACCTCACATCATAAACCCGGGCACCCCTGCTTAGTCACCAAACGTAGTGAACCACTTGGGGCGACCTAGAGCAGGGGTATTGGTTATCCAATAAATGGTTCCAGGGGCAGGAGCAATCATACCTGCCTTCTAAATATAAAACATATTATAAGCATTATTATCTTTACTAAAAGATAAGATATTTATAGTGAATATATATATATATATATATTTTTAAAGACAACAAAAAATTAATCATACATAGAAAAAAAAACGTCCAGAGAAAATCAGAGAGAAAATATGGATCAGTTCAAAAAGTCTTTTTCGCATAACCATTTTTTCGCATAACACTTTTTCTCCTCCTGAAAATTTATATATATATTTTTTTTTTTAAATTTTGGTAACATGTTCTAAATTTTAGGGACATTGTATAAGGGTACTTTTACCGTATTTATTTTGATATCTGAAAGCAACAAGACCACCGTTTGCGGTTAGTCTTGTATTATGGGCATGTTTCACTGTGATTTTTGTTATTGTTATTGTTTTGTTATTTCGTTATCAGCTGATCACAAATAATTGATCATAAAACAATTTAAAACTTTTTAAACTTAATTTAATTACGATTATCCGGTTTCGGCCTAGTAAGGCCATCTTCAGACTGGTACATTTATTTCTTAAACTATCGTTATTTTTTTTTTTTTTTTATACATAAAATTTGGGGAAGGGAGCTTAACAGAGTCGGTTTACACGGATTTTAATAAAATTAGAGGGATTTTTCATATTTGTTGCTATGTCGTGTTTAACGACTAAAATTCCAGTTATTAGGTTATTATTAATAATTACCTCGGGTTTATGGATTACTTTAATATTTATTTTCGGAATACCTAACATGAATTATCACCAACCATTTTACTGTGTGAAGATGACCTTAATAGACTTAAACAGGTTACTGTCAGAAATAAATTAAGTGTAAAAAGATTAATATCTTTATATATAAAAATCTTGCGTCACAATGTTCCTCCAAGGTAAACTTCGAAAAAAAATCGATTTTGATGAAATTTTGCTTCTGTGTGTAGTTTGGTAAACTTAAAAGATAGGAGAGTTTTTATATCGATTATTCACCTCTACATTTATTATGTGATTATGGGACAATTATTTGAAATTATTTGTGAGTTCCATAAGTTTCTGACAGATGGCGGTGTGAGTTAATTTATTGACACAACACTTGGTTATCTAGGTTAGGTAACCATCAAGTTGATGGCGTTGTGTTTCTTTAGCCACAGCAAAGCGTGGGCGGGTCAGCTATGTTATAATATATTATTATAATGGATTTCTACCAAGAATTGACAGTATCCAAAATAGAATTATTGAAATGTAAATAGTTCGTCGTTTTGATGGTCATCAAATTAGCTGATCGGGAATTAAGTCATGTATTCGCTGAAAAACAATGTTTCGGATACACAGTTTCAAAAAAAAACGTTGATGTTTACAGAAACAATGTTTCGGAGATCTTGCCGTCCACATAAATTAGTTGTTTCGAATATAGATATAATATAAATTAATGTTTACGAGTGTTTGAACGATACTCAGCAACTTTTGTTGCGAAACTAATTTGTTTCTGAGTCTTCCATCACCAGTGGGGAGCACAGAAACATAGTCGGAAACATACAGTGCTTACTGCAACAGTTCTAACTGTTTCAAAAACATATATGAATTGATTTTAGAAACACGTAGATTTGTATCTGAAACGGTGTTTATAAACAATCGTTTCTCGGTGAATACATGGCTTTAGTTACCCAAGTAGTAGTGTCACCAGCAGTGAATGAGTTAAGCTTCCGATGTGGGAATATCAGTTACAATATAATTTGCTGCGCATTTGTTGCAGGCTAAGCGGATTAAACCAAGCATACAACTTATTATGCACATCATGTTAATAATATTACGTCAGTAGTTCTTAGAGGGGTACGGGCATTGCATACAATACAAACACAAAGCCAGCCACTGGATTTCAATATAATGAGATGTTAGCACTGGTACAATTTCAAGCACGGTTTCCAAAGCAAGAAAAGTTTTGATTTCTTATAAAATTAGATAGATTATTATTGATTTTTCGGCTATTTAAATCGGTGTACCTACCACATAATCATTTGACGGGGTCCGTGGTCGTGGGGTGGATCCGGAGGTCGTAGGTTGAAAAAAAAGATTTGTTCATTCAAAACGCCTTGCCTTGATGTAAGACCACCGTTCAGAATTGAAAGCTGGTTGAAATGGCTTTAGCCGTGTTTGGTGACTATATATGAATATCCAGATACTTCTCCAGCATCGACTTCCTCATCCCCTTCCCCTCTCCAACTTATCATCACCCTCACAACTTACCCTAATTGGGGATGCCATAGTACCACTGGCCACAGGCGGTTGCGAGCAGTTGGGACTGTTGTGCGGTATTCACATTTAAAAAAATCAAATATATATGAAGCTAATTTTCGATTTATTTTTGATGCGTCCGACAGGCTCACAGCAAAGTTAAAAGAAATTTACATTTCACTTTCTTAACTTAAATACAAAGTAGTAAAATCAATTTTGTTCTATCAACTTGGGGTTAAATAGTTTTTTTTTAATATAATTATACTTTTCTCCATTTTTAGGGTGTCTGGGAACAGATTATATATTTGAACACCCTCGTGGCTAATGCTTCTCTTGCCACTTTCCGTCTTAGCATGTACAATTTATTATTTTGTCTAATATAATGCCCGTGAATTTGTGACGTTTTTATAAATGTTGTATAAGCCCATTTTGTATTTTGTAGATCAAAAGGTAAGTGTTATATTCGTACAAGATTCTTACTTTCATAATTAAATAATTGGTAATTTAAAATATTTGAGTTTTTTAATCAACAAAACTATTTATTCATATTCATATTGCTGGTGTAAGTGCGCAAACAATTATTTTTTCTTAATATTTCAAAGCATAATTTGTAAAAAACTTTTACAAGAAAAATAATTATAAGCGCGCCATCTATGAAAGAGCAGAATATGAATTATTTTTAAAAACTTACGTACGTAATCTACTACTTGTCTTTTAATTATAAAAAAATATATAAGAATAATATTCAGTGGCAGTGGTAGTTTGTATAGTATTTGTATGTAAACGAGTATGGTGATCATTAAATGAACTAGCAGCGTAGGTGTTGGTTTCGTTTGAATTTTCGTTAAATATTGAATTTCAGCGTTTGCGCTAAATTTCCTGCTTTTAATGAACGGTTAAAGCGTAAATATCATATACCTAGAACTGGGTGGCCAAAAGGCTGCAGACCGATTTTATATATGGCGAATTTAATAACTATTTATTTATTTATCAATTAGTTTATTTTAAAAGGGTGTTCGTCATCTCGTCATCTGTAACACCATTTGATGAAAACACGGTTACAAATAAAACAAATAATATCGGATTAGCGTGTGTATATAAATGTTTATACAGGGTGTCCGGGGATAAAGTACATTAACTTTTAAATGGTGATTCTACATATACTGATATGTAATAAGTAACTTATTTCGATATTCCGACTTTCAACGGTACTTTTTTGATAAAAACATAAAATTAATGTGGCGTGTGCGGCCAGCACTATTATTTTCGCTGTTACGATACGGGCCAATCTGACGTCGCCACAACGCGCCCGCTAGGTAAGTTTGTACCTTACACTAAGGATTTTGAATATGTCTTTATGTATGTGGAAAAAGAAATTAATTTCGGAAAAAGTTGTTAATCTTTTTTATTCCTACCACCATGTAGAATCACCTCCCGAAGTAAATGTATATGGGCAGGGTTATCGAAAAATGTGTTCGTGATTTGAAATGGAATGATTAACGCCCTTCGTTCATGGAGCTACTTACAAGCGACTTAATCGCCGCTACCCTCTCCCTGTTATACTATTTCGCTAGTGCTGCGCGTAGCGGCGTTTACAAGCACTAATAATAGTAAGGGAGGTACAGACGACCGGCGATCGCGTCGCTTGAAAGTAGCCCCATGGAAGAACGGCGTAAGTGTGTACTTGTTAAAGATATGCTATTTATGTATAGGCCAAAAATGCAAAAAATAATCTTTTTTAGGTTATTATACAAAAAGGAACTCCAGAGAAAAATATTATGATTTCAAACATATAGGTCAACAAACGCAGATTCTGAAAATGTTAGTTATTAATTTTGAGTGAAAAAAATAACTTGTTGTTTATAAATGATTCTCTTCAAAATGCACTGCTTGTAGCTATTTTTTTTGTTTGTTTTGTTTTTACTTGATTTGCTCGAAGTTCAAAGTTCGAAGTTTCAAATAATCAAAATAGCGATTTGTTTTTCTGTTAAATAAGCATTATTAGAAATAACCAACAAAATCACTTCATCTTAGCGGGTTTTAAATTCTGGTATCGTAAGAAAAACTTTTTGAAAACAATTGGCAATTTTTTTAATGTACACTGTGACGATTTACTGATGGATTTGAAAAGTTGAAGACTCTTAATTGCAGATATTTTTTTACCTTTTTTTATAGAAATACCGCAAAGAGTCCCGACGCTCCCGTCTGGAGCCAGTGACACTATGGCATCCCCAATTGGGGTATGTCGTGAGGCTAAAGGTAGTGGGAAGGGGAAGGTGTTGAGTAAGAGAAAGGTGTTGTGTACCTGGCTATTCAGATTTGGTCACCAAACACGGCCATTTAAAGCAACGTTTCAATTCTGAATGGTGGTCTTACACCAGGGCGATACTAATATTTTCCACTCTGGAACGTGTCGCAAACACACTATATATTATTTTCAATTAATTAATTGTGAAACAACACAAATTAATCAAATAAAATTTATTTGCGCGCGCCGGGTTCGAACCCGCGACCTTCGGATTGGGAGTCCGGAGTCTTTACATCTGGACCACGCCGGCCGTCGGCGTGACTGCTATTGTGATCTGTAGATGTTATATAAAAATTAAAAAATATATTTAATTACTCAGAAACTTTCACGTTTAGAAAGTAAGTGTACTA
The DNA here is from genome assembly GCA_951813805.1 of Limnephilus auricula. Lineage (NCBI taxonomy): Eukaryota > Metazoa > Arthropoda > Insecta > Trichoptera > Limnephilidae > Limnephilus > Limnephilus auricula. The sequence continues at coordinate 4,965,708 of OX638397.1, forward strand.
GATTTTTATATTTTTTTCGATACGTGTATTTGAAAAAATAATTATGTAATATTGTTGATACACCTGTTGACTATTTTTCCGCATACTTACCATCTGGTTCAATGCATGTGGTGAGCCGTGGCACAAGATTCCTTATGTCTCTTATATTCCTTAGTCCTCCTCGGAGAACTCTCGCGCCTTCCCTCACTTCAGATCCTCTTTCTGCACCTGCTTGTCGATTGAAAATTTAATTCCACCCATGTATGCCATCAGGGGGGGGGGAAATATGATAATCTAAACTAAATGAGTCCAAGAGCACCTTAATGGCTAAGGGTGTGTGAGGACGGTCGTTGTCTTGCAACAAGCACACTCCTCTTGTCAGCATTCCCTTACCTTTGTTTTGAATGCTCCTTTTTGAGTGTTTTATAGTCTCACAATACCGTTGTGCATTGACGGTTCCCCCTGAGGCAGAAATTTGACTAAAATGATATCTCTTCAGTCCTAAAACACTGAGGTCATGATTTTTTTACGCAGATTAAGTAGGAATCTGGAGGTCAATGTGTTCAGGAGTGACGGATGTAGGATTTCTTAAATTTATTTATTATATGTATTTTTTTGTATGTATTATATGGGATTATATGTATTTTTTTTATATGGGATTTTTCAATGCCTGTCTCACTAGGATATACCAGTATCGAGACAGAAGTAGTTCCTCCAATGGCAGTGCAAGGTAGAGAGACCGACATGGTCCGCCTGGAGAGGTCAAAAGACCTCCCTCAACCAGTCTCTTTCGATCCGGCGAGAAACACAATAGGTAGATCTAGACAAACCTCACACCATGAACTCGGGCACGCCTGCGTAACTAATCACTTGGGGTGACCTATGCAAAGGTGTTGGTTATCCAGTAAATGATCTTGTGTAAATTTGCGACATCAGTTTTCTGCCGAATCGGTTTATACCACAGTTCTAGGTGGATATGTTATATTCAGTGGAAGGAGAAATTATTGTCCTACTTCTGAGAAAATATTGTTCCACGTAAGTCGCATTTCTTAATAAGACTTTTCCGTTCACACGATACCAGCCCACCACCGACGTATTATTGTGAAACCATGTAAATAAATTTAATGATCCTCCGTCGCAAGTCAACCGACAGCCTCCACCGCTGCACGAGGAAAGAGTATGGATCGGGTACTAGAGGGCAGAGGGGGAAAAGGCGGCCTCTTCTATTATTATTGAAAATTTGATTCTCGGGAACTCAATATACCACAAGTCATATTTAAACCGCCCTCAACTTCTAAACAATGTTCATCGTTAAAATTATTGCCACCTATTTGAAGAATGCCAAGTTTTAGATTTAAAAAATGGGTATATATTAATACCTTCTAAATTAAGAAAAAAACGTCACAGAAAATGGCCAGTTTTAATTTTATATTTTAAAAATAAATCTGGCGATATTTTGTATGTATAACCAAAGTTTAAGAAATATTTATACTAGTCTGAAGATGCCCTTAATAGACTAAAAATGGTTACAGTCAGAAATAAATTAGGTGGAAAAATTTTTTAAACTATTTTAAGTAATATATTATTATAATGGAATTCAATCACAAATTGTCACAAAAATAGAAATGGTAAACTCAATTGTATAAATACCAATACTGCTAAGCAATTTTAAGAATTATCCAATATTAGAGTTTAGAAATTTTCGACAATAAAGCATATTTTTTAGAAAACTTAAATTCAAGCGAATCATGTACGAAAATTATGCAATCTTGTAGTAAAAATTTTAAAAAATACATTTCCATTAGGGACAGTTGAAAACCATTTCAACCTAGAAACCAAAATTAGGGATCTCCCTACAAATAAATAAAGGTTTCAAATGTATAAAAATTAGCGACGTCCAAAAATATTGTGTCCTGAATTCGAATGTATTAAAATATTGTGTACGTAATTCGAACCATTAATGTTCTGTCCGGAAACCGAATGTATTCAAAACCACGGGAACCATTAATGTTGTGTCCGGAAATCGAATGTATTCAAAACTACGGCAACCATTAATGTTGTGTCCTGAAATCGAATGTATTCAAAACTCTGGGAACCATTAATATTCTGTCCGGAAATCGAATGTATTCAAAACTACGGGAACCATTAATGTTGTGTCCGGAAATCGAATGTATTAAAATACTATTTCACTATTTCGATTTACCATTGTATTGTGTTTATTATTGTCAAAATGTTATAATTTAAATAAATACATGAAAATTATCATTATTCAAAATTGTGATATTGCGTCGTGAATTGTAATGATTTTAATAATATTGTATTTACTTTTGAACGGCGTGTTCTACCGTTTTTTAAATTACGACGTTAATATTGTTTTCTAAATTTAAAATGATTTATTAACTTTCACCTTGGAAACTGCTTGCGGTCTATCCCCTTTTAGAACTAAAGCTATTACACAGCTGGACCCAAAAGTGCGGGTCGCATGAGCGTGTATCAATTTATTTTGCCAATTTTTCTATTTGCATTTCGTAACCGCAAGCCAATATAAAATTGATATATTAAGTATTATGCAAAGTGATGGAAATAGGGGTTACTTTTCGCATAGCCGAAACGAGGGGAAAATGCGAGGGAGTGGGATTCATCATATGAATTATGATGACATTACGGCATATTTTATTTTCCTGACGTCATTACTCTAATGTTGCGTGAGATGTAATAAATATTTATTTATATTTATATTAAGTTCTTCCGCGTAGCCAAAGTGATATAGGCATATTATGGAAATTATATGATCACATTAAAGTAAGGGACCGTAATGTGTTATTCAGTATGTATTCTTACGTCGTAACTTAGCAATTTAGCTTTCTGGAGGAGATATAAACTGGAGAGGCTTTTACGAGTGTAGATTTCTAGGTACCTACATATTATTTAGGTGAAGAATCAACAATAAAGAATGTAGACTATATTTTTATATTCATTTGTTTCGGAAAGATCATTCGAACTGTAAGTTTTGCATCAAATTTTCAATTTTCACAACATTATTCGTGTGGAGTTTCTAGGGCAGTGCAATTATTCACAGAATTTGAACAATTCTTAAAATTTCATAGTTAACCACTGGAGCGATTTCGGTCCAAATTTGGACAGCTTTTATTTTACTGCGATTGATATCGGCCCAAAATTGGACCACATTTAACGAACATAAAAATATGGGTCAAACTGTGAAATCTAGTTGTTTATTTATTTATTTGCTTTAAACCGCCGTAAACAGTTCATTTGTTTGCATACTAATATTTTAAGAAATTATACGTATCAATTAATTCTAATGGATAAATCGAAAACCGAACACCCATCGCTCGAGTGATTAATTGTCATATTCAGTGTAGGTCCTACTCAAGTTTCGTTATCATAATAATAATATTAATTGGATAATTTGTAGAGCGCTGTTTTTGTGAGAAATCACCTCAAGAGCATATCTTTATTGGCCAATTGTTTTACACAACTGAACTAATAGTAGATCTTGACATTTTATGAATTGTTCTAATTCTGTATAACAACTGACACTTAGAATTGTTTTCGACTCGACTTTTATTTTAAAATTGGTTAATGGTATTATGGACAGCCCCGATTTACTCAGCTTAATTACATACTTCCATATTTATACTAACTAAAACTACTTTTTACTAACCAAAATTATTTTTATAAAAAATAATGTCAGAACTGAGACCTATATTAGGGTCGGCGTAAGCTGGGAGTCAGCATTTGTCGCGCGTGCAGCATTTGTTTTGTAATACGGACTTATATGAAACAGCGTATGCTGAGAGACATACATGCTTCGCACAGGTCCATACATTTCCTGCAAAATCTGTACGCGCGACACATGTCATGCTGACTCCCAGCATACGCCGACGTTTACAGTTAGCAATACATTCGCAGACATTGTAAATTTATTTATCTTGATAAAATATTATTATAATTGATGTTTAATATGAATATAAATGATGGTAATAATTATTTTGAGAGATGTGTTCAACTGCACGGAATATAATAATTGGATAATTTGTAGAGCACTGTTTTTGTGAACAATCTAGTTAATATAGTTGCAAGAACGCTAAAATAGCAGACCTCTTAAATAACTATTAATGTAAACATTATTATTCTTCCGAATCACTCTTGGGTTCTAAATAGTAGTACAAGCATTATCTACGTGATTACTGTTGAAATAAATTATTGTGTATATCATATTATGTATAGAAAAGCCCTAACAAGCGTACAATATTATCAAATATAAAAAAAAACTTTAAAAACTAAAATAAATAATAAAAATAAGAGTAATTAGTTGTTGGTTAACATGACTAATTTGTATGTCGACATCATACGTAATATACTTGCATAATTAATTATGAAATTATCGGTCCTTGAAGCAGCTAAGTGCAATATCTTGTCTGAACAAAGGGTACCTGTATTAAGTCAAGGTATGTTAATTAATTGTTCACATGCTGCCGGTCGCGGTCGGTCGGTAAAGTAGATCCCACCTACCCCTCTAGCGCCCTACTGTATGGAGAACTGATTCTCAACTGAGGTTTAATAAGTTAGAGCGGTGTTTAGCGGGTGAATTTCATAACTTTTAAGCATTTTTATCTCTTGGTCTCCGTTTTCTGTATTCACAGAAACATAATGCATGTTCAGTTGTGGGATATTATTTCTTCTTAATTCCTGAGAGTATCATTCTTGTATTCTCTATAATATAATCCTAATCATTGCGGGAATCCTAATAAGATATGGAATAACTACATGGGGACATTCAACAAAAACAAATCTTCTTTCTGTGCAAAATTTACAATATTCCTAAGTAAAATTATTATTAAACAAAGCTGAATACGAACAAAGACATGATGTATCAAAATCATTACTATATAACTATGTAAATTTATTATCTGTTCGTGCTATAGTGTGGTTCAAAATTGCGAATCAGCATACATCTCAATCTGAATATAATAAAATAGTGGTACATGTTCATAATACAAGACTAACTGCAAACGACGGACTTGTTATTCCCAGATACCTAAATATATACGGTCAAAGAACTCTAGAATACCTCGTACCAATAATTTACAACATGTTATTTAATTCAATAAAAAGCTGTGAATTGACTTTTAGAAGGAAATGTATGCTAAAAAAATTGTTATATGAAAGAATTTTGTTGTCTAACCTCCGTTTTTTCCATGATTATAATCTTTTTTCTTTTTCTTTCTTTCGTTTTTCCTATATGTAAAAATATGTGGATGTATTTATATATAATGTAATAATGTGTATATTTTATGTACCTGTTTAAATTTTCTAAAAAGTAATTGTTAAAAGAACCTGTTGACAAACTGATATAAATCAGTTTAGCTGGACTTAATGTTGAAATATGCAAAAAAAATGTTAAAAATAAATAAATAAAAATCACACTTTCTTATTAGATTACCATTATTCGAAGCCTTACACCTCAATCTGTCTCTTACCGAGGGATGGATGACATTTAGGAAGATAACATAATCTATTCAAATCCTTATACCTACTACCGCATATCATAAAATTTTGATTTTGATTTCCCAAACACATTAATTACAGTACACAAAAACCAGGATTAAGTAATAGAATTTTCAATAACAAATTTTCACAATTATATTCTCTACGTGCAAACTGTATCTAAATTTGTCTTATAAACAATAAACAGTGTTGTATGGTTGTGTATATATTCTACAAAACGTTCATTGTTCAAATTCATTGTCGAGTCTGTCAATTAAGAGTAGAAAAAACACAGAAGGGTGGCACTGTTCTTCAAATGACAAGACTAAAATTAAAACACATGGTGGAAATGTAAAGCTGTGTAACCTACAATTTTGTAATAAAACAAACACATCCCATCCCCATATGCTATTGTAACTATTTTTCTTTGTTTACACTAAAAAATTAAGATACTTCAGTGGAAACCTATTATTGGTTAAATGGTTTACCCATGTTTTATTATACTTTATAAAATGTTATAACTGTTGGTTTTCCAAATAAAATAAAATAAAATAAAACACATCACAGTGGGAAAAATATTGTTTCATTGCAATATAGACACAAACTGGTCTTAAAATTAGAATTGCTTATCCACTAGAGCGACAGAGCAATTTAAAACTTTTCTCGGATTGCTAAAGGAAAATTTTCCGCCCCTATTAATAAAAATCATGCCTCCGAATTTGAATATGAAGACATACAAATTGATTATAGTTCTATATGGCCAATAAATTCACCTAACTTTAGTTTATTATCACACAATTGTAAGATTTATAAAAAAAATATTATGAAATCGAATACTTTAAAACATTTTTAAGAATCTAGAGAATATTTGCCACATTGTGGCAACAAAGCAATCCGAGGCTTTGGAAATAGTGCAATAATATGGCAAAAAGCGTTCGAGTGGATATAGAAAATAATGTATTTTTTTAAATATATTATACCTTTGCAGTTTTGTGTAATACACAATGAAAAATAAAGTAAAATCAAAAGCCGTTTAGAAATAGCTCACATTTATTTAATACTAGCTGAAGTATCCAGCGTTGCCCGTGCTTTAGATCATCCCCCTAAAAAATACACCTTCTGACGAATAAAGCTGAAGTCAAAACTATCTACTAACTAAAGCTTTCGCAAGGTGACTTTTTCTTATTTTGCCTGGAGTTTCGAATTTACCCCCATTTGTTTCGCTCTCCTTGACAATTCACCCAATGGTACTTTCTATTTTACCTGTAAAAAAAATACAACTATGATAGCTAAAAATTTAAATCCATGTAAATAAAATATAATCATACTTAAAACATACAAAAAACTTAAAACATGAAAATATTAAAACAAAGCGCGTTAAAATTGTTATTATTAAAATAAAACTGAAAATATTAATATTTAAAAAAATATATTTTTTAATATTAGTTACGATATTCTACAAATACAAAGTAATTGCTCTTTAATAGAACTGTAAAACAGATTGTAAACATTTCCTTAAATAAAATAAAAAAACATTTTCAAGTGTTTTAAAGCAACAGTTCTCAACAATATAATATTTACTACTCTTAGTTGACAAACTGTACATAATGTTTTGTATTAACAATCGATGCAATCTGTGCAGCGATCTTGAGGCGATTTTTTTACAAAACGGCGCTATCAAACCATCCAAATATTATTTTTGTCACCAGTAAATCCACTCTAAGCAAGTGTATTATATAAGTATAATTAATACAAAACAATACAAGAACAACATGTTAACCTACCAGAGTACCAATGGGAAAATAATTCACCGACTCCTATATCTATATCAGAAGGTTCGGCTCGGTGGAACTCCGATTTGGACCGATAAATCCTACTGATCCCTCTACATAAATATTTTTAAAATCTTTCGTAATCCTACAGGTATTTAAAATGACTGATTTTTGCATTTTTATATATAAATTCTTTGACAAATCTAATAGGTACGCCTAAATTTTTAATGAGAGAGCTAGGTATAATGCCAGTAGCCGAAAAAATAAATGGTAATATTTTTATAGTCTGAGAATGCCAAATTCTTTTAATCTAATTTCCTAAATCTGTATTATTATGTATATTGTTATAATATTTTATTATGAATATTATTTAAAAGTACGTATTACCGTGTTTATACCTATAAATATATATAGATTGACATAGAGATAGAAACAAAGGCAACAAGCTGGCGTAAGCAGTAGTCATAGTGCGTAGGTAGATTATTAATAGTTGAGAACTTGTCCCGAGTGACCTACATATTAGCGGTTTTTCTAAAGTTATTTTATTATTTCAGTTTTATGAAACAACTTGCCCATGGGGATATAATACCAGAACTTGATTAGAACTATCACAGAACTTGAATATTAGCTTTAAAATCTGATGAAGTGTTAAATTCTCTGAAACATTTTCTCTAACCACTGGAGCGCTTTTTGCCACATTATGGCACTATTTGCAAAAACACGGATTGCTTTGTTGACAAAATGTGGCAATTTTTTTAAATTTTTATTAAAGCGACTATATAATATATTGTACATTCAAAATATAACAAAATAAATATTCTCTAAATTCTTTAAAATGTTTTATGGTAAAATATTTAATAATTTTTTTTTATATATCCTATACGAATATGTGATAATAGACGAAAGATAGGTGAATTCATTGGCTATATAGAACTTTAATCAGTTTGTATGTCTCCTTATTCAAATTCGTAGGTATGATTTTTTTGGCCGGAAAAAATTCCTTTAGCAATCCGAGAAAAAAGATTTAATTTTTTTTGTTGCTCCAGTGGGTTAGTTTAGTTTTTGTTTTGGCGTGTTCAGCATGAGTCTCTCTTACCGAGCTGCAGTGCCTTACGTATTCCATACTGGCGAAAGTGGAGATCGAAATAGCCACTGAGGCGATATCCCCTTGTTCGGTGTTTGCTTTGTCCCCTGCTTTCGTGTTGGTGTCTATTAACACGAGCACCACCCTTTATAGAAATTCAAACAGGATCATATTCATATATGCTGCGTAATATAATTATTATCCAGTAATGGGTGCAGGCACTATTCGGCGTCTTATGCACATGCAAATAATAGATTATGCACATAAATTATTGACCTAACAGTAGAATGCAAGGGAACATTTGCATTCCCCTTGAGTTGGGCAATATACGTTTAGGACCTTACTAATAAATGTGTTTTAAATTTTACACAACAACTGGTAAAAAACCGATTACCATACATAAAATTTTGTTTCTCAGCTGTTAAATTTAAAACACATCTAATATTACGGGGGTTAATGAATTACAACAATTTTATAATAAAACGGTTTTAAAAAATGTACAACAGAAAATAAAAAAGTGCATGCACTGATTAATGTTGGATTTCAATGGGTTTTTTTGTGGCTAATTTTCAGCATATTATTAGCGTGTACCCATTTTTATAATAAAGCTTCTACCAGTACCTACGTCGTATTACATCACAATAAAATAAGAATGATTAATGCAATTTCTCCAAAGAAACCTTTCTATTTCAATGACAATTCTTTTTTCAAGCAGTCTTCAGGAAGGTGATTTTGGAGTGTCAGGACACACTATTTAAGAATGATCACAGACTGGGCAGAATTTAGAGCTTAACATAAAACTCACCTTTTCGGACAGTCGTATCCATAAAGTCAAAAATGTTTCGCCTTTACCTTCACCTTGATGGCCGGCGTAGTCCAGCGGTAGGGCGTTGGACTTCCATTCCGAAGGTCGCGGGTTCGAACCCGGCGTGCGAAAATAAATTTTATTTAATTGATTTGTGTTATTTCACACTTAATTATTTAAAATAATCTATAGTATATTTGAGGCACTTTCCAGGGTGGAAGATACTCTTAGTATCGCCCTGGTGTAAGTCCACCATTCAGAATTTATACATTGCTTGAAATGGCCTTAGCCGTGTTTAGTGACTAGATCTGAATAGCCAGGTTCTTCCCCACCTTCCTCTTCCTCGTCTCCTTCCCTTTCCCACTTACCTTTAGCCTCATAACATACCCCAACTGGGGATGCCATGGTCTTACTGGCTCCAGACGGAAGCAGTTGGGACTCTTGTGAGGTATTCACTATAAAAAATAAAAATAAAACAGTAAGCGTCATTGTAAATAAGTGATTATGTAAATATGTAAGCAAATAAGAACTTGTAAGTTTTTTAACGTAATTTTATAAAAAAATTCCAGTCCTAAATTCCCCAGTTTTTCAAAATAAATATCGACTCTACTATTTCCTCTAATCTTCTCATAAATGTAACATCAACAGTAATGGAGGGTAGCAAATGTAAAAACATGCAATATACAGTGTTTTAAATAGTCGTATCTTCTCCATGCATAAACTTTTTTATAACACGACCTCCAGAAAGGAGGTCCTGAGTAAAATATTTTTCCTCAGGGCCTATGTCATCTTTCAGCCTATGTCAAACGTAGGAGAGGTAGTTTTAGGAATGAAAAAGGAATGACAGGTCGGTAGAAACCTTGGTAAAAGTATGTTTATCGGAAGAGGCCTACCAGGTTTTATTAATTATGTTTTCTGTATCTATTAGTAAATACTAAAATTAGATAGAGTCTAAGAACTCGTAATAAATTATTATAAATGTAAAAAACCCACTTTGTAATACACTATTTTACATGTTTTTTTTTTATTTCGGAAAAACGGCCCGGAACGTAAACGTAAAAGTAAAGGAACATCTACGATGTTTAAAAAAAATAATTTTCAGAATTCGTGAACCATTTAACAGAAACTAATAACTCCACATAATAAAATCTAATCATTTCTTAAAAAACGTCTAGAAATTGTTACAAAGTTATTGCCCAAAAAATTTAATAAATTTTTTAAAGTTATTAATAAATGTGAATGTATTTTATTATTTCATTATTGTGACAGCTTATAAGGCCATTTTCAACTGCAGTTAGACTTTGAGACGACTTATTTAGGTGATTCTATTTACCCCGTCCGATTTCAATTTTTAGGGTGCCTAAAAGGATTTTTTAAAGAAAATAATTGTGACAATAGATTTTCTATTCTGTGGGATACCTACTTTAAAAAAAAATTATGGTGAATCTATAAAACATCCAATAGTTATAAAAAAAACAGTTCCGATGAGTACATCATCAAGGTATGCAGAAAGATTAAGTCAGTTTAAATTAATCTGGTGTCATTGTAATGAACATTCCGAAGGAAATGATAATTTAGCAACCGTTATTCGAGCATTCCGTATACTTCCACAAGATGGTATCTGTCTATGATCCGACCGCGATACAAGCCGACTAAAACGTCGTACTAATAATTCTACCGCTTACTTAAAATTATACGTTTTGTTCCAAGTATCACAAAGAAGCTGTTGTAATTATCCTTGTATTCTCCATTAATTTCTCTTTTAACCGCAGCGTTTTGGATTATTAAGGAAACATTATATTTCGCCCTTTTGTTCCCCGTTCTTTATCCCCGATAACCCCTAGAACTGCGGGAACTGCGGGAGGATTTTTGACTCGAAAACAACCAGATGGGAAAATAATTACCTTCCCACTTATCTCCATTGTCGTGGGGTCAAATAAACCACCGGAGTTTATGATTTTGGGCTAATGCTTAGAAAGCATGAACATCATTACGAACGTAAGATATACTTAAGTAGCATATTTAAGTATCTCTGATCATGTACGTACATACTAGTAGTTACCTAGTTTGCCCGTATTTTAATTGGTGTTTGTGTACCTAACTTTATTCATCCGAACAACTCGGCTAGTTTCGGCACAACCATGTCGTCAGGGCAGTAACTAAAGATGACATCACATAGTCTTCTTAGGGTGAATTTCCGTATACATAAAAAAAAACTTCAGATGATAGACCCATTTTCGGCCCATACAAAAATGACGCCCGGGAAAAAACACTTTTCTACATCGAAATGAATATCTTTTTTAATATTGCCTTTTAGAAGATAAGAGCTATGACGGTATATTTTTTAATTTTCGATGCGTTTCGTATTAACGTAAACATTCACTGTCAAACATGTATATTTAAGGAAAAAGTGCTGCTAACTCAATTCTCATAAAGAATTATAAAAACATACCGACATAGCTCTTCTTTTGAGAAACTTTATTTCGAGCGATTTATGTAGGTAAATATGAGAGTTTACGGCAGTTGTCCCATTCGCACGTTTTGCATTCGCATGTATCGTAAGAGTGTATGAGCTTATTTTGAGTGGGATAGAATGACAGACATTGAAATACCTAAACGTTCCGCGCGTGGTGCAAAGTCTACGCTCTTATGGCAGTCAGTTATGGATGGTTTATTTTCAGTGATATATAATTTATTCTGTTTTATTGGAATAGTGTTTTAATGTCTTTTGAACAATGTATCCATCAATTTAACATTAATCATTGAAGACGATTATATACATTAAATATATTATATACTTATAAATCTACATGAAACATATAAAAGAACAAGACAAAGAAAATAAAAACACAACGGTTGCAGGCCATTGCAAACCACTAGGCCATTGGGACCTATTTAATTAATATCATTTTTGTCGATCTCATATTTCAAATTCAAAATCATCAAATTTTTTTCCCATAATTTTTATGAATGATTACAAATTTTTAAAGAATTTATTAAATAAATTTTATAACCTAGGTAGTATCTGGGTTAAACATATCCGATTTTTATTTATATGGGAAAAAATTGTACCTACTTATTTTTGAAATGATGTTACGAGATGTGATTTTTGATTTTCACAGTCAGAAGTATTATAGTAATTGATTTTTGGAGTATTATTCCGTGTTGTGCTGCCTCCTTCTTTAGCCAACGTTTCCATCACACAGCTACCCTGATAATGGACACTGTAACACTGTCCGAAACGTTGGCTAAAGAATGAGGTAGCAGAACACGGCATAATACCCCCAAAATAAATCACTATCATGTTACGAGTTCTAGTAATTGATCAACACCACGACTATAGAAAATCAAAATGTGTTTGTTTTAAAACATTTATCGTGGCATTTTTGTATGTTTTATTGTGAATTTATATTATGAACAAAACAGCTCGCATTGAGAAACCAGCCTTACCGGAAATAAGAGTTCGCGGAAGGAAGCTGCCTCCTTGAGAAGGTTCTAGATCTCTAATTACGATTCCATTCATTGTTTTAAATAAACCATCACGTGAGAGGAACCGGGTGAGCTTTCTGCGAGGGCTGCGGTTAATTAAGGGGAGTCTCACACCCCAAAGCTCAAATTACGGAATGTCTGATGTTTTGAATGGGGGCTCTCCAATTTGAGTGAAATGGGTTCACGACGGAATAGAGTATGATGATTGATGACTTTTCCTACTAAAAACGTTTTAAAGAGGAGCAAATGGTCAAAGGTAATTTGTAAGTTTTAAATGGATACTAGCTACTATTAAAATGGATATTAGCTACTATAGAAATTAGCTATTAAATGGATATTAGCTACTGTGAAATGAGATCGCTTTCGGATTGTCGGATATTTATTGTTGAATTTAATTTGTATTTTTTTAGTTAAGTTTATAATGATATAAGCTAAAAGTCACCTACAATTCTTATCGCTAACTATTTCACTAACTGTTTCACCTACCGAGATGCTGCAGCGCTACGGTTGATATTCCTGGAGGGATGAGTACACTCTGGCAGAGCACTTCTCCGCCACCATATAGGAAGCTTATGGCGTAGACTACGTCGACCAAGGAATACAATCATCACTGCCGTGACTGCCTAGATCAGCCCTGACCAACCAATCATGGTTGGCCAACCTTGTCATGTATGAGACTTTACTTTTTTTTGGAAATCAGCTAAACAGGTGCACAATATCATTATTTTTTCATTATTTTTTTTTTTTAATTACAGTGTTTTACGTTATTTTACTACCATACTTGGCTATTGCCCGTGTTGTTATAGTCACATAAAATAATTTATAAAAAAAAACAAAAAAATATTATTTTATAAAACAGATATTAAAAACATAAGAAAGAAGAAAAGAAAAAACATATTTAAGGATAGGTACATAAAACTAAATACAAATATAAAAATTAAAAGTTAGCTGAAAAATAAATTAAAAAAATAAACATTTTAAAGAAGATAGAAATAGAAATTAAAAATATTAGACAATATTAGAAATTAAAAATATTAAGATTACAAAGAATACGTGGAAAACTATATAGATTATTTTAATCAAGATAATGGCTTATATTAGTAATTCTATTTTATTTTATTAATTGGTACATTTATTTTTTAGTCGTTAAACATGATTTCGAAGAAAAGGAAACTCGTTGAAGTAAAAATAAATAAAAGTAACCGTTGTATATAATATAACATATATATATTTCACCGTAAAAATAAACAGGTTAAACATTCAATTTTTATAAGAAAAACACTATATTTATAACTTTTGAAGGTTATTCCCATCATTTGTTAGTGTTATCTTCTTCTTCAATGATAGGATAAGTATTGTTTATTTCAGTTTTTTATATATCGAGACACAAATAGACGTATATAATTTCTGCAATTTTCGTTCATACTTAATATCTATTTATGTGAGAGTTTACCAAATTTCACCAACTTTATCATTTCTAATAATAATAATAATATTTGGCTAAATTATATAGCACCGTTTTCGTGATAAATCACCTCAGGGGCGCTGTACAAATAAACTAAGATTTATAATTATCACTAGTGACTTACATCTAAGACTTATAGCTATTGACTTACGACTAAGACTTATAACTACTACCTTAACTAATGACTTACATTTATATTTACACTTGTAACTTAAAGTTAGAGATTCACAACTAACATAGGTACTTATATTTAAAATTACTTATTTTGGTTTTTGAAAGGGTTGTCACTGATAACAGTGATAACATTAAAAACCAAATAACAAACTAAACTCTGAAAGTATAGGCACAAACAGGTAACGTAGAAGTAAGTTAATTTTGCGAGACGAAGCAGTTTGAGGATTTTACGCATACATATTATATTATATATTCTACACATTTTATACATATTATATATTACATACTTCTTGTATAATACATTATAATTTTGACACGGTTGTAAAAATTAACTTAATGGATTAGCTAGATTTATAGGCAAGTTTGTATTCGTGGCAATTATTAGAGTATAATTAAACAGTAAAAAAAAGAAAAATAGGAATGTTTTAATAGAATGACGAATTTATGGAGAGTGTCTGAAAAGATGAGTTTTTAGTTTTGATCTGAATTCTGTTGGACTTGTTATGCATCTCAATTTCATAGGAAGTTTGTTCCAAGCTTCAGGGCCCGATACTTCAAAGGCACGATCAAACTTAGTGTTCAGATATCGCTTAGGTTCTTCTAACCTTCCAATTGCAGATGTTGTCGCTGATCTAAGAGTTGACTGCCTTAGACCAATATTTTACCTACCAAATATCTACCAAAGTACTTTATTTTATTATACATTCTTTTGTTGTAACATTTTTTTTTCAGTGTTTTATGTTTTCTTTTTTGATCTATTTAAAATAACTGTGATACTCAACTATCAAACTAGAATGTAGGGCGTGTAAAAAATAAAAGTCAAAGAAGTTTTACTTCAACCATGCATAATATTTTTATTAATAAGTAGTAAATCAACTCGTTTCAAGAAAAATGTTCTCGAATCATAAATGTAAATAATGTAATGATGCCAAACCTTACAAAAGGATGAAGTAGAATTTAAATTATGGAGGACTTTATTTACTTTGCATCTTACGGTTAGGGAAGGAGTGGGGGGGTTGATTTGGTGCCCAGTGCAGTGTTGCAGTTTTGCAACGGAGTCGGTAACGAAGTTTAACTTCTAACTTAGTATTCAGCTGGAGTGTCAATAGGCTACGCTTGAACCTGCCTTGGACATGCTGGGGTAGGAGACTGGTCATGCTGGGTTGATTTATATCCTGAAGTTATAATACATAACAGATTTTGTAGAATCTTAATATCTAATAGAATCATAAAACTGTTTAGTTCTAATTAATGAAGACAATATTAGTGAAACTAAATCGAAAATCTGAAACAGAAAGATCAGAAAAAGATACGGTCACATCTGGGACTCGAATCCAGGACCTCCGCCTTGCCGGAGCGCAGCTCTTCCAACTTAGCTAATGTGCCACTATCCGATTCCGTTATATTTAACTGTATCACATTTCGAATGAGAACCACCAACATTATCTTCGTTTTCTTTATTGGCTGCAATCATACATAAAGATAGCAGCTTAAATATAAAATAATTCCAAAAAAGCCATTCACACATTTCTTTGGGATGCGCTCGGCATCCTCCTGAAAAGTGTCAAAACTATCACGGCCGTACATTATGCAGAATTTTTGGACCGATTGGACACCGATTTGTAGCGAAATTGGCAGCATTAATAAGTGAAGAAAAAAATGCTCTTCCACCAAGACAATGCACCGGTACATAAGTGCGCAGTCGCAATGGCAAAACTCAATGTTTTGCCCTCCGAATTGGTTCCTTTTCCACTATATTCTCTGCGACTTTTATTATTTTCAAACTTTGAGAAATGGCTCGGTGGTAAGTGATTTGAGCCTAATAAGGAGGTCATCCATGAAAAAGGGTGCTATTTTTAAGGCTTCTAGTAATCGTACCATTGGAAGTGCATCGAAAAATTGGAAAATCGTAATTCCCAATGCAAATATGAAACAGCGGAAAAAGACAGAGTATTGTTTTCTGAACCTCTATTTACTCCTGGTTAGATTAAAAGACACATCTGTATAATATAATGGTTCTAATTGATATAAATAAATTAGTGGTTACACAAAAATTTCAATAGATGGTTTCTAAACAATAGGACATGCATCACAAAGTTACTGGTAACCTCTTCTTAATCGCAAATTCTCATAAAATCTAAACAGATTTTTCTCCTCTCTTATACCCTATTTATGTTTCATTTACACATTATATTGAAATTTGTTTTTTTTATTTTTAATACTTATTTTATTGGTATTATAAAAGTTATATTAAGATGCTAGCCTATGTGTATCTGGTGAATTTTTATAGTACTTCCCAACGTTTTTGTATTTAAGAAATTATTACCATAATCTTTGGTACTTTTTCAACACTTGCTAATAATTATTTTTGAAGATATAATACATATGGTTCGTTCATTGTTAAAGTGGTGTAACTCTAATAACTGTAATTTTTTAAAATTACTTATATTTTGGCTTAATTTAATGATATCTGATATCTTTCTAAATGAAAGTGAATCTACTCCAATAATTGCATTAAAATCTCATAGATTACTTGTTTATTCAGTAAACTAAAACTTCTAATATAATGAATAATGACTAAGGGGGTTTCTCGCCATCCTCCCAATAGCTTATCTACATTAATAACGAATATTTTCTATTTACGATTTACGGTTTATTTACTTATTAAGTTGGAGTTAATAATTCTGTACTCGAACCTACGAACAGTGGCTATATATTGAATAAGTTGGCCGAGTTTTCTAACCACTGCGAGTATTTTATTTTTATTTTTAATAATATTCGTTATTAGTGTAGATAAGCTATTGGGAGAATGGTGAGAAACCCCTTAAATGTAATACCATTAAGCAAAAAAATAAGTATCTTAAAAACATGGAGTTACACCACTTTTACAATGAACGACACATATATTATATACATTAGAAATTCTGCACACTTTTGTCTCTTTTTTACTCTCGATTAGCATAATTTTTATTTTTTATAACTTTTATATGGTATTTTTCCTTTTCAAATTTATATTTTAAATTTTTTGTATTACCCGTCTCATCGTCAAAGCGTTAGTCCAATTCCTGTGTTACGGGCTCATGTACGTAAAACTGCTTTCCTCAGCATTTCCACTGTTAGAGAAAAAATGTTTGAACGAACGTCTCATTTATATGTTTGCATGTTTTTATACAATATGGCACCATCTTTGTGGTTATCTATAAATACATACATTTTACACGAACATTCACATTCTACACGGATACTAAACAGTGGCGTACGGTTCGTAGTAAAGACTTCATATTGTCCGAAAATACGACATTAAATAAAAATATGAATTTTCCTGCTAACAATTTAGCAGATTATAATAGGTTACAGATTCCCATTTCGTTAATCATATGATTTTTGACACTGAAATTTTACAAAATTTTAAGAACTTCGCTGTTAATGGTGATAAATAAATAAATGGCGGCGGAGGTCTATGTCACTGGTAAATATACAAAAGTTGGTGCCCTGAAGAAATGTATCGACCTCGACGGCGATTATGTTGAAAATAGTTTTAATATATTTCCTCTCCCCCATCTCCTTCCCTTCCCCACATACCTTCAGCCTCATAAAATACCCCAATTGGGGATGCCATAGTCTCACTGGCTACAGACGGGAGCAGTTGGGACTCTCGTGAAGTATTCATCATAAAAATAAAAATAAAAATCTGTACGTCAAATTCAAAGAAAATAATAAAACAACACTGTTGCCGCCCAAAAATAGCACAAGTTTCTGTGGAAATGGACTTCCACAGCGTCCTTGACATATTAATTTGTAAATTTTCCCCTGGTATTACAATCCACAATTTTAAAAGGCGGTTATGTGTACCGCCGCTCCGGGGTTAATTTATTGGATAACCAACATCTTTGCAAAGGGTCACCCCAAGTGGTTCGCTATGTTTGGTGACTTAGCAGTGGCACCCGGGTGCTTGGGGTGAAGTTTGTCTTGATCTTGGTGGCGAATGCGTTTGCCCACCAACTGCGTGGTGGACCGGATCGGGAAAGACTGGTAGAGGGAGACCTAACCTAGACCTCTCCAGCCGGACTCCATCGCAGTGGGAGGGATGGATTCATACTTCCGTCACTCCTGGACACATTGACCTCAGATTCCTACCCACCCCATACACATTTTTTTTCCTTTCCAGAACTTCATCTCTTTCCTTTCCCTAGAAAGACCCTCTACACAGCATCCCCAAAAATGACATTCGTGATTTTTTTTTTTTCATCAGGGCCTCCTGGCTGGAACTAATATTTAAAAAAAAAAACTTTTAACTTAATGAGGAAAAAACCCAAATTGTAATACTTTTAATAATAAAGACAATACTAGTGAAGCTCATTTTTTTTAACAAATGGTGGTAAATCTGGCATTTGGTGGGCTTAACAATTTATTTATTTATCTATATAAAGTTTAATTACATGCGATTTTTTATGCCTATCTCGCTAGATAATACCTGTATTGAGACAGACATACAAACATATATCCATGTCTCCCTTGAAGCACGCTTTGCAACTTCTACCAATGTCCTGGTGCATTGTTCTAGAGGCCGCACGCCACTGACATCCGCAGACCGGGGTCCTTTAAGCCAGGTGGTGGCTAGGTTATGGGTAGCAAGCAAACGAAATCGCAGCTCATTGTGAAAACATTGCCAACGGAGCCGGAATTAGGATTTTAGAGAGCCAGACGTGTTTTTAGACTAAAGCCTTTTCACGGAATTTATTCATTAGGTTTATGATCGATTATTATCGACAGAGATAAACGAATATAATAATCCATTTTCTCAAATCTAGAATTTAGGGTATTGAGCTTTTTATTGTATTTTTCATTAAAAAGCTTAGAATAAAAGCAGCAAATTACTCACTCGCGCGATCACACATAATATAGACGCCAAGAAAAATTAATACACTTGGATATTTATCATATTGTTTTGCTAACATGCAAAGTTTTTTAGCGTTAAATAAAATTATCGAGATTAATTTTGGGGTGTTATGCCGTGTTGCGGTATCTCCTTCTTTGGCCAATGTCTCGTGCCCATCATCAGGGCAGATATGTAATGCGAAACGTGGATACCCAGAAATTATAAATCACGATAATACTTTTGCCTGTGAAAATCTAAAATCATTACTGAAGTTTTTTTTATTATTTATTTAGTTAGTCTATACTACGTTAAAATATAAACTAATATATACAATTTCGTTGTTTGTTTTTGGGGTGTTATGCCGTGTTGTGCTACCTCCTTCTTTAGCCGACGTTTCGGACAGCGTTGCAGTGTCCATCATCAGGGCAGATCCGGCAGATCCGTCGATGTGATCTCATCAGGGCAGATCTGCCGGATCTGCCCTGATGATGGACACTGCAACGCTGTCCGAAACGTCGGCTAAAGAAGGAGGTAGCACAACACGGCATAACACCCCAAAAACAAACAACGAAAATGCTTTTGGCCGTGAAAATCTAAAAAACGTATCTAATATATGCATGGTAATATTTCATTTTTTAAATTAAAATATTTTTAATGACAAATTAAAACACTTTGTTTTAACCATGATAATCAGGACATAAAATGTACTAAAACTAAATAATCAAGTATACAAAGCTATACGTGGGTAGTAATCGAAGTAGTGGGGGGAGAGAGGTGGTGAGGGGAGGTGCTTAGAAGATCAACAGGGAAGAGTGGGGAGGGGGAGAGGTGGAAAGGGGGAGGTGCTTAGAACATCAAAGACAAAAAATTACAATGGAAATATGTTTAAAAAAATTTTAAGTGAATTTGCAAAATTTGAAGAAGTAAAATATTTTTTACAGTTAGTATAACATTTACTTTTAAAAACATTCATTCTTCAGTCTTTCAGGCATTTAATCATACATCTTAATATTAATTTAATCTAAGTTTACCTTATTTGTACTATAAAATTTGTTTGTACTTGTATCTCTTGCTCATATCTCGTATGTCATTTCACAATCAAATGCCACAATCAATTGTCATTCTCTTTTTTGTTTTTAATTATTCCTAATATATGCTTTTGGTTTTTAATGTGAAATGTAAATATTGTTTATGGTATGTTTATACCGTTGAAATTAAATAAATAAATAAATCTTCAGTCCTCTGTACATTAGGCAGTTCTGTGATTTTGATTTTTTCATATATGGCAATATAATTCTATTCATATTTCAGGTTTAGTAATTATGTAGGTACATCTCTATTAAAAATATTTAATCCTTTAAATATTTTGACATTTGGTTTTTCATGACTTTATGCACAAAAGTGAACACAGTAAATAACAGTTTTTTTTTTTTTAATCCAATTTAGCTCCTCCCTCATTTGATTAACCCTTGCATATTTGCGTTTTCCCAGTATACATCTCATAGCTCTGCTCTGTATAACGTCTAGCTTGTTCAAATTTCCTTCATTGGCCAAATATAAAATCGTAGAGTAGTAATCTAAATGTGGAGCAACTATAGTTTTATAAATGAGCTCTGCATGAATTGCTGTGAGCATGCCCGCGAAGGTTTATATAAAAAGGTAAGCTTATAGGGTTATGAAATTTGCAACAAATTAAAAATTATTTAGGTTAGAAGGTTAAAGCGATAGTAAAATTACGTTATAGTAGGAGGCGCATGTATCGTACCATGGAAAACGATATCATCATCTGATGAATGTGTATGCCTGCGAAGGTTATAGGATAGTGAGGTCTGATTCATCTGATTGTGATTAATTTTTTTAAATTGTTGTGAGCATGTCCGCGAAGGTTTTAAATAATTTGGTAAGCTCTGGGGTTACGAAATTTGTAAAAAAATCACAATTTTGCTTGGAACTGTGGGAATGTTATAGCGACAGTAAAATTAAGTTATAGTAGGCAGCGCATGTATCGCGCCATTTATAGTGAGCTTTAGGGTCATAATTTTTTTTT
Organism: Limnephilus auricula; assembly: GCA_951813805.1. Classification (NCBI taxonomy): domain Eukaryota; kingdom Metazoa; phylum Arthropoda; class Insecta; order Trichoptera; family Limnephilidae; genus Limnephilus; species Limnephilus auricula. The sequence continues at coordinate 4,986,913 of OX638397.1, forward strand.
AAATTGAATTTTTTTTGTGGTAGTTCTCAGTCGAATATAAATTAATTAAATATGACCGAATCGGATAAGGACAGATTAACTCAATCGGTAGAGCTGCGCCACGGCAAAGCGAAGGTCCCAGGTTCAAGTATCAGATGTAAGTGTATCTTTTTCTGAGTTTTCTGTTTCAGATTTTCGATTGAATTTCGCTAATATTGTCTTCATTAATTAAAATATTACAATTTAAGGTTTTACCTATTAAATTTAATAAAGAGAGAATTGTGTTTGTTTGAAAAGTGTGTACGAATTTGGGTTGAAAGCAATGACCAAATAAAATACATTACAAAATAGACTGTGCTTTAGACCCGTTTGGACTAGGCAAATAATTTAGTAACTAAACGTGTCCGAACACCATAATTTTAGTAGAGTAGTTTAGTCAGCGCTTTAGTAGAGTCAATCCATTTAGTTCTATTTTTTCGGGCGAGTAGCGCCCCTCACCATGCATCTCTGTTCACTCACTAAATAAGTGTAAACCCGTCATTTTAGTAGAGTTCATCAATAGCCACCGAAATATCGTCTCGTTGGAGCGAAGATGCTACTCTAAAATCCTCTATTTGGGCTGCTATTAATCTATCTTCCTATCCATAGTTTATTTAATTTCATCTCACTAGATTTTTCTACTTCTTCTAAAATAAGCATTATTTGCTTTGATGCGTTGTAGCCCGTTCATTTTAATAATAATAATTGGATAATTTGTAGAGCGCCGTTTTTGTGAGAAATCACCTCAAGGGCGCTGTACATCTTATTATGACTTCTTAGGCTCTACCTAGAACTATTATTTACAAATGGACACAGAGAACATACTTACCTGGCAGGTCACTTCCGATAAACACACTTTAATTAGAAAGTTTATGCTTGGAGGAGATACGACTTTGCACGCGGAGGACACTATATTAAAACACTGGACATTGCATAACTTTACATTTGCTACACCATCATTTTTCATATTACATTTATAAGAAGATTACTGCCAAAAATGGAGTTAATAAATTGAAGTTATTTCGAAAGACTTGTGAATTTAGGACTCATTAGGACTGGAGGATTTGAATGAAATTAGATGGAAAATAATTCACCATTAAGAATTTGTTAACATTTTTATGCAATTAGTTATTTACTATGTCGCGGGCTGAGAAGGTGAAAGTGAAGGTTTTTGTTCGTTGTTTGTTTTTGGGGTGTTATGCCGTGTTGTGCTACCTCCTTCTTTAGCCGAAGTGAAGGTTTTTGTTTTTGGCTTTATGGGTACGACTGTCTAAAAAGGTGAGTTTTAAGTTTAGCTCTGAATTTCGCCGAGTCTGTGATCATTCTTAAGTCATGTGGCAGTCCATTCCAGGCTTTAGGTCCCGACACTCCGAAAGCACGCTCACCGAACTTAGTATTTGGTGTGCGCTTTGGCTCCTTCAACCTTCCGATTGCTGATGATGCCGCTGACCTAAGAGTTGACTGTCGAGAATTGGAGTTTTCTGGGATACACATTTCTGATAAGTAAGCAGGAGCCATTCCATTAAGGGACTTAAATACCATCCAGCAGAGCTTGAACTGGATTCTTTCAGGACATTTGTGCCAATGAAGATTTTTGAGATGCTCTGAAATATGGGAATATTTAGATACGCCGGTGATAAGTCTCGCCGCAGCGTTGCGCCACTTGCACAGCGTTGCCATTGCGTTTGCAATGCGCCACTCGACTAAACCGCTTTCCTAGTGCGAACAAGCCAATGGAGTTGCACATTAGAATAAATTTATCTTTTGTTTTAGGTGCCCAGCGTATTGACTTAATTTCTGACACTCGTGGGTTTTTCTTGTATTACGATTGTATTATTAATTTCCTATACGGGTTGTTAAGTGACGTATTTGACTTTCTTTAACCGGTGATTTCTGACATTATTTGAAGTAAAAAATGATAATGAAACTTTGTTTTCCTTTGACATTTTTTCTCTGTTTTTTAAAACTAACTAAAAAATCTGTTCACATGTCGTCACTGGTATTTGTCATACAATATACTATACACTCCTATTTTTGCAAGCATTTTAAAGTGTTCCCTGCACTTCAGGAATCAGTAGTCCATATTATTGGTATTTATTATTGAATTTCATTGCTTTCCAACTAAGCTTGCGTTACTTTATATTATTATTCTTCAATTTCATCGCTGTCTTCAACCGATATTTTATTGCAAATAAAAAATACGCTTGTCTATTTTATTCCTACAAAATCGGAATAAAAATCAAATTTTGTAATCCTTTCTAATTTAGTGATATACATTTTAGTCTCAACCTACATTATTTATAAATACTTAAGTGGGTACTGTTTAGTGTTCCAATCATTCCATTTTTATGTTTTTTTTTTTTGTTTAACCATTTTTAGTTAAAATATTGTAAGCATGCAATTTTATTTATGTTTATTTTGTAATTACATAAACATGTTCCATCAATAAAAAATTATTTGGTTTTACGCTCTTTTACATTGCTTTGACTGTCAAACTGGGAAGAATTTCTCGTTTTAGGATTTTTTTATGTGAATACTGCACAAGTGTCCCAACTGCTCCCGTCTGGAGCCAGTGAGATTGTGACATCCCCAATTGGGGATGTGAGGATTTATGTTGTGAGGCTGAGGGTAATGGGTAGGGAAAGTGCTTTGCTATTAAGATCTGGTCACCAAACACGGCTAAAGCCATTACAAGCAACTTTTCAATTCTTAATATGCCAGGGAGATACTGAGAGTCTCTTTCAGTTTACCACAAATATTGTATAAATCATTTTTAAAGAATTAAAAGTGAAATAACACTAATTATTCTAACTAACTGTGGTGAAGCCACAAACGATTCATGTATATATTATTTCTATACATACAGGGTGTTAAGGATCGTACTTGACTTACTTTAACCAGTGATTTCTGACATTATTTGCAGTAAAAAAAGTTAATTAAATTTTGGTATCCGGTGACTTTTTCGATGTTTTTTTTTCAAAGCTTTTTCTTCAAAATCAAACAAAAAAAATTCTTCCTCGTGTCTTAACTGTTCGCTCAGCCAAGTAACCAACCAAACCCTCACCCCGCCCCTAAATTTCCAATATTACTGATTTTTTATGTTTTTATAGAAAAAAAAAATTTTGTTAACATTTTTTACTTCTAATAATGTCAGGAATCAAGTACGATCCTTAACACCCTGTATAGGTGCCTAGCTATGATGAAAATCAAATTTTAATTTAGACAGAATTTATGCAATGTAATGGTTAAAATAACCTTACAAATTTAATGTTATAATTTTTGCAATTTACTCGGAAATCAATAAGGGCACAGGAAATAAAAATAAAAAAGTAATTTGATTTTTATTACAAGTAGGTAATAGGCACGTATATGAAAATAATACGAATTTGAAAATCGTTTGTAGTGGTTCAACATAGTTTAATAACTCCTTTGGAAGGTGAAATAACTGTCACGCGTAATAATACATAATTACACAGTAGAAGCGGTTCGTAAATACACTGTTTTCTTTTTTTGTTACTAAATTTAGTAATAATATTATTTAATAAATAAAACAAAAACTTAAAACTAAAATTCCACAAATTAAACTGAAGTAATAACAATAAAAAAAATCTTTGTGTGACAATTGTTTCGATAATTGAACATTCGTGTAAAAAAAATCAATAATAATACGTTATTCCTAGACAACTGCATTATCTAGAGACCGAACCCGCGTCTATAAAAATATAAGTCCGCTTCATAATGCACCCAAAAGCAAACGGCGCGAGCGCGGCATTTATAAGAAAAAGATTTGCCTATCCTCCCCCTAGTGACACGCGACGCCTCTCCCGAATTGAGAGGTAATCAAATGCCACAGTAACGACCCCACCCACGAGACGAAATTGGAGCCATTTTTATGCGCGAATAGGTTTTTATTTGATTTTCAAAGCCCTCCAAAGGTAGGGGACAGACATAGCGGTGGACTAAGGTCTGGTGACGTCCCTAGCAAGGGAAACCAATTCAATTTTTCGGTTTGAAATATACATAACATTCTAAAATGTGTACATAATTTTTAAATTAAAATTCAAAAATACATCTTACTAATATTATCTTCGGATTATACTTCGTCAATGAATATTATATATAAAGTTTGTTTGGATGTATGTGTGTTTGTTACTCTTTCACGCAAGGACTACTGAATGGATTTTTATGAAACTTTACAATAATATAGCTCATGCATCAGAATAACATATAGGCTATAATTTATAAAACTAGCTTTTTTCCATATCTTACATATAATAATTATTGTTTAATAGAAAATGTCAAAATTTGAGAATGACATTTTGCAAAAAAATGATTGTTAAATCAAAATTCTATTTTAGAAAATATTTAAATTAGTGATTTTATTTGAAGTACTTGCCTAATACGAATCAAGAATTACAGATATTTTAAATAAATAGATTAAGAATGTTTGTATAAACACAGAAAGGACCTAGGAAAAGAAAATAAACTTCTCGAAGTACTAATCCTGCGCGGACGAAGTCGCGGGCATTAGCTAGTATACAATCGTTCATTAATTCCACCAATACACAAAAAACAGTTGTGCATTGGTCAGCATTATTGCTCTCCAATCAGTTGATCGGGGTTCGACTCTCGGCCCTGGCAATTCTTTTGGTTTTTAACTTAAAATTTGTATTGGGTCCTTAAAACACTTAGAATGGGTTGTTTAAAAAACTTGAAAAATTCGTCTAATATTTTAAGTTAATTTCAATGTTTCGTGTACGTTTTATTCAAGTTCAGTTATTATATCATTTTATTTTATTTTTATTTGTTTGTGGTTTATTCACATGTTAGGTATTACAGTTAATAATGCAATTTTTAACCTCACTAGGACAAGCCTGTGTTGAGGTTAACAATTATTCAAAGTAACAAAATAACACAAAATAAATACTTAGAAAATAAAAGAAATAATCACAGAACTTAATCAGGACTTTCACAGAATGTTAAAATTAACTTCAAATATTTGATGAATTCTTAAAATTTCTTGAAATAACTCGTCATTATTTAAATTACATAAATCTTGACATTATTTTGGACTCCGGTGACATTTTAGAGGTATCATTTTATAAAAATAAATTTATTTCAACAACCAATAAACAACAAAAAATCACATGTCGTCACGGTCACTCAGGTGGGTAACCGCCCAACTCCTCAACCCGACCCTAAATTTCCAAAACCTACTATTATGTTTTGGGTTAAAAAAAATATTATTTTGGGAATTTCTTATCTTTTTAAATTATATTTATTTAAATTACTATATCGCTTGCTTTGAATTAATGTATATGAATGAAGTGAAATCTTGGAACAGGAAATTAACCCAACACCTGAATCGGCGGATAGACGATACCAAAGCATTGTATAATATTAGTGGCAATCGCGTATACACAATATATACACGCGTATATATGTAGGATGTAGGTATTACTCTGAAATTCAAAAACCACACCAGTTAATCTACGCAATAAATGTCAGACTGTCTCGGTTCGTAGAGTTTTTGACTCCAGTTCTGGGTAGGAAGATTTAACCTGCAGTCAACCCAAATAAATACGTAAATAAATAAATAAAATAATTTGAAAGTAGATTGTAGTAAAAAAAAATGTTATTTTTGTTTTACTTTTTCTTAATTTTATATTCCGTGAACTTTTTTTGTTACTCCGCATAAGATTTTAGATTTTAAATATGCTACAAAATAAAAGTAGGTACCATATACTGTATTATTATATACTATATATTATATATTCATTCCATTTCATAGGTGGTCGCTTCCCACTAGAAACAGTCAATCACATAATAGACCGAAGATTTCCTTATTATTTTCCACGCACTGAGAAAAACTTTTGTATTATAATGACGAAAGTAAATTGAATTTCAATTTACTGTTAAAAACAAATTTTATGTGTAATCTTTGACTTTTATTTCATCTTTATTGTAGGAACATTGCAACCCAGTCCGAAATTTCCATTGACTAAAGAAGGAAGTAACACCGCATAATACCCCAAAAATAAAACACTATAGTAAATTTGGCCGAAATCTAATACTAAGTGCCTACATTGAATGTGCAGTTTCATTTATTCATTTTAATAAATTTTATAGAAAGATTTGTTTTGTTATTATGTTTATTTCCGTAATCATGTATTGCTTCATAGTGCTTTCACACAAACGAAGTATTGAATTCCGTAAGTCTAAACTTAAACTTTAGGGCATAATAAAATATAACGAATTTACTCGTACATATATTAGGTCCTTACATATGAAATTGGCGTTTTGTATGGAAGGAACATAAAGTCGATTTTTTTTATATAATATATTTATTAAATCAAAGAATGTACAATTGCTATCTATGCACTTTTGCCATCTTATAGGTAGTTCATCGATCCCTTTACTAAAAAAACAATTAAGGAAAAAACAAATGAATTATAATTTTCGAAACATATGTATAAATTTTAATTTCATATGTATAAATTTTAATTTGGAATTCCTGGCCAAAGAGAAGATATTTGAGATCAAAGTTTCCAGTACGGCAAAACGCCAATTTCATATGTAAGGACCAATATGTATAAAACCTACAATACAAAACATAACTATTTTTTAAATGTAGGTTTCTGGATGTGGAAATCTATGATTATAGTGAAGAAAAATAAATTGATTTGGAAGATGTGGTAAATAGTAAATACTCTAAATAACTATGTTGCCCTTATGGTAATAAAGATTTATTATTGAAATAATACTTGTTTATGGGAGAAAAGTAACAATATGTCAATTGAATTCGCATAATATTTATCTCAAATATATCATGCCTAAAGTTCTTTAAAAAACTTGTCCTTAAAAACCATTTAACCATCACAGGGTTCATTATTTAGCAAAGAGGTCTCAAAATGAGAGCCCCTGGGAGGATTTGACGAGTAGCTTCATTTCTCGTTACATTAAGTAAAATGAGGGAATTGATTGGCTGTTTGGGATTCAGCCAATTCGGTTTGTTCGTTTCTCTTTCTCGATCTGCTCCCTCCGACATCTCCACGTTCCCCTGAAAATCATCTACAGTCTAAAGTATTAAGGGCCAGATGTTTCACAGAAATTCAAATACATCAAATGACTATTCGGCGCCATTTTGTTTTAACTTCTGAAATGACACCGTTAGACACCGATCTCGGTGCGTTTCAGCTTTTTTATCTAGGTCTAATAAGCTTAACAACGTTATAGTTGTCCTCTTCTGCTGATCACAATTTGTTCATATGCTGAAAGTTACGTTCAATCGGCATTTAATGCAATTAATACAAAACAATTCAAGAACAACATGTTAACCTATCAGAGAACCAAATGGGAAAATAATTCACCAACTCCACATATTTTCATATCAGAGGGTTCGGCTCTGTAGAACTCCTAACTGGACCTATAAATCCTACTGATCCCTCAATATAAATATTTAAAAAATCATTTGTAATCCTACATGTATTTAAAATGACTGGTTTTTGCATTTTTATATATAAATTCTTTGACAAATCTAATAAGCCTAAATTTTTAATGAGAGAGCTAGGTATATGTAATGCGAGTAGCCGAAAATATTATTTTAAATATACAATATACAAAAACATTATTTTAAATATACAATAGAATTATTATTGGTGAAATTTTTTTTATAATTAATTAATTTATTAGTATTATATTTCCATTTTTCAAAAGGAACTCTCTCGGTTTGGCCCGCCTCGTAGCTGGTGGGCAAGCGAATCCGCCGCCAAGACCTGAACACACCCCACCTAAATAACCCAGGCACCCCTGCTAAATCACCAAGCGAAGCGAACTACTTGGGGTGAACTATCGCCCTGGTGGTCGTTTGAATCCACCGTTTTCCTCGCCTTTTTGTATTTAATGATAAACGAAGTACGCCGAGATAAAAAATAATATCAACAAAGAATAGTAGACTGTACCATCAGCGCAAACGGGGTTTTTTTTTAACCATAAACGAGTTTTTCAGACTTCCGGTATTGTATGTATGGTTATAAAACTCCTCTAAAGCTAGAAACCAAGGTCTTTAAAAGCTAAAAAAACGCTCTTAGAGGTGAAATCTCTCAAACTGGCGTTGAAAGGAATTATCTACCGTTTAAAATGACTCCAAAAAAGGGTAAACGTTTTTTTAATGATATATATATAGATACCTACCGATTGTATTAACAATAATAATAATAATTGGATAATTTATAGAGTGCCGTTTTTTGTGAGAAATCACATCAAGGGAGGTGTACAATTTATTTTGAATCCTTAGGCTCTATCTTATACAAAACAATTATTAGAACGGTCTTGGCCTATAGATGTAAGGCGGAAACACTGACAGCAAAGTCTGCGGAACAGCTTGACATCTTCGAAAGAAAGGTACTTCGAAGAATCTGAGGAGCAGTGCGCGAGGAATAGGAATAGATAATCCGCCACAATAATGAGCTTTATGATATCTAGCTCCCGGACTCTCTAACCATTTAAGACTCCAAAGACTATGATGGGCTGGACATGTGCACCGAATTCCAAGCAAAAGAGTACCGAAGAAGGTTCTAGCAGGACACCCGGGGGGTAAACGAAGGGCGGGCAGACCTAGGCTGAGATGGTAGGATGACGTTAGGAAGGATGCAAGAGGACTACTCCATGTTGCAGATTGGAAGACGACGGCTGAGGATAGAAGGTTGTGGAGGCTCTTGTTGAAGGAGGCCAAGGCTCGAAATGGGCTGCAGCGTCATTGAGGAAGAAAATGCTGTATGCAAATGTATTATTTACAAATAGATACAGTCAATATACATACCTGGCAAGTCACTTTCAATAAACACCCTTTAATTAGAAAGTAGAAGTTTTATCGTTTCTTATCTTCTCAAAATAACAATAACTCCATCATCCCACTTTTACCTCTAATAACACTCCTCCGCCACACGAAGAAGAAGATGAATTGCATGGCATAATACTTACGAATATTAAGTCGACAATCATTATGTATGGTATTAAAAAATAACATGACAAAATCAAATGCTGTCTGGATGCAAACGCCAAACCTTTGTTAAAACGTCTGCGCTAATCACTGAGATATAGAAATTACTTGTGATCATTTTTTTGTGTTAAATCACAAATTCAGGGCCTATGTCATCTTTGGGGGTGCTGTGTGGGGGTCTTTTAAAGGAGAGGAAGGAGAGGAAGTTCTAGGAAGGAAAAGGGTAATCTTGAGTCCAGGATCCATCCCTCCCACCTCGGTGCAGAGAAATGGATCGAGAGAGTCAGGCTGGAGAGGTCTAGGTTAGGTCTCCCTTAATCAGTTTGGCTCACCACGCAGTTGGTGGGGAAACGCATTCGCCGCCTAGACCTAGACAAACCTCACCCTGTAAACCCAAGCACCCCTGCTAGATCACCAAACGTGGCGAACTACTTAGGATGACCAATGGCAAGGGTGTCGGTTATCCAATCAATGGTTCCCGGGGCGGGGGCATATAAATGTTGGTAATACAATATTCACAAAATTAAATTGATAGAGACGTTGATATCAACTATTTTAGTATTAATAATTAACAATATAATTTTTAAAAAACAAAACACAACAATATAAAACATTACCAACTTATACGAGCAGATTTGAGGAATACTCGAGTTTAAACTTTTAAATTTATTTATTTATTTGTAAGAGACAAACATCGTATACATAAATATGAAGATAAATATATAAATTGTTAAATGAAGTCTAGCCAAAAAGTCTCCTATGTTAGAGTTATTTGGAGATGGAGTTTTATTATTATTAAAATTAATTTTCGGTGAGGAGGAGAGGGACAGGAATATAGGATGAGGATAGGATATGCTCAGGATACATCCCGCACTCTTGTATTAATTTTCGGTCGTACGTGTTACTTTTAATCGATATTTCTGAAGTGTATTGCTAAAAATGTGTATATTTTGAAATTTTGTGTTATATTGCGCATATATACAGGATATTGGTGATTTTTTATAACTTTAGTTCTACATGTATGCAAATGAAACAAATGGGATTGTCGTGTTGATCTTGTCGGGATATGAATTTTTATTAAGTTGGTTAGCTCTGGCGAGTCCAAGCCATTATTGAGAATTTAAAATAATAAGATTTGGTCAAAAACTAAATGGTAAAACCAAAATTTGAAGGATACTGGTTGCCTAGCAATGTCGGGTAACTGTACTAGTACTTCCATACGATACTGCCTTCAGCAATACAATGCCTACAGTTATATCTCGATCTAGAGCTGTTCACTACCAGCTTACAGGGTCTATAATGCATACAATAATAACTGCTAGTCATGAAACTCGCAATAAAAGAGGATTGACGAAGTTTTACTGGGATGCACAGTTAGAACACACTAAAACGGTAAGTCTCTCGTATATTACTCGTAAATTCAAATGTGTATCACAATGTACCTCCTAGAAATTTACCCAAAGTGACTTTGGCGAGTTGCTCGACGCTAAGTCACGTGTAAGCCTTGAAGTTTACCATTTTTCATAAAATATACGTTTCACTATTCAAATGCAAATTGTGAAATGCATTATGAAATGAATAAAATTGTATGTCATAAATTCACAGCGGATTCCAAGTATACGCAAAGTGGAAAAAATTAAATAAACGATCTCTAGGTAAAAAGGAAAAGTATCTGAGGTTCTTGGTACGATAGAGTATTTAGAAGTACCTACAATGGACAAATTCAGATTTATGAATATGAATTTTGTAGCGGGACAACTAAACTATGGAGTTATGTTCTATTAGGTTTCTAACGAGGGATATCTTTTTTTTTTTTTTTTTTTTTTCAAAAGAAAGACAAACACTCCCGGGTTACGAATAACCCAACAACATTTGAAAATCTCCTACTACCACCACACTAAGCGGTAGATATTGCTTGTGTTGTGATGGAGGACTTAGCCAGCCGAGGGATCGAACACGGAACGCCTGGGTGTGAGCCAAACGCGATGCCCACACAACCACTGACCGGTCTACAAAAGTATTATGATTTGTAACGAATCAAAGCCTTCGATTCCCTCAAAACGAGTTCTTATAACATTTACTTTTTAAAATTGGGACATGTACATATAATATACACATTATTACATTTTATATACATACAGAATATATATTATTTATATATTTTTAATATATATTTTTATACATTTTTTGAAAACATATTGTTAGGAAAATAAGAATAACAAAAAAAAATAAAACGAAAATAAGAAAAACAGCGATTAGCGCTATTTTTTTATTTAACCATATTGTGAGCGAGCATTTCTATCCTTACATTAACACTGTTTATTGTTTATTAGACAAATTTAGTTACAGTTTGCACGCTGAAATGTGGTCACATGTTATTGAAAATTATATTATTTATGATGTACAAAGTACAATAGTATTGGGTTTTTATGAGAATATTTATCTTCCTAAATGTGATTTACATTATGAGACAGATTAGGGTATAACGTTTCGAATAATGTCAATCTAATAAAAAAAGTGTGTAAAATAATATAAATAAATTCAATAATTAAATTAATAAGTAAAATAATATAAATAAATTTAAATAATTTAATTAAAGACAAGGAGTAGAGAGCAGAGCCACTCGGATGCAGCCACGACAATGACATTAATTAGTCGACTTCCGTCTCTAGCCCCAGAAGCTGGCTAGTCGATGGTAAAGTAAAGATATTGATTAAACATATTAAAACTCTGAACAAAACCACTCACATTTCTAACTGATTTAAGGTAAAATATTTTTTTTTAAATTACCTGTTTTTACTATAAAATCTAATGCAATATATATTTTTCAAATTCGACATCTATTTTTCTAATAGGTGTATTACGACGTTGGCGAAAGTATTTATTTACAATTAAACGGAAAGACTTAAAAAACATTTGTCACTTTATCTTTATAAGATTGAATAGTGCCTTAAGAACTTTCATTTATCAAATTCCTTTATCTCGCACTCCATGTTATGGAAACCATTAAAAGAGAATGATAGAAAACATTGCAAAGCCGATATAACTCATCGTAATGGAAGCGATTAAGATATGAGAGCATAAATAGAAAAACGATAAAATTCTTATGACCAAATAAAGCTGCGCCAATTCCTATGAGTCGTTTGAGCAATATTTTGTTAAAAAAAACTCCAGCTTTATGGAAATTATCAAAATATGACCAGATACGGATAGTATTGATTGATTGATTAGACGAATTGCAATGTTTAAAGCACAGGCGTCGGGTGGGAGTGCTATCCTTGTTCTACCGGTATTTCAGTGAAATATGCTCCGAGAGACTAGCGTCATTGATCCCGTCGGCACCGGTGCATAGTCGGGAAAAACGCCAAACGTGCGCCCAACGTATGTACGGTTGACATTTGTCACATGAGAATAGGTCGCTTCTACGACTCGTTTTTGAGTTCAACAGCTCGGCTGTGGAACGATTTTCAGGCCTCTGTGTTTCCTTTTTCCTACAACATGGGTCTTTTCAAGACCCATGTTCACTTCTTCCTCTCCTCAAAGAGACCCCCCGCCCACCATCTTCAAAGATGACATATCCCCTAAGGGAAATTATTTTCCTCAGAACCTCCTTTGTGGAGTTAATATTAAAATTTAAAAAAAGATACTAACATAAAACACTACGCATTGGTTTATTTTAAAGGAATTTCGAATGTGTTATTTGTTTCCGTGCGGGACTACGTGATTTATATTTTTTATATTTAAAATTAAATATTTTAAATCTTAATATATAAAACAAAGTCGGGTTAGTTACACCATTTATAACTCAAGAACGGCTGAACCGATTTTTATGATCTTTGATTTGTTGGATTTGTCTCCATCCCGATTAACAGAATAACTATTAAAACATCGAAAAAAATCACGGGAAAAATAATTATGAAGAAAATTAATTTTTTCATATATTTTGTATGGAACGGCTTTTCAAATAATGTGCGTTGGTCGACATAATTTGAATCAATTCGAACAGCTAATAAATTAAACACAACATTTATTGATTCTGAGGCGGTACGAAGTTTGCCAGGTCAGCTAGTTAAAGATAAAAATACTAGTTTTAAAAAAATATTTAAGTTTTTCAATAATACTCCACTACAAAGTATTGGCATCTTACTTCGAAAGGATGGGATTTTTGAAACATAATCAAAGAAGCGTTAGACATTTAAGATATACAGGTACTTATATTGAAAAAAATAATCCTTCTTAAATTTAATCAGTCTTTGCGAAAAGAGGTTTGCTTGTTTGATGCCTGAATTGTATAGGTAGTTTAAGATCATTGAAGAAGAAGATAACAGTAATAATCTAATTTTTTAAATATGAAAATGAACAAGACACAGAAAAATAATAAAAGATAATGGTTGCAACTGGGACTTGAACCCAGAACCTCACGTCTAACCGGGACATACGCTTTATCTAATTCAGCCATTGCGATCTATTATTCGACTGTCGTATTTGTCAACTTCATATTTTAAAAATTATATTATTATTGTTGTCTTCTTCTTCAATGATATATTCCATTGATGGGAATAAAAATAAAAGGGATATATTTATCCGAGAGACTATCTAGGTAACAAATACATTCTTTGAATACTTGTTTCCAATGAAAAAAGGTGGCTGCCAATAATATAGAAAAAACATTAGTCGAAAATAATATTGTTAATTCTGAAATTTGAAATATGAAGTTGACAAATACGACAGTCTCAAAATAGATCGCAATGGCTGAATTGGATAAAGCGTATGTTCCGGTTAGACGTGAGGTTCTGGGTTCAAGTCCCAGTTGCGACCATTATCTTTTATTATTTTTCTGTGACTTGTTCATTTTCATATTTTTAAAATTAGATTATTATTGTTGCTCCCTTCTTCAATGATATATTACATTGATGGGAATAACCTTCAGTTAAAAATAGAGTTTTTCTTATATAAAAATGTTTAAGATCAGTTTAGATATAGAAATCTTTTCAGCTTGAGTACACTAATACTTCTCTTGATAATTTTGGAATGACCGTGTGGATCTTGTCCCCAGACAAGTCCTGTCAAGAGCTGTCCTAGATGACATTAAAAATAATTCTGCTGTAGCTGATATATTTACTCATTTTTAATGTTTTATTCAATTACATATCTGCAGGAGTTATTGTTTTTTAGTCCGTCACTTTCACTCACTGAATTTTAATTAAATAATTTTAAAGTAATCTGTGACTATAATGAAAATGCTGGACTTCGCTTAAGGCCAGAAGAAATCGGTTACATTATGATGCAACTTTGCTTTGGGTTAAATAATCTGATTCATTCGCTTCGTGAAACTGCTTAAAACACTCCTTTCACCTCCTGCCACAATGGCACAGTGACCTCCTTTCATAGTAGACCCTACTGAAGTAGTGAGACCTCATCAATATTGCTACCGAAGTACCAGGAGCACAGCAGGTACGAGGAGGTGTATAACATTGCATCACTCCTGCACCTCGTACATATCCATCCGTCGTAAATCTCCCCAACAAGATAGAGTTTTGCTCTTATCAGAGTTCAGAGTTCGGAATGGGCTCAATGAAGAAAGGTGCATTAATCTAGATACGTGTGTACATAATTAATATGTTAAAATAAATACTTTCCTTTTACGTACCTCTATATATTTTTTTTAAATAAATGAAAAGAAAATACTTTGTTTTAAGTCACTTTATTTTTATTTTTCGTCTACCGGTTTCGGTACCTCCGTACCATCATCAGGACTGTTACAAAAATAATGTCTAAAAATACATAAGTACACATATATATACATAATGTTGTGAACGAAAGGGACAGTATACTAGGGTGGGACAGAGCATCAGTTGTTGGAGGGAGGAGGGGAATGGGGGATAAAAGAAGACACGGGGAACATACTTAAAATTGGACTGAAGGTTAAATTTAGTTGATTATTAAAAATTTCTTATTTTGAATTTACTGATTTTTTTATTTCTAAAGCTTCCAACTTGTTATTAGATTTTTTTTACATTTAGGGTCTATTTCATCTTTGAGGATGCTGTGTGGATGGTCTTTTTAGGAAAGGAAAGAGAGGGAAGGAAAAGATATGTGGGTGGGTAGGAATCTATGGGTCAGTTTATCCAGGAGTGACGGAATAAAAACTATGTTCAACAAACTACAAACACAATAAACAGTAAACAGTGTTTGAACATAGTATAAACCATGTAAAAATGAAGCATAAACAACATATAAACCAAGGGTAAACGATGATTAAACTAGCAGTCCTGTGCACAGTATGTAAAGTGTTTTTCTAATTGTCTCTCATTTAATAAATTAAAACTTAAAATTCCTCTGAAATTAACGCCGATTTTACTACAAACCATTAAAAAAATCCAATGAAGAATTATACAATTTGTCCAAAAAACGACACTCAATGATAATTCTTTTTTAAAACATTCTTCAGGCAGGTGGGTACAAGGTAAAATAATATTAAGAAAAATGCGAATATAAAGTCCAAATAAACAACCATTTCACTATCACTATTTCACCATAAAAAAGCTAATCTTTACTTAAC
Source organism: Limnephilus auricula (assembly GCA_951813805.1). Lineage (NCBI taxonomy): Eukaryota > Metazoa > Arthropoda > Insecta > Trichoptera > Limnephilidae > Limnephilus > Limnephilus auricula. The sequence goes on from OX638397.1 coordinate 5,002,494, forward strand.
CATTAATACGGCCACTGGAACGGAACGTACAAAAAAATTTTGAGATCAATTTGTAAGAACAAAATTGAAAAAAAACGAGAATTCTTTCGTTTAAAAATATTTAACGCTGAAGTTTTAATTATAAGATACTTTCTCCCGCCTAGTGTATAATAAATCTGTAAATTATATTTTACAGTTTTTATGGAAATGACATTCCAAGGGCGCACAAACTTAGAAAATTAATTAACGTATAACCTCTAAAAATGCTATCCATTTATTAATTAAAACAAGACGTTAAAATTTTAAAGAAAACTATTTTTATATCTCATGAATCGATATCGCTTGTATAAAAATCTCCCGTACTTTTCTCTGAAATTTCTAGTTTACCTTGGTACCTGTTTATTTTCTCAACATGGTCAAGCTTTAGATTTATACAGCTCTAACTGCTTCAAGAATAACACAAAGCTTCGTCCGGGAGATGAATCGGAGGTAAGATACTAATAAAGTAAAATAACAATGCGGTCAGTGGAATGGCGCTCCCAGATGCAAGGTTCCGAGAATTGATAGTTGTGTGTTTATTTCTGAGAACAGTGAGATCTCATAACTCAGGTCAAAGAGATATTTTTGAAAAATGTTCAATACAACGAATAAGTTATCATTTGTAAAGTTATTGCTTTCTGGTGTGTGAGATTTTAAGGGATCTATATTATTAATACGCTAACGTCTGTCGTACACACTCTCTCAACTTACGAGGTACGAACGGAAGTGCTGCCGTCTATAATATTTAAATAGAACTATTGAAATTCTCGTATCATACTTTTCCCGTTTAATAATTACTCCAACCGTTTTAATTTTGCTGTCACTGGATGTTTCTTATGTCTAATTATCATACTTTTTTTTTGTATTTAATTTTATTATTTACTAGCCGACCCGGCAAACTTCGTACCGCCTCAGAATCAATAAATGTTGTGTTTGATATGAGCTGAAATAAATTAAGTTACAAATCCAACAAATCAAAGATCATAAAAATCGGTTCAGCCGTTCTTGAGTTATAAATGGTTTAACTAACCCGACTTTGTTTTATATATTAAGAAGAAGATTAGTTCTCCGTAGTTGTTATGTTCTCCAATTATGTATATCAGTGCATCAACGGAAAATAGTTGTCCTTTGCATTTTGAAAATATTTTTACTATGTCAATATTTATTTAAACAATGTTCGTGCTTCATTTCTGTTGAAAAAAAATATATATATTATTATAACTTGTAAACTAAAATTAATACGATTTCAATTGCGCCGTTTTTGTGTAAAATAACTCATCAGTGCAATACAATAATTAATAGAAAAAACTAAAAAAAATCACTTTTATTGTATGACCAGAATATTTATAATTTTCATGTGACTTCCGCACAAAAGGCCAAACTCTACGGAGCAAGTGGAATTATAGCACCCGAAAAGGGTTGCATTGAACGGCCGAAATCAGCGGGGAGGGGAAGGAGATGTGGTACTTAAAGTTGGGTATTTGAAGTACCAGACACTGTGCTTGTTCTACCAGTAAAATAGAAGAAGCTCTAAAGAATTAGCGTCAGTAATCCTTGTACACATTGTTGTTTGTCGCATCTCACTTAAAAAAAAACTCCATACAACATCCCATTTAAAACTAGTTAACAATAGCTACCTTACGCCGGCCGGAAGAAGTATTGTGTAAAAAGTCGTACCTCGCCGTCTAATTCCGCTTATACAAAGCGCTGTTTAAAATATAATCAATTCTTAAGTAATAATCTTCATTATTTACCTTTGATTTCGTATCACCCTGTAGCTCAAAACGTAGACGACACTTTTGAATTTTCCCCTTTCTCTTTGTTTTTTGTATAAAAGAAATCTTAACTGAGCAGTAGCTTTAATTGTTTCCGGTGACAGACAAAGGCAAGATTGGGTTTTGTTGATTTTAGCAAGAAGTTAAGTGGGCCTTTATTGATTGCTTTAGGCTTGTTTTTAATTGCTTGTGCTCTGAAGTTTTACTAATGAGACGCTACACAATTCGAATCTTGAAATTAAAATTGTAGACGAGATATTCCAGACATTTATTTATTTTTAATCAATATTGTCGAGATAAATGAATTAATCTTATCCGTGTGATAGGAAGCAGCTCAAATTGCTGGAAGTCTGTAAGGAAAAATATTAATTATATAAATTTTCAAGACTTTTTAAGGTGTTTGATGATAGGTTAATCGAACATCAATCAGAAGGATCGAGATCAAAACTGTTTATGCTGATTGAATAGGTTTATAATGTAATTCAAAAGTTTCGCCATTATCCTGTTTCTCTGTCCTTTTCAACCTGCAACCTTCTCCTTTCAGACTGCATCCCAGAAAAATTTCGTTTGTCAAGTAAGTTTCAAAGGCACAAAATTTGTCATTTAAGCATGTCTCATTTTTTTATTGATACATGTGGCCTATTGATAAAGAGCCTTAAAATTATGTTATTGAAGAAGAAGAAAACACTAATAATCTAAATTAAAATATGAAAATGAACAAGACACAGAAAAATTAAATATAGCGGTCGCAACTGGGGCTCGAACCCAGAACCTCTCGTCTTACCGGGACGGGCGCCTTTACCAAATCGGCTATTGCCAACTATTATAAAACTGTCATATTTGTCAAACTCTTATTTAAAATTTCAGAATTAACAATAATATCTTCGACTAATTTTTCTATATTATCGGTAGCTACCTTTTTCATTGGAAACAAGTGTTCAAAGAACGTGTTTGTAACTTAGATAGTGTCTCGGATAAATATATCCGATTTTTATTTACATGGAACACCTATTGTTTTTTCCAAGTCCAAATGAATATTCAAATTTTGTAAGAAAAATTCGCTTTTTATAACTTGTAATATATCATTAAGTTATAAAAGAGAGTTTTTCGTGTAAAAATTGAACCTTAACATTATTAATGAAAATAAAACATTAATTTTGTTTTTATTAAATATGTCAAACCCCAAAGGGATTGCTTTCTGCAATAATACTTAACATTATTCACCATACTGTCTAGAATATTTTGAAGATTAGCAAAAAAGCATAAATATAATGAAATACCTGGTGTTGAATAAGTGGGTCATAATGACCCAACCCTCACGTACTTGTATCATATTTCCTACCCAATGACGCCGCCGGGTTAATTTTACCTTCAATGTACCGATGGCAATGTTATTTTAGATATTAATACAGATCATGTTAAGATAATTCGTAAAATGTCGGTGACACTTCGCAAACTTGCCGGGTTCATTAAAATGGTTTAAATTTATGGGCTCTGGATTGGAGGGCGAGGTAAAAATTTGTTGTTCTTAATAAGGGAAGGTCGGTGTCAACCCTACTCTTAGATGAAATACTCAAAGGGAAGGTAATCCAGTGGCGGATTAACCAATATCAGACCTTAGGGCAAGATTTAAATTTATTCGATCAGAAAAGCTTGATGGAACTGGTACGTGTTTAGTGTGAAAAACTATTTATTTTTAACAGAATTTTGATTAAGAATTATAATCAAAAACCTTTTTTATTACTTTTTTTTACCATAACACAAAAAATTTAAAGCTCATTGTGAAATTAGATATATATTTTTTTAATATAAATAGATTTCAATAGTCTCACAGACTATGTCAATCTGAACTGTTGTGAGGCTGACGGTATGTTTTTTTTTTTTTTTTATGTTTCTTTATTCTTTGAATAGTAAATATATAACAATTGTGGAATTTATGGCCGCCATACTAGGCACATGCCCGTGTTATGTGGAAGAGGAATGTTGGTAAGTACCTAGCTATTCAGCTCCGATTACTTTAGATATTACCAGAGAATACCGTAAAATAGTCATTTTTAAATCAAATTAAAAAAAAAACCTACATTGATTTTGAAAGATGGTTATTTTATCTGGTAAACACATTTTTAAAATTTTGAAAAACTAAGTTTATTTTTATACTAAGGTTAAACAATTTACAAAGGCAGATTTGTTAAATTTTTAAACGACATAATATTGTATTATACAACACAAATTTCAAATTATATAATCATACAACAAAATAAATCAATACATAATCTGGTAAACACATTTTTCAGAATTTTTATTTTAGTTAAATTAAAATCATTAAAAAATAAATCCGAGAATGTGTTTTGTGACGAAAATACCTCAGTTTTTCTATTTATTTAAGGTCTAAAATAAATTTTTAATTAAAAAAAATTGATACAGGGAATAATCGATATTTTTCATCGGAACCTCCCTGTATAGTTGCAAGCATGTTTAAACTTTTATTCTCAGCTTCTGGTCAATGGCTCTTAACCCGGCTAAAACATTTCGTTGCAACCGGAATCGTAATGATCGTTGTAACTCACCGGTGGATATCCAGAATATCTGCACAAAGAGATATAAAAACACTTTTTAAATATATCTGAGGCGTGTTAAAACAAACGACGGCATTCTACAGTTGTTTTATTTTTGATTAATGCGCAAAAAATATTTTTTTAGTTCTTTTCCCGTACTATAAACCATAAAGCTAAATGTTTGTTAATTAATTAATTGTTACTTCTTCAAATTTTGCAAATTCACTTTGTGGCTCCATTTTATTAATGACATAATTAAAAACACGACAAAAAATCAACATGTTTCGAGAACGATGTTCTCTTCATCAGGACATAAAATGTACTAAAAACTAAATTATTAAGAATGGAAAGACAGGCGTGGGTAGAAATGTATTCTAAGCACCTCCCCTTCCCCCCCCCCTCCCACTGTTGATCTTTTGAGCACCTCCCCTTTCCACTTCTCCCCTTCCATTACTTCCATTTCTACCCACGTCTGTCTTTCTATTCTTGATAATTTAGGTTTTAGTACATTTTATGTCCTGATGAAGAGAACATCGTTCTCGAAACATGTCGATTTTTTAAATAAAGATTATCGTGGTAAAAACAAAATGTTTTTAATTATTTCATTAATTAATTGTTAACAATTATTATAAGCAATAATTATTAGCCTGAAACACTCATCAATATTGAAACCTCTCCCGAGAAAAGATATATGTCGCCGACGGGACTCGAACCCGCACCCCTCTGTTTGCCGGACAGGAGCTCTACCATTAAGCTACGGCGGGATACCTCCTACCCGCCAAATGATTCAATATATACCTAGTGTTTCATTCAACAATTATTGCTTATTATATTTTTTCACCTGCAAACAACCAACTTTATTTTTATATGAGAAAGGCATGTAAGTGCTAACTCTCTCACTAGGTGGCGTCGAGACATTACATCTACATTTTTTTTGGTGAAAATACTTTAACTCGTCAAATATTGATTATTTTTTTAAATTGATAAACTAATGTTTAAGACAAGATTTTTATGCATAGCACAAAGGGTAACAATTATTATAAGCAATAATTATTAGCCTGAAACACTCATCAATATTGAAACCTCTCCCGAGAAAAGATATATGTCGCCGACGGGACTCGAACCCGAGTGTTTCAGGCTAATAATTATTGCTTATAATAATTGTTACCCTTTGTGCTATGCATAAAAATCTTGTCTTAAACATTAGTTTATCAATTTAAAAAAATAATCAATTAATTGTTAATTCGGGGAAAATAATTTGGATAGCATTTCGGTTGAGATTGACGATTTCAATACCCTACTCTTACTAAATGAAATTAATAATATAGTAAGCGATATGCTAATTAAGAAATATTTAGGATTCAATCAGATCTGCACCGATGGATCGAAAAAAACAGATCAAGGTGGAGCAGTTTTCCTTTTAATGCAAAACACTTTTTCTCATCAAATAAAACTGAATAAAAATTGCACTATAATGAATGCAGAATTGAAAAAAGGGTTGGAATACGCAGTTAAAAGTAAGTGGAATAAAATTGTAATACTAAGTGATTCTAAAAGTGCGCTTCAACATATTAAAAGTATTTTGAAGGGAGTTCTTGCCTGTAGGAAAATTGCATACACTATTGTAGAACAAATAATGCAGCTACAGCAGAAAGGTGCATTCATATATTTACCATGTATTCCATCTCATGTAGGAATAAATGGGAATTAAGAGGCAGATTTGTTGCCAAACGAAGCATGTGTGAATGGAATCATATATGACTGGACGCCAGATGCTGAAGACTAGTGCCAAAAAATAATTTTCATAATCATTTTGAAACGTTGCCTACTAATAAGGGAGTATGGTACAGAAAGTTCCAAAAGGAACCGTTTAAAATACCATGGTTCACTACGATACGATACGATACGATTGTACCACCCCAGCCAGGAGCAATCCTGTCCCGGTGAGACAGGTACACCAGGGGGCACTGATTTGTCAGGACTGGAACACGTGCTCTAAGGATGGGAAGGAGGTTGGAGTTCGACCGGTATACATGGCAACCTAATAATCCAATATTTCAATATAGGATGGGCAGGAATAAAGGAATGGATTGAGCGTAATTATTTTTTTCCCATTCTTCTTCATGCCTCTTCTCGTCTATTCTTGGATTTTCCCGCCACTCCTTGGCTCGTCTTGTCTCTTTTTGCCCCCTCTCGTGAATCTTCTTGTCTATTATTGAGTCTTCTTGTCCCTTCCCGTCTCTTCTTGGCTCTTCTTTCTTCTTCTTGTCTCTTCATACCTCTCATTGGCTCTCCTTGTCCCTTCTTGCCTCTTCTTAGATCTTTTCGCCTATTCACGGCTCTTCTTAGGTCATCGTGGAAAGCCACAAGAAAAGTCTTGTCTCTTCTTGCCGCTTCTCTTGGCTCTTCTGGCGTCTTCTCGTCCCTTCTTGGCTCCCCTTGTCTCTTTTTGCCTCTTCTTGGACCTTCTCACCTCTTCAAGCTTCGTGGCTCTTCCTGGCTCATCTTGCTTCTATTTGTCTCTTCAAGTGTGGTATTTTCTTGTCTCTTCTTGGCTCGCTTTGCCTCTTCTTGAATTTTCTTACTTCTTCTTGGATTAACTAATCCTCCCGCAGTAATAGTATTGGACTAACTAATCCTCCCGCAGTAACAGTATTGGACTAACTAATCCTCCCGCAGGACTAACATTCCTCTAAAATAAAATAAATAAAATCCGACTGAAAAGTAAAAAGGTTATAGAAATAAAGAAATAAATGAAATATAAAAAATAAACAAAAAAACAAACCATCTATGAATAGAGAAAGCTAAGAGTACTAATAACATGTACTTATGGGTAATTAGTGTTAATCAAGATTCTCAGATGCGTACCTCTCCGGGCATTAAATCAAGATCTGAAGTGTTCTGTAGACAGGTCATATCTGTGAAACGGTAATATTGGACTAAAATATAAACAAACGATTATTCATAAATAAATTGAAAAGATCTTATATGGGTTTGTCTTCTTTGTGGTTCCTATAGGTGACGACAACGCTCAAGTGCGATCTTTTCGTCTACAGGGCAGCTGTGTTATCATTCCAGTCTCTTGGTGACACTATGAACCTCTTTTACGAGAAACACATTAGTTTTTTATGAAGTTCACTCAAACCAAAACACTTGATGAAATGTCGCGACGGGTACGTTTTGGACTGTGCTAAGAACAATTCAAGCAAAGAGATTTGATAATTTTAAAGCACAAGTTTTAAAACCAATATAACTTCCTTTCCGAGAGAGATAATTTTATTTCGCGAAATGTAGCAGATTACGCCAATTTTTACGCGTATACATGACAAATTTCAAATTTTAACTTGAATAAAACACTAGTTATTTGAAAAGGGATACACGAGTAATCTAGATGCCTGTTCGAACCACACACCACTTGATTAATCATTTAAAATACCATGGTTCACTGAGGTTAAACTGAAAAAATCGGAAATGAGAATAATTTTTTAGATTGAAATCCGGACATTCACCTATGCCTTTCTGATTCTCAAATGTGCTCGATGTGTGAACAAATTGAAGAAGTCGAACACACGTTGTGGAAGTGGATTAAATATGAACGACAGAGGATGACAGTATTGAAGACATCTAACTCATTGGAAGTTCCTAATCTAATAGCCTCAACTAAGTTCCATGCCATATCGACAAAACTGAAATTTATTAGATCATGTAAACTGGAAAATAATAATATTAAAAAATAATAATAATATTTGTTATTCATTGTTTCCCTGAGTTAAACTCTGAATATATTTTATTACAATTAATTAGTAAATTATTCAGTTATTTTCAATTATTAGATGGATATTGCCGCTTTTGTTTTGTCTCTCTGATTGGCCCAACAAAATAATTAGTGCCGTTTTTGTTCTGGACCCTGCTTTATACTAATGGATATTGCCGTTGTTGTTGTTGCAGAACTAAATACATTTATTCAAAAATGTGTGGGATATTATGCTCCGAAACCTTACCAGCTGTCAATAGTATTTTTGTTTCTCTGTTCATCGCCATATCTGTCGTTTTTAGACCAATGTTGGAGATTGCGTCTTTGTTTTAACCCGACTCATCTATTTGAATTTCGGTTTTGTTTGTTTGAATGAATGTATGAAATTAACCCACTTCCTTACATCCGGTCGAGCTGAAACTCACAAAACAGATTGATGACAACGCATTCTAATAACTGTTGGCGGAACTCATGAACATATACGCGCGCACACATTCTGAAACTGGATGACATTAACATGGATGATGACAAACCAAAAAAAGTAATGTTTTAGTTTTAAAATACATTTGAAAATAGATGTATTATAGTATTTAACGGATTGATTTTTTTTTTGTTAAATTGCATCTGGAATGACCCTTTTAATTCCCATTAAGTTTTATTTTCTGAACCCGCTAACTCTGGCTCGTCACGCTTACTTAGTTTTCAGTTCTTATTATCTTCGCAGCATCGTAATTTTTTTACTTTATGTTAAACTCACTCTGTTAATAAGATACAACTATATGTTTTTTACACTTAGTTACGGTCATATCTGATATTATGTCGCTGAAACGCATATTTAAAAAACTATTTTTTGAATTCCAAACCATCCCATGTGCTTAGGGGTTGATCCAACCCTGGCGATCTCTTGCTTCAACCCACCCTACATAATATCAGATACTTTAGCCCGTAATAAAGCACTCAGGTTACAACTGATACCATGTTTCATTTATTAGATCCTAGAAATTTTATCACGCCGCGCCGTTTCGGACACTTTGTTACATTATTAAGGGAGAAGTTAGTTGACGCACTGTTGGACTGAAATAATGCCTTTGACGCTCAGAATTATGTATAAGTAAGTCTGAAGTATCAAGTAAATTTTTCCAGTTATTTGGTCAAATTTATATTTTGTTTACATTTCTATCAATGTTTGGTAGATATTTTGATACGTATTTCTACCGTCGAATTCAATATAACATTTTGAACTTGTTTATCACGTTATCGCAGATCAATAAGTTACACGAAATTCGGATGTGAAGTCTGTTATGTGAGAAAACACTGAAATACAATTTAAAGCAATTAACAAATCGTAAAAAAACGTATATTTTAAGGAAGTTTGATAAATACGCATCTCTTGTGTTCTGACGTCAAAAATAATATTGTGTAATAATTTATTTCTTCGTTTAATCGCAAATTCACTTTGTGGCGTTATTTTTAATTAAACGAAAACAGATCTCTTTGAACATACCACTTTTTTAATCAAAATTATTAATCTGTTTCGAAACCAATGGTTTTTAGTCAAGATAAAAATAACAATAGACAAACAAGTATAGACAAATACGTACCTATAGACAAAAATATTACAGAGAGTGGTGATTAATTAGTCAAAGGTATCATAAAAATACAATTACATAAAAAACGAAATAAAATATTTTAGAACTAACTAACTAACCATCACGCCGTTTCTCCGCAGGGGTAGGCAGAGAGGACGGACAAACAACTCGGTCTTGGCACACACTCCTTGCCTCATTCACATTCATACATCTTCTCATACATACTCTTCTATTATTCTGACTCTTGACATGTATCTGATTTACTTGATCGTGCCACGTCTTCCTTTTGTGTCCTCGGCTTCTTCTACCGTTCACATTCGCATCATAAATTCTCTTTACACTCCTTTCTTCATTCATTCGCTCAACATGCCCAAACCATCTAAGCGTCCCTTTCTTAATCTTACTTATTACGCTCACATCAGCCTTGCATTCTTTTCGGATCTCCACATTCCTCACACGATCATAGATGGTTTTATCACACATACGCCTCAGGGATCTCATTTCTACAGCATTCAGTCTACTTTCATCCTTTCTCTGCCATTTCCACGCTTCACTGCCATACATTAGGGTAGGTACCAGTACTCCATTGTGGACTGCTAGCTTCGCTTCTGTGGACAACTTTTTGTTGGCTCCAACGGCGTTCAATCCTCCATTAATGGAGTTACCTGCATTCACTCTTCTTTTAATATCCCTATCAGCCTTCCCATCTCTCGTAAACATACTTCCCAAATATACAAACTCATCCACCTGCTCCAAGTATTCATCATTCACAACTGATGAATACTTGGAGATAATATTATAATAGAATACTTAATATTATATTATTACCTATTGTAAAATATTTTAGAATAGGTAATAATCACATTTATATATAAAAACTTTTATGAATAAACACAAAATAATCAGAGAATAACCCGGAAGTCCAAATAACAATATACATCCTCAATGTTCAAATACCGCAAACACACAGATGCCAGCAGCAGTTTGTTTTCCATCGTAATTCCGATTCCACAAAGTACGAAGTTGTCTTTTGCACATGCAGGCGGATCTAAGCCTGCCAAAGTCTTCGATTGCAGTAATTCCACTTTGATTACAGCATCCAACGTACAAAAAAAGGCTCTAGCTTATTTTACCGATCGCCACTGATAATAACCAGTTTATTGTAGGTACACCAAAGACATATTTATTAGAAAAATACATATTTATTTTAGTTAGAGCATTGAAATAAACGGTATTGAAAATTTGTGTTCCTCACAAACTTAGATATACGTTTCACACTCATACAACTTCATGCCAATTTTCGAGAGTAGATTCATTATTATTTTGAAAATTAGAATTCCCGACCTTAGGTATACGTTTCAAACTCATACAACTGCATTCCAAGTATTAAGAGCAGAATCATTATTATTTTGAAAATTAGAATTTCTGACCAAATTTTATTGCGTGTCATATATATCATAACACGTAATCATTGGGTTTCTGAATATCCGGCGGTTGCAGCAAACTCACGATGGTTAGATGGTTTTCAGTGCTTAGAGTATTAAAAAAAATTCTGGTATTCTAATAATTTGCATACTGTGTCACTTTTTTTATTTTTTTTATTTAATGCCAATATATATTAAAATTAAAATACAATATTAAGTAAATTAAGAATACAAAGTAAAGTATTTTATCCTCAGTCCTCCTCACTAGGTATTCCTGTTCCGAGGTAGACTGCAGGTTGTCGTATGGTGTTGATCAAGATTTCTTAATCATTGTTGTTGGTTTTTGTTGGTTTCCACGAAACATAAATAAATAAAGCAAAAAGGGTTTATGTTTATTATTTTGCGTTGTTTTAAAAAGTGTTTATGTTCATTATCTGTAGGTTGCATTGGGGTTACTTAATAATTTTAATTAGTTCCTCATCTTCATGTTTAGCCATAATTTGATGTCCTTTTTAAACTTTTGTATATCCATGGTATTTTTAATTTCAATCGGAAGGGCATTATATAATTTTGTAGCATGGAAATAATGGTTTTTCTGGCCGAAAGCTGTATTTAATTTTGGAATGTTTAGTAGATTTGAAGATTTTGTCCTTGTAGTATAGGTGTGTTGGTCAGCAAGGTATGCATATTTTTCTTTAAATTTGAGTAGTGCATTTTTTTGGTACAGTTTTATAATGCTGAACACATTAAATTTTTTTTTTAATTTTTTTGATGGAGTTCTTATGGGTACTTTCAGGATTATTTTTATTATTGCTTTTTGTGTTTTAACAAGCTGCTTCATGTGAATGTTTGAGGCAGATCCCCATCCAATAATCCCATATTCTATGCGTAATTGGCAAAGAGCATAGTAGATTTTATATAGATAATTTTTATTTAGTATATTGCGTATGTTTATAAAATAGTACATGAGCTTTGTGAGTTTCTTTGTTTTGCTATTTTGATTTCAATGCCAAGATATTTTATGTTTCTAGAGTGTGTTATGGTGGGGCAGTGACATGATTGTGTTATTTTTTTTCCTTGATAATCATGTGATTTGAGAGCATAATCCTCGGGTGGTTGTCCTCTGGCTGTTATAGAAAACGTTAAATATTTAGTTTTGTTGACATTAAGTGTAAGTTTTTTTTTTTTTTTTTTGTTTGTTTTTGTTTTGTTTATTTAGATGTATGCACATTTTTTTTCATACATCTAGTAAGAAAATACAATAATACAATTTAATTAATACAGTTTAAAAAATACAAATTAAAAAATACAAATAAAAAAATGCAAATTAAAAAATACAAATTAAAAAATACAATTTAAGAGATTAATTTAAGATTATTAATTTTTTTTTTTTTTATAATCTAATCAATGATTGTTTTTAATATATATAGCACATGTCCTACGAAAAGTGCTAAGGTTTGAGGCTTCCTTAACGGCATTCGGTAGTTTATTATACAGTTTTTGTCCTTTATAAAACACGCTATTTTGGGTGCACGAAAGCTTAGTTTTGGGAAGCCTAAAATCTCTGCATCTTCTCGTAGGATAATTATGAACATTTTCGTGATACATAATATTACTATTCAGATAACTTGGCAGCATATTATTTTTTGGCAAGTGAGTTTTGCTTGAGCCATTTTTGTAGAAGTACAAGCCCGTGTTCATTGTACTTACCCGTATTGATAAACTGTTGGAAAAAAAATATTTTCAGTTATAAAGCCCACTCCAAACTATATGCCCACTAAATCAAAAAATAGGCAAAAATATTTTTAAAAACCAAACAAAAATGATAAGTCGTAACTCCTTTGTCAACCATTCCTCTCCATTCAGTACCGATTATCCGCCCCATCTTCCTGCGAGCACTGAAGCGTTGCATCGCGAACACACCGTACTCTCGCCCATAACGACATAAGTTTCGCGATAATAAGTTTCCGAACATGTTTCACATATAAATCAACGTTTCCTTTCTTTCTTCATTCCGTCCCGACTCACTTAAATTGTCTTTTAACTTGACTATGTTTAAAACATGTCCCGTCAGAAGCCGGCGATATGAAGAACGTTGAGAACTTAATGGGGTCGTGTGAACACTGGCTTCTTGAACAAGTCAAGTTTTTATGGGGGCAGGGGGCTTCTGCCCGCAAAGTTAGCTTTCCCCGGTATTCCATTGAATTTCTTTATTTTTTTAATAATAATTGGTTGGATGTTAATCGTGATTATAATGTAACGGTTTTATTGTGAAGTTCGATCACATCCACTGGTATCAACGTCATTTTAATAATGTAGATAGATTTATCTGTAGATTGATTCGATAACTAGTGGATTTCAACGGTTACCCGATCAGTTTGTACGGAGTTAAAATCCCAATCATTGATACACGGAGAAACATCTTATTCTAAAATACGATCATTTTATTCGTAAAAACGATTAAAAACTGGACTGAAGTTCTTACGAACAAATTAAAAGGGTTTCAATATTTATTGGCGGGAATATGTAAGAATAATTTGTTGGTATACGTAATTTCGTACGTTTACCAACAAATTATTCTTACATTTTCCCGCCAATAAACATAAAAACACTCTTAATTTGTTCGTAAGAACTTCAGTCCCGTTTTTAACCGTTTTTACGAATAAAATGATCGTATTTTGGAATAACATTTTTCTCCGTGTTAAACTCGATAAAATAAAACAGATTTCTGTATTTCACGTCTTTTTAAGCCTGTTTCCAAGCTTTTAGGAAATTTACCCGATATCAATTGATGAACGTCAATATCTCTCTAGTCGAGCTTAAAAAGCAGCTGAAATACCATCCCTATAACAGTTGTGCCAACTATTAACGAAAGTGCATGAAAACCAAAATTTTTGTAATGGTTTCGCTTTCCAAAGTTTACAGGGCCAGTCCTGTGTAGGCACAATTGGAGCAGACCCCTCCGAGCGCCGACTTGCCAAGGAGCCAAGGAGCCAACATAGCGTCTTTAAGGTTTTTACTAGCGCCAGGCGTCAAGGCCGACCCTGCACATTTATGACACCGACAATTTGCGGAATGTTAAATTTTTGTCAGTTCTAAAGATATTATGTAAAGCTCGGCTCTTTATACTGCTTTTCAAAATGGCTTGAATTAGCTCTGGCTTTCTTCGGTGAGCAAGTTCTGGAGAGTCAGGTTCTCCAAAACTTCCTCTTCCTCCTTCCAGTTTTCTGTATAATCATTCCCTCACAACATCCCTCCAACAAAATTAAGCTCATTTTCATGTCCCGGTAAGACTTAATGTTCTGGGTTCGAGTCCCAGTTGCGACCGTTATCTTTTATTATTTTTCTGTGTCTTGTTTATTTTCATATTTAAAAAAATTAGATTATTGTTATCTTCTTCTTCAATGATATATTACATTGATGGGAATAACCTTCAAAAGTTAAAGAGAGTTTTTCTAATAAAAATATGATCATTTTCTTTATTATTCACTTTTTTTTTCATTTCAATTCTGTAAAAAAAAAAAAAAACTTTTAATAAATCATTAGTTAATCTTTATTTTCATTAACTCAACTAGTAAAGTAATTTATTTATTTGCTTATATTTGTTTATTTTAACTTATTAATATCAACAGTATACGCTTGATTTATGCTTATAAAATCTACTTACTGGGGAACCAGTTAGAGTGTTTTTTTTATTATACAAATACATTACATGTGAGAAAACAATATATTAACGTGTATTTAATTTATGTAATTATATATACAAATTTCGACTACCATAATACGGGGATTTGCCTAATGTGGTAGTAAAAAAGCATTTAAAAAACTGTTCACAAATATTTCATAAATAAAGAAATCGAGGTACCGTAGTCAATACAATGTTACCTAGGAGCATTTGGTAATATAGATTATATGATACTTGTAAATTTATATGTAACTATATATTATATACAAAGAGACTTTATAGTATATGTACATATTAAATGTTTGAAATATTGTTCAATTACTGTACCGTCAATTCAATTAATCTAATTTAACATTTCGCTTGATTCGGAGCCGACGTTAAGCTTGTTCAGCTCAACCCTCGCCAATATATGTTTTATTTTTTGTATTTTGCAAATGTATTTTTGTACGGTTGGCAGAACCGAAACTCAATGAATAAAACTAATTAAATTTTATGAAGTGTGAAATTGCTCTCTCGATATCGACGCGTAATCTACTTTGGAACAATTATTAATATCACCGAATATGATGACTTATACATAGTTATTCCATGGCGTATATCAGTTTTATATTTTCGTTCGTCATCAGTTATTGCAGGTAAAATGAATAATAACATGTTTATATAAATAATGCTTTTCAAATTTAATTTGAGGTAAAACTATAATAATTATCAATTTTAACTCCAAAATTATTTCTAAAAATATTGAGATTTGAATATACTCGTAGGTACTTCTCGTCCAAAATAGTAATAGTTTGGGAGGCTGTTATGGGTACTGCCGCCCCGTGAACCACTTATTACATAATCAACACCACTGCCATAGGCCACCCTAAGTGTTTGCTGTATTTGGTGGCATAGCAGGGGTGCCCGGGTTCACGGGGTAAGGTGCGTCTAGGTATTGGTGGAGAAGGCGTTTTCCCTCCTCATTCGTGACGGGCCGGATCGGGAGAAACCTGCTGACACTCTCGACCTATCACCTCGAAGGGATGAATTCATACATCCGTCACTTCTGTTATCCCAGTATCCTACCCACCCCTCACGCCTTTTTCCTTCCCGGAACTTCCTTTCCTTCATTCCCTAAAAAGATCCTCCAAACAGTATCCCAATGAGAAACCTGAGGGGTTTTTTCCTCAAGGCCTCCAGAGGAGCAAGTGAGCTAATATAAAAATATATAAATTATTTATTTCTTCAATCTTTGCAAAAGATTAAATTTGAATTATTTATTTATATATATATTATTAAAGAATTATGGCTGGACACCCAGGTGGAAAGAGAAAAGTGGGATGACCCAGACTGGGGTAGGAAGACGAAGTAAGAGGGGATGCAGCACAGCTTCTCCAGGTAACAAACTGGAAGTCAGCCGCTGAGAACAGGAGGAGTTGGAGGCGAATGTTGCGGGAGGCCAAAACTCGATATGGGCTGTAGCGCCATCGAAGAAGAAGAAGAAGATATTATTTACATAATTGACATTAATTATTACACTAATGAGATTGCTAGTGGTATACCTATGCAAAAATATTAACACTCTAATTTAAAATTTTCACGGCATGCGTAAATCAAGGTTTAGTTGTGACTAGGTGGGATGCTACTAGTGAAATAACAGAAATAATAATAATAAGAAAACTAAAATATAAAACATAGTTAGTAAATAGTAAAGAGAAAGAGAAGAAAGAAAGAAAGAAAAGAAATAATATTTTTTTATGTGAATGCCGCACGTGTATCAACTGCTCCCTAGTCTCCCTAGGCCCAACTGTCTAGAGCCAGAGAGACTATGCCATCTCCTGCTTGGATATGTTTTGAGGCTGAAGGCAGTAGGGAGGGGAAAAGGATGGGGACGAGGAAGGCGGGGATGTACCTGGCTATTCAGATCTAGTCACCAAACACTGCTAAAACCATTTCAACCAAAGTTTCAATTCTGAATGGTATCTTACACCAGGGCGATACTGAGAGTGTCTTGCACTCTGGAACGGGCCGCAAATATACTTTATTTTATTTTAAATTAATTGACTGTTAAATAATACAAACTTATAAAATCGTTCGAACCCGTGACCTTCGGTTTGCGAGTCGCGAGTCTTGCCCCTTGACCACGGAGGACGTCATTTTTTTCGTGTTCAAATACTTCTATTTACCATGACGTCATATTATTTTATGACTAATAAATATAGGAACCATTGATTAAAAATATATCATAATTGGGGGTGTCATAGCCCCACTCTAGGCAAGTGAAGCTCTTAATATATGTGTTATTATGAGTAAACGTAGTCCTGAAAACCAAAATAATCCTTCCCCTCGCCAATAGCTATTCGGGCAGTCACCCTGCTCTGATTGGCCGCCCGTAAACCAGTCAAAACGGCGCTTCCTAAAACTGGACATTTGGAAACGAAATTAGCGAACTACCCCGTTTAATCACAGGAGACCATATTTGTCCCAGCTCACATAGGTCTCACAGAAATCGTTGTTTTTCCCTTACTATCATAGTCAGAAATGTGATCTAAACGGTATTGGAAAGAGAATACAACAAACTATATATTCAAATCTAAAAGAAAATCAAAAAATAAATAAAATTTACCCCTTTCTGAAACCAATGTTTCCGATAGAAATTTGAAAAAAAATCATGGAACTGAATTTTTTAAGAATTTTTTTTACATGAAACGAAAAAAAGTGAGGTGACAGTAAGGTTTATAATTCATTTATCTAATGAAATAAGTACCTATGTGTTTTATTTTTTTTTCATTATCAGTAATTTTAGTTAGGAAAAAAGTTAAGTGAGCCATTTTTAAAACTTTATAAAGTTTTCGCAAAAAAAAATTATATTTAAAAAATACATAGTAATTTTTAATATAGAAATTTAAAAGCCTATTTCATCACCTTTCGAAAACAGTTTTTAGTTTTCGAATACGTTAACAAATGTTTATTTGGATTTTATTGCAAAGCGGGAATATTTTTAGCCTCTGACAAAATACGCCAATTTTTTTAGGGGCTACATACTAATTGCTACGTTTAGAGCTAGATTTTCGGGAGTTTAGAAGAAAATATGAAATAATACAGAGAGATAGGGCGGACTCTCTCTAGCACAAGTAATTATGGAAGGTTAAATATGTATAGAATTAAGTAGCAAATAAGAAATTCCCGAAAATTGCCAGGCTTGGGGCCCACGCACGTTCTTAATACTTTTTATGTGAGTATCGCACAAGAGTTCCAACTCCAGCCAGCTGAGACTATGGCATCCCCAATTCAGATATGTTGTAGGGTGGAGATAATGGGAATGGGAAGGATATACAGGAAAGGAAGGTAGGGAAGTACCTGACTATTCAGATCTAATTACCAAAATAAGTTAAAGCAAATATTTCATAATATAGATTCCGGGTGGTAGTATTTCACCAGGGTGCAACTGAAAGCATTGATTACTCTGAAATACAATTAATAAACGTGTTGGAAGGGAGTAACTCTTGGGTGAGACGAAAGAGTGTGAAGGTTTAGCGAATATTTGTGTCATTGGCTAACAAGATTGTAGCCGATGACACACCACGGTACAAACGACACAACACGCGAAAACCTCGCACTGAACGAAATAGATCCGCCCTGAGACCCGCCGCTCTGCCATAAATAAATACGGGTGCATGACCCTACACAAACACTCCTTGTATAAATACAAATCATTCTTGCTACACTACTCTCCAACTGATCTTTTTCACGATTCTACGCCCTGCCTGACTGTTTCCTGCCTGCTTCTACTCTAGACCTTGTTTGACTCAGTTACACCCCTCCTATAGACTCATATCAACAAGGACCAAGGACCACATCCAATTCCTGTAAACCTATCTTTAGACCAATTAGTAATAGACTTATAAATGCATCACTTTGAAACATAATCCACATGTTTAGTGGACGATGTCCACTTCTTCGGGAAAAACTATACACTAAAGTTTAATATTAAAATATTGATCAACTTTGTTAAGGGGAGGCAGATGGAGGGTGGAGGAGTAAGAGTGTGGTAATTTCATTTCTATTAAGCTTCTCCCCATCCTCCTTCATTCTACACCTCTCTCCAAAGTCTCCTGAAGAAGTGGACATCGTCCACGAAACATATTAATCTTGTAGATACTTGTTTATTGGCAAAATTTGTCTTTTAATCAATTGAATATAACTTGGATGAGTGTTTTAAAAAAAGAGTATTACCACTTAAGCGTAATGAGCTCTGTAGAAATAGCAGAAAACCAAAAGGAGTGGAAGTGTTTCCTAGAAAAGATCAGACCCTTGGAAAGGGTATAATATGTCAACTATTATGAGCTCAAATAGTTATTAATTTATTTGCGATTTAAAAGCGAGAGGGAGAAAAATAACAGCAGAAATAGAAATAAATATTTTTGTTTTAATAAAGACAAACATTCCTAGTGTACAAATAACCCTGGAGGAAATATAAAGACTATGGTTAACGGAAAAAATGTGTACTGGAAACTTTGCAATAAGTATGAGTTGATTAATTTACATAAAATTATTAATACATATTGCCTTTGTTCCTGTTAAAAAAATTGTATCATTCTACAGTCCAGTAATTTTGCCCTTGCTCCCGCATTATAATGAAAAATAAAATAAAGAAAAATTATTATGTAAGTCGTAAAATAACGATATCCTTCACTAAGCGTAAATTTAGATTTTTTTAGTCATTTAAGCAAACGTTAATCCTTTAAAATAATTGGTCCCCAATCATCGTTATCTGACCAGTAACTCAATAATTAGAATTGCCAACCCTTCACGGGGGGCGACCAATCCACCCTTATCGTAGCGGAAGTAAGTAACGGATTTCGGGCCACCCTCCAATGCAGCCAGTTCCGTCTAAAGTCATATAGTTATTTAATTGCATCTCAAATCGTATTAAGGGATTCGATTACAGGGCAGACAGCAGAGGGTGATGGCGCCCTTAATTAGCGGAATTCGGCATGTTGGGGAATTTATTACGGATAGTAGGGTAGACTGAGGACGATTGAAACACGTCATGATTGAAACACCTCAATTTACTCCAAAACTAGTATACCTACTACTAGTCAGCGAGTGACACAATCGTGCATAGAAGACATTATTAAATTTCGAGCTCAAAAGTAAATATTTATGACATTATATTTCATGTTATAACTCTTTTTTTATCTATTTTAGAGTATTTCTATTGCATTTTAAACAATTTTTGCTAAACGACTTATTTTTTAGTTGGAAGTAGAAAATGCCGCATACTTTTCTGGGGATGATTGCCACTTTTAGTTTACATTTTACATAGTACTTTTAGTTTACAATTTACATATTAAAACTATGTAAATTGTATTATGCCAAATACTCTTATGTAGTATTAATAAGAGCACTTAAACGCAAATAATAATAAAAATATTCACAGTTGTTTCATTTCAAAATAATTTATATTTATAGTTTTTAAAATATTAATATTCATGGTCTCATTGAGTACTGCTATAATAATGAAAATGTTTAACATTGATTATAATTACTTCAATTATTCCAAAGATATTTAGAGCGTTTCAATTATCCCCACATGCTCTTACTGTTTCAATCGTCCACGCTGTGGGCATAATTGTAACAAACTTCCCCATCTTCTTTAAATGGTTATTGTAACTTACCTGTACGAGTTGTAGCCTCCCAATAAATTTAATTTGGGGACTAGGTATATTATAATGCATCTAGTGTAAATACATTATCTGTAAATACATAAGATACATCCATCAAATACTAAGTTCGGTGGGCATGCTTTCGGAGTATCGGGAACTAAAGCCTGGAATGGACTGCCACATGACTTCAGAATGATCACAGACTTGGCGAAATTTAGAGCTAAACTTAAAACTCACCTTTTTAGACAGTCGTATCCATAAAGCAAAAAACCAAAACCTTTTCCTTTACCTTCTCAGCCCGCGACATAGTAAATAACTAATTGCATAAAAATATTAACAAAAAAATTCTTAATGGTGAGTTATTGGTACATCTAATTTCATTCAAATTCTCCAGTCCTAAAGAGTCCTAAATTCTCAAATTTTTCGAAATAACTTTAATTTATTAAGTCCATTTTTGGCAGTAATCTTTCTACAAATATATTATGAAAAGTGATGGTGTAGCAAATGTAAAATTATTTAATGTCCAGTGTTTTAATATAGTTTCCTCCGCGTGCAAAGTCGTATCTCCTCCAAGCAAAAACTTTCTAAATAAAGTGTGTTTATCGGAAGTGACCTGCCAGGTAAGTATGTTTTCTGTATCTATTTGTAAATAATAGTTCTAGGTAGAGCGTAAGAAGTCATAATAAAATGTACAGCGTCCTTGAGGTGATTCCTCACAAAATGGGCGCTCTACAAATTATTCAGTTATTATTATGATTATTACACATGGTTAAAATTAAATGGTTTCAACCATCCCCAGTCTACTCTACGTACTTGAAATTTTGATGGAGCATACGCGTAGGTATTGTTTTTAATGTTTCTTAAAATATTTTTTCTTTTTATTATTGTTTATGTTTGTTAATTTGTTTGTTAAGTTTTGGTTCCGATTCAAAATGGCGGATGTTGAATACTATAATTTTATCCAGCCAGTGTTCGTGGATCCTGCTGAAAGCTGTCCAATCGAAATAATCGATATTATGGTACCTACCTAGTAGCCTACAGAAAGTTTTTAAAAAATGACAGACGTTTAAATTTATTTGGAGAAATTGTATAATTCCTTATTAGTTACGTTAAATATTTATGGTTTGTAATTGAGTAGGCAGTTATTTAAGTATATACTTACAAGTTTTATGATTTCAGAGGAAAAATTGGTTTTCATTTATTAAACAAGAAAATTAGAAACTTACTTTATTGGACGCGAGGTCCACTTTCCACAAAACTATGTACACACGACGAGTAGATATTTATAATGTCTCATATTTCGCGAAAGTTTTCTCGCGATTTAAATATCTTATCTAACTATGAAGCTAAAAAAAAAACATTTGTATATTAAAATAACCAATATGGCCGCACATTGCGTGTAAAAAAATATAATGGCTCGCTGGGCTCCATATTGTTTATTAATGAAATGCATTGATATTTAATAAAGTTGGTGTTGTCATTATTTTCATATGAGGATAATATTATAAAATAGTCAGTTGGAATTTTAATAAATCCGGCTGTTCACTTCCAGTATTTCTTTAATTTCATGGTATTTCTTAATTTACAATAGTTCTAATATTTTTATTTTCCTAAATTCCGCACAAAATTTTTTGTATTTGTGTTAATACCGTACCGTTACAAATAAATCAAAACTTAACGTGATTTTAAATGTAGCGGGAACATTGAGTATATTTTTATTTATTTATTTATTTACACATTTACGGCACAACATGTGCCATTAACATAATTGACATAACAGAGAAATAGTTCAACAACATGAAGAAAAACACTATAAATAAATATAAGTTAAATATTTTTAAAAAAAGTAAGTAGTAAGTAAGGTAATAAATAGTATAGAAAAAGGTAAAATATAAATATAAAGTGAAAAATATGGTACAAAGTATAAGTATAAAGTGTAAAATATAAAGTAAAAACTATACATTATTAAGCAAAAATAAAAAAGTTAAAAGTGAGAATAAAATAATAAAAATAAATTTTAAAAAATAAGTATTTGTTCTATATTAGCTCCGCCTGAGTATACATTTAGGCACAATCAGGTTTTAAAAATAATTCACCAAAGTTTGATAATTAAACATAACTTGATTGACTGTCATAATATAGTACCATATTATGAATACGAACCAAATTCATTTTAACAAAATAATTTCTTTGAAATTTACTACGATAAAACTATACTAACAAACAGACCAATTAGTCATAATAGACCCGATATAGTTTTACATGACAAAATTCAAAAAATAACTTATATCATTGATGTATCTATTCCAAATTCCTGTAATATTGAAAATTCTGTTTCTGAAAAAATAAGAAAGTATACAGATTTAGGAAATGAAATTAAAAGAATTTGGCATTCTCAGACTATAAAAATATTACCATTTGTTATTTCGGCTACTGGCATTATACCTAGCTCTCTCATTAAAAATTTAGGCATATTAGATTTTTCAAAGAATTTGTATATAAAAATTAAAAAATCAGTCATTTTAAATACATGTAGGATTACGAACGATTTTTAAATATTTATATTGAGGGATCATTAGGATTTATCGGTCAAATTAGGAATTCCACCGAGACGAACCCTCTGATATGAAAATATTTGGAGTCGGTGAATTATTTTCCCATTTAATAGTCCGGTAGGTTAACATGTTGTTCTTGTATTGTTTTGTTTTAACTATACTTATATAATACACTTGCATAGCGTGGATTTACTAGATGATCATTTTTACGGAAAAGTGTGTGAAAGGGTTTAGTTTTTCCTATGGGGAAGACTAAACCCGGACCCAGAAGTCTGGTGCGTAAAAAAAAGGTATATAAGTCGAAAAACAACATACAAAACTTAACTTTGGAATTCAAAATACTCAACCAAACTGTTTTTTTTTTATATAAATTAAAAGGTACAGCAAATATTTATATGGCAAGGATATTGGATGGATATCAATTATAAAAAAAAATATTTCTCAGCTTACTATTTCAAAATAAAAATTTAAAACATTGTAAAAAAGACGTTTTTAGGTCAAATTTTTTAAATTTATATTCGGCAAATTCGTGTTCCTTAGTAAATCGGTCATTTGTAAGTTAAATTTAAGCCCATGAAATTTTTTTTATAATATTTTAAGGCACAAAGATATTTATAAGCGATCAAAATTTCAAAACAAAAAACTTGAATTTGCGTTACTTCGTAGTGAATTGCCTTAATATTTAATTACATGTATAATTTTGTTCTAAAAATAATCATGATAATAAAACAGTCGTTTTACTTCAGCTTCAAAACCAGAATAATTATTATGAACTGCACTGTACGAAAATTACTACTTTAAGGTCCTATAAACTGAGAAACTATGTACGCGATAAACAAGGGTGAATAAAAAGGAGTTGGGGATTTGGGGAGGTAATTTCACCAATTTCGGAGAATGGATTAATGAAATTACCGTTTCGATAAATTCATATTAATTTCCAATTACGGAGATGGACTTATTGAATTCATAAAACTAGATGAACAAGTAAAATATATACGATTGAGTAGATAGATATCTTTGAAGTGGGTTCTATAAACGTTTAAGTAAATGTATGGACACTCATTCCATTAGGGGGTGGATTTTTTAATTATTAAAAGAATATTTCCAAAGGTCAACGGAAAAATGTTTATTCGTTTATTTAGATTCGTGGTCGAGGGGTAAGGCTCTCAACTAGCATTCCGGAATTCACGGGTTCAAATCCCAGGTTGCACAAACCAATTTTATTTGATTAATTTGTATTGTTAATTACAATTTTTAATCATTTAAAATAATATACAGCATATTTGTAGCACGTTCTAAAATAGAAGATCCTTCCAGTATTTCCCTAGAATAACAAAACCAGTCAGAATTGAAACTTTAAATGGCTTTAGCCCTGTTTGGTGAATACCCAGGTACTTCCCCACCTTCCTCCTCCTCATCTTCTCCCCTACCCAATACCTTCAGTTTAGCAATTTGGATGCCATAGTCTCACTGGCTCCAGACAGTTGGGAGCAGTTGGGACTCTTGTGCGATATTCGCATAAAAAAAATATTGCACCGGCTTTGTATTCCACGCACATTTCATAAAAAGAACCATTTCGAATGACGTGCATAAATTTTGATAGTAAAGCTAAGCTAACGCCGTATAATTATTATAAACTTATTTATTAAAAAAATTACAATTTAACATTGCAAAATAGATATATATATATATATATATATATATTTTTTTTTTTTTTTTAATTCTTAGCATTTTATTAAGATGCTAAATAATATAATATTAAGTTACTGAGTAATAGATAAGGTTACTGAATAATAAAAAATTGGCAATCCAACAATAGAGACACTAAGCCTGCCTATTGTAGTATTAGTGTTTAAATTACATTAACAATGATAATACGGACATGTGTCTAGTGTGGTTGCCGAAAAGCATGTAAAAAACTTTTTAATCCGGATCTGCCCTGATGATGGACACTGCAACGCTGTCCGAAACGTCGGCTAAAGAAGGAGGTAGAGCAACACGGCATAACACCCCAAAAACAAACAACGAAAATGTAAAAAACTGTTTACGTAAATATTTCATAAATAAAAAAAATAAAAATAAAAAATAAAAATAAAAAACAAGATAAATTTCAACATTAAAAGTTGAGATTAAACATTTGGGGTAGTCTTAAAAACATCTTACTGGTAACGAGAATATCGAAATGCATCGATACATTAGAAAAGATTCCTAATTATCTACAAAAGGTTCCCAAATTCCCAACTATTATTAAACTATAGGTGCAATTATCTGTGAGTCCCCTCTTTTATTCTCCCTTTAGAATATTGTAATATGGTACGCACTGGGACCTGTATTCTCCAGTACTGATACAAAGAAAAAAAAAAAGTTGGTTCTTAAATAGCTTTTAAGAACCAACTGTATTTATTTTTCTAAATCTTATGTATATGTATTTTACATAATAAAAAAAAAGGTTGTCCGGGAGCTAAGTGCATTAACTACGGGAGGAGATTCTACATGATAGTATAAGTAAAAAATATAAATAACTTTTTTCGAAATTCCAACTTTCAGGGGAACTTTTTTGGAAAAAGATAAAATTAGCCCAGCGTGTGCGGCTAGCACTATTATTTTACGCTGTTACGTTACGGGTGAATCACGACCATCCAACGTCGCCAAAATCGCGCCCGGCTGACTCACAGCAAATTTATCGGCTAACTATTTTGCTAGTGCAGCGCGTAGTGGCATTTTCAAACACTAATAATAGTATGCTTATAATAATAGATAGCGTCGCTTGAATGTAGCTCCATGGAAGAACGGCGTTAGTCTTACACTAAGAATTTTTAATAGCTACGTCTTTTTGTATAAGAAAAAAAATGTTGGAATTTCGGAAAAATTTGTTAATCTTTTTTACTCCTACCGTCATGTAGAATCACATCCCGAAGTTAATGCACTTTACCCCCGAACACCCTGTTTATAGATGCTTATTAAAGCACTTATGTTCTTAAAAACAAATTGACTGTTTATTGATGTATTGTAAATATAATAATACTTCTGAGGACAAACATCCTTCCAGGCTGAATGCTGTTCTGATCTGCTGAGCTCCTGGAACCTGAGGACTCAGTACATTTACCTTCAATCACCTTTGGCACAACTCGGCAATGAGAACATGTGACCCCAAGAGCCCACAGTATAGTAAACTAAGAACTTAATCATGGAATATTATGATACGTTACACTATCTAGCTATAAAAAAGCAAGAACAAAAATTATTATTGGTTTGTTGCAAGAAGTCGATCCCCGTGAAAATTAATACAAAATGTAGCTCCCAACCGTAAAAAAGGTTTATAGTATTTATTGTATAAGCTTGGCAATTTCAGATAATAGATGAACAAACTTTGAGGTTAATAACACCATCACAACAATAAGAACAAATTCGTGTTTCAGGTAAGTTTGCGCTGAATACTTTCAGCACCATTTTCCGCTTTCAGGAACCGAAACGCGATCGGATATTAGGGTTGATCGTAAAAAGTTATGGATGTGCTGAGAACGGTTACAGCAGCGGCCATGGTCGCCGGTCAGTTATGGAAAGTTTCCTGTTTCCTCGGCAATACAGTCAACAGAACACAGCCTTAATGACAAAGCATTACTGGAACTGCCCCGGACATGCTGAAAATGCATTTTCGATTGCAATTTTGCAGTCATGAATTATCAAGAATTTTGTAAGTTTCTGATTCTAATGGTCACGAAATATCGTGCACGATGCATTTTGTTAACATTTTCACAACACTAACAGTAATCATAACTTTTATTATTCCTTGGTTGTATTTATCTAATATTTTGCAGAGTTTACAGCTTTTATATTTAAAGCTCTGATTTAAAAAGAGAATAGTTTGCTATAGTCTACAAATACAAATAATTCATTTTAAATAAAAAAAAATTCTGACAGACACCGTATAGAGGTTATGGCCCATTAAACCAACCCTATATAAAGGTCGCGGGAAACATAAAGAATAACACACTATGATAACTGTTAGTTATTTATTTAAAGATCACAAAGTTACCGCGGCAGATTACAGTTACAGAAGGAATATAAAATATTGCTTCCAGCCTTTAAGAGGCTAGACTTTAAACCACACGCGGAACACCCGCGTCTGTCATTCTGTCCCGCTCACAATAAGCTCACGCACACTTACAATACATGCGAATGCGAAATGTGCGAATGAGACAACGCTCAAATTTACCTACAGAAATCGCTCGAAAAGGGGTTTATGGAGAATACACTTTTCTACACCGAAACTTTCACGAGATTGAAATTTAAAAAAAAAATATTTTTTAGAAAGAAGAAGCTACGTCGGTAGCTTTTTCTAATTTTATAATTCTTTATGAGAGTTGAGTTAGCAGCACTTTTTCCTTAAATAATATTTTTTGATAAATCGTACATGTTTGACAGTGAATGTTTACGTTAATACGAAACGCATCGAAAATTCCAAAACATACCGACATAGTTTTCACCCTCTAGAAGGCAGTATAAAAAAAATATATTCATTTTGTGCAATTTTCGATGTAGTAAAGTGTTTTTTCCCGGGCGTCCTTTTTGTATGGCTGAAAAGCGAAGACTATCATCTTAAGATTACCGAAACCTGAACGACAAGCTTCCTTCCGCGCACTTGGTTCTGCGCAGACAGCATTGCCCGTGTATGAAATGTTTACCTCGCTTAAGAATCGAAGAAGTTCCTACAACCGTAAAATTTTTAAATAATACATATAATATCAAATAAAAATAATACAAAAACAGAGAAAAAGTCCCAATAAACTACTTTTAAGTAGTTTGTCAATGGGTTCTTTTAACTTATAAGATTATAATAAAAATGAAATTTACTCTTAAAAAACTATGGTATACATTCATTTATATTCATATGAAAAACGACTGTCCGTGGTCGAGTGGTAAGACACTTGACTCCCATTCGGAAGGTCGCGGGTTCGAACCCGGCGTGCGCAAATAAATTTTATTTGATTAATTTGTGTTATTTCACAATTAATTGATAAAAATAATATATGTTATATTTGCGGCACGTTCCAGAGTGGAAGATACTCTCAGTATCGCTCTGGTGTAAGACCACCATTCAGAATTGAAACGTTGCTTAATAATGGCTTTAGCCGTGTTTAGTGACTAGATCTGAATAGCCAGGTACTTTCCCACCTTCCTCTACCCCATCTCCTTCCCTTCCCCACTTACCTTCAGCCTCACAACATACTCCAATTGGGGATGCCATAGTCTCACTGGCTCCAGAAGGGAGCAGTTGGGACTCTTGTGAGGTTTCTCTATAAAAATAAAAAAATAGTGTATACATTCATACTATAAAAGATGTAGCCTAAAGAGGTGTAACGTGATATAACAATTATAAAAAAGTGTATCCAGTTAGAACTTGTTTGTATTAGAGTCTAATACAGTGGTTCTTAACCTGGGTTCCATCAAACCCCAATGGTTCTGTGTGTCAGTATCGAGGGTTCGGCGGAGGTCAAGACACATCCCAGACTCATATAATCATATCCATCAATAAGGGTTCGGCGAATGCGCATATGAAACTGGTGGGGTTCAGTACCTCCAACAAGGTTAAGAGCCACTGGTTTAATACAAAATATTTATTTCAGCGAGCCAATTTTTCAACATAATATTTACAGTCCACTGTAAATATTATGTTGAAATATTTATTTCAGCGAGCCAATTTTTCAACATAATATTTACAGTCCACTGTAAATATTATGTTGAAAAATTTAATTGAAAATATCGAGCCAATTTTTCAACATGCAGTCCACTGTAAATATTATGTTGAAAAGTTGGCTCGATATTTTTTTAAATTTCTGCAGGTAAAGAATTTTAAATAACATGTTAAAGTTTCACACTCGGATTACGCATTTAAAAAAAGACAAAAAATAAATGAGCATACTTACAATTACCTTAATTAGTATGGGTACCGCGGCCCGGGGTACTATTTATTGGATAATGAAACATCTCTGCCATAGGTCGCCCCGAGTGATTCGGTACGTTTGGTGACTTAGCAAGAGTGTCCGGGTTTGTGGAGCATGTTTTGCGGAGGGTCGTCTGAACGTCAGCTTGCACAGCAGTGGGGGATGGATTCAAATGTCAGTCACTCCTGGACACACTGACCCCCAGATTCCTACCCACCCCTCATAGTGTGTTCCTTCAAAGTCCTTCGTATATTTTCTTTCCTAAAAAGACACATAGCATCCCCAAAAGATGACACAAGCCTCGAGATGAATTATTTTCTTCAGGGCCTCCTGTGTGGAGTTTACATATATAAAAAAAATATATATTATCTCCAAACTTATTCAACGTTCAAATGCACCTTACATTTTATAAAATATTTGATATTAGCTCGAATTTGATTGCCTCAGAAAATGAATTGTTTAACGAGACAGGTTATACGAGTAAGTTTTTTTTATACCGTACTAGGCTTCAGTGACGGTTTGTGAGTTTTCAGTGAGCTAGAGTGCTAAGATTGAAAAAAACGACGTTAGTAATGTTGTTGTAGCTGAAAATGAATTTTAATTTTCACAAAATTTCAACTTTTATGTATGAAAATCTTCAGGATTCTTTCAGTTTGGGGATGCGCCGCATCCATAAACTGAAAGATCTTCATAAAAAAAGTTGAAATTTTGAAAAAAAAAAATATATTTTCGGCTACAACAACATCAATAACGTCGTTTTTTTCAATCTTAGCACTCTAGCTCGCTGAAAACTCACGGACCGCCCCTGCTAGGCTTATACCCATATCACGATAGTTGAAGTTCAGTATTTGATTTTACGTTTTATGATTTCCTTTGCAAATATATTAGTTTATTTTATTTTCTGCTGTTAGCCACATTTAAAACATAAAAGATTTTCCTTCATAACAAAAAAAAATATGATCATTTTCATAGGGCATTAGAAAGTAATGGGCGAAAACAAATTTATATGGAGTTATTTCAAGAAGTCGAAATCATTTTGCTTAAGTCAGATTGGAATTCTAATGACATGTCTTATGTAAAGATGGCGCCATGTACCACAAATCTTTGCATGCATCTCCCTCTCACATCCCTTCAATCCCCTCTTTTCTAGACTGTCTCGGTGAAACAACTTGTCCGAATGGTCCATTGATCTAAGGAAAATGTGTTCGGTTAAGTAGCTCGGACAAGGTGGGCGAGTTTGAAAACCGAAGCATTTAAGCCTGGAAAACCAAATACGTAATAAGTGTTCTAAGCAAGATACTTTGTCCTACACCACCAGAGGGCGTTAAGTAATTTTTGCAGAATTTTTAGTTTTAATTAATAAAACATAAGAAATACGACAGGTCCGAAGGTTGATGCGATAGCACGGTTGAAAAAGCGTACGCCCGGATAGCTGAAGATCCAGAGTTCGAATCCCGATCGTGCAAGTATTTTTTTAAACTTTTTTTAACTAATTTCTATGATTTGGTTACATAGACAATTTGATATTTTTAACAGAAAATTATTCTAATTGGCGTCTTCAAAATTTGAACTGATTTGTAGACCATTCAGACTGTCCGTGCTTTTTCTTGGGTGTGCGCTATTTCTTAAAAGCTTCTGAACACTTTCTTTCTTTCGACAAAATTTTAACTTCGTTTCAACCTGCATAACATTTTTAGCATCGTAAGATTTTTTGATCAAACGAGATAAGGACGAGTAAGAAATTATCATTTAACGGGAAGGAGAAATGTTTAAAAAATGTCTTATTTGCAAAATTACTTCACATACCTAGAGTCATCAATATTTCAAATACTAGCGCAGACCCGTGAAAAATCGCAAGATATTAAAACATATAATGATATAATACACTTTTTGGATATTAAAAAATACGTTTATTGCTAATATAGATACTTAAATGAAATTAAAACCTCGGAACAGGCTCAGCCTAGTGAGGTGGCATATACCTAAAAAAAATACACTTAAAATGTATTTTTGGTTAATAAATAATAAAAAATAATAAAACAGGATTTGTGTACAACATTTCCAGAAATTAGACATGTTCAATATGTTCATATGTTTCATCTTTATTATTATTTTCAGAAGAACTCTCACTTCTGTATCATCCCGAATGTCGTCTTTCAGTTGGGAGAGGATATAACTACCTTCCACCCTTACACCCTTACAGCCTGGCAACTAATATAAATGCTCAACCCTTAAGTACCCGGGGAGAAGGAAGGAAGCTGTCGGGATTCTGAATGAAATCTGCAGTGAAGGGAGTCAAATTAGCCACTGGAAGTGATCAGAATTCACTGCTCAAGGCAAAAACCGAGAGCTTCATACACATTGCACGAGCACTTCTTTAAAAGACTTTTCACCCTAAGCGATATTATGATATGCATTTTGACACTCATTGGAATAACGTCTTTATGTTTATGAACGTTTCAAGTTGTGGTAGATTTATTATTATTTATACTTTTTCGCGTCATTTTTAATTGAATGAAAATCTTATCCCGATAAAGAAACCTTTGAAACATATAGATAATTTTGATTATTTAAGTGGTGTATACAGAGTGATTTGTTTTCATTTAAAAATTTTTTTCGCACTTTGTTATTTATTATTGTAGCCTTCATTTAATAATTTAACGGGCCGCTCTGCCAATTTCTACCGATTTCTGACACGTTTTCCTTAAACGTTTGAAGTTTTAAGCTCTTAAAAAAATATATGTTATTCTTTAAGATAGTATCTATACATTCCTCACGCCGAAACGGTAATTATTTGAAATTCCCTCGATCGATAGAACTAAATCGCCAAGTATACTCCGAAAATTATTATTAGCACGTTTGTTTCTGTTATTTTACAAGTTATATGTATGAAAAAATTCATAATGTTTCTTTAAATGCTACTTGATACATCCCCCACGAGATTTTTGCTCTTTTTCAAACGAATCGTCTTTTATTAAACATTTTCACAATTTTCGCATGAATTTTATGGTTTTTAATATTACCGCGCTCGCTCTCACGTCCGTATTGTCGTATCTCTCCTTCTTCTTTTTTTGAGCGGCGTAGCGCGCCCTTAAGTAGTCGCGTTGTGGTTCGTATGTCTAACTTCTCTTTTCAAACATTATCTAAACGAATGGAAATTTTGTGAAAGTGCACAATCGTTCTTTTTTTTAAATAATGTCCTTGGGATGGCATCCATTTTGCCGCACATATTCTTGCAGCCTCATTGCAAAGCTGCCCATAACATTGTGCAACATTTCTTGCGGTATTGTAATCCTTAATTAATTAATATTGGAATCCTTTCTTTTAATGCCTGGACGGTTACTTTAAAACACTTGTTTTGAGGTACCCAAGATGGTGCGGCATGCCATACAGCATGAGTGCCAGTGGGTTTACTGAGACAGGCATTCCCCGGTCGTCTTATGAACAAGAACGGTTTTAACCATATTCCCTGGTCACCTCGTTGTACTGACTTATCCGCATGTGACTTTTTTTACTTTGGGAGTACCTAAAAACAACAGGTGTTTCAAAGGAACCTCCGAGGCATATCCAGACATTAAAAGAAAGGATCCAACGTGAAGTGCAAGAATGTGTGCGACTAAATTAGAGATCACCTTTCGGACATCATTTAAAAAAAACTAACTAATTAAAATTTTCAATTTTGGTAGATTATATTTTTATCAATAAATTTTACAAAAGATGATTATCAGATTTTTTAAATCGTCACGTTTTACTGGCTCACCTGTTATATCTGTATTACATACTGTTTTTACTTTTCTCAAATATGTCGTTTATTTTTTTTCATTTGTTTTTTTGTAGTTGTTCTAAATATCTTATGATATTTCAAAATGTAATTTTTTATATTATGTAACTGTTTGTTTATTCTAATAATACATATATTTAATTCGTTACTTTACCCGGCTACTTAAAATAATTAAAAAAAATTAAGTTAATTTAAAATTAAAATCACATATAAATTAATTTTAAGTTAAATTAAGCACAAATAAAGCATCTACTTGACATATAACCATGACAGTACCTAATTAATGTACTTTTCGATGTTTTTTTTAATTCGCAATCTTAACTTGTTATTTGAGTGGTACGAACCTATTTGTATAATATTGATTTAAAATTTTGTGAAATTCATCAAATAACAAAAAGTGTACTAGCGAGAAAGAAATCAAGATTTGAAACATTCTAAAAGTTGCCGAATCGGCTTATTACCTTTATTTGTGCTCATCAGATCTAGTCACTAAACACGGGTAAAGACCTGAAAATTCTGAATGTTGGTCTTACACCAGGGCTACACTGAGAGTATTTTCCACACTCTGGAACGTGCCGCAAAAATAGTAGAATTATTTTTAAGTACTTAATTGTGAAATAACACAAATTAATCAAATTAAATTTACTTTGGCATGCCGGGTTCGAACCCGCGACCTTTGGAATAGGAGTCCAAAGCCTTGCCCCTGGACTACGCCAGCCGTCTAATTTAATTAAAGTAAAAACATGGCCGAGTAAACACTGTGATAATCAGCTTGCAAAACCACAATGAAGACAATGTAAAGACAACTAGAGACTAAATAAATATAAAAATGTAAAATCTACAAGCGCCTCTGAACAAGAAACCCTATTGAGAAGGACAATGAAAACTGTGAAATTATTCTTACATTACAATTCATACTTTCATCATGTACAAACTTTTTCGTAGAAACTAATAAAATAAAAATGATAAATATTGAAATTCTCACATATGATGACACTTTGACAAGAACAAACATTAAAAAGCTTCATCAAAAACATATTTGAGAAAGTTCTCGTGCTTATGAACGTAGCTCTACCTTCGTTTTTAATGGTCATGATAATTCTGGGATCAGCGTAGATGCATAACTCATATAGAAGCGAAGTGAGTGAAGATTTCCTCATTCGGAACTCCCCGCTGCATATTCATTAAGGCTCACATACTTCAGCTGTGGCAGAAATCACTCCTTTCATTCCAGACTCCTCGCACTCTGTTCTGTGTGAATGGTCACAGTAGAAGGTGGGTATTTCAAACTTAGTTTGAATTTATTTCATTCATCAGATCAAACTTATCAGGCCATATTATTTAGAAGGAGATCAGAAAATTAGCGCTTTGAAAATAAAATGCAAATAACAGGAATACTTTTGGATGTATCCGAAAAATAAAAACTGTTTTTGAACTGTGATAGAATGTGCTTTCTATTTTTTTTAATATACATAAAATTTCTGATAATTTTTTTTATGACAAACATAAAAAGTTTTAAAAATGGCTTACCTTACAAGTTTTTTCTATCAAAAATTACTGATAAAGAAAAACAAATCCATTTTTATTAGGCAAATGTAATAAACGTTATTAACACCTCGCGTTTTTCACGTTTCATAAATAATAATGAATAAAATGTTCTAGAAATTTTATACATTTTTTCTCATATTGCTATCGGAAAATTTGGTTACATAGAGTATATGTAAATTTAATTTTTTCGGTGGTAAAATTGCAGATTTTACTATAAAGCGTGGAGTTTTCTGTTTCTAATGCTGCTTAGATCATTTTTAAAAATTTTTATTTTTTATTATTTTATTTCTTGCTAGAGCAATCCCGATGAGTTACAAAACTCATTTTAGGATAGGAGGAACTTACAATTCATAGGTAGGAGATAGTAGTTACAATTTTACAATGGTATTTTAATATAATAATATAAGTTTTACATTCAGTACAGCATAAAAATAAAAATAAAGACAGGTTAAATAGAACAAACAACAAGAGAAAACAAGTAAAGAGAGAGGTTTCTCACTATGAAAAAAATGTAAAGTAAAAAAATATACAATACAAACTGTAATTTCCTTCAATACCAGTGATTGAGATTACTTGAAATGTGTTCGGGAATCTCCAATAAAGATCGTGAAGTTTAAAATGAATTTCTATCTGGTCCATACGTCCGTCCTATTAAAAATTTTGAAGCCAGTGAACTCGATAATGAATGAGCCCTCATCTACGAGATATATCATCGGCTATTTCCGTAACCGATCGTGCATTAGACACAAACGGCGATAGTCGCCACTCTTCTAAGGTACTACTCAACTGACATCTGTTGAGACATCTCAAAACTACATATATTTCAATGACATCGGGCAATGACAATGAAAACGGACTGAAGTTCTTACGAACAAATTAACAGTGTTTCAATGCGTATTGGCGGGAAAATGTAAGAATAATTTGTTGGTGTACGTACGAAATTACGTATACCAACAAATTATTCTTACATGTTCCCGCCAATAAACATTGAAACCCTGTTTATTTGTTCGTAAGAATTTCAGTCTCGTTTTTAACCATTTTAACGAATAAATTGATTGAATTTTAGAATAAGTTTTTTCTCCTTGCAAACTTTGCGAATCCTTACAAAACTTTAGAATAATAAACAGCATTTTTTCTTGATTTGAAATTTTCATGTTCAAAAGTAATTTCGTGATTTAATTTTGGGATATTATGCCGTGTTGTGTTACCTCCTTATTTAGTCAGGTTGAAAAAAAGTTCAATTAAAAAATCTTTGAACTTATATTTAAGAACTGACCACATTGAACTCATGTAGCTACAGACCCCCATTATTTAGCTACATATTCATGGAAACCTCCCCTCTGGAGGTATGTACGAAGGTACTGTGAGGTATCTAGATCGTAACTAACCTCGGAAAACGGTTATATCACCCCCGCTAAAACTCCCCTAGCTCCTAAATTCAAATTGGTCGGATCGTAGAGTCCCGTGTGAAGGATTACATCATTCTGACACAAACCAACCACCCTCCGAGATTTGGTATTAATCCAAATATTTTGCTTGAATACTTCCTCCCACCTTAATATACGTGATAGCAGACTAAGCGCAATATTAAAGTTACCTATATTTTTAATCAGAAGCTATAGGTGTCACTTTTTCTTAATTTATGATTTTATTATTTTATGGTGTATATCGATTTATATCACATAAAGCTTTAATCACAGCACGATTTTTTTAAGCTTTTTTGTAAGTTTGCAGAAATGTAAATTTATGTTGTAGTTTATGTTTTATATATACAAGATTTAAGGATGGTACATGACTTTATTTATTTTTATTTTATTTATTTATATAATACATGTTACATAATTGTGACATTTACATAAAGTTGATATATTAAATCACCATACTAGGCGGCTGCCTGTATCATGGTGACCAATATAGTATAGTTACATTGTATGAAATATGAAGTCTAGTGTAAACATGGAATTAGTATAAATCATGTTAAATATTGGAAAAATTATAATAAAAAGTAGAAAATAGAAAGGAGAAAAAAAGTACATTAGCATTAGATTATATAAACAGGCTTCTAATTCTATCACATTCACTCATCAAAAAGTCTCCAAGCGTCTTCCTGAAAGTGTGATATTTGGTTATTGTCTTTATTTCAATTGTTAAGTTATTGAAGATTTTTGGAGCAAGAAAGTTAAACTGTGACTGGGCCATTGAGGTTTTTGTTACTGGAATTATATAGTTGCATTGGTTGGAATATCTTGTATTATATTTTGATTCAAAAACATATTTTTTAATAAATTTGAATTTAAAATAGCAAGAAATGAATTTTACATATAGGGATTGTATATTAAGTATTTTAAAGTCTTTAAATAAGTCCTTTGTGGGATGAATGTAATGTACTTTGTAGATAGTCCGTATTATCAATTTTTGAGCCTTTACTAATGGATCTAATATAGTTTTAGAACACCCTCCCCAGACAACAATACCGTAAGAAATAATTGATTGACATAGAGAAGAGTATACTGTTTTTAATGTCTTTTTATTTAGTATATTTCGTAGTGATCTGAAGATATATGCTAGTTTCCGTATACGACTTGTTACATTGATTACATGATCTTCCCACCGAAGTTTGTTATCAATTATTACCCCTAAGTATCTAATGGAGCCTACGCGTTCCAGTGGATTGCATATGCAACTAGCGAGATCTCTGCAATAATGTATTTTTAGTGAATGATTAGTTGAGGGTTGGCTTATACTATTGAGGCTAAATGTTAAATATTTCGTTTTACCTATGTTTAAAGTGAGTAGATTATTATCCAGCCATTTTTTTATGTTTTGTAATATTACTTCTGCTTTGTGGAATGTTTCTTCCCATGTTTTACTTTTTAGTACCAGGGCAGTATCATCGGCAAAAATGATCATATTGGCATCAATTTGTAATCTACATAGATCATTAATGTATATGAGAAACAGTATGGGACCGAGTACACTGCCCTGTGGTACACCAAAGTTGATTCTGGTTGGATTAGACGGTTTAAGTGATGGTAACTTAACAAATTGCTTTCTGTCTGTTAGGTATGATTTGAACCATTCGAATGCCTTATTTTTTATTCCGATTTTCTGTAACTTGGCTAGAAGGATTGGTCGAGATACTGTGTCAAACGCCTTAGCCAAGTCTAGAAATATTGCCAAACATTTGTCACCTTTGTCTAGGGCTTGCGTTATGTGTGATGTTAATTCTAGAATAGCTGAATCTGTGCTTAGTCCTTCTCTGAAACCATACTGGTTTGAGGAGAGAATATTATGTATTGTGAGATGGTCAATAAGTCTTTTTTTAACGATTTTTTCAATAATTTTGGAAAGTGACGATAAAATTGAGATAGGTCTATAATTTGATATATTTGTAGGAGTACCAGTCTTAAAAATTGGTTGAACCAAAGCAAGTTTGAGTTTATTTGGAAATATACCTTTATTGAGACTAAGGTTAGTGATATGTACCAGTGGTTGGTTTATAAAAGGTTCAATTATTTTGAGTATGTTTGAGGATATTTTGTCGTGATTACATGAATGAGAGGGCTTTAATTGTTTAATAATTTGTGAAATTTCGGCAGAGTTAGTGGGGTCAAATGTGAGTGAATTATTTGTTTCACAAACTGATTTATTTATTTTGTCAGCAAGAGCATTTTCATCTAATGATGTTTTGTTTAAAATTTGTGACGCTAAATTTTTGCCGATGTTACAAAAGTATTCATTTATATGATTTGTCACAGTGTCTGGATCGTCTTTTATGGAGGTGTCTAGTCCTTTGATGTTTAATTTATTAATTGGTGGTATTGGATGGTCAGTGTCAGATATTTCTTTAATAATTTGCCAAATTTTTTTATTGTTATTGCCGGCTCTAGACAATTTTTCTTTATAGTAGTTTTGTTTAGTGATTTTAATGAGGTTGTTACACATATTTCTGTATTTTTTGTAAAATATTTGTGATTGTATATCTGGATTATTAATTAAGTTTTTGTGGAGCTTGTCCCGTTTTTTAATACAAAAAATTAGACCATTTGTGATCCATGGTTTAAGTTTTTTGTTTTTTGGGTTATTCAAAGGGGATTCAACGGTAACAGCCTCAATAAGTTTCAATAGTGTTTCAGAAAATGTATTAAAAGCAACATCTACGTCTGTGGAATTTAGGGTAGAGAGCCAATTTTCCAATTTAATTTTAGAGGTGAGTTCTTCGAAATTGATCTTAGTCTTTATTCTATTATCACATGAAGTTATGGGAATAGGTTTTTTATTCATAAGGCCAATTACTATTGAGAAGTGGTCAGTTATGGTTGATTGATATACAGTTCCTTTCGCATTTTTTTTTGTTCTTAGGAATATGTGGTCAATACATGATTTGGTCATGTCAGTTACTCTGGTTGGGGCATTAATGTGAGAAACAAGCCCGTGTTGAGTCATTAGATTTTTATAATCAAGTATTTGTGTTGACATGGGCTTAAGTATATCAATGTTGATATCACCGATTACCATTAATTCTTCATTTGGTGCACAGTTCATTAAGGCCAAGTCTAAGGATTTAAGGAAGGATGAAATATTTTGTTGTTTAGGTGACCTGTATAGTGCAATAATGGTGGTCTGGTTTGTTATTATTTTAAGGCAGTTGGCATTATCGATGGATAATTCAGAGACAATCGGATCTAATTCGGATTTTACATAGACAATTACTCCATCTGACTGTGTCTTATTATTCAGCGTATTGAAAACTGTAAATCCTGCAATGTGTTTTTGAGTGTAAGTTGATTTGATCCAACATTCAGTTAAAACTATTATGTCAAAAATATTATTCAAACCTGCAAGCGTTACAAGTAGATTATTATAGTTCTTGTCTATGCTGCGAATATTTGTAGAAAATACTTTTAATCGCGTATAGGGCTCTAGTATATTTATGCACTTTGAGGGATCATTAGTTTCCGGAGTTATTATTTTACCATGGTTTTCTATTTGCAGATTAATATCATTCATTTGTTATGACAAAAATAGTTTTTTGTTTTGTTTTCTCTATTTGGTTTACAATGTTTAAAAAAGAGAGAACAATGATCCTTTAAGTACAAACTGAATGTAACATAAACATTTATATAGAGAGTATGTGAATGTGATAGATAGATAAGAACAAGGTTAGTAGTTATGCTGGAGAGAAGTGCATACAATAAACATATTAGAACAAAATCAACAGTTATAATGATATGATAAAAACCAAGCTTGAGCATTTGCAGTATTTTTTTAGCAAGTTTTAGTATTATATATTAGTATTATATATTGAAGACCCCAAGGCAAGAAGTTGTTAACTTACATTTTCGTAAAAAATGAGTTAGAATGCTCTCTAAACTAATTCGCATACGCTCTTTCCAATGAACACTATGCCAGAGCTTAAAAACGACAAGAACATGCTTAAATCAATGTGATGAACATGTTAACTACGTGTTTCTGTGACATTAAGTTGATAAAATTAGGGCAAGAACTTGTTAACTACAAAGATAACAAGTTCTTGCCGTAATTCTGTAATTAACAACTTCTTCCCATCTACATTGGTTGAGATTTCTGTAGTTAACATGTTATTCACTCACTTTGACGTTTACCTTGGTCGTTTTCAAAAGTTTTGCAGTGCGTGTTTTTTATTTAAAAATCATTGAAAATAAGTTCCAGAGGTGAAAAATGGTGAAAATCTCTCAACAATTGATCACAGAATCAGGTAAGCTGTATAAAACATTAGCATTATCTTAATTTGTCCATAAAGTAGTTTGAGGTTAGGAGTAGTTTGAAAGTGGGTGAAGCATTTTTGTTTTAGTGTTTTTCTGTCTAAAAGTCAAGCATTTTTTATTGTAATGCTTATTAATTTGTTTCATAGGGCTTAGAGGGCGAGCAAGAGAAATAGCGCGGGACGCTAGGATGAGCATATTTGGAGCAGGTGGATGAGTTTGTATATTTGGGAAGTATGTTTACGAGAGATTGGAAGGCTGATAGAGATATTGAAAGAAGGGTGAATGCAGGTAACTCCATTAATGGAGGATTGAACGCCGTTGGAGCCAACAAAAAGTTGTCCACAGAAGCGAAGCTAGCAGTCCACAATGGAGTACTGGTACCTACCCTGATGTATGGCAGTGAAGCATGGAACTGGCAGAGAAAGAATGAAAGTAGACTGAATGCTGTAGAAATGAGATCCCTGAGGCGTATGTGTGGTAAAACCATGTATGATCGTGTGAGGAATGTGTAGGTCCTAAAAGAATGCAAGGCTGATGTGAGCGTAATACGTAAGATTAAGAAATGGACGCTTAGATGGTTTGGGCATGTTGAGCGAATGAATGAAGGAAGGAGTGTAAAGAGAATTTATGATGCGAATGTGAATGGTAGAAGAAGCCGCGGACGCCCAAGAAAGATGTGGCACGATCAAGTAAATCAGATACTTGAGTCGGGCCATGTCAAGAGTCAGAATAATAGAAGAGTATGTATGAGAAGATGTATAAATGTGAATGAGGCAAGGACTGTGTGCCAAGACCGAGTTGTTTGGCGGTCCGTCCTCTCTGCCTACCCCTGCGGGGAAACGGCGTGATAGTTAGTTAACCTGCCAGGTAAATAAAGCATCAATGACACGGGGCTAGTTTACTTAGCCGGCGAATTCACTAATGCGGGGAAACGGCGTGTTGGTGTTCGTTAGTTAGTTAGTTAGGATGAGAGGTGATTCTTACGTTAATTATAAAAAAGTCTTAAATCTTGTAGTACACCAAATCTGGAAGAGAATCTTCCAATGCTATCATCAAAAGTGAGAGATAACAAAGAAATCGATGCGGCCACATGGAATGATATCCAAAAATTGTTACCATAGCTGAATGAGGTTTTTTGTGGATTTTTTCAGTCTCAAAAAAAAAATTGTACTCATATGCTCTGCTACCTTTTCTTTTCAATAATAATTATTATTTAGTTACTTTATAATATTTAAAAAAATGTTTTATTTGTTTGATTAAATAAGACAACAAGAATATAACATGTTCTTGCCTTTCAATTCTGTATCTTCCTCACCTTTCCCTGTAGATATCTAGATGGCATGAACATGTTAACTACATTTTTTTGTAGAAAACGTGTTTATTTTAACTTTTAGACTGCAAAACTACTTAATATTACTAGATGTAATGTAAATTTGGTTTGTTTACTACACCATGAAGGATCAGTACATTGTATATGACATTCAAGTAAAAAATTATAAGGCAAAACGCAAAAGTCTAAATATCTCAGAATGCCTTCAATGTAAGTTAACAACTTCTTGCCTTGGGGTCTTCATATATTACTTTAACCAGTGACATTATTTGGAGTAAAAAAACGCAAATTAAATTTTGGTCTTCGGTGACTTTTTCGATGATTTTTTTTTCATTAATATCAAACAAACAAAAAACATCCGCATTTCGTCTCTGATCATGCCGAATAACCGCCAAACCTCTTACCACGCCCCAAACTATCTACTAGTTTCAACTACTATTTTTTTTACGTTTTTTAAATGTAAATTTCATTATATTAAATGGATATTATCCTTGTCATTTATTTTAGGGGTGTTATGCCGTGTTACGCTATCTCCTTCTTTAGCCAACGTTGTCCGAAACGTTGGCTAAAGAAGGAGATAGCGTAACACGGCATAACACCCCAAAAATAAATAACAAAAATACTTTTGGCCGTGAAAATCTAAAAGGATATTATCCTGACGAAGAAACCATCGGTTTTGAAACATGTAGATATTATAACATTGATTACAGTGGTTTACAAAAAAAGTAATTTGTTTCATTTAAATAAAATGATGCCACAAATTGAGTTTGCAAAGATCGAAGGGAAAAAAAATCTGTTTTTTTTACACACTTATTTAGCTTAGACATTATTAAAAATCATAAATACTTATCATCAAAAAATACAAAGAGTACACGATATTTAGAAATTAATCATCACACGTTTGGGCATTTTTATTGCTTACTTGAATGCAAGAGCAAATTTTGAATGAAATAAAGTGGATATTGAGTTATTAGTTAAAAATTGTGGTACGGAAAATAATCAATCTCTCTCA
Organism: Limnephilus auricula; assembly: GCA_951813805.1. NCBI lineage: Eukaryota > Metazoa > Arthropoda > Insecta > Trichoptera > Limnephilidae > Limnephilus > Limnephilus auricula. The sequence goes on from OX638397.1 coordinate 5,044,860, forward strand.
TAGGAACCGCTGTGTACAGTTGCAAGGGCAGGATCGCAAGTTGAATTTTGAATTCTCGGCCGCTGGTTAATGGGTCAATCAATTTACAAACATGGCTAAAAAAATATAATTAATTTTATTATTTTATTTTTATTTATAAGAAAATTGAATATACCTCAGTAGCTTGGTCTCCATCTTACAAAATTCACATTCATAAATAACATTGAGCGAATACAAAAAAAAAACTGCATTTTATAAATTTTAAGCTAAACATCCCTCTAGAAGACTTAAAATATAATTTCTTATTAAATATTCTGAAAATACATACATTAGAAGAAAGACGTAAAATAAACGACTTAACCTTTTTATACAAAATACTTAACTCATAAACTTACGAATACCCACAGTAAAAAAACGACAAAATATACTATTCTACTGCAGCATTCATAAACGTAACTACATTGCCCACTCTCCCATACAACGATTTCACACTTTGGAAATCAATACTTAGATAATGTTGACATATTTAATATCAAGGTTTGTGGATCATGTAAAATATTTATTCCAACGCTATTCTAAATTTACGAATATTTTATTTTTTATCTAAATAATCGTTTTACATTAACCATTAATTTAAAATAATAAAAATAAAAAACATACTTTCTACTACAACACATAAATGCTTGTCACACTTAAGAGGAACGGCCACGCGGTCGGATTCATACAAAACGTAATTTTGAATTTGAGGTCAAAATACTTAGCCAAACTGAAGAATAAGTTTTGTAATTAAAGGGTATATCAAATGTCTAACTCGGAGAGGAGCTACTTTATTTTTATTTTTTGATTTTATATAATGACGTATAGGTAATTAAAGGATTCATTTTGGAAACAACCTTGGAATTTTTTTGTAAGTTATAAGATAATATTTTTTTTTAAATTCTGCCTTACCCTACCCCTTCTGCCTTAACTAAAAAATTGTTCAAAATGCCTTTCTTTGAGTAGTAATTTTAATATAATATAAACGACAAGTTTTTGTTCCGGTGTAAATAGGCAGTTTGTAATTTAAGTTTACACCCATTAAAATTCTTTCTTAAAAAATTAATATTTTTATATTTCTTAAAAAAATATAGAATTTTTTTTTTTTTTTAAGTGCACAATTAATTTATATTTACTCGCAAATAATTATCCAAGTTGCCTCTAAAGTCATGAAGTATTAAAACCGTTAATAGCCCATATATTATAATTTAAAGCAAAAAAAATAAAGTAGCTCCTGTCGGAGTTAGACATTTGATATACCTTTTGATAACAAAAATATTTTTTCAGTTTGGTTAGATATTTTGGCCTCAAATCCAAAACTAGTTTTGTATGAAACCGGCCGCGCAGCCGTTCCTCTTAAACATAACCACGTAAACACCCCAGAACAGGTTCTCCTAGTGAGGTTTTCACGAAACATACAACATTACCTAACCACAGTTTCACCTTCTCAAACCTACCTTACACACGACATAATAAAAAGTTCAAAATTATATTACGTACAAATATTAATAATTATTTGAACACTGTAATTATGTGAACAATATAGAGATAATAAATGAAAATATAAAAAAAACAGATCTTGTAGCTTTGTAAATCTATGTAATCGCTGTATTTTTCCGTTTTTGTTCTTGTAGTTGTATGACTCATGTGTATTTTTTACCATCAACAAAATGTAACAAGTCTACTATACCAACATCTAAAAGCCCTCTGGGCGTTAAATAAATACATAAATATATATATGATTTGAATTGAATTCTATTTACGCATCCGCTAGGTATCGACTAGGGATGTTACAAACATTCGCATTCGCATTCGCAAATGCGAATAATTCGCACCATTCGCATCGATATTCGCATTCGCAACAATCGATGCGAATGTTTAGCGAATGCGAATGTGTGCAGATCATGTCCTGACTCGCCCACTGTCTACGTGTCCTATATACGAGCCCCTTAGAAATCTCCTCATGGGAGAAAAGGCTGCAAAATTGCTTTTTCTGAAATATAATATGCCTCTTTTGAACTTCGATTATTAAATTGCTTAATCACGATTATAACTTACTGTTTAAGAATTGATTTATTGTTTTTTTTTTTATTAAAACGATGATTAATGTTGACCAAAGAGGTTTTTTTATGTAATTCCTTAACATTCGCATTCGCACATTTGCACTCTGAACATTTTGCGAATGTGAAAAAAATCACATTCGTAACATCCCTAGTATCGACTACAACCCTTTTCGAGACAAGAATGTTTTGCGAAAAATTCTCTACTATGAAACATCATACTTTTTTATTTTAAATGTACCTTCTGTATTACGTGGAAACATAAATGACAGCCTCTCGTATCAAGCAGTGATACCCTTGTCAAATATAACTAAAATCCTACGATATTTTCTTGTGGATAGCTAAAGTGGAAATTCCGCACGGCATCCAATAAGGACGAGAAAAGTTATTAAAATTCCGCTTCACCATTGTTGTGAAACATGTAATAAGGATTAAAATAGCTTGCACAATGAAGCTTTAAATACCCTGTTAAATTCAATTTATTTTTATTACAGATCGGTTACGAATTCAAAAACTACTCTTTCACAGATTTTACTAAAATAATTTCTTTCACAGATAGTTAGTTATTTTTGGACAAATACTTTTTGCAAGTTATACTTTAAAATGTTAATATGAATTACGAATAAATTGTTTTGTCCATAAACAAACTTAATTTTTTCAAGAAAGGCATTAAAATACAATATTGTATCGGCGATTCATTCCACTATTGTATTCGTAAGCCTTTTTTGAAAGATTTGAGTTTGTTTGTAGATAAAACTATTGGACGGTCCCTTGGATGGTCTCTGGGAAATCTGCCGTCAGTCTTAAAGTGAGCCAGTTCTGTTGATTTCTTTTTTTTTCCATCCGAGGAGACGCGCTCAGGGAGATTTTGATATTTGAAGTTATCCGTAATAGTAAAAACACTTATGTTTGTACTGAACATGATTTTATTGAGTTTATTTATTCAGAGGAATTGCAATTACTGAATGAAATGCAAGTTTTGTTAAAACGATAATGACAATAAAATTAAAGAATGGCTTGACAGAAATACCATAGACAAAAGATAACATAAACAAAGTTGTATGGACAAGTTGAATGAAAGGTGACACATACGTGCTCTTATTGCGTATGTACCAACCACTAAATTAATCTTAATATTTTAAAGCATAACTTACAAAAAAGTATTTTTCTTAAAATAATTAAACTAGCTTTCATCTGTGAGTGATATTGATAAATGGAAATATGCTCATATTGCGTTCAAACAAATTAATATTCATGAAAAAAAATTACCTTTTTTGCCAAAAGTGTGAGAACACACAAAGTTTTAAAAATAATATTTACAAATATCCAAGATTCCGCGGCATTCATTCGTTCAATCGAGAAAAAAAAGTTTCATTCATTCGGCATTCATTCAAACAATACAAAAACAAAGAGACCTATTTAAAAAAGGTTTATTTATAGACAAGTACTGCTGTTTTATTACTATTATCTGTATTACTTATATTATTACTACTTAATATTGGTAGTAGTGGTATTAGTACGGTACAGAACACATGTCCCGGTATTATAGACAAACTGGAACAGAGAAAATATTATTAAAAAATCTATATTTTTAAGTAGTTTCTACAAATAAAAATGATTAAAACGAGAGATTTTATGTGTTGCGATTGCAACTTTTTCCGAAAGGGGATCATCAATATTTGTCAGAAATTTCTGAATGTGAGAGACAATAAATTTAATTTTAATTATTGAAGACATTATTAGAGAAACTCAATCGAAAAACTGAAACAGAAAAATCAGAAAAAGATACGGTCACATCTGGGACTCGAACCCAGAATCTACCAATAATGCTAATGTGTCCCTTTCAGATTCGGTCATTTTTAACTGTACCATACTTCGACTGAGAACTAATAACATTATCTACAGATTAGCTTAATCGATAGAACTGAGACCCGGAAATTCGAAGGTTCTGGGTTCGAGGCCCAGATGTGACCGTATATTTTTCTGATTTTTCAGTTTCAGTTTTTCGATTGAGTTTCGCTAATAATGTCTTCATAAATTAACGTATTATAAATAGAAGTTTTACCTATCATGTTAAAAATAAAAACAAAAAATGTCTACTATCTTCGGGGAAGAGCGAGGTAAGACGTGACTAAACCTTCAATTTCACTTATCCCTTGTCGTATTCAACAGTAAGATGTAATTGTTCTTCACTGACAATTTTTTTATTTAAAAACCATGTTTACGCCCTTTTTAATAGATAAATAGACAAAATATGGATTGAAAGATGAAAACAGTTGCATTTAAAAATGTAAAAAGGAAAAAACCGCCCTAATATAACCAAAATCCTAACATATTTTCTTGAGGATATTTTGGATAGCTAAAATGTTAATTTATTTATTTATTCAATTTCATGAGCCAAGAGCTCACCTTTGGGAGTTTTCACTGCTTCACGGATATTCTGCTTCACAAACAAGATACAATCTGTCAATGTCCGCGTTTTTTGCAAATTTGAATTTTGGCTTAGGTATATTGTTTTTTCATGACTGGAGCTTTGATTTTCAAATTTTTTTTTTGTCTTTTCCTTTTTATCGTAAAAACTGTCCGGCTTCACGCAATATTTTTTTTATATCGTGTAGCAATATTCAAAGATTTATCCAAGATTACATTAATAAGTGTTTTTTCAAAACAGTCACAAATCCCTGAAAATGTGGTCTAAACCGTAAAACTGTGATCAAAACTCTTATGAGTAGACATCGGATTTTATGCATTTGCATATTTGCATGCAAATGCATATAACTCTCTAATTACGGCGTTAATGCATATTTTAGCCTTTTTTCCCAATCGTGCATTTTTCGTTGATTTCATTGATCACTTTGGCAGTTCTGAGGCTGAAGCTAGCATTTGTAGACGCACCCATTAAACATAATATCGCCCTCATCTCAACACATTTTCCAGATACCAGATGCCATAGAATTATTGGAAACAAAAAACATTCCTCTATTTAAATCAATAGAAATACTGGAAACAATTATCGAACCTGCCAATGCCCTTCCTAATGTAATATCAGAAAAGATTTGTAAAAAGGTATTTTGCTTAAAACCCAGAGTCTTGAAGACACGAACAACATTGCCTACATCAACGGCACAGGTCCACACCCTGCCTAAACAGGTATCTCCAGAAATGGCGCCAAATTTTAATTTTTTTCCAATGACGTCAGTTGACATCGAGAGGTCGTTTTCGGCGTACAAATTAATACTGGGTTTCAAACGTCACAAATTTGCGATCGAAAAATTTTAAAAATACTTAATTGTATATTGTCACAAAAACTATGCATAATTTTAAGAATATTTCGCTGTTTTTGTACCGTCTTTAATTAAAATACTTACACAAAAATAAAAATGGTTTTTTGATTTTGCATTGTGCATATTTTGGGCATATCAAGAGTTTTTAGTGCATATTTTGGCCTTTTTTAGTGCATATAATCCGATGTCTACTTATGAGGCTCATTTTCTTGTGAAATTGTTTCCGATAACCCTTTTCACCAAATGAAACAACCTCTCTATTGTTAAAAGCCACAGAAAATAAAACAGGATATTAAAATACGAGTGATAAAAGACTGAAGTGTGGTGGAGAAACTTTTATGGATACTTATAAATCATAATATATTATTATGATGTGTTTTGTACGTGATCTCTGATATTAATTGTTAAATCAATAACTCTCTACTGAACCAAGCGTCTTTCCAAATATTTTATTGGTCTATTTTAGCCAGCATTATAGCTCATAATGTGACGCAATAAATAGCACAAAAGAGTGAGAAAATGTCACTCCGAACGTGTCGGCGCGAACGTGTGATTGAATTCTGAATTCAAAATACGTATATATTTATTAACCCCCTAGTGAGCTCGTACATGAACATTTTACAATTACATGCAGTATTAAGAGGTAATAATATCCAGCAATCCATTATTCCGTTTTTGTTAACCGCGCCGCGCGCGGATGTTTTTACAACCATGAAGCTAAACGGTATTAGTTTTAAATTTATTGCAAATTGTTGTCAAAATGAGCAGCGCGAACAGACAACCTCGCAGGGCCGCGTCTCGGCGGCTAATGAATCTCTAGAATTTATGTCTCGAACTGTCATAAAAATGATCAAACGGGAGATGGTAAATGAATGAAAATTATGTAATTCTTAAAATTATTTTTTTTATCAAAATAATTTATAATTTTTCAATAATGTCCAAACAAAATAAGTGTGCAAAAAAAATCTGAAATATTTTAGTTTGTAAGGCCTTAAATAAATAGAAAAACTGCGGTATTTTTGTCACAAAACACGTTCTCGGATTTATTTTTTAATGATTTTAATTTGTCTAAAATTTGAATTTGGAAACCTGTGTTGACTAGATTATATATTGATTTATTTTGTTGTCTGATTATATGATTTAAAATTTGAGTTGTTTAATAGAATCTATCGTTTGAAAATTGAACAAATCTGCCAACGACCAACGGGATAACCTTAGTATATTATAAATACATTCAGTTTTTCAAAATTTTAAAACTGCGAGTACCAGATAAAATAACAATCTTTCAAAATCAATTTATGTTTTTTTGTAAAAAAGAGTCGATATGTATAGAATTTGATTTAAAAATTACTAATTTCCGGTATTCTCTGGTAAAACACTCTTAAAGTATATAACATGATAAATATAGTTGAAGTACTAATAAAAAAACAGCACATATATAGCTAGCTATTATAAAATTTTGTACAAATTAGCAAAATACTTTTATGATGATTAAAATTGGATAACAATTATATAATCCTGAAGTAGTGAGTAAAATATATTAATTATGTCTATTACAAACCAATAAAACAGAATAAATTATAACTTAATTTTAATACCTACAGATTATTATAGCAGAGATTCAAAAATAATTATAAAAGTTGTACCTAACAATAAAAATCTAATTCAATTTAGCAAAATAATAATACTTTCATATTTTTATAAGAAAAACTCTATTTTTAACTTTTGAAGGTTATTCCCATCAATGTAATATATTTATATCCGAGACACTATCTAGGTAACAAATACATTATTTGAATATTTGTTTCCAATAATAAAGGTAGCTGCCAATAATATGGAAAAAAACATTTGTCGAAGATAATATTGTTAATTCTGAAATTTGAAATATGAAGTTAACAATTACGACAGTCTCACATAGATCGCAGTAGCCCAATTGGTAGAGGTGTATGTCCCGGTAAGACGTAAGGTTCTGGGTTCATGTCCCAGTTGCGACCGTTATCTTTTATTATTTTTCTGTTTCTTGTTCATTTTCATATTTACAAAAAAAAATTATTATTATTGTTATCTTCTTCTTCAATAAAATAATAATACTTTGTCTAGAATTCAAATAATAAGGCCTGACATAAAATAGAGCAATATATTAAAGCTAGTATGTAGGTATATGTGTATATTTGTATGTGTTACAAAAAATAAGATTATACACAATAATTGACACTTTGAATTCACCCATATATACGTTCCTGAACCTATTTGATTTTTTGGTGTGGCCTTTTAAAGACAGGTTATCACAAAATAAAACTGTATTTAAAAACCTTTAATGCCATTCTACTTCGATAAAATAAGGCTCTATGAAAAAAAAAAAATTTCTTTTCGTATTGTGGAACAAACTTTAAAGAAATTTTGGAAAAAACTTTCAAGTATACGTTATAACAAATTAAGGTTACCTCTGGAACGCTGCATAATAACAAAAAAAAATTATCCTGTGTTAAAATATAGTAAAGTATTTCTCGAGGGTTATTTATTTTCAATAAACGGATATGACTTTTTAAATGGATGAGTGTATACTCACCGTGTTTTAATCACTCTTAGTTCTTGTGATGGTCTATTCCAAGCTTTAGGGAGAAATGCTTCGAAAGATACAATCTCCAAACTTTACATCGAGAGTGCGCATTGTTTCCTTCAAGCATACTATACTAAATAATATCAAACATGGTCCAAATAGATTCTGTCCACTTCCGTTCCTTTTGACGTAAAAGGTGGAAGTACTATAGTCAAGCAATAATAATTACTGTAGCTTTGGGAAAATTGATTGCCTTTACTATGATAGATAATCAAGTGATTTTTTTTTTTTACATTATTATATTATTTATATAGCATTAATCCGATTTCGATTAAACTTTGGTGAGTTGCTATATGCACACCCGCGAAGATTTCTATATATAATGGAGAACTCTGTGTGTTATGAAATTTACAGTAGAGGGCGCGCAATTTGTTTGAAAAATGTGTGTATTTCATATAGTTTAGCGACAGGGAGGAAAGTAGGTAGGAGAGGGGAGACTGGAAGAGGGGAGGAGAAAGAGAGAATAACATAAAAATCAGTAGGTATTGGGAAGTTAGGGGCGGTGTGAGGGGTTGGTTGGTTACTTGGCTTAGAGACCAGTGACGAAATGTGGAAAAAAAAATTATTTTATTATGAAGAAAAAAATTTGAATACAAAAAAAAAATTCATTTACATTTTTTACTGCAAATAATGTCAGGAATCACTGGAGTAACTCAAGTACGATGCTTAACACCCTGTATAAGACAGCATACTAAGAAATAAAAAAAAATTATAAGAAAGGAATATGATGCCAAAAATAATATAAAACAAAAAAATTAAACAAAATAAAAAAAATGATAATTACATTGGTACCTAACCATAAGAAGACAGGGTTGTGCATACAAATCATATCATAAAAGAATTATACGTATAAATACGAGATAAATACTAGAAGAAATTATTAGAGGAGTATTCCGCTTTTTAGCTATTTCCGAGTATATTTAGTTTTAGTTTTAGGGTAGTGTGCAGCTTATAAACCATGTTAAAAGCTGACTAAACTTTCAAAGACGATACCTACCTGCAGATTATAATCATAGTTGGTCAGTACCTACCCATGGACTTATCAACTTAGTCAAATATATGATATGATTCCAACTTCACAGCTTATGGCTTTTGTCCACAAATGCAGTTTTGACGTCATACAAACCAACGACTTAGCAACACCAGCGGGTAAGTTTAGTACTCAGGGGCGAACTTTTAGTCCACATTTGCACCCAACAGTATAACCAAAATAATAATTGTATGACCGCAACTAAATAGTAAAATATGTAACTACTCCGACAAGTATCATGTTTCGTTCCAGCAGCTAGATTGAATTCCAACTTTCGAAAAATCGAATATCTTTAAAAAACGAGGGTGCTTAAGACCACACGACTGGAGTAAAACTTCTAGAGAGAAATAAAATGTGCGCGCGCACTTCTTTCTCTTGCTCCTACGGTATTTATAAAATTATTCAAGAACGAAATGAAATTACGAATAATCTTCATGCACTTGCTATGAGAGGAAGAGAGAAAATGTGCGCGCGCACTGCTCTCTCTTGCTCCTGCAGTGTGATACAGCTCGCTCGCCTCGCCCGTAACGTAGGTACACTTTTCGTAATGCAATCGCCAGCTTACCCCTTAAGTCAAGCGTGCGCAAAGAAGTTTTACTTCAATAAAAACTTCATTTTTGTAGTTTCTTGTTTTTATTTTTTTACATGTTCGTAATAAGCATTAACTTTGTGGCTCGCCATAATTTACAATAAAATATATAAATTTGTTTTAGACCACTTTAATTTTAATTACACTCTACCGGTTTCGGAACCTGCCTACCTCCAACGTGAATTGGATATTTTTGTGAAATGAATTTATAAGATGAAGGAATTTAGTCAATTGCCGCTGTGTCCCAGTTCATATACAGAAAATATCATCAACGTATCTCCGACAGATAAGAACATTATTTAAAAGTGCCGAATTACAATTAAAATTTAATATTTATCGTAAATCGACATTCACGGATATAACTACTTAGACAACAACAACTTAGGTAAATTATTAAAAAACACTAAAGATAGAGATCATAAATTAAGCCACTCAGGCATTTACCAATTATGTTGCAATGATTGTCCATCATTCTACATAGGAAAGACAACCAGAAATGTAAATATTAGAATCGCGGAACATTTAAGATGTTTAAATAATAATAATTTTTCGGAGTTTGCCAATCATCTTATTTCCACCAATCATACTTTTAATAAGGACACAGGGGTTAAAATTCTTCACCGTGATAATAAAAGCAAACAGTTAGATAACCTGGAAGCACTTGAAATTAAAAAATCCCTAAATAATAACGCTAATATATTGAATAACCAAATTAATTTATCGTTTAGTCCCATCCTAGATATGTTTCCAATAAACCGCTCTGTTATTGCTGGATTTCCCGCAACTACCCCCCTCCCCCTTTGACCTCCCACTCCAGCACCTAAATATTTTGTATCATAGGTTAGTTTTAATATTCTCCTGACGAAGGAAGGGTTCTTCCGAAACCGGTAGAGTGTAATTAAAATTAAAGTGGTCTAAAACAAATTTATATATTTTATTTTTTTATTTATTAGTTTCGATAGCAAAGTTTGTACATTATGTAAGTATAAAGTATGGTATAAGTATAATTTTTTTATCTTTTTTCACAGTCCTTCTCACTAGGGTTTCCTGTTCTGAGGCAACCTGTAGTTTTTTTAAACATTTGTTTTTAGTTTTGAATTGTCAATTATTACTTTGATTTCTCAGCCATGTTTTGACTTTTGTTTTAAATATGCTCATTTTCTTTATTTTAGTATTTTGAGTATTTGTTAGTTTGGTAGTTAGTGAGAAACACGTTTTTTTTATTATATAACAATTATGAATACCGTTAATGTGTGAAAGATTGAAAATAAACTTTTCTGATTCTGATAATAATATTTTAATATTTAATTTCAAAATTAGTTATTTCAAAATCGATTTAAATCGTACATTAGGAAACAGTTCCAACTGATGTACATTGTCATTATGACGTAGAAAACGCCTCTGGCTGATAAGACGGCAGTCACCAAAGTCACCCGACGACGTAACGTCAACGCCCCGCGCCGCTATAATCACGAATAAAAACGAAAATGACACACTATAAGTCATTATAGGAAACTTATTCATCAAAATAAAATTACCTTCATTATCGTAATTTTTTCGAGAATAATAAACGATGGAAATACCCTATTGTGAAAGAAAATTAATTATTGAATACAATCAATAATAAAATTGTCGTAACTGTACTAGAAATACCCGTCCGCCCCTGGGCTCTTCGGTCTTTCAGATAGAACTTGTGAAAACTGGCGAAGACTTTACTAAAGGTATTAGCATGATAAACAATTTCTGACGTCACACATTTACAAAGGTTATGCGGTGGACATCCATGTGCAGTAGACGTGGACAAATTGTTATGTACCGTAAACGATTTAAATAATATAATATTTCGTAGCTATTTAACTATAGTATGCGGGCCGCGAAGTTGTCGAACGAATTGTGCAGGACTCCGAAGGTATTTTAAATCAGGTAAATTATCCCGATCCTGCGCCGTTATTTAAAAAAACCGTAGATCATTTTAGTTCCCGGCCCAACCCAAGCGAAAAGCGGTCGAAATAGTTCCGAGCGACGACGCGACTCTTCCACTTATGCAAGGAATTAATACATATTCTCTTAAGTTGACACAGTATAATATAGTCCCGAGGTCCCAGATCATTCTAGTACCTAGTCTGTCGCTACTGAGTTTGCCCGGAGCTCTCTACGGGTCAATGGGTCTCTGTTTCACTTATTCAGGAATCAAAACAATATTGTCTTTTTCAGTTGTGAAGTCATAAGTCTTAGGTCCCAGATCTATCCGATACGCTCCCAATATGCCCTCAATCTAATTTCAAAAAAATTACACCTAAATAACATCGGGTGACAACTTTTGCGCCATCCTGTAAAATAATAAAATTTATCGTGTAATTATTACGTAAATTTCAGCAATTTACTAACTTATTCCGAGGCATTTTTTTTCCTTTCCTCTGAAGCGATTAAGCTTTTAATTTCTCATATTATAACTGTAATACACAGTCTCAAATAAGAAATTAAATTTGGATAATTGGATAAGTTGTCTTCTTTCTATTGCTAATTGCAAAAGTTTGCGAATTTTTGCGTGTTTACCATGCAATATGGAAAATGGTTGATGTAATAATGTGACTTGGCAACATTCTCCGGTGCTTTCCGTTCAAAATATGCTATAAACCTTATCATAATGGTTCTTGATATTTAAACCTAGTAATAATATCAGTCCTTCGTATTCCATATGAATTCATTCGATTAATATTCTTATATCTACTGTTTGTTTAACCCTACAAACTATTATCTATTGAACATTTTATTTTATGAAATCATTTTTTCTGGCTGGACATTTCAAACGAATAGTTTAGTGTTTTTATAGTTTTGTTATTAATTTTTATTTAATATTTTTTGTATCATTTATTGTCAGACTAACAAATACTGAGCAATATTGAAAATAAAGTATAAAGGGTAAGGTTGCTCAAGACTTAACCCTTACTGGAAATAATACTGTAATATTCAGTGCAATTGAAATAAAATAAAATCTTCTGCATCTATCGAATCTTGAAAATCTTTTATCAAAATAGGTATTTTAACGTTTTTATTAAATACACCTATAGCCTAAGTACTTACACCGTACTTATAAAATATACCTTGAAAATATTCAGCAAAGCTCGAAGGCAAGTTTCTTGAATTCAGTGGCATCCGAATTAATTAATCCGAAGAAACAAGACTCCAAATTCATCAAATGCGGTGCTAATATCTCTTTCATGTCTGGTGACATCTTTACGTCTTCCAAATTATGTTATTTGGTCAAATCTTTTAAATGTCGTCGCAGTGTAGTCTTCGGTATATTAAATCTTCTACAGGCTTCATTAAATCCAATTTCTTCATTCCGATGTTTATGTAGAGCTTCGTCCATATCCTCCACCTTCCAAGTATTATGCTTTAATTAAACAATTTTCTTAATACTTAAGTCGTACCGGTACGAGTAAGGGATTTTGAAAAGGTACGACTTAAGCAGCGGGGTCTTCTAAGGTTAAAACTAAAACCATTGACATAACCTAGAAATGTTCTACCGTTGAGTGTGGATAAACGATTGCCAGATAAGTATTACAATACAGACGTTAAAAAAAGGTAAGGATCACGCTCCTGCCGTAAAAATCTTACAAATGAGTATCAAAAATAATGAAGATTGTACAAAAAATTTACCTTTTCATTATTTTTGCTTCACGAAGCCGGCCGGCTGACCACTTGTTTACGTTCGCGCGATCGACTAAATAGTTCAGATTGACGACACTAGATGGTCCAATTTATAACTATCAGACAAGATATTGACGGGGTAGGTATAATTTGAGCAACCTCACCCTATGTGCATAGCATTAATTAATCTTTTTTTATATAATTACCTACTTTAGCAGGAACCTTCGTTTATTTATTTATATATCACAAATTTCTGGATAATGATAAAGATGGCAAAGTTCAAAATCATTTATGGGTATACCTTACACTTGCACATTTCGAGCTTATTTCTCTTTTTTGCATAGCTTTCATGCTGCATCGGCGTAAATGACGTACATACCTTGTTGATAAAACTTGTTCACACCTCTTCGGTAGTAATTCCTCCCTATACGATACTTTAAATTTCTTTATATTTTTTTGCAAATCATGTATCTGAGGTACGCATGTGTAAATACAAAAAATATTTCAAAGCTGTTGGCTTCATCATTAAATAAGTAATATTTCACTGTTATTATATTCTGTCATCGCTACTTTTATGAGTTAGTATGATAAATTGATAAAAATTAATTATAAAGCTTTTAACAGCCTGCTAAAAGGATTTTTAATTGCAAATAACTGCTGCACAATACCAAAACCATACTAATTAAAAATATTCCCAAAGTAGACTATGTTGGTTTAATAAACGTAATTGAACCACGACGGGATTCGAACTAGCAACCCAAATGCCCAGCGCAAAGCAATATTGTACAATAACTGAAAAATCGACAAACTACGGTTGTAAAATGTATCCTATAAGAGCGATTGACCAGCGGCTGAGAATAAAAGTTTAAAAATGCTTGCAACTGTACAGGGAGGTTCCAATGAAAAAGATCGATTATTTCCCGTATCAATTTTTTTAAATTAAAAATTTAATATCGATTTATTTCATTCAAAATTTGCTTTAAACCTACATTCAAGTAAGCAATGAAAATGCTCAAAACGCACGATGATAAATTATTAAATATCGTGTACTTCTTGTAAGTATTTTTTGATCATAAGTATTTATGATTTTTCAATAATGTCTAAACAAAATGATTGTCTTAAAAAAATTTGAAATATTTTAGTTTGTAAAACCTTAAATAAATAGAAAAACTCAGTTATTTTTGTCACAAAACACGTTCTCGGATTTATTTTTTGACGATTTTAATTTAACTAAAATTAAAATTCTGATAACTGAGTTGACTAGATTATGTATTGATTTATTTTTTTGTATGATGATTATATGATTTGAAATTTGTGATGTTTAACAGAAGCTATCGTTTGAAAAGTGAACAAATCTGCCAACGACCAACGGTATAACCTAAGTATATTACAAATACACTTAGTTTTTCAAAATTTTAATACTGCGTGTATTAGATAAAATAACAATCTTTTGAAATCAATTTCCTTTTTTTGTATAAAAGAGTCAAAACGTGTAGAATTTTATTTAAAAAGGACTAATTTCCGGTATTCTCTGGTAATGCCCTTATTAACTACGTAATAAATTAATGTGTGATCTACGGAAGGAGCAATGATTAGTAAAGTGGATCAATGCAAGCTTAAGTAAATTATTTGAACCACGGCGAGATTTGATCTCGTAACCTCCATACTAGGGATGTATCGATGCGAATGTTTAGCGAATGCGAATGTGTGCAGATCATGTCGTGACTCGCCCACTGTCCACGTGTCTTTTGTTTTTCGCGCAAGCACATGAGCGCGCTAGCCGGCATCATGTGTTTCATTCGACCAATAGAAAGCATTTCTCTCTCGCTACATTGTTTGTGATTCCTTAATTGGTTTATCGTTTTAGTTGTCATTTGTCACGTCACTTGTCAGTCGCCTCAGTCGGTTGTCAATGTTGTATTGTATGAAACTAATCAGTCGTTACCTAAGTAAATAAACAAAGAGCTGTTCATAAGGCGTTTGAAGAACTAATATTTTTTTTATTAAAACGATTATTAATGTTGACCAAAGTTTTTTTTATGTGATTCCTTAACATTCGCATTCGCACATTTGCACTCTGAACATTCGCATTCGCGAATGTGAAAAATATCCCATTCGTAACATCCCTACTCCATACCCAGCGCTAAACGCACTCCTCCATAGGATACGTACTTTGTTTACCTCTTTGTTATTGTTAGCTTGCACCAAACACGATGCGGTCTTCTCAGATAATATCGGGAATTAGCAGCGAACTTACCCCAAGGAATTTTGGGATTAAAATAATTTCTAATACTCGCAACTAATAAACCCTGCCAACTTAATCCAGTGACGATGTTGTTGCCCATCTGGCTACAATGCTATAGTTTCAGTCAATAGGCAGACTTAGCATTGTTTGCTCTTCTATGGCTCATATTATTTAAGTCGATTAAGCCTGCCTTTCAGCTACCGAACGATATCGGCGGAATAAAGGAACATGATCCACCGAATGAACAAGCCTATGAACTGGTGACAGGAGCGGACTGGCCCTATAGACTATAGTCTCACTAGGCCCAATTAATATTGGTTCAACGATATTCAAAAATGATATGGAAAGATTTTTTTTATTTGAATGCCGCAGAAGAGTCCTGGCTATTCAGATCTGGTCACCAAACACGGCTAATGCCATTTCAAGCAACGCTTCAATTCTGAATGCTGGCCTTACACCAGGGCGATACTGAGAGTGTCTTCCACTCTGGAATACTATATATTATTTATTTGCGCACGCCGGTTTCGAACCCGTGACCTCCGACATTTTTTACCTTTATTCTAATCCCATAAACAGTTTTTCTTGCTTAGTTCTGCTTGATCTAAAGATAGTGCCCAAATCCCTGCTTAACAATTAATTAGTCTCTTCTTCAATAATCGCACATTCATTTGTAGCGTAATTTTAATTTAATTTAAACAAATCACTCAACATAAGTAGTAAAAAATAAAAAATAAAAATAAATAAATAAAAAATAAAATAATAAAAATAAATAAATTTTAAAAAAGTAGTGTGCACTAATTTATTATTTGATCAAATTATCAACATGTTTCTAAACCAATGGTTTAAAACCTTTCACATTGTGTTAATTTATATTACTTTATAACTCTTATATTTATTTATTTTATATTTCGTATGTTAATGCACGCTATAGATAACTGACCACCACACCACGGGCATGTGCCTAGCGTGGTGGTTGTAAAAACATGTAACTAGCAGTTTAATGGATAAAAAAATTTTAAAAAAAAAATGGTTTCTTCGTCAAGATAAAGTGAAAAACAAAATTTTCAAAAACTGACGAAGATTCTATTGGTTTCGAAACATGTATATAATTTTGATTTAATGTGTGATGTACACAAAGTGATTGCTTTCATTTATTTAATTGGTTAAAAAGCAGTACGTCTAGTTGTAAATTTCTAACTTTAATTCACATTTGTAAATATAAATGTAAGTGAAGTTTTAAGTCAGTAGTTAGTTAAAAGACTCAGTTGAAAGTCACTAGCTTAAAATCTTTGATGTAATTAAATTCTTTTAGTTATAATTATGAATCTCAGTTTATTTGTGAAGCGACCTTGAGGTGGTTTTTCACAAAAACGGCGCTATATAAAATCTAAATATTATTATTATTATAACCATAAAAAAAATGGTTCATAATTCTCTGGGAATTTTTTCATTAATTGTCCGGACCTTTTTGTGGGCAGCCCACCCTGGTTAGGTTCTGGTATCAACGAATGGCCAAACAAAGCTTTGTAGACCTGTCTAACTGTGTTCTGTGTCAAATGTCCAACTTTCTCAGTGAATGGGAAAGATTTAAGAGATTCAATTAAATTATATTCTAATAAACACTTCTGGATATTATAAAAGTAACTATAATACGAGTATGTAGGTACCATAAGAGCCGAAAGTAAGAAAGCGATAAACGACGGCATGAACCTACTTATTGTTAAATTATTTATTTATTGTTACGTTATCCATGTTGTTTAAATAAACCTATAAACCTACTGAATTATTTTTTTTTTATATTAGGTATTAACAATACCCATTATCCAATACTCAATATAAAAATCTTTTCTTGATAAAAATTTAGGTGGTAGGTAGGATACGAAGCCTAGAATTTTTTTTTTGTTTTTTATCAGTTTTATGTTTTTAATTGAAAAGCACCTTTGTATTTTCAAATATGCTCCAGGAATCTTTTTTATAATACACACCAATAAACAATAAGTTAGCGGCAGTTAAAAAACCATCCGTGTCATTTTATTATTTTTTTACATTTAGACTCACCACTTGCATGTACTCAGTGCCTCATTGCAAAACCAGGCTGGCCCAAAGGCATATTAACTGTATTGCCCCAAAATTGTCTAAATGCTGATTCTCGCAGTTTTTTGCTTTTAAACAAAATTTCACCAGCTAATAAACATAGCATCATGACCGTTATGACAGATCATAATTTGATCAAAAGCTATAACGGGCCGGGAACCGATTTTTAACGGAGTTCTTCAAAAGTTAATAAAATGCCCTGTTTCATTTTGAAAATCTTGATTTCTTTTTCATTCATCGCCTTCATTTTTTAAATTAACCACAGTTCACAATTTAGTGAGACAAATATTAGCAGGTGCAAGTGGGTACATTTGGGTATCGTCGCCCAGGGATCCATTTATTAGATAGCCAAGATGTCTGCCATAGGTCACCCCAAATCACGCTACGTTTGGTGATGGCAGGGACCTAACCCAGAGTCTAGTCTAGTCCAGCCGGGCTATGAATTCATATATATGTCACTTCCGGACACATTGGTCCCCATATTTTTACCCACCTATTTCCTTTCCAGAACTACCTTTCCCTAAAAATACCCTCCACACAGCATCCCCAAAGATAACATATGCCCTAAGGTATTTTTTTTCCTCAGGGCCTAATGTATGCAGCTAATGTAAAAAAAAATACATAAGTATTGTGCATATAAATTAAAATCAATCCGGTCTGTACTCTGTCGTCTTACCTATTGGCCAAGGAGATTAGATCAAAGAGGATACAATTTTTATTACGATTTCCATCATCCACAATTATAGGTATTTTTTATTAAGTCTGCTTAGTGACAGAATAATTCAAGGTTTATTAAAAAAATATCAATGGTGGAAAATTTTTTTAAGAAATGAGGAAATCGCAAAATGAAAAACTTGAACAAGCTATATCGTTTACCAAAATTGGGTAAAAGACATCATTTTTAGCAATATTATAATATAATATAGTTTAGGAATATTTTATATTGGTACGCAATTAAAGGTTAATACGTAGGATTTTTTACCTCAATTAGTCAAACCAATTATTTTATCCCCTGTGATACAATTAAAATAAAATATTTGCTTTTTCACGCGAAGGCTATCCAAATATATTCCGGCCATCACAAATTATAATTACCAATTATTATCATTATTTGAATGCTAAATTAATAGCTTATTCCTTTGGGAAATTTGCAATGGGCAACCATTGTTAATTAAATAATGTTTCATAATTTTCACATAAAACTCTTGGAGCTACGGCCATTTTATACTATAAAAATGTTTCAGTGACATCGAAAGGTATTTTTTCACCTTCTCTTTTTGTACTTCCCAATTAGAAAATACGAGAAAAATATTTTTTACCTTTTCTTCTATTTGCACATATTTTTTTTTTCCATTTTTCAGTATCAATTATCGTGTTCTAGTTATTCTTGCTTTTGTAACAGTGGATGGAATTTGTTCAGAAGTTTTAATTAATTCCATGAAGATTAATGAGCAGTAAAAAACTATCATAATAATTTACAAAAAAATATTAAAAGGACAATTAAAAAGCAGAAACGCTTTAAAAGTCTGTGTATAGTGTTTTTTAATCCAATCCCTACAAAAAAATATGTTTCACATAAAATGATATTTTTCGATTTTTTCTTTCTTAAATTTTTATTTAAATAACTAGAACAATTTAAAATATGCCATTTTCGATTTGGGTCGAAAACGAAACGTTCATTTTTAATCGCGAATTCAGTAACGTTGTAGAATTAATTATTTAATTGTATTAGCCAGTGGCGTTTCCAATGTCATCGTGACGTTATAGCCATTTGGAACCGTTTCGGAATGTGCGGTTTTTTAAACCAATAATTATAAACGAAATTATTAATATTACAATTTTTTATTGCAATGATAAGAATCAGAAAAAGAAACCTTAAATCTTCCATATTTGTTTAACGGTGTTCATAGTTTGTGAAAACATACTATCATTAAATTTCATTAATCAAGAAGTGGTGATTGGAACAAATATAACGATGTAATAAACACAGCACGACTTACGAATCTTTTTCAAATATAGATTTTATAAACTCCGATAAAAATTAGATTAACTCCGAAACTACTTAACCGATTTTGATTAAATTTGGCTTACTGTGTGTAATTTGGTCCAACTTAAAAGATAGGATAGTTTTTATCCCGATTATTGACCTCAATATTTATTATTGCGAATCAAATGTTTGTTATGAGACAATGATTTGAAATTATTTCTACGTTCCATAAGTTTCTGACAGATGGCGATGTGAGTTAATTTATTGACACAACACTTGGTTATCTAGGTTAGGTAACCATCCAGTAGATGGCGTTGTGTTTCATTAGCCACAGCAACGTGTGTCATATGATATATTAATGTGTTTCTCCAGTCTTGCGACGTGTTAACAAGTTAATACAGATAGGTAAGGTGATCACATAGACAAATAAGATTATAGACAATACAGAATACAATATTATAATATAGATTATGGAGAATTTAGCATAGGCACAAATCACATAGCACTTAGAACATTCATAGAAGTCGGTACTTATGGATGGAGGCCGGCAAATTGTTCGACGAAACGACCCGTTTTCGTGTGAAATGTCAACAGTCTACAAATGTTAGGCGCGCGTCTGGCGTGTTTCCCAACTATGCACCGGTGCCAAGGGGATCAATGATGCTCGTTCGTCCATTGAAATACCAGTAGAACAAGGACAGCATTCCCACCTGACGTCTGTGCTCTAAGGATTACAATCTGTTAAGATAGGAAAATCTATCAAACGGGCCTGGTTTCAAATGGTAAGGCAATGAATGGTTCGAGAGAATCTGGCTGGAGGGGTCAAAAGGTCGCCATCAACTAAGCTCTCCCTTTTCGGCCCGCTACGTAGTAGTTGGGTAAACCCATCCGCCGCCAAGACCTAGACAAACCTCACCCATGAACCCAGACACCCCTAAGGATGCTTGGGTTCTAGATGACAGATGGCTAATGAAACACAACCTATCTACTGGATGGTTACCTAACCTAGATAACCAAGTGTGTGCCATATATCAGAAACTTATGGAACTTACAAATAGTTTCAAAAATGTCCTAATAATCATTTAATTCGCAATAATAAATATTGAGGTCAATAATCGACATAAAAACTATCCTATCTTTTAATTCCGACCAAATTACACACATGGAGCCAAAATTTCATCAAAATCGGTTAAGTAGTTTCGGAGTTTACCTTGGACTAACATTGTGACGCGAGATTTTTATAACCGTATAAAAAATTTATTTCTCTCTGAAGAAGGTATAATAAAATTATTTCAGAAAATATCACTGTAAGCTCAAAGAAACTGGCATACTCAGAAGTATACTTTTTAAGTTTATTATTGTCAACAACCAGATATTAACCACTTGTAAAAGTAATCAACCTATCAATATTGTTTAAATTTATCTTTCTCTCTGAAGAAGAATATAATAAAATTATTTCAGAAAATATTCCACTGTAAGCTCAAAGAAACTGGCATACTCAGAAGTATACTTTTTAAGTTTATTATTGTCAACAACCAGACATTTCCACTTGTAAAAGTAATCAACCTATCAATATTGTTTATATTTATCTTTCTCTCTGAAGAAGAATATAATAAAATTATTTCAGAAAATATTCCACTGTAAGCTCAAAGAAACTGGCATACTCAGAAGTATACTTTTTAAGTTTATTATTGTCAACAACCAGATATTTCCACTTGTAAAAGTAATCAACCTATCAATATTGTTTTAATTTATCTTTCTCTCTGAAGAAGAATATAATAAAATTATTTCAGAAAATATTCCACTGTAAGCTCAAAGAGACTTGCATACTCAGAAGTATACTTTTTAACTTTATTATTGTCAACAACCAGATATTTCCACTTGTAAAAGTAATCAACCTATCAATATTGTTTATATTTACAACAGAACTAAATATAAGAGATGTTTCAAATTGTGGTGGAGGTTTTAACAAGCGCGTCAAAGAAAATCTTCCCTCTGGAAATCAGTAGAAATTACTTATGCGTCAAACCTGAAACCACAAGAATCGAGGAACCAGTACGAGATATTTCCAGCGCCACGGTTGGTTGAAGGTCCCTGGGTACTTTATCGAATGTCGTCCAAACCGGAGCGAGGAAGGATCATTATTCATCTTGAAACTAATCAGCCAAATCTACTTCTGCGGCGTCTTATTGAGACGCGGATCTCAGACCAAAAACAAATGGACCCGTTGTTAGGAAACCCGATGCTGGATCTCGTCTTAATCCATTGTCTCGGGCAGAACCTTTGGGAGATTACCATCCCAGGGGGGAGCGTAATCGGGTGATACTTGTCTCGTGTTGTTCAGTCATTCATGCCGTAATTGCTTGAAACCAGATATATACGAGTACTATCTAAGCTTGTTACTAATACCATTGGCAAACATTAAAAATAATTCCGATGTATCAAAAGCATTCCGCGAAACAAAAAATATCAAGCCTAATTTCACACTTTACTTACAAAGCCGTTTATACACAACTGTTGATGTTTTAGAAAAATATGATAGTTAGTGCTCGTTTTTATTAATATTGATTTGAGAATATTGGCAGATTATCAATTTTTACTTAACTTATATTCGTTTGTTACCTACTTTTGTCAACTCTTACAAAATATCAGGGGCGGTTCTCCCCTTAGGACAATGGGTGATTGACCCAAAATTATAGGACATAAACAATACTTAATAATAAATTCTTACACACTCCCTTATCACGTACGAATTTTGTTTTTTTTATGTTTTAAAAACTTTTATTAATAAACCTATTGCAAATGCATATATTTTGACAAAATCTTATGAGGTATGAGTATTTTGCGGAAATAACCCGAAGGTAGGGCGGTTAAAAATAAATATCGCATTATATGGGCGTTTAAGTAAATAAGATATTTATGTAGAAATTTTAGACGAGACTACAAGTACTGTTAGTTATAAAAAATCTTTTTAAATGATCGTGTATTATTTGTTCACATTTTAAATCACGCCTCATTACTCTCCCCCCTCCCCCCTCCAGTCCCTGACTTCCCACTCCTGCTCATCCATTTTACATCTTTAAGTATATGTTTGTAATTTAGTTTTAATTAAATCCTGAAATTGTTTAACATGTTGGTTTTTTGAGCAAAAAATGTGGTTAGAACCAAGTGTTGATAATTTTTTTTTATATATCTATGTCATTGTTTTCCGTAATCACCACCTGAAATTTCACGGTATTAACGTTAAATATGGTATGTTTTACCCTTTTCTGATCCTTTGTCAGTACTTATGGAGGAAGGTAAGTATCCGATATATCTATACTATATAGAATAATTCAAAGCCTCAAATCCGTGCAGGTAATCACTTTTCACATTGCGTACTAGAAATTCTAGACCTAGACTGAAAAAGCTATGCTAATTTGAAAATGTTGCCTGATCTAAGGATTTGAGAGTGTTGATGCTTCAGAAAATAGATATCCGTTTTATAGTACCCATGGATTATTATTTTTTTTAGTACCTATATAAATAATAGAGATATTATTATTTATTTAGTACCTAGAGTTTGACCTCCTATATTTAAAATCTCTTCGGCATAAAAAAGTTTCACATTGGCTGCCATTCGAATTTGTTTCACTAAAACTTTCACAAAAACCAAAAAAAAAGTTAAAATATATCATATCATTCACGATATAAACTCAAACCAATAATTCTACTTAATAAAAAAGAGCATCCGCATCCACCGTCTTATTGCGTAGAATTTTTATTATCACTCTGTGAACAAGCTCTTTCTTTCAGCTAGACTTTCTCTCGAAACAAATTCGATGAGTGAAAATAAAGGTTAATATTTTGAATTGACATATAGTGGTGTGTGATACAGGGCAATTGGTAGTGGTGTTCTAATGTAGCATAATAATTAATATTCAATGGTAGTTTCTGCTATAAATATTATGGAAAACAGATAATAGTCTTCTAGAGCTGACCCATCGGTTAATAAAGAAAATAAAGTATTTTTAAGATTAAATTAAACAAATAACTTTGTATTAAACCACTATTATATAATCACAATTACCTAAATGTTTCGAAACCGATGATTTCTTCGTCAGGGTAGTAATGACATTAAATATGTAACAAATCATTCTTTTGATATAAATAAAGGGTTAAAAATTTTACACACAAACACAACAGATTTACAATTAGCAAACTTAGAAATTAGAAAAGTGTTAATAGTAAATTAAATATTAGACATTAATAACCAAATATTTTTTTAAAATAGCCATCTCTTAAATTTATTTTCTTATTAATACTTATATTTAAAATAATTTATTTTTGTTGTTTAAACATCTTTATTATGTTTTGATAATTTATATTATATAATTTTTCATATTCTAAAATAATTTTTATATTTAATTTTAAATAATTGTTTTTTACGATATTTTTAAATTAATTAATCACCTCTCTCTATAATATTTTTGTCCATAGTTCTTTTTAGTCTGTTCTTTGTAGTCTATACTTGTTTGTTTATTTTGTTATTTAATGTCATTACTACCCTGACGAAGAAACCATCGGATTCGAAACATGTAGGTAATTATGATTAAATAATAGTGGTTTAATACAAAGTTATTTGTTTTATTTAATTCAAAATGACGCCACAAAGTGATTTTGCAAAGTTAGAAGAAATTTTTAAGATTGTTTAAAATGAAGTGTTACATGAAAGGAAAATTTGTGTGGAAGTTGTTAATAAATTTGTAGTAAAAAAATAGATTCAAACTATTCGACATATTTTCTTTGCTATTTATCAAATATTTTTTTATTTAGTTTTGTTGTGTAAATAACACAAAAGATTTCCAACTGCCCCCGTATGGAGCCAGTGAGACTACGGCAATGTTTCAATTCTGGATGGTGGTCTTACACCAGGGCGATACTGATTGAATTTTTACATAAAAAAGGATGATCCTAAATTTTGACAAAAACTAAGGTACTTTTTATTTTTTGCCGAAAGTAGTCGATGTACCTACCTACGCGATTTGTAAACCTAAGAATTTTTACGATTTGTTCGTTGTGTATCTGCGAAGCAATGTATTTTTCATATATTTCTATAATATTGTTTCACTAATATTTCTAATTCGTCGTAGTTTTTTAAGTAAGTAGTTGAGTAAACGATCATTTTCTTTTAATGTGTTAGTAAAATGTTAGCGTTTTCTCCGACGAACTTTGTTCCACTAATTATTTGTATTAAAACCCTAACCGGTTCCGACACAGTCGGGTGTTCATCAGGACATGATTATTTGTTTCGTTATATATTTATTGTGGATGAATTATAGAAAACACTGTTTAATATTTTATATTGCAGACTTTATTAATTAAGACTTGACACTATTAAGAGAGCGGCCATAGATGACGTTTTTCGACAATTAATTAATTCATCACTAGTGATGTGCAACACATAACAATAGCGATGTGTCATTATTGTCAGTTTAGTTAATTATTTCCTTGAAAAATGCAGTATTGTGCTGAAACTGGTTAGCACGAAATTATTAATAATGTACTTTTGAAATTAGCTATCACTTTGTGGTTATCCATTTTAAAATTAAATGAAACAATATAACTTAGTTACAACCACTGATTTATTTAGTTAAACGCCGACCGGTTTCGGAACAACCGTTTCTTCTTCAGGGCAAACATATAATGTTATAATTAAATGAAATTATATGTTTGCCCTGAAGAAGGAACGGTTGTTCCGAAACCGGTCGGCGTTTAACTAAATAAATCAGTGGTTGTAACTAAGTTATATTGTTTCATTTAATTATAAATAATGTGATTTATTTAACAAAATAAGCAAAAATTATTAGCCTGAAACACATCCATATTAAAAAAACCTCCCGAGAAAAGATACATGCCGCCGACGGTACTCGAACCCGTGTCCTTCTGATTGCCGGTCAGGTGCTCTAATCCACTGTGCTACGGCGGCTTATCTCTTACCCGCCAATAATTCAGTATATACTAGTATTTCATTCAAAAACTATAGCTTATTACAGTTTTTTTTTCACCTGCATACAACCAACTTTATTTTTATATGAGAAAGGCATTGTTAAAGCTAAATTTCTCACTAGGTGGTGTCAAAAATCAATAACAAAATCAAAAACAAAATCAAAAACGAAATACATGAAAATTAGATATTGCACCATGAAAGATAGAAATACAATAGAGTCTGAATAGTGCAATAGAGCAATGTAGTTTGTTTAATTAAATATATTTGTTCTTTTTTCCATTATACATTATATTATGACTTGTTTATATTTAGAGAATGATGTGTTAAATATGTCAACATCTTTATAGTAATTTCCCAAATTTATTATGATTCTGTGTTGGAGTTGTCACAATAAAACGGAAGATATTGCCTCGATGTTTGTTTGCGAGGTATATGGAAAAAAAA
Organism: Limnephilus auricula; assembly: GCA_951813805.1. Taxonomy (NCBI): domain Eukaryota; kingdom Metazoa; phylum Arthropoda; class Insecta; order Trichoptera; family Limnephilidae; genus Limnephilus; species Limnephilus auricula. The sequence goes on from OX638397.1 coordinate 5,070,871, forward strand.
TCAAGTCTACATAAGTATAATGATGTCACAAATATCGTGATATTACCAAAGTGACAGTTTTGCATTTAACGTAATATTGTTTCAGATCGTTAATTTTATTAAAATTTTGTGAAATTCGCAATTTGAATCAATTTTCCGTTCAGGTTAAATGTATTTCCTATACAAAATGGCAGGTGTTCTTCGTGAAAGAATCTGCCAGTACCAACAGCGTATTTAAAACCGGCAACATTTACCTGCTGCAGCAATTACCAGATTGGTAATTTACATGAAATGCCTCCGCGTATAATGAAATGTGCCTGTGGGAAAACCTGCAAAATAAACATTTTCCAACTCGAAAAATAAACAAACAACACCTGTGCATTTTACGCAGTGGAATCATTTACTTCGGTGGATTGCAAGTGCACATTAATGCATTGCTTAGGTGTAGAACATTAAAAGTGAATAATATATATTTATCTTTTACGAATTCCGACAAACCAATAATATGATATTCAATTTTTATGATATTTAATTTTTATGATATTCAACTTTTATTTGAATAATATATTTATATATATAGCTGCCCCGGCCATGCGTTGCTGTGGCTAACTAAACACTACGACATCTACTGGATGTTTACCTAACCTAGATAACCAAGTGTTTTGTCAATAAATTAACGCACACCGCCATCTGTCATAAACTTATGGAACTTACTAATAATTGTCCCATATAAAACATTTAATTCGCAATAATAAATATTGAGGTCAATAATCGAGGTAAAAACTATCCAATCTTTTAAGTTGGACCAAATTACACACAGTAAGCCAAATTTCATGAAAATCGGTTAAGTAGTTTCGGAGTTTGCCTCGGACGAACATTGTGACACGAGATTTTTATATATAAAGATATATATATGTAATAACTTTTGAAAATTATACTTATCAATAAAATATATCGTTGAAGAGGGAGATAATATTAATAAATTTAAACTAAAATATGAAAAAGATAAGACACAGAAAAGTAAAAAGGTAAGTCGCAACTTATATTTATCTTCCGGGACATAGGCCATTAAGACCTCTACTTTTTAAGTCATTTTTGTCGATCTCGTATGGATTGCCCTTTCCCATTCGTCCCCGTCCCCCTTTTCGTTAATCATCCCCTCATGCATTCCTTTTCCACCTTCTCCGCTTTCCCCCTCCCTCGTTCCCCCTCACAAAACCCCCCCTCCTTAATTCCCATCCGATCCTCCCGGATTCCGCTCCCCCTCCCGCCTTTTTTCTCTAAACTCTATAAAATACACCCATTTTTTCCAAATGACTCGCTTGTGACCCAAATTTTTTTTTTATGTGAATTTCATAACGCCAGAGCTCACCAGTATATGTAGAAACCTTCGCGGGCATATTCACAACAATTTAAAAAAAAAATAATCGCAATAATATTATATATGAAATAATTTAATGTAGACATATGATGTGATGGAAAATAATCTGTTATAATTATCAAGCACACCAATTTATGTTGTCTGTGACGTGCGTTATTCCTGCGTAAATTGTTCATGTTCAATAAATTCAATTTTTCTTTGAATTTATGTGTAATTTTAAATACATTAATTGTGAAAACCCTTGGGTAAAGAATAATTATTCAGATAAGCAATTAAGTGGGTGCCTGTCTACCTACCTATAATTTAAAAAAGTGATAGAAAAATACTTTAATTAGAAAATTATGATATCCCGTGAATTTTCACGTGTCTGCGCCAGTATTACTAACTAACACGCCGTTTACCCGCAGTGGTAGGCAGAGATACGAACCGTCAAACAAATCGGTCTTGGTACATGCTGCTTTCACATTCACATTCATGCATCGTCTCATACACACTCTTCTATTATTCTGGCTCTTGACATATTTATAAAGTATTTGATTAACTTGAGTAGAACTTTCATAGAACTTCAAATTTAACTTTGAAATTATTGAATTGTTCAAATTCTCTAAAACAACCCGTCCAATGATTCGAATAGGGCTGCTCGGCCTTTTTCATACAAAACAAAATTTTAGATTTAAAGCCAAAATACTCAACAAAACCAAATATTTTTGTAATCGAAAGTTATAGCAAACATGTGGAACGCATATAAGTTTTCTTTTTTTGATTATTTGTTATTTTAAATTGTGATATAATGGCCATATACCTAACCTAGATAACAATAAAATAAAGAAATACATTTGCATGATTTAAGAGGCAACTTTGCCAAATATTTTGCGCGTAGATTACAATTATTTAAAAATAATCATTTTCTGTGCAAATATGATGCAAAAATGTTTTAAAAATGCAGTCTGATGGACGTAAATTCAAATTATAAACGAACGATTTACATGGGAGCACAAATTTTTCGTCCATATAATAAAAACTACACCCAAAAAATAAAATTAAAAATTGTGTTGAAATTGATACGAAACAAATTGAAACGTAAGAATCAAATAATTTTACTTATTTATTTATTATTTATATCATTTTATTTATTTATATCAGGCTCTACGTATGTTTAATATTCTGCCAGATTACATTACACCTTCTAATTCCTTCGATAAATTTTTAAAATATTGTAAAAATGTTTGTGTAGACAGTGGATTGACATAATATTTTTTCTTTTTTGTTCTTTTTAAGTAATAATAGATTTTATATAAGTTTAATTTGCCAAAATCAGAGTATCTTGAACATTCACTTTGCTTCTTGGTGTTATTTAGAGTTTAAATATTGTTACAATGCATTCTCAAGTTTACTTATCTGACCACTCATATGATTTTTTTTTCTTCCCTCATGTAATATTTTCATGTTTTTTTACGTAGTGATTTAACCAATGTTGCTTCACTCAAATTTGTAAATGTTAATCTCATTTAAGGCTTTTTATTAGTCCTAGTAAGGTTTTTTATGTAAAATAAATAACACGTAATTAACGTACAGTGAGAATCTATAAATAAATTAAAACTACAAATATATAGAGTGTACTTCTTATCAAGTTATTTATTATGCAAATAATCTACGAAAATAATATTAAAATTTACATGTTTGACATACCTTTTGATTACAAAAAATAATTTTTCAGTTTAGTTGGGTATTTTGGCCTAAAATCCTAAACCACGTTTTGTATGAAACCGGCCGCGCAGCCGTTCCTCTTAAGATGAAGCTATACGTCAAATTACTATTTAGATTTATCTTTACTTCGAAGTCGATACATTCAAGCTTTTCCTACCTCCTCTATTTATTGGAATTAAAATAAAATTATTAATTACGTTACAAAAAATATAAGCGTAAAGTATCTACTAAATAATTTATTTTTTGTTACATAAATATGAAGTTATGTAAGAAACAACTTTTTTTAAATACCCCTTTATGGCTAATATTATTTTTGACTCCATCTAACTTTTTTTCATTCGTGTAAAATTATTAAAAAAAAACTAAAAACAACTTTGGCGCTACTTTCCTAGTGCAAATAATACAAAAAACACGCGGAATTTTAAATGGAAAAGAAGTCAAATATCTGGCTTTTATGTTCCTCTTATTAAGAGGATACCCGGCGGTGATTTTTCCATACAAACGTATTCCCTATTTATCTCTCTGGATTTTAACCCTAGAGAAAATATTGTTTTTGGATAAAATAGATATCATTTACTAGCGTGTCGGTACTTGTGTTTTTTTTGATAAGTTACTTTTTATAGAAGTTATGACCTTCCAAAAATCAATAAAATTGACTGGTTTAAACGCCGTCAAAAGATGTTCAGTATACAAACCAGACAATGTTTTTTAAAAAAAAGCAAAACGTACAGACATAGAATAGTTTTTTCTTATGTAGTTGGTAAAAAAAAAATTGAAAATCAGTCCACTTTTGGAGGAGAAAAGTGGGGAATACAAAACCTCCATTTTAGTTAGGTGTCAGTGCATTGTCCCTTTCGCTCAATATCCGGTGGAGTAAGAGCAACAGTGACAGCAATATTTTAATAAAATCTATTTCTGTACCACCGGGTATCATCTTAAGGGGCTGATTTGTTTCAGTGTTCCGTATGGATCTATGTGGTTCTATTGAACGCTAGGCGCCTGGATTGGATACTTATACTTTGAACCATTTAACTAGGACACAGTGATTTTTCCTCCATATTTTTTGTGAGAATCCATGTTTGTGCTCCGAATGTGAGTAGGTAGATACTTGATCTAGGTGAGAGTTTATCAAACAGTATGCAATCCAAAAATGTATGTATTCTTAGCGCATCCGCATTAGCATTAGCTCACGGGCAATTGAAAAAAAAAACAGTTTGCAACTCAACTCGCTATCCTGTGTATTTCAATGTGATGGTCCGCACACTTTTTTTTTTTTTTTACATTAACTCCACACAGGAGGCCCTGAGGAAAATAATTTCCCTCAGGGCCTATATCATCTTTGAAGATGCTGTGAGGAGGGTCTTTTTGAGGAGAGGAAGGAGTGAACGTGGGTCTTGAAGAGACCCATGTTATAGGAGGGAGGAAACACAGAGGCCGGCAAATCGTTCCACAGCCGAGCTGTTGAACACAAGAACGAGTCGTAGAAGCGCCCCGTTCTCATGTGACAAATGTCAACTGTGTACATATGTTGGGCGCGCGTTTAGCGTGTTTCACGACTATGCGCCGGTGCCGAGGGGATCAATGACGCTAGCTTCTCGGAGCATCTTCCATTGAAATACCGGTAGAATAAGGATAGCATTCCCACCCGACGCCTGTGCTCTAAAGATTGCAATCCGTTTGTTAAGACAGGAGAATCTATCAAGCGGACCGCCCGTTTCTGCACAGAGTCGAGGGTGTTTTTCAGGTACATCGGGGCTCCAGACCAGAGATGGCTGCCAAATTCAACAGTGGGGCGCCCTTGCGATTTGTACAGGGTTAGCAGTTGTGTACAATTAAAGTATCTGCGGGCCCTGTACAGTACGCCCAGTTTCTGAGAGGCCAACTTAACTCTGGCCTCGATGGAGCCCCCGTACCTGAGCTGGTCACTTAGAGTTACACCGAGCATATCAATGGAGGACCTGTTTGGAAGAATGCTACCGTTGAAGGAGACTAGATTGTCATTTCGATCCCTTTTAGACGTAATCAGACATGATTGGGTCTTTGAAACATTGAATTCGACGAGATTATTCTTACCCCAAGAGAAAACACTCTCGAGGTAACCGTCCATTCTTTGCTTCAAAGCCCTCCGAGCCGTTGGAATTTGTGCACCCTTTGGGGGCTTGTCAAACAAAAAGCTATCATGGACTGTACTGTCATCCGCGTAGCAATGAATTGGTGCACATGTCAAAAGGTCATTGATGTGCGACAAAAACAAAGTCGGAGACAGAACCGATCCCTGTGGGACGCCAGCATTTATCGAGTGCGAGGAAGAGGTGAAGCCATCAGCAACCGTCTGAATCGACCTCTCCCTCAAAAAGTCGGCAATCCACGTACACAAGGATGCGGAAAGTCAGTAAGAAGGCAGTTTGTTGACAAGTCCTCGGTGCCAGACCCGGTCAAAAGCCTTGGAAATATCCGTACCGTGGGTATCACCGAAACGTTCCAGGCACCGCCCCCAAACATGCGTCACATACGCGAGAAGATCACCGCACGAGCGGTTCCGCCGGAATCCGTATTGACGGTCGTTAATAATTTTGTTCTTCTCAAGGTATGTGAGCAGTTTGTCGTTGATCACCCGTTCCATCACCTTGGATAGAACTGATGTGATCGCTATGGGGCGGTAGTTGGCCGGGTTGGAGCGGTCACCCTTCTTTGGAATAGGATGGATAACCGCTTTTTTCCAACCAGAGGGTACAGAGCCAGAATTCAGGGACATTTTGAAAAGCTTTGTCAAAATCGGAGCTATTTCTGCAGCGCACCTCCGCAATACCAGGGCGGGGATTCCGTCAGGCCCACTAGCTTTATTAACATCAAGCCCTCGTAAAACCTGGAGCACATCCCGATGCCGGATCCTTTTTCTTATAGAAACCGCAGTGAGGAACCGACGTCGGGACCGCACCTCGATCATCGAGGGTTGAGTTATCCGCAAACATTTTACCTAATAGGTTAGCTTTTTCGGTGGCAGTGTTTGCTAGTGAGCCGTCAGGTCTGGTAAGAGGTGGCAGACTGGATTTGCAGAAATTGCGACCTATTGAGCCCGCAAGCGACCAGAAGGCTCTGCTGCCATGCGGGCATGCAGCCAGCTTTTTGCTGATCTGCAGGTCGTGCTCGAACTTTGACCTATTTATAATCCTCTTGCATTCCTTTGCCAATTTGTTATATGCTGCTCTGTTTTCGGATGTTCTAGATGTGTTGTAGGCTCGGTAAGACGCGTTTTTTCGCCGAAAAAACACTACACAACTTCTCAAAAAACCCGTGGTCAACGACAACGCAAACAGTCACTCGCAACTAGCCGTGCTAGTTGCCGCGGCTGGCCGTTGCCAGGTTGTTTGGTTGCCATGGTTGCGTTAGTTTTGTTGTCAGTTTTCGAGTTTTTCTTTTTTTAGTCGCCAGCGCCAATATGACAGCGACAAATGACTGATATGACAGCTGAAGCGTTCATCTTTTATGGTGAAACAAACTGAGAAAATTACTGAAATCGTAAAATTGACTTGCGCCGTAAGAGAAGTTTCGCTGGCAACCATAGCAACCAACCAATTTTAGTTAAAACTCAAATTGTAATATATTATTGAATGAAGACAATATTAGCGAAACTTAAGGGGCAAGTATCAAACCTCGGGTTCGCTGAAGTTAGGTAATTTTGGTACTTGTAAAGAAATTCGGCGGGCCGGTAGCCATATGTACTTACAACGGTCTATTTGGAGTAGACGCGGGCAAAGTAGACACAATACCAGTCAGCATTTTGATAAAATACTTAATAAAAATACACTTGTTTTATAAAATTTATTTACTAAATAATGGATACAGCTTGACAGAGTGAAAATCATACTATTCAATGGAATAGTAACATAGAGACATCTTTTATGCACTGTACCTTTTTTGACGTCTCAGTTTTTTACTCAATGTGACATAGAATCTAATGGTGTTTTGACGTGTTCTGGTTCATATATATATGATCGTATGGTTTGTATAAGTATAATAACCGATTTTTTTCAGTAAACAATGGGTGTGAAACAAGGGAGATCGTAAAAATAAGTTGCGACGTGTGTGCGATAGAAATTAAAAAAGATTGTTTCGTTTTTGAAAGTTAAAAATATATTTCACAATATTATTTTAGATATAAAAAAGTAGAATGAAGCACATTAAGAAAAACACACAGTCTAAGATATAAAAAACTTGATATAAATTGATATAAAATCTAGTAAATATAATCTTGGTTTACAAATATTTTTTTTCATATATTCAGCATAATATCTTTGGAAAAGTGCAAGACTCGTAGCTTTCTTTGTGATTTTAAGAAGGGTATTAAAAAAGTTTTTTGTTCATTGTATAAATCGGCAGAGAACTGAAGAAATTCAAGCTGGATGCTGAAATTACGCATTTTGACATTAGATTCGAGTTCAATGCATCTCCCAGCTCCTTGATCCCGATTTTGAACTAATCGGCAGAGAATACGAGAAATTCAAGATGGATGCCAAAATTATGCACTTTTGATGTGAGATCCGAGTTTAGTGCAGATACAAACTTCCAAATCCCGATTTCAAACCAAATCAAAAGAGAACTCGAGAAATTCGGATGCCAAAATTATGCATTTTGACATTAGATCCGAGTTCAGTGCACATACAAACTCCCTGATCCCGGTTTTGAACCATATCAGTAGAAAACTAGAGAAGTTCAATATAGATGCCGAAATTATGCATTTTGACATTAGACCCGAGTTCAGGCACGTCCAAACTCCCTAATCCCGGTTTTGAACCAAATCAGTAAAAAACTCTAAAAGTTCAAGATGGATGCTGAAATTGCTGAAATTATGCATTTTGACATTAAATCCGAGTTCAGTGCACATCCAAACTCCCTAATCCCGGTTTTGAACCAAATCAGTAGAAAACTGGAGAAGTTCAAGATGGATACCGAAATTATGCATTTTGACATTAGATACGAGTTCAGTGCACATCCAAACTCCCTAATCCCGATTTTGAACTAAATCGGCAGAAAATTCGAGAAGTTCAAGATGGATGCCGAAATTACGCATTTTGACATTAGATCCGAGATCACTAAAAATATATATAAAAAATCTAATGTTACTAGTGAAAATATATCAACCCACCTTCCAACTCCCTTGTGCTGACTTCGATAGAAATCGGTAAAAAATTGTAGAAAATCAACATGACCTTCGAAATTATGTATTATGACATTATAAACTTATTCTTCTTTTCCTCCAGTGGGTCGGTCTATTTTTCCACGCTGTACGTGCGAAACCCTTTATTTTTACCCCTTTCGTATTGGTACCTGAAAAAGGTTAAAAAAAATTGAGACCGTCAAACACGGTTTAAATTATTTATTAGATGATTATTAATATAATTTATTTCCACTAACCCTTTGGCTATAGCCCCTATCTCCCCAGGATTCCTTTTACAAATTCGAAAGTTGGTTCGTAATTTATCGAAGGTTTGGACAGAAATCAAAATATGCGTGCTCTCACCTTGAAATACGCCTCAAGAACTCAAGACTGCCAAGTTTCGTAAATTTATCAGCTCTCTGGCGGAGCACGATTTCTTCATACATTTTTATATGGCGGATAATAATTGAAAAATTCGGGAAATTTAAGTGAGAAACGTTAAAGTGTTTTTAATTCATTTACCAGAATCTTTTTCATGTTTACTTTGAGATTACGGAAGGATTTAAAAAAAATGTCTATAATAAGCGGTAGATTGCTTCCAGCGAAGGCATTTTTGAGAGTTTTACGTAAAGTTGCAGTACGTATTTCATATGGAATAAAAAAATTTACGACTAAAAAATTTCATTCGCTGGTAACGTTAGACATTTTTCTAACTACCCCTTTAAAATTTTTAGATAAATTATTTGTGGTATTGCTTGTACGAGGTAAATACAATGTGAAAAAAAATCCAATATTAATAAAAATAAGTATTCAAATAACAACGCAGTTAGATTATTGGCACAGTTCTTTCATCCTCATCAAAGTAAACTAATGTTAATATCAAAGTAAACTTATGTTAATATCAAAGTAAACATATGTTAATATCAAAGTAAACTCATGTTTATCAAAGTAAGCTTGAGTTAATATCAAAGTAAAGATTATGATAGTAAAATCAACAAACCTTTGTTATTTCATTGGGAAGCGTAAAACCTCTAACACTAGAAGGTAAAATAAAAAAAAATGTATAATTACCTCCATTATTGCTGAATTATGCGACCGATAAAGAAGGCTATTTCGCGTTGCTCGAGCAACGACCGTAATAAATAGTGCATCTACATTACAACCAGTTACCTACTGCGGGTACTTTACGAACTCTTACAACGAGAACAGTTTTGGTTTTCAGCGTGTTAGAGAAATCTTGATACATGATTATTTTTGAAGTAAGACTTCTTTAGGGGCATTACGACTGGTAACTCAAGTCTTTTTTGGACGAAAATTACATTTTAAAACGGAAATGACGTTCGATTTATATTTCATCATATTAACGTCGTAGGTACGGCAACAATTCGTGCGAAGTCTAGCATCGAATAACAAAACGTCAAATTTATTTTTGTTTACTAATGTATACTTAAGTTCAACAGATTTTTGTTATGTTTTATTGATTATTATATGATTTAAGTAAAGATTTTAGTTGAACCTTTTGATTTTTTCTCACTGATTCTTGTGAATTCTAGGTATTGACATAAAGAGTGGCAGTAACAATAAAAATTGTGTTACTTAGAATTACAATTTTACCCCTTTATGTTCGACAAATGTGGTATCACTGAGGAAGGCCAATGGCTTCTTTTAGTATTCCCACAGAAACGGCACGGTAGCCGGAATGGCTCGCTCCTTGTCGTTTTTTTAATACGAGTGAAGAGAGACAAGAAAATGATTACTTTTATCCTTTCGAGGAAACAGACATACGTACATCGTTATCTCATCATTTGCCTCACTGTTATTTAGTGTGTAAGAAAGATCTGCAGCATTATTGTGGTAAGGAATGTACGTTTTTTGCCTTTTTGTGACATGCCGGTCAGTAAACGTAAGAATATTAAAAGCGCTATATGACAAATCTCATAAGAATGATTGATAAAAAATTATGGCTAATTAGTGGTTAATGGAATTTTAAATCCTTTCCAAATAAAAGTTAATTAAATGTGTCTATAATATCCTGGACATCGGACCATTTTTTTATTTTTTTTTACAAATTTATGTTGTTTTTTCAGAGTTTATTTTTGTTTACCTAAATGATGTACTGTCCTGAGAAAGCTTAAAACAGTGACTATTAAATAAGTCAAAGCAATGTAAATAATGTGTTTAATAAACTAATTTTGAATGTCTGTTGAAAATAAATATCGCATTTATAAAATTCGTGTACATCGAAAATCGCGCATTTGCATCGGCCGGCCGCGGCTGTACGAATAAGAGTGTATTTTCAGTGGTTACCGTTTAGATGTAGAACCCACATGTATATTATTGTATTTAGGTGTGTATTCCGTAAGTTGCCAGGACAGAAAATTACTTCAGCCATTAAGCATCCGGTTTGTGGTCCCAAAGTTGGCGGCAAACATTGCCATCATTCCTCCGCTCCGCCGTCGGCTAAAATACGAAATTTTCCTGAAAATTTTATCAGCAATGTACCTTGATTTGGATCAAATACCTCCTGCACACATTAAGTTATCGAAAAATTAGTAGAAATATTTTTATTTATTATTATTATTATTTAGACCTCCATGAGATGTATGTAATTAAAAATATTTATTTTTAATTTTTCCTGTTTGATTGTGATTTCTAAGGGCGTATTTTTAATTTACCTGTTTTTTCAGTTTTTTGTAAATTTTTAAAGTTAAACTTCTTTACGCACGCTTGACTTGTGGAGTAAGCTGGCGAATGCGTGACTTAAGCGTTACGAAAAGTGAAATCAGGCGAGGCGAACGGAAGTTGAGAGGGAGATACAAGTTAGTGAAGATAGAAAGAGAGAGAGTTACGTTTCGTATATTACTGTAGAGGCAAGAGAGAGAGGTGCGAGCACACATTTTATTTCTCTCTTTCTCTCATAGCCAGTTACGTTTCGTATATCTAAGACACAGTGCAGGCCTATTGTATGTATCACACTCTAGGAGTAAGAGAGAGCAGTGCACGCGCACAAGTTTTACTTCAGTCGTGTGGTCTAAAGCACACTCGTTAATTTTTTTAACATTAGCTCCACGTTGGAGATGCTGTGGGGGTCTTTTTTGGGAAAGGAATGAGAAGAAGTTCTGGGAAGAAAAAATGTATGAGGGGTTGGTAAGAATCTGGGGATCAATGGTCCATTAGTGACGGACTTATGATTCAATCCCTCCCACTGTGGTGCAAGACGACCGCGACGGGTCGAGAGAGTTCAAAAAATCTCCCTCGACCAGTTTCTCCCGTTCCAGCCCGCCATGCAGAAGATGGGTGATGCATCTGCAGCTAAGACCTAGACAACCCTTACTAAATCTAACTGGACACCCCTGCTAAGTCACCAAACGTAGCCAACCACTTGGGGTGACCTATGTCCGGGTTGATGGTTATCCAATAAATGTTTCCCGTTCCAAATTGAATTTTTGCAAAAAATTTATTATTCTAGTTCCCTCTACCGTTCGAGGTCCGATAATCTTGCTGCCTTATGGATTATTTTTATTAACTCTGTACAGGAAACCCTGGGGAAATCAGCGTATTTGTATTTTAAACATATCGGATTTATTTATTGTGGCGGATTGCTCGCTGCATATTCCACACAACCACGCTGGAATAAATAATTTATTTTTCTAATCTACCAAGTTAAGTCTACCATTTATCTTCCCCGCTTTACAGAATATACGTAAACAACGTCTCACTTTAAGGCACACTCGTATACCGTTTTTATCTACTGATGCAAAGTTTGGGTTTCTTAAATAGGAGAATTTAATAGTTTCTTAGTATTCGACATATATATTTTTTTTTAAATTTAATGACAATACAAATTTAAATTAAAATACAATATTAAATAAATTAAGAACACAAAGTGAAGTATTTTATCATCAGTCCTCCTCACTAGGTATTCCTGTTCCGAGGTGGACTGCAGGTTGTTGTATGGTGTTGATCATGATTTCCTCATCATTGTTGTTGGTTTTTGTTGGTTTCCACAAAATATAAATAAATAAAGCAAAAAGTGTTTTTTATTATCTTGCGTTGTTTTAAAAAGTGTTTATTATCTGTATATTGCGTTGGGGTTACTTAATAATCTTAATTAGTTCCTCATCTTCATATATATTGTGAAAAGACTTTGGATATAATGAGATTCCTAGACAATTTGTAATTTGAAAGTTGTCAAAAGTAGTAAGTAAGTCAATTGCTCGCAATTTGTTTATTTTGTGTTATTTCACAATTAATTAATTCAAAATAATACATAGTTTATTTGCGGCACATTCCAGAGTGGAAGATAGATCGCCTTGGTGTAAGACCACCATTCAGAATTGAAAGGTTGCTTGAAATGGCTTTAGCCGAGTTTGGTGACCAGATCTGAATATCCGGGTACTTCTTCACCTTCCTTTTCCCCAACTCGTTCCTCTTCCCACTACCTTCAGCCTCATAACATACCCCAATTGGATGCCGTAGTCTCACTGGCTCCATACGGGAGTAGTTGGAACTCTTGTGCAGTACTATATATTTTTTTTTATTATTGTCCTCCGTGCTAGGAGTTCATCTGTGTCGTAGAGGACATTTTTCAATTTTAAATTATAATTTGTACATAGTAAAACAAACAGTGTGTGCTAAGTTACAGCATATAAAAAGATAAACAATAAAATATAAAATCGATTTCTACATAGTTTCAACAAAATAGATGTGTCTTGTTAGTTATGAGTGTGATAACATAATTATATATTGAGATTTATAAGGATTGTAGCCAGTTCCATATATGTTTTGTATTCTGAAAGATTAGATGTTTTATATTGTGTTGAAAGTGAATTGTATAGTTTTATAGCCTGGTATCTGTAGTGTTTTTGTCCAAAGGATGTTTTTGTTTTAGGTATTTCTAGTTGGTGTGCAAGTCTTTTTATAGTATTGCGAGAATTTTGTGAAGTGTTAAATGTGTTTAAGTTCTTGTAAAGGATAATTAGTATTTGTTTTGAATATTATTTTAGAATTTTCAGCACTGGGAATTTTTTATGTATTATTGATGTGGGTGTTTGTTTATGAATCCCTTCGTGAGACGTAATAAGACATTCAATGAGAACATAAAAATTCATCAGCAACAAGAGTTGATTACGGTGATTTATTTTTGGGATTTTAGGTCAATCGATTACACATCTACCCTGATGATGGACACCATAATGCTATCCGAAACGTTAGCTTAAGGAAAAGGCAGCGCAACACGGCATAATACCCCAAAAATCAATCACGATAATACTTTTCGCTGTTAAAAACTCATCCAATATAAGTTGAAGTTAAATCGCAGGGTCTCCAGCGACAATATTATCACAAATTTTGAAAAAATGTTCGAACACACGTGAAACATAGGGACAAGGCCACAACGTTTATTATTTTCCGTGGCAGGTTGGAAACAAAAACAAAAATTTGTGACTTGTGACCCCGACACAATCATTTTGTTTTTGTTCGATGTTTTGAAAACATATGGTCGCTGAAGACCCGATTTTTTTAAATCCTTTGATATTTCGTATCACGTATAATAAATTAACAATGGATGTTAACAAAAATGTAGTGATTCTTTGAAATAATTCAACAGAGTTCTAAGTTTCTTAAAAAAGAGTTGCGATGTAAAAATACCGTGATATAAATAGTGATACTATTCTATCTTCTGAATCCAGTTGGAGGGGTTTCGAGAACAGACGAATGCATGTTTTTGTTGTAGTTTTTTTGTCATTTTTTACATTTAATCCACACAGGAGGCCCAGAGGAAAATAATTTCCCTCGGGTCCTATAATCGAACACTTCCGACAGCGCCGGTTCTACGAAATCTGGCGCCCTGTGCAGGAAGTACCGATGGCGCTCCCCCCCAACAATTTTTTTAAAATTAGATAAAAAATTTATATACATATATAGATATACATAACAATAATAAATAAGAACATCATAACAAAATATAATATAAAACAGGAGGCAGTTTAAGTTCAGAAATAATAATATTCCGATCAGTTTGTTTATTTGGATTCCTTTTTATCTTTAAATGCATGAATATAAATCGAATTATAACCTAAAATTCTTACCTTGACTTGACAGAGCTGTATGGTGCCAAATCGCGCGCGAAACGAACAACGAAGGCATAAATTGTAACGAAGGGTATCCTTCGCGAGCAGCGATCAATGAACCAATCACAATGTTTGTTGAATTTCGAACGATACAATGGTCGTAAGAGACAAGAAGGAAAAATAGGTCTTACGTTCGTATGAAATATATCGTATTTGGGAAAAAATTCCTTGACGTAAGTCAAATCCGTATTTCGTTAAATTTTAACCATCGGTGCGCGCGCATTAGGTTCACGCATATGGAAAGTGAGTGTTGCTAGCGCATACTAATAATTCTGTATTACGAGTAATTTTTAAACGATTCGGGGAATATTTTAATTAAATTTTAAAACAATATTTATTTTATCACGGCGCCCCTTCGGAGTTGGCGCCAGGTTTTTTGCACGTTTTTGAACGTATGGCAGATCCGGCGCTGACTTCCGAAGTAGAACTGGTCATTTTCGATTAGCTCTGGCGTTCTGATGACTAAGTTTTGTTTGGTATTGTGATTATTTGTGATTTGTGATAAATTTTGGTGAATTTTCAACTGACTGTCTATCTGGTATTTTAAGATTATTATTGTTTGACGTAAGTAATAAACAAAAGATACGAACGTTCGTTTTGTTTAATAAAACCTTATAAAATAAAATTTTATGTGTAAACTTCTGTCAATTCTGGAGAGCAAATAACTTATTGTTTCGTTCACCCACGTGGAAAAGCACAGCCTCATCATGTGATGAATCACCAACTTCATATTTCTTTGGGCAGGTGTGAGATGAAAAATACATCTGTCTGAGTCTGAGCGCGGCATCATCAAGTGATGTAATCTGGACCGCTTCATCATCGCAAAAGGCGAACATTCATAATAAAAGAAATCCCAAGAATTAATCACTATCGGCAAGCTTTTCGCCCGAATTAAATTAATTTAATTGGAAAACGGAATTAATTCGTCGCTAATTTGTTAAATTTGTCGGGTTTTAATAATCTAAAACTGATTGTGTAATCAATTTGAGAGGCGGTTATGCATACTTGATTATTAGATAATCGATACCATTGCCATAGGTCACCCCGAGTGGTTCGCTACGTTTGGTGACTTAGCAGGGGTGCCCGGGTTCATTGGGTAAAGTTTGTCTAAGTCTTGGCGGCAAATGCGTTTGCCCTCCTACTGCGTGGCGGGCCGGATCGGAAGAGATTGGTGATTGGGGAATGCAATTTATAGTTAGAATGACTATTATGACTCATTCTAACTATAAATTGCATTCCCCAATACAACGTTAACCAATATTTAGACATTAATTTGATAATGGCAAACTTTAAAGGCCGTATGTGCGAACTATTTCTACTTCTTATCTTACTAATATTATAAACGCGAAAGTTTGTATGGATGTATGTATGTTTGTTTCTCTTTCACGCAATATTTACTGAAAGGATTTTAATAAAACTTTACAATAATATAGCTCATACATCAGAATAACATATAGGCTGTAAATTATAAAGCCTAGCTATTTATTTTCAATACATTGAAAATAATAATTATTGTTGAAGTCGCGAAACTATTGTAAATATCAATTTTTTATATTTTTATTAATACGTATTAATAAAAATGAAATAAACATACTTCCCAAATCGGTTGCGATTATAGCAAAACCAAGTATTCCTTCCCAATTACTTTTGCGTTGGTTTTTTTTTTTTTTTTTTTAATTTTTAATAACTATTTGGGACTCCAACCCATTATTATAATTTACAATAGGTATCGTAACCATATCACATAACTTTTATATCATGCAAATGATATCCAACCACCTAGCGCCATCTTCCGAGCTTTCCAGATCACCAACCACGGGTAATCTTGTATTTTTCATTCTCCGATAAATGACAAAGATATTGGAGTTTTATTCTTTCCTTTTAGTGCAATTTCACACTATGAGAGTGTAACCAATTTACATTTTATTTTTGTGTCAGTTTTATAAATATATAACTAACCCTGAATGCTTTTGGTTAATTCTGGGGAATTAATTATTAAATTTAGTTATAAAAACCTACTGCTAGGCCCTACGAGCGACCGGCGATACGGCAGTAGCTTTGTAATAAACTTCAAGTACGACAATGGTTTTGCATAAGGCGCGACGTCAGAGATGTACTCAAAGTGGGTTCTTAAATTTCAGCCGTACAGTCGCTAGCGCATTAATACTATTGGATGGATGACATCCTACATATACACATTTACTCCACACAGGAGGCCCTAAGAAAATCATCTTTGGGGATGCTGTGTGGAGGGTTTTTTTGTGGAAAGGAAGGCATGAACTTGTATCTTGAAGAGATCCATGTTATAGGACGGAAGAAGCACAGATCCCGGTAAATCGTTGCACAGCAGAACTGTTGAACTCAAGAACGAGTCGCAGAAATGACCTCTTATCATGTGACAAATATCAACAGTGTACAAATACACAATGATTTCGCTTTATTAAATAAGAGAAAATTTTAAACATACTTTTTTCGACGCAACGTATGCTGTTCACAGAATGATTAACAGTTAAAACTATCTATCAAACTTAGACAAACTTCAATACTTCCTACTTCCTACTCCAAAATGTAAAAAAACAATAGGACAGTTAAATCATAAATATCTCGGAGTAAACATTTTTAATTCATTACCAGAAAAAATTAGAAAATGAAACACTCACATAAAAGAATTTAAAACTCACCTTAAAAATTATACTGAAAACTTGAACAGAATCATGTGAAATGAAACCAATGTAATAACCCCCCCCCCCCCCCCTCCCTATACACACAAGCCCTGCTTTTTATGGAGGTAGATCAAATACATATATTATGTAATTAATCACTGTAAAAATATATATATTTGTAATTTAGTATCCTTTTGTAATAAAAATTTAAAAAATAATTTATCCAACAGCCCGACCATGTTGCACAAATTGCATCGTTAGTAGGCACAACCGGCTGCCGAATCCTTTGCGATTTGTAGCCATTCTGCAAACAGCCCGACATGTCGGGCTGTTTGCAGCACGGTGAGTAGAGGCCTATACATGTATAAAAAGACGTTTAGGTATCAATGAGATACCATATTTATCATAATTCTATGGGTGAGTCTTCCAATACAAAAAAACCATTCCTGTTCTGGGGACCCGCGCTACACGCTTTGCTAGCAAGCGTTACTCGCTGTCCGCTTTTTATAAAGATTTGTTACCTGCAATCTCACTAGCGGTTACCGTTGCAACAAAGACTAACAAGTGACGTCCTTCTGGGACTTACACAATTACTGCTACTTTTCCGTGGTGCACTTTACATTATATAAGAATATTATCAATTTCTCGAAGTTTGTTTCATTATTACTTACACATTATCGTGGCACTCAAAGTCGAATTGAAGTCGATAATATGTAGTTTTTTATAGTGACAATCATACTATACTAATATTATAAACGCGAAAGTTTGTATGGATGTATGTGTGTTTGTTACTCTTTCACGCAAAAACTTCTGAATGGATTTTTATGAAACTTTACAATAATATTGCGCATATATCAGAATAACATATAGGCTATAATTTATAAAGCTACCTATTTTCCATATTTTACAAATAATAATTATTGCTTACTAAAAAAGGGAAAATTTGAGAATGACATTTTGCAAAACAATGATTGTTAAATCAAAATTATATTTTGGAAAATATTTAAATTACTAAATTTATTTGAAGTACTCGCCTAATACCTTGTAATCGAATCAAGAATTATAGATATTTTAAATAAATAGGTTAAGAATTTTGGTATAAACTTAGAAACGACCTAGGAAAAGAAAATAGGCTACTCGAAGTACTAAACCCGCGCTGGCGAAGTCGCAGGCATAAGCTAGTATGTTATAAAGTGATGAATGCTAGAAAAAGTCTGGAAAGCACGATGAAGACTTGTACATTATATTTGTACTGGAATTAGATACGGATTAACGTCGATATAATACAGTTTTTAACGGCAACAATGTGTGGTATACTTCGTAATACTCTATGAAGTGAATGGTAGAAAGAGCGGGGACGCCTGAGGAAGGTATAAATCAAATAAGTATTTGTGGTAACATGAGGCGTACGAGTTGGACGTAAAGGGGAGAAAAGAGGATGACAGAGAAAGGTAGAAGTCGGGGAAAATTTTCCAAAATTACCGAACCGAACTCGTTTCTAATGAGTAATTATATTAAACTAGCTTCTGCCCGCGACTTCGTCTGTATAGGATTAGTACTTCGAGTAATCTATTTTATTTTCCTAGGCGCCATCTACGTTTATACCAAAATTCTTAACCTATTTATTTAAAATATCTATAATTATTGATTCGATTCAAAGTAATATGCGAAAACTTCAAATAAATTAACTAATTAAATTTTTTTTTAAATAGAATTTTGAGTTAACAATCATTGTTTTGCAAAATGTCATTCTCAAATTTGGACGTTTTCTATTAAACAATAATTATTATTTTCAATATATTTAAAATTAATAGCTAGCTTTATAAATTATAGCCTATAAGTTATTCTGATGTATGAGCTATTTAATTGTAAAGTTTCATTCAAATCCGTTCAGTAAATTTTGCGTGAAAGAGTAACAAACACACATACATCCATACAAACTTTCGGATTTATAATATTAGTAAGATTTACAAATAACAGAGCGCCACTTTAAAAAGGGCTCATTTAATAACGAATAATTTGTAATGTAGTATTTAGAGTTCAAAAGCAATTTATTATGTAGCCACTACATTCCACGCAGCATCTCTAGCGAACAACCACTTCCGAAAGTGGGAGGTCCCATAAACAAATAGAGAGGTTCACTTATCTTAATAATCTCGGGGCGAATATTTCACACACGCCTTAATTATTAGTAGCCTTTGTGAATTTGTACATTCCACTAATTGTTCATGTATATTCCACAATAATCACGAGACTTGCCATTTCACGGAATTAACTTGCCAGCGATATTAATGGCGAAATATATTAAGGGGACTTTATCGCTTTGGTCTTCGCTACAACAATAGTACAATAGCACAGTTTCGATCTTGGAACAACGGAGCTTACCGGGCACGAAGGTACTCAGCAAAATTAATTAAAAGAAATGTTTTCACAGGAAATGTCGATCGTATTTGAATTGAATATGGGTTATTAAAGTTTTATATAGGTTCATAATTATAGTTCTAGCACATTAATTAAATTGCAAAATTTATCGACAACGGCACTAAAATTAAAACAATTCCACTTTAAAACAATTTAAGAGGGTATTACCAAAGAATAACGGAAATTAGTCTTTTTTAAATCAAATTCTAGACGTATTGACTCTTTTTTACAAAAAAAATGATTATGAAAGATTGTTATTTTTTCTGGTACACGCAGTTTTAAAATTTTGAAAAACTAAGTGTATTCTTAATCTACTATGTTGGTCGTTGGCAGATTTGTTCAATTTTCAAACGATAGATTCTATTAAAAATAACAAATTTCAAATCATATAATCATACAACAAAATAAATCAATACATAATGTAGTCAACACAGTTTAACCAATTTAAATTTTAGTTAAATTAAAATTATTATAAAATAAATTCGGGAACGTGTTTTGTGACAAAAATACCTCTGTTTTTCTATTTATTTAAGGTCTTACAAACTAAAATATTTCAAATTTTTTTAACACACTGTTTAGACATTATTGAAAACCATAAATACTTACGATCAAAAAATCCTTACAAGAAGTACAAGATATTTAATAACTTACCATCGTGCGTTTTGAGCATTTTTATTGTTTACTTGAATGTAGGTTTATATTAAAGAAAGTTTTGAAGGAAATTAATCGATATTAAATTTTTAATTTTAAAAATTTGATACGGGGGTTAATCGATCTTTCTCGTTGGAACCTCCCTGTACAGTTGCAAGCATTTTTAAACTTTTATTCTCAGCCGCTGGTCAATCGCTGGTCAATCGCCCGAAATATGATTTCGGTCATCGCAAATTCCCCCTTAACCGTTAGTTTTAAATCCTGTACTTTGACTGACCCGCGATTTCCGGATGGCTAGTTGGGAGCCTTATCCCTCTACCACCCTATGCCTTATTTGATGATACGTTGTGTAGGGTGCATTTTGTATTGTGTTGTGATTTCAGAAGCAGTTTCAATCAATATCTCCAAATTGTTTTTGGGCGACCAGGAAATTTTCGAACTGCGACTGCCAAACTTTCATTATTTTTAAGATATTCTTCAATAATGAAAATATGTTGTTCTATCGTGTAACGCTCCATTTTTACTAACCCTAACCTCTCAGCTGCCAATTTTTTTTTTTGGTGTTTATTTTATTTTTTATTTATTTATTTGAGACACAAACAGGATATTTATAAAACATTCATGTTGGTAATATAAAACAAAATTAAATACAAATATAAATATCCCTAGATTAATGTGTCTGCAGTAATCATATTTTCATATACACATAAGCAAACACAAAGAAAAACAATGTCAGTATTTTTAAACTTAACTCTAAAAAACTTAATTATAATAACAAAAAATCTAACAAAAAGAAAATGTTTATGAAAAAATAATAAAACAACAAACAATCTTTTAAACAACAAAACTCTAAAAAACTTAATTATAATAATAGAAAATCTAACAAAAAGAAAACGTTTATGAAAAAATAATAAAACAACAAACAATCTTTTATTTTAATTTTTTTAGGTGCACAAATTGTGGAGATACTTCTTGAAACAAGTTATATTATTTACAAAAATATCTATGATAGTGTGTGATTTAGCAAGATCATTGTATGATCTAGACATTCTAGAAATAGGATTAAAATATCCAGTATTATTGGTAAAAATTTCGGTCCAAAATATGTTAAGGTTTCTGGTAGATTTGGGCCTGGCGTTTTTGATTGACTAAGTTACTATCTACCCGATAATTCACAATTTTATAAAGCATTAAGAGGTCATTTATGTTACGTCTTTTAACTAGACTCTCTAATTTGAAATATGTTAGTCTTTGTTCGTATCCATCTAGAAAATGGTACACACCTGATCGATAAGACAAGATCCGTGTAAATTTTCTTTGGACAGATTCAAGTCTAGATACCTGTGTAATATAATGTGGATTCCAGACTGTTGACCCGTATTCAAGAACACTACGGATTAACGAATTGAATAGAATTATTAGGCTATTAGAATTCTTGAATAATTTGGTTGATCTTACAATAAAATTGCCAACACTTTACTTGCACAAATGGCGGCAAATTCAAATCTAGCTTTGATTTTGGGACATCCTTTATAAATATAAACCGCTTATTGCTATATTAAAACCCTTCCTCATTCTCAAAAACGAAGCATTTAGTAGAAATACAGGGCCATGTTTGCACTTCATTCCACAGTAGAAAACACGTTTTTTCTACTGTGAACTAGTCTAAATATATCTAGCTTGAATATCTGGCTTTGGCTACCTATGTTTAATCACTATCTTTTATTAGCTAGATACTTCTAATAATTTATTTTTTCCATCTCAGTTTCTTCCCTCGTGTCCTAAAGTCTCATACTTAAATCACCCATTTTGAATGGCCGTAACTGTACAAGTAGCATAGTATGTATGCAGTATACAATTAAAACTATCAATGTACGTCGATTCAATAAAGTCTTTAAAATGAATTTTCTTATCAAATAAATCTATTTTGCGCCAAAACTGATGGTTTCCACTCCAATTAAAGTTGGCACCGTGAAACGATTTTGAAAGCAAAAACTTCTGATATTTTCTTTCATAAAATACCCTGAAAAGCCTTACCAAACGGGTCGGCTGCAAATGCAAAAAAAACGCATATCAGTGACAACGTGTTATTCAACAGCGTTACAATATTGCGATTCGGGAAACATGGCGAACTAACCATTCAGTACTTCGATCCGTGCCCATACGGTTATCTTTTCGCACAAATAACCTCTAAAATATCCATTTATGTTGCGCTCTTTTTATTCAAAAAAAGCACAAAATGGAGTAGTTACAACTACTGCACTTGTGTTCTGTTCGTTTTCCCGCGCTTTCGATAAAAATAAATGCATTGCATGAGAATTTTGCACACGCATCCGATACACTGATGCCCTCGCCATTTAAAATCTGCAGCATTCAATGTGTCATTCAGACTATATTAACGAATACGGGTTTTTTTTCAAAATGTTTGAGCACACAAGGGCAATAGTGGTTGTATGGGAGCACACAAGGGCAATAACACAATGTTACGACAAAGGATGACAGGTAGAACCGCCGATTCGGACGGGTGAGAACACTTTCCTATATTTGTACGTACATTTCTAGAGCTTTCATTTTGTCTACAACAACACAATATTATGTTTTTCTGTTTGGACACAATACAATATAAAGCTTTAATCATGGCTAACTGATTTTACAAAAATATATGTATGCATGTTTCACCGAAATGTCGATAAAAAGGGAAAACTTCAGTGTATCTATCACGGTCGATCGATAAAGATTGTATCGATAACTTTCGGTAGCTTCTCAACTCAAGGACAGCTGCAGATGGCTAAAGTACAAAAAACAGTTGACGTCGAATATATGATGTACACTTAGTCATTGTGAATTGTTATTTATTCGTTGGTGATCTGCAGTTTTGCTAGGGAACGATAAGAAGTTAACGACAGTTATCGATACAATCCTTATCGATCGACCGTGCTAAATACTCTGTAACGCCAGAATGCAATAGCGCTGCTTTCACCACTGGCGGTATACAGGAGGACTCTTCATTCTGGCAGTAAGCAGGAAACTTTTCACCGTATAGATAAAAAAAAGAACTATATTTTCGCTTGGTAATATAGAATTTTAGGTATCAAGGGGCTATGCACGGGGGGTTGGGGGCTTGGGGGGTCAAAAGAGAATAGTTTTCGTCTCGTTCATTCCTGTAAAATAATATAATATTATTTTTTTATAAGAACAACTCTATTTTTATAACTTTTGAAGGTTATTCCCATCAATGTAATATATCATTGAAGAAGAACATAACACTAATAATCTAAATGAAAATATGAAAATGAACAAAACACAGAAAAATAAAAGATAACAGTCGCAACTGGGACAACAAATACGTTCATATAACACATGTTTCCAATGAAAAAGGTAGCTGCCGATAATATGGAGAAAAAAAATAGTCTTTTATTTATTTTATTTATTTATTTATTTATAGATACAAAAGAAAGTACAAGTTACACATTAGGAAGCTTTGCCTGTCCAACTAGGAAAATTTCCCGTTCCAGGACAGACAAATTGACAGGTTTAGTTCATATTATTCCTTAAGTACATAATTGCAAACAAAAATAAAAACAAAGATAAAAACAAGAAAATTCTTTTTTTTTTTTAAATTGAGTTGTGTTACGAAGAAATATATAAAAAAGATACATACATTTTTTTTGTGACTATGCAAAAAAGTAATCTGTTAGCATATTAGCTATTCGGATTTACCGAATTAACCTGGTAACAAATAATATATTCAGAATTACAGAGTATGGGATAAGTATGTAAGTTGGGAGTGTTGAAAAGTGTAAACAAGGTATCTGATAACAAGATAGAGGAATAACAATAAGATTTACAATATAAAGATATAGAAATGTGTTGAGAAGTGTGAACTTATAATACATATAGATATAAGCATGATTATTTTCACTAATTTAAAACATGTTTTCAGTACAAAATATATTATACGACAATACGAGTATACATCGCGCTCATGTCTTGAACAACTCATGCTGAAATATAAAAACAATAACTATAAATATAGAATATAAACAGAAAGTATGAATACAAATAAATAGTACCTAATTTAGAGCTACTTTGGTAAAGATATTGTGAAATTGTTGCATTGCTTCGTACGTCATACATGCTGTGTTATGTATATTTATTATAAATAAATAATCACCGCTGTAAGGTACCAAGTTTCACACAGCTAGTCTAGTGTGTGCGTGCATGATACGACGCAGTGATTTACCTACTCTGTGCAGAAGTATGAAGGGGCGCACAACCATAAAATCCCAGGTATAAAAACATCAAAAAGGATGACGGAACATTGCGAAGCAATATCGGACTCAATGAAGTGTGGTAGGAATTTTTATATAGTTATCTGGAAAGTTAGGTGATTTTGTTTATCAGTTAAACAGCATATGTTCACTTTCAACTCTCCCTAAGTCCAGAATCCAATCATTGACTAATTTACGCAGGACGTTTGCACTTTTCAATTTCCAAGAACCGGGTATAAGATTGAACATTTTTGGACCTAGGTAAGAGTATTGTCTTTGAGCAAGAGATGTCATAGTAGTAAGTGGAACAATTGGTTTCCTCCCTGCATGTCGGGTGTCGTGATAATGTACTACGGAGGGGAAGAGGTGACGATATTTTTGCGTGTGTAAAATAACTTTTCTTATGAATAGTTGCCTCACATCCAGAACTCCTATCTCTTTGAATAAATCATTACTGGGGTATCTAAATGGTTTTTTAAGAATGACCCTTAGAAGTGATTTTTGTGCTTTGGCTAAGGGGTCCAGTATTGATTTGGCACATCCTCCCCATCCTAAAGATGCATATTCAAGTAATGAGTTGCACATGGCATAGTACATTAGTTTCAGATCTTTGGCGCGTAGAATATTTCTAGTAGCCATGAAAAGATGCGTGAGTTTTCTGACCTTTGTGGAAATTGAGTTGATATGTTCATTCCATCTCAGATTCTTGTCTATGATAATTCCTAGATATTTTATGCTATCCACATGTTCTAAGGTATTGCAATTGCAAATGTTTGTGTCATTACAATGGTGTATAATGATTCTTTGCGTTTCTCTTGGTTGTCCCGCTTGAGTTGCACTGAAGTGGATGAATTTAGTTTTGTCAGTGTTGAGAGTGAGAAGATTATTGTCAAGCCATTGTTTTACCTTGTTAATGCCAATTTCTGAATTATTATGAACTTCATTCCAATTTTTGCCTTCAAATACTAATACCGTGTCATCGGCAAAGGTGATAATGTGATCGGCAAATGAACTGTTACATAATTCATTTATATAGATATTGAATAAAAGTGGTCCTAGAGTGCTTCCTTGAGGTACACCAAAGTTAATATCAGCTGGATCGCTTAGAGTATTGTTAATATTCACCCTTTGGCTCCTATTTCCTATATAACTACCTAACCACTTAAGTAGCTGACCCTGAATGCCGATGCGCTGTAATTTTTTTAAGAGAATTTTGTGTGAGATAGTGTCGAAAGCTTTGGCTAGATCTAAAAAGAGCGCAATGCATTTTCTTCCTTTATCAATATTGTTGGAGATGATGTTCGTCAGGTTTGTAATGGCATTTTCGGTGCTCAATCCTGGTCTGAAGCCGTATTGTCTATTGGAAAAGATGTTATTTTTTTCAAGGTAATGACTAAGACGATTCTTGACGATTTTCTCAATAATTTTCGAGACAGAATTGAGCAAAGAAATTGGCCGGTAATTTTGTATCTGCGATTTATCTCCATTTTTGTGAAGCAGTATAACGATAGAGTGTTTTAAATGATTTGGAAATTTTCCTGAATCGAAGCTTAGATTGGAAATATATGCGATTGGAGTTGCTATGAAGGATTTAGTACTTTTGAGCAGAATTGATGAGACGTTATCAGGACCACAAGCATTCGATGACTTGAGTTCGTCAATTATTATCATGACTTCGTTTGAAGTTGTTTGGATACTGTCTATTTTATGACCGAAATTAGAGATGGTTAAATTAGCGAGATCGGACTCTGTTGTATTAAGATTGTTGAGAATTTTTTTCGCGAGTGTGACTCCTACTGACGTGAAATAATTATTGGCAAAATTCGCAATGATTTTTGGGTCTGAGGTGTTTACGTTATTGATGTTCAATGATTTAATATCGGAAGATTTATTTATTTTTGTTTTAGTAATATTGCGAAACGCATCCCATAAACGTTTTGGAGTACAGTTATTTTCGTAAATAAATTTTTTATAATAATTTTCTTTCACCGATTTTATTAGTTTTTTGCAAAAGTTTCTATATTTTTTGTAATGAGCTTGTACTGTAATATTCTCTGGGCACCTATTCGCCTTTTCATGAAGTTGGTTCCTAATGTTAATCGATTTGATGAGGCCAGGGGTGATCCATGGCGTGAGTTTTATTTGCTTATGTGGTATAGGTTTATTGGTTGTGTGTTTAGATATGTATGAATGTAATGTAGTGATAAATTCATTCATTGATGAGTCGGCATCAGTTTGGTTTAGAACATTTTGCCAGTTTTCTGAGCTCAAGTCCTCGATTAAGTTATTATAGTTTATTCTTGCAACATGTTTAATTTTAGCAGGATTAGGAGGTTTGTTTTTAAGGCAGAGTGCTGTTGTATAGTGATCTGAGATGGTAGAGTGAATGACAAATGAGTCAACATGGTTAATTTTTTTGACGTTGATGTGGTCAAGACAAGATTTACTCCTGCCCTGCTCACGAGTAGGGCTGATAATTGTCTGAATGAACCCGTTTTCAGTTAGCAGGCATAGGTAATCGTTGGATTGGCGGTGGTATTCAGTAATCGTATTGATGTTGAGGTCGCCTATAATTATTTGTTGTTCTATTTTTTTTGAGCTGTTGATAATTGATTGGAGTGAATTCAGAAAAGTGTCAATATTTTGAAAAGATGGTGATCTGTATATTGCAAAAATGCATAAGTTATTATTCAATACAATTTTTAAGCAGTTGGCTTGTGATAAGAATATTTCATCAACTTGAGCTTGAAGTCCGTCTCTGATGTAGACAACAATCCCGCTAGACTTATTGAGATATATATTTGTGTGGTGTTCAGAGTAATTGTGAATAACTTTTGAGGTGTAATCTTTATTAAGCCAGCATTCAGATAAAATTATTACATCAAATTGGTAATTGAATTGATCCAGAAAAATTTAAAAAATCGTCAATATTAGAAATGCTTCTTATATTTTGGTGTATAATTTTAACACCGTAAGCACACCACTTATATTTATTTAGATTATTCAGATCATCAATGACATTCATGTTAAGGTCTATACCGGAATCATTTCCGGTATCATAATGCAATTGAATCATAAGTATGTGTTGGCTGTGTGTTGTATAGAAGTTGGTTCCCGAGTAATAAGTGATTAAATGCGATTTCAAATGTAGTTACAGTGGTAAATGTGTGTAATATAAAATATATGGTATAAATGATGTAGTTAGATGTAGTACTATGAATGAGATAGCAAGAAGCAAAGACAAAAAGGTAGCAGGAACTGCGTGATATCAAATGAATTCCAAAACGGTAGTACATGATACAAATATGAGAAATATATAATAGTAAATAATACATAATGTAATTAGATGTAGTACTATGAAAGAGATAGCAAGAGGCAAAAACAAAAATAATAGTAATAATAAGGTAGCAGGAACTGCGTGAAATCAAATGAATTCCAGGAAGGTAGTAGAAGATACAAATACGAGAACGAGACATAAATGCACGGGTCAAGACATACCTCGAAAGAATAGCCATTAATTCTAATTTATCAAAGGGTAGCCAATTTGCTTTCGTCGGAGATAGTAATGGCATTAGTTCCCTCGTTTTTGCGAAGATAGATCTGGCCCCCTTTAATCCAAGCAAAGCGATATTGTTTCTGCTTCGCCGCTGTACGTGTCTTGTACCACAGCTGTTTACCGCGAAACGTCAGTTGTTCTGAAATGAAGATCGGCGAGCAGGAACCATCTAAATGTGATTAAATGCGATTTCAAATGTAGTTACAGTGGTAAATGTGTGTAATATAAAATATATGGTATAAATGATGTAGTTAGATGTAGTACTATGAATGAGATAGCAAGAAGCAAAGACAAAAAGGTAGCAGGAACTGCGTGATATCAAATGAATTCCAAAACAGTAGTACATGATACAAATATGAGAAATATATAATAGTAAATAATACATAATGTAATTAGATGTAGTACTATGAAAGAGATAGCAAGAGGCAAAAACAAAAATAATAGTAATAATAAGGTAGCAGGAACTGCGTGAAATCAAATGAATTCCAGGAAGGTAGTAGAAGATACAAATACGAGAACGAGACATAAATGCACGGGTCAAGACATACCTCGAAAGAATAGCCATTAATTCTAATTTATCAAAGGGTAGCCAATTTGCTTTCGTCGGAGATAGTAATGGCATTAGTTCCCTCGTTTTTGCGAAGATAGATCTGGCCCCCTTTAATCCAAGCAAAGCGATATTGTTTCTGCTTCGCCGCTGTACGTGTCTTGTACCACAGCTGTTTACCGCGAAACGTCAGTTGTTCTGAAATGAAGATCGGCGAGCAGGAACCATTTATACCGATGTTTGAGGTGTTCAATTTGTCATCTAGATTCTGTTTGTTTTTGTTGAAGGTTTTTACGTCTGTTAACAGGTGTTCTCTTGCTATGTTGGTTTTAAATTTAACAATGATTTCTCTCGGATGACTATTGTTGTTTTTTTTTGCTGCGCGATGAATGGCATCAATGTCCTTTGTGTCAGTGGAGGACTTTGTTGTTTTGCAGATATTGAATAAAACGTCTTGTAGATTTTCTCCTTTGATTTCTGGGATGCTTCTTATTTCTATGTTGTTCGCTTTGAGTTCCCTTTCCTGCATGTCCACACATTTTTCCAAGACATAAATCCTAGCTTCCAAGGTTGAGTTCTTTTTAGTGAGTTCATCATTCTTTAGTTCGATGTCACGGATTCTAGCCATGAAATCCTCATATTGAGAACTCATAAATTGAATACTTTCAAGTATTTTGGTATTTTGGTCTAGAATATCATTTTGTTTTTTTTCCAGATTAGACGTCTTGTTCATGACTAGATCTTGAATATCTTTTAGATTGGTCGGTATCTGAGTGGCGAGCGCTGAACTAGTATTGGTAATTTTTTTATTCTGCTCCAACGGTTCAGTATCACTGTTTGTCTGCAGCGGGCTAGCAGCGCCGGGGCCGCCGGGCGTGGCTGAATTGCATTGCTTGCACATTTGTTGAGATCGCCGTTCTTGATTAAGTCTACGGTATGTATTCGAAGATAATATTGTTAATTCTGAAATTTGAAAAATGAGATTGACAACTACGACTTAAATAATTGGTGACAATAGCCGAATTGATACAGGCGCCCGTCCCGCTGAGACGAGAGGTTCTGGGTTCGTGCCCCAGTTGGACCGTTATCTTTTATTTGTTCATTTTCATATTTTCATTTAGATTATTTGTGTTGTCTTCTTCTTCAAAAATGTTATATTATTTGCACACATTTTTGGTCTCCGGTGACATTTTTGATGTTTTTTTTTTCTACAAAAACATTAAAAAAAATGATAGGTGTAGGATAAAAGGAAAAAGAAAAAGGCGTCGAAAAAGTTTCATTTTCACTTTTTACTTCAAATAATGTCAGGAATCACTGGTAAAAGAAATTCAAGTACGTCCCTTAACAATCTGTATATACCGAGTTGTAATTTCTGTTTATTTTAATAAAAAATAGATAATATCTTTTATCAAAAAAATATCATCGAATGAATTTGTAGCGGCTTACCTATCGATATCTACGCCGCACTAATTGGCACTGTCCGGCGCTCCGCTGCACCTACCTTTTTTGTTGTTGACTACCTTCTCGAAATGTGTGGAATCTGCAATACCCGACACATAGCGCTGCCCCGAAATTTCGGGAAACTTCCAGCGTGTGCACGATTTCGCCTGCCGTTCTCGTACCGGCCGTTACTACTTTATAAGGGCTCGAGCAAGCCAAGCAGTCAGTCGTTCTTCATCAGTTTTCACTCAACGCAGTGCTCGCGCGGCAAAAGGCCAGCTGTCTAGTAACTCAATCTGCGGTTCGGTCGGGATAATATTGCTACGATTGTAAATACTGTACATTTGTAAATATTGTAAATAAACATCATCATCATCATCAACCATCATACACTGTTATTATTCCGACCAGCACGCTCGGAGATATCACGACTCACCGATATCTCCTCTATCAACCGGAGGCCCATTCATCACCTCATCATGGGACATCACGCACCCTTCCTCTAAAAATTTAATATTTTACAAATAATATATCTACACTTCCTTCAAAGGAATTTATACAATTCTCTTATCAGCAAAGACATGTTTTTCACTCTCTCTGAATAAAAGCGAAAAACCACAAACAGAGGCGCTGTTTTCCATTGATTAAATAAACGTGGATGCGTTGCGCCATCCGGTAGCGAGGGGTATTCATATGGTGGGTAAGTACGCCACTGCTACTAGGTAGCATCCACATCCACCTACGCCGCTGGGCTCTCTCCCGAGGGAGGTGGACTTCTTACTTGTGACATCTTCGAACTAATGGAACACGAGGACAGTGGCGGCAAGTCATATACGTTTTGAATCCAAAAATTTTAGAATCATATGCAATTCTTTTATAGGTATAAACATAAAGTCTCCAAATGTTGAATTTATTCCTCGGAAACAATTTTAGGTTAGTCTTGTAGAATTTCATTCAAGGACATAAACATGTGGGAAATAATTACTTTATACCACGTAAAACTTAATTAACGGTTAGTTCTTTGAACATCATATTATATCGTATCTAAAAAAGTAAACATTTCTAATTTTCTCTTATTTAAAAATACAAAACCAAAATTACTTTGAAAAGATTTGTAACTTTGTAACTATAAATAACCACCTTATTATTATTACCATACATCTTTTATGCTAATGTTTTATATCAATTAAGGAATTATACAGTTTTTCCAAAGAAATTTAAATTTTTTTCTTCAAACTTTCTTCATGCCGGTAGCTACCATTATATCAAGTAAATTTAAGTAGCACAATTTTTTTTAAATTGACCTTTCACTTCTGGACCCCTAGAGCCGCCTCTGATACTATGTGCACATTTATTCCACATAGTCCTTTGAACGGCAGATAACTAGACTGCACTGATAGCTGGTACGTAAAAAAATTATATTGTAGCCGAACAGCCGTAAATTATTAACATTCATAAATTTTCTCCACTGGCATCACCGACAGCGATCGCGCAGATCAAACCGTGTCTAGCAATTATTCTAGTTTCAACGTTCAAGGCAGTGGCCCATTTTCCCCTCCGGGTGTTACGCTTTTAATTAATTGTTAAAATACGTTTTCCTGTAAATATATTTGACTTGTATATATACTCAAGTGTTTTCATTGATAAATAACCAACACACGCAACCTAGTTTACAGGCATGGTAAAGACTAAACTAAAATCCTATCCAGGATTAATCATTACAAAGCCAGTGTACCCATTTACCAAAGTATTATGCAAATAGATATATATTAGTAATACCTACTTATTTACGGTGGCACAGCTAGTAAGTGCGCCCTTCGGGGTAAGACGTAGGGGGGCATACATTAATTACGTGAGTATATATTATTATAGAGATAATAAAAAATAAATCAAATTGTTTCACTTCTTTTGAAGTGTTCCATTTTGCCCACTGAAAAAATGGTTATTATGAAAAACGCTTATTTCTTGAGTAAGAAAAAAAATCTCACGTGAGGAGGAGGAGGGGGGGGGGTCCCACAAAATCTCACTTAATCTCACCAAGGGGGGGGGAGCGGTCTACATTTTTTTTAAACTGCTCACGTAATTAATGTACCTCTCCTAGGGTCCCGAGTTCGAGTGTAAAAAAATAGTGTCTTCTAATTTCAACTTTAACGCCGATACTGCTAAAAAAAGCACGATAAAATATAAGCAAACTTGCAGAACTTAGTAATAACACGAATAACAGTATTATTACAATTGATATTTTTGATACTGGCGTGTAGCCTGGTTTCCCCCAAGCCAAACCCCTACCAAGCTGCACTCTCTGTGATGCTTAGTCTCGGCGTGGCTGCCGTTTGCGATAAAGCTTTACTTGCCGCTCCGCGTATTCCTCGCGACCGCTGCACTTTGGAGACCTTATTTTACGGATAGCCCTCTTATTTTAGGTTATTGGTACAGTGATACGTATTCGTATCAGCTGTAGTGATATTTTTTAGTAAGAAATATTTCAAAATTGTTTATTTTTGTGGGATTATTTATTTGTTGTTTGGGTTTTTACTTCTTTTATTACGATACATAGCATTTTTTACATTAGGTCCACAGAGGAGGCCATGAGAAAAATGATTCCCCTCGGCTTCGGTATGTACCTAAAGCGAGTATTTAGTCATGTGATTGATCTTTTATGGTAGGTAATTTTACAAATTATTTTCCAAGTATTTGACGTAGAATATGTCTGTGGTGTCGTTTTTTGATAAATGTTGGTAGGCTTGGAGCTTTTGTCAAGTTCCGATAGATGTCGGGCAATTAGAGTAGATTCACCCGGCAAGTACTCCCGGTCAACGAGAGCTCGTGTTTTCAGATTCAATTCCTAAACAGTTAAGTTGGTCGTAAGACTCAGCAGTATAATTTATTAATAAATATACCATAATACAATAGTTACATGTTAGCGCCTCCGCCCACTCAGGCAACTGAAAACTCTCAACTGCCAACTGTCTTTGTATGACAATGTGATGGCCCGCACATACACAATCACACAAAACCCCGTTGTCAATGGTAACGCAAGCGGTGACTTGCGACTTGCTCTACTGGTTGCCCTGGGCGGCCATTGATAGTTGCCAACTGTCAGCTGATTGTTCTTCTTCTATGGTTAACCAAGCTTTTTGACCAATCAAGACAGAGAAACAGCCGGTTTTAGTTGGTTTTCAGTTGCCTCAGTGGGCGGAGCGCCTTACGGTTAAAACCGTAAGAAAATATTAGAAATAATTTTAAATAAAGAATAACAAATTAATTGTGGCATTTGACAAGTATTTACAAATTCTATAGTACAAATAAGGTAAACTTAGATTAAATTAATATTGATTAAAAATATATGATAGCATAGCCCTCTTGTACCTACTTTCCGTGCAGTTAAATATATCCGCTTCATCTGTGTATCTATTATTAACTGCTTGCAAATTGTGACAAGCGAGTTTTTGGATATATTGTAAACACGTAAATGTCAATAATAAAGCAGTTTGGGACAAGGACCTATTATTCTTGAAGAACCCAACAAAATGATTAATGTCTGCCTGTGGATAAGACAAACAGTACAATGTCGAAATATAATACTTAATTTTTTTTTACAAGAAAAACTTTCTTTTTAACTTTTGAAGGTTATTCCCATCAATGTAATATATCATTGAGGAAGAAGATAACAATAATAATCTAATTTTTTTAAATATGAAAATGAACAAGACTATATATAAAAAATAATAAAATATAATGGCTGCAACAGGGACTCGAACCCAGAACCTCACGTCTAACCGGGACATACGCATAAACCAATTTTGCTATTGCATCCTATTATGACTGTCGTATTTTTTTTTTGTCAATAATTTGGAAAAAACATTAGTCGAAGATAATATTGTTAATTCTGAAATTTGAAATATGAAGTTGACAAATACGACAGTCTCATAATAGGGTGCAATAGCAAAATTGGTTAATGCGTATTTCCCGGTTAGACGTGAGGTTCTGGGTTCGAGTCCCAGTTGCAGCCATTATATTTTATTATTTATCTGTGTCTTGTACATTTTAATATTTAAAAAAATTAGATTATTATTGTTATCTTCTTCTTCAATGATATAATACTTAATAATTGCCTTCAGAGAACGCCTCTGTTCTGTGGCGGATTCAGACTCCGCCCGATGTAAACTGCAAAGTGCACTGGGAAATATGACAGTGGTAAATGCATTAAGACATTGTTACCACGTTGGGCAACATTAAAGCGACGTATGACTTCTTTCCACGGACTGTATGCTTTGTGGGGGACAGTCTCCACTAGAAATGCACTTAGCTGGGCTAAATGACGATGTCTTGGATGCATTTGCACCTATACTTCATTTGCAATTATTTGATCTAGAGGTAATATCGCCAGTCACTATTATTATTAACTAGCTTCTGCCCTCGACTTCGTCTGCATAGAATTAGTACTTCGAGTAATCTATTTCTTTTCCTAGGTCCCATCTACGTTTATACCAAAATTCTTAACATATTTATTTAAAATATCTATAATTCTTGATTCGATTCAAATTTTTAGGCGAGTACTTCAAATAAATGCACTAATTTAAATATTTTCTAAAATAGAATTTTGATTTAACAATCATTGTTTTGCAAAATTTAATTCTCAGATTTTGACATTTTCTATCTTACTAATATTATAAACGCGAAAGTTTGTATGGATTTATGTGTGTTTGTTACTCTTTCACGCAAAATTTACTCAATGGATTTTAATGAAACTTTACAATAATATAGCTGCTACATCAGAATAACATATAGGCTATAATTTATAAAGCTAGCTATTAATTTTCAATATATTGAAAATAATAATTATTGTTTAATAGAAAATGTCAAAATTTGAGAATGTCATTATGCAAAACAATGATTGTTCAGTCAAAATTCTATTTTAGAAAATATTTAAATGAGTGAATTTATTTGAAGTATTCGCCTAATTTTTTGAATCCAATCAAGAATTATACATAATTTAAATAAATAGGTTAAGAATTTTGATATAGACGTAGACGGGACCTAGGAAAAGAAAATAGATTACTCAAAGTACTAATCCCACGCAGACGAAGTCGCGGGCAGAAGCTAGTTAAACAATAATTATTATTTTCAATATATTATTATAAATAGCTAGCCTTATGAATTATAGCCTATATGTTATTCTAATGTATGAGCTATATTATTGTAAAGTTTTATTAAAATCCATTCCGTAAATTTTGCGTGAAAGAGTAACAAACATACATACATCCATACAAGCTTTCGCGTTTATAATATTAGTAAGATATTAAACCCACACGTTAGTTCCTGAGAAAAATTATTTCCCTTAGTGCTTATTTTATCTTTGGAGATGATGTGTGGAGTGACTTTTTAAGAGAGAGTTCTGGGAGGGAATATATCGTGAGGGGTGGGTATGAATCTAGGGATCAGTGTGTCAAGGAGTGACGGATGTATGACGGAAATATTTTTTTTTTTTTTTTAAAAAGAAAGACAAACATTCCCGGGTTACGAATAACCCAACAACATTTGAAAATCCCCTACTACCACCACACTAAGCGGAATATGTTGCTTATGTTGTGACGGAGGACTTAGCCAGCCGAGGAATCGAACACGGAACGCCCGGGTGGAACCCAAACGCTATGCCCAATCAACCACTGACCGGTCAAGTGAGGCCCGCCTATGCAAGACTATGGGTCAAGTGAGGCCCGCCGGAGAGGTCAAAGGGTCTTTCTAAACCAGCTTCTCCCGATCTAGCCCACACGGAGAAAATGTTATTCTAAAGTACGATCATTTTATTCGTAAAAACGGTTAAAAACGGGACTGAAGTTCTTACGAACAAATTAACAGGGTTTCAAGGTTTATTGGCGGGAACATGTAAGAATAACTTGTAGGTAAATTTAACCATCAAAAAATAAAACATACTTGAGATATATTTAAAGCGTTTGCTATTCTTTGCATCTCCTTTGGTCATACCGTACAAGAGTACCAACTATCCAGACTTTGTGGGACTATGAAATTTCCAATCGAGGTGTATACTGGGAGGCTGAAGAAAGGGGTTCACGGAAGGAGAGGAAATTTGGGACGTAAGTACCTGGTTTTTTCAGATCTGATCACCAAACACGGTGAAAATCATTACAAGTAATATTTCTATATGGAATCGGAGTCTTTCACCAGACCGAGATAGAATCACGACAGAGTACATATTAACGTCATGCGATAATGAACTCTAAGGTAGCTTACCATAGATCCCATAACCGCGTGACGTTTCCGCAACATATAGAACCTTGTTATTCCAAAGGGTCGATATAGAAAGAAAAAAAAACAGAAAATATCCAAGTACATAATGAATACTTAATCCATTATTAACCGCTTGGACACATAAGCTTAATTTCACGATAATTTAACGTAGGTAGACATAGGAATGACGTATGTCCCGTACCGGAGTTATTAATGTATTGTACTCGTTTAAAAAATAACGACATATCTATTGTACACAGAGAAAAATGCTATTCTAAAATACGATCATTTTATTCGTAAAAACGGTTAAAAACTGGACTGAAGTTCTTGCGAACAAATTAACAGTGTTTCAATGTTTATTGGGGGGGAAATGTAACAATAATTTGTTGGTATACGTACGAAATTACGTATACCAACAAATTATTCTTACATGTTCCCGCCTATAAACATTGAAACCCTGTTAATTTGTTCGTTAGAACTTCACTCCCGTTTTTAACCGTTTTTACGAATAAAATTATCGTATTTTAGAATAACATTTTTATCCGTGTATAATATACCTTATATCGCGGTGAAAATCCGATGGTTAAAAAATGTTTATTTTCTATCAAACTGGTTTGGTTCACTTTGAACCAGTATTAACTAACATATAATCTCTAAAATCCACAAATCCAACAGATAAAGTGTATTCGACTCAAAGTAGCATTATTATTATGCAGTCCAACAGTGCCACTTGAATTAAGTACGAGTGCAAACATTATATCAATCACCCCGTGGTTTGTAAGAGAACAGTTCTCCGAACTACCTACTTCTATTTTCCTGTTCATTTTAACCTCTCGACTGCCGTTCGCCCACCGGTGGCCGCGGGATGAAATTAAAAAAAAAATTAAAGCGATTTTGTCCCTTATGTATAAAGAAATTGTATGAAGAACAACGTCAGAATCGCTTGCGCCGTTCTCGGTCTTGACATAGCAAAAATCCGCATAGCGCCAACCCATCTGAATAATTTATAATAAATATCTATGGTCAACTTGGCGTCACTTTTACAAACGGTTTTCAACTGTCATTTCATTTTCAAACAAATATTTATGTCATTACTTCTTCGAAAACACCTTTGAATTGGTTTTTTTCATGTAGGGTGTCTATTCAGGTTTGTAGAGATATAAAAAAAAAAATCATATTCTTATGAATATATTATTTACATTTTTTTGTCGAATGGGAAATATTTTCATACATCTTTTTATTAAAAATAGCTATTATGGGAAAACTTTTAACGATATTATCATGAAATATATATTATAATAATATACATTATCTGGCAAACAGAAAACAATCACAAAAAATAACCATTCCTTTGTTTTTATACGATATTTGAGTAAAAGCCGGGAAGATAATTTCGCGCGATTTTTTCCAAATACACCTGGCCTTATTTAATGATAATAATTTGGTTAATTTTTATAACGCCGTTTTTGTGAAAAATCACCTCAAGGGGTACAATTACACTAAGATTTACAACTATAACTAGTTACTTACATCTAAGACTTATAGCCAGTGACTTGAGGTGATTTCTCACAAAAACGGCGCCCTACAAATTATCCAATTATTATTATTACGATTAAGACTTATAACTACTGACTAACTAGTGACTTACATTTGTATTTACACCAGTGACTTAAAGTTAGAGATTCACAACTAACATAGAACTTATATTTAAAATGACGTATTTTGGTTTTTGCCAGGGTTGTCACTGATAACAGCGATTACATTAAAAACCAAATAACAAACAAAACTCTGTAAGTATAGGCACAAACAGGTAACATAGAAGTAAGTTAATTCTGCGAGACGAAGCAGTTTGAGGATTTTACACATACATATTAAATTCTACATTCTACACATTTTATAC
Organism: Limnephilus auricula; assembly: GCA_951813805.1. Lineage (NCBI taxonomy): Eukaryota > Metazoa > Arthropoda > Insecta > Trichoptera > Limnephilidae > Limnephilus > Limnephilus auricula. The sequence goes on from OX638397.1 coordinate 5,108,928, forward strand.
ATATTATATATTACATACACTTTTTAGTATTTTTTAGCGCCAGAAAAAGACGGAAGTTCTTATATAATACATACATTATAATTTTTGACACGAATGTAAAAATTAACTTGATGGGTTAGCTAGATTTATAGGCAAGTTTGTATTCGTGGACATCGGCAATTATTAGAGCATAATTAAACAGTCAAAAAATGGGAAAATAGATGTTTCAATAGAATGACGAATTTATGGAAATGAGGGTCTGAAAAGATGAGTTTTTAGTTTTGATCTGAATTCTATTGGGCTTGTTATGCATTTATGTAGAAAAAACTCTCGTACCTAACTATTAACTTACCTCGATAGTGACCCAACAGTTGTTCCCGACATTGTAATTATTATAAAATTATATTTTTTTTTTGTGCATCATTTACCAATTTAAAATATAAAAGTGCTATATAATAAAAGTACTACATATATAAAAGTATATACTACACTTAGTATATCAAAGGAATTTACTTACAGTGTCGATTTCTTGTACTTATACGTTGGTTTGTATTGACAAGTAGTTGTATTCTTGAATGCATTTGATTGAAAATATGTTTTATACTTTTGTTTGCATATAATTTTCTCTGCATATCCCTTAGGGGACACTTAGTTATATTTTGTGTAGGTAGGTATACTGTATTTTCTTAAACCGTCCTTCTATACAAAAAGAAATGAAGTAATCTATATTATAAGTTTGTTTTAGTGCCTACAGGTCCAATTAATAATACATATATTATGTTCTCGGTATCACACTTTCTTTCTGCACTCGATTTATGTCGATTGCTTACCGACACGTGAGCAAACGGAGTTAGAAGCATAATAAAAAATGTGGGAATCGCCTCTCGTGTGGAATTTCAATGTTAATGTAGTCAGAATAACAGAAGAGTATTTACTTACCTCTTTACGATATATGAATGTGAATGAAGCAAGTAGTGTATGTGCTGTGACAGTTGTGTACCTAGCACACTCGCTCCATAACGATCGATAGGATAACTATCCGTAACTTCTCATCGTTCCCTAGCATGACTACAGATCGCCAACGAATAAGTGACAGATCACAATGACTAAGTATCCTTAACATATTCGACATCAACTGTTGTTTGTACATTAGCGATGTGCAGTTGTCCTAGGGAACGATGAGAAGTTACCGATAGGTATCCTATCGATCGTTATCGAGCGTGTGTGCTCGGGACTCTGGCATGCATGTATGGATGCGGAATCCTGCAGGAATATACACCCACTGCGGGGAAATGGAGTGTTGGCTAGTTAGATATTCAGTTCATTAAAAAGTCGATTTTCACAACATTAATTTCAGTTTTTTAGCACGAATGCTTTCAACGGTTCCTATCTATAGCCAATCTGCTTCAGACTTCTTTTTTATAGCCCACCTTTTCTTCAGTCAAAATAAAGATCAATTAAATTCACAAATTTTGATAGATTTTTATTATATTTTGTATTTTACATGAACACAGAAAACAGTTAAATGCGCTTCTATGCACGAACTGCACCCTTAAACCGTACGCTGGAACTAAACAGTTAAAAGCTCGCTTACTCACGCCGAGGGGGTGGTATTCCAATAAGTGGTTCCCTACCCCAATTCCACTGCTGGCCGCAATACCATCCCAGTCAGCTGGCAACCAGCAACTAGCAACCAGTAACTAGCAACCAGCAACTAACAACCAACAACTAGCAGCAAGGAATTCAGACCACGATGCATGCAATTCGGTGAAGAAATTTTCACCAGAGTTGACTTTGATTCGTGCGGCTGTTACACTAACCAACCCAACGATGGACAAAACTAATGGATTTACATGTATTTAGACACCAACTTGAATCTGCATCCATTTTTTATCTTAACCACTGGAGCGACCACGTGAAATAAATAAATTTGCCTCGATTGCTCGAGATTTCCAGACAATCATTTTTTTTAATTTTTCGCCAACATTAAATAAAATCATATCTTCGAATTTTAACATAAAGACATAAAAAATTATTAAAATGCTATATAGAACTCTATTATACCGTTTATCTCATATTTGTAGGATGTATACAAAATTAAAAAATCGTAAAGTTTATAACCGCGCGGTTCCTGCGTGTTTGATACTTTGAATCTGCCGTCAGAGGTACTTATTCGAGTCAATATAGAATATTTTCGATTTCTGTATGTTCTCTGTGGTATACTTGATAATGAAAGGTAGGTACATATCTTTGAAAAGGGGACTTAATTTTAACCATAAACAGCTGATCATAAATTTTGCGCCAAAAAAATATTAAAAAAAAACTATTTTTAACATCGTTCTAAAATAATCTACGAACTTCGAATTTGCAACATCTACGGCTACAATAGATAAAGCATTTCAATAGCTTCGTTTTAAGACCGAAATAACAAACGTGGAAGCTACAAATATTTTTTTAATATTTTTTAGCCGAATCAAGAGATGACTTGTTAAGACCGTAAAGCAATCTTAGACATTTAAAAAGGCACATAAATAAGCCAAAAATCGCTCCAGTGGATTTCATGTTTTGATAATTATTAGTAGAAAATTTTCATAACATTGTTTAAGTAAATACCTAGATAATATTTCCGAAAGGTGCAGAAAAATTCCATTTTTCACATTTATAAATTTATTGGTTTTGTAAATTAATAATACAGTTTCATTAATTTGCCACATTGATATCGGAATTTCAACAATAAAGCATCAATACCATGAAATAATAATTTAATAAATTAAATATTGCTTTTAATAAATTCTTTGAAGTGAAATCTAATTAATAAATCATAATTTTCCAACATTGTTGACTCAGTTTCATATTTGCAAAACAATGTTACAAATTCCGCTTTTAAAATAACTATGAAGGATAAATATTTAAAAACGTGTATTGCAGCTACTAAGTACGTAGACCGCAGTCGTTCATTAAAAACGGCTTTTCAGCCTCCGTGATCGAGGGACAAGGCTCTCAACTACCGATCCCGATACAAATATCGATCGGGTACAAATCCCGGCGTGCGCAAGAAAATATTATTTGATTGATTTGTGATTTTACCATTGACGGCCTGCTAGTCCAGGGGCAATGCTTTGGACTCCTATTCCGAAAGTCGCGGGCTCGAACCCGAAGTGCACAAATAAATTTTATGTGATTAATTTGTGTTATTTCACAATGAATTAATTAAAAATAATACATACTATATTTGCGGCGCGTTCCCGAGTGGAAGATACTCTCAGTATCGCCTTTGGGTAAGACCACCATTCAGAATTGAAAAGTTGCTTGAAATGGCTTTAGCCGTGTTTAGTGACTGGATCTGAATATCCGGGTACTTCCCCATCTTCCACTTTTCCATTTCCTTCCATTCCCCGCTTACCTTCAGTCTCGCAACATACCTTAATTGGGGATGCCATAGCCTCATTGGCTCCAGACGGGAGCAGTTGAGAAGTTTTAGAAGAAAAAAAAATCAATCATTTAAAATTATATAAGCTATATTTGCGAAGAATTTACGATACTCTTAGTATCGCCCGTTTCAACCGTGGTTGGTGACTATACACGTAACACAACTTAAAGTACCTAGTCTTTCTACAGTGGAAATTACACAATTTACGTACCAGAACAGAAAAAATTCTGCTGTCCGTTTTCCAATATGATGGTTCTCTCAATCTCTCTCTTTTGATAATTAATGCTAATGCCAAAGCTAATTGTCAGAAGGTTCTATCTTTAAGATAAATAATAATATTTTACTAATAACTTAGTTTGGACACTATGTTTGTTGTATTTTTATTGTTTGAAACGTTAAAACTTAATACTATTTTATAATCTTGATTAATATTTTAATTAGAAGTAAATTATAAAGGATTTTAGTAAGCAATTAAGACTGATTACGTAAATTGTATTTTTTTTGTTTTTTTAATTTTTTTTAACATTACATATTACAATAATTTTTTGGCTGTCATTTTATGTAAATATTGATTTGTCTATTGTATTGATTTTTACTTAAATATTGCACTTTATATATATAAAAAAAATAGTTATGATGGTTGATACAAGAAGTTGCTTATGAATGTAAATAAATATTTTAAAATAATATAAACGTAGACGTAGAGTAGAGAAATAAAAAGAAAATTCAAAAAAAGTATATAAAATTTAAAAGTTAAAGTAAAAATTATAACAAGTGTGCTCATCCACTAGAAAGTTTACTTCGATTTTGATGAAATTAATGAAGAGAATCAAAATTAGATAAAATATAGAAAAGAAATTAAAAGAAAGTAGAGAATAAAGAGAAAATTCAAAAAATAAAAATTATAAACGTGTATGCTTTTTCAACCATTCCATGAAATCTTACTTTTGACTTTGGTGCAATTAAAGAACTAGAGAACTAAAAATATATAAAAAAAGAAAAGAAAGTTGAGAAATAAAAAGAAGATCCATAATATCGTTTCTTCAAAGTGATTTATTACTTTGATTTATATTTGTTTTTGTCAGACCAGTGATGGACCCCCAGGAAGAATATTTCATTATTTTCAATGTGAATATTGCGATTACGAAACATGTGGTCAGGTCTTGTCGGCCTCCCACGGAGTGACTGGCGGTGAGACAATCAACTAAATATATCTACTTTCCCTGGGATACAAAATATTTATCTTCAGAATGCATATTACTACTTTTACAAATTCTTGACGAAACATGGGTCAATATACAGCGATGTTGCTTTCTTGGATTGACGAAATGTGTCGTGGTATACGCCACACGGTGATTTTGCTTTCTTGGATTGACAAAATATGTTGTCATACATAGTGATTTTACTTTTTTTTACATTAGCTCCACACAGGAGGCCCTGAGGAAAACAATTTCCATCAGGGCCTTTGTCATCTTTAAGGATTCTGTGTGGAGGGTCATTTTAGGGAAAGGAAGGAGAGTAAGTTCAGGGAAGTAAAAAGCTGTGAAGAGTGGGTAAGAATGTGAGGGTCAGTGTCCAAGAGTGACGAACGTAAGAATCCATTCCTCCCACTACGACGCGATCAAAAGGTCTCCATCAACTAGTCTCTCCCAATCCGGCCAGCCACGCAGCAGGCGGGCAAACACATTCGCCGCCAAAACCTAGACAGACTTCACCCCATGGACCCGGGCACCCCCTGCTAAGTTACCAAACGTAGCGAACCACTTAAGGTGACCTATGGCAAGTGTGTTAGTTATACAATAAATGGTTCCCGGGCGGCGGTACCCATCCCTGCCTCCCAAGTTGATTTGGTGGACGAAATGTGTCGCCATATACATTATATATTATACATATACAGTGCTGTTGTTTTATTGGATTGATAAAATGTGTGGTCAAATACGTACAGTGCTGTTGCTTTCTTGGATGGATAAATGTCTGGTCATATACAGTGATGTTGCTTTCTTGGATTGATGCAATGCGTGGTCATACACAGTTAATTTCACTCTCTTGGATTGACGAAATGTGATTTGGCTTTTTTTAATAAATTGACAAAATGTTTGGCCATGTACATTACATATTATACGTATACAATGCTGTTGCTTTCTTGGATTGACTAAATGTGTGGTCATATACAGTGATGTTGCTTTCTTGGATTGACTAAATGTGTGGTCATATACAGTGATGTTGCTTTCTCGGATTGACTAAATGTGGGGTCATATACAGTGATGTTGCTTTCTTGGATTGACTAAATGTGGGGTCATATACAGTGATGTTGCTTTCTTGGATTGACTAAATGTGTGGTCATATACAGTGATGTTGCTTTCTTGGATTGACTAAACGTGTGGTCATATACAGTGATGTTGCTTTCTTGGATTGACTAAATTTTGGGTTGTACACATTGACGTTGCTTTTTTGGATTGATGAAATGCATCGCCTTACCTTCTTTGCAGGTTAAAACAAATGTAAAGAAAGTTCTTACGTTTCTACTCTTCGTGCTTTGCATTAGATTCTGCTTGAATATGATTACTCGCAGGAATAGCTATCAGGATGAAGATGTAAATATTTTTTTGAATAAATTAAGTTATAAGTTATAACTATTCTAAGACTTATCCAAAACCATTGTGTCAGTCAAGTTATCTAAGTATTCTGCATTGAAATCAAATCAAATTTTTTCAGTTTTTCCATTTTGTTACAAATAATCTCTGTAACAGTTTGCTCGTTAAACTCAGTCCCCCTTACTTATAATCGTAGTATAACTAAAACGCGTCGTATTACGTCGTAACAGTGAAAAACTTGACTTATTATCCCTGCGTGTGTATGGTTAAAACGGCTTTAAACCAGGTTTAAGGCAAATTTTACAAAACCAAAGAAGAGTCGGCGGAAACCGCAATTATAAGTAAGGGGAGTGATTTTATACTTTATATTTTACAAGTTACCCGAGTCGACTCCAAAAGGAGATAAAATTAATTTTATAGTATTAGCAAACAAAGGATTCGTTATAAAATCTAGGGTACGTAAGTTATTCCTGAATTCTTGGAGCGGTCCCAGAAAAGATTTCTTCATTTTTATTATTATCTTGGACAGAAAATGTCCTAGTCAATTATCACATCGGTTTCAACGAAAATTTTATGCCTACCTAATACTTGTACTATTATGTAGGTGTGTCTGTAATTTTCCTCGTGAAGGGATGAGTCAAGGTGATTGTCAAAAGAATTCGTATTCTACTCTTTCATAAATTGAGCGCATATAATTATTTTATAGATAAACGCTTTTAACAAGTTATGTTTTGAAATATAAAAAAAAATGCGCACGCACACAAGAAATACGAATATATTCAAATATTTTGACAATTAAAAAACCCAAACCTTTCAAGCTAACAAATACAACATTGTATTGAATCACCAATGAAATATTGTATTTGTTAGCCTTTCTTGAAAAATTTGTGTTTTTTAATTGACAAAAACTATTTATTCATATTCATATTGCTTGTTTACGTGCGCTAACAATTATTTATTCTTAATATTTCTAAGCATAACTTGTAAAAAGCGTTTATCCGTAAAGTAATTATACGCGCGCTATCTACGAAAGACTAGAATATGAATTCTTTTGACAATCGCCTTAAGTGATTGTTTTTCATTTAACTGATACGTGTTGGTTGTAGGCTTGTTGAAAAAGTATCGATACATCGATATATCGATATTTTTAATAAAATATATCGATATTTGTTGCTGATATATTTTGAACCGATATATCGATATAAAATATCCAATATCGAAAATTGTATCAAAAACTATATTTTTTCAATTTCGGGGACGAAGCGCGTGATTAAAATAATGTACATCGTGTAAATATACACTTTCAGTTTTACACATTGTGTATATATACACTTTTATTTTAAAAACGTACAATCTAAACATTTGACCGATATATCGATATTTTTTCCTCGATATATCGATGTCATTATTGATATTTTAATAAATATCGATACATCGATATATCGATACTTTTTTCCACTTTCGACATCCCTAGTTGGTTGTACAGTATACATTCTAAGAAATAAATATTCTTAAAGAGTCCATGAAAATGTTAGATACAAGCATCTTGAAAGATTGGGATTCCCTATTCTAGTATTTATAAATTCGAAATGAGCTTGTCACTGGTGAAATTATACAAAATCTCTTTCTTTTTACAATTAATTAATTTTCTACTCAAGCTTGTTCTCAGTTTGAAAACCAAAAAGATATTAATGAAACTTTCATGTGATATCAGTTTGTTTCTTATCACTTTCTATTCAAACCTATTTATAAACTCTGTATGTTAATCCTCTTTTGATGATTGCGTCGTATAATTTCATATCACTTTAAAAAAGATAATATTTTTGTTGTGTCACTATCGAAAATATATCTCGCCGCTTCGGCCTTCAAACAAAATTCACATAACCAAACTCAGTGCAACCGCAATCTGCAATCCAGTCAGTGGCTAAACTGTGATTACTGCAAGATGGTTGATTCCGTGGAATTAAACTCAATATCAAACGAAAATGTTCGGAACTTTATCAAAGAGTTCATCAAAAGTGAAGAATTACAAAGTTGTGAAATTACTTCTTCAAACGCAGTGGAAAAGGGAAATAATTTCCTTGGTATTGTCATCAGGGTGAAACTATCAGGACGAAAACCAAATGGAGATGAATACAAAAAGGCCTTCATTTCTAAAACAGCCTCTCTAAATGAAACAACAAGGAAGGTGATTCCTTTAATTAAGTTTTTCACAATTGAAGTCTACGCCTACAACAACGTCTTCCCGATATTTGAGAAGTTACAGCAATCCTACATTAAAAAAGACGACTACAAGTTTGTGAAATGTTACAAGGCTTCCGTGGACGACTTGAACGAAGTTATCATTATGGAAGATCTGTCCGTCAAAGGATACAAACTGTGGAATCGGAAAGTTGTTTTGGATCACAAACATTATAAACTGGCTATTAAAAATATGGCTTACTACCATGCCCTATCGTTTGCTTTGAAGGAACATAAACCGGATGAATACCTTCAACTGGAGGAGTTTGTTGAAGCAAATGCTTGGTATATGGAAACCAACGACGGATTTGCAGAGTTAGCAAAAAAACGTGCGGAACAACAGTTGAGCGATGAGTTTAGCCTGGACAAGCTCAAAGCATACCAGGGGAACTTTTCTGAAATCATCTCCAAAGGTACAAATGCTAAAACATTTATCCCTTACGATGTTTTGTGCCATGGAGATTGCTGGGTGTCCAATCTTCTATTCAAGTATGAGGTAAATAAAATAAAAATATTACAAAATTATATTATATTTCTTAGATATTGGCAATCTTTCGAATGTCTCTTAAAAATTGCATTTAAAGATGTTTAAGACTCAGGGACATTTACGACATTTTATGTATTTATATGGGACATTTGTAGCGCATCTTGTTTGAGGTACTCAACACTACTATTAGAAATCATCCGAAAAATTACAATAAAAATAATTTTGAAAGTGTTTTTTATTAGTAAGGTTGATAACATATAAATATATCCGATATTTTGATATTTATATAATTATCTTTGTAATGTCTTGATAGAGATCTTTTATCGCCTTGGCGGCTGTTGAAGTTCCAGATAGTGTGCAGGAGGGGTTCTGTAGCACGCGTATATTTTTGTTATTTGCATTAAACATAAGGTTGATATAATTTCAGAGATTCCTTGTTTCCGGATCAGACCATAGACATACAATTTATGTCGTAGACATTTTTACACAACAAGCAAAGTGGAATGTTGTCTGTTCTCGGGTTGTTGCGCATCCAGAGGGACGGCATTCCAGGCTGGCTAGATCGCTTGCTATTGCATGTCAGATGTCACAACATATGTTGATGGGTTGGCCGGCCAAGGCCAACGGTAGCAGCAAACTCACGAGTACACTAGCTTGTCATTGCACCGCCCCCGGCTTTCTATCATCGCAGCGGCGATATCACTTATAGCGCAAGTTTCAGGGTCGCTAACCGGTCTGTAACCTATTGGGCCTGCTGTATCTGCATGGCACGCATCTCTCGACGGTGTCATCAGTTGACAGGCGTAGCGTTATCATTAGAGCATTGAGCAGCGAAGCTCCGGGCAAAGACGCTCCGGGCTACGGATCCCGGAGTAAGATGGCCAGAGGTAGTGGACGCAGCGACTTCAAGGGCTTGGTGAGCATCAGCAAGTTCAAAGAAGCCCGAGGTAAGGCGGCTCAGGCGTAATCATCAGAGCAGAGAGATGCAAAGCTTGGGGCAAGGGGGTACCGGGCTAGGAAACCCGGATTTAGATAGCCAGGCTTGATGAAGATGGCCATTAAGATTATTTCACCACGTTTAGAATATTGTGTAATTCAAAGTCGTTATTATTTCAGGACGGTTTTGGTTTTCGCATTTGTCAGGTATAAATATGTGATATATTTGTTGTAAATGCATAACCTCACATACTTAATCAAATATAATTTAAGTAGTATTGTTACCTAGATATATGTTTTAATGTTTACACGACAACACGATAACATACATTTAAACACTATTCATACTAACTACGGTAAGCAATCTATCAGTTATGAAGGGGGCAATTTATATAATTGCCTTCCAGTTGATATTAAAACGAAAAAAGTATGTGTAAATTTAAAAAAAAATTATTCATTTTTATTCACAAAAAACAATATAGTGAAAGTGAATAATATTGAACGTGAATGAATAGTGTTGTAATATATTGTATGATAATATAATGTTATGCAAATTCTAGTTAAGTAAGTGAAAATGTTATTTTCTTTTTTTCTGGAATAAAAAAAAATAAAAAAAAATGTAATTTTAATGCGTTGCCGTATTATCGTCATTGTATGAGACCAACTTATTTGATCTATACAATACTGTAAAACTTAAGCGGCTGGACCCCAATCTTCACATAGGTTCGGGAGGTACATGTAATTAACAACTCGGAATTCCTTTTGGTAATGAAATTTTTTTTTTTTTCAGTCAGCTTTTATATCAAAATATTTGTGCACCTGTGCCAAATTTTAACGTCAACGTGTTATTGTGTTTATCGCTGCACCTGCATAAGGTGATCAATTTTTTTACTGTTTTTCCAGCATTTGAAAACAATAGTTTGTAAGTGATTTTGTACTGAATAATACTTGGCAGGTGTTCACTGAACAAGAATCGTCTTGTACATTCCTGTTACAATAATATTTTAAGGGAACACGTGGAACCCCTATTTACGTATACACCAGCTGCTTGTTTTCAAGTAAACAACATCTGGCAGGCATTTTACTGATCAAGAATCGTCTTTACATTCTCCTCCCGGTGTAATCTTTTGATTGCACCTAGCTAGTTCGTTGGACGCATTCTTGATGCAGGTATCTTGGTTTGTCATGTTCCCTTGTGAATAGGAAGGGAAGATGACTCGGCAGGTGTGGGAGCTGGTAAGATGACGGTGATTTTGACAGCTGGTCTCAGGTACACACCGGAACTGTAGTCTGGATTCGATCAGTTCTGACTTGCCCGTCGGCTGCGGTTATCGTCTCAATGACGCGACCGCGAGGCCAGTGATTCCGAGGTAGTGCACGATCCATAATGATCACCAATTCATCTCTTGTAATGGGTGTGACAGGGTGGTGCAATTTTTGTCGGGCCGCTAATGTAGGAAGGTATTCTCGAGGCCATCGTCTAAAAACATGTCCGCCAGGCGCTGGCTGACTCGCCACTGACGGCAGAGACATATTTCTTCGTCCCTTTTTCCATACATGGACAACTTTCGGCCGACCCCAGAAGAAAATAGTTTGGAGTCAGAGGTTCTTCATCGCGAAGATCCATTGATATATGGGTGAGTGGTTTGTTGTTCACTACGAATTCAGCTTCTATCAGGGCAGTCAGGAGAGTTTCCTCTTTAGGTGCTCGTTCTTTAAGCGTGGCATTCAGTGCCCGTTTCACCGACCACACCAGTCTTTCCTATACTCCTCTCCATATTTAATATATAATCTCCACTCGACGCCCTGGGTAGTCGTGGCATCAAGCATTTGAACTTCTCGACTTAGTAACTTCAAGGCATTTCTTATCTCGGCTTTGGCTCCATGGAAGTCAGTCCCGTTGTCTGAGTACATAGTGTGATGACCGTGGCCGGTTTCACATTGAGTTCTGGACTCCAGTATATGGATCCAGATTCCTTTGGGGTGGTACTCCAATAATAGATCGTAGGTAGACGATAACGTTTATTAAGAGATTATGTACAGGGTTCCTTCTTAGGAAGTCTGAAGGCAAAGAGGACGAATGGACAACAAACAAACCTTTTATGCCTTACTCATGCTGTCTCACTCATGCACGCATGTCTCTTTCATACCGCAAGACATACGTTCATCACATCCCTCCACACTTAAATCCGTAGACAGGTACACAACATGATGATGATAATATTATTTACAATACATACAATATTCCAATATTTACAGTGTAATTCATTATCATGTTGAGTCGAGAGCTGAGTCCTGTCTTCATTGACTCATCTGTGTGTCCGTGGTCGTAATCTGTCCTTCCAGTTTCCCGACGTGGAAGCCACCGGTTCACTGGAGCTGGAAGTAAGAGGAGAATCACCCATTAGATTGTCATCCGACATAAAGCCGGAGATATCGTACTCATCTGACGATAATCTCCTAGTCTCAGACGCGATTAAAGGATTGCTGGGGTTCTTTTCCCATGATACACACAATTTAGACAACTGATCAAAATGCCTTTTCCAATACATAAGTTTACCTTTTAAATTTACCTCAATTATATAAAGTTTTTTTCCTATTTTTTTATGTATCTTCCCTGAAACCCATTTATCATTGTTTTGGTCTCTAAAATCTCTTACCATTACTTTTTGATTTATCGAAAAACCCAACGATTCTTTATTATTTCTTTTATAATAATATTTCTGATTTTCCTGACATTTAGACATTTTAATTTTAGTTTCTTTATTAATTCTATTATCCTTATCTCTCCCCCCTCTCGGTACAAAACTGTTTAAGTTAGACCTTAGTTTTCTTCCAAACATTACAACTGCAGGTTCTAAACCAGTTGTACAGTGTGGTGAATTTCTGTAATCCACTAGAAAATTTCCTAATTTTTCATCGTAACCTGACTGAAACTTATTTCCTATCATCATTTTTTTCAAAAAATTTTTACAATTTTTCACGGCGTTTTCAGCTAACCCATTCGATTGTGGATGATTTACCGGAGTAGTTAAATGTTTGATGTTATTCATCTCACAAAACTCTTTGAAGTCCGCTGACATGAAGGCGGCTCCATTATCTGACACTATTGTCTGTACACTCCCGAAATAACTAAATAAATTTCTTAATATTTTAATAGTATTATATGAATTTGGAGAATTTACTTCCACACAGTCTAACCATTTTGAGGTTGAGTCATTAATCACAAAAAAATATTTATTTGCAATGGGACCTGCATAATCAATATGCACCCTACTCCATATCTCTTCAGTTATGGGCCACGGAGTCAATTCGCTTTTTGGTTGAGATGGTTGAACCTCTGAACAAATTTCGCATCCTCTCGCTAAAAGTTCAATTTCTCCATCTATCCCTGGCCACCAAAAATACCCCCTGGCTAACCCTTTCATCTTAGCTATGCCCAGATGAGATCTATGCAATAAGTTTAAAATTTTTTCTCTTAAACTTACTGGGATTATTAGCCTATTATTCCAAAAAAAACAATCATCAATTATAGATAATTCATTCCGTTTACTCCAGTAAATCCATTTTGAATCATCCTTGTTAATTTTATTTGGCCACCCTGTTGTGAGATAATGTTTAATTTCCAATAAAATTTTATCCGTATTTGATTCCGATTTAATCTCCTCGACATCTATTGGTATATCTCTGTTATTTTTGAATAAACTTAGAATTTGAGTATCAAAGACATTCTCTTTTAGTTTCAGATGTATTTTATTTTTATTGAATCTACCCAGTTTATCCGAAAAAACCTCCGGGAATTTTCGAATTAATTTATCTACTTCACTTCTATCATTCTCAACTACATTTTGAGAAAAAATTTCACTTCCCTCCTGGGATGAAGTAGATTGTAACCCCGTAAATCCAATATTAAACTTTTTGATAAAGTCACGACCTAGAACAGTAGTTGTTCCATTTTTTACTACGCAAAATTCTAACATTTCCCTATAACCGTTATAATCAACTGTTAATAAAATACAACCCAATAAATTTAACTTACAGTTAGCGTAACCCGTCAAGGTTAAATCCTTTGGTTTTAAATCCAACTTATTGAAGTGTTTAACATAATCTATCTCTTTTAAAATCGAGACTGCTGCACCTGTATCCAGTAAACCATTTAGTTCAACATTATTCACTAAGATTTTGCACAAAATTGGCTCACAATGCACTTGATTTATACACAACAGTTCCTGCGTATTTATAAACACTGAAGAAATATCTTTATACTTTAAACCGCGACATATTTTACTTATGTGACCTTTGCCTTTGCATTTATAACAAATCACGTTTTTTAATTTACAATTAACTGATTCGTGATAATTACCACAATGTTTACACTTCGTTCGGTCTAATGATTTCGGTCTGAACGATGTAACATTCTTGTCCGTAGGTCTAGAAAAATGTCTACCCGCCATATTTTTTTTTTGTGACAAATCGATCTGCCTATTTTTAGAAATCATATCTACACTTTCCGTTTTAAATTGCTTATTAATTACATCGAACGAATCCATTGCAATAGCACATTCTAAAACCTTTTTTAATGAAAAGTTTTCAGCCTCGACAAATAATTTTTCTTTAGTACGACCAATTCGAAGACCGGTGATAAAAACATCTTTTAAATTATGTTCAAGTCTGTCTTCGAATTTGCAAAATCTAACTAGATTTCGTAAACGCGCTATGAAGTCATTAACTGATTCTAAAACCTTTTGTTTCGTAGCGAAAAAAATTTCACGTTCCTTGAATACATTTCTTTTAATACCTATATGATTTTCGAGTAATAACAATAAATTTTCTACCGTGAAATCTGTAATTTTTTTTGGAAAACACAAGTTTATTAATAAATTTATTGTCTCTGTGTGCAAATGGGATATAAAAACCGCTCTCTTTTTTACATCCGACGTTATTTTGTCATCATTGACTAGGATGAACTGCTCGTACTGTAAGACGAATGTCTCCAGCTGGTCTCTCAAATGACAAAACCTGGGCAGTTCTCCTCCTTCCATCTTCACACAGATGCAATCAATGAAAAAAAACAGAAAATTTTACAATCAGCACTCAACTCACGACTCTGATGTCTTGATGCTGTCCGATCTCGCCCTTCCGCGAACCGTCTTCTGCTCCTGAACCCTGGTCGTCCTTCTAAGCGCCTTCCTTGAGGTCTGCGCCCGGTTCCTGGTCTTCTCTTGAAGACCCAGACTTCTGAATCCACGCCTTACGCGAATGCTCCTCCAGGTTCTCGGCACTGAATCACCATATATAGGATGCTGCTGCTCTTGCTTCCTCCTTGCTCCGCAATGATGTGGAGTCGTGATCTGACCCGATCACTCGTTGACCCCTGTAGCTTCAATCTCGGTCTTTTTCGGCTGCCCAAATGTGATAATTAGGCTGCTCCGTGGTTCCCTTTTTCGGCTGCGCCAAATGTGATAATTTGGCTGCTCCGTGGTTCCTTTTTTTCGGCTGCGCCAAATGTGATGACCGTGGCCGGTTTCACATTGAGTTCTGGACTCCAGTATATGGATCCAGATTCCTTTGGGGTGGTACTCCAATAATAGATCGTAGGTAGACGATAACGTTTATTAAGAGATTATGTACAGGGTTCCTTCTTAGGAAGTCTGAAGGCAAAGAGGACGAATGGACAACAAACAAACCTTTTATGCCTTACTCATGCTGTCTCACTCATGCACGCATGTCTCTTTCATACCGCAAGACATACGTTCATCACACATAGTTACGGGCTGTCCTCTTCATGCTGTCATTCATTGTATGGCCATAATAGCAGAGTTGGCGGTTAGAGAAGCAACAAGTTCTAAGTCCACAGCGCATATCGAGAAGCAAGTGAAGATAGCGGCGTAGCGTTTTTCTCGATGTCTGCCAACTGTGATAGTTATGGGTCCGAAGTAGCCTAGCCTGCAGTGTGTAAAGGGGCGGGTGTGGTGTAACAGTCGATGTAGCGGTAATGCTCCCATTAGGGGTGGTGAGGGCTTGCTTCTTCATATGTAGCACATGAGGCAGGTGCGCGTGAACTTTCTGCATGTGGTGCTAGGATCGGCGTTGTCTTATCCTATTAACAGCTTTGAGGTGAAGCGTTTTCCCCGGGTCCGTTGTTCTGGTAGGTCAAGGTTAGTGATCATGTTGGCGATTATGTAGTAGGTATCTCTGCTTCCTGATCCTCTTATGGTCAGCTTCACTCGGCGGGAGAGTGTGTCCGAGGCGCACATTCCTTTGGCGCCTTGTATCCGGATACCCTGTACTGGGCCGTTTGCCTCGAGTTGTGTTGTGATGTCAGCGTCGACTAGTGTCACAGTTGAACCTTGGGTCATGAAGTAACTGATGATGTAGTGATTGGCATTTTCCTATGCTGCACCAGGTCTTGATTTGGCAGTCTCGCGAGTGGTGTCGCTCTAGGCACTTCCGGTACAGGCTCTCCTTCCGTACTGTTATCCAAATTCGGTGCATTTGTGGGTCTTCCTCTGCATTGACCACAACTGTCCCTCAATAGTTTACGTCTGCGCGTGTCACCCACTGAATGTTCGTGAGGTTCACTTCTTTTCATGATGTCTAAGTTTCAGTGGTTTTAGCAAATGTTCCTTTGATTTTTTCGCCGTACCCGACGTGCACCTGCTCGTGTCGTCGTGGTCAAGGTCTTACGGGGTCAATCATACCGTTATTTGGTATTGCGTTGGCTATACTTTTCAGGAACGCTGCCAGCTGGTGTGGCCGGGTCCATAAGGAGGGGACCGACCGCCTCTCGGGCTTTTCCTTGGAGGGCGCGTTGCTGACGGGTGAGGTTCTCAGATGATGTCAGTCTGCAGGTGATGGTGGACTGTATACTGGGCTTTCCACGTGGACCATTCGAGTGGGTCACCCAAGAAGAGTTGGAGATCTTTGGATGTGAACTGCCTAGCTATGAGGGCGGCCATCCTCCCATCATCTTCAACTGTTCGAGGGTGATAGGATACGGGCAGTGTGGAGTGCTTCTACTATCGCGGAGGTGATCTGGGCCAGTGGATCTATATTTCGATGTGTCCACTCAGTGTAAGTACGGTCTTGGTTTTCAGTATGTCCGGGACTAGCATTTAGGGTCGGGCCGGCTGCTGCAAGCTCGGGGATTCTCTGGCTGGCTGCCACAGGGTATCGAGATTCCGTCTATGCAGATTGCTGCATATCTCGTTACTGCTCAGTCGAGGGCACCCACCACTTTCCCGAATCGTTTTAAGGACCAGATGGATTCCTCTATCGATTCTCACGTCAAGACTCTAATTTGTTTTAAAAACGAAGCTACTATTAAATGATTCTAAAAGCCCCCGACTGTCCCTACACGGCAGTGAGCAGTGGGACGGGAAGGTGGTCCTTCAAACCCTTCACACCGTCCCCGGCAGAACAGTGGCAAGATGTGACCCCTGTGAAGACGGTGGGATAGTGGAGAAGAGACTTCTGAAGAACCCTAGGGACTAAGTAACTCACTCGAGCCGACAGGTCCACAAGGGAACTAGAGATCAGGGTCGAAAGGATCCTTCCCTTTCACTGCTACCGCTACGTCAGGGGGAGCGCAGTGGACAATGCAGGAAACTAAGCGCTTACAAAAGTTATAAGATAAGGGCATCACCTGTGCCAGGCAGGGACAAGGAACTATTCCACCCCCTTATGGGGAGGGTGTAACAGTACATACGAAGTGCAGTACATTCCAGCCAGTTTGATAATCAGTAAAATAATATATAAAAGATTCCAGTGGCATTCCTTGAAGTAGCCAAATAAAGACAAAGAATTTCATAAAGTGTTTTCCTATTTTATATTAATTACTAGGGCAATGACAACATAAATAAAAACATTAATACAATTTTATGCTGTTATTAAATCAAGCATCGTTACTGCTCAGTTTGTTGCTGCATATCTCGTTGCTGCTCAATTCGTCTTGTACAGTTATGATAAGCCAATAATAATTTTTAAAAATTCTGCCTTCACAAGAAAGAGTTTGGGTATTTGTATAGCGTTATAATCTCTTGATTTGAATTGATTTTATGACTAGCGTAGCTATATTTTTTGTCATAAACGCAATGGAAACACAATATATTATCGAATTTGCAAATATTGTTCTACATATTATTATGTTTTGTGAAAAAATTTATTGCATATACTTGACCCTTTCTTATGACGCGATTGTTTCGATAATTTTATGACAATATTTGTTTTATTTTAAAATACCATAATAAATTCTGGTCTTCATTTTAGATTACAATCAATAATTCTTATCGCATAAATTAATGGACTGCCGCACATGGCTATTACTTTTGATGAAATCTGTTGAACAATTCATTTCATGTGTTGATGTTTTCAGGGCGCGGAACCAGTTGATGTTGTATTCCTAGACTACCAGATCATGAAGCGCTGTTCCCCTGTTGTGGACATAATGCACCTCATATTTACCAGCTCTGACGAGGCCTACAGGAGGGACCACTACGAAGAACTGATCAATTATTACTATGAATGCCTCAGCTCCAGGTTGAAAGAACTGGACTGCGACGTGTCCAAAAGCTACCCCCGGGGTATCTTCGACACCCATCTCAAAGCCCTCCTTCCGTTCGGCATGGTCATCGCTTTTGTGTTCTTGCCTATACAGTTGAGCGAGCCTGCTGATTTCTTAGACCTGGAAAAGGTTGCCAAGAATGCCGATGAGCCTAACGAACCGGACCTTACATTCAAAGATCCCAAGACCAAAGAAGCGTATTGCGATAGAATAAATGGTTTAATTCGAGACTTTGTTAAGTTTAATGTTTTGTAATTAATCTGTTTTTAAATTATTATTATTAAATATAAATTAGAAGCCTGTTTATCGTACTAGGATTGAGAACAACAGATAAGAAATAAGAGAGTGTCCATTGTTTATATTTGTGTAAATTAGTGAGAAAAAGTAAACATATGAACTTATGTATGTGTATATGGGTGTGCATACACATATGTGCATGTGAATGCGTACAAATATATAGTTATATGTATTCATATATGTATGTGTGCATCTAATCACACACGCATGCATGAATACATATAAAACAAGAATTAAATTATGTGTTAAATCTATATTCCTCATCTTTTCTCTTTTATACTTTTTATACTCTTTATCTTCTCTCTTTTGTATTTTATGCTTTCTGTTATAGTTTTTTCAACTTGTTTATAATATTTTCTTCTACAACTTTTCCAATTTTCAAACATGTTTATATACTTAATTCATATGTTTACACTAGACTTCATAAAGTAATCAATTAAACTTATATATAATTGGTCACCATAAAACAAGCAGCCGCCTAGTATGGTGATTTGATATGTCATTTATATGTAAATGTTTTGATGTATATCATGTATTTTATAAATTAATAAATAAATAAAAAATACATAAATATAAGAGACCCAGATATGATCTTTACTTGTTTTAAAAAGTCAGTACGAGAGAATTTTCACTGCATCAGAGAACAAACACCACGAACAGTATTTCTGTTTTATAGGTAAGATTTCATATGTTTACTTCTACGAAGTACCTGGTTAATAATAAGTAAGGAGTAATAAGGTTAAAAAATGTATTAAATTGTTGTTTTTCTTCAGTCCTAAAATATTATTTCTTAGTTAAAAATATTTTAGTTAATATCTTGGTAATTAAAAAAAAAATCCCAATCACATTGGATTTTAATTGCAAATAGGTACCTACCTGAATAGGGTACTTATTTTTTGTTATTGTAGCTACGCGTATCCTCCCTACAGCATTGCCAAAGATGATAGAGGCCCTGGAGGAAATAATCATCGGGGACAATCATCTCTTTTGACTAATATTTTTTTCCCTGGTCGCCGCCGATGTGTGGTCAATAAATTATTGTACGATATCATTTTTTTTATATGTCTAGCTATCCAGTTTGAACCAAATTACATTACAAATAATTCTATTCAATGAATGAACTTTCGCAAGACTATTTTCATTCAGTGGCATTCAGAGAGGAATCATTTTCCCAGAGTGGAAGATACTCTTAGTATCGCCCTGGTGTAAGACCACCATTCAGAATTAAAACGTTGCTTGAAATGGCTTTAGCCGTGTTTAGTGACTAGATCTGAATAGCCAGGTACTTCCCCACCTTCCTCTTACTCGTTTCCTTCCCATCCCCACTTACTTTCAGCCTCATAACATACCCCAATTGGGGATGCCATAGTCTCACTGGCTGTAGACGGGAGCAGTTGGGACTCTTGTGAGGTGTTCACTATAAAAATAAATAAAAAAGTTATTTAACCATAGAGAAATAGTATATCGATGCGTTTGAAATATGCAAGATTATGGCTTGGTCTCACCCATTGATATATTATATTTAGATTAGACATAAGCTAAAAATGGATGGATTATTGGATGTAGATCTGCTTCAAACATTCACATGAAGCAGCTTGTTAAAACACAAAAAGCAATAATAAAAATAATCCTGAAAGTACCCATAAGAACTCCATCAAAAGAAGTTTTTAAAAAATTTTATGTGTTCAGCATTATAAAACTGTATCTACTCAAAAAATGCACTACTCAAATTTAAAGAAAAATTTGCATACCTTGCTGACCAACACATCTATACTACAAGGACAAAATCTTCAAATCTACTAAACATTCCAAAATTAAATACAGCTTTCGGCCAGAAAAACCATTATTCCATGCTACAAAATTATATAATGCCCTTCCGATTGAAATTTTTAATTTCAATCCATACCAATACCATGGATATACAAAAGTTTAAAAAGGACATCAAATTATGGCTAACTAAACATGAAGATGAGGAACTAATTAAAATTATTAAGTAACCCTTAACCATTAAATAAACATAAACACTTTTTAAAACAACCCAAGATAATAAACCTAAACACTTTTTGCTTTATTTATTTATATTTCGTGGAAAGCAACAAAAACCAACAACAAAGATGAGGAAATCATGATCAACACCATACAACAACCCGCAGTCCACATCAGAACCACCTTAGTGAGGAGGACTGAGGATAAAATACTTCACTTTGTATTCTAAATTTACTTAATATTGTATTTTAATTTTAATTCGTATTGTCATTAATTTAAAAAATTAAATTAAAAAAACTCAGAAATTTGAAATATGAAATATGAAATTGACTCATAATAGATCTCAATGGCTGAATTAGAAAAATCGTATGTCCCGGTTATACGTGAGGTTCTGGGTTCGGGTCCCAGTTGCGACCACTATCTTTTATTATTTTTCTTCGTCTTGTTCATTTTCATATTTTAAAAATTAGATTACTATTGTTATCTTCTTCTTCAATGATATATTTCATTGTTAGGAATAACCTTAAAAAGTAAAAAATAGTGTTTTTAGTATAAAAAATTAAATAAATATTCTTTAACGGCCACGCGGATAGTAGATATAAGCAATCTTGAAAGGTTGTGTCTCCCTGCTCTAGTATTTATAAATTAGAAATGAGCTTGTGACTGGTGAAATTAGCTTCACACAAATTTACTAAATCTCTTTCTTTTTACAATTAATTAATTTTCTACTCAAGCTTGTTTACAGTTTGAAAACTAAAATTATATCAAACATATCAGTTTGTTACCTTTCTATTACTTTCTATTAAAATGTATTCTACCTATTTATAAACTCTCTTTGTTATTCCTGTTTTGATGAATGCATCGAATAATTTCATATCACTAAAAAAGATAATAGTTTTATATCAATTGTTTGCTCTTGTATTTATTTTGGCCTTGTCATTATCTATTAACAGTAAACAAATCTCTCTCGCCGCTTCGGCCTTCAAACAAAATTACATAACCATTCAACTCGGTTGAACCGCAATTCGCAATCCAGTCAGTGAGTCAGTTCGTCAGTTGCTTACTGTGATTACTGCAAGATGGTTGATTCCGTGGAATTGAACTCAATATCAAACGACAATGTTCGTAACTTTATCAAAGAGTTCATCGAAAGTGAAGAATTACAAAGTTGTGAAATTACTTCTTCAAACGCAGTGGAAAAGGGAAATAATTTCATCGGAATTGTCATCAGAGTGAAACTATCAGGACGGAAACCAAATGGACATAATTACAAAAAGGCCTTTATTTGTAAAACAGCTTCTCTAAATGAAACAACAAGAAAGGTGATTCCTTTAATTAAGTTTTTCACAATTGAAGTCTACGCCTACAACAACGTCTTCCCGATATTTGAGAATTTACAGCAATCCTACATTAAAAAAGACGACTACAAGTTTGTGAAATGTTACAAGGCTTCCGTGGACGACTTGAACGAAGTTATCATTATGGAAGATCTGTCCGTCAAAGGATACAAACTGTGGAATCGGAAAGTTATTTTAGATCACAATCATTACAAACTGGCTATTAAAAATATGGCTTATTACCATGCCCTATCGTTTGCTCTAAAGGAACATAAACCGGAAGAATACCTTAAGCTAGCGGAGTTTGTTGAAGCAAATCCGTGGTATACAGAAACTAACGACGGATTTGTAGAGTTAGCAAAAAAACGTGCGGAACAACAGTTGAGCGATGAGTTTAGCCTGGACAAGCTCAAAGCATACCAGGGGAGCTTTTCTAAAATCTTCTCGCAAGGTACAGATGCAAAAACAATTATCCCTTACGATGTTTTGTGCCATGGAGATTGCTGGGTGTCCAATCTCCTATTCAAGTATGAGGTAAATAACACATCATTTTATATATTTTTTTTATTTATTTAGATATTTCCAATCTTTAAAAAGTCTCTTTAAAATGTTTTTGTAGATGTTTAAGATTCAAAGGCATTTTATCAAACGTAATTATTACACGGAGCCAACAAAAAGTTGTCCACAGAAGCGAAGTTAGCAGTCCACAATGGAGTACTGGTACCTACCCTGATGTATGGCAGTGAAGCGTGGAAATGGCAGAGAAAGGATGAAAGTAGACTGAATGCTGTAGAAATGAGATCCTTGAGGCGTATGTGTGGTAAAACCATGTATGATCGTGTGAGGAATGTGGAGATCCGAAAAGAATGCAAGGCTGATGTGAGCGTAGTAAGTAAGATTAAGAAAGGGACGCTTAGGTGGTTTGGGCATGTTGAGCGAATGAATGAAGAAAGGAGTGTAAAGAGAATTTATGACGCGAATGTGAACGGTAGAAGAAGCCGAGGACGCCCAAGGAAGACGTGGCACGACCAAGTAAATCAGATACTTGAGTCGGGCCATGTCAAGAGTCAGAATAATAGAAGAGTATGTATGAGAAGATGTATGAATGTGAATGAGGCAAGGAGTGTGTGCCAAGACCGAGTTGTTTGGCGGTCTGTCCTCTCTGCCTACCCCTGCGGGGAAACGGCGTGATGGTTAGTTAGTTAGTTAGTTAGTTAATTATTACACGGCTTATTTGAAAAGGATTATCTAAGTTCAGGTATCGAAGTACACAATTTAACACTGAAATAAACCTGACTACCTTATGCTTATGTAAAATACCTTGGAATAAATATAGTCATGGCGTAATAAGAAACATTTTAAATTTAGGTATATTATGAACCAAATGTCATTATATTTATTTTACCCTGTTCAATCGGTTTTGCAATATGTAATTGTTGGCTGTGTTGATCCATTCGAAACTTCTGTCTCGTAGTGTTGGGTAGGACACAATATCAAAATGAGTTGGTATGAGTACTCAATACCGAAAGCAGGTGTCCCACTTCAAAAGAGATGCGGGTGTGACAACATTTTTGCATGGGGGTGGGGGGGTGACAGGGGAGCTGACATCGTAAATAATTGAATATAATAGTACTTACTTAGTACTTATCGACATAAATAAACAATAACAATTTACACCAAATAATGATAATAATAGTACTTACTAAGTACTTATCGACATAAATAAACAATAACAATTTACATCAAATAATGATAATAATAGTAACTAAGTACTTATCGACATAAATAAACAATAACAATTTACATCAAATAATGATAATAATAGTACTTACTAAGTACTTATCGAAATAAATAAACAATAACAATTTACACGAAGTAATGATAAAAATTAGATACTTTTTATTATTAAATGAGAGCTTCAATACAAAAAGTCGTGTACACGAAATGTAGTAACGTAGTGCCAATACACGAACCACCTCACCACCTAAAAGTCCTGCACACTAAATGTAGTAATGTAGTGCCAATACACCAACCACCTCACCACCTCATGTATTGATACAAATATGGTAGATTACATTTGTAGTAATACATTGGGACAAATACTTTTTGTGAAGTGGCGAGACATTTAACGTATTTTTATGGGACATTTGTAGGGCATATTGTAAGAGGTACTCAACACTACTGTATTGCCATTAGAAATCATCCAAAAAAATTAATAAACATAAATTTGAAAGTGTTTTTATTAGTAAGGCTGATAATATATCCGATAATTATATAATTATCATATTTTCAAACCTTGTCCAGAGAGTTTTTTTGTGGATACTGTATAATATTCTAACGACAGTTTCAAAACATTCTAAATGAATTCTTTATAATATAGGAAATAATAACATGAGCTATGGTAATTGTTTGAACAACTATTTGTTAATAATGCCCTAGAGTATTTCACATGATAAGTCAACATCTTAAAATAAGCACGGTACCTCCTGGTGAAAAAAAATTCATAATAGACACTATTTTTTACAATTTACCGTTAACAATTATTTATCATATTTAGCCGTCACAAAAAAGAGTCACGTAGATAGTACTCGTATGTGCAATTTTAGCTGTTTGTATAGCATTATTATCTCTTGATTTGATGTTGAAAACACAACGGAAACACAATATCTATATTATTTAAATTGGATATATTTACCTATATGTATGTATAATTTGTTGCATACACGTGACCCTGTCTTATGACACGAGTGATTCAATATTCTTTTTAATCCTTACGCACCTACCGTAATTATAGGTAGTACTTTATAATACTTTATTTTTAAAATAAATCATTAATTAATCTATCTCAAATTAATTGACTCTCTCATATGGTTAATGCATGTGGTTGTTACTTTTGATGAAATCTATTGAACATTTACAATTACAATTTGGAAAGCGGGAATGGGTACCGCCGCCCCGGAAACCATTAATCAACTAACCAGCAGCTCTGCCATAGGTCACCCCAAGTGGTTCTCGGTGCCCAGTTTCATGGGGGTGAGGTTTGGTTTTGGTGGCGGACGACACACTGAACCCCAGATTCTTACTCACCCCTCACAGTTTTCCTTCCCAGAACTTACTCTACTTATTTTCCTTAAAAAGACATCCTAAAATATGACATAGGCCATGAGGGAATCTTTTCCCTTGGGGTCTCCTGCACGGAGAAAAATTTTATTCTAAAATACGATCATTTTATTCGTAAAAACGGTTAAAAACGAGACTGAAGTTCTTACGAACAAATTAACAGGGTTTCAATGTTTATAGGCGGGATGTTGTAAGAATAATTTGTTGGTATATGTAATTTCGTACGTATACCAACAAATTATTTTTACATTTTCCCGCCAATAAACATTGAAACACTGTTAATTTGTTCGTAAGAACGTCAGTACGTTTTTAACCATTTTTACGAATAAAATGATCGTATTTTAGAATAACATTTTTTCCGTGTGTAAGGTAATATAAAGAAAAAACGATTGTGATGATATTTTCAGGACGCGGAACCAGTTGATGTAGTATTCCTAGACTACCAGATCATGAAGCGCTGTTCCCCCGTGGTGGACATAATGCACCTCATGTTTACCAGCTCTGGCGAGGCCTACAGGAGGGACCACTACGAAGAACTGATCAATTATTACTACGAATGCCTCAGCTCCAGGTTGAAGGAACTGGACTGTGACGTGTCCAAAAGCTACCCCCGGGCCATCTTCGACACCCATCTCAAAGCCCTCCTTCCGTTCGGCATGGTCATCGCTTTCATGTTCCTGCCTTTACAGCTGAGCGAGCCTGCTGATTTCTTAGACCTGGAAGAGGTTGCCAAGAGCGTTGATGACCCTAACGAGCCGGATCTTACATTTAAGGACCCCAAGACCAAAGAAGCGTATTGCGATAGAATTAATGGCTTAATTCGAGACTTTGTTAAATTTAATGTTTTGTAATGTTAATCAATTTTTAATTTTTTTTACATAAATAAAAATAACAGATTAAAAAATCAGATAACTTATTTTAAAAAGCGAAAAAATGATAGAATTTTCACTGATTCGGAGAACAAACACCACGAACAGTATTTCTGTTCCAAAGGTAAGATTTTATGTGTTTACTTCTACAAAGTACCTGGTTAATAATAAGTACCTAATAAGGTTAAAAAAATATATTAATTTATAAGTTTTCATTTTTAATAACTCAGGTACGCGGCATACGTCATTCCTATGTCTACCTACGTTAAATTATCGTGAAAACAAGCTTATGTGTCCAAGCGGTTAACTTTTTTTACATTAGGTCCACACAGGAGGCCCTAAGGAAAAGAATTTCCCTCAGGGCCTATGTCATCTTGGGGATTCTGTGTGGAGAGTATTTTTAAGGAGAGGAAGTTCTGGGAAGGAATAAGATATGAGGGTCGGGTAGGAATCTGGGGTTCAGTGTGTCTAGATCACCCGCCGCCAAGACCTACACAAACCTTACCCCATGAACCCGGGCACCCCTGCTAAGTCACCAAACGTATCAAAACACTTGGGGTGACCTATGGCAGAGGTGTTGGTTATCCAATAAATGGTTCCCGGGGCGGCGGTACCCATTCCCGCCTCCCAAATTGTAACTTAATGAGTCTAATGAATATAATATTAGCGAAACTCAATCGAAAACCTGAAACAGAAAAATCAGAAAATAGATACGGTCACATCTTACAAGGATAGCAACAAAATGAATATAATGTTGGTAGTTCTCAGTGGAAGTGTGATGCAGTTATATATGACGGAATCGGATGGGGACACATTAAGCTCAGTTGGTAGAGTTGCAGCCCGGAAAGCTGAAGGTTCTGGGTTCGAGTCCCAGGTGTGATCGTTTTTTTTTTTTTTTTCTGTGTCAGATTTTTGATTGAGTTTCGCTAATATTTTCCTCATTATTTAAAATAATCTATTAAATATGTTTTTTCAGTCCAAAAATGCTATTTCTTTGTAAAATTTTTTATAATATGATTTATTTTTATTATACGTCTAGCTATCTTATTTGAACAAAATTACAATAATAATTGGTACTATCAATTCTATCCAATGAATGAACTCCCGCGAGACTATTTTGATTCAATGTCACGTTTAATTTAACGAGGTTTAAATATGCAAGGTCATGGCTTAGTTTCACCATACTTTTTGTTAACTTTGACGCGTCCAAAACCAGACTCAAGGCCACTGTGTTTAACTATTACGTAATCTGTTTATTAATCCATCATACCTGAATGGATGTTGTGCAATATTCAATCAGTAGAAACATTATGCTTACAGAATAATATTTCCCAAAGATTTTTTGTGAATATTTCTTTTACGGAAACGTTTAATCTTTTTTTCTTATTGTGTAAATAAAGTTTTCTTTTTTTATTAGCTCCACACGGGAGGCACAGTTGAAAAAAAATTCCCTCGGGGATTCTTTAGGGATGCTGTGTGGGGGGTCTTTTAAGGAAAAGGAAGGTGTGGAAGTTCTGGGAAGGAAAACGGTAAGAGAAGTGGGTAGGAATCTGGGGTTCAATGTGTCCAAGAGTAAATCCATCCCTCCCACTGCTATGCAGGATGATGGGTCAAAGAGTCCGGCTGGAGAGGTCTAAATTAGATCTCCCTCAACCAGTCTCTCCCTCGCCACGCACTAGGTGGGTAAACGCATTCACCGTCAAGACCCAGACAAACCTCACATCGTGAACCCGGGCACCCCTGCTAAGTCACCAAACGTAGCGAACCACTTTAGGTGACCTATGGCAAGGGTGTTGGTTATCCAATAAATGGTTCCCGGGGCAGCGGTACCCATACCCGCCTCCCAAATTGAAATTATAGGAAATATTAACACACAAAAACGTGTTGTATTTTTGCGAAACCGGCATAGAAATTAATTTTACTCCACACAAGCATGATTAAATCTGGAAGAACAATGTATCAACAACCTTTACTCAAGATTGTCTTGATAAAGCCTATCCCAGTAATGAACATTCCGAATTTCTACCGACATATTTATTGCACATTCCGTAGAAAATTGTTCTAAGTCAATATTTTCTGTTTTACGTTTAATCTTTGAAAGGAAATTAGATAGTAAGTGATAGTAGGTATAATATGGCACATATGAAAACAAGTCAAGATAGATCACTCCATTTTCGCAAGATGTCGCTGGTCGCTCCATCTCTTTTCAACGGAGCAGCTTGTTCGTCATAATAGATTCATTAATTTTTGTTTTAGTTTTCCTATAAAATTATTTTTTTTCACTTACGACACTTTTCTTCGGGATGTAGGCAACACACTTCCCTTCAACGTGTTGTTTTTTAAGATAGTATCTATGCAAATGACACCGAGTTGAAAAATAAAAATAAATCATCTGAAATTTCCTATGGATTATATTTGGAAAAATAGCAAAGAATACTCCGAAAACAATTTTAAACAACACACCATACCTTGTATGATTGATATGATAACTTTCGGTAGCTTCTCATCGTTCCCTAGCATAACTGCAAAACGCCAGCAAATAATTGACAGTTTGCAATGACTAAAGTGTCTATGATACAGTCGACATTAAATAATGTTGTTTGTACGATAGCTATCTGCAGTTGTCCTAGGTAACTATGAGAAGTTACCGAAAGTTATCCTTTCAATCCTTATCGATCGAGCGAGCTAGGGTTCCTGTGAGGCCCTAGCACGCTTGCTCTATATCGATCGGTAGGATAACTATCGGTAACTTCTCATCGTTCCCTAGGACAACTGCACATCGCTAACGTACAAACAACAGTTGATGTCGAATATGTTAAGGACACTTAGTCATTGTGAACTGTCACTTATTCGTTGGCGATCTGTAGTCATGCTAGGGAACGATGAGAAGTTACCGATAGTTATCCTACCGATCGATATAGAGCAAGCGTGCTAGGGCCTGTAGTGCTAGCATGGTCGATCGATATGAAGTTACCGACCGATTGTCGGTAACTTCTCATCGTTCCCTAGGACAACTGCAGATCTCAAACGTACAAACAACAGTTGATATCGAATATATTAAGGACACTTAGGCATTGTGAACTGTCACCTATTCGTTTGCGATCTGCAGTTGTCGTAGGGAACGATGAGAAGTTACCGATAGTTATCCTACCGATCGTTATAGATCAAGCGTGCTAGGTTCTGTTATAACATTCTATATGCATGACAAAATTTACCGGGTTTCTTTAATTATTGCTTTTTAAATCTGATATAGAGAGGTTTTAGCTCTACTTCAAATAAATCATGTTTTTTTTAATATTTTAACATTGCAGTCGCTTACGCCTTAATATATATTTTTTTAATATTAGCGCGCTCTCTCTATCATTTGTATTTTCATATCTCTCTTTAAAACCATATTCAATCATCTTCTTCTTCTTTTTTAACTTTCATAACCGAGCCTTAAATAATAATAATTACCAACGTAAACGATAAAAAACGATTTGACGGGGATTGACAATATATTTTAATCGTCATTTTCTGTGTTGTTTGTCAGGGGGCTATAAATAATCGGGAGCGAATCTCGACTGTCAGCTTTAGCCATGAATCAAACCATCGTCTCAGTGACAGCAGTTAGTGCCATCTAGCGGCGCCGCGTCAAGCGCAGACAACTGGAGAGCCACTGACACGGACTGATTTGCGAGGAACGGTCAAACTGTCATAATAGTAATTGATTTATTAGTATTGGTGCATTACATTATTTACCTACATAGGAAACTGGTTGCGAAAGCCGGGAATTGATTCTCGAAAGCAGCGCCGGATCTGCCATACGTTCAAAAACGTGCAAAAAACCTGGCGCCCACTACGAAGGGGCGCCGTGATAAAATAAATATTGTTTTAAAATTCAATTAAAATATTCCCCGAATCGTTTAAAAATTACTCGTAATACGGAATTATTAGTTCGCGCTGGCAACACTCACTTTCCATATGCGTGAACCTAATGCGCGCGCATCGATGGTTAAAATTTAACGAAATACGGATTTGACTTACGTCAAGGAATTTTTTTCCAAATACAATATATTTCATACGAACGTAAGACCTATTTTTCCTTGTTGCTTTTACGACCATTGTATCGTTCGAAATTCAACAAACATTGTGATTGGTTCATTGATCGCTTCTCGTACGGATCTCCCTTCGTTGATTACAAGTTGCTCTTTGATGATAGTTCGTCGCTTTCGCCGCGTTATTGGTTTATTTATGTTGCCATTCGCGCGCGATTTGGCACCATATTAAACAAACTGATCAGAATATTATTATTTCTGAACTAAACTGCCTCCTGTTTTATATTATATTTTGTTATGATGTTCTTATTTTGTCCAGTGTCATAGATAGCTACCGCCAGGTCACTTGGAAAAGTTACTCTTGATTCTTGTTGGCGGGATATTAATTTATTTTAAACGTATTGCATAAAAAAAAATTTTTTTTTTATATGTATATAAATTTTTTATCTGAATTTAAAAAAAATGTTGGGGGGGGAGGCGCCATCGGTACTTCCTGCACAGGGCGCCAGATTTCGTAGAACCGGCGCTGCTCGAAAGACGAGTGGTAGCATTCGTATACGGTTTACTAGAAAAAATGAGCAAGTATGAACTTGAAATTTTATATTGTTATCTGGCAATACTTTTTACTCATTTCCCTCTTTTAACAGACATTTGAAGCAATACAATAACCTTACCCGATAGTAAAAATGTTTTCCCTTCGAACGTTTTTTTTTAACCTGAAAATATTTGAAAAATCCTACTACCACCACAGAAAGGGGAAAATGTAGTGATGTAGGAGTTAGCTAAGGAATTGAACTCACGTCGCCTGTGTGGGGGACCCAAACGTGATGCCAACTCAACTCAGCCGCTGACCAGTCGATAACATACATATATCTATTATTATAAATATGTACAGACATTATAAATATTTAATTAACCTTTAATATCTATACGAATTTCGTTATGGAAACATTTTGTACTATACAGGTTGTCCGGGGGTAAAGTGCATTAACTTCGGGAGGTGATTCTACATGATGGTAGGAGAAAAAAAGATTAACAAGTTTTTTAGAAATTCCGGTTTTTTCCCATACAAAAATACGTACTTAAGTACCTATTCAAAATTCTTAGCGTATGGTACAAACTTGCCCGATAAATTTGCTTTGAGTGATAATATTGATTGGCCCCCATCTTAACAGCTGAAAATACCTAATAGTGCTGGCTGAACACGCCGGATTCATTTTATCTTTTAACCAAAAAAGTACCCATAAAAGTTGGAATTTCGTAAAAGTTATTTATCTTTTTTACTTATACTATCATGAAGAATCACCTCCCGAAGTTAATGCACCCCCGGTATTATCGAAATTATCGCGGTTAAAAAATTTGAAATAATAAGATAGAACATATTGTCAGATCACTATCGCTGTGTAGGTAGTAGGTATACGTGAAAAGTAAAGTCGACAGTATTACAAGTCTAAATTTGACGAACTTGATTCAGCTTCTATCAAAAATAAGTATCAATCAACCATTTTATTTCAATTCAGAATAATGTATTCAATCTTGATTTATTAACCTTAACGGTCTTTCATACTAGTGACGAAATTAACATTAACGTTTTCCGAAATCTATGATTATGCCGAGGATTTAAACTACAAATAAAAATACATTTTTCCGCTTATTTCCAATATCTAATGCACATTACCTAACTATTTTTACATACTAGACGAATAAAAATAGAAAATTTCTTTAAATTTTATAATCTTCAACAATGAAACAAATAACTTGGTGTAGGTATAATTTATTATCCTGGCGAAGAAAACCTTCGGTTTCGAAACATGTCGTTAAATGGGGTTATATAAGGTGGTGTACGGTGTACACCGCTTTATTTGTTTAATTTAATTTCTTTTATAATAAATAGGTGTAACAATAATTTTATAAATACCTCTATATTCATTTTATTTACATTTGTTATAGACATCTATTTTTGGCGTGTGTGAGTGATTAACTTTGGAAAATGGAAACCATTGTCTGAAAATATATTATTGAAAAATATATCTGGTTTTTCACTCACCTTACTATTTATAGAAATCTCAGACATGCATGAAATTGAAAATGTTTTTTTCAATATATGTTCTGACCTATCTCCTGGAATGCAATGATTGGAAAGACACAGCATTTCTGTAGAAAATCGAGAATTGCTGGCCATTCGTGAATTCCAGTGCATTCGTGAAATTTCCACTTCCATTCGTGAATGGAATGATGTTTTGCAGGATTTGCAGGGTATCATAATCATATCATAAATGCTAATTATTGTTGTTGGATCAGTGTATTTTTAAATAATAGGTACCTACCGATCTGCCATAGGTCACCCCAAGTGGTTCGCTACGTTTAGCGACTTAGCGGGGGTGCCCGGGTTCATGGGGTGAGGTATGCCTAGGCATTGGCGGCGTACGATCTGGACACACTGAACCCCAGATTCCTACTCACCCCTCATACTTTTTTTCCATAACAGTATATCCTCTCGTTCCTTTCCTTAAAAATACCCTCCACACCACAACCTCAAAGATGACACAGGCCTTGAGGGAAATTATTTTCCTCAGGGCCTCCTGTATGAAGCTAATAGCTTATCAGGCACAAGAGCTCCTCTTTTCGGATAAGGTATACATTTATACATAACCAAGAAGTAAATTTGTGTAGATACTATTGTATATAACATGTACAATAGTATACATAATACTTTTAATATTTGTAAAATACATATGTAAAAATGTAACATGAAGAGTGTTTTTTGGACCGGAAAAACTCCGTGCTTTGGATATAATATAAACACGAATCAATGTTTTGACATGTGTTTTAAAAATTGAAAGCATATAATAATGTATGTTTATGTAGTGTTCAGAATTTTAAAGAACCATTATTTCTGTGATAGTTTAACAGAATTCAAGAATAAGAAAAGACATTCAATTTCAATATATCATTTCTATTTTTAACTTATGAAATTAATTTTAAAATAAATTTAAAAAAAAAAAAAAAATTATTTAAATAAAAATTAAAATTAATAAAATAAAATTTTAATTAATGAAGACAATATTATTATCGATTGAGTTTTGCTAATATCGTCTATATTAATCTAATATATCAGTTTGACATGGGAATCGATTGGCAGTGAAGAACTAGGAATTATCAAAGTACAGACAGATATTCACTCACCTTTAAAAAAAGCCGTTAATAGTGTTAATACTAACGGGATAGTATGAAAATCAGATCAGTTTCAACATTGAACTATTAAAATACGTTGATTTAGGAAGGTTTTTATCTCTTTTTTTAAATTAAATTCCATACAGGAGGCCCCGAGGAAAATAATCCATCAATGTGTATGTCATCTTAAATGATGTTGTGAGGAGGGACTTTTTAAGTAAAGCAGGGAGAGGAAGTTCTGGGAAGGAAAAATGTATGAGGGATGAGTAGGAATCGGGAACAGCTTGTCCAGGAGTGACGGACGTACGAATCCATTCCTCCAACTGCGATGCAAGACTATGGGTCGAGTGAGTCCGGCTGTTGTTCCGGAAAAATCTCACCACATGAAAACCCGGGCACCCCTGCTAAATCAGCACACGTAGCGAACCACTTAGGGTGACCTATGGCACTGGGGTTGGTTATCCAAAAAACGGTTCACGGAGCGGCGGTACCCATGCCCGCCTCCCAAATACCGTATATGAATTCTTACACAATCAGTTTCAATTTTAAAATGAAACTTAAATTCGAAGCAAATTTGGACCAGATTTTTCGCAGGACTAACGCTGTCCGTTCATGGACAAGCGACTCTAGCATCATGTGCATAGCACCCGCCAGTACCCGCCATACAATTTTGCTAGTGCAGCGCGTAGCGGCGTGTACGAACACTATCAAAATTGCATGGCGGTCACTGCCGGGTGCTATGCACATGATGCTCGAGCCCATTGTAAGTAGCTCCATGAATGGACGGCGTAGCACACCGAGCAGACAACCTAAAATAGTACTTATGTAAGAGTAGATACCAAAAAAATAATAAACTACATAGGTCTGTAGAACAAAAAAATACATGAAAACTAAGAATTTGTTATTTTGAGGTTTGTGCTGTACGGCTTACTCTGCCTTTCCTTGCGGAGAAGTATTATGATTGAAAGATAGGTTGGTAGTAGGTACTGGGTGGTAGATGGTGGATGGAGAGTGGTGAGAACAGTATTATGTTTGTGGTCTTTGTATGCGCAAAGGAGCCAAGTATCATAAACACTAAACTTATTTAATATCCAAACTGAATAGTCAAAGTTGGACCGTAAATAACACACAAGTCCGAGGGCGGGGACTCTGTTGTCTACCAGATATTTAAACCCGCTAGACATAAGAGGGTTAAAACCACCCACCATCATAATAAAGGTTAGGGAGGTAAAGATTATTCATATTTCGATGGTCCATTGCTACCAACTGTGAAGGATGGTTGTATCCCATCGCTCTGGAATGTAATTCACTGACGATATAAAGCACTGACTCTTTTATCTCAAAATACCAAAAATGTACAAAGTTTAGCCTAATCAATAGTGGTTCAATTTAATAAATATCCTAGCTCGTAGGACCAATGATGATGGCGCTGGTTTTACAATTACTTCGATCGCAGTGATGTGAATAACAAATTAAATGAATTAAAATACATTTGCCTTTAATGCATAGGAAAGGTGGGGAGCCCAAAGACTTACCTAATCCACTGCAAATGTCCCTTCAATAATCCACTGCAAATGTCATTTCAATAGCCGCTGGTTTTTCTTCTCATTCTTATTCACAAATAAAACACAATAGTATTATTCAATAACACAACCACAAATATATCGGTCGCGGCGGTTCAAAACATGTGTTTTTGCGGGGTACAACAAAATACGATGGATTACAGCGGATAATTTGATTATTATCAAATACTAGCAAATAACAAGCAAAAATGTTTGCGGTTCAATTCAGTATTGCATATTGCGACTTTTTCGGCTTGTGGAACGAAAACGGACTTCATTTGTTTTCGAGGTGCTCAATTTCTGTCTCTGGGTGAAACAAAGTAAGGGAGATAAATGGAAGCATTAAAGGCTATTTGAATTACTCTGATTAATAGCAATCGATAGTACTTACTCAACTCGCGCAAACAACGTGTCTTATGGTTAGATGCAATAACTAAACAAAATACCTAAGAGATAGACTTGGCATAATGATCCAAATACATACCGAACATTCTCTCCAAACGGTTATAGAAAAATAGCGGCGGTCTCCATTGTTATTATTCAGTTTATATTATAAGACGACATAATATTCGGTATGTATACGACATTTTTGTGTAACCGTTTGGACAGAATGTTTTATCGGTATGCAAAGTCCTCTCTTAGGGTATTTTATTTAGTCATTAGTTTTTTATATGATTACCACACAAGAGTCCCAACTGCTCTCTTCTGGAGCCAGTGAGACTAAGGCATCCCCAATTGGGGTTTGTTGTGAGGCTGAAGATGGTGGGAAGAGGAAGGATATTCTAGGAATATAGGGGAAGAGGAAAGTGGGGAAGTACCTGGCTAGATCTGGTCACCAAAAATGGCTAAAGCCATTTCAAGCAACGTTTTAAATGGTGGTCTTACACCAGAGCGATACTGAGAGTATCTTTAAGGTGAAATAAGACAAATTAATCAAATAAAATGTATTTGCGCACGCAGAGTTCGAACCCGTGAACTTCGGATTGGGAGTCGAGAGCCTTACCCCTCGACCACGCCGTCCGTTGGTACAATAGCATTACTATTTCCTGGATAACTGTGGAAAATTCATACATAATGTATTATTTAAAATCAAACATCAACACATGGTCACCTTACTTTAATATATTAGTTTCCTTCAACTAGTAGTTACCCATTATTTGTAAGAAACTTTAAGAGGAACATAAACCCCAGAAATATTTGACTTCTTACCCCTTTAAAACTCCGCTTATTTTTTATATTATTGCATGAGGAAAGTAGCGCCAAAGTTGTTTTTAATTTTATTATGAATAATTTTACAAGAATGAAAAAAAATTTGTCAATGGATCGAGTCAAAAATAATCTTAGCCATAAAGGGGTATTTTTTAAAAGTTGTTTCTTACATAACTTCATATTTATGTTTTGAAAATAACAAATTATTAAATACTTTTCACTTATAGTATTTGAACAGTCATTAATAATTTTATTTTAATTCCAATAAATAGAGAAGGTAGGAAAAGCTTCAATGTATCCATAGCATATTTTTTCATGTTCATAATATAAACCGATTCGTAGTAAAGATAAATCTAAATAGTAATTTGGCGTAAAGCTTCATCTTAAGGTAACAATATCGCTCTCTCAATATTTTACTTTGTGTTATAAAATTATTAACCCGTTTAATCACAGGAGACCATATTTGTCCCACCTCACATAGGTCTCACAGAAATCGTTGTTTCTCCCTTACTATCATAGTCAGAAATGTGATCTAAACGGTATTGGAAAGAGAATACAACAAATATATATTCAAATCTAAAAGAAAACCACAAAAAAATTAAAATTTACCCCTTTCTGAAACCAAAGTTTCCGATAGCAATTTAAAAAAAAATTATGGAACTTTGTGAATTTTTTTTACATGAAACGAAAAAAAGTGAGGTCACAGTAAGGTTTATAATTCATTTATCTAATGAAATAAGTATGTGTTTTATTTTTTTTCATTATCAGTAATTTTAGTTAGAAAAAATAGTAAAGTGAGCCATTTTGAACACTTTTTAAAGTTTTCGCAAAAAAAAATTATTTAAAAAAATACATTTTAATTTTTAATATAGAAATTTGAAAAAGCCTATTTCATCACCTTTCGAAAACAGTTTTTAGTTTTCGAATACGTTAACAAATGTTCCATTTATTTGGATTTTATTGCAAAGCGGGAATATTTTTAGCCTCTGACAAAATACGCCAATTTTTTTAAGGGTTTCAACACAGGCTTGTCCTAGAGAGGTAAGAAATTCAAATGTAAACAATAATACCTAACACTTGAAGAAACAAATAACAACAAAAATATATAGCATCAATACATCAAATTTGTGCAATTATTAAAGTAAAACAAAAAATAAATAAAATATAGCAAACGATATTCAATTTCCTTTGACAATGAGAAAAACTGGGAAAGCCATTGTACTTCCTAGCTTTTTAATAACAAACAATAACGCCCAAGTCACAATTCAAAGACAAATTAAATTACTATTTGAGCATTCGAGCAAAATATTTTACATTGCATTATTAAATATCGCACAAGTCAATGCCTCCTGGGTTCAGTCAATCAGACATGGGATTCAATTTAAATTGTGGATTCTGGAAAATCAGACGGTCGTACTCGCAGTTTTGTCGAATAGAAATTAACTGTTCCATCCCTGCAAATTCCATTCCCTTCTGTTAATTATGAAATAAATCTAACTGGCTTGGTAATAATAATTGAAAAATATCTCGTTTCTAGGAAAATGAAGCTATATAAAGGTAAATAACAGAATAGTAGACTCTCATAGAACTACGTCATTAATTCGATCCTACTAATAAAGAAGACCTTCGTTGCAGAATTTTAAGTTTATTGGCCGGTCAGTAGGTGAATTGGCATCGCGTTTGGGTCCTATCCAGAGGCCCTAGCACGCTTGCTCTATATCGATCGGTAGGATAACTATCGGTAACGTCTCATCGTTCCCTAGGACAACTGCACATCGCTAACGTACAAACAACAGTTGATGTCGAATATGTTAAGGACACTTAGTCATTGTGAACTGTCACTTATTCGTTGGCGATCTGTAGTCATGCTAGGGAACGATGAGAAGTTACCGATAGTTATCCTACCGATCGATATAGAGCAAGCGTG
The DNA here is from genome assembly GCA_951813805.1 of Limnephilus auricula. Lineage (NCBI taxonomy): Eukaryota > Metazoa > Arthropoda > Insecta > Trichoptera > Limnephilidae > Limnephilus > Limnephilus auricula. The sequence goes on from OX638397.1 coordinate 5,146,676, forward strand.
CTAGGGCCTCGAGTCATTCAATTCCTCGGCTGGCTAAGTCTTCGATCACGACACAAGTAACATTCTCCGACTTCTGTAGTGGTAGTAGGAAATTTTCAAATATTGTCAGGTTATTCGTAACCCGGAAATGTTTGACTTTCTTAAAAAAAATGGCTGTTGGGCTAAAAGTTATTAGTTCGAAATCTGTTAGAGGCAAATAAAGGGGTTTTCGTGTACTAGCGAAATAAAACAAAAAATGTATTTATATTACTTACAAAGTTTATGGCATAATATTAAGGGGCCACTCTGCCAATTTTTACCGATTTCTTACATTTTCGTTGTTTTTTTAGGGGTGTTATGCCGTGTTGCGCTACCTCCTTCTTTAGCCGACGTTTCGGACAGCGTTGCAGTGTCCATCATCAGGGCAGATCCGGCAGATCCGATGAGATCCGATGATTTCTTAGATGTTTTCCTTAAACGTTTAAAGTTTTTAAGTTCTTAAAAAAATATATGTTATTCTTTAAGATAGTATCTATACATTCCCCACGCCCAAACGGTAATTATTTGAAATTCCCTCGACAGAAATAAATCGCAAAGTATGCTCCGAAAATCATTATTTACACTTTATTTTTAATTTATATGTACGAAAAAATTCAGGGTTTCTTTAAATTCTACTTGACACAGCCCCCACGAGATTTTTGCTCTTTTTCAAACGAGTCGTCTTTATTAAACTTTTTCACAATTTTCGCATGAATTTTATGGTTTTTAATGCGCTCGCCCCCACGTTCGTATTGTCGTATCTCTCCATCTTCTTCTTTTTGAGCGGGGCAGCGCGGCCTTAAATAAGTTACCGATATTTCGTATAAATGATGTGCATGAAGCAAGGCGTAAGTGCTGACACATAATTGTGTGGCGGTCTATCATTACTGGCTACCCCGGTGGCGAAACGGATGGTTAGTTAATTACATTTAAAAAATACTACTCATTTCATAATAGATTTTTGGCTTTACATAAAATACCAGTTTTTTACAGATGTTTTCGAATGTGTTTTCATCGGATTAATTATTCAAAATGTATTCAAAATTACAGTAATTAGGGCTTTATAGTTACATAATATGGATATGGCTCAAATTTCGCGAGTAATAAATTAATAAGTAAACTTTTAACATTCAGATCCCTCGTTACTATTCCAGTACACAAATTAAATTAATGCTATTTAATAAAATTAAAATATTTAATTTCCAATTAGATTTTTCAAACTTTATTGCCTTTTATCTCAGACAAAAGGGTGCAAAGAGAAGGTTTATTATTAAAGACCTTTAACAACATTTTTCTGTAAAATAATATTTTTAACAAAGGATTTCAGGAAACCCACTAGATGACAGCACTGAATAAAGGGCATGTACTAAGTACCAACGCGAGAAGACGACATTTGAACACAGACGGAAGGGTTTTAACATCTTCAGGTTTGTAAACTAAGAGACACACACTCTGGTGCCACTCCACATAGAATATAAGTGAGAATAAAAGTAGAAGGGTGGCACAGGAGGAAGACATGTTGAAAGGGGGTGGGAGTGGAACAGGAGCAAGAAAACAGAGAAGAATCATAAAGGCGACCGCCATTTCACTAGAGAGGAAATAAATAATAATGGAAATCGTAAAAATGTCAGACTCTTGGCTACATAGACATTATCCGCCATAAGTTAACGGTTCGAGATGCCATCTAACTTGAAATTTAATAACAGTGTAGTTTGGTACATTTTTATTAATCAGCAAGCATTCTGATGGGTAGCAACTAATTAGTCATGTATTTTGTTATTCAAATTACTGGAATATAAGAGTTTTCTACCTAGAATCTGGTTAACCCTCCCTTGCCTGCAATGTGTATCTACTACACATTGCGTCTTGCACCTTTAATATCTCTGTAAATATGGAAAGTTATGGGTTCAGATTTTTGGTAATCCTCCTTTATACATTAAACCATTAAATAAAAAATTTAAAAAAATAATAATCAGTACCTTTCGGGCACATCAGAGGTATATTGTGAGAATCGAAAATAAATTCACCAATACAATCAAACGTCTGGCATTACGATCACCGCAGCGGGTAAGCGTGCGGCTAGTGCGACACTATGCACGTCTCACTCTCACCTACTTCTAAAGAGATCGGTGTGGTTACTGGTCAGTCGTCAATCGTGTTCGTTCCTTCGGTTTCCCCCGCGGACGACGCGATCCCGCTGCCAGTCGCCGCCAGGGGGGTATAACTCCGAACAAAATGGCGTACCGGCTCAAAAACGTTTATCTATGGTTTGTGACGTCAGAGCGTCCATCCAATAGGAAGCTTTTTAGCTTTATATGCTAATTCTATGGTTGCTCACCTGTCAAAAGTCAAAACGGGTACACGATTCGCGAACGACGATTTCCCGGCGCGAACATATTTATCGAAATACTTGATAATGCAGTGTCAAAGGCTCTACAGATTTTGGTTCAAGTCACATAATAAGGGACACACAAGATTATGAAGGTATACATCGGTTTTATATTATGTGAAAGGAAATATTTTACATGTTTTGTTCGCGAAATTTGGTTAATGTATAATGTTAATGTTTCAGAGCGTGACAGTGACTTCAGAGTCATGCACTGTGTCGATTGCTGCCAGAAGGATTACAAAAGATTACGAAGCAAATCTGTGTTTCATTTTCCATACACATGCATCGGCTCATTCCAGGATTCATCGTTGCAGCATTTTTGTTTAAAAGGTATTACAGACTACCGGACGTTCTGAATAATGTTAATCAACTTGCTTTAGTGATCCACGATCACATGAATTCATTCATATTCACTAGCTAATATCGTCCCAAAGAGAGACTGCATCAATATTCTTGTATTTCTTGTTTCTGTGTTAGGTATCTATATTAATATATAATAAAATTGTTAAACATACTATTATGAGTTTTCATTTTTCTGTTTTAAGCAGAGGAATGTCAAAATTCGATAATATCGCAAGAACGACCAATTATATTTGAAAATATCCTTTTACAGGAATTGAAATTTCAAGTATTTTAAGGTTAATTTAACGATATCTCGATTTCTTTACAGAGCAACGGGTTCCTATCTGACACAGCGTTTTTCTGAGAATATGAGCTGTAAAGAAAGATACTTTAAAGCTCATTTTCTCAGGACAGCACTTTGTCAGATGAAACCTTCTTGTCCTGTAGGAACATTTTGACATTTCATTTTTAAAATAATATTTTAGGCTAATGGATTGGGTATGTTCGGAAGCAGGATTATATTGTCTATGGTCGTGCTTTTTTGAGTTTCCTCTATCCTCGTCTATGGTGTGTGACGTCAGAACTTAGCTTTATTGCCATATCCATGGTAAAATATTGACCAAAGTTGCCAAGTACAAAAAGCCCGAAGATATCAATCTAATAAGTGGTTTATTTATGGTCGCCGCTCGGCATTCATTCAAGGTGGTCTCTTCGCATGCTGTGTGGCATCGTTTCTTTGAGCTACCGATTTTTTTTTCATGTTTTCAGCAATTAAATATCAATCATAAATCATTTTTGACTTCAACTATAATGAAATATAGCGATTTGCTATAAATATTCATTTTTTTTCGGCTTTTAAATCGACTTGTGTAGTAATTACACAGCACCGGAGCAGACGGATTTTTTCAGCACAGTAAGGGAAAGGTTAAGCTAATTGATTCTTAACAAATAATAATTACCTTTACCTGCATTGTAATCGAACATAGGTAAAAATAAATCATTTTAAAACATGACCGTACAAATAAAAATGGGTAGGGTTCTCAATGTGGAATAACCTCAATATGATAATGGCCTGGAACGCCAAAAATAATGAACTTAATAATAACAATTTTGAATTCGATTTACGTATATCTTTTTTTAATCCAGTTCTATGAACTAAACAGAAAAATTATAAATACTACACTTCTCTCCATTTTCTTTTATCAACTTCTTTTCAAACTTGGATACAATGAATTTTTTTAATTCTGACACAATGACAAACCATTGCTCAAAGTTTTGTCATTTTTTAACGTGCCTTGTCTCTGAGACCCTGGTGACGGCTGGTATGACCCAACCGAGACATCGCGCTTCAGAACGCCATGTGCTCAAAGGAACATAAAAGATTCACTGGCTTTTCCAAAGGTTCATTATCATACCTTGTTTCTTTAATAAATCTATTCAAGTACACGAAACCAGCCCAAACAGCATGTAATACCTTCCACATCCGAAGTTTACCCATGTTTAGAATTTCAGCCACGTTCACATAATTTTCAAATAGAATTGGTTGTAAAAACCGTGTGTGATATTATTTTTGATCTATTACAAAGTTACAGAAATATTTTCAACACGAAAATATAGGAATAAATTAATCATACAATTACCACAACCGACTGCTTTACAGTCTGGAGGGCATTTTAAACCGAGAAAGACGAAAAATACCCATCAGCCCAGTGTTAAGTCTCACGAATAACAGCTAGAGCGTTTTGATAGAAAGATCTGTAGAAGAATCTTCGGAACCATATACAAGCAATACGAGCACTGACGCACGCGGTAAGTATTACTTTAAAACACAGAAAAGACAAATATTCTCAGGGTAGGATAACCTGAGAATATTGAATTATCCAACACCCATCATAAAAAAACTGATATTATTGGAGAACTTTGCTTACAGAGGATTGAACACAACATTTTGAACCGCTACCTACTTAAAAACACCAATTACTATTTTTTAGTTATTAAAACTACTTATATATAAGCCTAATGCGCGTTCAATGCGACAATCCTTTTGTCATATAATTTTCGAATCGCAAATTTTTCCCACGACTGATATCTCTTAACGAGGATTAGGATTAAATAAACTGAGGTATTTTTGTCACAAAACACGTTCTCGGATTTATTTTTTAATGATTTTAATTTAACTAAAATTAAAATTCTTAAAACTGTGTTGACTAGATTATGTATTAAATTATTTTTTTGAACAATTATATGATTTGAAATTTGTGTTGTTTAATAAAATCTATCGTTTGAAAATTGAACTAATCTGCCAACGACCAACGGTATAATCTTAGTATATTAAAAATGCACTTCATTTTTCAAAATTTTAAAACTGCCTGTACCAGATAAAATAACAATCTTTCAAAATCAATTTATGTTTTTTTGTAATAAATAGTCAACACGTCTAGAATTTGATTTAAAAATGTCTAATTACAGGTATTTTCAGGTAATACACTCAGATCAAGAAATGATGTCTTAACATAAGCGCAGTATTTGACTTGCTATCGCGACACGGAAAGTCCCACTGTCAAAATGTCACGTATACGGCCAATACAGAATCACCCTAAAGGACTCTCCAAGAGTTGTAGAGTTGATTATGATAGAGGTGATAAATGTTTTCGTCTCACTTATTTGAGAAATTTGTCAGAGAAATGTGTAGGTGTAGGCATGAGCTACAAAAATGATGGCTGAAAATAAACAGTAGGTACAACCGACTACTTTTACAATACCATCACATTTCTGATGGGTTTTGAATAAACGATTTTAAACCATTTATTAATAAATATATCGTATGAATAACGAACCCCTCCCGTTTATTTGATATGGATGTGACTATAATTATATAAATTGCCAGCTTTGTAACCGAAAGCAATGGGTTTGTGCGGCTGGCACATGTGAGCTGTTATTATTAATAGCTGAATTACAAACATGTTTTGATTGATTAAACGACATCTATACACAACAAAGCAGATTACACGGAGCCACGGCTTGTTTATCACTTCATGCTACATTGTTCAGAAAATCAATCAATTTGTTATACCACCACATCATAATTTTTCACAGATGAACAAGGCTGGGCGGATAATTTTCGCAGGCAAAAATGAAAATTGGAAATTTGAGTGTGGTTTTTTTCATGTTCAACTTATCATGTTGACAATTATCATCATCGTATTTTTCCTTTTTTCTTATGAAGGTCCGATCCTCCACATCGACAAGGCGTCGCTGTGCTGTGCTAACGAGCAAATTTCACGAAGTCAGACCCAACGTTCGAGATTTTTTCCCAAATCAGACAAGACGTAGGTAAGTAATTTCATTGTTCAGATGTCACTTTGAACTCGGTGAAGCCTATTTAGATACTAAAATACTGTATAACAGATATTAGGATAGAATAGGTCCTACAATCTCGACGTTTTTTAAATCTAAAAGTTAAGTGTCTACCTAATTGATGAATAATATGTATTATTATAATTACATATGTTCAGATTGGCGAATATCACGGTACAGAATTGATTTAAATGCTTTCTATACTAATTTGTATGAAACTGAAGTCTTATTTAAAATGTTGTCAATTTACCAAAGATCTTTAGATTTTCACAAACAGACCAATTAATTAAAGTCTTCTCAGGCTGAGCTCGTCTCTACGTCTTCATGGAGCATTTGTAAGTAACGTACGTCCTAACTTGCTTTTTATAATATTAATAGTAGGGGAGCCCGAGCGGGGATTTTGGGTTTTACTCAAGCACGACAGAATAACCAAGGGGAGATACCTTGCACCCTGTTATGAACTACCACCATATATAAACTCTTATAACACATTTGTTGGTAAAATGTTATTTATTGAAGGTAAGTTCACAGATCACATATAGTAAAAATAGTCACAATGTATCAAATCACAATAATAATTAACTTAGCAAGGAATCGGAGGGTACCTTGCTGATTAGTCTTTGGGAACAACAAAACTGACTCGTGCCGTTATGGTAACGGGCGGCGGCGACTGTGTTCTGCTTAGAGGGTCGTACCATAGGACGAAGCGCAACTAAGGCAGCAGTCGGGGTCTGGTTGGTGCTCTGCTTATGGAAGTAGAATACTCCTTAGAGGGTCGTGCCAAAGGACGAGGCGCAACTAAGAGAGTGTACTGGCTAAGGGCGAGCTGCAGACGAACCGGTTGTATTAGGGCGCGCAACTCTTTATATAGGCCATTCCTTGTGGCGGGGCGTGCTTTATGGGGCGACTCGAGGGTAGGAAATGTGCAGAAGGCATCTGCGCAGCCTGGTTAGCCTAGGTTTGGGTAAGCAGGATGGCGCTGTACGGGGGAGAGAGATGGTGTAGTGGCAAGCGTAAAAACGGTGTGCCACACTCTTAGTATTCGGGGGTGCGTCTAGGACAACCAATCAGATTAGTAAAAACAAAACCGATCCCAAAAATACTCAAGCGTATGCGATTAAGCTTTAGTGAGTTAAGATGATAGACTTCGCTTTTCGGCCCATACAAAAAGGACGCCCGGGAAAAAACACTTTTCTACATCGAAAATTGCACAAAATGAATATATTTTTTTTATACTACCTTCTAGAGGGTGAAAACTATGTCGGTATGTTTTCGAATTTTCGATGCGTTTCGTATTAACGTAAACATTTACTGTCAAACATGTACGATTTATCAAAAAATATTATTTAAGGAAAAAGTGCTGCTAACTCAACTCTCATAAAGAATTATAAAATTATAAAAAGCTACCGACGTAGCTTCTTCTTTCTAAAAAATATATATTTATTACAATTTCAATTTCGTGAAAGTTTCGGTATAGAAAAGTGTATTCTCCATAAACCCCTTTTCGAGCGATTTCTGTAGGTAAATTTGAGCGTTGTCTCATTCGCACATTTCGCATTCGCATGTATTGTAAGTGTGCGTGAGCTTATTGTGAGCAGGACAGAATGACAGACGCGGGTGTTCCGCGTGTGGTTCAAAGTCTAGCCTCTTAACTACATTCAGAAAAGTTTACATTTCAATAATCTGACGGTTTGAACGTGACATAAAAAAAATCGCGAGTCATAAAGTTGCATAAAAAAACGTCACGTGGATATACTCGAGCGCAGTTCATTATTTCGTTTTAAGGAAATCAGTAAGGATCATGGAAATAATATAATCTGACGATGTCTACAAGCCTTGCTAAGAATATTGTAAGAACTAAAGTGTGCTGAGAACTTTGTAAAACATATCAAGTATCAGATACAACACAGCCCTTCTCATTAAAAGTTCGCAATTACCACGCTTGTAATTTGCCACCTTGCCAATCGGAGCTACGGCAGCATTTATTACGAACACAATACGTCATACGCTCGTGGGGGAAGGCCCACTGTCGAGTCGTCACTGAGATGACACCAACAGATTTCGGGTGGAAAAATGTGGATGGAAAGTTGGAGATGACTTGGTTCGTTGGCAATCAATTACCAGACGCATACCAATATATTGTCACAAGTCACAACACCTGACCTAATACCGAAAACTCCTGATTCGGGTATGTTTTCTTTTTAATACAATAATAATATCATGAAATAAATAAAAGGTTGTTAAGTATCATAACCATTTCTGATTACAGATACGCAAGACGTTGATGAAGGTGACTTGCAATACGAAGACGATTCCACCTACTTAACATTTTGAACCCCACATTCTTAACCTTTTTTCTCACTAAGCGATTTTCTTACAAATACATAATAAAATTTTACGTATATGCACTTTTTTTCTGTCAGATTAAAAAAATCCCTCTACACAATTGCCAGGTCAGCACGACAAGGACATCAAACTGAACCGTCTTTATAAAAATCTGACGAGCTCGAGTATTTCAAGGTCACGATTTTTTTTACATTTTTAAAAATCGGCTGTATGTTTTGGTTACGTCCAAATCTTCAGTATTTTCAATGTGACATCTTTTAGGGTTCACCTAAAATTCCTACTAAATAACTGACAAGCTAGAATAATTTTTTTTTTTAATTTTCTACCTCTTCGTACGTCCACCTCCACCAAGCAAGTCGTCCCAATAATATCTCCACGTTACCAGAAAGACGTAGGGCGCATACGCTATTAGTATCTGACGTGCTAGTATGTCATTGTTTTTAAACATTTTTGAAAATGTATACTCGAACTCCCTACCAGTGAAAGGGCATACATTGTATAAACTTTTTTCTTTTTGGCATCTAATTTTCACAATCCAATAGGTCCCTACAACGCTCGAGTAACTACCCATTTAGGCTCTCGGGCTCCCCTACTATAATGAATGACAGTGACCATTCTCCTAAAATTAATGGGATATTTACGTTAGAAAATATTTATTTTTTCACGTGTAGAAAAAAAATAGGTGTGTTTACATACATAACTACAATAAAATAACTTTGTTTGAATACTACTTTATTACAAACGTTAACAAACCGAAAAAATTGGTATTCAAACAAATGAAACATTCGACATTTAGCATCTCCTGTCTGTTTCGTTTTCATACAAGTCGTGTGAGAAGGAAGATTTTTACGGAAGGCATTTAGGACTTTCGTCGATGACGTAGAGACGGTCTCTCCCTGGGAGTAGTATAGGTACCGTAAGACCTGCTAATTTTGATCATCATGCTAGCTTTTTAATTTGGTAGGCGGGTATGGGTACCGCCGCCCTGGGAACCATTTATTGGATAACCAACACCTCTGCCATAGGTCACCCCAAGTGGTTCGCTACGTTTGGTGACTTAGCAGGGGTGCCCGGGTTCATGGGGTAAGGTTTATCCGGGTCTTGGTGGCGGATGCGTCGACCCACCTTCTGCGTGGCGGGCCAGATCGGGAGATGCCGGTTGAGGGAGACCCTTTACAACTGGTTAACGCTGTCCGGGCCGCTCGGTAGTACAGGGGCCCGACCCTCAGGCTCACGACTGAGGGTGGGCTGCCCCATCAACGAGTGAAAAAACCCCGCCGCTGCTGTTGTGCCGGTTCGTGACCGGAGGGGACCCAGCAGCAGCGTTTGGGGCGCATTGGGCGACCTCTCCAGCCGGACTCTCCCGGCCCATCGCCTTGCACCGCAGTGGGTGGGATGGATTCATACGCCTATCACTCCTGGACACTCTGGTCCCCAGCTTCCTACCCATCCCTCATACCTTTTCCTTTCCCAGACCTCCCTCTCCCATCATAACCTTTACATAAAAATACTTAAAATCATGAATATTACAACCACAACTACTAACATCCTTACAGCGGCGGGTAGCAGGCGTCCCCGGTGCAGGCCAAGACTGTTGGTGAATTTTGCCAACATTCGCGGCCTGCACACAAATATAAACTCCGTCCATCACCACCTCCATTCTCAACGTCCCAACCTTCTTTTCCTCTCTGAAACACAGATAGCTCAGCCTCTAGATGCCTCCTATCTGGACTGCCCGGGCTACGCCCTCGTCGGCAAGTTCAGACCCAAAGGAGGTATCTGTCTCTATAGCCGATCTGACGTCAACTGTGTGCGACTGTTGAATCTGGAAAACTCCAGATTTGACGTAATGTGGGTGCGCGTCAATCTTGCCAGTACGGTAAGGTTCTATGCGTGTCTATACCGCTCACCGAACCTTAGCGAATCAGACACGTCCGAGCTCTTCAAACATTTAAGCGAAACTATTGATGATCTCTTGCCCCGCTACCCCTCGGCCGAGTTTGTGGTTCTGGGGGACTTCAATGTTCATAACGAACCATGGTTGAAGTTCTCGGGATCAACAGACTCGGCTGGCCGACAGGCGGAATCCTTTGCCCTTTGCCACGGATTGGAGCAAATGGTTCAGGAGCCTACAAGGGTTCCTGATGTCCAGACTCACCGCTCCAATCTGTTAGACCTATTTCTAACCACTGTGCCACACGGTTACAAGATTGAGGTCACAGCGCCTTTAGGATCGTCCGACCACTGCCTGGTGACGACCTCAATCCCCGTCAACTTCAGACCACCAAACGAGAGGCTGAAGAGAAAAGTATGGCACTATAGGTCAGCAGATTGGTTCGGTCTGCGGGCACATTTCAATGCTTTCCCGTGGTCAGCTGTCTGTTTTCGGACTTCGGATCCCTCAAGATGTGCCCAGGAAATTGGTGAAGTCATCACATCCGCAATGGATGGCTTCATTCAATCCACTGTCAAGGAAACTGGTGTGGGCTCAAAGCCGTGGTTCAGTCGACAATGCTCCGAAGCAGTTCGGCGAAAAAACGCGGCTTACCGAGCCTACAACACATCTAGAACATCCGAAAACAGAGCAGCATATAACAAATTGGCAAAGGAATGCAAGAGGATCATAAATAGGTCAAAGTTCGAGCACGACCTGCAGATCAGCAAAAAGCTGGCTGCATGCCCGCATGGCAGCAGAGCCTTCTGGTCGCTTGCGGGCTCAATAGGTCGCAATTTCTGCAAATCCAGTCTGCCACCTCTTACCAGACCTGACGGCTCACTAGCAAACACCGCCACCGAAAAGGCAAACCTATTAGGTAAAATGTTTGCGGATAACTCAACCCTCGATGATCGAGGTGCAGTCCCGACGTCGGTTCCTCACTGCGGTTTCTATATGAAAAAGCTGAGGATCCGGCATCGGGATGTGCTCCAGGTTTTACGAGGGCTTGATGTTAATAAAGCTAGTGGGCCTGACGGAATCCCCGCCCTGGTATTGCGGAGGTGCGCTGCAGAAATAGCTCCGATTTTGACGAAGCTTTTCAAAATGTCCCTGAATTCTGGCTCTGTACCCTCTGGTTGGAAAAAAGCGGTTATCCATCCTATCCCAAAGAAGGGTGACCGCTCCAACCCGGCCAACTACCGCCCCATAGCGATCACATCAGTTCTATCCAAGGTGATGGAACGGGTGATCAACGACAAACTGCTCACATACCTCGAGAAGAACAAAATTATTAACGACCGTCAATACGGATTCCGGCGGAACCGCTCGTGCGGTGATCTTCTCGCGTATGTGACGCATGTTTGGGGGCGGTGCCTGGAACGTTTCGGTGAGACCCAAACGGTCGCACTGGATATTTCCAAGGCTTTTGACCGGGTCTGGCACCGAGGACTTGTCAACAAACTGCCTTCTTACGGACTTCCCGCATCCTTGTGTACGTGGATTGCCGACTTTTTGAGGGAGAGGTCGATTCAGACGGTTGCTGATGGCTTCACCTCTTCCTCGCACTCGATAAATGCTGGCGTCCCACAGGGATCGGTTCTGTCTACGACTTTGTTTTTGTTGCACATCAATGACCTTTTGACATGTGCACCAATTCATTGCTACGCGGATGACAGTACAGTCCATGATAGCTTTTTGTTTGACAAGCCCCCAAAGGGTGCACAAATTCCAACGGCTCGGAGGGCTTTGAAGCAAAGAATGGACGGTTACCTCGAGAGTGTTTTCTCTTGGGGTAAGAATAATCTCGTCGAATTCAATGTTTCAAAGACCCAATCATGTCTGATTACGTCTAAAAGGGATCGAAATGACAATCTAGTCTCCTTCAACGGTAGCATTCTTCCAAACAGGTCCTCCATTGGTATGCTCGGTGTAACTCTAAGTGACCAGCTCAGGTACGGGGGCTCCATCGAGGCCAGAGTTAAGTTGGCCTCTCAGAAACTGGGCGTACTGTACAGGGCCCGCAGATACTTTAATTGTACACAACTGCTAACCCTGTACAAATCGCAAGTGCGCCCCATTGTTGAATTTGGCAGCCATCTCTGGTCTGGAGCCCCGATGTACCTGAAAAACGCCCTCGACTCTGTGCAGAAACGGGCGGTCCGCTTGATAGATTCTCCTGTCTTAACAAACGGATTGCAATCTTTAGAGCACAGGCGTCGGGTGGGAATGCTATCCTTGTTCTACCGGTATTTCAATGGAAGATGCTCCGAGGAGCTAGCGTCATTGATCCCCTCGGCACCGGTGCATAGTCGGGAAACACGCCAAACGCGCGCCCAACATATGTACACAGTTGACATTTGTCACATGAGAACGGGACGCTTCTACGACTCGTTTTTGTGTTCAACAGCTCGGCTGTGGAACGATTTGCCGGCCTCTGTGTTTCCTCCTTCCTATAACATGGGTCTCTTCAAGACCCACGTTCACTCCTTCCTCTCCTCAAAAAGACCCTCCTCACAGCATCTTCAAAGATGACATAGGCCCTGAGGGAAATTATTTTCCTCAGGGCCTCCTGTGTGGAGTTAATATAAAAAAAAAAAAAAAAAAAAAAAGCTTTGACCGAAAAAAAATACTATTCTCGAACATATCACCCCGGAGCAAAAAGACGAACGCAGTTGGAAAAAAGTGATACAATGTCCACTCTACACGGAGAAAAATGTTATTGTAAAATACGATCATTTTATTCGTAAAAACGGTTAAAAATGGGACTGAAGTTCTTACGAACAAATTAACAGGGTTTCAATGTTTATTGGCGGGAACATGTAAGAATATTTTTTTGGTAAACGTAATTTCGTACGTACCTATACCAACAAATCATTCTTACATTTTCCCGCCAGTAAACATTGAAACACTGCTAATTTGTTCGAAAGAACTTCAGTCCCGTTTTTAATCGTTTTTACGAATAAAATGATCGTATTTTAGAATAACATTTTTCTCCATGTACTAGTCTAGCATATCAGCGTCCGTTTAGTTCTCGAGAAGCAATCAAAGGAGTGAAACATCGTTTATTTTTTCAAAAAAGTACTTCGACGTAATCCAGTTGGATTTTCGAGTGGGAGTTATATAGATCCTATATGTTTGTAAAGGTAAGTTGCTTGATGTGTTTTTATTTTCGCTTTGCAAGTATTTTTTATTTAACCATAAATTTTTAGTAGACACTTATTTTAATATTTAAAAATATTGCATAATATCTAACATTGACCGCTGTCAAGAAGCTCACCAAAAATTTTATCTCCTTAGCGCGCGGGGCTGCCATATGATATTAATGATTGAAGACGCATATCTAGAGAAAAACATAATTTTCCTGGTTCTCAGTGGGAAACAAAGGTAATCAAAAAATGTGTGCCATTGTCAATGTTCAGACCAGAAAATGTGCACATCGCCATTACATCGCACAAATTATAAAAATGTCAGAAGAGGAGGATTCTGCATACTATACGATAAGAAGTGGGGAAAGGTTTGTGAAAGAGAAAGGGAATCACAGAGAAGAAACAGATAGAATTATTTTCTATGTCAAAAGTTGCCTTGTTTTCACAAAAAAAACTTGGAAGGATGTTGTGTGTTTGAAGCGCCAATCAATATGGTTGATTTATGTTATTTCTTTTTTTAAGCAATTTGTCATTTTTATTGTAATAAAGTGTGAATACGCAATACAATGTCATTTTTATTGAGGTAATTACCATAAAATTAATTTAGTAAAATATTAAATTAGCAGTAGAAAGCTCTTCAAAATATTAAATCAAATTTAAATTGTGACTAACAATGAACACCACCAAAAAAGGAAAACTTAGGAAGTGCCAGTCAAAGTTCGAATAAGTCATTGTAACATTGACCAGATCTAAAAGTACCCGCTGCAGGCTTACTATTTTAAAATTCAGATTTTTTTTATTTATTACCTTTAAACATGTCGCTGAAGATCCAAAAACCAGTGAAATATTATTAATAACTTTTCCAGTACGCTTTAACATAAACGCCTAAACAACCAAAGTCGGTAAAAATAAGCAGGTCTTACGGTAGATAACTGTTCAAGAACGATTTTGGAAATTTGAAATTGCGTACAGACACGCGCACAACCACAAAATTCCGCAAAGAATATAATCCACCTATATCAATTTAAAAGAAAGCGAATGTGGCCAATCTACAAAGTATAATTTATAAATCGAGAGCGAACATATGCTAACATAAAGTCACATACCTAATATGTACTAAATAAGTGTATGTTAATGAAAAAAAAAAAGTATATATTATTTTTATCTTTTAGTAATTGTTTAAAAAGTTAATAAAAAAAATTATAGCATTGATAATATTATGTTAATTCTTATTACATTATCTTCCAAAGGGCTATTTACACTTAAGAGAGATAAGGATCGGAAAGTTACTTTTTATATCAATTTAAAAAATATATTGTTTTGGTTCCTAATAACTTGATCTCCATTGTTGTTAATTATTTTAATACTTAAATTTAAATTTACGTATCTTTTGAGCAGTTTTTTTTTTTCGATTACTGTAAAATAACGTCTAGCCATTTCAAAAAATTAAGTTTTGAAATCCTCTGTATTAATAAATTGGAAATTCATATGTCATACAGTATTTATTCTGGTTTAGTAATGTATAATTTCTATATCTTAAGAATTTCAAAAAAATATAGTACTTTAGGATTCATAATATTATGTTTTATACTAGCTTATAAATGTGGAAATTCTAACTATGCAATTGTAAATGTTCTCCAAAATGCCCTGGAAAGAATCTCAGACTTGTTATCTCCCGAAAGAAACCATTCATCTGTTCTGTATGAAATTACTAATGTTATCCAAAATGACCCTGGTAAAATAATTACATCATGGCGATTCTTTCAAGGAAAAAGAAACAATCCCGTCACTACAAATGCAACTACTAATGTTCTCAAAATTTGTCTTGACAGAATCGCCATTCCTTTCCATTGTAAGAATGTGTACTAAAACACAATTTGGCTGTCCTGAAACGGGAATCCTTCCCAGTTGGACAGACAAAGGATCATCTTGTATTGTATGTTTGTATTATATAAATAAATAAATAATATAAGATATTTTGACTTCGAACCCGGACAGATCAAGAATCTTTGAAAATGTTTGATATATTTCAGCAAGTGAGGAAAAATTGTTGTTACTTTAGGCAGACAGACACACCCACAACCCACTTTCCACTGGTGTATCTCTACAGTGACGGTGATAACGTCTGGGTGCGCATAAAACTGAGGAAGAAAATAAGAAATTTAAAGCAAAGCCGTGTAACTGCTCGATGGGGTTGCCGGTAATTTTGCCATGGTTTTAGTGCCCTGTGTCTCCGAATCGCGAGATCTACAAGGTGATACCATTAGCAGTTTGCATACAAACAGGCCTAAAATACTAGAAGCTCCCTACAAGGGCCCCGCCGGGACGAACAGCTTGGCAATGGCCGGATTTTTATCATAATTTTCTTCGCTGCTTCGAGTCCGTAATAGTCTCGATGAAACACACAGCATACAGCAAAAATATAAAGCAATAAAGACGCTGTCTTTGCGAAGATAGACTGAAGACGATGTCTCACTGATACACAGGGATAGGAGGCCTGGAACTGGAAGTGGATTGGAAGCTAAAAATATGTGTTGCGGAATAATCTACCAGTATCCAATAACGTTGCAATACATCGTCTAGACTTGCTATTGTTATTGAAGTAAAACATCTTTACGCATGTTTGACTTGGGGGTAAGCTGGCGAATGCGTTACGAAAAGTGTAATGTGTTACGGGGAAGGCGTACGGGCTGTATCACACTGTAGAAGCAAGAGAGAGCAGTGCGCGCGCACATTTTCTTTCTCCCTTCCTCTCTTAGCCAGTGCATGAAATACCCCAGTCAGTATTTTGAAATAACAGTTACGTGCCAAACGCGGGGGACAGCGGACATCGATGCGCACGGCTTAATCGGGCGAGGCGAACGATAATAAATTTAGATAAATATTTGTAGAAAATTAATATATGTCTATACACTATACATGTATATATTTTATACTTATAAACACATATATATTTTTTACATATAAACATATATATAGATGGAGCTAAATAAGTTTTACTTCAGTCGTGTGGTCTAAAGCACACTCGTATTTTTTCACAAACTCAACCTTAAATGTGAAAAGTACATCAATTCGAACGTTGTTCATGTGTATGTCAAAGATAGACTTTCAAATATGTATAGTATATAGACGAAAAACACGGTAGAACCGGGTGGCCTTTTCGTTTTTAAAAGTTCCCTCGAAGACTGCCTCGAGGTTGACTAGAGGAGACTCCTCATGCCTTTTGCCTTCCCAGAACTTCCTCCCCTTCCTCTTCCTAAAAATACCCTCCACACAACATCTCCAAAAATGACGTAGGCCCGAGTTAAATTGTTTTCCTTGGGGCCCCCTCTGTGGAGCTGAAAAAAGAGATTTTTAGAATTATTCGCAGGTTTTCAAAGGCATAATATCATATATTATTATTATCTTAGATTCCATAGAAGTTATCTGGTACAGCTTTATTAATAATGCATAAAGCTGTAAAAATATGGAAATTATTATTTATTTTAAAAGAATTACTGGAAACCGGTTTCTAATGATTGAACGCGATTGGGTTATCAGTTCTTATCTAGCCTAATATATATTAACATATTTTTATTTAACTTAAAATACTACATGTTCAGATTGTTCAATGTATAGAAGATACGTGCTAATATAAAAATCACAATATAATTTATTTTTTTATATTCTTTAAAAAGAAAGACAAACATTCCTGGGTTACGAATAACCCAACAACGTCTAAATATTTCTATAAAGTTTCAAACTAGGGTGTTAAAAATACAAATTAAATAAATTATTAGGGCAATATAAAATTAGGAGGAAATAAATTGAATATACAGGGTGTTAAGGTACGTACTTGAGTTACTTTAACCAGTGATTCCTGACATTATTTGAAGTAAAAAATGTAAATGAAATTTTGGTCTCCGGTGACATTTTTGATGTTTTTTTTTTTTTTTTTCTACAAAAACATAAATAATAGTAGGTGTTGGGTAGTTGGGGGTGGGGCAAGTGGTGGGGCGGTAACTCGGCTGAGTGACCAATAAGGTCATGTGAAAGAATTTTTTTTTTGTTTGATTTTGAAGAAAAAATATTTTGAAAAAAAAAATTTGACATAAAAAAAGTCACCGGAGACCAAAATTTCATTTACATTTTTTACTCCAAATAATGTCAGGAATCATTGGTTAAAGTAACTCAAGTACGTACCTTAACACCCTGTATATATGTACGATCCAAATTTTCTATTAATACCCAAGAACAACACGTCGCTAGACAAAATAAAAAATACCTAAGATTATTCTCATATCAGCTGGAAAAATCTGCCAGTTTATTTTTTCTGACAAATCTCACCAGGAGACGAAACTCACTTGTGCCAGATTTCATGCAAGATCAGAACGAAAATTATTGCAACGCACGAAAGGAATTCCTTTGTGAATGGACAACCCTTGTAGAAAAGGGGCTTTTTAAATTAACTTAATCGTGCCGAATACACAATACACAATCGCAACGTTGTCAGTAGTTGAGCAATGCAGACAAAAAAAATATTATCGCTGCGTATCTGATTAGAGACGCACGCTACATGAACTGAGCTGAATAATACTGAATTTTACACATAACAGTACTATTACCGCCATCTGTTGTTAATAGTCGGAACTATAAAGCAAACACAACTACCCCGATTCATCTTCACAAAATAAATAAAGCAAATCAACACTTGGTTACCGCCATCTATGAAATTGTCGGAACTTTAAAGTTCTACTGATTTTCGTCTGAACCTCGAAGCAATTCAGTACACTGCCATCTAAAATGAAAATAATATATTGAACTACACACACAATGAATGTGTTTTCAATTTAGTTTAATAATATGCCAATAGAGTTCCGTAGTTACGAAAAAAAGCTTGAGGGTTCGAAGAAAATTCTTTTTGCTGCTGTATCATAAAATAATATGATTATATTATAATAATTATAAAGCACGCAGAATAGGAAAATAAAACACGTTTTCCTTGACGCGTGACAAATAATAACAATCTTTGGTACACACGTTTTTTTAATCGTTTTATTGATGTTATTTCAAATAATTCTATACCAAACATAGAATAACGTTTGCTGGATATTATAATGTATTGATAATTAATAATTGCATTGACAACCCTGAAATTATCTCCAAAATAAAATTTTACGTGCCGACCAGAAATACAAGGCAAAGTGCTACATTTTTCTGTGGAAATTTCAAAACAAATTATGAGGCTCATAAACCTATAAATTAATAGACTACATCATTTGGACAATAAATTTGGGAATATTGTAGACATGTCTTTACAATTACTTTAGTAAAATGTATGATTTCACGACTCCGTAGTGAATACCTACACCCTTTATTCTTTTTTTTTAATTTTTAATATTTCTTTATACATTTGCTTTCCATGTCTTTAAATTTAATTTGCTTTAATTGTATCATAAATCATGTTATATTGTATTCTATGTATTTCCTAACACAACTGTATTACTTATATATCTATCTTTGTAAAAGTCCACTAGGGCGTTAATAAATAAATATAAATAAGGTAAAAATGACGCCACAAAGTGATTTTTCGAAATTTGAAGAAATAAATAAGTTATTGATTCTCTCACGCTATCAACGCAATCGTATTATTATTGTGATTTCAAGATTCATATATATATCAATAAGTAGGTAGGTAGGCAAGTACAAGCAGTATAACAAAAACCTACTTAAAAGGTGATTCAGTCGTCACATTATTTATTTATTTATTTGAACGGCGTTAATGGCTTTTATAATAATGTGTTACATGAGAATTAAGTTTATAGTGTTTAGACTACACATTCATTATAATAACATTTTAGTTTACACATTAAAACTGAGAAATAATAAGAAATTATAATTAAAAAAGTCATAATAAATATAGCATACGAGTGCAGCCGGGCTACTGTACATTGTACAACCACCTAGATCATGCACTAGGAGGTTTTGGCTACTGCAAGTCTGCAAGATGGAGATATCCCTTATGATAGCTAATCCTGTAAAAAAAAATAATAGAAAAAAAGTGGTAGAATAGTAATATAATTCGTTCTCAGTTCTTACTGTAATTAACAAAACAGCCGATTTAATTAAGAAAACCAGAAACTTTTCTGTGCTTTTGTAGATCTACAAAAAGCATACGACCGCGTCGACAGGAAAAAGCTATGGAAGGTGTTGTCCAAGTATGGAGTGAATACAAATCTCATACAGGCAATCGCGTCTCTGTATGAGGGAAGCGTTGCATGCATTAGGGTAAACGGTGGTTTTACGGGGTGGTTTGACATCATAAAAGGTGTTAAACAAGGCTGCGTAATGTCACCGTGGTTATTCAATCTATACATGGACAATTGTATGCAAGAATTGAAAGAGGCGGGATTGGGCGCGAAATTGAATGGTCTGAAAGTATGTTGTCTGTTGTATGCTGATGATGCGGTGCTGATTTCTAACAGCATAGAAGATCTGCAGTCACTCGTATCTAGGATGAACGAAGTATGTATGAAGAATGAGTTGATGATGAATGTAAGTAAGTCAAAAGTAATGGTGTTTGAAAGAGAGAGTACGAAAACAGTGTGCAACATAGTTGTGAATGATGAGTACTTAGAGCAAGTTGATGAGTTTGTGTATTTGGGAAGTATGTTTACGAGAGATGGGAAGGCTGATAGGGATATTGAAAGAAGGGTAAATGCAGGTAAGTCTATTAATGGTGGACTGAATGCTGTTGGTGCCAACAAAAAGCTGTCCAAAGAAGCGAAGCTAGCAGTTCACAATGGAGTGCTGGTACCTACCCTGATGTATGGCAGTGAAGCATGGAACTGGCAGAGAAAGGATGAAAGTAGACTGAATGCTGTAGAAATGAGATCCCTGAGGCGTATGTGTGGTAAAACCATGTATGATTGTGTGAGGAATGTGGAGATCCGAAAAGAATGCAAGGCCGATGTGAGCGTCATAAGTAAGATTAAAAAAGGGACGCTTAGATGGTTTGGACATATAGAGCGAATGAACGAAGAAAGGAGTGTCAAGAGAATATATGATACTGTGAATGGTAGAAGAAGTCGAGGACGCCCGAGGAAGACATGGCACGATCAAGTGAATCAGATACTTGAGTCGGGCCATGTCAAGAGTCAGAATAATAGAAGAGCGTGTATGATAAGATGTATGAATGTGAATGAGGCGAGGAGTGTATGCCAAGACCGAGTTGTTTGGCGGTCTGTCCTCTCTGCCTACCCCTGCGGGGAAACGGCGTGATGGTTAGTTAGTTAGTTAGTTGCCGATTTTTTCCCAATGTTAGCGAAACAGTTAGCGTTTTATAAAGAACAGTTTTTCGAAGAAAAAAAAACGTAAATGCCCCCAACTCTAGTAAAAGCTTGCCGAGGCTTGGCAAGCGTCTGGACACGGCATTTCGGGAAAGTGTGTTAAAAATATTCCACCTGCTGTGTTTTGTTGCATTTTCTTTACTACGAAGAGTTGAAACATTGAAACTTGCTTTGTGCGAGGAAATACTTGAGGCGGAAATAAGCATAAACACGTATTTTCTGCGAAAAGGTCGCGGGCATTTAGGTCATGAACAAAGGCAGTTCCGCAAAGAATATAATTATTTTCACGGAAAGTTGAACAAAACTAGTCTATTCGGCTCCTCGTGCCAATGTCCGCGGAGTATTTTTAAAATACAAGGAACTGGTCACTAACAACTCCCGAAAATTATCGGTGTTGATATTTTTTTACGGTTCCAGCTCCGGCGTCTCTAGGAAAATATAATGTATTACATGGCTCATTGGTAAATGGAAAATGCATGAAAAGAATTCATTTACGCTCCGTTCGTTTTCATGCGGGTAGCGAGAAATAACAGGCGCGTTATGTTTGTTATGGGTGTTGTTTTCTTTGTATGTATGTATATTTGCAGCACTACTGCAGATCACAACCACATTTCACATCGGATATTTCAAGAAACTGTGAACCATTGTTTGTTCGTTGGCAACCTGCAGTCGTGCTCAGGAACGATGACAATTTACCGACATTATCGATAAAACTTATATCGATGTTCCATACTAGGTACCGTGGTGTAGGTGCTTATATTCAAGGTCGGATCCAGCTTTGGCGCCAGGTGGGGGTCACATAGTCGTGGTCAAGTCACAATAAGTTATAATAAGTTA
The DNA here is from genome assembly GCA_951813805.1 of Limnephilus auricula. Lineage (NCBI taxonomy): Eukaryota > Metazoa > Arthropoda > Insecta > Trichoptera > Limnephilidae > Limnephilus > Limnephilus auricula. The sequence goes on from OX638397.1 coordinate 5,168,375, forward strand.
TTAGTCCTGGACCCAGCCCAGGGGGGAGGGGTCATGGATCCTCCCTTGATTTTATTTGGTGATAAGATAAGGTTGATAAGACAGTACCTACCTGAACTAAGCAATATTTCAATTTTTTTTTTGCTTTTAGGTATCAATATATATATATATATATATATATATATATATATATTTTTTTTTTTAATAAATTTTTAAATGTTACAGTTTTTTAACTACCATACTAGGCCAATGCTTGTGTTGTGGTCATACATAATAAATATATTAACTAAAAAATACTTTTTTATAGAAACAGATAATAAAAACTGTGGTAATAAATAATAAAAAATAAGAAATAAGAAAGCAGAAAAGAAAAAAAACATATTTAAGGTAAATAAAACTAAATACAAATATAAAAATAATAGTGAGCTGAAAAATAAAGAGAGATGAATATTTTAAAGATAGAAATAAAAATTAAAAATATTAAACATTAATATTATAAAACTGTTAAAATTATATACTATATTGTTTTGAACGCAGATTAAATTATGGTAGATATAATCTATAAGACTATTATGTTTATGGTCACATTTAATTTCGGTGATATGAAACAAGTTGGAGAAAAAGCTGTGAAAGGATAAATTTTATTGTTATTGTTTTAATTACATTTTTATTGTTTTCTCTACAATCACATTGTTATTGTTTTCTCTTTTCTTATCTTTTCTCTGGTTTTATCAATGCCTACAATTCAGGCGGGATTGGTTTATTTATGATTCAGGCAAATACTAGTCGTTGTCAGTGGTCCTACATGAAAACTCAAACTTACTAATACGAACATCATCTACTTATACTTATAACTCTAATCCGGTCTCCGGCTAGAAAACGTCTCCATACTTCCATACTGCCTACTGCTGGTCTCGGGGGAAAAATCGAAGGTTGAAATATCACGCGTCCAAACCGTGTGTAGCTTTAAATATTTGTGTCTGAATTAGAATCATATCAGATACGTATTATGTACGCATGTTTCACGTTTCTTTAATTCCGATTTGATGCCAGCAAGAAGGCGAATGTTTATCGCCTCAGGCACCTTGGAAAAGCATTAACGGTTCCGAATAATAGCAAATTTCCCCGATCTATTTCGATAAGATAAACATGACGCACTATAAAGTTTGCTGAAATTTTATGGCGTGTTACTTGCCTTTGTATTATTATACGATTGATTAAGACGTGGTATCGTTGTTATGTACCAGTTCAGAGAAATTAAAAATGTTTTGTTGATAAACAAAATAATAAAGTAGCTATCTATCTAAGATGGGAAAAAAACATTCAATAGTAATTTAATAGCAAATAATTATCTCTCTCGCACAATTTTCATTAAAAGTTTAATATATAAATTTTATTAAAAAAATAATTAATACATTTTCTGAAATAAACTTTTAGTCGTTAGTAGTGATTGCTGTAAGGATGAAATTGTTTCATCGCGTCAACGACCGTCTATTTTACGATCAGAATGTTGAGAACTAATTTTCACACTTTATGTAAACTGTAAAATCAATACGATAACCAAATCCAACAGCTTTAAACATTTTTTTATGCCCCCTAGAGGCATATGAAAGCTTATGTTTTTTTGTAAATGTGTAGTACTCCGCTTACTTTTGTATGGATTTGATATTTGCGAAATTTTGTTTCAATCTAAACACGCATGAATTACTTTACAAGCAATATGTTTGAAATGCATATTTTTTCGTCTCATCCGACATAAATACCCACTTTTCGTAATAATGAAGCTAAATCTAACTGTCTGAATAAAAAATATTCCGTATTAACCAGTAGGCGGAGTACTTCACTAAATGTTTTTTTTTTAATGTTGATCAGAATTTTGGCAAATAGATGAATATTTCTGGGTTTTAGTTAAATGAATTTGATGTTCTCGAAAAACTCTTTGGTCACAATTTAAGAAGTTTACAATGCAGCGGCTAATAATTTTTTATTATATTTTTTTCTGCCTGCTTCATAGTAATAATAATAATAATAATAATAAAATAGCTATCTCATTAAAAATTTAGGCGTATTAGATTTGTCAAAGAATTTGTATATAAAAATGCAAAAATCAGTCATTTTAAATACATGTAGGATTACGAGAGATTTTTTAAATATTTATATTTAGGGATCAGTAGGATTTCCACCGAGCCGAACCCTCTGCTATGAAAATATCTGGAGTCGGTGAATTATTTTCCCATTTAATAGTCTGGTAGGTTAACATGTTGTTCTTGTATTGTTTTGTATTATTTATACTTATATAATGCACTTGCATGTGGATTTACTAGATGATCATTTTTATGGAAAAGTGTGTGAGAGGGTTTAGTTTTTCCTATGGGGAAAACTAAACCCGGACCTAAAAGTCTGGTACGTAAAATAATAAATAAAATCATTTATTAGCCAGAGTTCTTTTTCAACTATATTGTTAACCTCCACACAACTTAGTATCTACAACAAAAGATGCATGAAAAATATTTATAGTCTGAATCCATTTTCTATTTCCGCACTTTCAAGGGAAAAACAAGAATAATTCTGTGATGGAGGTGAGAAAAATTCATGAAAGCTAAACGAAGATTTCTAAATTATGAAATAAACACTGTGTTTCCACTGTTGACAGTAGGTATAAAAAACGATTTCGCATTCCCAAAAGTTCACTACGTAACATTTGAATAACATAATTACATTTCTAAAGTATTCAAATGTTAAAAATCCAACAATTTTAATATATTTTTTTTTTTTTTTTTCAATTTATTTCACCTCTTACAAACAACAATTTTACAATTTTAATCATTGTTTAACTAAATAAAAACAAAATATAATAAAAAAGTATAACAAAAAGGTGAAAACATCATTTTTTTTGGATTCTACACCAATTAAGAGAACTGGCTCTTGAGCTTGGTGTAGGAGTTATGTAAGAATATACAATTTTTAGTCCATAATTAATATAATATCAAGGACTAGATTAAGGAAGACATTATACAATATTTTATGGTTTGATTTATATGATTAAGGTCACATGATTTTATTGCATACAGTTTTTTAAGAATAGTTTGATCTTTTTCTGGAATAATGCTAAATCTCTTATTTTTTTTACTTCTTCGGGAAGGCTATTGAAGTAAGTTATCCCTTTATATACATAATTATTTTGCATTTGTTGAGTTGAATATAATGGAATTTGGATATCATATTTACGTCTTAATGATGAGTTAACTTTATTATTTTTTAATGTCTTATCTTTGAATATTTGTAATATTGAGTCTTTTTTATAGAGATCTTCAATTTTTGGAACTTCGAAAATTTTGAACAATGTTGCAGAAGGGAATGTAGGTGGTTTTTTTAAAATGACTTTAATAATTAGTTTTTGAACTACATTTACAGGGTTTACAATTTTTTTATATGCACCTCCCCATCCAATAATTCCATATTGAATTACTGACTGTACTAGTGCATAGTACACCTTTTTTAAATTATTTACCTTTAGAATATTTCTTAATCTAATAAATATATAAATACATTTCCTGATGCGCTTAACAAGTTCACATATGTGTCTGTTCCATTTCATATGTTGGTCTACAATTACACCGAGGTACTTTATTTCAGTTGTATGATTTAATTTATTACATGAACTATTACAGACAGTTTTGTTACATTTATTATTGTGTATAATTATATCGATGTTTGGGTGAGTTCTGAACTTCTTTATTGAGAAGGGAATGTAAAGTGTCTTTTTTGCATTAATTGAGAGCAGGTTTGTGTCGAACCAGTTTTTTAGGATTTGCATGTCATTGTTTGCATTTTTCTTTAGAATATTCCAGTCCTGACCCTTAACTATGATGATATACTTAGGTATTTTCTTGGTGAGATTACTTGTAGGTTCAACCGAACTTTAACAATAATATATCAATGCTTACAGCACGGAAGTCCAAACTGACGGGAGCCAGTGGGTCTATTGCATTCCCAGTTTTGGGGAATGTTGTGAAACTGGAGGAAGTGGGGAGGAAGAGAAATAAAAGGGAAGGGTTGAGCTGTTCAATTTTGCTCACAGGCATTGTCTGTCAGCACCCGAATATGCTCTTTATTACTGCCTCCGCCCACGAGGCAACCGGAAAAAACCAGTTTACAACTAAACTCGCTATGTATGTAAATATGATGGTCCGCACACTACACAACTTCTCAAAAACCCGTTGTCCATGGCAACGCAGGCAGTGACTCGCGACTCGACATGCCAGTTGGGTGACATGACAGCTGATTGTTCTTCGTCTATGATTAAACAAGTTGAGATAATTATTGAAATCGTAAAATTAAGTAGAAAGTTTGGTTGGAAACCATAGCAACAAGCCAGTTTTAGCTTGGTTTCAGTATCTTCAGTGAGCGGATCGCCTTAGGCGCTCCGCTGACAAGGCAACTGAAACCAAACTAAAACCAGCTGGTTTCTATGTCTTGATTGGTCAAAAAGCTTGTTTTACCATAGACGAAGAACAATCAGCCGACAGCTGGCAACTAGCAACGGCCGGCCACGGCAATCAGTAGTGCGAGTCGCGAGTCTCCGCTTGCGTTACCATTGACATTTTTGAGTGATTGTGTAGTGTGCGGGCCATCACATTGTGATACAAAGACAGTTGCCAGTTGACAGTTTTCAGTTGCCTCATTGAGCGGATCGCCTTAGAGTTACAAGCAATTTATAGAGATGTGCCTACTTGTAATAAATGAATTAGTAGGACCTAAGCACAAACGTTTTAGTACCTATTCAGGGGGCCTAGTCTGTATCTTTCGGTTTCACAAACAAGCACGTTTGCCGTTTAACCTTTCTTGACGGTGCTGTCAACTAAGCGGTCACAGTTTGTATTTACTGAAATATCTTTGTAAATATACTAAACATAGAGTTAATATTTTGGGTATTCCTCCACAATACATTTATGTATTGGATTAAATAAATACAACATATAAATATTTACTGAGTGTACAGCACCGGAGAGCGAGGAAGTTTTTAGCACGGTAAGGGGAAGGTTAATAAGGATTCGTAACGTAGGTACGGACGTTGTGAGAGATAGAGACTAGGCCCCCAGTACAACCAAAATGACGAAAAATTATTTATCCACAAATGATGCATTTATTATTATTTACGGGTTACCTACGTACGTATGTTTGATATAATTGAGCGAAAGTTACGTAAAGATACGCATTACTTTATAATCCGACCAAGTTGGGAAGCCATGCATGAACATTTGTTGGAAATGTTACAGTGGCGGTTTGCGGGGTTTGCAAAGCGGGGAGGTTCAAATATTTTTGAAATTACATCGGGTGACGTGTGTCCAGGTCTTGGCGACGGATGTACCTGTCCACCATCTGCGCGGCGGGCCGAATCGAAAGATGCCGGTTTGAGAGGACCTTTTGAACCCTATGCATGGTCTCTCTCGATCGTCTTGAACCGCCACCGGAGGGTGGGTTATTACGTCCGTCACTCCTGAAAACACTAACGGCGTTCTTCCACGTAGCTAGTCACAAGCGACGCTACCGCTACCTGTCGTACTATTTCGCTAGTGTAGCGCCTAGCGACGTTTTCAAACACTAATAATAGTATGGAAAACACAGACGAGCGGCGATCGCGTCGCTTGAACGTAGCTCCATGGAAGAACGGTGTAACTCCTACACGGAGAATTTTTTTGTTCGAAAAAACGATCATTAATAGTAAAAACGGTTAAAAACGGGACTGAAGTTCTCACGAACAAATTAACAGGGTTTCAATGTTTATTCTTACATTTTCCCGCTAATAAACATTGAAACACTGTTAATTTGTTCGTAAGAACTGTTAATTTGTTCAGTCCCGTTTTTAACCGTTTTTACTATTAAAATTACTACCCTCCCCTTATACCAACCCTTTTCCTTCCTTGAACTTCCTTTTCTTAAATCTTTAAAGATGACGTAAGCCCTGATGAATATTAATTTCCTAGGGGCCTCCTGGGTGGGGTTGGTTATTTAAAAAAAAAATCTTGGATGGGAGAGCGGAAATCCACAAGTGGCCGGTAGCGTTGCACTGGAGTGATCAATTACATAAGGGGGCATACATTAATTACGTGATCAAAAAATGGGGGATGGGTCCAGTAAAATCTCATAAAATCTCACTTAAACCGAGGGGGGTCAATAAAAATCTCACGTCAACTATATATATTATTATAGAGATAATAAAAAAAAATTATGAAATTGTTTCAATTCTTTTGAAGTGTCCCATTTTGCCCTCTGAAAAAATGGTTATTATGAAAAATATTTATTTTACGGTAGTGTAGGTAAATCTCATATGAGGGAGAGGGGGGTCCCACCAAATCTCACTTAATGTCACTAAGGGGGGGGAGGAGTCTAATTTGAAAAAAAAAACAACTTACGTAATTAGTGTATGCCCCTAATATAAATACAACCAGTCCTAATGAAAAGCGAACATATTCGAGGGTAATATTTAAATAAATTTCAGGAACTTTAATTCTGTATACACAATTTATAAATTGGTAACACACAATAATTGTAAGATACAAGTATGGATACTTGTATCTAGTTTTTTTCCCTTTTCTTTTTTTCATGGAAGGCAAAGCCTCCCCTGCCTCATAGCACGAAACGCCACTGAAATGTTGTTGTAAGAATTTATTATGTATTTCCGCCAAATAAATCCTATTAGCCTTCATATTATGTGGAATAACTTGCCTATCTACTACGTAAACTAAAGTTTCAAAGTAATGCCTAACCTAACTAAATAATGTTTAATATGGCAAGTTTTACAATGCGAAGAAAGCTAAGATTTAAAAATAATTATCTAGTCGATATTCCTCAACAAAGTCACCATTTAGTAGCAATATTGCGTGTGTAACAAAAATATGTATTAGGTAAAGATGACGGTGGATACACTGATAAAGACTTAAAAGTTTCCTAAATATCCCTGCTATATTGGTTATTGTGGTGTTTGCAACACTACTTCTTACTCTATGATAGATGGGCGGGCTCTACCGCCGAGCAACGTCCCGAACGTTGACGAAGTTGCGACCCGAAGTGGGTCATTTCAAGGGAGAGCTTTAGCGAGCGATGCTCAATCTTACCACCAGCTAGGCTGGACGTTTACTTTGTAACCACTGGTATTAAGTAAACGATGATCTCGTATAACGCCCAACATATGTACACGGTTGACATTTGTCACATGAGAACGGGACGCTTCTACGACTCGTTCTTGTGTTCAACAGCTCGGCTGTGGAACGATTTGCCGGCCTCTGTGTTTCCTCCTTCCTATAACATGGGTCTCTTCAAGACCCACGTTCACTCCTTCCTCTCCTCAAAAAGACCCTCCTCACAGCATCTTCAAAGATGACATAGGCCCTGAGGGAAATTATTTTCCTCAAGGCCTCCTGTGTGGAGTTAATGTAAAAAAAAAAAAAAAAAAACGAACCTCTATTGTATTAATTACATATACCTATTCAGTGTGTAGTACTGAGGATAAGATTGAAGACATTATCCCAATCCAGTTCCTGAACGCCACAGTTATTTATAACGGGTCTGTGGGTTACCTTAGCTTATCGTCGCCTGCGTGCTTTATTGTCCAAACGACCATCTGCAAGTTTTACAGGAGAAGGAGGTTTTCTTTCATTATTTCAATGACACATTATGATAGCACTCAGGCGACGTTATGTCACCCAAATATCGGATGGTTCTATGTTCCGATCCTGGCAGCTGTGTTATGTACCTTTCTAATATACTGCTACAACCTTTGAACCTGTTATGCTTCGTTCACTATCTATTATATGTCGCACCATTGTATATCAAGGTCAACATTATGACTGTCGCCATATCTCTTGTCGATTGTTCATGCATTTCCATGTATACTATCAATTAACTTTATTTATAATACAACACTTACTAGTTAAACATAAGATTACTATCTATAAGATACTATATACGCTCAGATTCAGGGCAGATTCATCCCAGATTTCAGTTTGGAAACATTCACATAGAGACATTTAACTCTGTTAAAACTCTAGTATATAATATATAGTTGGAAATATTGTAAGACTTCCAAATAAATATTAAACCAAGTGTAAAAGTGTTTTCATTTTTCATCAATAGAATCCATAACAGCTGCAATAATTTAATGTTTCTTTAAATTTATCGAACAATGTTTCCCCGACAACTTTAGAGTCTTTTTTAGAACACACCAAACTTAAAAATAAACCTCACAACATCAAGATGATAAAAAATTACACAAACAAGGGAAATCCACAATAATTCACACTTCACAAATATATTATAATATACATATAGGTACAGCATGGTGAATAGTTTTACCTACTGCAAATCACATACAGTTGTCCGTGGGTAAAGTGCATTAACTTCGGAAGGTGATTCTACACGATAGTGTAAGTAAAAAAGATAAATAACTTTTTTCGAAATTCCAACTTTTAGGGGTACCTACTTTTTTGGTAAAAAGATAAAAATAGTACGGCGTGTATGGCATGCACTATTAGATAGATATTTTTAAAATCAACGTCGTCACAATGCGCCCGGCTGACTTACAGCAAATTTATCGGGTAAGTTTGTACCTTACACTAAGCATTTTTATTATTTACGTCTTTTTGTATAGTAAAAAAAGGTTGGAATTTCGAAAAAAGTTGTTAATCTTTTTTACTCCTACCATCATGTAGAATCATTTCCCGAAGTTAATGCACGTTATGCCCGTGGACCCTGTATATGCACAGCGGTGCCCCGCCTTTGTTTTTACCCACTCACAAACACATAACTTTCATTGTCTTTAATCGTCCGTGCAGTTTAATCGTAGCTCTGTGCCATTCTTGCCATATCTTCCTTGTTTCTATTATCTGCGATCAGGACCTATATTTTCTGCCTAGAAATGTCTTAATGAGATTGGTCTTACTCACTTGTAATGAATCACTTTACCAATAGATTGTTATATACAAAATTCTGATGTTTTTCATGTGCGGTTTTCCATCATCGACGAGTAATTATTAAAACGGCAATGTAATGTAGGTACATTACATTGCCGTTTTAATATTATTTGATGACAATTCGTCTTGCACCTTCAACATACAACATTGGACTCATATTGGACTCGACCAAAGATTTATTTGGTCCGTGCACTCAACAAACATACATACACAAAACATGAACTATAAACCTACATAATTGGATCACGCCATTCCAGAAAGAGGCACTTGCATGGTGCATTTTTCGTTGTACACGTTTCGTTATTTTTATGTATGTAGATATTGTGCCCATCTCGCTAGGAAATCCTGTGCTGAGAGCAGTTGAAGTTTACAACACGTTTAAAAGTAAGTTCGTCGGGTATTTCTATTATTTTAACCGATTTTAACTAACAACCAGCAATCCTTTCACAGAATCTTTCAATCAAAGGCACATCGAACATTAATCGAGCAATAGGAACACTGCGTAGGATTTGGACAGAGAAATTTCATTTGCTAATAAATCTTGAGGTAGGTAAGTACTTTCAATCTTTACGGCTGTCCCACAGAACCTTACAAGAATCAACACTTTAAAATCATTAATACAAAATACGAATAATTTTGGAACACAAAACTAAAACTACTATTTTGAAAACCAAAATTTCCTCTGAAATCTTGAGATTTGTAAATAAGTACCTAAGTATGTACTTATATACCTACCTACTTGATAATACCTATGCCATAAATATTTTACGTAGGTAACATTTTTATTTCAAAAAAGGAATTATACAATTTGTTCAAAGAAAAATTCAATGAAAATTATTTTTTCATACATTCTTCACACGCGCCTGATACGCACATTGATTACTCCGAACCGCTCCGAATTGAAAGTTTGTAGATGGCTTGTGGTAGGAACCACGATCATCCAAACTCTGGCAAGATAGGGTAATATCCAACACGGCCACTAATCTTGAATCGGAACCAGAATAAACAAATTTACTGACAAATTAAATGCCAAACGGTCGAGTTAAAACGGGGCTTCATTACGCTCAACCGTTAGTTTTGATTTTTTTTTAAATAGCAATGCTGAAACACGAAAATAGACACTCAGCACGATGAAAATATTGCTTTGCATACATGTATTTAAAAAAAAAAAACAATGGTTTTGCCTATGCCCCACTATAAACTATAAACTACGGTAACCGGTCTACTCAGTGAAAACTTTGTGTATGAATATTGAGTACAAACTTTTCATCGGATTTTAATTCCTCACATGATATTTCATCATGTCCCAAAGCGTCGAAAACTGATAATTGGGGTTTTTAACCTTAGATTAGGTTAGGTTAGGTTAGGTGAGCGGGGGGGGGGAATGGAAGGGTAAGTTAATGTGAGTTATGATGTGATGAATTATCATGTGAGGAAGTATCGTATCTGAATAAATTTACTATGGGAATTCCGACGCTGAGATCTCATAACATGGAACCATAAACTACCTACGTATAATTGTATAATATGTTTATAATATGTCGTAAGAGTTACCGGATCCCTTGAAGGTATTCTAAATACGCATTTAAATTCAGTCGTGAAATTCAATTGAAGATAATTCGAACACATTTTGTTAAATAAACTGTATTTTTAGCCGTGAACCTACTTCTGAAACTAACTTGTACTTTGTATGTCGTGTTTGGACTTCATATATATTCTGTTTATGTAAATATTGCTGCGTATAAGCAATAGAAAAAACCCGCGAGCTGAACCACGATTTATGGAAAAGGAATGAAGCAACTTCAAACGGCGCGAAAAGCCTTCCTTTCCCATAATTAGTGGATCGTCTAGCTGTTTTTTTCTCCTGTTTATACGCAGCTTACGTACCTACAAACTAATAAGTTAGTAAACTACCTGCAGAAAATCTAACACATGAATATTTTTCTAAGCTAATTGAATACTTTTGCAAGTAGCTCATTGGACCACGCCCTTCCTAATTCCTGTGCTTTCCTACTACCAATAATATTATTATAACGCTAAGTTAGTAAAATTTTTCTGTTCGCCGGATTTCAGTATTGATCGGTATGATTGTCTACATTTTTGCAACGAAGCTTGATTTTATTTGTGTCTGGTGGGAAGTGTGAGTTTCTGAGTATTGTCTGTGTGTTTGATTGCGAGCGGTAGATTCGTTAGGCATTTATTTGCGACGTTGCTATTCGGTTTCCACGTGCCCGAAGGAACACGTGCTTGAAAATACTGAAACGAACAAACATAAACATTTCGCAGAAGAAATTTGTTCAACGTATAACAACTATAACGCATTAAAATTGAGCGTTGTTTGGTGTTTAACACAATGAAACAAGCTAACAAAGAACTGGTACCTAATCTTGGCAAACATTTTCCCAGTTTAGATAATAATATATTTATGGTAGTAGGTACGTACATAGGGTTACCAGATGACAGGAATTTCCCCGACATGTCCGGAATTTTAACTGTCTGTCAGGGAAACAGGGAAAATTGGAAAAAATGGACATTGTCAGGGATTTTGTCAGGAAAACTCATTTTCGCATCTGGCAACCCTATACGTATAGGACACAAGTGTGATAAAATTTATTGAAATATACTTAGGTACCTACCTACTTACTTATAATATAATCCGTTCCGAGATTTATTTCTACTTCAGAAATAAAGCAAAGTTTCTGCTAAAACAAGTGATTTTTTGGAAAGTTGTCTGAATTTTAATTAAGATTTCCGCAGCGTGTTGTGTATGTTGAAAAAATTAAAATTAATATTTTTAAAGAATTAAGAAGTAACTGTCCTTCATAGTTGTAATGTCCTGTATATTTTGTGCATCTACAAAGTATAAATAAATAAAAAAAATATATGTAAGTATATATCGCGTTCGTTGTTTTGTACGTAGGTATAGTTTTGTAAACAGCGTTCTTTCTCTTATTTTGAAGGTCTAGTGTGAAAAGTTTCATCAACCTCGGAATAAAACTGTATATTTGTATGCACAACAATCCACGCTGCCCGCTACAAACAGACAATCAACTTTATATATTAAAAAGATAGTAGATTAAAGTCTTATATATATATAAGACTTTAATCTGGTTATGTTATATTTTTTATCATCAATTTTTAAGTAGATTAGTAAAAAGGGTCGAAAGAAAAAAAAAGTTTACCTAACATTATTATTTAATTATTTATAAAGTATTTGAGAGGTAAAGGCAACATATTAATAAAATTACGTAGACTCAATCAATGTTGACATTAAAATATTTTCCTGTAGATAAAAATGACAAATAATATTTCCACGTCTTATCGTAAAACAATGCGGTGAAAACAAAATGCAGATAAGAAATGAATAATTCTTTTGTCGAGAAAATACCAGAGAATACGTTTTTGTTCCAAATTACAAACAACACAAATACAAATATACACCTAATTATATATAATTTTCAGGTGCATTTTTATTGTGCTGGATACAGTGGAGGTAGTATAGGTATATATGCATATACAACAGATAAATAAAAAGAAAGACGACGCGCTAAGAGTATGGATATTAGAGAGACGGCATGTGAAGTGTGCCCGCGCGCTCCAAGTGTGCCTTTTCGAGATTTTACCCAAACGGCTTACATTGGCTGCTGGTTTTTGGTCGTTTAATACGTTCCGACAGCAGCCATTTTACATGGTGACAGCCAATGTCAACCGTGTGGGTAGAATTCTCGAAAAGGCACACTTGGAGCGCGCGGGCACACTTCACATGCCGTCTCTCTAATGTCAATACTCTTAGACGACGCGCGACGCTTCCAGCTTCCATTAGTGTATGTAGGCAGGGTTGGCAGTATTTGAATTACTTGTAATTATTGAAATACATATTTGAAATACATCTGGTTATGTTAAATTATAATTACGTTAATTATAATTTACGTCGAAAATTATAATTACGTTTAATTCTGTTTTGTAACAATCCTTAAAATTCTGTTACAAATTACGTTTCTATAAAAATGATCTTAAATACAAATACGTATTTGGTATTTGTATTTCAATTACTTCCTAAAAATGGAATTTCTATTTGGTATTTCAAATACCTGATGCTGAAGTATTTTGTAATTAGTATTTCAAATACTCAACGTACTATTTTGTAATTAGTATTTCAAATACTCAATTAGTACTTCGCACAAGTACATTTAGCGATTTTATGATAACAAGACATCAACAATGGATGGTGGTTCAATTTAATAAATATCCTAGCTCGTAGGACCAATGATGGTTGTACTGATATTACAATTACTTCGATTGCAATGATGTAAATTACAAATTAAATTAATTAAAATACATTTGCCTTAAATGCATAGGAAAGGTGGGGAGCCCAAAGACTTACCTACTCCATTGCAAATGTCCCTTCAATAATCCACTGCAAATGTCACTTCAATAGCCGCTAGTTTTTCTTCTCATTAAGCAAAAATGTTTGCGGTGCGAATAACAATTTCATATTGCGACTTTTCGACTTGTGGAACGAAAAACGTACTTCACTTGTTTTCGAAGTGCTCAATTTCGAAGTCTCTGGGCAAACAAAGGAAGGGAGATAAATGGAAGCATTAAAGGCTATTTGAATTACTCTGATTAATAGCAATCGATAGTACTTACTCAACTCGCGCAAGCAATCGAGTTAGAGTTAGTCAGCTTTCTAACCGATAAAAGTAAAGATCTTAACATTCTTGAAAGCTACCTAAATATAAAAAAAAGTGTTCATACAATTTAACCCAAGTTTTTGCTCATCTGACCTGTAGAAAGATTATCTTCTTTAGCAGGTTTTATCCTTTCCCCAACAAGAAACTATTTTTCTGATGATGCATTTAAAAATCTAGTGTTCATAAAAGGAAATTCTTATTTTACTGATAAATAGGCTGGGCTGGATTAGTTTATATTTACAGTAACTAACACCTGGGTCCTATACCACAAAACTTTACAAGTCTACAAGTGGAGCGGAGATGAGATGTGTCTTTTGAGCAATATGATTAGTAAATTTTTGCACGTATCTGCTTCGCTCTGCTCAACTTTGCTTTTATGGAAAAGCACTCTTAGATAAGGGTATTTACGACAATTTATTGCAATCAGAGTTTCTGAAAGTATTTTGTAATTAGTATTTTATATTTTAAATAAAAATGGTTAAAATACTGAATTTTTAATTTCAAATCCACGACTTGAAAGTATTTTGTATTTCTTATTTTAAATACATGACTTGAAAGTATTTTGTAATTTGTATTTTAATTACAGCAAAGCATGTATTTTGCCCAACCCTGTATGTAGTTGGGTACTATTCATTATAAATTATAATAAACTAACTAATTAACCATCACGCCGCACAGTGAGCCCACTGTGCGGCGTGATGGTTTATAGTGTCAATAAAATATTGTAAACTAGACAAAGCATACTCATATGTTAAGCATTTAAGCATTTTTGCATTAAAATGAATCATCAACATAAAAAAGTTTTTTTTTCAACATTGAGGATTTAAAAAAAACGCGCAAGTTGCGCCACAATACGAAGTATGTCAAAAAAATACAAATAAATAGTAGTATATCTGTGTGTAAGGATGTAATGGCCAACCTTATGATTCCAGAGATAGCCTCATTTTTAATGTCAGTGCCATACAATTTTTTCTTTAAAAAATTATAACTCCTTCATTTGTACACGCAATTGCTTCATACAAAATTTTATAGCATAGTAATGATCAGCAGAATCCATTTCTAGCCAAGAAAAGATCCATGAAAATTCAAGTTTCTATGTCTATGAAAGGCGATTTTCAGCCCACTGTGCGCCGTTTCCCCGCAGGGGTAGGCAGAGAGGACGGACAAACAACTCGGTCTTGGCACACACTCCTTGCCTCATTCACATTCATACATCTTCTCATACATACTCTTCTATTATTCTGACTCTTGACATGGCCCCACTCAAGTATCTGATTCACTTGATCGTGCCACGTCTTCCTTGGGCGTCCTCGGCTTCTTCTACCATTCACATTCGCGTCATAAATTCTCTTTACACTCCTTTCTTCATTCATTCGCTCTACATGCCCAAACCATCTAAGCGTCCCTTTCTTAATCTTACTTATTACGCTCACATCAGCTTTGCATTCTTTTCGGATCACTGCCATACATCTGGTGTGCTAGCACGGTCGATCGATATGAAGTTACCGACCGATTGTCGGTAACTTCTCATCGTTCCCTAGGACAACTGCAGATCGCAAACGAATAGGTGACAGTTCACAATGACTAAGAGTCCTTAATATATTCGATATCAACTGTCCTTTGTACGTTAGCGATCTGCAGTTGTCCTAGGGAACGATGATAAGTTACCGATAGTTATCCTACCGATCGTTATCAAGCGAGTATGCTAGGGCCTCTGGATAGGTACCAGTACTCCATTGTGAACTGCTAGCTTCGCTTCTGTGGACAACTTTTTGTTGGCTCCAACGGCGTTCAATCCTCCATTATTGGAGTTACCTGCATTTATCCTTCTTTCAATATCCCTATCAGCCTTCCCATCTCTCGTAAACATACTTCCCAAATATACAAACTCATCCACCTGCTCCAAGTATTCATCCATTACATTATAATAAATATAATTTAAATAGTGCAGAATGTAGACCAGTTTTTCCCAAAAACTACCTATTATATCCAATATGTAAGTAGGGATCGTGCATTGTTGCAAGAATTATGAATTATAAATCATAATATCATGTTTCATCATGATTTTTTTTCAGGGAAGCCTGCAAAACCTACAAAATTATATTGTCTGACATAGATATGCGGCGTGGCTTTGTTTTTTTTATACGAATCGAGGTTTTATTCTGAGGAATGCATTGTTTTGAAGGAATGTTGATTTTCAAAACAAGATAATGTTCATTAACTCCGCATAGGAGGCCCTGAGAAGAATATTTTCCATCAGGACTTTGGGGATGTTGTGTGGAGGGTCTTTTTATAGTAAGGGAAGAATGAACCTGTATCTAAAAAAAACAAACAATTTTGCGAGCTTTTTGGTCATAAGTCAATGGCCTTGATCCTGACATACAGCATGATCACATTGAATACAGAATACAGCCAAGCTTCTCGAATTCGAATTGTTTTCAGTTTCAGCTTTCAGCCATTTCGACCATGTTTCAGCGACGACAGCTGATTTTGAAACAACGCAAGTCAATGTTCTGTCAAAAAAACAGCCAAAACATTGACCTTCATACTTCATACAACTTGCAGACAACAATGCTGATAACATAACTTTATTCATACGTACAGCCATAATTTCATAAATTTTTCCTATATTTGAAGCTGATGTAATATTACTAACATAAATATTTATATTAATAATTTTCGCTGTATTAATTTGATGAGAAGAAATAATAATATTATTGTGAAATAGTACGGCTTTGTCATCCTTCCAGTACATTCGTTTCAGTTAGTTCGTTTTTTTGCCGCTAGTGGCGCTAGCTCCGACTGACGTCAATGCCTGATTTTGTCACAGAAACTACTAGTGCCAATTGAATGTTGACTCTTTCTAATCCCTGCATAGAAAGAGATAGCGCTAGTGTTACCTTCGTGATTTTTTGATTACTGCAGTTGTCGTTATTGATCGTTTTCTGTGAGGCTATATAAACGACGGCTCGGCCAGCTGACGCATAGTTTTCTACTGAAATTGAGAAAATATTGAACGAAGTCTTCAGAGCTGCGAAGCCGTTATTTGAAAGTGAATATTTTTATTGTGAACGAACTGAATTAAACAGGTTGGTTGCAATAGATTTTTTTATAATTTTGATTTTAGAACTTTGAAGGAAATTTATTGTTGGCTGTTTCGCTTATCAACTTCTGAAAAACATTTTTTTGTTGAACGCCATCTTGGGCGTTGTTTTCCTTTTTCGTAATTTCAAATTTGTTTCCCCAGCCGTTTAATTTATATTTGAATAATAATTATACAGTCGCCTATTTACTAAAAGCTTTCTTTGTGAACATCTTTTCTGGAAACCTAGTTAATTGGCAAATAATCAATATATTTGTTTGTGTGCGTACACGTAACGGTCGCCATTTTGTGTATCACAGTTTCTCCTTGTCACGCAACAAGATTTTGTTTTCATTTCTCGATCGATTGGTTGTCGAACAATTTGACTAACTAAAATTATTATTCACAGGCAACAATATGCAGATTTTCGTGAAAACCTTGACCGGCAAGACGATAACTCTGGAGGTGGAGCCTTCTGATACGATTGAAAACGTGAAGGCAAAAATTCAAGACAAAGAAGGTATCCCTCCAGATCAGCAGAGGCTGATTTTCGCTGGCAAGCAGTTGGAAGACGGCCGAACCCTTTCCGATTACAATATTCAAAAGGAATCCACCCTCCACTTAGTGCTCCGTCTCCGAGGAGGTATGCAGATCTTTGTAAAGACCCTTACCGGAAAGACTATTACTCTGGAGGTTGAGCCTTCTGACACAATTGAAAACGTAAAAGCCAAAATCCAAGACAAGGAAGGAATCCCTCCAGATCAGCAGAGGTTGATCTTCGCAGGAAAGCAGTTGGAGGATGGACGCACCCTTTCCGACTACAATATCCAAAAAGAATCTACCCTCCACTTGGTCCTCCGTCTGCGTGGTGGAATGCAGATCTTTGTCAAGACCCTTACTGGCAAAACCATCACCTTGGAAGTTGAACCCTCGGATACCATTGAAAACGTTAAGGCCAAGATCCAAGACAAGGAAGGTATTCCTCCAGATCAGCAGAGGTTGATCTTTGCTGGAAAGCAACTTGAAGATGGTCGTACCCTCTCTGACTACAACATCCAGAAGGAATCTACCCTCCACTTGGTCCTCCGTCTCCGTGGAGGTATGCAGATTTTTGTGAAGACTCTGACTGGCAAGACAATCACCCTAGAAGTTGAGCCCTCCGACACTATTGAGAATGTGAAAGCCAAGATCCAGGATAAGGAAGGTATCCCCCCAGATCAGCAGAGGTTGATCTTCGCCGGAAAGCAACTTGAAGACGGACGTACCCTCTCTGACTACAACATCCAGAAGGAGTCCACTCTTCACTTGGTCCTCCGTCTCCGTGGTGGTATGCAAATCTTTG
The DNA here is from genome assembly GCA_951813805.1 of Limnephilus auricula. Lineage (NCBI taxonomy): Eukaryota > Metazoa > Arthropoda > Insecta > Trichoptera > Limnephilidae > Limnephilus > Limnephilus auricula. The sequence continues at coordinate 5,186,444 of OX638397.1, forward strand.
TCAAGACTTTGACTGGCAAGACCATTACCCTGGAGGTTGAACCATCGGATAGTATTGAGAACGTCAAGGCTAAAATCCAGGACAAGGAAGGTATCCCCCCAGATCAGCAGAGGTTGATCTTTGCTGGTAAGCAGCTGGAAGATGGCCGCACTCTCTCTGACTACAACATCCAGAAAGAGTCTACCCTCCATCTTGTCCTCCGTCTGCGAGGTGGTATGCAGATCTTCGTCAAGACTCTGACTGGGAAGACCATCACCCTCGAGGTTGAGCCCTCAGATACCATTGAGAATGTTAAAGCCAAGATCCAGGACAAGGAAGGTATCCCCCCAGATCAGCAGAGGTTGATCTTCGCCGGAAAGCAACTTGAAGACGGACGTACCCTCTCTGACTACAACATCCAGAAGGAGTCCACTCTTCACTTGGTCCTCCGTCTGCGAGGTGGTATGCAAATCTTTGTCAAGACTTTGACTGGCAAGACCATTACCCTGGAGGTTGAACCGTCGGATAGTATTGAGAACGTCAAGGCCAAAATCCAGGACAAGGAAGGTATCCCCCCAGATCAGCAGAGGTTGATCTTTGCTGGTAAGCAGCTGGAAGATGGCCGCACTCTCTCTGACTACAACATCCAGAAGGAGTCTACCCTCCATCTTGTCCTCCGTCTGCGAGGTGGTATGCAGATCTTCGTCAAGACTCTGACTGGGAAGACCATCACCCTCGAGGTTGAGCCCTCAGATACCATTGAGAATGTTAAAGCCAAGATCCAGGACAAGGAAGGTATCCCCCCAGATCAGCAGAGGTTGATCTTTGCCGGAAAGCAGCTGGAAGACGGACGTACCCTCTCCGACTACAACATCCAGAAAGAGTCTACACTCCATCTCGTCCTTCGTCTGCGTGGTGGTATGCAGATTTTTGTCAAGACTCTGACTGGGAAGACCATCACCCTCGAGGTTGAACCCTCGGACACAATTGAGAATGTTAAGGCCAAGATCCAGGATAAGGAGGGTATCCCCCCAGATCAGCAGAGGTTGATCTTTGCAGGAAAGCAATTGGAAGATGGACGTACCCTCTCCGACTACAACATCCAAAAGGAGTCCACTCTTCACTTGGTGCTCCGTCTCCGTGGTGGTATGCAGATATTTGTCAAGACTTTGACCGGCAAGACCATTACCCTGGAGGTTGAACCCTCGGACAGTATTGAGAATGTTAAGGCCAAGATCCAGGACAAAGAAGGTATCCCCCCAGATCAGCAGAGGTTGATCTTCGCTGGTAAGCAACTGGAGGATGGACGCACGCTGTCTGACTACAACATCCAGAAGGAGTCGACCCTTCACTTAGTCCTGCGTCTGCGAGGTGGACAAAACTAAATTTACAATGATCTTTGAAAGAATCTGAATTTATAGTAAATGATAATTTATTGCTACATATTTCTTTAATGCAAATTTTATTCAAATAAACTTACATTCTTCAACATAAAATAAAATAATTGTTTCATTTCCAATTTTAATGTGTGGAGGTGAGGCATGGAGCTGGCAGAGGAAAGTAAGAAATGAGATCCCTGGGGCATGTGTGAAGAATGAGGAAATCCACAAGGATTAAGAAAGGGCACGTAGAACGAACGAAGAAGAGAATGTTAGGACAATATATGACAAATGTGAATGGTAGAAGTCGGGGTCGCCCAAGGAAGTTGTGGCATGATCAAGTGAATCAGATACTTATGTCAAGAGTCAGAATAATAGAAGAGTATGTATGAATGTGAATCGAGGGAAAGAGTATGTGCCAAGACCGTGTTTGCAGTCCATGCTCTGCGAACGGTGGTTAGTTAGTTGTCAAAAGCCGGATATCCAACGACAATATTACCACAAACATTAAACCAAATGTTTGTGCAAACATGAAGCTTTGGGACGGGGCCATAATCTTTTTGTTTCCCGTGGCTGATGAAAAACAAAACACCAATGTTTTTGTCCGATGTTTTGAAAATATCTAGGGCTGGAGGCCCAACTTGAGACAAAAAATTGTTATTAGACATTTAGCAAAATAAGAAAATCTTCTATGTTTTGTTTATTATGATCTCGCAATTATGGGTCCCACAGACACAGCTATAAAAGCGCTAGCTTTATTTGGCTTGGCCTATTTCAGTATATCACTCGCATACATTCCCATTGGGAACGCACAGCGAGTGATATGACGAAATATACCAAACCAAATAACTCTTAGCGCTTTTAGAGCTGTGTGTGTCACAAGTGTTATTGTTACATGGAGGTTATTTCAATTTATTATTTGGCAAGCTTTCTACAATTCAAATTGAAGTGAAATTGATATTCACATAAATAATGCAACACGAAATATTTGGACGGAACATTAATTAGTTTTAATTTCTGCCACCTCGGAACAGGCTCATCCTAGTGAGGTGGTACATAACAAAAAAAAATTATTTGTATATATTTTAATATCTTGATTAATAAATAATTTTAAAATATATGTACAATACATTGAATTGCATATTCGTATTTATTTATTTATTTATTTATTTGTTTATAAGATTTACACAGTACATTAAATATAAGTTGTATGGTATTTTAAATAAATTACATGGTTTTGTACCTATTACGTAAATCTGTAAAATATCAATAGGTAATTTCGCCTGGGTTTTAAAACTATATTATGATGAAACTAATGAAAAGAATCAAACATTGGTTGACTAATAAAACATAAATGAAAGAGTATGGGTGGAGAAAATTTTACATTTTAAAATCAAAAATTATTTGCTCACTAAAGTTTAATAAAATGATAAGAAATTTAATAATTTTGTTTTGTATGTTCGCAATGAATCGTGAAAAATGTCTAATTGTAATAATTTTTCATAATGGGTATAGGTTGTGATTGCGCGAGTGATTGGTGAGTTATTTGCTGCATTGGTGTTGTGGGCTTCTATATGAAGAAGAGAAGTGTGCCTGGTACGCCGCATTGGAGCATTTAAACCAATGACGGATAGTAATTCGGGACTATCAATATTATTATTAAGCAGGTTATACAGAAACAATAGATACAGATAGAATAGTATTGCTATCCATAAGACGAATTCGCATTGAATTTCACATGTCTGGACACGGTATTATCAGGCAGCCTCTGATTCAAGACAGACAGTAAGGAATTGATATAATTTGGATGCATTTTTAAGGGTCGGCGTAAGCTGGGATTCAGCATTTCTCGCACATGCAGAATTTGTTTTGTAATGTATGGACTTACATGAAACAGCGTACACTGAGAGGCAGACATGCTTCGCACAGAGCCATACATTTCCTGCAAAATCGGCACGCGCGACATATGCTGACTCCCAGGCCCTACGCGGGTTAGTGCGGCACGGGAGCTGTATTGCTTACTTCGATTGCCACCATTCACTGCACCCAGTTTGACTTTCCTACAAAAAATTTTGTAAATCTAATTTATCCTTCAAGAGTGCAACGAAGAAATATATTTAGAAACATTTAAAGTGGAAGCATCCCATAATTAATTAAATTATTTGACAGTTTTGTGAAACTTTACTGCAGTTACGGTTACCTATATCAATTCATTTATATAAAGTTTGTATTGACATTTATATTGACGACCGTCCGTGGTCGAGTGGTAACAACACTTGACTCCCAATCGGAAGGTTGCGGGTTCGAACCCGGCGTGCGCAAATAAATTTTATTTGATTAATTTGTGTTTTTTCACAATTAATTAATAAAAATAATATATACTACATTTGCGGCACGTTCCAGAGTGGAAGATACTGTCAGTATCGCCCTGGTGTAAGACCACCATTCAGAATTGAGACGTTGCTTAATAATGGCTTTAGCCGTGTTTAGTGACTAGATCTGAATAGCCAGGTACTTTCCTACCCTCCTCTTCCCCATCTCCTTCCCTTCCCCACTTTCCTTCAGCCTCACAACATATCCCAATTGGGGATGCCATAGTCTCACTGGCTCCAGACGGGAGCAGTTGGGACTCTTGTGAGGTATTCTCTATAAAAAAAAAAAAAAAAATTCCTGCTTCTTACTTACTACCCTACCCCTCAACTCTCTGCTCAGGGGGCCTAGTCTATATCTCTCACAGCGCCCGTAACGCGGGTTTAGCTACGTCACAAATCCGTATTAACCCTCCTCTGACCGTGCTAAAAACTTTCTCGCGCTCCGATGCTGTACACTCAGTAAATATTAGTGTAATGTATTTATTTAATCCAATACATAAATGTATTGTGGAGGAATACCTAAAATGTTAACTCTATGTTTAGTATATTTACAAAGATATTTCAGTAAATACAAACCGTGACAGCTTAGTTGACAGCACCGTCAAGAAAGGTTAAACGGCAAACGTGCTTGTTTGTGAAACCGAAAGATAGAGACTAGGCCCCCAGTACACCTCGGGTTCCCAGATATTTTAAGTAGGTGTAAAATACTTAAAAGTACTTTGTTCCCGGTATTTTTTGTATTTGTACCGGTTTCACAATATGGCCCACCAATGGTCAAAGAGCAATGCACACCAATGGTTGTAACCATGATGGGGGCCAAGAGACCTAGCTATAAAAGCGCAAGCGTTATTTGGCTCGGCCTACTTCAGCATATCGCTCGTCATAGATTCCCATTGGGAATGCACGGCAACCAATAAGCCAAAATACGCCAAAAACTTGGCACCATGAATCTTTGTACATTTCACTTTCTCTTTTTAGCAGTGGCCTGCATTACTCTCTAAGCAAATATATGCTGCAGTAACCAATCCTCAGCAAGCGAAGTGTGAACCTTCTTTCAACAAAGTTTAACAAGTTTTTTCAAACAATTTTCATAGTTCAATAAAGGTTGATCAACTAAAATTGAAACATCTGAATTCGCTAATTCAATTACTCTGTATTTATAGAACTAACGGCATTACAGCATCCTAACAGGTTCCACTCATTTGTTTAAGGTAGGCACATCGCTTTGGCCTCTGGATTGTACACCGCTCCTTTTTGTCCAATAAAAGCCACTAAAACAACAGCATGGCAGCATAAAGTTTCAGCATTAAAATCTAATTTTATGTATTTTATAACCCTCGGTATGAATAAACTAAGACAAGTAGTAACAAATCAGAAGTGTTTTAAATAAAAGTCGTGTTACAAAATGAAGATCTTTATTTGAAAATGAATATGAAAATAATACAATATGAAATAAAAGTTTAAAAATTGTCGCTCATTATGTTTGTTAATGAATAAAATAAAACTATGGAACGTTGGATTTACAGCAAATGTATAAACAATATGCAGTTCTTTTTATTATTATAAACCTCGCCTTACACATTTAACAATACATAATATTCAAACATCCTTATTCACATACAATCAAAAATCTAAAGAAATTTTCAGTCTGCATTAACTAATGCCGAAATTTGTCTTATGACGACATACACTCAATCTTGCTGTGATGAAATATAATATCATGGATTAGAAAAAAATATGGTTGCTTCTTACAGACTTTTAATACAAAAGATAGTATATGCAGCGCACTTTCCTAATCTACTGAAAAACATTTATCTTAAAATAATATTTTCCCAATTATAAACTTTCATTAAAAACATATTGATATTCAACAAGGCTGGGACGTCTGAAATATCAGTATGGAGTTTCCTGAGACAAGAGAAAATATTCTTTGATTTACTGATGTTAATTATATCAGGAAAAAATCTACGCAGCAACATGATCTCATTGCAAATGTGACTGTGACGCGATCGCCGCTCGTCTGTGTTTTCCATACTATTATTAGTGTTTGAAAACGCCGCTAGGCGCTACACTAGCAAAATTGTATGACAGGTAACGGTAGCGTCGTTTGTGAGTAGCTACATGGAAGAACGGCGTTATGGATAAATAAAAAATGGTTAGTTGATAGTATAGAAAACCAAAAAATATATGTCAAATCACTGGAAACTCTTGATAAATCAAGTAAAAACAATTATTCTTGAATTCTTAAATATCAAGGATACATTTTATTATTGGGAACATACTTCAATCGTGAAATCCTAAACAGCAATATTAAATCTAGGTCACTGCACCATTATAATACAAATAACAAATGTTGATGTAAATCAGATTCAAAATACCCCAGAATTAAAAAAAAATAAAAAATCTTAAGGACAAATTTTTACATAAATCAAATACGCCCAAATAGGAAAAGGCTGCCAGATTATTTACACCGAGTCAGTCACAAAAATGTGTTAGCAAATGGATAACGAAAAAATCAACAAGATATAAACTAAGAACAAATTTTTTTTTATCGGCAACTATTAGCAAACAAAATTTTTAAGGTTGTAACTTAAAACCGCACCTCAAAAACTGAGCATTAAAGGAACATTTCCACAGAAAATTTTATTGCGTAATAAAAAACAAGATATCCAATATTTTTATCATTCTTCAGAGAATAATAATATGAGAAACAACTTATGCTTAAATTTTTATTTTCAACACCTTCCTGTTCTGATGGGAACTCACACATTGTAGGCTTCACAATAAATGGCATCATACTGTTCTTATTCCCAAGACATTTAGTTCACTCCCTTCAATTCTACGTCGAAAACTAGTGTTGAGTTAGCTGGAATTAGTGGTGGTGAGCCCTTGTTGCCGTAGCTGGAGGAAAACAAACAATTATTAGACAAATCTTAAATTCAAACCAAGAGCAAACCTAAATATTAAATAATTCAATTAATCTACAATTTATTTATAAGAAGTGCCTGGCGTCAAACCCTTGCTACTCTTTATCGAATAGTAGAGATAGGGGTGGCTTGGACATTTGCTCAGAAAACATGTAAAGCGACTTCCGCACAAGATACTGTCGGCAATTCCACAAGAAAGACTTAGGGCCAGTTGTTTTGGAAAATTTCACATATGATTTTCCCTCAAACCGTCATTGACCGAAAAATTGGATTGCTTCAACCTCCGTCAGAAGAATTTTCAACGAAAATTTCATAGAAATGTGATGTGAATGTCATTAGCTGAGTTCGAACGGTTAGCGAAATAATGGGAGGCGCATGCGCAGACTTCAAAATTGTGATCCGGCGGAGAACACTGAGTGAAATTTTCAAATTTATCAAACGTTATTTTGGAGTTAAAACATCCCATATCGTATTTGAAATAAAGAAAGACGTGATTGCGTGTCAAATTTGAAATGAAAAAAGAATCTTTTCAATTTTTATAAGTGATATGCATAAAAAATCTTGTCTTAAACATTAGTTTATCAATAAAAAAAAATAAGAATCTTTTCATTTTTTTAAACATTTCTATGAAATTTTTGTTGAAATTTCTCAGAAGAATTCGTCAGAACGGAGGTTGAAAGAACCCAATTTTTCGGTGAATGACGATTTGAAGGAAATTCACATGTGAAATTTTCCAAACAACTGGTCCTTAGCTGGAGAAAGTGGTTGCCGGGGCTATGCAAAAAAAGACTGGGTCTGCTGAAGTAGCTTGTCAAAGCGATGGGTCCCTGATCTGAATAAGGAAAATTTAATTTATAACTTACGCCATTCCTGGTGGGCACACAATCCTTCTCTTTCCTCCAATCTTCATTCCTACTACTCCAACATCCCAAGCCTTGATAACTTCATTCTTTCCCAGGCGGAACTTGAAGCCGGGAGTCTTCTGGCAACTGTCGAACATTTTATTGTTGCTCTTCAAACGTCCTTCATACAAGACCTGAAAAATAAGAAAAACTGTTTTTAAGATTGTTGATATAATGGAATGTTTTTATCATTAAGTTGATACAGGTGATGCAACTCAGACCATAGGCCGGTTACGATCATTTGTCCGACAGTAGCCCTTGTTCTTTAATAAAATTTACACCAAGGTAAGACATTGGCAACATACATGAATGGGTGTTTCTTCATCCTCTTCACATTTCCTACCTCTATTAATGCTTTCCACCAATTACGTCCCTGAGTTGAGAATAATATGAGAAGTGTACAAACCTGGACCATTTTTCCAGCCTTGGCTGTGGCGCCAGTTCCTACTCTCAAGTCTTCGATGGCAACATTTCCTGTGAGCACCTTCTTTTCCTTCTGGGGAGTCACGGGAGACTTGGCTTCTTGTACCTTCTGCTCATTCTCTTTATTCTGAAATACATAGAAACAATCATCAATACTCCGCAACAAATATGGACTTTCTGAAGGGGTCTAATGAATTTTTCTATACAATTTGGAGGAAATATGTCGGAAGGATGAAATGTTTAATATCTCAAATTATAGAAAAAATATATAAACAAAGCCAACGGAACTATTCACATATTATTATAGACAAAATAGTAATAATGGGGAGTAATGCCCGAGGCAGACAAGGCTAGGTATTTCAAGCCAGGATAGCAACAAGCTAGTATGCCGGCATCCTGGCTTACTATCTTGGACTGGCACAAACTAGAGCGGTTTACACTATGCTAGGGAATGCTACGATTTTAAGCCAGTTACTACGGTAACCACAGGACCGCATCCGTCTGAAGGAAAAGCTGACGGCCGGCGTAGTCCAGGGGTAAGGCTCTGAACTCCCAATCTGACGGTCGCGGGTTTGAACCCGGCGTGCGCAACTAAATTTTATTTGTGTTATTTCAAAATTAAAAATATGCAATATATAATATATTTGCAGCACGCACAGAGTGGAAGATACCTTCAGTATCGCGCTGGTGTAAGACCACCATGCATAATTGAAAAGTTGCTTGAAATGGCTTTAGCCGTGTTTGGTGACTAGATCTGAATAGCCAGGTACTTCCCCACCTCCCTCTTCCCCATCTCCTTCCCCTCCCCACTACCAGCCTCACAACATACCTCAATTGGGGATGCCAGTCTCACTGGCACTATTCATATATAAAAATTAAAAAAATTAAATGTGGAAGGTCAAAATTAAGCCGATTGTCAATACTTCAGCACAAATTTTTTGTAATGCTGAATTTATAAAAATTAAGCCGATTGTCAACACTTCAGCACAAATTTTTTGTAATGCTGAATTTATTTATTTATTAAATGAATTTTGTACATTGTATAAATAGTGTGTTATTTCATCCGCCATGCTAGGGATGTCCCTGTGTTATGGCGGGTGAAGTTTACAGATACAGTGAAACCCTCTTAAGAAGTTTTCCAAGGGACCGGAAAAAAAAAACTTCTTAGGTGGGAAAATCTTATAAGTGGGAAAAATTGGGCCATTTGGTCTTCAAGGGACCGAAAAAACCAAACTTCTTAAGCAGGAAAACTTCTTAAGCGAGAACTTCTTAAGAGGGTTTCACTGTAATATAATTTAGCATTGACTCATCTTTATAGGATGAAACGAAAGCGCTATATATATATAGCCTCAAGTATAATATTTTTTCATGGTTTTAAAAAGTACCTACATTGTAATAAAATTGTCGAAATAATTCTTTTCATATAAAAACGCGCTAACGCTCTATCCAGGGCTTTTTAGGTTCATGTACATAATACAGAGTGGCCAAATAATTACCTTATTTTTCTTTTCAGTGTGTCCATTGATCTGGGGAGTTGTGGGCTGCTGCTGTTTGTTCTTTTCTTTCTTCTCCTTTTTAGAGGCGGGTTCGGGCTTAATTTTCTCTTCTTCTTCTGATTCATCATCATCCTCTTCGTCCTCTTCATCATCGCTAAAATAATTATAATAAATAAATGTATTATTATCAATTCATGCTAAATTCTTAATATTATTTATAGTTGCTCTTTTCGGTAATTATTAAATACATAATAAAATATGATTGGCTTGATTAAAGACGTTTCATGTCAACATATTAAATACATAATACAGCAAAACCTCATTAAGAAGTGCTTAACCTCTTGAATATCGGAACAGAAAATCGTCAAAATGTCCGCGACTGTGGACTGCTTGATGAATTTTGCACAAATCGACCCTTTGGAATAACAAGGTTCCATCTATTGCTTTAACGTCACCCGATAATGAACTCTAAGGTAGCTTACCATATATCCCATAACTGCGTGACATTTCCGCAACAGATGGAACCTTCTTATTCCAAAGGGTCGAAATATTGGAAATAAAAACTATTTTATTTATTTGCACATGTTTTTAGTTTATTAGATAATGAATCTTATTATTCATATATGTATATGTATATATTTACAGTTTATGTGTAGTAAGACTAATAATAAGTAAAGTATAAGTAAATCTAAAAACAAAAAACTCCCATTTTGGAGACAACTAGTTTCATAATTTCTACATAGATCTGATTACATACCCTACACGGAAAACAATAATCTAGGTGTTTTCAATGAAATAATGATTTTTATACTTGTTGAAAGATTGTTATATTTTCATTTTTGGGATGACGTTGTAAAAATTGTCATACACATGGCGCGGAAACCAGTCGACAGGTTAAGAAGTTTTGTTCTACAGTACCTTGAGGTTGAATTTGAAACATGGTTGGAAAAAATTATTTACGGCACAATATTCTGTCCCTTGCAAAACCTTAAACGGGAGTTTAATTATATACTACGCAACTACCTTTTTATGTTTGTAAGATATTTACCTATCATCGTCATCATCGTCATCATCTTCTGCCAGTTTCTCCATGGAGACATCGTTGGGCATGTAAGAATCATCGGCTTCATCAGTCTCATCTTCCTCCAGGAGTTTCTGGATGTCCACAGAGTCATCGTCGGAGCTGTCGTCACTGTTTGCCTCCTGCGCTTTCTTGGCCTCCTGCTCTTTCTTCTTCAACTCTTTCTGCAATAGAATACAATCATCAAAAGGTTGATATAGCGCTGTTTTTTTTAAACTAAAAAGGGTCTCTTCTTAAGGGTTTCGAAAAGAAGTCTGATGTTCCAAATTGCTAAAGTGTTAAGATCTAGGTTTAAAAGCATTATAAAAGAAAGGAGCGCAATGCAGATATAAAATTATAAAATAACATTAATTGCTTAATAACTCAGGTACGGGGCATACATCATTCCTATGTCTACCTACGTTAAATTGTCGTGAAAACAAGCTTATGTGCCCAAGCGGTTAACTAAACTAGTACTAAAAAAGGGAGTGATATGCCAACACTGTTGTATGGTAATGAGGCATGGAACTGGCAGAAAGATAAAATTAGACTGAATGTTAAAAATCAGATCTCTAAGGCGAATGTGTGTTGAAACTTTGTGTTAAAAATGTGGAGTTCCAGAAAGAAAGCAAGGCATAAGGATAATGGTTAAGATTAGGAAAGGGATGCTTGGATAGTTGTGTAGAGTATGAACGAATAAAGTAGTATAAGGAGAATATATGATGCATAAGTTAATGGTAAAAGTCGGAGTTGCTAGAGGGAGACATGGTATGGATAAGTGAACTAAATACTTGAGTCGGGCCAAGTCGAGAGTCAGAATAACAGATGGATATGTCAGAGACAATGTATAATTGTGAACGAAGCATGGAGTGTGTGCTAAGGCAAAGTTGTTATTTGCCTACCACTGCGGAAATACGGCATGTTAGTTATAAAACAATCCCTACCTTTTGTTTTTTACTAAGGTGGCCAACTTCGGGTGAAGCTTCCTCCGATTTCCTCTTGTTCTTCTTGGAGGTGACTTCTTCTACCAACTCCGGGACCTCCTCATCTGAGGATTCACCTTCATCCTCCTCCTCCTCTTCTCCATCCATATCGTCGTAGTCCAGGTCCAAGTAACCTGTCAGGTGGATGTGGCATTTTCCTGCAAATTAAATAAATTACATGAAATCATAACTGAAGTAGTAAGCCTGGCTCTTGAAGACACCTACGTATAATTGTAAAGTTAGACTCCTGAGCACAGCGACACTATACTATGTTGTACGGGAGCATAATCAAGCAGTGATACTGACACAGCATCAGTAAAGCGGCTTCACTGATGCACAGCGTTAGCGACAGATCTGCGTTTGCGCACTCTGCAGTGGTTGATTTATAGGTTTTATTTGTATTATTTAAAGAAAAAAATAATGATTTTAACAAGGATGATGATGAGTTTCTTATAACTATGGTGTCACAACATCCATTGTTGTTTGATTTAAGTGCAAAATAAAAAATTAAAACAGAATTTGAAGTGAAATTACAAATTATTCATAATAGCATAACTATTCATAATAATATATTAGTACGACTAGATAAAATTTATAGAAGCAAGACGAGAAGGTTGGCGATTATGAAATGATGGTATTCACCGGCAACAGTGTCACAGCCCTCAGAAGTGACTAGCGCTTCAATGACCCTACTGTCGCTGTACCTTAAGAGGCTAGACTTTGAACCACACGCGGAACACCCGCGTCTGTCATTCTGTCCCGCTCACAATAAGCTCACGCACACTTACAATACATGCGAATGCGAAATGTGCGAATGAGACAACGCTCAAATTTACCTACAGAAATCGCTCGAAAAGGGGTTTATGGAGAATACACTTTTCTACACCAAAACTTTCACGAAATTGAAATTTAAAAAAAAAAAAATTTTTTAGAAAGAAGAAGCTACATTGGTAGCTTTTTATAATTTTATAATTCTTTATGAGAGTTGAGTTAGCAGCACTTTTTCCTTAAATAATATTTTTTGATAAATCGTACATGTTTTGCAGTGAATGTTTATGTTAATACGAAACGCATCGAAAATTAGAAAACATACCGACATAGTTTTCACCCTTTAGAAGGCAGTATAAAAAAAATATTCATTTTGTGCAATTTTCGATGTAGAAAAGTGTTTTTTCCCGGGCGTCCTTTTTGTATGGGTCGAAAAGAGAAGTCTATCATCTTAAGAGAGATATACAAAAGCTGGTAAATCATTCCACAACCGAACCGTTGACCAAAAGAGTGAGAAAGAACACATTCTCATGTGCAAATGTCAACAAATTTGAACGTATTGGATGAGTCTTCCGGATGTGCATGTGGCGTGCAATAGATGAACACAAGTCACAAATGATTTCATACACTTCTATTTATTTGGAAGTGTGTTGTGCATAGTGTGTGTGGACTGTCGGAAAGAAGTTATTTCAGAAGGAATCAACTATGGTAGTTCTCCAGAACACATTAAAATACTGTTAAAACAAAGAGCATTCCCACCAGACTTCTATGTTGTAAAGATTTCAATTGGTCCGTTAAGATATTACCTAACCATCTGGCAACGGTTGTAATGACAATAAAGATGCGTTCTTACCATTGGTAATGAAGGAGATGACCTCTCCCTCGCGGAAGAACAGGTCAAGAGGGGTCTGGATGGTCTTGCCCTTCTGCAGGGTGCAGATGAGGAAGTTCTGTCCGTCCACTACCACCATAACCTGGCACTTGTCATTGTCTCCGGTGGCCGTATCCATGGCCGCGTGCGAGATGTGGAAGGACTTCTTCACGCTCTGCGAGTACCGCTTCTGCGGCTCCATTATTAGTCCTGAAAACAACAAATATTCATCAGTACTTTAGTTCGATGGAATCTAATTTACCTAGAGAATGTAAACCCAAAGCAGAAGGCGCATAGCGTATGCGTCGACTACTGGTTTGACGTCAGTCGCAGAACTTCTAGCTACTGACGGTGCTGGTAGCACACTACACTAATTGCACACACATCTACTACTCGTTTGGACATAAATGGTGTCCATGCACGATTTGATTGTTAAATTTTACCGGAATACTACTAATACGAATACTAATTTTAGCGGAAAAGGCGTGGATTGAGGTTGGGAGAAAGTCAATTTGTATGGGTGAACCCAAAATCTTCTTTTAAATCGATTACAAAACGATAGTGAAGAACAATATTGTCTTCGTTGCTCGAATTAGTTGACACTATTAACTCCATTGCTGTAAGTGAAAAAATGATCTAGTTCAGTATAATTCGGGTAGCGCCGGTACGGAAACCAACTTAAAAGAGTAGCATATAAGTATGCAACCTGTGTCACATAGTAAGTATATCTGTGTACGAAGGGCCGTTGTCATAGTGTGAGATTGTTAAGTATAAAAACATCAGGTACTCATTTAAAATACATAGTTTAACCGCTTGGGCACATAAGCTTGTTTTCACGACAGTTTAACACGGTAGACATAGGAATGACGTACAACAAAATCTAATCTAGACAAAATTTATTAAAAGAAACATGTTCTTTTCAGGTTAACGTAGTGAGAATGAGTGAAAAGTGGGAAAATCATCAATAAACATCCTAAATTGACACTTGTCACTACAAAAACATGTGTTTTGTCGTATAGCTATCTTACTTTTATTATATCATTGGATTTTAATGGTTTTAATAAACTAATACAAGTATTCTTTGATATAATTTCGTGAACCACTGACAAAGGAAAACGCATGTGGAAGATTTCAGATTATAAATAAATTTTCAGAACCCTGAGAAGTTCGTTAACCGAGGAGATCGTGCAATGATAGTAATATAATACAGGAGAATATAATTTTAGAAACAATCACATTATTTATTCTACAATTATATTCGGGACAGCATTTTTTACTTATTTTCAAGATTAATATTTCACAATCAATCGAAAGTTGAAACTACTTATGAGTATTGTTGAACTAAAAGGTTATAGAAAATCAATTGATTTTGTTTTTCTCTACTTGTAAAACAAAACAAGTATATTTTTAAAAATATTAAACCGGCAAACGACCTACATCGACATTTTCGGCAGAATGGTTGAACAAAACATTATCAACAAATTTGACACTTCCGTATTCCAACACGTGTTAAAATAAGCACAGTCGTGCCATTTTCCGTCGACAGTGCATTAATTTAAATATGTTCTGAGATAATAAACCAACAATTTACAATATTATGCGCAAAAAGCATGGCCAAAATGTTGAGGTTGGATCTTATTATACCGGTTGATGTAGTTATCTACATCTGTCTCGGCAAATAAGCTGTCGAAAAATAAATAGCATAATTAGATAGTTTGAATTACTTACCCCAAAACATTGTGAATTATTTGTTGTACAGAATATATCTCAAATTGTTAACAAATATATTATGAAGTTTCGGTAGAGGTACAGTACGCGCCAACTCCAAAACGTGTTAAAGAATTAAGTGTTACCAGTTCTTGATTATTATTTTGGTTACTTTCAAAGTTGTGTGATAAGTAAAAACTAATATAACATGTAGGTAGTTTAAATAAAAGTAGAGGATAAAAAATATTTATTAGTGTGGGCTCATATTTTTAAAATAAATTTAAAACAAATTACGCCCGCATAGCTGTACCAACTATTGCACTTATGTTTAAATTGTCGCCAGATGTATGGAGATTTAAAAAACGGAAGTTACCAAAAACAAATTAAAATAAATCTTGGTTTTGTATCAACTGCCATGTACAAAATTATTCTCTTTGGTTATTTCAACGGAATTCGAGATCCAGATAATGAAAAATATTTTTATTCATTTTACAGTAAGCTCGAGCTTGAAAAGGCCTTCTGTTTGTTTTTATATCGGGTTGAAAAGACTATTCCAAAAATATTTTCAGAAACAAATAAAATAATATTCCAAAAACCAAAATGAAGCCATGTCAATTACCTTTTTTCAGGCTCTTTTCTAAATACTCACCTGCCCATTCATAGACAGGAACATTAAAATATTATTTTTTCGTCGGACCTTCCCTGCTAATAAATTATTATTTAGTCTTCTAACTTACATAATATTTTCGATAAACTTATCTTACTTCGCCTCGCGGTTAATATGGAATAGTTCTTATTTAAATCGTTAGTATTTTTGTCAGGGGACACTAAAAAATATGCGTTTTATATTTTAATTTTGTTAAGATTAATTCACAGGCGAAATGTTTTATGATTGGTCGCCATGATTGGTCAAATGAAGCGGACTTATACAACGTCACCATATTTTTAATTTCGTTCACATTACACAAAAAAATGTTTTCCATCGGCAAAGGAAAGCAAAATCTTGAAAAATGCCTTAACTGGTACCTAGTATAATATTTGAACTAGGAGTGGGACCAGGGGCGTCGCCAAGGGGGGGCAGGTATGGGCAGCTGCCCCCCCTAGAGATTCTAGAAAAGTTGCCAAATGCAACGCAACTAAAGTCCTAAGTCTTTGACTTGTCTCGCTTGATCATTCATTCCCGTACGTCGAAACTCGAATGAATTTACCAATTCTATTCCTAATATCTATGTGCAACTACGCTCTGCTCTGTGCTATTGAATCCCGACACGGAAAAAGCGTTGAAAATTTTGATCGCTCTTCCGTACACAACGTGTACGGTAGAGCGATCGTTTAGCAGTCTCAGAGGCCCAAGTCATTAAATTTAATTGATATAATTCCTTAAAATATTAAGTAATATGCAAACATAATATATGAACTGTTTACTGTGGTTTAAAGCCAAAAAGTAGCACACTCGCTCGATAACGATCGATAGGATAACTGTCGGTAACTTCTCATCGTTCCCTAGCATGACTACAGATCGCCAACGAATAAGTGACTGTTCACAATGACTAAGTATCCTTATTCGACATCAACTGTTGTTTGTACGTTAGCGATGTGCAGTTGTCTCAGGGAACGATGAGAAGTTACCAATAGTTATCCTGTCGGTCGTTATCGAGCAAGTGTGCTAGGGCCTCAGGAGACTTAAAACTTGGCTAAGAAGCACTATCGGATAAAATCGTCTCAATGTAAGGCTCGTATTACAAGTGAAAAGCTTCATGTGCTCTCGACTTTACCTACAATTCATTCTTTTCTCATTCTCCATATCAACTTGCCCCCCCCCCCCCCTGGGCTATCGGCTGGCGACGCCCTTGGGTGGGACGAAGGTGGGTATTTAGGATCTGTAGACTCCAAGGCTGAACCTATGGAGTGTAGTGTTGAGTTTGAGTAGAACACGATTTCAGAATGAGTTTGTATGAGGTACTCAAATACTGAAGTGAGGTGAGGTTGCGTTAAAGTATAGAGTATAGATACCTTTTGAGATGGCGGGACATTTTACGTTTTGTGGTGATGCAAGATGTTGTATGAGGTACTATAACACTATACTGATGAAGCTACTTATAATTTATAATATCTTCACAACCATAATTTGTGGTTCGGGCCGACAGGCTGCAGCTTTGCTACCCTGCTTATGAATACGACCCTGGTGGGATGTTTCTTGATTAACTTCCTTTACCGATCAGTAAAAAAATTATGATTTTTCGTTTTTTTTAATTTAACAAAAAAAACTGTTTTGTATTTATATTTCTTTCTCATAACATTTACAATAGAGGTACATACTATCTCTCCAACATTGCAAACACATAAATTGTAAGGTATATACTCAACAAAATTTTAAAGGGAACAAAATGTTGAGAGCATTTTGATAGTTCACTAATTACTTTCCAATCTTTCACTAACAATTTTAAAAAAAAATTATATGAACTATTATTATTTTGTAAGCTTTTTGGCAGAGTTTTAAGAACTTTGAGTGTTAGTTTAGAGGTCAAGAGGTTTAGAACTCAGGGAAATACAAATAAAATGAACACAATTATAACATATCAATTTTTTATGGGTTACACATAATATTTGTTGTTTGTAACATGTAAAGTCTGTCAATCGTGAAGACGAACCCAAATGATTTCTTTCATGTAAAAAGTTTGGGAACCTTAAAATATCTTTGGAAAATTTAATAAAAGTTTTAAAATTTATAAATGTCTGAAACTCTTTAATTAAACCATGGCCATTGATGTCGATGTCTTCCAATATTTCATTTAATGTCGCGAGGAGGTGCCTTGTCAAGGGGGTGGGTCTCCGACCCAAATAGGGCAAAGGGAAAAAGATGAGATGAGATGGAAACAAAATAAAACGATAGGTTGGAATGACTCAACCCTCTTGATTATTATCAAACAGTACATGATACATAAAGTGATTGTATTTCATCTGACAAATTTACAGTTTGGAACGTGACTTCTCACTGACTACAGTCTTGAATATGTCCAAGACTTCACCAGCACAGCCCCAACACAATGTGACCCCACTGCCTCCATGTCCGTAGTTGTGGATGACAACGACATTCTTTTTGTCTTTGGTCTTGATGTCTGAACGCTCAAGGCGAACACTTTCTTGGCGAGATGGCCTCAAACCAACCCATTCAAATAATGTCTCTGCATTCTAAAAATAAAACAAAAAATATTTATGAATCCTTCGATAGAGTAAACACCACATAAATTGTTTTAAAAGGAAGTCAGTTCGTAACAGCGAGTATCGAACTCGATTTAACTGACTTCTAGCCAACGTCTTACCCACCAGGCTCAACTACTCAAGAAAAAATAAGAAAAATGAAAACAAAAAAACGAAAAATAACACTTCTCACTGAACACTTCAAAGTTATTTTTCCTAGATAAAATATTCTATATTTATAAGAACAACTCTCTTTTTTATAACGTTTGAAGGTTATTCCCCTCAAAGTAATATATCAGGTGTGGCAAACCTAGGGCAAGCGTGCCCGAGGTGGCACGTTTGATGATTTGGATGGCACACGAATGATTTTCAAGTTCAAAAATATTTTTTTAATTTTTAAGATTTGAATAGACATCAAAATTTATTTTATATCCAGATACAGATTACCTCAATTTGTAGATTTTCGAGTGGCTATACCTAGAAGAAATTGAAAAGCAATTTATCGAATTCCAATCGAGTTCGATAAGGAAACAAAAATTAGTTGATTTGAGAAATGAATATTAGGTAATTGAAAGCAATCGATTAACGAACATAAATAATAAAAATGCAGAAGAAGAAATGATGAGAACTTGGAACGCCATTAATTCCAGAAATCTTTAGCGATTTAAAAAAAACTAGCAAGAGCAATATTATCAATTTTCTCTTCTACATATGCTATGAATTTTATAAAATGTAATTCAAGAACGAAAATGACCGATGAATCCAGTGGGTCGTGTGTATTACTAAAAGTGACGAAATATGAACCAGATATAAGAATTTGTCATCGAATGTACAACAGCAAAATTCACATTGATAAATAACTAATGTGTATATTTATTGAGTACGACTTTATTTTTATGAAACTCTATTGTAATTTTTAAGCATGTAAATAAAATTCAGAAAAAAAAACCTTTTTTTTATTTCATCTATTATGTTATTTTTTTACTGCTTCACGCCTCACAATCGAAGAATAATATTTGAGGATTTTTGGCACGCGGACCCAAAAAGGTTCGCCACACCTGTAATATATCATTGAAAAAGAAGATAACACTAATAATCTAAATGAAAATAAGAAAACTGAACAAGACACAGAAAAATAAAAGATAACGGTCGCAACTGGGACTTGAACCCAGAACCTCCCGTCTTACCGGGACGGGCGCCTCTACCAATTCAGCTATTGCCAACAATTATTTAAACAAACAAATATTTCAAATTTGAGAATTAACTAATTATCAAATGAAAAGGGTAGCTGCCGATAATATGGAAAAAATTTGTCAAAGATAATATTGTTAATTCTGAAATTTGAAATATGAGATTGACACTGGGTTTGAGTCCCAGTTGCGACCGTTATCTTTTATTTTCTGTTTCTTGTTCATTTTTCATATTTTCATTTGCATTTTAGTGTTATCTTTTTCTTCAATGAAATAATAAAATAATTCAAACACAAAATCAAGGTGCACAGTTTGTACTTGAGCTGTTCAAGTGTAAAAATGGTAACGACGATGACCCGTTCAATGCAATCTAAATAATGTATTATCTTGAATTGTGGAGTCGCAAACCCACTCTACAATTTGCTGCTGGTTTTGATGCATTCCCAAAAAAGTATTTTAATACAGTAACTCTCTCTTTAATCCGCCACCCCCAAGAACTGGCCAAGTATCCAATTAATAAAAAAGGCACATTGTAGTGCACATATACAAAATATGCAAAAAATTAAACAGATATTTAGTAAAAACAAACAATCATCGCAATATAAAAACAAAATATATATATATATATATATATATATATATATTTTTTTTTTTTTTTTGTAAAATTTTGTAGAAAAATGTGGCAGAAACAGTTGCAAATAATATTAACCCTGGTGACTAGTAAAGTGATCAATTATACCAAAGTGTTTATTTATTTATTTATACTCGGTTTTTAAAGATGTTCGCACTTACGTGAGAACAATCCAGTTACAAAAACTCAGTTATTGTACAAATAGGGACATACAATTACAAAAAATCTACATTAAATACAGATTCATACAATTAGAAAAACAGTAACATCACAAATAAAAAATACAAAATTATATACAAGTTCACTCGAGTAACATAGTAGTATATTACAATGAGAGGCAAGAGACATAAGAAACACGAGAAGTATGCATAGAGAGACAATTGACACAACGTAATTAGTTAAACATATTTTTTAACAGCGCCAGAACTTTTTTTCTGAATCTGTACAAATTATTGACGAAAATATCTACTTCAACACACTCTATCTTGTTTATAGTCGACACATTTGGGTCAGAGGGCTGAAGTAGGCGATAGTCTTTTGTAAGAGTGAGAGTAATATATTTGTGTAAGAGTAAGATAACCCAGACCCCGTCGCTTCGGTGTACAAAGCTTGGCTCTAGGTACACGGCGGACTACTGAATTTGACATACGAATACTGACTAATTATAGAGTTTGATTTTGTGCTTTCAACTAGTCAAAATAATAAGACAGTTGTAATAATTACTAATAAGGCAGATTATAGTAGATGATGGAAAATCGAGCGGCGGATAACTGAGAGAGAGTATTGTGCATTATAGGTATGTATTGATTAGATTATTTAGCATTACATATAAATTCTATTTATATTCAGGGTGTTTATAAGTTGTTCATGACTATCGCCAGATTTCAAAAAGATCACAAATAGAGTTTTGCAACTTTAAAATTCAAATCTCGTCTTGCGGGATGTATTGACACAATTTATGTTTTTGGATTATGTTTGTATTATAATCACAATAAGTAGGTACATGTTTTTTACCTCTAGTCCAGGGACAATCGCACGGCATCCATCATTTATAAACTTCCTGTCGATCTCGGAAACATTTGTATTATAATCGTTAGCTTGTCCAGTTCCACCAAGAACCACACTGAAATTGCTGGAAACAAAATCAATTCATAAAAAGGTTGGAAGAAATCACAGATTATACATTTATGTAGATAGAAAATAGGCTTTGTAAAGGGCAAAATTAGGCTAAAAATATACAGGAAGGACCAAATTAATAATGAGGAAGCATTCCGTCGAATGCAGCATGAAAGACAACTTACTTTCACATTTAAGAAAATAAAATTTGCATATCTCAGCGACAGTCTCAGAAAAAAAAAATACGAGTGTGCTTTAGACCACACAACTAAAGTAAAACATCTAGAGAGAAAGAAAATGAGCACTGCTCTCTCTTGCTTCTACAGTGTGATACAGCCCGCCTAGCCCGTAACGCATCCGCCAGCTTACCCCCCAAGTCAAGCGTGCGTAAAGAAGTTTACTTCAAAAATTTCCCTCAAGGGAAAACTAGAAATGAAAAATGGCAATTTATTGTCATGCCTGAGGAACATTCAGAAAGATTCTGGAAAGGATGGATACCTTTTCCCTTTTGATGCAGCAAAAGAAAATGGGTGTTGCCAAATTCTGCTATAGTAAGCACCAAACTTGACATTGACACTAATGTTGACACAAAAAGAGGCATGCGTCCACACCTTTCTCTGTTGCACATATTTTTTTAATAATTATGTGAAGTCAGTAAAGTAACTATACCCGCGCAAGAATGGATCGTATCAAGTTCAGGTTGGCATTTAAGTTTGGCGCGCACTAGATGACATTACAAGAAAAAGAAAAGATTTCTAAATACCAATGCAATACTTATATTTTAACTTACTTTGGAATGATGTAGTTTCCCTCATAGAAATAACAATTGTACATCCACGGGGTTCTGACCTGAAAACATTAAAAGAAGTAAAAATAATTTACAATGTTGTAAAATATGTTATTTTACAAAACAACAGATTAGAATTGAAGGCAATAAAATTCAACTGTGTCGAATAGCAATGTCAATGACAAGGCTGTATTTCTTTTAACTCAGACATAACAAATTCGAATGCATCGTTAAAAATTTATATACAATGCCAAAAAATCTGTTTTTACTTAACCTCCTAATTGGAGAGCTCAAGCCTTATGAAATTTGCACAGCTTTCTGTGTCTGAAAATCATACATACCTAGGTATGTAGTTTTCATCTAACATCATTTCTATCAAGTGCTATGGAGCTATAAAATATCCATTTCACTGTTTAAAAAAATACCAGATGCTATCTGTATTGTTTGTTGGAAGTGTCTATTCATCGGAGCGCCCCGATATATTAACGGAGGATTATTATAAATTATTTCACAATATGATTCCTCTGTTAATTCGGAGCGCACAGATGAATAGACAGTCTCAACACTACTTTTAGAAAAAAAGCTCTTTCTACTAATGAAAAATATGGAACAAACAGGTAGTTACTACAACATAAACATTTATTTTTCTTTTAAATTTAAAAATTAATTTTGGGAGTACATAAACTAAATGATTAACTTGTAAACGATTTAGTTTGCTCCCAAAATAAAAACGCATGATTCTAATGGAAAAAAACCAAACAACATTGTTATTTTTATTTACTGGACGTATAGTGCAAGTAATAGGTCTCTGAAATTACATATGTATATTTTATTTTTGGGTTTATTGTTTTTCACACTGAATAATTTCTTTCATAAGGAGAGATAGTTTTGGTTGAGTTGGGTTGGATTTGTTTTGCGTTGATTTGGGTTGATTTTAATCCGGTTAGGTTGCATCATGTCGGGTCGGTTTGGGTTGAAACACTACATTATTAAGTCCTATAGTACACAACACTTAATTTTGCTTTCTCTTTACCCTAGGTACCATATGTAACAACTCATGGTATAAAACTGAGGAAAAAAAAAATCAAGTATCAATTTGCAAATATAACATTATTAATTTATAATTGGGAATAATAAAAAAATGCTGATCTGGTGCCAGGGTGATATGTGTGCGACAACCTTTAATTTTTAATAATATTATCACAAATATGTGAATAAATTTAAATTGCTCTTTACCAATTCTGTAGATTTTTTTTTTTAAATTTTTCTTTATTCATTTTGTTTGTTACAGGTTTGTTTTACATGGTTTTTCGACTACCAAGCTAAGCAAATGCCCGTATTATGGTAGTCGATGTATTACTTACTCGTGCTACTTGACCCCTGGTGGGATAGACATTCTCATCTGGCACAATCTTCCTGGATGCCAGCCCCGTGCAGTTTATGATCACATCATACCCACTCTCGGAGAATTCTGCCAGTGATTCTACCTCCTGCTTAATAACCTTTCCACCGGCCTTGTAGAAACGGTCCATCAAATAGGGCAAAAGCATTGTGGGTTCGCAAGTGAAGGTGATATAATGGAAAGCTGATCTAGAACAAGTTTAGTAAAGATCAGGGATGATCAGACTCTTAGTGCCTGATTAAGCACCATTATATATAATTTATTTTTTATTATGGTTAATTTATAATTATGTATAAGTTTAAATAAGTACCTAAAAGTCCACTACTCTGGTAGGTACTTACCCGAATGCACGGCAAATGGCAAGTTAGTATATTTTGGATGAAAAATAATTAAAAATAAGAATTGTTCTTTGCCTGTTTATCAGTGTGCAATTATTTTTCTTGTTATGGAAAAAATGGTTTTCTGAGAGTTTGGATTTTGCCACCTGATGGATGAACAATTTGGCCTGCTCATACTTAATGGATAGACGATACGATACGATTGTACCACCCAGGAGCAATCCTGTCCCGGTGAGACCGGTACACCAGGGGGCACTCATTTTTTTAGGACTTGGAAGACGTGCTCTGAGGATAGGAAGGAGGTTGGAGTTTAATCGACCGGTATACATGGCAACCTAATAAGCCAATATTGGAATTTAGGATGGGCAGGAAGAAAGGAATGAATTGAGTGTTATAATTTTTTTCTCATATCTTCCTTCTTCTTGCCTCTTCCCAGCTCTTCTTGTCTATATCTGGGTGATCTTGACTCTTCTTGCCTCTTATTCACTATTCGAGTCTCACGTCTCAGGTCACAGGTCTCTTCTTCACTCTCTGGCTTCTTCTTGGTTCTTTTCTTCCATTCTTGGCTCTTCTTGGCTATTATTTTCTCTAATCTCTTCTTATTTATTCTTGGGTCTTCTTGTCTCTTCTTGGCTCTGCTTGACTCTTCTTATCTCTTCTTGCCTATCTTGATACGATCTTCTCTTCTCGGCTCTTCTTGACTCTGCTTGACTTTTTTTGTCTATTCTAGGATCTTATCGTTTCTTATCGGCTCTTCTTGGCTCTGCTCCCTTCTTGCTTCTTCTTGTTTGTTTTTATC
This sequence comes from Limnephilus auricula, assembly GCA_951813805.1. Lineage (NCBI taxonomy): Eukaryota > Metazoa > Arthropoda > Insecta > Trichoptera > Limnephilidae > Limnephilus > Limnephilus auricula. The sequence continues at coordinate 5,210,775 of OX638397.1, forward strand.
TCTTCTGCGATCTTCTCGGCTCTTATCGTCTCTTCTTGTATAGAGTTTTGTAAAAAATAGTACAGTCTCTTTCCTTGGTTCTTCCCTGATTACCGTAATTTATTGTCGCTAATTGGCTCTTCTTCTCTCTTATCGGCTCTTCTTTTCTTTGCTTGTCTCTTCTTGATTCTTCTCATCTTTTCTTGTCTGTTGTCGTCTTTTCTTATTTATTCTTCTCTCGTCTTGTCTGTTCTTGTCTGTTTTTGTCTCTGCTCGTCACTTCTTGTATCTTCTTGTTTCTTCCTGTCCCTTTTTGTCTCTCTCTTCTTGTCTTCTATTATCTCTGCTTATCTCTTCCTGGATCTTCTCGTGTCTTCTTGACTCTTCTTGCTTCTTTTTGGATCTTCTCGTCTCTTTCGGCTCTGATCGTTGCATCTTGTCTCTTCTTGCCTTATCTCTTCGCTCTCCTTCTTGGTTCTTCTAAGTGTTTCTAGCAACTTCTTGTGGAGTTTAATCTACCGGCATACACAATAACCTAATAAGCCAATACTCGAACTTGAATGGGCCGGAATTGATTGGGAATTGTTTTCTGAGTTCGGTAATTTTCTTGCCCCTTCTTGCTTCGTTTTGACTCTTCTTGGCTCTTTTGGTGTATTTCAGTCTATCCTAGTATATGCTTACAATTTCTTGCTTCCACTAGCCCCTTCGTGATTTTTCTGGCTTCAACTTGCTTCTTCTAGCTTCTTTTTTGGCTCTCCTAGTCTTTGTTTGCATCTTTTTAGTTCTTCTGGTCTCTGCCGGCATCTTCTTGCATCATTTTGACTTTTCTTGCCTGGTATTTTTCTAGTCTCTTCTTACATATTCTTGCTTATTGTAGTATAATCGTCTTGGCTCTTCTTGGCTTTTCTTGCCTCTTCTTGTTTTTTCTTACTTACTTACTTAATGAGATAAAACCGACTCATAAGCATAAACAATAATAAATATAAAAAATTTTTAAAAAACATAAATTGACAAGATTTCGCAAAACTTTTCCCCTTTATAATCCTGTGCACCAGTGGCGGTCCGTGAGCCCTCAGCAAGCCAGAGAGCCAAGACCAAAAAAACACAACACCCAACACAATAAGGTTGTCTCCTACAGCGAATTTTTTTTTTTTTTTTTTTTTTTTTAAATTTATTATATTAATAACACGTTGAAGATATAAATTTTAGAATTCATGGAAAATATTAAATAGTACCAAAAATGTAAACAAGTTTGAAATATTTAATGTGTTTGCATCAACATCGCTGCGATACTTGTACTGCCGTCATAAGTAAAAATACAGTATCGTCCCTGAGAGACAACTCTTGGTGTGCCAACGCAAAATTGTCGGCCATCTGATTTTATTTTCATCATAACTCTTTTAACAGATTTTTATATATATAATAATAATAAAAATTAGATATAATCTACCAGATGTAGTTTCCCCAGAATAGCTAGTTATATTCAGAGGAAAGATTTTTTAAGTGCATCGTTAAGGATGAGCTGTGACAGAAAGGTGCTGTATTTTTACTTATGACAACAGTATAATAATAAGATTCCTTACTTGTAATCCTTTACAAATGTTTTGTTCCATAGTTCAAGTTCCTTACTTGACATAACTTTAAATCCATAAACAATATCCTTCCATATTGGAAGTTCTTTATTTTGTGTTGTACCCATTTCCAAAACGGGCATGAGGGTCGCCCCACCAAGCCCTTGGCGCCATAATTCATGAAAAAATGTGTGCGATTCACCACTCCACTTTCTAAAATACCAAATTGAAACAGAAATTAAAATTTGAATAAATATTTGGCAATAGTGATGAGCTAGCTGGGATGACTCATAGTTAGAGAAAGGCCTTAGGTTAGATTTCATATTAAAAAAAAAGCTTTTTAACTATCAGTAACTGTGAGCTCTGGCGTCATGAAATTTGCACAACTTTTCTGTATGACGTTTCAAGTCAGCTCAACATCATTTCCATCATGAGTTCAAAATTAAGACAAGGCGCCATATTGTTGAATAAGAAAAACCGTCAGTTGAAACTCTGGTATGTAATAATTATAATAATATTTAATTTTATAAACAACAGCTTGTTTCGTTTTAGGATAAACATAATATAGGAAAATAAACATATTGCATGGGAAGCCAAGATTGTTTCCAAATATAAAAAAATTGTTTTGCATAAATGCATAAAAAAATATTTAGAGAAAGAAAGCTTATATATTTACAAAGTATAATGTATATCAACGTTCCCGATGAACAATGTCGGATCTGCTAAAAATGGGAAATCGCGCTGATGGTTCATTTTAATTTATTTTTGTAGATTTAAAAGTCTGAATTTTGGATGAAATGAAATGAAATATATATATTTTTCTTATATGCTGTAATTCTTGATCTCAAAAACGCAGAAACGATACTTTAAACAGCTCTACCGCAAAACTACAAAATCGCACATCCGACATTGTTCTTCGGGACCGTCGATATGAGGTTTTTTGAGTTATTACATTATTTTTTCGGGTGGAGTACTTCCGAGGATGTAAGGTCCCCATATCCCAGCCGATCCATCACCAGTTGTGTTTGGAGTCACGTCCTTAGTGACAACTGAAACCTAAGATTCAATATTTGCCTTATTATCAACGTATTATTATTTACTGGCCGGCCTTATACCATCAAGTATACTTGAGCAGAGACTTGCACAAGTATACTTGAGCGTGTGTAGGACGAGTATTGCATAGTTACATCAAGTTTCCTGACCAAACGTCGTAAAAAGTTTTAATTTTCAAACAGCATTTGCACAAGTATACTTGAACATCTGTGGGAGAAAACTGTCAATCTTCGAAGGCATCAAGGGGTTTTTAATTAATTGGCAACTAATTAGTAGACAGAAGTTCTAAATAAGATTCTGCATTCATAAGCATATAATTGTGTCAGTCTTTCGGAACATATTTTAATTCACTAATTATATTTATACTTGTATATATATACAAGGTGTTAAGGATCGTACTTGAATTACTTTAAACAATGATTCCTGACATTATTTGGAGTTGGTCTCTAGTGACTTTTTAAATGTCATTTTAATTTCAAAAAATTATCTTCAAAATCAAACAAAAAAAAAATTCTTCCACATGTCGTTACTGGTCACGAAGCCAAGTAATCAACCAACCCCTCACCCCGCCCCTAACATCCCAATACCTACTGATTTATGTATTTGTAGAAAAAAAAAAAATTCAATGTCACCGGAGACCAAAATTTCATTTACATTTTTTACTTCAAATGTCAGGAATCACTGGTTAAAGTAAGTCAAGTGCGTCTCTTCACAAACTGTATATGTATATATAGTTATCTTTTATAGTTATTATAGTTATAGTTGAAGATGTGTGGTCATAAGGCCGATCAAGTATTCTTGCACAAGTCTTCAGTTCAGGTATTGAAAGTTAGTGTATGGCCAGCCTAACGCATTTACTGTCAACCAAGCATCAACATATTATTATTAATTTAAAACGAATGGTGAAATACCATTTCAAAGCTTTTATTTCATTTATAAACAAGCGGAAATAAGTAAAAATTTGCTTAACATACCTCGAAAGCTGGAAAAGCTTCTTTGATTCTAACTGCAGAGCCAAACCCCGAAACTCCTCCACCAATAATTGCCACCTTCATTTTATTGTGGTATAATTAGCACTAACTAACAAAATCAACTGTTTACTTTATAATTTTCTAATCTAAAAGTGTGGAGATAATGTCTCTGGGATGCCGTAAACATTGTTGATAAAATTTATATATATTTAGCTCTGGTACATATAGTAGTGACAGCCAGTGTTGGGCAGTATTTGAATGACTTGTAATTGAAATACAAATATGTATTTGGTATTTGTATTTCAATTACTTCCTAAAAATGTAATTTCTATTTGGTATTTCAAATACCTGATGCTGTAGTATTTTGTAATTAGTATTTCAAATACTCATGGCTTCAAAATACATTTTCACAGAAATACATTTAGCGATCTTATGATAATAAATCATCAACAATGGAGTTAGAGAGTTAGGAGTTAGAGTGGAGTTTTATGAAATATTCAACTAACTGTATCAAGTGTGCCTAGTCTGTTTTAATATCTGTGTATTTTCCTTTAAATGCCCTTTAAATTCGTGTTCTTTTGTAAAAATAATTTTCATAATTGTATAATGTTGTCCTTCCCGAAATGAGTTTTATTAAACTCAATGGGAATAATGTATTATAAATATTATGTATAATTTTGTAATATATTATCAGTATTATCACAAATAAAAAAAAAGAGTTATTCAGCTTTCTAAATGATAAAAGTAAAGAGCTTACCATCCTTGAAAGCTATCCAAATATTTAAAAAAATGTTCATACAATCACAAGTTTGTGTTCATCAGGATCTGTAGAAAGATTATTTTCTTTAGCAGGTTTTATTTATTCCCCACCATAAACCGTTTGTCTGATGATGCATTTAAAAATCTAGTGTTCGTAAAAGGAAATTCTTATTTTACTGATAAATAGGCTGGGATGGCTTAGTTTCTATTTACATTATCTAACACCTGGGTCCTATACCACAAAATTTTACAAGTATAAGACTTTTTGTCTTTTGAGCAATATGATTAGTCAATTTTTGCACCTCTCTGCTTCGCTCTGCTAAGCTTTGCTTTTATGGAAACGCACTCTTAGATAAGGGTACTTACTGCAATTTATTGCAATCAATTTCAATGAGTTTATTTTTTCAATTTTAATATTTTTTTACTTATACTATGTAATATTATAACTTTTGTTAACTACTTGTTTCCTAAGGGTACATACATTAATTACGTGGACTGTTTTTTGTTTTTAAATTTAGACCCCTCCCCCCCCCTTAGTGAGATTTAGTGGGACCCCCCTCCCATGAGTTTTTTTTCTTACTCTCAAAATAAATGTTTTTCGTAAAAGCCATTTTTTTCAGCGGGCAAATTGGGTGCTTCAAAAGAAGTGAAATAATTTAAAAAAAATTATTATCTCTATAATAATATATACTCTTTTAATTTTTTTTTTATTGACCCCCCCCTCCCTCAGTATAATGAGATTTTACTGGACCCCCCCTTCCATTTTTTGCTCACCTAATTAATGAATGCCCCCTAATCTGTAACCATAAGAAAACATATAATAAATGGAACTTAACTGGTTTGTATTATATTCATTATTAACCAGAGTGGAAGATACTGTCAGTATCGCCCTGGTGTAAGACCACCATTCAGAATTGAGACGTTGCTTAATAATGGCTTTAGCCGTGTTTAGTGACTAGATCTGAATAGCCAGGTACTTTCCTACCCTCCTCTTCCCCATCTCCTTCCCTTCCCCACTTTCCTTCAGCCTCACAACATACCCCAATTGGGGATGCCATAGTCTCACTGGCTCCAGACGGGAGCAGTTGGGACTCTTGTGAGGTATTCTCTATAAAAAAATTAAAAAAAACCACTTGAATGTCGGATGACAATTAAGAGGTTGAGGCAGTATTCCATAGTACATTAACTGTAATGAAAAGGAAAATTGGAATGGTATTGGCGCAAGCAATGACCTTGTCCTTGTACAGTTTATTTATACATAAGGGTTAAAATAGCATTTTATTTTTAAACCTCTCATCTGTCACCCGCCGCCGGCGGGCTTTTGACAAATGAGAGGTTAAATGTTAAAGCATTTTATAATGTATAACTGTATGCTTCCTAAATAAACTCAAATAAAAAATAATATTATACAAGAAAACATTCCAAAATTACATCAGAAAAATATTACAACTTCTTAATAACATATTGATCTTTCGTTTCGCAATTTACATTTTTCTAGACTAAACGAATTTACATAATAATATTAGAATTTAGTGATATATCTAATATGTCAATCGTAAAATTTGCCAGTTAAATGAAATGGAAAAACATTTTCAGAATCCTTGGAGTAATTTATTAACCTTCCAGCAGGCGCGCTGAGTAATTTCCCTTGAGCGGGCGCTTGTCGTAAATTTACGTCATCAAGTAAATGTTTTTTTCTTTATACGAAGTTAGGTAAATGTTTGACATTTGGTCTGAAGATAAAATACTCTTTTATCATGGTCAATGCCAATTTTTTTAGGAAAATTCTTCAAAGCTTTGGAGACTTTCCTGGACAGGCAAATTTTTATAAAATTTGAGCATTTATGCCGCCAATATTCATTAGAGTGTAGAAAACTACACATGGCCATCTCTTTGTTATTCTAGATACCGAATAAGTGGCACACATTTTGTCGACTGTTTCCACTCCGCCTTTGGGTTCGTTGTAATCCAGTATTACCCGAGGCTTTCTGGTGTTTGTCTCACTTTCAGGCATGTGTCGTAAAATTTACGCTCAACGGAAATTGCCAAATATCAATGAAACTTCTAAGCACACCCAGTACGTCTGCAATTTAGAGAGACACTGACCCTCAAATAGCTCGAAGCTCGATGCTTGCGACTAAGAGGTAAAACTGGGAGAAGCGATAAGGCGCATTTGTCGTAAATTTTATGACAGCGCGCCTGCTGGAAGGTTAAATTAACAGAGAAATTATTGCACCACTGAAAACATAATATAATACATATGTATTGTGAACGTAAATTCATCTCTGCAAAGTTATTTTGTAGCTTGGCTGTACTTATTATTATGTACATATAACAATCAGAGATGATAACATAAACCAATAATTCAAAGAGGAATGGATGAAATAAAAACAACATTTATAATGACATAAATTAATTTAATATAAAAATTCTACAATATACAGAAAAAAAAACAATAGTCTCAGAAATACAAAAGAACGGTTATGTTTTCGAGCCATAAATATCTTATGAATTTTTAAAAAATTCTTTAACACCAAAATTAATATTTACATACAAATTCTACAATCTTAATTTCGTAGTACAGAACAAAGACTAAATAGATACATACAATACAATCATTAAAATTACAAAGCGTTGTTGATTCATTTAGATAAATTAACCAAAAATATCTGTTACAGTCCAATATATTTTTAAACGGTAAAAAATAATAATTCATTAACTTTTAATTTATGAGGTGGGTATGGGTACCGCCGCCCCGGGAACCATTTATTGGACAACCAACACCTCTGCCACAGGTCACCCCAAGTGGTTCGCTACGTTTGGTGTTTTAGCAGGGGTGCCCTAAAAAACCCTCCACACAGCATCTCCAAAGATGACATAGGCCCTGAGGGTTTTTTTTCCTCAGGGCCTCCTGTGTGGAGCTAACGTAAAAATAAAAATAAAATTAATAATGGAAATATCTGTTCTTATTAGAATTCTCCCATTTTCCAATACATAATGTAGGTATTGTTTTTTTTTTTGCGCAGTATTCTGTGAAAAACCCCGCTTAAAAATAGAATTAAGTGTACTTGTACATCAGAATAAAACACCCATCTAACATGAATTAGATTTCCACAGCACATTTATTTAATCTGGATATAATTTTTTCTTATCTTTTACATTGTTGTGTTTCACAAGTTCATCATAAAAGTTATCATAAATAAATAACTGATAATTAGTTTTCAAATCATTGGCATAACATAGTACAGAGGTTTGATCTTTAGAGCACAAAAATTACTATTTCGAGTAGTCTGATGCAAAGATAAAAGAAACAAGATAGGTGGGCTATAGGTCAACTATTATTAGTATAAAACCGAACGCACAAGTGTCGCTAACATTGTTCATCCGTACTTTACCTACTACCTTTTTTTAACTACGTTTCTACCTTTGCCAAATGAGAAACTTTCATTGGCTCCGCCGCTTTGATAGTCAATGCAGTTTGGTCGTAGTTCGATGATTTGATAATATCATGAATACTGCTGTCATAAGCCAAAAGGCAGCTAAGAATTTACAAAAGTCACATTCTGATATGGGAGACCTTACACCTACTAAAAATTATTATTATTATAGAGCGGAGATGATTTACATATACAGTGAAACCCTCTTAAGAAGTTCTCCCTTAAGATGTTTTCCTGCTTAAGAAGTTTGCTTTTTTCAGTCCCTTGAAGACCAAATGGCCCAAATTATCCCACTTATAAGGTTTTCCCGCCTAAGAAGTTTTTTTTTTCCGTTCCCTTGGAAAACTTCTTAAGGGGGTTTCACTGGGGGTTCCCGTGAGCATTTAGGCCAGAGGCCCATTTTGCTATCTCCTATTTACCTCATTTTAACAGTAACCCAGTGCCTTTTCTAAAGTTCACCAGGGTTGTTATTAGATATGAGGCTATCTGGTTCCACAATGTGCCTTTCCAGATCTCATCTCTCCTCTCCACTTCTCGGTTCCCTGAAGGCCCCACGAGGGAAGAGGGTCTCATTTCTCCTCGCCACTCCTTCTTGGTTCCCTGAAGGCCCCACAATGGAAGAGTCCACTCCTCCTCAGTTCCCTGAAGGCCCTACAAGGGACAAGTTCACGGAGGTGGCCACAGCTCTCCTCCTGCAGGCCCAACGCAGGAAGAGTCCACAAAGGTGGCTTCAGCTCTTTTTTATGCTTAGCTTTTGAATGGGTCTAAATATCTAGGGAAATAGAAGGTCCACTCCAGCAGAGCCCCAAGTGCTGGGGTAAGGTCTAAAATACTCCGAGATGCGACCCTGCAGGCACCGTTCGTGACACTGTTCCCTGGGTCAATCAGCCTAAGCACGGTAACTCACACCTTAGCTTGGACTGGCTATTGCAAGTCGTGTTTCCACTCCCTGAGCGATGGATTCACCACGCTGATTATAATAAAAACTATATCAGAATGTGACTTTAGCAAATTCCTAACTGCTTTATTGGTTATGACAGCAGAATGCAAGACGACAAATTAATGTCAATATTTATTGTTGTAAATGACAAAATTCATAAAAAAGAAGTTTTGATTCCCTGCTAGAATACTTAGGACGGGTTGTTTCCAAAAATTTGAATTCATCAAATATTTGAAGTTAATTTACACATTCTATGTAAGTTCTGTTATTATATCATAATAGGCCAGTTGCTTCATAAAACTGAAATAATCACAGAACTTGAATAGAACTTTCACAGAATGTGAAAATTAACTTAAAATATTTGATGAATTGTCCATATTATTTTAAACAACCAAAAATTAGAACTATTAAACCAATAAAGAGTTGTGACTGAAACTCATTGATACATTCAAGCCAAATATCTCAAAACACTCAAATTTGTCTATCATCTATATCTTTAAACAAAATATAATATATAATACACTCTATGTAATAAAGAGTACACTATGAACTATTGCAATAAAACTATTGTATTAACAAGTAATGTTCAGTATGCAAAATGAACACAAGCCATCCGTAAACTACAAAATAGTTGGCGTTTGATGGTAATATGTAAGTGTGTAAAAGTGCCGTTTCACGGGTAAATACGGAGCCATTGTGTTATCACTAATCCTTGGTATGCAGTAGTTAGGTGCGCTAATAATAAATCTGTAAAAGGAGCGTAATTATTGTAATTTCCAGTTAATTCTTGTAGATTTAAATTCATTCTTGGTATTATGCAGAAATGCCTTGTAGACAGGTTCAGCAAAACAATGACCGGACAACTCAACAGTATGCAACTTCATAACTCCTTTGAAAAGTCAAATAATGATTTTAAAAAAAACTATGTTAATAACTCAGGTCCGGGGCATACGTCATTCCTATGTCTACCTACGTTAAATAGTCGTGAAAACAAGCTTATGTGCCCAAGCGGTTAAATAGGTTACATTAGGTTAGGTTATGAGCATTTTTTTTTAAATTTTCATGCTTTAACCGCTTGAACACATAAGCTTGCTTTCACGATAATTTAACGTAGGTAGACATAGGAATGACGTATGCACCGTACCTGAGTTATTAATAACTTTTCAAAGGGGTGTTTAAATGGCACTTTGTTGAGTTGTCATGGAACCAGCAAAACATGCCATAATCAGGGGTAGAAATTACATACAAAAGTGAGGAATTTGTACATCATAAAAAATTTCAGTAGCACTGAGGGAAAATAAAACTTTTATAATTTTTATTTCAAATTTTTTTTTGTATTTTTGTGTGTGGCAGAAATTAATTCTTTGAAATCTCACTTCTCACAAGCTTCATTATAGATTTCAAACAATCTCATGACTTATTTACATAGAAAAATGCTTATTTTATTTTTCAAGTCCAAGCCTTTTATATATTTTGCATGTTTGGGTAAATGGGAAAATGGATATAGTACTCCCAGAGAGAGGTTATATGTGACGTCATTGTTCTAGAATCTTCTGACTTTTTCGTTATACAAGACATGTGAGAAGGAAGAGGACAATCTTCGATGACATACATACAGCCTCTCTCTGGGACTACTTTAGGGCCAAGGTTTGTATGATATTGCTAGGAAACAGTCACTAGGTAAGCTACAATTTTTGATATGCTCCAAATAGGTGTGTGCAGATTAAATCAATTAACTCCACACAGGATTCTCCCTAATGCCTTGTTCTGACTGGAAGAGTATTTTAGTCGAGTAGCTAATATTTTAGTAACTAAACGTGTCTGAACACCACAATTGTAGTAGAGTAGGCTGTAGAGTAATTAGTAGATTGAATCGATTTGGTTCTATTTTTTCGGCGAGTAGAGTTTCCCTCCACGTGTCGCTGAGCACTGACATGCGCAGTTCATTCGTAGATGCAGACGCGCGCAATATGTCGTCCCGTTAGAGCGAAAATACTACTCTACAATTCTTTATTTTTGCGGCTATTAATCTATTTTCGTGGCTATAGTTTATTTATTTTCATTTCACTAATTTATTCTTCCATTTCTTCTAAAATAAGCATTACAATCAGCTTAATTAGCGCATTTACTTTTTGGTGAGTCGAGTAGCGAGTTACTCACCACTCGACTTACTACATGACAGGTCAGAACAAGGCATTAGAGTTTTTTTTTTCAGAGGTCATCTTTGGAAAAGCTGTATGGAGGGTCTGGTACTGAACAGATAATTCCTAGAATTGTGATCTATACCAATTTACAATTTGAATTTCGACTCCTGTGTGTCAGACATGCCGGTAAAATTGTTTATCTTTGTCTAATTTCGACTTTGGAAACAAGATTGGAAACTAATTCCAATTGTTTGTAGCTAGGGGGACTGTGGCATTGGGATAAGCTGTGGGGTGGTGGTGGTGGTGGTGGAGAGGGGAAGGAGATAGAAAGAAGGTGGGGAAGAATGATGACAAATTTTAAATATTTCTTCAGTTACAAACCTGTAAAGGCATACTACTGGATAGAGAGGATTAGTTTTTCTCCGAAGATCAGGCAAGATGGGACAGATCATCCAGCTCAGGCGGAGGTGGGGCACAGCCCTGCCCAATGAAGATGGGCTTGGGCACCACCGTCACCGGGGCCTGCAACGTGATAAACAGTTCTCACATCAACTAAACAATCGCCCCCCAAATTTACAACAAATACTTTTAATCATTATTATATAAATTGGTAAATTTATATCCATAGTAGTGTTTTGTGATTAAATCATCTCAAGGGCACTTTACAGTTTTTGTTAACCCTTCTGCCCCGAAGAGGGGGGGGGGGGGGGGGGGTAATACACGTACCCCAAATGAAAGTTTTGTATGATATCTAAGTTGTTTTTTATATCACTTATCTAAAATTTAGGTAATCCTAGAAAACTATTTGGTAATCCATCTACGCTTAATTATTTTACACTTATTATCCCATTACTAATTTTAAAGATATAAATAATATGGCCGAACCTGGGGTAATCCATAACCCCCAGTAAAAAAACCTTTGCCTAAATCTTTTTAGATCAATTTTCTAACTAAAAATCCAAAAAGAAACATTAGTGTATTATTAAATTGTAGAAAATTTTACTGTACCCCCTATTTATAAGTTGATGAAATGATAAGTTAAAAATGATAAGAATTGAAAATCATTATCATAGGTATTCAACCCCATTTAATCTCTTGTATGTGGTATGACATTTGACCACAGGATGGCCGTTCTCTATAGAAATTTAGTTTCAAGTCATTCCGAGAAGCTACATTACTAAAATTAAAAGTAATGTCTGGAATGATATTGGCGCAAGCGATTCTGACCTTATCCTTGTACAGTTTCTTTATACATAAGGGTTAAAATCGCATTTGAAAAATAAAAAATATTTGTCCCGGACACCGGCATCCGGGCCACAGACAAGGGGTTAATAACATGCCATGAACTTAGGATAGTTGAATGCAATTCAAAATACGACGTTATTATTTATATTTAAATTTGGTTGGCATTTTTGACTTTACATGGAAATAAGTATATTTATGGAAATTAGTATATTTAGTAGTGCTTATTTTTTAAATTAATAATGAAGACAATATTAGCGAAACTTAATCGAAAATCTGAAACAGAAAAAGATACGGTCACATCTGTCACTTGGGACCGGAACCTTCGACTTTCCGGGCCGCAGCTCCACCAACTGAGCTAATGTGTCCCTATCCGATTCGGTCATATTTAACATACTTCGTCTGAGAATACAAACATTATCTTAATTTTTCTTAATGCATATTTTTATTGGCTGCTATCTTTATGTATGATTGCAACAAACTAAATGCTATCTAGATAGTGTCAGGATAAATTTGTCCATTTTTATTTTTATATAGGATAACTTTATCATTTGTGGTTATAATGTGGTTGCAACCTAGCCTTGCTATGCGGCCCTGATTGTACAGTTTTTTGATAAAATTTTTTAATTGACAGTTTTTTGTTAAAAATGTCAATGTTTTTATTTTTAATCTGTGTTGACGCACAGTGGAAGGTGGTAGGCCAAATTTTGAATTATTAATAAATGATAAAAGTAAAGTTTATGGTCATATTACCTCATTTTTTAATCTATAAATGTTGTATATAAGGTGTCCGGAGATAAAGTGCACCAACCCGTGATGTAGTTCTACATGATGGTACAAATAAAAAAAATCATCGTTTTTTTTCCATACAAACAATTTATCTTTTTTACCTGAAGATTACCTTAACATATTTACCTTAACCGCTTGGACACATAAGCTTGTTTTCACGATAATTTAACGTAGGTAGACATAGGAATGACGTATGTCCCGTACGTGAGTTATTAAGGCCTTGACTGTATTTTTTCGGGGGGTCGAAATATTGCCATTTTACATTAAAATCCAAATAAATAGATTATTTCTGAGCGTATCCAAAAACTAAAAACTGTTTTGGAAAGGTGATGAAATTATATAATTCCAAATAAACATATAAATTTTTAAATATAAATTTTTTGCATGCAAACATAAAAAATGGCTCACCTTACGTTTTTTTCTAACTAAAATTACTGATAACGAAAAAAATAAAAACACACAAAATTTATTAGGCAAATGTATTATAAAGATTATCGTCAGCTCACTTTCTTGCCGTTTCATGTAAAAATAATTAATAAAAAATTCTCAAAGTTTCATATTATACATACAATTATTTTTCAAATTGCAGTTGGAATCTTTGGATTCATAAAGGTGTACATTTAAATTATTTTAAGGTTAACTTATAGATTTGAATATAAAGCATGGTATTTTCTCTTTCTAACACCGTTTAGATCACATTTCTGACTATTGTAGTAAGGGAGAGACAACGATTTCTATGAGACCTATGTAAGTTGTTCCGAAAACCAAACAAATAGACTTGACGGGTTAAAACCTTTGAGGTGATTTTTCACAAAAACGGCACTCTACAAATTATGTAATTATTATTATTAAGGCGATGTAATTTCGAAAAAAGATATTTATCTTTTTTACTAACTTATACATACGATTATGTAGAATCACCTCCCGTAGTTAATGAACTTTACCCCGGACATCTTGTACATTTATTAACCTCTCATTTTTCGCTCGCCCACAGGCACCAGCTGAGAGGTTAAATGCTTACTTGCGATTTTAACCTTTATGTATAAAGAAACTGTACAAGAACAAGTTCAGAATCGCTTGCGCCAATTTCATTCCAGTCGTTGCTTTTAATTTCAGTAATCTAGCTTCTCGGAATTCTTTGTAATTCATTTTCTATGGTACACGGCCATCATGTGGGCAAATGTCATCCGAAATTCAAGAGGTAGAGTGGAATATTATTGTATATTAACTACACAAAACTTTTGTGGGTTTGTATAGATTATTTATATTTTAATTTACATCACCAGCAATGTTTTTTAAATAGTCACCCCTCATACTATATTGGCTTAAATAATAAGTATATACCTCATATTGAAAAAATATTCATTACCAACAGTCGATATACGAGGGTGGTCTGAAAAGTTTCCGACCTAACAATGAAACAGTTTTTTTCTTAATGTTTTTTATTTATTTTTCTACATAGTCTTCTTGTAACTCTACACACTTCTCTCTAACCCGTCCAAATAGTACCCGGCATTTTTCTCTGCAAAATATTGTTCGCAAAGGTACAAAGGTGATTGCCCCCTCAATCGACAGAAATCTGTGTCTTCCGAGCACAGTTTTTAGATGAGGGAACAAAAAGAAGTCGCTTGGGGCTAGATCTGGTGAGTAAGGCGGAAGGTCAAGCAGTTCAAACCGTAATTCATGGATTTTTGCCGTGGCAACCGCTAAGGTGTGAGACGGCGCATTGTCTTGGTGAAACAGGATTTTCTTTTTCTGCAAATGTGGCCATTTTTCCACAATTTCTGCCTTCAGCTTGTCAGATAATGATGCATAGTATGCTCCTGTAATGGTTTTTCCTTTTTGAAGATAATCAATTAAGATAACTCCACGACTATCCCAAAAAACAGTCGCCATCACTTTCCCAGCCGAGAAAACAGTTTTTGCTTTTATTGGAGCCGATTTCCCCTTCGCAATCCACTGTTTTGACTGTATTTTTGTTTCGGGCGTATAACGGTGTATCCAAGTTTCATCTACAGTAATTGATCGGCGCCAAAACTCGGATTTATTGCGCCTAAACTGCGCCAACAGAGCGCTGGAAATGTTCATTCGAACCCGTTTTTGGTCTAACATGAGCAAACGCGGCACCCAACGCGCGGACAGCTTTCTCATGTCTAAATCTTGATTTAAGTGACAGACACGTTCATTGGACATTTTCATAACCTCTGCTATCTCTCTCACTTTAATTCGGCGGTCGTCTAACACTATTTGGTGAAGTTTAGCAATGTTATCGTCAGTAGTTGCCGTTTTTAAACGTCCCGAACGTTCATCGTTTAAATTCAGCTGCCCAAAATTTCACTGTGGTAAATGATGGTGCAGAGTCCCCATACACAGAGTCCAACTCATCTTTGTTTTGCGTAGGCGTATTGCCTTTCAAAAACAAAAATTTAATAACAGCTCGATACTCAATTTTTTCCATTTTCACAAAAACACACTTCGACTCACTCAAACGACTGCTAACTAAAAACTGCGCTTCCAAAATGGCCGAAATTTGGTGAGTAACTGTCAAAAGATGCACAACTACATTCACTAGCTTTTATTGACAAGTGCCGCCATCTTTGCGTTGAGGTCAGAAACTTTTCAGACCACCCTCGTATATAAAACATGAAAACATTTATAGATTTTACTTATAATAGTGAAAATATAAAGAAGGATGAAGTAGGAAAAGAGGACAGATAATATTCAATTCTTTATTATTATTGCTAATAGAAATTATTACAGAGATTATGAAAAATAAAAAAAAAACACAAAAACACCAACTTAAAAAAAACGTAAGCATAAAAAACCCAATAAAACATAGTAAGCAAAGAATCTTAAAAAGAGAAAATAAAAGCATGTCGATGAAACCATAGATATATTATACACAAAATGGCATTTGCATTATAAAATTATGATGCAAAACAATAAAAATAAAAAAACATTTTTATTGAATGTCCAATTTAATATGTTTGTTTACCGGTGATTATTATGACCGTTCTCATTTGATGTATATTATATCGAAGGTTATGAATAAGAGGAATGAAAGCGCCCATTGAATTAATAACTCCGTTGTGGATTTACCTGGCTCACAACAGTAGTGGTTTGGGGCAGGGGGTTCGATGGCATACTCACAACGACGAGCTTTTGTCCGACGCCACTAGATGTCGCCGCACCTACGGTTTTAACCACCGAGGCCTGGGGAGAACTGGCGTTAGACTGAATACAAAACAATTTTTACTGATCGATGTTACATGACTTAACCAAATTACTGTGAGATCATTAATAAACTTTGTAAATGAGACTAATCAATATGCCATAAATTTAATACATGACCTAAATGATCTATTTTACTTACAATCGCAGTGTAGAAGTCAATGAAAAACTTGACTTATTACCACGGCGCGTGTATGGTTAAAACGGCCTTAAGACTTAAGGCCGGCATTACTATACTAACATTGAGCTTGCGCCTAAGAATATAATAAGTAAGATGGATTAAAATATATTAACTTGACATACCAATGTGACACAAATTAACTAGGTAAGCACTATAACATGACTAACAAATTTTAAGGGTATAATGTAAGGGTTCCAAATAGTCTGAAATAGATGGTGGTAGTACAAATATGAAATTACATAGAAGAAAAAAACCCATATAAGTAAGAATGGTGCCCGCCATCTTTAATATTTGTTTGTACATATCACAAATTTATTATAAAGAATCTAAAAAACATGATCAGATTCCCTAAACAGTTAATATGATAAATCTAACAGCTCCTTTTATCTCCAAACAACGTTGGCTGAAATAAAATAGCATTAAATATGTAGTTATACATTTACAATAGACCCTAATTATTGTCAGTAGAATTTATGTAAAGTACACATGAAAACCTGGTTACTAAATAATTTTTGTGAATAATGACTACGTAATGTTACATTACTTAACTAATAACGAAAGAAACAAACATATGTAATAAAGACTCATTCAGAAAAGGAGACTTTAGGAGATATTCAATTTCTTCCATATGTACAAGGGAGTCTAACCCGGTGATTTTCGCATCTGTGTTTAATAAAAACCCCTAGAGGCTGAAGTCAGACCAAATTTGAACGGCTCGGTACTTCCAACTATAAATAACTAAAAATAATGATTGAAAGTTCATGACAAAAATGAAGAACTTGTTTGAATGGCTAAGCAAGAACTCTAAGTAAGAAACTGAAAAAGTCTTAGTAATAAAAATCTCTTAACTCAGAATGCAGGTTTAATTAAATTATTTCTACGCCATTAAATACAAATTTAAGGACAATTTAGAAATATCATAAAATCATTTATACAAGGTTTAACGGCACATACCCAAAGGATTTTAACCGCCCTAGGCCTACGAACGTACGTGATACGTTCATGTTGAATGTACCATTCTGCACTATCCCGTTTTTTTTTAATTTAACAAAATTTTTTTTTTTTTTTTTTTCAATATTTTCTTTTTATGTTTTAAAAACTTTTATTTTAATAAACCTATTGTAAATGCATTTATTTTGGCAAAATCTTATCAGGTATGAGTATTTTGCAGAAAAAACCCGAAGTCAGGGCGGTTAATCAGCTATTTTTGAGCATATTGGGAGTACAAAATGTAGATGTCATTTTGATGTCTGATGTCATTTTTTTTCAATTAAAGACAATCACACGTCGCAACTGAGTAGTTAGGTGCAGTTAGCATGGGTCACTGCGTCTCGTTCTAGCAGCGCGATAACAGAGGAGGGAGAATACGTATCACTTGATTCTACCACCACTCGTAGCAGTGCGATCAGTGGAAACGCATGATGGAAACCTTTTTTAGTTTTTAATTGAAAGAATATATATCACGTGACAGCAAAATGACATCTGCATTTTTTTCTCCAAGTATCCTCAGGAATCGCTGGTTAAAATCCTTCAGGTACACCCTGTAAAAATACAACTTCTGTTACACCCTGTATAAATAATGAACCCTCTCACACTCACCCCTGACCTGTGCGAAATTTGAAATTTTTTTTTATACATATTATTATTTGATAGAAACATTTAAAAAAAAATAAAGTTATTATTAGGAATCATAATAACAATTTTTCACTAGCGTTGCACTAAAAACCAATCAATTTTTATGAAGCTGGAAACTTTACGAAATTAGATATCCATCAAACGAACAAACAAACAATGTTATTACGACAAACTTTTTTTTTTAATTTCTAGCATAAAAGCATAGTTTATTAGTTTAAACCAATTCATTTAGTTAGTTCTCTCACAATGCATGCAAAAGATACAAAAAAAATTAAAGCTAAAATCAATAATCAAATTAGGATTATGAACCTATAAAACTATTAGAAAAAATTAAATATGTCTATACTATTTTTCTATAATAATATGCAGAGACCAAATTGTTTGAAATATTATTGAGCATATGCATTTGAAAATTTCTTATAAAATTCAATATTAATTAAAAATATGACTAACCTAATGGTGCGAAAATTAGTGCTATTCTAAAAGCACTAATTGCATTATTTATTTTCTACTTAGGTTCCCTACAGACGGGAGGTTTGCCTAGCAGTTTATCTATGGTTTGGGTAGGGATCGAACAATAGGCTTGACTTAAGCAAAGGATGGTAGGATAGCCGAGACTTTCGGTGTAGTGGCTTTAATTAGTACCTAAGCAAACCCGTTGTCTGTGGCGGCTTAAGGCTGACGGGACTATTTGGTTCAAAATATAAAACTTGGGTAGAATAGTTTTAGTTATTAAATTGTACTTAAAATGTTACAAAATATATTTGGGCAACTAGCAAATTACTTTTAATCGGGATATTATACACAAATGGGTTGAAACTAGTGTTAAAAGTTACAGAATAAAATTACTATCAAAATGAAATTGACAAAACAAATTCATAAAAATAATTTCAGGAATAATTATTTGAAGCCTAGAAAATGATGCTACTTAATTTTAAAATACTTAATTACATTTTATAAGTAACAGAAAATTAATAAGGTGCAAATCAAACAAAAATGTTCAATAAATTATTACACTCATAGACATTCAAATTGATAGACCAGCCCAGGGAAAGGGAACAAAAAAAAATTGCGCAGAGAGGGGAGCCGGCATGACCGTCTCCCTTTCTGATCTGTCAATAAATGAATCCAACAGTTTACAGGCAACTAGCATCGTAATATCACTATTTAGTTCTCGAAAATATAATCTGCTTATGAATTACTAGTCCTTTTTATGATGGCAATAACAACAAATCTCAAATTGGGTAAACAAAAAATTGGGATTGTTTCCAAAATTGAATATTTTGATTTAGTTAGACACTTTTACAAATGTGTTATAATTTATTCACCTCTCATTTTTGCAACTGAATTTGAGACGGTTCAGTTAAAAACGAATATTCAGACCCTGCGCAGAAAAGTCCTAAAATTTTTCTGTGCAGGATCTGGTTATTTCAATGTGCGCTCTTCGGCAGTGAACTACGACCGATGTCATAGTTTATTCAAAGCATTCTCGAACCAAATGCCAAAAATATTATCACATCTTTGCCTCCAAATCGCAAATGCGCCCCACGGTTGAATTTGGCAGCCACCTCTGGTCTGGAGCCCCAAAGTACCTGAAAAACACCCTCGACTCTGTGCAGAAACGGGCGGTCCATTTGATAGATTCTCCCGTCTTAACAAACGGATTGCAATCTTTAGAGCACAGGCATCGGGAGGGAATGCTATCCTTGTTCTACCGGTATTTCAATAGAAGATGCTCCGAGGAACTAGCGTCATTGATTCCCTCGGCACCGGTGCATAATCGGGAAACACGCCAAATGCTCGCCCAACATATGTACACGGTTGACATTTGTCACTTGAGAACTGGTCGTTTTTACGACTCCTTCTTGAGTTCAACAGCTCGGCTGTAGAATGATTTGCCGTCCTCTGTGTTTCCTCCTTCCTACATCATGTTCACTCCTTCCTCTCCTCAAAAAGGGTCTTTTCCACGTAGCATCTTCAAAGATGACATAGGCCCCGAGGGAAATTATTTTCCTCAGGGCCTCCTGTATGGAGTTAATATAAAGAAAAAAAAAAAAAGCTCGTCGAAATGATATCCAGATATTATGTTAGGGCAACTCTATCAATTTGTATGTCTATGATTACGCTAATTAAACATGTACTAAAAAAGTTTACACTAATAAAATGTGTAGGTACTGATAAAGTTTACAATAATGAAATGTTCACAAATAAACTTTAAACTAATAAAATGTTTGTGAATTTCTCACCTGTTGTTGTTGCTGCCTCACAATAGTTTGCTGTCCCGCCATATTGCTGAAGATGCCTTGCTGTTGCTGTCCTATAACTTGCTGATGCTGATTAATATTCGGCTGTTGCTGCAGAATGATTTGCTGGCTCGGTTGCTGCTGCATGACTACTTGCTGAGTCGGTTGCTGTATTTGCTGCACCACCTGTTGCTGCTGTTGTTGTTGATTGGTGCCGGCGGGTTTTTGCGTGACAAAGACGTATTTGGGTGTGGGAGCTTGAATCGCGCTGGCCGCAGCTGTGGCAAGCGCTCGGCTTATCGATGGTGTTTGTGGGCCCACAACCACGGTACGGCCAGGTGTGTTAGCGGTTGCTGGAATTAAAATATGAAGTATAGAAATAATTGGCTTTAACAAAACTGCAGGCCGGGAGTTAAAGTCAAATTTGTAATATGTGGCTATGTTTAGAAAAAAAACTTTCATTCGTATTTTGAATTATTTTAATGAAAGAAAACATTACAACAATAATGTAAAATAAATTTAAATAAATTTCTTTCTTAACACTTCAGGACTCACTAATGGGTCTAACGGACCCAGTTCTTCGTATTTTGTGTAGTAACTTTAAACTTTTGACTTTTGTGACGTTGCCGCTCTTAGTACCTTACAACGATAGTGTAGCAAGACAGATGACGATCTAAGTCGTCAGTTGGCATGCTGCGTGTGAGTGCTACGGTCGTAAAATGTGTATGGGTCCACTAGACCCGGTAGCGACTAAATATGTAAGTGTTTTTTCTATCATTTTATTACTACATATTTATTTACCTTTTTTTCTACTTTATTTCATAGGGCATATTGGCTACTAATAGGTTTTGAGACATAACGAAATAGAAAAATATCTCAATGAAATATAATCCGAGAAGTAGAACCAACTGTGGCATCCAACCCACCCCCACCGATTAATGGATGAAAAGTGTGTTGCGGCCTAAGTAACTAGAAAAAAGATATAAAAAAGAGTTTTTTGGCCAAAATGCAATATTCCAATTTGTGGAGAGCACTTATAGCATATTTTTAAAATGGTTATAACTAAATTTGTAGTAGAAAGAGATCGAACAATCTGTGATTTTATTTCAAAGAAGATATTTTGTTAATTTTCAAAGTTGTTTTTATTTTTTTTCTATAATGATTAATTTCTAATTATTATTTTGTCTAAGTAGGTTCATTATAGTACTGTAAGAAAATACAGAAGATTTTGCTTAACATAAGTAATTACAGAAATTATAACAATTAGCCTTAATCTTATCATAAAAGTATGGTAAAATTCCTTTTATTGTTGTAGTGACTTTTTGATTAAGTAAAAACAATAAATATTAGTATTTGATTATGTACCTATATACAAATATATATTTTTGTATGTTTTTTTTTTTAGTTTTTTGTTTTGTTTTTATGTTTCTAATGTTTTTTTAATGCAATTGCTAAATTAATTTCCCTACTTATTTTTAAGTTTTTTTAATATATATATGAAATGATACTGCTACCCGACTCGGAACAGATATTGTCAAGTGAGTCGGGTAGCGCACATGAACTGTAAATATATTTAATGTTAATAAACGCCCGGGTTACCGGCATTGAATTGAATTGAAATATCATCTTTTTTTATTCACGCATTATCCTTATAAGAAAATAAAAATTCACTTTTATTGAGCAGTTTTGGAATAAACATATGATATTATACTGGGTCCAGCGCACCCGGTAGCGAATAGTTTGTTAATTTTGGTTTCCGGTGACATTTTTTAGGTTTTTTTTTAAAACTAAAAACAGTAAAAAATCAGTGGGTATTGGACAGTTAGGGTTGGGGTGCGGGGTTGGGCGGTTACTTGGCTAAATGACCAGTGACGACACGTGGAAGAATTTTTTTTTTGGTTTTTTATTAATTTTATTTACATTTTTACTCCAAATAATGTCAGGATTCACTGGTTAAAGTAAGTAAAACATCCTGTATGCAAAAGAACCACGAGAGTATAGTGCAAGTATGTCAGCAACATAATACTGAGATCATTGTTTGTCTTTTATTGTAATAATTACACATGTTTGGAACTTTTTTCGTATGAAATAATAATCTTTATTTATCTTTATATATAAAAATCTCGTGTCACAATGTTCGTCCGAGGTAAACCCTGAAACTACTTAACCGATTTTGATGAAATCTGGCTTACTGTGTGTAATTCGGTCCAACTTAAAAGATAGGATAGTTTTTATCTCGATTATTGACCTCAATATTTATTATAAGAATTTTAAAAATTTTATGAGACAATTATTTGAAATTATCGAGTCAGTCAATTTATTGACTCACCACTTGGTTATCTAGGTTAGGTAACCATCAAGTAGATGACATTGTGTTTCTTTAGCCACAGCAATGCGTGGGCGGGTCAGCTAGTAATACATATATCCAACTAAACGGATTATTTTTAACAATTTATTGTATTTATACAGCTATAACGTGAAGAACTATCAAATTAAATAGAGGCAGCTAGCATCGAAACTTCACTTGTTTAAAGAGTTAACTAACTAACTAACTAACTAACTAACCATCACGCCGTTTCCCCGCAGGGGTAGGCAGAGAGGACGGACCGCCAAACAACTCGGTCTTGGCATACACTCCTCGCCTCATTCACATTCATACATCTTATCATACATGCTCTTCTATTATTCTGACTCTTGACATGGCCCGACTCAAGTATCTGATTCACTTGATCGTGCCATGTCTTCCTCGGGCGTCCTCGACTTCTTCTACCATTCACATTAGTATCATATATTCTCTTGACACTCCTTTCTTCGTTCATTCGCTCTATATGTCCAAACCATCTAAGCGTCCCTTTTTTAATCTTACTTATGACGCTCACATCGGCCTTGCATTCTTTTCGGATCTCAACATTCCTCACACGATCATACATGGTTTTACCACACATACGCCTCAGGGATCTCATTTCTACAGCATTCAGTCTACTTTCATCCTTTTTCTGCCAGTTCCATGCTTCACTGCCATACATCAGGGTAGGTACCAGCACTCCATTGTGAACTGCTAGCTTCGCTTCTTTGGACAGCTTTTTGTTGGCGCCAACAGCATTCAGTCCACCATTAATAGAGTTACCTGCATTTACCCTTCTTTCAATATCCCTATCAGCCTTCCCATCTCTCGTAAACATACTTCCCAAATACACAAACTCATCAACTTGCTCTAAGTACTCATCATTCACAACTATGTTGCACACTGTTTTCGTACTCTCTCTTTCAAAAACCATTACTTTTGACTTACTTACATTCATCATCAACTCATTCTTCATACATACTTCGTTCATCCTAGATACGAGTGACTGCAGATCTTCTATGCTGTTAGAAATCAGCACCGCATCATCAGCATACAACAGACAAAATACTTTCAGGCTATATTAATATTCTATATCATTGAAGAAGAAGATAAAACTAATAAATCTAAACGAAAATATGAAAAAGAACAAGACACATAAAAAAAAAAATTAACAGTCAAAACTGGGACTCGAACCCAAGATCTTAAGAGTGTTTTACCAGAGAATACTGGAAATTAGTCATTTTTAAATCAAATTCTAGACGTATTGACTCTCTTTTACAAAAAAACATAAATTGATTTTGAAAGATTGTTATTTTATCTGGTACACGCAGTTTTAAAATTTTGAAAATCTAAGTGTGTGTATAATATACTAAGGTTATACCGTTGGTCGTAGATTTGTTCAATTTTCAAACGATAGATTCTATTAATCAACACAAATTTCCAATCATATAATCATACAACAAAATAAATCATTATATAATATAGTCAACACAGTTTTCAAGATTTAAATTTTAGACAAATTAAAATCATTAAAAAATAAATCCTAGAACGTGTTTTGTGACAAAAATACCTCAGTTTTTCTATTTATTTAAGGTCTTATATAATAAAATATTTCAGATTTTTTTACACACTTATTTTGTTTATACATTATTGAAAAATTATAAATTATTTTGATCAAAAATTAATTTTAAGAAGCATATAATTTTCATTCATTTACCATCTCTCGTTTGATCATTTTTATGGCAGTTTGAGACATAAATTTTCGCAATTCATTAGCCGCTGAGATGCGGCCATGCAAGGTTCTGTGTTCGCGCCGCTCTTCAGGACAACATTTTGCATTAATTTTAAAACTAATACCGTTTAGCTTCATGGTTGTAAAAACATCCGCGCGCAGAGCTGTTAACAAAAACGGAATAATGGATTGCTGGATATTACCTCTTAAGGACCAGGGCCTTAACCATCGATATAATAACTATAGATTGGCCCTCCCATACCTTGGATACGTTTTTAGATTTTCACGGCCAAAAGCATTTTCGTTGTTTGTTTTTGGGGTGCTATGCTGTGTTGTGCTACCTCCTTCTTTATCCGACGTTTCGGACAGCGTTGCAGTCCAATTCACATCGACGGATCTGCCCTGATGATGGACACTGCAACGCTGTACGAAACATCGGCTAAAGAAGGAGGTAGCACAACACGGCATAACACCCCAAAAACAAACAACGAAAACTCCCATACCTTATTTCAATCTAAAGGTAACACCACCTATGAGTAATTTCATAAAACAAACTACCCTTTGAATTCCGTCGCATCTCTTGAGTTACGTAGTTGTTTTGCTAGGAAGAAATTAAACTTTTTTATGGAATGTTACTTTTCTCGATACGCTGCCTCGAATCTATGTTATGTATATATTTTTAGGTATTCATATACAGTGGCGGCTGTTGCTCACAAAAATCGGTGGTGCGCTGAAAATCTTGTACATGTACCTACCTACTCTAATTAAAATAAATTTAAATCAACTAACCATCACGGCGTTTTCCGCAGGGATGGGCAGAGAGAACGGGCCGCCAAACAACTCGGTCTTGGCACACACTCTTTGCCTCATTCACATTCATACATCGTCTCATATATACTCTTCTATTTTTCTGACTCTTGACATGGCCCGACTCAAGTGTCTGATGTCTGCCTCGGATGTTTCCTACTATGTTCTTATACCATTCAACCTTGCGTCATATATTCTCCTTACACTCCTTTCTCATTTGAAATAAATTTAATTATGAAAATATCCCACCTATAGTATATTAGGTCCATTCTCCGTTGTCTCTGAGTGGTAAAGACATCAATGAGCCTGGAGTTAAAATCCCGTATAGATTTAGGCGTTATTTAATGCTTAGCACTGACAATGCATTGAGTCTATCTTGGCTAATCGTGTTTCTCAAGAATAATTATATTATTTTTACAGTTGAAAAACACCGAAACAACTTTCCTCGGCGTCATAGGGATTGGACACACGATTTTTAACAATTTAACACATGAAAAAGCATCCGATAATTTATTACTTACTATAAAAGAGTTGTAAAATAGATATTGATCACAATGTTTAATTTCTAACCGTTTTTCAAAGTTCACCGCATTTTTAAATCTTCCTTACTCATCCAAGAAACGAATCACAATAGCGTATTGGACCTGTGACCAGTCACAACATGTCAACATTGTTTTTGTTAATTATGCTAAGCGGAACATTAAATGAAAGAGTAGATGTTAAATTAAATACACAATATCGAAAATAATATTACACAAACGCGTCTCATTTTAATCTGCTGGTGAACAAACCGTTCCTTTTGATGTGGTGGAAATTTTCAGATCGCCGATCTCGTACACGTAAGATTTGTTAAGGATATTACCCATATTATACCTACCCACCGTGGCAACGGTTTGAACTTATTAGATAATTACGAAGGGATTTTCATAACTGTTTGGAGCGATTTTAAAAACGATCCAGCGCTCGGAATATAGGCACACAACGATCTACTTCGATACGCACACAGTTACGTATAATATAATATATTATGTATGCATTAGCGAAGTGTGTATTGTGATTTGTGACGAGGCGTGTCGGAAATATATTATTCGGCGCTAGGGAATTTTTGGATTGGCAGAAATTCTGGGAGTGCGTCGCACTAGCGCTCTTTAGAGCTGGCCGCCACTGTTCACATAACTGATTATATTGTTAATAATAAAGTCTGCGACAGCTCATGCCTAAAGTATTTCTAACTGCCTCAATTTTATGTTTTATAAATGATCTTCATAAAGCTAGTCATTCCGTTACTGCGAACTTGCTGGAAAACAAATTAGCTCCAAGCAGACCAACAAAAGGTACAAACAAATGCTTCTTGCAATCTTTTGACTGAGATAGTGCACTTTCTTTTTGATAAATGTTTTCATAAACCAATATTATTGTTTCCGGTGTGATTTTTAAGACCCACACGGCTTGCCTTGATATACTTGGTCGAAGGCCTTAATCAATTCGGCCACTGAAACCTCTTATTTTAAAGTCACTTTTGTCAATCTCATATTTCAAATTCAGAATTGACAACACATAATATTATATTTGACTATTTTTTTCCTATATTTTTGGCAGCTACCTTTTCAATTTATGACAAATGTTCGAAGAACCAATTTTTTTTATTAGAATAAGTCATTTTTGTAATAACTTTTGAAGGTTATTCGTCAATGTAATACGTCACTGAAGAATTATATTTAAAATGATAGGAATAACCATCAAAATTTATTATAAAAGAGAGTTATTCTAATAAAAAAGTTAATGTTATGTTTACACTGTATTCTCACGGAACCCACACTAAATTAAGTAGGTAGATGTAATATAATTAAAAAGATGTAGGTACTAACCCGTTGGGGTGTATGCAGTGGGGCGGCTGATGGGTGTCGGCGTCTGAATGGTGGGTGTTGAAGCCACCACCGTCACGGCCAGGGGGGTGGTGGGGGTGGAGGGCGCTGCGGGGGTGGAGGCTCCTCCCCCTGCGCTCCCCCGGGACTTGGCCACCGTGGAGTGGAGGGTGGCACCAAGGTAGCCGTACTCTCGTCTGAGCATTCATGATAAAGAAACAGTGAACATATTGATATATGAACGATTTATAATAATTAACTGACAACTTGAAGCATTGTATATATTACTTATGACGATAATAAAGGTGTCCGGTGGCAGAATTAGGATGTAAAATTTAAATAAAAAATAAACTTCAAATGATATACATATTTCAAACAATTTTGTTCTCTGCATATTATTATAGAAAAATAGTATAGACATATTTTATTTTTTGTAATAGTTTTATAGGTTCATCCTGATGTGATTAATGATTTTAGCTTTAATTTCAAGGAAAACATCTTAAGCGAGAACTTCTTAAGAGGGTTTCACTGTACATTTATTTCAATAACTTTTTGGTAATAATCTTTTTGGTGAAAAAGAGAGATTAATTTTTTATTGTAAAACATAAAAAATTCGAAACTTAATAATTTCCCATACTCGACTCATTTTTGCTTTTTGATAATTACTGTGTTTTTAGTTATGACGGCAGAATAGTGGGCAAATGATTATATAGACAAATGATAAACATAATACTACTTGAATCAAAATAAGCAAATGTTAGGTATTTTACCTGTAATCATCTACATTGTCAGGAGGATTTCTCAGGGTCTTCAGTACGGGAGCGAGGACTTTTACCAGGAGATGTTTGATATGTCCGGCGGCTAATCTGTCTGCATTTGTTGGTGCATCTATGTTGGCCTCTATTCTTTCCCCGATCCATTTCACGCGGGGAATTATAAATACCTGACAAATTAAAATAGTCAACTTAATTATGATATGAATGGTTAGCAATACTAAAATCATTGGCCGTTGATAGAATGTCTAAGCACAATTTACAGTTCTAACAACTTTATTGCTTTCAAATAAATACACGGTGCGGGAAAATAGACAGTGGAGTTTTGAAGGGCTATTAAAAAAACGACACAACAGAAATGGGGATTACTTTATTTTATTGGGTACATTATGCCGTTTTATGCATCAAGTCCTGAAGATGACATCTCGATAGGCATAGTGGCGATTTCTTCCCGAATTCGATCCTTCAGTTCTTCAAAGATGTTTAAAAACTTTTTCCTTCAGAAAGCCCCACAGGAAAAAGTCGCAAATGCTTAAATCAGGTGAGCGCGTGGACCATCCCACGGCACCTCTCAGAGAGACGAGGCGCACGGTTCGTCCATTCTCCTCGAAAAAATACGGCCCAATCACCCAAATTTGGAAGCACACCACATGTTCACTTTTGGGGAGTAAAGAGGTCTCTCGTAAGTTGCCTTGGGTTATTTTCAGCCCAGTGCTGAAAATTTTTTTTATATTCCGCTCCACAGAGATGGAAGTGGGCCTCGCCACTACTAGTTGACCTCGCATGCATTCGGTTCAACTTAATTATGATATGAATGTTGAATGAATCGGTTCAACATTTCTTGGGAGCGATTCATGCGGTTTTCATTGTCAGGAGGATGCAACTCTTGGACAATCATAATCTCGTTAAATTTTCGGGTGTTCTTACCGTTTTGGGTCTTCCTAAACCTCCAGGTCTTAGTGTGGAACCTGTTCCTTCTTATGTACGCACTCAACTCGCAATCAAATTACTTTGAGGGACGGAATCACGACGCGCAAGAAAGTGCAGCGTGATGCAGTTGGGTGGCGATTACAGAACGGCCATTCACAAAGGCCCAACAAAAGCCCCGGTGTTGTTGCAATCCCATGGCAATGAATGAAAGGGCATGAACCTCCCGACACAATTAGACCATTCCCAGGTTCCTACCCCCACCACGCGGGATGTACCGGCCTATCAAAACTGCACTGTCTATTTTGCCGCACCTTATACTTACTGTCATTTTAATGATGAAAATAAATCATTTCATATTATTGACATTTTGAAATAAAAAATTTGAAATATACTTATTTATTATTAGTTTGAACTCAGCACGTAACCCTACAGACTTTAACCAGCGATTCCTGAGATTGTTTGAAGTAGAAAATGTACATGTCATTTTGCTGTCACTGCCACATGTCGTGACGGAAGCGCTGGGTTGTACTTATACTGTTATAAATTAGCGTACTTTGATAACTTCAGGTCCTAATTCAGATAGTCCATGAATGGCTCCGTACAAAGAGGCCAAAGGAGCTCGTTCATTCTGCTGCAGGAGTTTCTCAGCGGAGGTCAGATCTTTTGCAGCTGAGCCCTCAATTACTGGCGCTGGCGGGGGGTTGAGAGCTCTGCTAAACAGCCTGTGAATAAATAAAAAATTATAATTAACTAGCTGACCCGCCTACGCGTTGCTGTGGCTAACGAAACACAACGCTATCTACTGGATGGTTACCTAACCTAGATAACCAAGTGTTGTGTCAATAAATTAACTCACACCGCCATCTGTCAGAAGCTTATGGAACTTACAAATAATTTCAAATCATTGTCCCATAACAAACATTTAATTCGCAACAATAAATATTGATTTTTTTTGTTGTTATGTTACATCTTAACCTCTTGAATGTCGGCTGACATTTGGTCACATGATGGCCGTATATTTAATTGGTTCTACTTTTTACCTCCAATTGACCTCCAAAGCTCCCAAAGCTCTGAAGCGCCCCAGAGACAGTCAAAATCAATAATTGTTAATAACATGTAGTTCGTAGTGCCTCTACCTTGTCTGAAGCCGCACTGTTCTTCTTGGATCTTGTTCTCTGTCACTCTTTGACATCTTTTTTCCTAGGATCCTAGCGTAAACTTTTCCTGGTTGACTGAGAAGTGTTATTCCTCGGTAGTTGGAGCACAGTTTCTGGTCCCCTTTCTTAAATATTGGTAAGCCATCATATATTGGATTTATAGATTTAGAGAAGGCATACGACTTAGTACCGCGCCAACTACTGTGAGAGGTGCTTAAAGAGTACAGAGTTGAAGGCAATAGCTACTAAAAGGCATAGCATCTCTATACGAAAATAGTAGCAGTAGGGTCCAGGTAAATGGTAAAGTTTCGGAAGAATTTGAAGTGGAAATCGGCCTCAGACAAGGATGCCCTATGTCGCCAATCCTCTTCACTATATTCATGGACCGAATAAGCCGAAACAGCCAAACACCGGATGCAGAACTGGTAGGCAATACTAGAATCAGCTCCCTACTATTTGCTGACGACATCACAGGAGGGACTACAAAGAGTGGATCAACCGATTCAGCGAAGAGTGCACGGCGGCGGGAATGAAGATGAGTACCTCCAAAACAGAGGTGATGGTTATAGGAAGGGACCAAACTCAGTGCAACATACTCGCTAATGGGACTCAGCTGAACCAGGTGGACAGGTTCAAATACCTTGGGGTCGAATTCTCCAGCGACGGTCGGCAAGACAGAGAAATTAATCGAAGAATTAGTGCGGCAAGCAGTGTGCTACGTCCTCTCTACAGCTCAGTGATAAGAAAAGCCGAGCTCAGCATCAAGACAAAGATGGCAGTGTTTAAAACGGTATACCGCCCGACGCTCACTTACGGCCTCCAGATATGGATGCTAAACGAACAAACACGCTCTAGAGTCCAAGCTGCCGAAATGAGGTACTTGAGTAGAGTGGCAGGGGTTACGAAATGGGATCATATAAGAAATTCTACGATCCGAGATGATCTAAACATTGAACCACTGCTACTCTTCGTAGAAAAATCGCAACTGCGGTGGCTTGGGCATGTACTAAGAATGTCTGATGACCGAATTCCGAAGAAAATACTGAGTGCCATTCCAGAGGGTAGGCATCCAGTAGGCCGCCCCAGACACAGTTGGGCGAGGCAAATCAAAAACTGTGCGAGGAGAGGATGGATCTGCCATGGACGGAGGCCGAACAATCGGCGCAAGACAGGGACGTATGGAGGAGCCTTGTCGATGCAGTGGGTCCCCGACCCGAATAGGACAAGGGGAAGAAGAAGATGAACATGTAGTTACATCAATTAGCACCCTTCAGGAGATTTTTCATAAAAATGGCACTATACAAATTATCCAATTATATTATGATATTATTTCTATTGCATTTAAAATTTTAAACACGTAAAGAGAATATAATATATTTACCTTGTAACTCTTGTTTGTACATTATTAGTTGAAGTATTGAAGTTCTTGCAAATCTGAGCCATAAGACGGGAGGCAAAGTCTCTCAGGGCCCAATGGTTGTCCATCTCTGGTCTCATGCACAGCTGGCGGGATACTATGCAGGTTGACACCGATGGTATCAACTCATGGAGCTGTTGCGAAAATAAACAAAGGATTAGAAATAGCTAAATAACTAGGTAAGTAAAAATTATTAACCCCACAGGCTAATAATTTGTTGGCTTTTGGGAACTACTCATACAGATCTCGTAGAAATCACTTACCTTACTTACCGTCCGTGGTCGAGTGGTAACAACACTTGACTCCCAATCGGAAGGTTGCGGGTTCGAACCCGGCGTGCGCAAATAAATTTTATTTGATTAATTTGTGTTATTTCACAATTAATTAATAAAAATAATATATACTACATTTGCGGCACGTTCCAGAGTGGAAGATACTGTCAGTATCACCCTGGTGTAAGACCACCATTCAGAATTGAGACGTTGCTTAATAATGGCTTTAGCCGTGTTTAGTGACTAGATCTGAATAGCCAGGTACTTTCCTACCTTCCTCTTCCCCATCTCCTTCCCTTCCCCACTTTCCTTCAGCCTCACAACATACCCCAATTGGGGATGCCATAGTCTCACTGGCTCCAGACGGGAGGCAGTTGGGACTCTTGTAAGGTATTCTCTATAAAAAAAAAAAAATTTTAAAAAATGGTGAGAAATATGATCTAAACAGTGTTAAAAGAGAAAACACAAATCTGAAAGTTAACCACGAAATAATTAAAATTTGTAATTGTAACACAAGTAATTGAATTTTTTATTAATTATTTTTACGTGAAAAGGAAAAAAGTGAGGTGACGATAATGTGTATAATGCATGTCTAATAAAATTTGGGTGTTTTTATTTTTTTCATTTTAGTTAGAAAAAAGTCAAGGTGAGCTCTTTAAAAACCTTTTAACCTCTTGGCGAGTATGGCCGTACAAGTACGGCCAGAATAAAAAAGTCTCCAAAGAGTATGGACATAATACTACGGCCGTGTGCCTAAAACATGGCCAACGCGATTTATTCATGAAATGTGAAGTGTACTGACATCAGTTTCCAAGGATGTTTCGAACATTTGGAGCAGTTGACTCATTTACCAAAGTTGCTCACTCCGAGAGGTTAAAGGGCTCCGCCGCTTTGATAGCCGATTGGAAAGTTAACCGGATAAAACAGAACAGTGATGAAACAGAACATGATAAAAATAATAGGTTAGGTTAGTTTAGGTGAGGTTAGCTTTTTTATTGTTTCCATACCTCACCCAAATATAATCGTATATCTCATTATTGTTACCACTACCTACCAACCTGAAAATTTTGTCAAATATTTTTGCTTTATTGAAAAATGTACTTCATATTATAATTAGAAAATATTTGTAAACTAGTCTGTCTCGACACAGGAGTTCCTAGTGAGACAGGCAAGGCCAAAAAAAAAATGTAAACCTTATTATATAGATTCAATAAATAAATAAATAAAATAAATAAATAAAATAAATAAATAATTTATCTTCAGTGTTCTGTTTTGTCATGGAACCGGTTGGGACATAGTAAACATAAAGAAAACTTGCATATTTTTCGAGGTACAATGTCTGATTGTCAAGCAGTGCTTTCACCATCCTCATCAGGTAAATGAGGAGTGCGAGGTTATTCTGCACCACGTTAACCTTCACCCCTTCAGAGATGAAGGTGCACATTCTGGGCAGCATCTCGTGTAGGCCAGGGTCGCAGGCCAGGGATTGCAGGGCTTCCTGAAACAAAATGGTACAAGAAGTAATTAAGTGAAACAAACACTTCCTCTCTGCCTACCCCTGCCCATGTGGGGTAAAGGAGTGATGGTTAGTTAGTTAGTTTATCTGAAAAGGCAAGTTCCTTCAACCTTCTGCCATTATTCTGCGATGTGTAGAGTTCTGGTTCTGACCAAAAACATTTTGTGATGTGCAGCTCTGGTTCTGACCAAAAATATTTTGTGATGTGTAAGCTCTGGTTCTGACCAAAAACATTTTGTGATGTGTAGCTCTGGTTCTGACCAAAAAAATTTTGTGATGTGTAGCTCTGGTTCTGACCAAAAACATTTTGTGATGTGTAAGCTCTGGTTCTGACCAAAAACATTTTGTGATGTGTAGCTCTGGTTCTGACCAAAAACATTTTGTGATGTGCCGAGCTCTGGTTCGACCAAAAACATTTTGTAGTATGAAATTGATTACAAAAAATAATAACTGAATATTTTTGGTGTATAAACAGTTGTTCTTGACAAATGATGTACATAAGTAAATATTGGGTGGAAAACACACAGTAGAAAATTGTATGTCTAATTACAAATGTCACCTACTTGGAACGGTGCCAAGAAAATAATATTCTGATGTTACAGTAGGTGAAGAACGAAGAAAATAATGAACAACTGTCAAATAATTGATTAAAAATTTCTTGAATTTCTAATAACTTTTTTTATGTTCCACATAATTCAATCAGAAATAAATTTATTATAACATACAATATCCACAAATGTTGTTTGAATAGATTTAATCGAGCACATTGCTTTACAATTTTTAAAGTAAAAAAAATTAAACTTAAAAAAAAAAAAAATTATTTAAAAATAAAAACCAAATTGAAAAAAAAATATATAAGGAAGATGCAATTCCTCCTAGGCCCCGACGAGATTCGAACTCATGATCTCCTGTTTACTAGACAGGCGCTTTAACCAACTAAGCCACGGCGCCCACAAGAGCAGGTGACTAAATATTACAATACATGTAATTTATAATCACATTGATAACACATGTATTTGAGTACTAATTAATCCGATATTGTATTGTATGACTATATTATCTGTATTTTGAAGGTTAATGTTTCATGATTGTATTGTTGCGTGCATGTGAAGATAATATTTATTGTGGTTAGATTGTGTAGGAACCTATATAAGAATAATGGACTCTGGATAACAAAATGCCATTTGTTATAATATCGACGCTGGAAAGGAAGAGTGACTAAAACGCCACATCGGGTGAATATGAGTTATATATGCAGTTCAACATAGTTTTTTTTTGCGTCGATTGGTGTCATTGCGATCCGAGCACTTTTATGGCGCTTTAGTCACCACAAATTAGCTTCTTTTTTGAAATTGCATCGACTTAAACGACAGCAAATATTGTCTTTTTATATGAGTGCGACTTAAGTCATCTTACATTATGTGTGGTGAAAGGATACATCACTCTTCCTTTCCAGTATTTTGTCCAAATTGTTTGTAAACTTTTATTACCTGCCATGTTTTAGGATAACATGTAGAATTAGTTTATTTTTTATTACCATGAAATGGCTATGGAAGTTACTTAAGGGGGTATTCTAGTGAAGAAGCGCAAATTTCAAGCATTTTTTCAAGCTCTGTAAAATATAAACGAAGAATATTTTTACTATCTTACTTTGTATGATTTGTTTATTTATATTTAAAGAAAAAATAAAAAATTAAACAAAAAAATAAATATTCAAAACTAGAAAAGTATAATCGGCTGATAAAGTGGGGGATCCAAAAAAAATGGGACACCCTGGCGTACATGATTGCGACCCGTTTAATCATCTGAAAAAAAAAATCGAACGGATTCTTAATCAGTAAGAATGTTGCTATCGCCGGGAACTCAGAGGAATAAAAAAAAAAAATTTCACAAAATTGCGGCCGTTAAAAAAAAATCATGTTTTTTTACGTTTTTTTCAGTTTAAAATTTTCTTTAAGGGCGACTTGCACCAACTATCCCTATTTTTATCTTAAATTGTATTTAATAACTCAGGTACGGGTCATAGATCATTCCTATGTCTACCTATGTTAAATTATCGTGAAAACAAGCTTATGTGTCCAAGCGGTTAACTAAACGAATTTAAAACGCTAAATACGTTTAATTTAAATGCGTTTAGTTGCGCCTTGCACCACGCAATTGGAGTGGCCATTTAGTTAAAAGTCTTTAATGAGTCGGTAAAACAGTTACGGTGTTTCATTTTACTTAAAATCGTTGCGTGAGTGGTTTATTTATGATAGGGCCGTTGCTGATTGGTTCATTTATGGTCGTTGTGAATGTCAACATATTATTAGGTTGTGTTTGGTTACATAATGTATTATTTTATTTTGATCCAGAAAATGAGTGCCCAAATAAATAAATTCCGAGCGAGAGCTCTTAACTTTTCGAAGGAGGAACAATTTAGTTTTTGAAAGCAATGTTTATTAATTATTTATATAATCACATTAACTATTTATTTCTTATGAATTTTGTTTATTTCTCAAAAAATATCAAAATCAATAATAGCCTCTGATTATATCTTAGTAAACACCATTTTTATATCAACTTATAAAATCTATAATTTCTTCGTCATCGTCTGAATGCAAATCCTAACCTAAAAAAAATTACAGTAGTTCTTTGCTAAACGTATTTAACTCAGTTAAACAGCCTATTTTGGGTATTTAACTTTGACAGTTCTTTAAACGCATTTAACGATTAAAATATTGTGGTGCAAGACGCCAAGTCGATTTAAATAAAATTTTGTGTTTAAATTGATATTTAAACCAAATTTAACTTTTGGTGCAAGCCGGCCTAAATAGTAATTTTTTTTTTCCCTGGATGTGTGGAGAAGGTTTGTACCAAATATCAAATAAATCGGTTCTGCAGAACTCTAGATATCATGTACGCCAGCTTGAAAAAAGTAGTTTTGACAAAAACGCGTTTAAAGTTTTGAGTAAAATTTTAGGCAGTTTTATTCATATAATGGGTACGGTGTTCTTACGTTACGTTACTAGGACTCTCAGTTAAAAATACATTATAAATGCATATTAAATTAGCCATTATTGCTTGGAATATCTATTACTTTTCTAATGATAAGCTTTTACTCCTCACTACATTATTGGCACATCTGTCCATAAGATATATTTCCTCGCCTATTAATGTGTAGTACAAAAAGTTTAGTTAATCATCCTCGCGTGAAAATAACATAAACCTTCACATTAGTTATTTTTCCTGTCTAAAGTTTTAGGCACTTTTGACTAAAGCGCCATTTTCTTCAGAATTATTAATATTATTAAAAATATATACATATATAACAATTGATTAGGTTTAATAGACGCATTTATAATATTCATTTATAATCTTTATTGGAACCAGAAAGCAACAGTAAGAGTAGAACAATGTCTAACAGACGAAGTAGAAATAAAGAGAGGCGTGCGACAAGGGTGTATTCTTTCACCTATGCTGTTTAACTTATATTCAGAAGAAATATTCAATGAAACTCTGCAAGAAGCTACTCAAGGACTTGTTGTAAATGGGAAGATTCTGAACAACCTGCGTTATGCAGATGATACGGTACTTCTAGCAAGTAACATTGAGGATCTACAACTTCTGCTGAATCAAGTGGTGAAGACTTGTGAGAATTTTGGGTTAGAACTGAATATAACTAAAACAAAATACATGCTCATAAGCAAAAATAACGCAGTTGATTTGAATGACAATATTTATATTGCTGGAAC
Source organism: Limnephilus auricula (assembly GCA_951813805.1). NCBI lineage: Eukaryota > Metazoa > Arthropoda > Insecta > Trichoptera > Limnephilidae > Limnephilus > Limnephilus auricula. The sequence goes on from OX638397.1 coordinate 5,247,497, forward strand.
GAAACTAGAGAAGGTACAAAGTATTGTATACTTGGGCTGCAAATTAAATGAAAGATGGGATCCTTCGGTTGAAATCAAATGCCGCATTGAGCAAGCTCTTGCAATCTTTATCCGAATGAAAAAGATGTTCTGCAGTCATGATCTCAACCTTGGATTACGAATGCGAATGGTCAGATGCTACGTGTTTTCTGTATTATTTTATGGTATGGAAGCCTGGACACTTACTGAAGAACTGGTAAGGCGACTTGAGGCATTCGAGATGTGGATCTACAGAAGAATACTAAAAATAAGCTGGATGGACAGAGTTACGAATGAAGATGTTATGGTTCGGATGAATAAATAAAAAGAAGTTATTAAAACAATAAAAATCCAAAAACTATCTAGGACATGTGATGAGACATCCGGAGAAGTACGAGATCTTGCATCTCATAATGAAGGGAAAGATTGCCGGAAGACGGGGTCCTGGAAGAAGGACATCGTGGCTGAAAAACTTGAGACAGTGGTTTGGCCAGTCTACTGTAGAGCTGTTCCGGGCCGCAGTAAACAAAGTCCGCATAGCCAACATGATAGCCAACGTTTGTTGAACGGACAGGGCACGAGAAGAAGAAGAAGATAATAATTTTCAAAGTTATGAATTTTTATTTTTTATTTTATCTTTCAAACAGCTCTCCTGAACATTTAGCATAATGGCGCTTTAGCCATTTATCCTTTCTAGCGTCGATATGTATTTACAGTTGTGCATCGTAGTATTAATTACTAACTGTATCAAAAGGTTTAACAATTATTATGCATAACATTAAGTTATTAGATTGTACTCGTTTATAAGATTCAGTGTTGTCCAATTAAATACATAATTTTTAATTTAACTGATTTCATTCCATTTTGTATTTTCTGCACTTTTTTCTGATTTTGTATTCATTTTTTTGTCTTTGATTGAAAATAATAATGTTAAATAATATGTGTATAGATCCTAGGTTTAAAAATATAAAGTATATTGTTAATAAGAATCCAATGTCATTGTAATTATGTCATATTTAATTTTTTTTTTTTTAAATTAAAAGTAAAAAATGTATTGTGGGAGAAAATTTTAGATTTCGTCATCAACAAGGGAAGGAGAGACATAATATGATCGCTAGGTGCAAAATACTAACAATTTGAAAATTTTATAGGAAAGTGAAAAAACTCATTTTTAAGCAGAAAAATGATGGGAGACTTAGATTTCCTTTTATTTATTGTGTACATTAATAATCATTATTAATATAAATAAATATTGTTTGGAGGTCCACCTTCATTTTCCTGTTTCAAAATTGGTTTTTCCACACTACTGTAAAAAAAAATATTTTTTCACATTGGAGGTATTAGGCGCCCAGTGACGATATTTTAACAGGTAACGCAAGCCTAGATGTGCCTAACAAAAAGTTCTCCATCATGTGTCTTTTTAAAGTTTTAATTAAAAAACTGCTTCGCCGATCGTTACTTCAGTCCTTAATTGATTTATCGTTGATGATAGGATCAATTAAAAAATAATTAATTTCAAAGAGTATCGAAGTTCATGACAAAACAAAAATTGTAGAAAAACCGTAAACAACATACCGCTCTTCTGGCTTCATCGGAGCCGACACAAGCCTCGGTAATTTCTTTGTAATAGAGTTGCTGCTCCACACTCAGTTCATGTGTGGCCAGCTGCTTGACGTGTACAGTTTCCACGTTGCGGAGTTTGTGCATCTTACCACTTCCTGGTTTACCTGTAAACACACACAACGATTGATATACCTATACAGCATGCAGATTGAAACTACGCCTTAAAAGCTACACCTTTAGAAGGGGACAAAAGTTTGTTTGCAGACTAAAGCGTGTAAGGATTTTCATAATACAAGCTTAGCTGATTTAGCTGATCGGAAAAATCGAAACTGGTTTCAGAGTTGATAAATGACATCAAACAATGTTATAAGAATTTACCTGCGGCATCCTTATCATTTGTCTTGTTGAGTTTAGATATGGGGTCCACTGATTCCAGTTTCTGGACTTCTTTACTGAGAGGTGGAGGATTTTCTGGAACAGTTGGCTGCACCCCGTCAACACACAGCCAATGGGCACGTAACGATGCTTCTAAAGGAACTTTAGGAGCGGCTCCAGACAGGATTTCATTCAAGTCTAACTCCTTCTCTTCGATGAAGTGGAGTTCTCTTCCTCCACCTGACGCAAAACGAAACGGAAGGGAATCCACTTGGTAAAACCCGTACTGGGGCTGGAAATACAGAAATATTACTTTATATTATGTGCCTACAGTAGTTTTATTATTGATATTGGCAGTGTTTACAAGACCCATGTGTTGTTTACAACGTCTCAAAAAAGAAACATAATTAAAGTATATGAATCAAACCTCTATATTCTTAATTTTTAAAGCGTGATCCGTGTCATCAGTGGATAGTTTTTGTCTTTTGGAGTGGTGCATGAATTTGGCGGCATCTTGAATCACTGTTTTTAACCTGTATGAAACGTCATCCGCCAAATCTTTCGCAGCTTCGTCTGACAAAAATCCAACTCCGATACTTTCGGCTATTACTTTCATAGATTCTAGGGAAAGAGAAGTGCCATACATAAGGTCGGATTCACCCATTTTTACGATTTAACTTCAAAAACAATAAAAAAAAGTTTGCAAGTGACACAACACTAACAAATAATATACTCGGCGGCCATTTTGAATTTTTAGAGATGTTAATGGATGTTAATATTCCTGGCCCTGCCCCGCTTACTTAGAACCGGTTCCTTTGCTGTCCCTGGAATCGTCGATATTATTTTGATGTAAGAATTATTAATAATAATATTGGGCACGCGGGGTGGGGGTTATAACATTATTCTATGAAATTCATATAATAAAACGTATGTAGTTTAAACCACACAAATCATTTATTTTAAATTACTTCACAGTTGAGGGGTTAATTTTAAAGTATTTTAAGCTAGGTGCAAGTTTTTGGTTTTCACCAGTTTTCACTAATCGACAGTTAAAGAATTACATTATAAATTATGAGTCTACCAGGGCCGGCCGTGTGCCGGCAATTGAAACAGTGCGCACTGGGCCAAGGTGCCAAGGAGCCAAAAAAATCCAGGTGCTGACTTTTTTTTTCCAAGCAGTCTCCATAAGCGCCTCCGCCCACTGAGGCAACTGAAAACTCTCAACTGCCAACTGTCTTTGTATGACAACGTGATGGCCCGCACACTTCACAATCACACAAAACCCCGTTGTCAATGGTAACGCAAGCGGTAACTCCATGGTAACTCGCAACTGGCACCGCAGGTTGCGGTGGTCGGCCATTGCTAGTTGCCAGCTGTCAGCTGATTGTTCTTCGTCTATGGTTAAACAAGCTTTTTGACCAATCAAGACATAGAAACCAGCCAGTTTTAGTTTGTTTTCAGTTGCCTCAGTGGGCGGAGGCGCTAAGGTTCATAAATGAACGTGCCTATGTGGATAGGGTTACCAGATGTCAGGAATTTAGCTGTCTGTCAGGTAAACAGGAAAAAAAATAAAATTGTCAGGAATTTTTGAACAATATTATAAAAAATAAATTTAATAGAATTTTGTGAGAAATGGACTGCCGATATGTGTGCAGGGGATGCACGCGGCCTGTTATGCGGCCGGTTCCCGTGGCCGAGTGTTGACTGAGACTGACTTAGCTTGCTGGAGCCCTTTATATAGCCTGACCTGGCAGGTACGTGAACGGCAGGCGAAATCGGGCACACGCTGGAAGTTTCTTGATATTGCGGCGCGGCGCTGTGTATTGCTGTCGCAGCAGCGAGACCTTTCGAGATGGTGGTCAAAATAATAATTCGGCGCAGCGAGGCAGGTAGGTGCAGCGGCGCCGGGCAGTGCCAATTAGTGCGACGTAGATATAGGTAGGTCCTGATATGCAAGTATGTACCGAATGCAGTGCAAAGGTACTAGATAGGTTGCTACAATCCAATGAATGGTTTCCGGAGCGTGAGTACCCATACCCGCCCCCCAAATTGAAGTGTAATTGGGACATGGCTGTACAATCTGAAATTGAACACTATTACAATAACCAGTGTGAGTAGCCGTGTTATAATCGCGTTTGGGTCTCACCCAGGAGTCCCGTGTTCAATTACTTCGCTAACTAATGGTAGATTCAGACTGGGTCGACGTACGTATGCATCGCTACGCCTAACAATATCTGGGCTACTTAGCAACCATAGATTTTCAATGAAAATTTATGTTTTAGAATCACATTGGCCACACGCATCGCGACGTGCGATGTCTGTGGCCATTTTCATAGAAAATATATGGTTGCTAAGCATTGTTTGGCGTAGCGATGCGTACGTACGTCGACCCAGTCTGAATCTACCTTATGTCCTCCATCATAAGCTCAAGCAACATTTTCCATTTTCTGTGGTGGTAGTAGGAGATTTTTAAATATTGTCAGGTTATTCGTAACCTGGGGACGTTTGTCTTTCTTTAAAATTTATTTTTTACCGAAATATCGATGATAATGGTTTCTAGTTCCTACTCGTACCGATATAATATATAATTTTTGTTTATGGTTTATTTGGTTAATTTATTTATTTATGGTTTATGCTGACGACAACATTGAAAGCCACACGTCAAAAAATTTGTGCAAATTTTCATCATGCCGGTCCAGGTGGACAGGATTCCGGAAAATATAAATTTTCCTCAGGAAGAAGAGCGTATTCTCGACCACTGGAAGAAAATTGACGTGTTCCACACGTGTCTGAAACAATCCAAAGGGAAACCGAGGTATGTTTCTATTTCAATGATATCTTGCCAATCTTATTGCAGTACAAAATCATAACCTCTCTTCTTGCTTTTAAGGTATTCTTTTTATGATGGACCTCCTTTCGCCACCGGGCTTCCTCATTATGGACATATTTTGGCAGGAACCATTAAAGACGTTGTCACGAGATATGCTCATCAGCAAGTATGTAAATATTTTGCTATCCACTAATTTAATATTCCGTAATAATTCACCAATAAACTATTGGGCCAGTATTTCGGTTCCATGACAAATCAACAATGTGGCATTTCAACGCCCCTTTGAAAAGCCTTTAAAAGTGATGAATAAAAATAGCCAATAACCTAACCTAGTTTTTTTCATCACTTTTGACTTTTAACCTCTTGAATGTCGGATGACTTACTTTAACCAGTGATTCCTGACATTATTTTAAGTAAAAAATGTAAATAAAATATTGGTCTCCGTGACATTTTTGAAGTTTTTTTTTTCTAAAAAAACATAAAAATCAGTAGGTATTGGGAAGTTAGGGGCGGGGTGAGGGGTTGGTTGGTTACTTGGCTTAGAGACCAGTGACGACAAGTGGAAGAATTTTTTTTCTTTGATTTTGAAGAAAAAGACATTTAAAAAGTCACCGGAGACCAAAATTTCATTTACACTTTTACTCCAAATAATGTCAGGATCACTGGTTAAATTAAGTCAAGTACGATGCTTTATACCCTGTATACCACATGTCATAGTTTGGGGGTAAATTATTTAGATCGATCTCACATGTCTAAGCAATATTATTATGGAGTTTTTAATGGTTTATTAACAATATATTTTTATGGTTATACAGGGTTTCCACGTGGAGAGGCGCTTCGGTTGGGATTGCCACGGCCTTCCCGTTGAGTTTGAGATAGACAAGGATTTGGGTATCAAGGGTCCCGATGACGTCAATAAGATGGGCATCGGCAACTATAACGCTGAGTGTCGGAAGATCGTCATGAGATACGCTGACGACTGGGAGAGGATCATCGCCAGGATGGGCAGATGGATCGGTAATGATTTTTACTTATTATGCAATGATGCTGAACATACATAGCATCACTGAATTTTTTTTATATGAATAATGTATATTGATAAATACAAAGAGGAAAAAAGTAGTATCAGTCAATGTTTAGCCTCCAAGAATATAGTCTAAATTTATTATTTGGAAGGTTATATTTCTAAAGTATAACCAAATGGAGGCAAACCTCTGGTAGAAGAAGTGCAAGAAGTATAGGAAAAAAATGCGTATCTAATTTTTTTATAACATTTTCATTACAGATTTCAAGAACGATTACAAAACCTTATATCCATGGTTTATGGAGTCCGTCTGGTGGGTATTCAAGGAGCTCTTCAATAAGGGCTTAGTTTACAAAGGAGTCAAAGTAATGCCTTACTCAACTGCTTGCACCACTCCCTTATCTAACTTTGAGTCCGGGCAGAACTATAAGGAGGTTGTAGACCCCGCTGTGGTTGTGGCCTTCCCTCTGGAAGATGGATCCAGCATCTTGGCATGGACCACCACTCCCTGGACTCTTCCCAGCAATATGGCGCTCTGCGTCAACCCTAATCTTGTCTATGTCAAGATCAAAGAAAAGGCAACAGACAAAGTTTACATCCTACAAGAAAAACGAGCTGAAGCCATTTTTAAGAGTGTCGATAACTACACAATCCTCGATACCTTCCCGGGAACCAAATTGAAAGGTCTAAAGTACAAGCCTTTGTTTGATTACTTTTTGGATCAAACTGTTAAAGGAGCATTCCAGGTCTTGACGGATACTTATGTTACCGATGATTCAGGAACCGGAGTAGTACATCAAGCTCCTTACTTTGGAGAGGACGATTTCAGGGTGTGTCTCGCAGCTGGAATCATCTCCCGAGATCAGGAACCAATTTGTCCGGTAGATGCTAGCGGTAGGTTTACATTACCCGTAAGAGACTTTGTCGGCCAACATGTCAAGGATGCCGATAAAAACATAATTGCGCTCTTGAAAAGCAGTGGTAGACTTATTCAAAGTGGGCAAGTTAAACATAGTTATCCGTACTGCTGGAGATCCGAAACGCCGCTTATATACAAAGCTGTCCCATCTTGGTTTTTGCGTGTGGAACACATGTCTAAAAATCTGTTGGAAACTAATGCATCAACTTATTGGGTTCCTGAGTTTGTAAAGGAAAAACGATTTGGTAACTGGCTTCGGGATGCCCGAGACTGGGCTATCAGCCGTAACAGATATTGGGGAACTCCCATCCCATTGTGGATGTCGCCAGATGGTGAGGAAATCATGTGTGTCGGAAGTATTGCAGAGTTGTCAAAGCTGACAGGAGTTACCATTACCGATATCCACAGGGAGAGCATCGACCATCTGGAAATACCATCCAACAGACCCGGAATGCCTCCATTGAAGAGGATTTCTGAAGTATTTGACTGCTGGTTCGAGTCGGGTTCTATGCCTTACGCCCAGCAGCATTATCCATTTGAGAATGTGAAGGAGTTTGAGGATTGTTTCCCGGCCGATTTCATTGCCGAGGGCATTGATCAAACAAGGGGTTGGTTCTACACTTTGTTAGTTATCTCGACATCACTGTTCAACAAACCTCCTTTCAAGAATCTTATTGCTAATGGACTGGTTCTAGCATCTGATGGTCAGAAGATGTCAAAGAGAAAGAAGAATTATCCAGATCCTCTGGAAGTTGTCCACAAGTATGGTGCTGATGCTTTACGTCTTTACCTTATTAACTCTCCGGTCGTCAGAGCGGAAAATCTGAGATTCAAAGAGGAAGGCGTGAGGGACGTCATAAAGGATGTTTTCCTGCCTTGGTACAATGCCTTCAGATTCTTAATGCAGAATGTTGAGAGAATCGTTCAAGAAGATAAAATAGATTACGTTTTCGATGCAAAGCTCGTTTCCACAACTCACAAATCTGAAAATGTAATGGATAAATGGATTCTGTCATTCACTCAATCCTTACTCACCTTTGTGAAGCAAGAGATGGCCGCCTATAGGCTCTACACGGTGGTTCCCCGTTTGACCAAGTTCATTTCTAACTTGACCAATTGGTATGTGCGAATGAACCGTAAAAGGTTGAAGGGTGAAATATCACCGCGGGATTGCCAAATTTCTCTGGACACGCTGTGCAGTGTACTTTTAAATATGATCAGTCTCATGGCCCCTTTCACCCCATTCTTGACAGAGTTGATGTATCAAACTCTAAGTAAAATTACATTAGGGAAGGGAGTCGACAGTATTCACTACATTATGCTTCCTAATGCTTGTCCAGAATTAGTTGATCTTAACATTGAACGAGCTGTCCAAAGAATGCAAAGTACTATTGAGTTAGGACGAGTTTTAAGAGACAGGAAAACTATCCCCATCAAATATCCTTTACCCGAGCTTGTGATTATTCATCAAGACTCTGAATATTTAACAGACATCTTGTCACTCGAAAAATATATAATTGAAGAGATGAATGTACGAAAGATCACAGTGAGTTCAGATAAGGTTAAATACGGAGTAACTCTGAGGGCAGAACCTGACCACAAAACACTGGGAGCACGCCTCAAGGGTGACTTCAAGGCGATAACCCAGGAAATCAAGGGTTTATCAGATGAACAATGTCAAGCCATTATATCTCAAGGCTTTGCTGAAATATTAGGACACAAAATTGATTTAGCCGAAATAAGATTTATCTTCCAAATGACTGGGTCAAATGAGAGATACGAGGCACACAGCGACAATGATGTACTTATACTTCTGGATGTATCTCCAGATCAAGAGATGATGGACGAAGGAATTGCCCGAGAAATCATCAACAGAGTTCAGAAACTGCGGAAGAAGGCTCACCTTGTTCCCACTGACGAAGTCAATGTCTACTATTCGGTAAACGATGTGAAGAGTGACATTCACCGCATTGCAGTTTCGCACAAAGACTTTATTGAAAACGTAATAAAGGCTCCTCTTCTGCAACTGACCAAGAACTCTTACAGCACCATAATAGAAGAAGTCCAGGAACTGAAGGGTGTAAAGTTGAACCTGATCATAACAACACGAGTCGAAACTGTCTTACCAGTTCTCCCGTGGGCAAATGTGGAACTTTCTGGTCTATGCCCCAGATATGGAGCAACGTCCACTAAAGGAATGGTTCTCTTGAAAGATTTCAAAGGAAAGAGTGTTACAGTTGACTCTCTTCACGAAGAAGTCACCATTATCTTTGGACTGTACGGAATAAACTTCAGTTTGTGGTTTGGGGATAAATCTTTGACTAACGAAGATCTACCAAAGGCAGTGGGTAAAACCATAATCATCTCTTCAACGAAACCATCTAACAAAGATGTCCCGTCCTCTGCACCGTTTTGTAAGTTCACAAATGCCGAGAATGGAGGTAAACAAGTTACCTTTATCTTGGAAAACCCAACCGGTGAACATGTACTTGATGTTGAAATAGCCAAGAAAAGATTGAACAATTAAGTTGAACTTATAAAAATATAATGTACTCCTTTTTTACTTTACATATTATTTATTTAATTTACACCAGAAATAATTTTTCTAAATTTACATGCTTTTTTTACCCGTTATGTACTTTGAATTACTAGACTTTAAACCTCTATGTATTATCATTTCATTGTGCATTGTTTTAAGCAAATAAAGTACCAATACCGAAATACATTTTTATTATTTATTTAACTACATTTTCGTAACTAAAGCTATCCCACTCACTTGAGAACCACACCCAGGACTAGCTATACTTATGGCAGTTAAATAATCATATGATATAAGAGGCAAAACAATAAAAAACACAAATATAACTAAATTAATTTAATGGTAAGAATTCTAACAAGAAATGCTCAAACGTGCATTGTAAAAACGATGGGCACTCCCTTGGGAGTTTTGGGATGTTCAATCAACTTGGTTGGCTTTGGCGGGCGGATCTTCCTACCGTGGCGACCATCTTTCCTGTGCCAAAGGCCAGAACGAGGTCTATTTCCCAGCCACCGGTTTCTCTGCGGAGAACCAATGGGCGTTACTCCGTGTAGCACATTGGACAGACGACCTGGAAGACAGATTTAATTAGAAAACCAGATTCAACACAAAGTAAAAGATAATTTGGCAAAAAACATGTACTTTCTTACTTATTAGATTTGTAAGTGCCATTTCAGCATTAATACAGTTAAGATCATTTTAACCATACCTACGCCATGATAATAAGTCAAGTTTATCCATGTTCCGACCGTATGAGGCGCATAATATTTACACCGCGTTTATAAATAAGGGGATACTTAGGCGCAGCTGCTATTCGCATGTGGATTGCATATAATTTGGATAAACCTAGAAAATGGTAAGCATCAAACTGGGAAACGAGGAACGTATTTAGTAATACAGTTCCCGCATTATTAGAGTTTTGATACCTGCAATGCGCAGGCAGATTGTGAAACGGGTAAATGGTACCTTATTATGATTCCAGCATAGACAACTGGCTTTTTACCATTGTTTAATTATAAAACCAAACATTTTTCGTCTTACCTATTACTCTTGCACCGGTTCAGCATTGGTATAGTTAAAACAGGTGAAAGCCCGGTTAACGGTATAGTTAACCGGCCGTAAACCATGCCTTTGCTGTGGTAATAATTCAAGTTTTTCACAATTCGGATGCTAAATATTTACGTTTAAGAGGGTTTTTACATTTTCGTTGTTTGTTTTTGGGGTGTTATGCCGTGTTGCGCTACCTCCTTCTTTAGTCGACGCTTCGGACAGCGTTGCAGTGTCCATCATCAGGGCAGATCCGACAATGTGTGCCGGATCTGCCCTGATGATGGACACTGCAACGTTGTCCGAAACGTCAGCTAAAGAAGGAGGTAGCGCAACACGGCATAACACCCCAAAAATAAACAACGAAAATGCTTTTGGCCGTGAAAATCTAAAAAAGTATCGGGTTTATACATATATATATTTTTTTTTGTTGTTTGCATTTTTAAGATGTTGTGCAACGAGACCTTCATAAACACCCATATAAAAAAATTATAACTTACCGACTGTAGCCATACACAGGGGATCGAAACTGAATGTGTGTTTGGATGGCATTTGGAGGATTATTCTGTCATCCACCCTCTTCAATATCTTTGCAGAAGTTCCAGCTGCATGAACGTAAAGTCCACCATAACCTTAAAATAAATAGAATCATCATTACACCTTCAAAATAATATATTTATATAAAGAAGAATGACTGGTGAATAATGGGCAGAGGTTTGAGAGGATTTGATTTTCATACAAATGCACATTTTTATTCATTATAATATATAATACATTTTATGTTCAAAACAGAAAGAAAGGCCTCTGTCTACATTAAATTTGGAAAAACTCTGTAATCAACGGGCAACGCCGGGAACTTCGGCTAGTCTACGATAAATCAAAGCAGCCATAATTCTATAAAATGTGAATAAACCGCTTTTTTAAATTTTTACTTAATGAATATCTTAACTGCGTATAAAGCAGAAATCTGATTGACAATACGAAGTAGCAAAAACTCTGGATAATAAATACTTTATTGCCAGCATATCAATAATGATGCTATTAAAAAATCATTTCTTTGAATTTTAAATAGATAAACACATTATATGGTAAGGCTGTACAATTTACAAAAACATCATTTTGCAAAAAAACAAGAAAGTTATTACGAAAATAGAATCAGCTGGCGCACAGTGAAAATTTAACATCGGCTTGAAGTTAAACAATAAAATTTAAAAAGTGAAAAATGCAAACTGCATTATTTAATATTTAAAAATGATTAAGTAATAGATTGGTGTTATTGGCATGCTGCTATCAATGCATTGGTCAAAGAAGATTTTAACATACCTGGAGATTTTTCCACACAGTTTACTAGAGTACCAAAAGGAAGCGATCCCAGAGGATAGGCATCTCCTTCAGAAGCACGCACTAGAAAAACAAATAATTTTTTAATTAGATTAATGTATGAACAGAGCAGATTTTGGGTTAGAACTGAATATAACTAAAACAAAATACATGCTCATAAGCAAAAATAACGCAGTTGACTTGAATGACAATCTTTATATTGCTGGAATGAAAATAGAGAAGGTACAAAGTATTGTATACTTGGGCTGCAATTTAAATGAAAGATGGGATCCTTCGGTTGAAATCAAATGCCGCATTGAGCAAGCTCGTGCAATCTTAATTCGCATGAAAAAGATGTTCTGCAGTCATGATCTCAACCTTGGATTACGAATGCGAATGGTCAGATGCTACGTTAATTGCTGCAGCACAAATAACCAGTCACTTGAATTCAAATAAATTATTCACAAATCGTCAATCCGCATATAGAAGGTTTCACTCAACAGAAACCGGACTACTTCGTATGCTGTCAGATATAACTCTTGCCATAGAGTCAGGAAAATTAGCACTCATCTCACTCCTAGACATGAGTGCAGCATTTGATACGATTGATCACAACTTCCTCATTAACAGATTAGAGAAAACATTTGGTTTGAATTCCGACATCAAAAATTGGCTGGCATCCTATCTATCTAATCGCTTACAAGCCGTGAAGGTTGGAAATAAACTGTCTAATTTCGCTGCACTTTCTTCAGGGGTACCCCAGGGATCCGTTTTAGGTCCACTTCTCTTCATCCTTTTTACAAATGATGTCGCCAAAATAATCGAGTCATTTGGTCTCTTGTCTCACTGCTACGCTGACGATCAGCAAGTTTATTTTTACTGCACTCCAAACGAAATCAACAGTCTCAAAATCCGTGTAGCTGAATGCCTAGAAGCAATAACTCGTTGGATGTCTTCAAACAAGCTGAAACTGAACCCATCTAAGACCGAGTTTCTCTGGGCGGCCACAAACAAACGGCAACATTTGGTAGACGATTCACCTGTTTCCATTTCTGGCAGCAATATTATTCCAAAGAGAACAGTTAAACTTCTTGGCGTTAATCTAGACTCGGACTTTTCGCTTAAAAGTCAAATAAATAGGACAGTAAGCACCGGATTTTTTCACCTAAGACAACTTAAATCAGTTCGAAGAAACCTTCCAACAGAGGCAATAAAATTACTCATCAACTCATATGTAGTCTCACGTCTCGATTACTGTAACGGTATTTATGCTAGCCTTCCGAAATGTCAAATCGACAAACTTCAATCCGTGTTTAATGCAGCGGCACGGCTCATAACCGGGGTCTCTAAATATTCGCACATTTCAGAACACCTTCGCAACCTTCACTGGCTTAAGTGCCCTGAAAGAATCCAGTACAAACTGTGCTGGATGGTGTTTAAATCCATCAATGAAATGGCCCCACATTACATCTCTGAACTATGCGTCCCGGAAAACATTGGTCCAAGGCAGTCAACCCTTAGATCAGCAACATCATCAGCTCTAGGTAGACTGATAGAACCTAAACGAAAGCCAAATACTAAGTTTGGAGATCGTGCATTCGAAGTATCTGGGCCTAAGGCTTGGAACAAACTCCCTCCGGAACTAAGGGGCATAACAAGCCCAACAGAATTTAGGTCAAAACTAAAAACCTACTTATTTAGGCTCTCATACCCTTAAATTTAATAAATCTATTTGTATTATGTATTGCCTATAATTTATCTTAATCTATTTTCTTATTAGATTAACATCATTCGAAGCCTTCACAGCAATCCGTCGCTTAACGAGAGACTGAGACTTCATTTAAGAAAATAAATAAAATTCATGTACTACTCTGTACCGCCCATTAATTAATTTTGCTTTTCCCAAACACGTTCATTAAATAACATAATATATATCAAATAATTACTTTTCCAACAACATGTGTTCGCTATTATGTCCTCTGCGCGCAAACTGTATATAAATAAACATCTTTTAACTTTAATCTCAAGTGACCTACCAGGTAAGTATGGTCCTGTACATTTTCATTGAAAAAAAAATATATGTATAATAAAAAAAAAAAAAAAAAAATAAATAAATAAATAAATAAAAAAAAAAAAAATAAAAAAAAAAAAATAAAAAAAAAATAAAAAAAATACATGTACATTTACATTTTTGGGCTGCACCGCGGTGGTTGTTCAGATGCATTGTACATATAGTTTTTTATCGCTGATCAAAGAACCGGTGGATTTGCATCCATTGTTTTAGCCATAGGTTTTTTATATTTTCTAGTGTGTAGTTAGAAGTAAGATTGTAGAAATTATTGAAATTTGTACAGCGCCCTTGAGGTGATTTTTCACAAAAACGGCGCTATACAAGTCATCCAATTATTATTATTATTATTATTACGTGTTTTCAGTATTATTTTATGGAACGGAAGCCTGGACACTTACTGAACTGGTAAGGCGACTTGAGGCATTCGAGATGTGGATCTAGAGAGGAATACTAAAAATAAGCTGGATGGACAGAGTTACGAATGAAGATGTTATGGTTCGGATGAATAGAGAAAAAGAAGTTATTAAAACAATAAAAATCCTAAAACTTCAATATCTAGGACACGTGATGAGACATCCGGAGAAGTACGAGATCTTGCATCTCATAACGCAGGGAAAGATTGCCGGAAGACGGGGCTTTGGAAGAAGGAGGATATCGTGGCTGAAAAACTTGAGACAGTGGTTTGGCCAGCCTACTGTAGAGCTGTTCCGGGCCGCAGTAAACAAAGTCCGCATAGCCAACATGATAGCCAACGTCCGTTGAACGGACAGGGCACGAGAAGAAGAAGAATGAACAGAGCCGGCCGTAATCGGAGCAGTCCATTCCAGGCGCCGACTTGCCAAGGAGCCATGGAGCCGAGACCCTGATAATACTTAACACAGCGCCATTGAGGTTTCCCTGGCACCAGGCGCCGTTTGGCTCAGGGCCAACCCTGAGTAATAATACAAAATTATAATGTCAGACTGATTTGTTTAGAACAAAAATGAAGACATTTAATAATAGTGTAGTTCACCTGGAATTCTGGACAAATGTCTTGAGGTCTTGATGATATCTCCAGCTTTCATGTTTTCGGTAGCTAAAATGTATTTAAGATCCTTGCCAACTGCTACCAAAGCAATGTGAGCGGTTCTGCATCCATCTTCAATAATCTAGAAAATATAATAATCATTTTAACTTCATTTCATTGCCTGCAACCCAAGTTTTTATTGACAATAAATATTATATTTGAACTGAGACGGGTAGCAATAATCATTAGTGTTATCTTAAAAAAATACACTTAAGTGCCTAATAAAACATAAAAAATACAAAAAAAAATAAAAATTTTAAACTTCAACATATAATGCTTAAAATCTTCATAAACAACTAGAGGCACCCGTCAAAGCTATACAACCCTATTTGAATAGCAAAAGGGGGAGAAAATAACATATAGTCTACATTTGCCCTGAAGAACCTGGTGCCTCACTCACCACAGTCCTGAGCTGCGTGGGATTGCAAACATCATCGTTCCAGGAGCCTGTGATGCTATCATGTCAAAAGCCAGAACCAGGGCAGTGGGTACTACCCGTGTTTCAAACCTATTTTTTTCTTTTGTGAGTAGCTGATCAAATTAGATAAATTTGTAGTTGTACATAAATAGTCTTGTCAACAATACCTCAATGACCTTCTCCTCTCGGGGAGGGCCTTCTTCAGGTCCATCTCGGATCCAACGAATCCAATGGAACTTGTGTTTAATGCCTCCGCCAATGCCCTTTGCCACAACACGCCCTGAAAACAAATTAAAACGGCTTATGGTGGAGTTATACTTGTAAGGCGTGTTGTGTCGTGATGTTCTCTGCCGTGATGGCTAGCGTTCACATCTATAAGTTGTGTTCTGACGCCTTATGACGATATTTTAAATCAATTCAGCACGTGGTATGTACACACTAGCCAAGACGCGGCCGTCCCCACGCTCCTCACCTTCACCGCTCTGTCGAAGATCGCTTCTGTTGCATCACGACAGATCGCATCATGACACAACGCAACAGACTAATATAATCGTCACCATACTAAATGTATGAAACCGATACCGTTATGACGCGTCACGTCACGACAGATAAGTATAACTCCTCCATTAGTTAAGTCTCTGATGAATAACAACTATGCGGAACTATATTGAATGGAATAAACTTATTCGTAAACTATAACCCATGCAGTAAAGGAATTTCTGAGGGTGATAGCTCTTCCCATACCCCATATCTCAGAGAACCAAACACACAGCTAATAAAATATTTTATAACCTAATAACAATACAACATAAAGTAAATATGCTAAAGGAGATATGTTTACCAGATACGGGATCTCTGCCTGCTAAATTAGTTACTTCTAAAGGTTTAACGGTGTACTCTTCAGGATAGTGAACAACTCTTCTGTAAGCAACTCCAAAACCCGGTTTCGGTTTCACATAGAGGTGAGGCTTGTGTATGAACCTTAATTGGGTTAAATTTGTGTCGCATTTCGTGAATTTGGTGATGGTTGACGTTAAGGAGAGTCTTTGCACGAGTTTGACGAGGGAAGACATTATTTATATTAAATATTCCATCCCATTCCCATCCAACTGACAGATAAAAATATAGTATTTTTGAGGTTATATTTTATATTGAGTTTTCTATGGATAAATGGCACAGTGGCGCGCAGTTGCGTAATGATGGCATAATGACATTTGAAGGCCTCCGTGGGGGGCGCGGGGGTAATCTCGACTAGCAAACCGAAAATCGCAGGTTTGAAACCCGGCGTGCACAAATAAATATTATTATTAAAAATACTTTATTTACCCCATAAAAAATACCAAAACAGCAACTTCTGCTACCTCCAAATCAAAGAAAACGGGGCGGGTGTTGAAAAAATGAGGCGGAGGAGGCAAAAAAATGGATTCAGCCGATTTTTTTTTTAAAACTAATTTATATATTATTTATTTTGCTAAAACAGCATAAATACTTAGCGCCTCCGCCCACTCAGGCAACTGAAAACTCTCAACTGCCAACTGTCTTTGTATGACAATGTGATAGCCCGCACACTACACAATCACACAAAACCTCGTTGTCAATGGTAACGCAAGCGGTGACTTGCGACCATCTTGCGACTGTCACTGCTCATTGCCCTGGGCGGCCATTTCTAGTTGCTAGCTGTCAGCTGTCTCGTAGTTCGTCTATGGTTAAACAAGCTTTTTGACCAATCAAGACAGAGAAAAAGCCGGTTTTAGTTGGTTTTCAGTTGCCTCAGTGGGCGGAGCGCCTAATACCTACATTGTAAGCGCCTCCGCCGAAACCAAACGAAAACTCGCTAGTTGCCATGGTTTCCAAACAAACTTGTATGACAGCGCTACACAATTTTGCGATTTCAGTTTTTAGTTATTATCTCAGCTTGTTTAACCATAGACAATCAGCTGGCAACTGGAAACGGTCGGCCACGGCAACTAGCAGGGTGAGTCGCGAGTCACTGCTTGCGTTGCCATGACAACGGGTTTTTGAGAAATTGTATATTGTGCGGGCCATCACATTGACATACACAGGATAGCGAGTTTAGTTGCAAACTTTTTTTTTTCAGTCATAATCAAAAAATTTAATGTAGTTAAAAAAAGTTACAATTTATTATTACTTGGCTAAGGGGCATACATTAATTACGTGTTTAAGTTTTAAATTGAAAAAATAACCAATAAAATGCACTTTTTTCAAAATTCCGGTAACTGAACCGATTAGTACTAGTTAATATCTAACTACTACAACTTTTTAAATTAAATTTTTTTCGTCCATATTAAGCGTGTCCCGGTTTTATAAATATTTTCCCTCATTTTTCACACAAACGAGCGAACGACGTCACACACACTCTCCCGTTTCTTACCGGCCGTTTTCGCGGGGTTTAATAAAATTCAAACTTAACAATTAATTTAATTATGAAAACAAACTTTAAAAAAAAATATATCCGTATTTAAGCTTGCATGTCATCTTCATGAACATATTTTTAATAAGTAAAAATATTTTTCACTCAACTTCTCAACTACCGAACTACCTTATTCAAATAACAATTTGATCTCTGCAATCTGCAATATCTGCATTGCAAATGTCAAACGCAAACGTCAAACGTCAAACCGGTCAAAGTGATAACGCTGATAACTTCAGAATTTTTTTAAATACCGCGAGTGCTACCGCTTGATTGCTCAATACTGTTAAATTAAATTAATTAAATCCCAATTTCCGTACTTTGCTGTGAAATGTTCTTGCGAGGTAATTCGTGCTGTGGAATTTATTAAATCATAAGATAATAAATATTATAATTTGATAATGGCAGATATCAGCTCGACTGATGCTGCGCATCCCAGATTTTGTACCACGCCGAAGCCTTTATTTGACCAATCTTTTACCGATGGTGGGTAAAAGTATATTTCTATTTATTTGATTGAAACAAACATCGGTGGCTAGTGAATAAGTTAAGCATCTTCGTTATTAAAACACATAATATAAATATTGCACAGTGGCGTTTCTTCACAAGGGGACAGTGGGGACAGTCCCCACCAGTTATACTCGAAACCGACTAAAATAAATAACAGTCTTCACCAAAATTAATGAATTCTTTAAACATAAAAGCAATTAACATTTTGCAGAAATAAAATACAAAAAATTAAAGCGATCCGGCGACCACCCAGGCTGAGCAGTGGCTAGCCGATCAGCGCACGAGCCATCAGAGTGCATTTCTCAGTGCACAGAACCTTGGGGGCAATCCGAATTGTCCCTTTAAGCATTTTGGTTCATTCTTTTCATTTCGTTCTCGATCGTAGGCAATCCAAGAACTGCGCATGAGCACTTTGTATGTGAATTTCAAATACCGTGGGGATAATCCATTGTATCCCCTCGTAACAAAAGTTGCATAGTTTCGGGTGGGAACCGCTCGCGTTCAAATTAACTTCGGTGATAATCTTGCAAGATAAGGCATTATTTTTATTATACTGTATTATAAATTGAATAACCATAGATATTTTAATTTATTTTGTGTTACATTTGATATGATTTGACCGTGAAAATTTTTGTTTGAGAAATTTTATATTATATTCTCCGGGTAGTGAGATAACAATACATTAAATAGTAGGTACATGCAAAAAATGTCGGTCCCCACCATCAAATAAGTGCTTGAGCCGCCACTGTATTGCAAATATGTGTGAATCTCAGTTTAAAAAGATGGTAAAGTTTCCTTACTTCGCTTACTGCTAAATATGCCCAAATTATTGAAGTAACACTCCGTTTCAACTTAGGGGAGGTGGAAAACATGCACAAAATAAATTATTACCTTCTTAAATACTTTATGTGTATTTAGATTGAAGGAAAATTTTTCGGCAAACTTCATTTGATACAAACAAAATGGTGGCAAAACATCTTATGAAGAAAAAATAACTTCTTCCATTTTTTACCATCACTCCTGATGTATATATGTAAATAGTTATTTCTTGTAGTAATTAAGTTGAATCGAAGTGTAATTTAAATAATTTATGCATATTACAAAGTAAGCGGGGTAAGGAAACTTTCAAAAAAGTTTTTTTTTAGCTTAAACTCTTTAAAGTGTATATAATATCATCCCTACGTACATTTCAAAACCAACACCAGACTTCTGAAAGTTGTTATATCACAAAAATTACATTAAATTTACTCCATACATTTTACTACTAACTCTTAAAGTCGGAATAAATCATTTCAACACATTGATAAACTGTATTAGAATGGATCAAAATACACTACATTTGTTGATTATCATTATTATATATAAACGTGAAGACAATATTAACGAAACTTAATAGAAAATCTGAAACAGAAAAATCAGAAAAAGATACGGTCACATCTGTTTTCTGATTTTTCTGTTTCAGATTTTTGATTGTGTTTTGTTAATATTGTCTTCATTAATTAAAATATTACGTTTTGAGGTTTAACTCATTAAGTTAAAAATAAATTATTATAAACAGTTACCACATTTGTAGGCCGATGTATTAAAAATGTTTTATTTTTAGGGTTGCGTGTTGCCTTCATCCAGATGGCCGTTGGCTCGGATAAAAAAATTAACATAAAGAGGGCTGTGGACCATATTCACAAGGCTAAAAGCAAGGGGGCTCAGTTGGTTGCCCTTCCTGAATGTTTTAATTCTCCCTACGGAACGAGTGAGCCTCAATTTATTTATTTCTTCCAAACAACTAAAAAATATTCTTTCTTCAATATTTGCAAAATTACTTTGTGTAAACCACTAATCACATGTAGATATTATAACATGTGATTAGTGGTTTACACAAAGTAATTTGTTTTGTTTAATTAAAAAATATTCAATGTCAAAAACTCAAAATGGCAATGATCAACGATTTATTTATTTATTTAGAATTTACATACATTTTTTTTTGTGCTGCTAACTTAATTCTCATAAAGAATTACAAAATTATAAAAACATATCGACGTAGCTTCTTCTTTTGAGAACATATTTTTTGTTTTTAAATTACAATTTTGTGAATGTTTGGGTGTAGAAAAATGTTTTCTCCCGAAACCCTTTTTCAAGTGATTTCTGTAGGTAAATATGAGCACTGTCCCATTCGCACATTTCGCATTTGCATGTATCGTAAGTGTTTGTGAGCTTATTGTGAGCGGGACAGAATGACAGACGCCTGTGTTCCTCGTATGGTGCAAAGTCTAGCCTCTTAATCGCTGTGGAGAGTGTTGATTTTGCCTTTTAAACCCTATTTTCATTTCGATTTTTCCATGATTTGCGGTTGATTTTTCTAAGGATCTCAAAATCCATCTTGTAGCTAAGGATATTGCCCATAGATTGGCATTTGTAACTCAATTTTGTCATTTTTGGAGAGTGGCGTTCTTGCTTGTATACCCCACAGGTATAAAAGCATTATGAATGACAGAGCTGATAACAGTAGTTTACCAAGAATTTTATAAGGCTTTTGCAAATAAAGTATGTAATTTACCGACGAACAGTAATCCTATATGTACTGCCATTGTTTTAATAAATATTATTTACATTATCTTATCTTATTTGTTTAGAATTTCTCACTATAAATATTCATCCCACCAAAAACAATTAATTTTACTTATATACTGTCTGGTAGCTTTCTTGTACAACAGAATTTATACTTTTTCATTTCTAAATAGATTTTTTTCTTTTAAAATTTTAATGCGTGTGTAAAGCCTGGTTCATAAATTAATAATGAATATTATATATTATAAAATCTTTTGGGATACCCTATTCATGACAGTAATTTTTCTTTTCAATTATTAACCAACCTAGGTCAAATTATAATGATTCATATTATATAAAAGTATTATTTTTTTTAGGTAAACTTTCGATTGGAATGGCTGGATAAACTTAATCTGAATATTTAAAAAAAATCCTTTGATTCACCTTAATTACTATAAAAATCAACTATTTCCATTTGTGCCGATGGAAAATACTGCATTTAATATTTGTTTTATGTAAAACACGTTATTTACAATAATTTTATACCCGCATTCTACTAGATTTTGAATTGAAAAAATTATAATAGATTTTATTCTTCTTACTTTTCCTCTTAGTCCTCCATAATTGCACAAGAAACATTTTCCGCTTATAATGATAGTAGTAGGAGTTTTTCAAATATTGTCAGGTTATTCAGAACCCGGTAATGTTTGTCTTTCTTAAAAATTCACAAAAATGGTAAACCCATTTTATGTCATGTTCTTTTTGACTGAAACGGCTTTTGCTAAATTTTAGTTATCAGATTTGAATAACCATATTTACCAACCTTCCTATTTCCCAACAGTTTCCCTTTTTTTCCACTGTACAACATTCCGGATAAATACATATTTATTACCAGAGACAGTTGGACTCTTACATAAAATATCTAATATTGTGGATTAGTTGAAAAGAATTATTGTAACAATTTTTTTCTCTCCACGTTAGAATTCTTCGAGGAGTATTCTGAAGACGTCCCCAGTGGAGAAACGTGTCTGGCTTTAGCCAGTGCTGCAAGAGAAACTGGTTTGATTGTGGTTGGAGGGACCATACCAGAGAAGTGCGATGGCAAGCTATACAACACTTGTACAGTTTGGGATGACAAGGGGATTCTTATAGCCAAACATAGAAAGGTAACAGACGTTATATGTTTTTTTTAAATATTATTTCGCCTACAGCAGTGATCAGATGCAATTTATTCAAACTGGAAATCTATTCAGGTTTTCAATATCTATTAATCTTATGGTTCCAGTTAATAAATAAAAATAATACTCGGTAGGAGAAGTAAAAAAAATATTCTTTTCATATATATGTACCTACAGATAGCATTTAGTTTAGGTTTGAATCTTGCAATCATACATAAAAGATAGCAGCCAATAAAAATATGCATTAAGAAAATGAAGATAATGTTGGTAATTCTCAGTTGAAGTACAGTTAAATATGACTGAATCGGATAGGGACACATTAGCTTAATGGGTAGAGCTGGGTTCTGGGTTCGAGTCCCAGATGTGACTGTATCTTTTTCTGATTTTTCTGTTTCAGATTTCGATTGGGTTTCGCTAATTTTGTCTTCATTGATTAAAATATTAAAATTTTAGGTTTTACCTATTAAGTTAAAAAAAATATATATAATTAGAGCTCAATAACCCATGATTATGAGCTACATCAGTCACGCTGAACTCAAAATTTGAGACAAAAAGCTAGGAAAATTTCACCATGCCGGAACTCGCATTTTGAGAATTTTTGGTCTTTAATTAAGATGCATCATTCCTGTTCATCTATTTTTTTAGCCAAGGATTGTGGTTTTTTAACCATTAACCAAATTCTCTGAAATTACTACCCTTCATAGACATATTATATCAACTTAAATAGTGTTTTTTTTGCATTGTTATTTTTTGTAAGCCTTTGAATATTAGTGATCCCTTATGGTAACACAAGTTTTGTTTTGCTTTTTGATTTCTACGTCAAAGTTTAATGAGTTGAAATTTTGCCTTGCAGGTTCACTTGTTTGACATTGATATCCCTGGAAAAATAAAGTTTGTAGAGTCGGAAGTTCTCACTGGCGGAGACTCCTTGAACACCTTTACCATTGGCAATTTAAAGGTCGGCTTGGGAATCTGCTACGACCTGAGATTCGAGGAAATGGCTCGGGTCTATGCTAACATGGGTAATTAATAAACTATATTTTTTATGCAAGTTCATAATATATTATTTAGAATTCATAAAACGTACAGTAGAATTATGTATGTTTTGTTTTATATTTTAGTTTAGAGATATCGTAATAGGATACCTTGGCGTGTTCTATAATAATAATAAACGTTTGATGGATAAGTTGTTTATTTACAATCGTAACTTGTAGCGTAAAATTACTACGGCAAAATTTGTAGGTATAACACAATGAATGCGAGATGATTGACTGGCCGACTTGGCTTGCTGGAACCTCTATACAGCCGTTCTTGCCACCTCCGCGAACGGGTACGGTATGCACGAGAACTTTCGCGACAATATAGCCCGGCCCTGAGTGTGCTGTAGAAACCTCCAGACCTTTCCATTAATTGGTTAATAATGCCGGCAAGTACTCGGTGCAACGCCTGGTACAGAATGGTACGGGACAGGTACTTAGGCGGTGTCAGGTTGTGTAACTACCTATAAGTAGGTCCTGCCGTGCGAAGATAGTTCGCCACAGTAGAATTCGGATATAACGACTTCGCTTATAACGGCTTACCGTTTTTAGCGACGACAATGTAAACTCAAGTTAGGTTTTATAGTTAGGTACTAGGAAAACATCTGTTTAGGCGACCAACTGCTTAAAGCGACCCATAAATAAACCAACCAAGCAACCTATTTTAATGATAATTCGTGCAGTTAAAACGACGCGCAGTGTTTTTTCTTTACAAAACCTACGGACCAATACCTCACTGCCCCCGCGTCTCGCCTACTCCCCGCGCCCTGCTACTCCCCACATCTATCCTTATTAGCACGCGTAAACCACACTCAGTGTTTATCATCTGTTGTGACAACCGCTCCACACAATGAGTTCCGTGAATCCAAAATATTTTTCAATTGAAGAAAAAAGTGCTATATTACACCTTTTTTATGAAAACTATGATGTCGCATATTCACAATGCTGTGCGAAGTTCTTACTATAGAACAAAAATTGGCCAAATACAAACACAAATTACAGACTTTCTACTTTAGTAACTACATATTTACTTGCATAGAATGTAGATACATTGTATATTTTTGGATTACAGTACATTACGTATGTTTGTTATGTGGAATGTTTATGTACCATTAAAGTTATAATATGAGTTATGATTTAAAGTTATGATTCCCACCCACCCCTTATACCTTTTCCTCCCTAAAACTTCCTCTCCTTCCTTACCCTAAAAGACCTTCCACAAAACATCCTCAATGAGATGACATAGGGGTTTATTTTTCTTAATACCTCCTGTGTGGAGCTAATGAAAAAAAATTCTACTAATTCTTCAAACCACTCGACAATTATTTTAACATTACTTTTTTATGAATTAAAACATACATAAATGGAAAAGTGGTTGAAAGTTATAAAAACATTTTAACCGCTTGGGCACATAAGCTTGTTTTCACGACAATTTAACATAGGTAGACATAGGAATGTCGTATGCCCCGCACCTGAGTTATTAATCCATTAAAATATCATATTTAAATGGATTTCCACCATGAATTAAGGTTTAAAAAATCGAATTAATTAGTTTAATATACCTGCCTACATAGTTCCCGTAAGCACTCACGCCATAGGCTTATTGTGTCTCCCATCTTTAATTATATTCCTTTGACAGCGGTTCAGTCCTTTTAAACGTCTAGCGGTCCGTGCCCTGTACATAAACGAAGCAACAATTGTCTTGCATAATTTTAATTTATTTTTTACATTGGATACATTTAAAGCAAAAATAACAGTAATAATAAGAGAATATATTTAAAATGAATACAAGTGTTATTACATTGTGTTAGGTCGATATTAGTTCCTAGCTAGGCAAATTGCCTGTTCTAAAGAACCAAATTTATCCATTTCTCAAAATTAAGAGAATTCCCAAAGAAAAAGTGCCACGAAACGTCACCCATTTAAAGAGTTAATTAAGATCAATAGGATTGTCATTGGCTATTCGACCTTCTTTCCCGGTTGCATAATGTGTCTTCTCAGATAGCTTTCTCCTATCATGGATCATGGCACTAGTATTGTATCAATATACATTGTCTCAAAAGTCAAAGTAGGGTCGGCCTATGCAGGCGCAATTGGAGCCCTCCGCTCCGGGCGCCGACTTGCGAAGGAGCCAAGGCACAGATAATAACCTAATACAGCATCAGGCGCCTGAGTCAACGTTATCCTTTGGAGGGCTGATAGGCAATCTCATGGCAGACCAGAATATCATAATAAGACTTTAGTAAAATTTCATTAGTTTTCAGGATACAAATTGGCACTTATGAATTACATGAAAATAAACACCTTAGATCAGTTTTTCCAGTGCCACAGCAGCAAAATTACATATTCTAATTTTTATTACGCAACTCTGAATAGCTCTGCTATTGCTCACATTCCAAAATAATGCTACCAATGCCTATATTGCTTGCCGAAGAAATATAGCAGATTCGGTAATGTTATTTAAAATCATACACAACTTAATCGATAGCCCCGATCTTCTCCAACGCCTATCATTCCATGTTCCATATCGCAACAGCAGACAGTCGCTTACTTTTAATCTCCCTCTTTGCAAGACCAACTCCAAACAAAACTCATTTATCTACAGATCCACACATTCATTTAACTTAAATTATTATCACATTGACATTTTTAGCTCGACTTTACGCGACATAAAACGAAAAATTCACTAAGCAACATGACTCTAAGTAGAAATTCACTCCCTATATATCCCCGCCCTTTGCCTCTTCATCCCAATCCCATGTTTCCTCCTCCCCCTTTTTTTCATATTGTAACTAGTAACTCCTTTTCACATATTGTAACTAGAAAATAATTTAATTAAGAAAACAACCCTACAATGTCACACTTTATCATTTATTATTATCAGTGGAAAGTTCATAATTGGCATAATTAACTATCTTATTAATATATCATTGTATAATCTCAGATTTGCTGTCAACTTTTCCTAATAAATAAATAAATAAATAAATATGTTTGGGAAAAACATTTTTGATGATTAATGAGTAATTTTTGTTTTATTAGCCAACTAGTTTAACCGCTTGGGCACATAAGCTTGTTTGTTTTCACGACAATTTAACGCAGGTAGACATAGGAACATACCCCGGACCTGAGTTATTAAGTTTACAAAATTTTTGTTAGTGTTCACGTAAATGTCGGCATTATGTATTTCCAACAATTATATTCAACAGTTGACAATTCTTGCCATGGTACTGTATTTTCAAATACTTTTCAGCGCCAATTTTTATTATTCCATCCTCCGTTTACAATTCTCGATTTCTTTAGGTTGCAACATGTTGCTATACCCGGGCGCTTTCAACATGACGACCGGGCCCCTCCACTGGGAGCTGCTGGCCCGCTCCCGTGCCAACGACCTGCAGCTGTTCATGGGGGTCATCAGCCCAGCGCGGGGGTCCGGGGCCGGCTACATCGCCTGGGGACACTCCACCCTGGTGGACCCGTGGGGGAAGATCGTTGCTAGAGCTGGTCATGATGATGAGTTGCTGGTCGCTGACGTTGGTGAGATTATGTTTTATAATTACTAACTAAATATCACGCTGTTTCCCCAAAGGGAAGGCCACGACGATAGACTGCCACAAACTCCTTGCTTCATTTATACTCTTCTGTTATTCTGACTCTTGACATGACCTGACTCAGGACATGTGGAGAGGATGAACGTAGAAAAGAATATAAGAATAATTAACTACTAACTTACAAGAGGAACAGAAATCTATACAAGAGGGGAAGAAAACATCAGACTAAAAAATGAACAAAACCAAAACAGAATTCTTTAACGTCTAAAGTTCTAAAGGAATCCAAATCTTACTTCCCAGTGAAATAAAAAATGTACCTAGTTTAGAAAGTTATAAAAATGATGTATGTAATAAGTGTTGGAAGTGTAAGTTAAAATGTACTCATGTTTATATTAGACCACTATGGATCTATTTTAAGTGTAATAAATAAAAATAAAACGTGTTTTAACAAAAAATACGAGTGTGCTTTAGACCACACGACTGAAGTAAAACTTCTTTAGCTCTATCTATACATCCGCTTTCGCATCATCTTCACTAACTTATATCTCCCTCTCAACTTCCGTTCGCCTCGCCCAATAAACGCTAAAGTAACGCATTCGCCAGCTTACCCCTCAAGTCAAGCGTGCATAAAGAAGTTTTACTTCAATAATCTTCACGTACTGGCTTTGAGAGGAAGAGAGAAAGAAAATGTGAGTGCGCATTGCTCTCTCTTGCTGCCACAGTGTGATACAGCCCGTTCGCCTCGCCCGTCTACGCGTAACGTAGTAATGCGTTTTCTTAATCCATTCGCCAGCTTACCCCTCAAGTCAAGCGTGCATAAAGAAGTTTTACTTCAATAATCTTCACATACTGGCTTTGAGAGGAAGAGAGAAAGAAAATGTGAGCGCGCATTGCTCTTTCTTGCTGCCAGTGTGATACAGCCCGTTCGCCTCGCCCGTCTACGCGTAACGTAGTAACGCGTTTTCTTAATGCATTCGCCAACTTACCCCCCAAGTCAAGTGTGCGTAAAGAAGTTTTACTTCAAAAAATGTTGTAAAATTAATAAATAATTTGTGAATATTGATATTAAACCTTTTTTAATGTATTACTTTTTTATATGCATATTCTTACAGATTTATCCGTTGTTGATGAAGTACGCAGTCAAATACCAACCACAAAACAACGCAGGACCGATGTTTACTCAACGATTTACCGAGGAATCGAACCGCTCGACATGACCAAAAATAGTTCCAAGATGTAAAATAATATTGTGCCAAATTTACCATGGAGTTTAGATGTTAACTTACATACACATTCAAATGTATTGTTTTTTAACTAATTTATAAGTAGGAACAACTAAATTAGTACGGCAATAAGCACTGTGTACGGTACTCTGTTTCAGGTAATAATTGCATAAAACTAAATATTTTTGTATACTAAGAAGAAAACTTATTTTTGATAAATTATGTTTATTATGCATTATGTAAAATGGATTTTATTTAATTCCTTACCCCTTTCATTCTACCCCTTACGCATATAAAATAACAGTTAATAATATGCAAATATAAAAGCACAATGCATTCAAGTTGGAATATGACATAACATTATAATAAAATGAAACAAATAACTTTGTGTACACCACTATATAATCACAATTATCGACATGTTTCGAATCCGATGGTTTCTTCAATTATCCTGACGAAGAAACCATCGGTTTCAAAACATATCGATAATTGTGATTATATAGTGGTGTACACAAAGTTATTTGTTTTATTTAATTAAAAATGACGCCACAAAGTGACTTTGAGAAAATTGAAGAAGTAATATTATAATATATTATCAGAAAAATAATGTAATGAAAAATATCAAGCACTATTTATAACGCTGTCAACTTCATTTTGTATTGCATCAATTTGCTGGTGAAAGTTTTTCAACTCTTCAATGTTGAATTCGATACAATGCTTATCAATGGGAGAATCATAACTTTTATTAGTGTTAAAATTAACGAGAACACTTGTGCTTCTTTCCAACGGATTCTTGCTCGATGCCATTTCTAAATTAACCTGCCAACAAGTTTTAGTTACTTCTTCTATTTCTCCAAGGTTTGTAATGTTGAATTCTTCTGCTGTATTCTTTGTAAGAATTTTATATTTATCTACAAATAGCTGTGCTTTGTCTTCATCCATTTCTAGAGTAGTTGTAAGATCATTCATTATAAAAATTGGTCGCATTATAAATTTGGTCATCCTTTTGATAATGTGTCTTATGCTTTTGATTACTAAAGTTACATGGTTTGAGTCTAGGCTTAATACTTTTTCTAGTGAAACAAGTTCATTTGCAGTGAAGAGGCCAGAGTCCGTCCTTTCATTGATGTTGTCCACAATGTGAGAGAGAAGTTGTTGAAACTTGACCTTATCAGTTTTATTTATCAGTTCGACGCCACTTTGTAACCTGAAATTGGGATATAAATGGTGAGATAAATAAAATAAAGAAAAAATAGTCGAGAATATCGAGTTTCAATACATGCACTTGTGGTAGTGAAACAAACATTAGCCTCAATTACATTGAGCGAGTTTACAAGCTACTAGCCAGTGAATTCACTAATGTAATCATATTTACTAGCTAACTAGCAGATTGTGAACAATACGAAGTTTACTAGCAGAAAGTGAATTCGCCGGCTAGTACCTTGTAAACTAGCCCCGTGTCATCGATGCTTAAGTAGGAACTGGAAGGAATACAAACAGATGTGAATGATATAAACAGGTATAACAGATCTGTGTAACAGTAAATACAACGTCAAAAATAGGAAAACATAGAGTTTGTACATGGCTATAACTAGTACCGTCGCTATATGGGCTTTTTGACGTTGTGTGTATTCGGAACATAATTAACAAGCTAAAGAAAAAAAAAGATTACATACCCAACGGTTTTCTTTATCCATAATAATTCCATGATTCTAATTTAAGACTACTATCGCAAATAAAAATGTCTATTTAGTTGATCAGCATTGGAAACCAATACAAGGATCGTAGGCATTGACAAGATTGACAGTTGATAATGTTGACAAGTTGACATTTCCATCGAGGCGAGTCTTTCAAATAATTTTATCTAAGCCCTCTAAGCCTTTCCTCTCATTGATGTTGCCTGTTGAGAAATTCAGTCACATATTATTGTAATTTTGCAAAAAGGTTTGACAGCCATAAACAAAACAAAAAATGTGTTCAATCATTCTGATTGGATTCTATTCTGTCAAAAAATCTGAATTGTCAAATTTGTCCGTGACTTGCCTTGGGAAAGTTCGCCTCAGGGGGGGTCGACTCCGACCATAATGTTGGTCCTTACTCATTGGTTCGTGACGTCATCGTAATATCATGGAAATGACCAATCTTTGGCATCTGGCGTCTATGGCAACAGGCATCTATGGTAATAAATGCCCAAAACGTCAAATCCAAAATCAGTTGTGCGTTGTTCAGGTTGTTCTTCGCGACGTAAATATGCGTGAAAATAAATTTGTTAAAATGGCTAAAATGTCTCCAAAATATCGTTGTAGTGTCGAAGGCTGCAAGGATGTCGTTTAGGTACTTTGCCTACCCTTAATCTTCCAGATATCGGACAATATCGGGATTTACACGGTGCACATGGGACCCGTGGTGTTAACCAAAATACAGGTGCGAATCTCTCTTTGTTTGTTCAGTATTTTACTAATGTAACTGTAAACCTCAGATTTTAATCTATTTTCTTTTTCAGACCGCATTCGTGTTCCACATGTACCCCCAAGTATACTACTGCACAAATTGTGGTGCCCTCCAAGATCACAATTACAGTCAAGGTATAAATCTCTATATGGCATCCATCTTAATTTTATTCATATGATTGTGAGTGTCGGTAGAGAGATAGAATGAAAGAATAGCTGATCTGAGTCGTTATTATGATAAAGATATTAATTATTTCTTCCAACACAGCAATTGAATTACTATTTTGATGAGTGCATGTGATAGTGCTATTAGTCTGTTTAAGATATTCGGATAGAGTAGGAGAGACACGATAAAATAAGAGAGTATTTGTTGTTTATATATGTGTGTATAAGTAAATGTATGTATTGTGTGTGCACACTGTATGTATATATTTGGTCAAAGGAAATAATAGATGTGTTGATAAAGGAAATAATTTTCTATGTTTTGTTTGAGAACTTTGGGTAATGTGATAATTTATTTATTTCAGATCCTAATGTCTTCGCTGGACCCAGCAGCGGACCTTTTGCTGCCAAAATGCACACAGAAGTGGATGCTGGTATACAACTGTTTTATTTTTCGTTAAAAGAAATAATATTCTTTGTTTTGATTGAGAACTTTTTGTAATGTGATGAATTTATTTATTTCAGATGGCGATCACACCCAAGAAGAGGAAAATGCGGTTGGAGATAGTGGGAACAAGCGTCAGCTGAGATACTCCCAACGTAAAAGTAGTACGCTTAAAAATCGCCTTGCAATGGCAACGCTATACAGAAATGAAACCTGCTTGGAAGAATCTCTTTCAAGTTTTTATCCGGTGCTCTCTAAATTCATTCTCTCTCTCGGTCACCTGGTACCAATTGCGAAGCCGATGACTCTACCATTCTGTTGTCTAATGTCACCGACTTCATTTATGTACAATTCCCCTTTTCCAATTTAAATTCAGATGTAACTTTTTTCCTATTGTACCTATACCGGACACAGATGTTCAATTGAAGAAAATCTGTGATTCATTTTCAATTGATTGATTCATTTAACAAAAGATTACGTGGCTCAGAATTGAGATCCTGTAATGTAGAAGGTTCCATGAGGCTTATGGCAGAACAACGATATGAAAAGTACGCTAAATACAGGAAGAAATGGTTGTCGTGATTAGCTTATTTATTTGTCTTGTTCTTTTTTATTACTTACTCGACACCATAATGAATATCTTGTAACATCGTCTTTAAAATGTGTTTTGTGTTTATATATTCTTGTTTTTCTTGTGTTTCCTGAGTTATCTGTATTAATATATATATGTTATGATTAAAGTTTTCACGGGTGTAAGATGTAGAATAATTTACTCGGTTTACCCGCGTAACGTAGTCCTTAAAAGGACTTTTTAACTCCTGACGTTTCGGACAGATCTCACTGTCCATCTTCAGAGGCCTTATGTCTTGAGTTTTGTATCAAACTGACACGCGTAAGCGATCAGTTTGATACAAAACTCAAGATATAAGCCTGAAGATGAACAGTGAGATTTGTCCGAAACGTCAGAAGTTAAAAAGTCCTTTAAAGGACTACATTACGCGGGTAAATCGAGAAAATTATTCTACATCGTGAAAATTAATACATAAATAAATAAAATACTTAGAACATGTAATTATGAATCTTTCTTTTTCTGTTAATAAACAGAGAAATGTCAAAATTCGATTCAGTCTTAGGAAGCACAACCATATTTGAGTTATAAATTTTTGTTTTTGTGTGATTTACATTTCATTGTCATTTTAAATGTGTTTTTTGTGTTTCCACAAGCTTGTTTGTCCATTTTTTAGGTTATCTGTATTTAAGAAATAAAATAATTCATGTAATTACAAGTTTTTCATTTTTAAATATTATTTTAGGCTAAAAAATTTGGACCGTATTTATATTGTCTATGGTAGTACCTTTTTTTTTTACTTTCCTCTATCTTTGTCGATGGTAGTACCTTTTTTTTTTTACTTCCTCTATCTTTGTCGATGGTTTGTGACGTCATCGTAATAAATCCGTACATTGCTTATGGTTTTAAGGACCAATCAGTGGCTATAGTAAAAGCCCGAAGATATCAATCTAAGTGTTGGTTCATTTATGGTTCGCCTTCGCCTGCTCGCTGGTCATAACTTTAATTTGCGGGTCTAGTTTTTTAATTATTAAAAATCCGCACAAACATGTATCCGTTCCTTCATCTTTGAGTAGTGTTTTTCTTTCATGTTTATGGATAATTCCTTTTTATTTTGATTGCGTAGGCGTAAGTTCGTGGAGGTTAAACCTTTATTTTTAACGATGGATAATTCAACTCCAGCAATAGCTTACAAGCAACACGTAAAATATTTTTTAAGATTTCTAAATGTTTTGCCTTCTGGGTTATCTTCTCACGACACCACTAGGTGAGTCATCAAACCGTGTGAATAATTTTTAACTGACAATAATAATACCTCGAATTTCAACGACTTGAGTTACCGAGAATCTGAGGTTTATAAACTGTTTATTTTGATTTCAGACTAACTTTGGCATTCTTTTCAATTTCGGGTCTGGACATATTGAATTCGCTTTCGTCCCTCTCTACAATATCGCCAACAATATCTTTTAATATAATCGAATGGATATACAGGCTTCAAATATTACCCAAAGATGATGGTAAGTCTATATTGTTTCATTTAAAATATCAACTTAAAAATGTGACGCTAGTTATAATGTAGTATAGATGCTTGCCAAATGTATGCTGTGTCTGTGCTACAGTTCTTTTTACCGTTTGTGCTCTGAAGAACTGTAACCTTTAGCATCGGGAGTCTTCGCAAATCCATGTGAAACGAGTTGAAATTATTGTATATGGTATAATTATTGCATGTTTTGTTCTTCAATTTTTCTTCCGAGAAGGATCATAATTTAAGCCTCACGAAAGCACGTTTATTTTTAATTAAAAAGTAGTATGCATTAACATCTTACGTTTTTTTTAATATGCTAAAATCACCAATCAATAAACCAGGACAAGTTGGCACCAAAATTAATTCGGTTGATATGGTCAGTTTCGGTCAAAATAATTTCAGATGGGATGGGTTAATATAGTATTTACTTGAGTTTTTCTCACTCATTCCTACAATCGGTTCTAGAACGATATGCTAGTCCTTGATCCTAAAAAAACAAAATAAAATCCTCTTCCCACAATTTTATTCTTTTTGAGATTTGGTTTACCTCATAATCTGATATTATTAATGCACTAGCTAGCGACCGTAAGGTTGAAATTTAAGAACCCCACTTTGAATATATCTAAAACCATCTTCGTACATAGAATTTTGCTACCAAGATACCGCCATGTCGACGGCCGCCATGGTTCAGGGCAGGGCTCTTGACTAGAAATCCGGAGGTCGCGGGTTTAAATCCCGGCGTGCGCAGATGAATTTTATTTGATTGATTTGTGTTTTCACAAATTAATCATTTAAAAATAATATAAGGAATATTCGCGTCATGTTCCAGAGTGGAAGATACTCTCAGTATCGCCCTGGTGTAAGACCACCATTCAGAATTGAAACGTTGCTTAAAAATGGTTTTAGCCGTGTTTAGTGACTAGATCTAAATAGCCAGGTACTTCTCCACCTTCCTCTTCCCCATATCCTACCCCTCCCCACTTACCGTCAGCCTCACAAAATACCTCAATTGCGGATGCCATAGTCTCACTGGCTCCAGACGGGGGCAGTTGGGACCCTCTTGAGGTATATACATAGTTTTTTTTTTTTTTAGTGTCGCCCGCTGTCTGCAGTGCCAAGTTTTTAACTTCTAGTTTATATTATTAATTTCAATGACTGGATCATTTTTCCGTTAGTAGCTTGTTGTCAGTTATTGCTTTCGGTTCGAAATAAAATAAATAATTAATTTCTTCCACAATTTTTTACATGTTTTGAAATCTTCACTGTCCGCATCAGTATCGTCGATACTTTTTTATAAATATCGGTATCGGTATCGTATCGGCAGAAGTGTGTATCGATGCATCCCTAGTTTTTTCTGACTAAAATTATTGAAAACTTTTATCTGTGACCTTCTAGCCGAGGATATGAGTACCTGCGGTTTCCAAGGCTCTTCCACCCTGAACATGGAGTTAGATGATTGCAACAAGCACTACCGATGTGGCCACCTTACCATGACCTACACGGGACTGTGTTGCCTCATCATCCTTGGA
Source organism: Limnephilus auricula (assembly GCA_951813805.1). Lineage (NCBI taxonomy): Eukaryota > Metazoa > Arthropoda > Insecta > Trichoptera > Limnephilidae > Limnephilus > Limnephilus auricula. The sequence continues at coordinate 5,281,837 of OX638397.1, forward strand.
GATGACCTTTCTAGGGTGCATAGGAAAGCCATCATCGCTGGTACGTGCAGAATTGGTTTTTGTGTTATTGTATTGTTTACCTAGATTTCTTTACATTGGTTTCTCAGTCCTCTCAGCCATGTTTTGACTTTAATTTTAAATTTACTATGTTTGTTGTTTTGTTTTTGTTGATTTGGTTGGGCATTATATAGTTTCGTACCATGAAATTTAATTTTTCGCTGTCGAAAAGATGTTAAAAGATGTTAAAATTGGGATTAACCGGTATATTTTGGCTAGTATTGCAGAATTGCTGAGCTGTGGAGTATTAGATATGTTTTTTTAAAGTTTCATTAAAACATTTTTTGAATTATGTACTGAAACTTTAAGAATTGTCTTAAGGTGAAGACATGCGAAAAAATGCAAAATCATACAAAATCTTGTGTTTTAGTTTTGGAAATTTGATCGCTTAGAAATAATATAGATGCTTCAATTAAATACTGTGAGCAGAACACATCTTGGCCTTTGAAGTGATAGAGTATTTTTTTGATAAGCTTTTTAATAAGCTTAGAAAAATTTTTTGCATCTGACCTATAAAAAATGGTTAAAAGTGAGAAATCTCCTACTTACAAATCCTTTTTCTGGTATTGTTTTATTGAATAATGTAGCTAATTAAGTTTCTTATAGAGTGATCGTAAAACATTTTAATATTTGTATCTGAACTTCACAAAATGAAATTAAACATGCATTTTGGCGACGTTTCTTTTCAGTGATTAAAAATAGGCGGTACCCAACGAATTTGTAACTTCGAACTTCATCCTTCTGTCATGTACAGAAGGATTTTAGCGCGTCGCTCAGTCTACGCCCAGAACCCGGGGCTAACGGACATGCCTTAGTCTACGCAGCGCTTCGATCTTTAAAAATATACTTGCGGAATAACAAAACACTGTTGTTGGCTAGAGATTAGGGTTTTTATTGGTAAACGCCCAAAAATCGTTCGCTCCGCCCGATTCCGAATGAGTCAAGGACTAGTGGATCGTCTTAAGTTCTCCTTTTTGGGCTATGTTGAGCCGCTCTGTGTGAATGCCCAAGGCAGACCCCCATCCAGTTATCCCGTACTCTATTTGTGATTGACACAAAACATAGTATTCTTTTTTAATGTCGTTTATGTTGAGGTTACAAATATTTTTTAACAAGTACATGTACATTGTAAGTTTTTTTTGTAATGATGTCAATGTTTTTTTTTTTATATTAACCCCACACAGGTGGCCCTGAGGAAAATAATTTCCCTATAAAATATATGTCATCTTTGAAGATGCTGTGAGGAGGGTCTTTTTGAGGAGAGGAAGGAGTGAACGTGGGTCTTGAAGAGACCCATGTTATAGGAAGGGGGAAACACAGAGGCCGGCAAATCGTTCCACAGCCGAGCTGTTGAACACAAAAACGAGTCGTAGAAGCGTCCCGTTCTCATGTGACAAATGTCAACTGTGTACATATGTTGGGCGCGCGTTTGGCATGTTTCCCGACTATGCACCGGTGCCGAGGGGATCAATGACGCTAGCTCCTCGGAGCATCTTCCATTGAAATACCGGTAGAACAAGGATAGCATTCCCACCCGACGCCTGTGCTCTAAAGATTGCAATCCGTTTGTTAAGACAGGAGAATCTATCAAGCGGACCGCCCGTTTCTGCACAGAGTCGAGGGTGTTTTTCAGGTACATCGGGGCTCCAGACCAGAGATGGCGTGAGTTCCATTGGAGATTTCCATCGATTTCAATTCCAAGACATTTGATGCTTTTAGAGTGTGTTGAAGTGAGACAGAGGCATAATAAACCTTGATTATGTTTTTCGAATTCTGGACATTTATGTAATTTGAGAGTACTGTCATTCATTAGCTGTCCTCGTCCTATATTATATTATTTTATAGAGCTGCTTTTAAACTTAAGTATTATACATATTTATGTAATATAATATGCTAAACTAAATATGTACCCACAAATGACTCCAAATTTCGCTAGGTATGTAAATATGGTTTATTTATTTGATCACTCAATTACTACCACTTAGGAATACCATTTCAATAATTTTAACCGCATGACCTAACCCCCTTTTTATTGCCTTTTTATATAAATGCATTATCAGTGCTTTAATTATGTTTTCCTAAATCTAAATTTAAATGAAAATAAATGCGCATATCGGGAAGCTGACATATTAACCTAATGTCTCACTAATCTATTGATAATATAATCTGATATTTGCAATCACGCTTCATATCCGACAAGTATAATAATCTCTTTATGATCTAAGATAATCTGAACAACAAACATTAAAATTCCAATGCCATGCTTTTGTAAGTACATGATATATTACATGATTCATGCTTCAATATTTTGTCATTGCAGGTGTTAAATGTTTGCAAAAACCAGAAGGCAATTATTCTGCAACTTTATCTGGGACAGAAGCCGATATGCGCTTTCTCTACTGTGCGGCTTGCATCAGCTATATTCTTGATGATTGGTCTGGATTCAATGTTGAGAAGGCCACTAAATACATTATCGACAGCATTGTAAGATAATTTTTTGCTCCATTTTTTAATTTACATTGATTGAGTACCGTTTGATTATTCAACAATGCCAACAATATGCATGAAGCATTATCGAATTGAACTATTTTTATTACTTGTCAACGTTTTTGCACCATTTGTTAATTGCATAAAAACATAATGTTTTTACAGTTTGGGACTAATTTTTTACAAGTTTTTGACATAAAGTTATTTTGCCGTAATTTTGTTAATTTATATTTTCAAAGCTAGTACAAATTGCTTTTATAAGAGACATTACTATGCAGTTTCTAAAGAACATAAATTAAAACTGTTACAATTTTGCTTTGAAACCTACTTACAACATTAATTATTATTGATATACTTTTTGAGGTGACCTCCATTTGATGTAATCATTTCAGGATTATGATAATGGTATCAATATAAAATGGTTTTATACACTTATTGTGGTGACGATTATTTAATGAAATCTTTTTCTAAATACCAAATGAATTTTTGTACATATCGAGGTGGCTATTATTTAAAGTAATTATTTCAGGGTTACGATTATGGAATCGGTCAAGGTCCAGAATTAGAATCCCACGGAGGTACAACGTTTTGCGCAATTGCAACCCTCAGCCTGAGCAACCAATTGGACAAACTGTCAACTCAGCAAACCGACGGACTCAAGAGGTGGCTTGTCAACAGACAAGTGGACGGGTTCCAAGGAAGACCGAACAAACCTGTCGACACTTGCTACAGCTTCTGGATAGGAGCCACTCTCAAAATGTTAGGAATGCTCGAGCTGACCAACTTTGAATCAAACAGAAGATACGTTTTAGATACTCAAGATTCCATCGTCGGGGGATTTTCTAAATGGCCCGATACTAATTCTGATCCTTTGCATACTTATCTCGGATTGGGAGGACTTAGCCTTATCGGAGAAAATAACTTGAACCAAGTAATGCCAAGTCTCAACATAAGCCTTAGAGCGTACGACCATTTGAAACAACTTCACAAAAAGTGGAGAGGTGACTGACTATTGTAAACCTTAAAAATATTTTATTTCTAAAGATAGAACAATATTTATTTTATTCATTATGTACTGTTGGTGCGAATCAATCCTCCCATAAGTCATATTTGGACACTTTCCGAAAGAGACAAAAAATACATTGCTGAAATAAATTTTTATTTTTAACACACTTGTTATTTATTACCTCTATATTTGATATTTTACAGTTTGCCCGCCTTTTTCTGTCTTAAATTTTTAGGTCAACAAAATTTTAAAATATAAATTTAGTTGTCACTGAGATTGGCAGTTATTTTAAGCATCCAGGTGCGTCAGAGATTTGCGGTGATACTGTTGTCGTTTCATGCTATTCCTATACATTGAAAAAAAACTGATCTTTTTTGTATTTATCACTTATGTCAAATAAATGGCTTTTCTGGATGACTTATGCGAGGATTGTTTGTTTAATTTGTTGATGTGTTTGTCTTGCAAGTGAAAGTCAACAAGCTCGTCAGCTGTTTTGTTAAGAGAGAAGTCTTCACATTCAAAAGTTGTTTCTGATTTTCTGTTAAATCATCATTTTAACCATAAATTACTGATACTTGAAATTTAATATTGTTCCCATCAAACCTGCTTTCTACATTATTACAAATAATGAAATTACATCATATAAGAAACTATGTGTATTAGAGAAACACAGCACATCTGAAGATTGACGCCACAGCTCAGTGGTTGGAACAGATGCCCGGATAGCGGAAGGTCTTGAGTTCATGTGCCGTTCGCGACAACACCCTTTTTTTTTTTAATAAAATTTTTCGCTTTGATTACAATTTTGCATTAGCAGCAACTAATGAGATGAGAAAATAAACAGCTTTTGAATGTTTAGGCTCCCACTTAAACTCATTGTTATTTCTGATTGTTTTAACACTGTTATTTTATATTTAATAATTATTTTATGTCAGGTAATTTTACTACAACGGATATATATATAGTTACACAAGTTATCTCTGATAATTACTTAGTTGTGAGCTTATAGATTGTCCACTTGATTGGTCAGACAATAACTCCAAATACTAAGTTTGGAGATAATGAGAAAAACAGTATTCTAATGCTCACCGTATTTTCCTCAGGGCATCCTGTGTGGAGTTAATGTAAAAAAAAACAAATCAAATATTATTTTCACATGTTTGTGTTTTACATATTAAATATACCATAAAATAACACAGGGGGCGTAACAGTCTGTTACATTAGTATGATGACATCATGAAATATCCTACTAGTAACTTACAAAACAACATTTTGTCATTTGGTTTTAAAAAGTTATCTGTTAGTTTTAAGTTTGCTAGTGAATGAATGACACGGATGTGAAGAAAGCGGTAGCTGATAAATAAAAATTTAAGTAACAAATGTCCAAGAAATACAAAAAAAAAAAAAAAATTGTTTCATTTGACTACAAGTTTTTTCTGCATTATAATTCATTTGGCGGTGTTTATGAGTAATCTGAGTATTGTACCAGATAGAGGATACACTTTATATTTGGTCTAGATCTATGGTTAGATGTCTGACTAATCAATTGGACGGTCATTATTGTAGAAACATTTTCTACACTCATTTGTTATGGCTGTAATCACATGTTGGATGATTGAATGTGGATAACCGCATGATTTTTTATTAAAACAGGAATTGACTACATAATATATTATTAGAATAGTAAGCTAGACTTTCTATGTATTTGTTTTATAAAAGCAAAAAACCTTTATAATTATTTTGATTCCGTGGTTAGTGAGCTTCGATTATGGTGCAATGAAAAATTGATGCTTGTTATTGCTATGAATAAATTAATTACAATTGATAAATAACTGAAGTACATAATAGGCAATAATGTGCAAAATGTCTTTCGTTTTTAGTGACACAACACAGTTATTGCACAAGTTTGTTTGTTAATTCACAAAGGTTTTCATTTCTCAACTCTCTAATAGTCTTATTATAAAGGTTTTTTAAAGACAGGCACTATGCTTCTTGATTAATTACAAATTTTATGTTTTTATTTATTTATTTGTGTTAAGTAATTGGTTTTTATGTAATTTTTTTTATAAAATCAATGGTTTCTCTTTTATCATTGAATTATTTACCAATTTATAACCACTCGAGCGATTATTGTTCACTTTTTGATTTTTCCATTCGAATTAATTAATATCATTCCTCAAAATATTAATATGGAAACATATAAACTGTTTACGGCGGTTTAAAGCTAATGAATCCACCTAGATTTCACCGTTTAACTTGTTGAAAGCCAACGTATGCAAAATATATTTTTTCAATACGACGTAAAATATTTGACAGTTCTCACCTTTCTTACGAATTCAATTTTTATAACATTTCTTTTGTGATATAATACAAAAATTACATCAAAATAATGTAGATAAAACGAACTTCCTAATAATCACTCAAATATATGCTTTCCACAATGAATTTATATAAAAAACAATGAATAAATATAGACTTTAAATATGACAGCGTTCATATTATCAAGCGGCAGCCATTTTGTCCGCCATCTTTGGTGCCCGGCGTGTCATTAGCAATTAATATGAATTATTCGGAGTGGCTAAATGCTATCCAGTAATTCGTAATGTCAAGAAAGAGAATGGCTCAATCGATTCTGACCTTGTTCTTCATACAATTTCTTTATACATAAGGGGCAAAATCGCTTCAAAAATCCAGACCCGCTGGTGAGACTGCGGCCTACAAGAGGTTAACCCATATTTGTAGGTTCGTTAAATGTGGTCCAATTTCGGACAGATATCAATCGCAGAAAAATAAAAGCAGTTCAAATTTGGACATAAATCGCTCCAGTGAATAAGACACCGTGAATAAAACCGGCTTTATGAACGGTTTTCTTTTAAATACGACCAATATTATTTTTGCTACATGTTTATATTTTGTGCATATTTAAGTATTATAGTGTAATGTTTAGTGGGGTGCTTGTTTTCGTCTTTTAATAAGAGAAAATGTCAAACACATATGCAACATTGCAATGCACATCCTTATCTAATCTTTAGTTGGTGAACTTGGCTGAAAGTCAAATTTTGGATGTCGTACTGTTATGAATGTGATTAATATTTTGTATGTGTTGCACTCGGATTATTAGATTATATGGACACCCAAGTTGTTGTGTTTGTGCAAGTTTATGATATTGTAAAAATGCAAATATTTATTGAATGTTTGGTAAAGTAAGTGTATAATGGATGATTTCAGCAGACCAATAAGAATTTATATCCGCTGTCTCATCAATATTGTTTAAGCGTTATGAATGTCTTATAAATAATTTTGTTGTTATTTTGGTAATGTGCTATTTAATTTTTGTACATACATATTATAATTATTTGGAAGAAATATTTTTGTAGCGAGCAGAGAGAATAAGAATAATCATTTGTCACCTTAAGACTTTGTTTGAGTAGACCCATATCTGTAGAATATGATGATTTGTATGTTGTACTTCATTAGATCTCCACATAGTTGTGTAAAGTTGGAATGTCATGCTGATCTTTATCTTTTTCGGACTTCATTGGTGATAAGGTTTAAAATGTTGAAAGAACTAGTGCCAAAATCGTCGTACCAAATATTGATGGCATAGTGCTCAAATGTGTTAAGTGCCATTTTATGTAAATAAAATTATGTACCGTGTTTGTTAATGTCTCTCAGAATGATTTAATTTGTAAATATTTTTATTATATGAAATTTGCAATACCCTAATTTCACACAACTAATTCACATATGGTGAGTGACATCTAGTGAACAGTTTACAAACTGAGCATAGATTTGATGATATTGTTTTGGTTTAGGAACACCTTTATCCACCATATTTTTTTACTTGTCGTCGCTCAGTGTGGGTGTCACATAATCTTATCGGCTGCTAACTTAACCTGGCATCTGTCGCTCAGACTACGGCGTCCGGGAATTTTTAAAAATATTGGTTTTTATATGCGATTTTAACCCTTATGTATAAAGAAACTGTACAAGGACAAGGTCAGAATCGCTTACGCCAGTATCATTCCAGATGTTGCTTTTAATTTTAGTAATGTAGCTTCTCGGAATGCTTTAATATTAATTTTATATGGTACACGGCCATCATGTGGCCAAATGACATCTGACATTTAAGAGGTTAATGTTTTATCAATTTTGATTCTTTATCGATTTATTAAAGGAAATATTATTTAGTAAAATTTTCAACATAACCTCATGACCTAATCTATTTTTCAATCCTTCTACAGATTATCAACAAAGAAAACCCTTTTAACATATTTTAGAAGCTATAACGAATCAAAAAATGGAGTGATTTTCGACCAGAGTTGTATGAAATTACGGTACTCATTTCTAATAATACATATACATTTTAATCTTGAATTAAACTTCATTGAATTTTCATGCTTAAGACATTTGAACTCTATGTCCTGATATTCCTCAACTATTACATGCTTAGTTTTAAGCCAAATTTACATTACGTAACTAGTTGCGCAAAGCTTGTTCCATGACATTAGTTGCACTGCTAGGTTCACGTGTAAGCATATAGTTTCATCATGCATTTCATCAGGCACCGCTAGTGGGTGTGCAACTAATTGCGTAGTGTAAAAAGGTGATGCAACTAGTGACACGAAACTATTTCAGTTTAGCGCACATGTGGGTTCCTTGTAACTGCTTGAGAATTGTGTCATTACACATAATTGCAGAATTGGCGGCACTGCTGACAGCTTTGACAGTATTTTGATAAAACTACAGTGAAACCCTCTTAAGAAGTTCTCGCTTAAGATGTTTTCCTGCTTAAGAAGTTTGGTTTTTTCAGTCCCTTGAAGACCAAATGGCCCAATTTTTCCCACTTATAAGGTTTTCCCGCCTAAGAAGTTTTTTTTTCCAGTCCCTTGGAAAACTTCTTAAGAGGGTTTCACTGTAATAGCATTATTATGTCAGTTCTAATTACTAGTTCACATCAATCAACCTGTTCTTTCTGGGGCCTAACTCGAGCACAACCTCCTTGGTTTATAATAAACCACTTAGTACAACCGAAGCTATAATGACTTAATTTATGTTCCTTTTATAATATTTATGTATTAGGCACAGGTTTCTAATGTTATTAATGAAGTTTTTTTCAATGGGTTATACTTTTGCCCTATTTTTTGTGTAACTAATAAACGAACTTTTCTATTTATTGTGTAACTAATAAAACTCTTGTAATAGTTAAATAATGAAACTCGTGAACGAACCGTGTTAAAAATATTATATTTATTTCTTTTAAAGATTTATTGTTGGATAAGTTTTAAATATCATAAAACGCTAAAATGAATTGTAGTATGCAAAGCAGTATGCCCGCACCACTAATAATCGAATAATACATTCTGGTTACTGAAGAAAGGTAAACACATTTTTCGATAATGGAAAACAATGATATTATTGGTGCCATATAAGTCTCTAAAGAAATCGGAAGAATTTCAAAGTATTTGCTGCTCAAATTAATATGTCATATGAAAAAGCGCACAAAGCAACCAAAGGTGTCAAGAATTTGTCAATTTAAGAAAATTTATAACTATATCATTAAATGATTTATATTTTAAGTGTTATTCATTATTATTCCCCGATTTTCAGTACCTGTCGCACCGTTTCCTGGTCTAAAGTGGTTTAATTTTCAAGAATTTGATGGGGCCTCTCACATCGACACTCAAGACAAGATATAATAATATGCGGTAATCTAAAAAGCTTAAGTTACTGTCAGACTACACTACATTGAATTTGGGACCATTTATTGGATAACCAACATTTCTGCCACAGGTCACCTCAAGTGCTTCACTAAGTTTGACTTCGCAGGGGTGCTCAGGTTTAGGGGGTGAGGATTGTTCAGGTCTTGGCGGCGGATGCTTTAGCCTGCCTACTGTGCGGCAGGCCAGATTTGGAGAGAATGGTTGAGGGAGACCCGTTTACCTTTCCAGATTCATTCGTCACTCCTGGACATACTGACCCTCAGATTTCTACCCACTCATAATTCTTTTTGCCTTCCCAGAACTTTCTTTACTTAAAAAATCCTCCACACCCTAAATAAGTTCTGAGGGAAATTATTTTACTCAGGCCCTCCTGTGTAGAGTTAATGTAAACAATCTTTATTAATTATAAAAAAAAAACACCTAGAAATATTCTAGATACATAATATACAAACATGCTTCAAGTAGGAAACATCTTAAAATTCTTGAAATATTTTCAAAAGGAACATAAAATACCAAATTTGTAGAAATGCTTTAAGCACGGTAGAGACACTAAGCTCACATCAAAAGATACTGTGTTACAAAGTATCTTTTTTACCGACACACTATGTTATAAAAGATTTCTTCCTACGGCGGGAGAAGGGGTCAGTTGAATTCGGAAGCGGTCAAGGGAATATTTCTTTATTTATTAAATGAATTTTGTACATTGTATAGATATTGTGTTATTTCATCTGCCATGCTGGGGATGTGCTTGTTTATATATATCATTTCTTTGTACTGGATATTTCAATTTGCCGGCGCTCCGTGTATTAAAAATAACCCCCTCTCCTGTTTACGGCGGAGGGGGGGTCACATAACTTTTCTGATATCACACCGGTAGCGGTTACGGTAAATAACGCCGATTAGCGATGATTCAAACCGCGCTTATAACACATGATCTTTTTACGTCTGGCGGGTCTGTGTGGCAAGCGCTATTGTGTTATAAGTATCTTTTTGATGTGAGCTGCGTGTATGTCGCTACCTTTAAACTCTTGGATTTCCTTCTTACAAATAGTTTTTCTCTGTGATTTTATTGTTTACTGTTTATATAGTAAAATTATTCAAATCAAAAACTGTTTTCAAACAATATTGAAAAGTTTTTTGTGTGTGAAAGACATTACACAAAAATCTTCCAAATTAGTGTCACGAGGTTATGAAGGTGTGACACGTCATTGTAGCGTGTGCAATTTTCATTGAATGAATTCTAGAAGATTGGACGGAGAGAGCAGACATGGCTTACCCGCAGCGGAAGGGATGGATTCACACAGTCACTCCTGGATACACTGATCCCCAGATCTTCCTTTCCTTAAATAAACCCTCCACACAGCATCCTCCAAGATAATATAGGCCATGATATTTTCCTTCTATGAATCAAATACCAGCTTACTGAGGATATCATATCTTGGGGTAATTACAACAACCAGGTAACTCCGATATCAGCTTCTTCGAGTTACGTTCAAAACTGTACCTTTATTTCCTCACCCATTATGCCACAAACATTAAATTATGTTGAATACAGCCATAACTTTGTGGTTATCCATTAAAATTAAATGAAACCATATTACTTCTTCAATCTTCGCAAATTCACTTTGTGGTGTCATTTTTAATTAAATATAAAATTAAGTATATTAATTATACACCAATTATAATTTATTATTATAAGTGGTGTACACAAAGTTATTTGTTTTGCATTTAATGAAACAATATTATTTCTTCAAACTTCGCAAAATCACTTTGTGGCGTCATTTTGAATTAAATTAAAACAAATAACTTTGTTTAAACCACTAATATAATAACAATATTAGTTTGTTTAAACCATTAGTTTTATTTGTTTTGCCCTGAGGTAGGAACGGTTGTTTCAAAACCGATCAGCGTTAATATATTTTTTTTAAATTTTGTGGTTTAAACAAAGTAATATTGTTTCTTTAACCTTCCAGCGGGCGCGCGTTGGTAATTTCCCTTGAGCGGGCGCATGTTGTAAATTTTACGTCATCAATTTTTCTCCATTTAAATGGTGTTTTCTTTATTTAAATGTTTGACATTTGATCTGAAGATAAGATGCTCTTTCGCCATGGTCAATGCAATTTTATTTAGGAAGATTCTTCAATGCTTTGGAACCTTTCCTGGACAGACAAATTTGTATAAAATTTGAGCATTTATGCCGCCGACATTCATTAGAGTACAGAAAACTACATCTCTTTGTTATTCTAGAGACCGAGCAAGCGGCACACATTTTGTCGACTGTTTCCACTCCGCCTTTGGTTTCGTTGTAGTCCAGTATTACCTGAGGCTTTCTGGTGTTTTCTCACTTTCAGGTACGTGTCGTAAAATTTACGCTCACTGGAAATTTCCAAATATCAATGAATAACAAAAACTTCTAAGCACACCCGGTATGTCTGCAGTTTAGAGAGACACTGACCCTCGAATAGCTCGGAGCTCAATGCTTGCGACTAAGAGGTAAAACTGGGAGAAGTGATAAGGCACATTTGTCGTAAATTTTACGACAACGCGCCCGCTGGAAGGTTAATAATAAAATTATGAGTATGTGCAGTTGCTTACATGGGCGAGGAAAATAAAGTTATGGTTTTGGATGTAACTCAATATAGCTGATTTCAGATTTACCTAGTTTTGGATGTAACTCAATATAGCTGATTTCAGAGTTGCCTAGTTGATGGTGTTAAATTATTTTTTAGTTAAATAAAAAAAAGTTTTTAAACTAAGAACATAAATGTATTTAAAATAAATATACAATTCTAGTGGTACACCTTATCAAAGGTGTGAAGTGCAGAGGATTGTTGCAAGTAATACATAAAATAGTTGGCAAAATGCCATTTTTTATCGATCCACTTTTTTTGTTTGGATAACCTTGGTGGGATCATATTTGTATGTCTTTTGCAATGGCCCTTTGCCTGCTTTGTTAAATAGAATTTCATCAATTTTTTGCCTTTCTTCCATCTCTCTAGTCAGCTTCAAGTTGGTCCACGAATCCTTTGCCCCAGTTATAAACCCTTTCTTCTTTATGGGCAGATTGCCTGGATCGTGGGTTATTAGCTTATTAATCTTGAAGTATTCTCTGACACGGGGTATCTTCAGCACAGCAACCTGCCCCAAGGATATGAAGTTGGTGGACACCCAATAACATAGAATTGCTCCGGGGAAGTTCATTATGAATGGAAACATTATGAAGGGCAGAGCACGGAGGCCATACTTGACGAGGCCCATGTTCTGGGAGCTCATGCGCACACTATCAGTTCCCACTTCAATGGTGGCCAGGAGGGTGAGACTGGTGATGACAGGAAGAAGATAGTAGGGATCTGGCACAATTAGGTCAGTGAACCAGAAGAGGCCTCCAGTCGAGAGGCTGTCTACCGGACAGTTGGCCATCCCTCTGAGGCCCAGGAAGAAAGAAATAAAGATTGGGGCCTGCGCCAATGGCACCAACATATTCTTAAAGGGACTCAAGCCTTTTGTTTTCATGAAAATCATCAATTCTTGTCCATATCGCGCAGCTTCCAATTGATTACCAGATTGTCTAGCGTTGGACATTTTCAATTGTATGGCTTGCATCTGTGGTAAATTGTTGTTCATAACAGCATTATTACGTTGTGCCATTATGACCAAGGGAAAAACGATCGTTCTTACACACAGAGTACCCACCATGATTGCTCCCCACCATGGCAAATCTACGGTTACGTGCAGAAATTCCATGCAGTTTTGAATCATGCCTACTGGAGTCCAACCACCGAGGCCCATACTAGCAAATGTGGGTTCTCCATTAGCAGAAAGAGATACCGCAGCTTCAACAACTTCTTGAATCACCGGAGCCACAGGAGGCTCGGGTATATTTGGTATTACCGTAGCGACGGTTGATGCAAAATAGGAACCGTTAATGAATGGGGACGAAAACTGCGAAGTGCGCTTGTTCTTAGTTTGAGAGGTGTTACATGTCGCGCATAAGTAATATTGCTGTCTTCCATTCCAAATGTGATGGTTTCTCTTGGCGAAACTGAATTGAGATGTGTTTTGCAACCTAACCTCAAATGTTTGATAATTGTGAGCGATGTTAAACAGCTTGTTATTACGTTGGATAAGTTTCCACATTTTGAGCAGTTGACATAGATTTGACTTAGGTAAATAATATGAATACCAACTTATATTACTTAATAAGTTATCACATTTGACACCGGCCGAAAATACAACAACGCCACAGAAGACAGAAAAATATCAGAAATTATTTGTCTATGGAGAACCTGGTGATGCCATAACGAAAACGATTCTCCATGGTTCTTAGCTCTCAATATTTTACTTTTTGAGAAACAAATTGCAATTTAATATTCAGATCTACAAACACTGAGTGGTTTGTATATAATATTTTAGTATATAATATATTTTTTAATGTTATTTTAAGCATATTATCATGTAATCAGGTATGTGCACTCCGCAGCGTCACTCCTAACACAGATTATGGAAATTACACTTCGTTTCAATGTATATATTGCATATAAGAAACAACTAACGTCGGAAGCGATGATAAAAGACGCGTTAAATTCCATTTTATCCATTCAATTTTCCTTTATTTTTACTTTACTCCCACTACCTTTAGCTTCACTTAAAACTCTCACTGGCTCCAGCGGGAGAAGATAGGATTCTGGGGGAAAAACTTTTATCGCTTAATTGAGGCGTTATTACAAAACCTATAAAGATTCATGAATAAGAAACAGTATCAGGTCACATAAGGTGTGATTAAATCACAGGTCTCTAATCTGCCCTGACCTTTCTACTTCATACCTGTTGGCAGGGAAACGCGCTAGTTTGTCCCCCTTTTATTACATATTTGTTTTTTTCTGATTTGAGTTTGGTGAAGAATGTTGAAAAAACCGTTATTATTACGTAACCGTTACTTAACTATTTTTTTAAGCCTTTGGGTGTGAACTCACACGCAGATGAAATCGAACTCAGTTAAAACCATTCTTCTGTTCCGAGCGTTAAAAAAAAACTAGTTGCAGACTCATACCTATGCTTCAAAATTCGGAGGAAAACTATTTGCCTCTTCTTAATGCAATAATTATTTAAGCTTGTGATCGCAAATTCACTCTCGTTAAAACCAGTCTTGTGTTCCGAATGCAATTATAAAATTCAATGTGTGGACTCATCTGCTGATGCCGGGTCTAAGCTACAGCTGATAATAACCCCCTAATAACCGATTTCAAATTTGAGATTTTTGAATTTCAAGATTCACTGGTTGGGAATTAAGAAACATAACCCAACAAGGCCTATCAAGATCGAATTCAAGGATGCAAAAACTTCCAAATCCATTCTGATGAACCGAGAAAAGTTGAAGAACGGTGTCAAAGCAGCAAACGACCTCACCAGTCTCCAAAGAAATGAACTTGCTCATTTACGAAGTGAACTTGAATCAAGATTAAAAAACGGCGAAACCAATAACTCTACACCAAAAATCGTGAATGCTCAAACAAAAAACTATCAAAATCCAACTCACTGTATCTCTACTATCAAAATGTAGCACTGTGATGATGACGATTATTCAACAATTTTCGATAAATCTCATTTTACAACGACGCTACTTTACAAAATTGCGTTGACGAATTCTTTACCTGGAACAACCTGATTTTATGAAAATGCCAGAACCTTGGAAATCAATAATACCCAACACAACAGTATCGAAAAATTTGATAATTTTGCAAAAGTTTTTTTTTTAAAAGTTTAGTTCCACACAGGAGGTCCCTAACTAACTAACTAACTAACTAACCATCACGCCGTTTCCCCGCAGGGGTAGGCAGAGAGGACGGACTGCTAAACAACTCGGTCTTGGCACACGCTCCTTGCCTCATTCACATTTATACATCTTCTCATACATACTCTTCTATTATTCTGACTCTTGACATGGCCCGACTCAAGTATCTGATTTACTTGATCGTGCCACGTCTTCCTTGGGCGTCCTCGGCTTCTTATACCGTTCACATTCGCGTCATAAATTCTCTTTACACTCCTTTCTTCATTCATTCGCTCAACATGCCCAAACCATCTAAGCGTCCCTTTCTTAATCTTACTTACTACGCTCACATCATCCTTGCATTCTTTTCGGATCTCCACATTCCTCACACGATCATACATGGTTTTAACACACATACGCCTCAGGTATCTCATTTCTACAGCATTCAGTCTACTTTCATCCTTTCTCTGCCATTTCCACGCTTCTCTGCCATACATCAGGGTAGGTACCAGTACTCCATTGTGGACTGCTAGCTTCGCTTCTGTGGACAAATTTTTGTTGGCTAATATATGATGCAAGTGTGAATGGTATAAGAAGTAGGGGACGTCCGAGGAAGACATGGCACGATCAAATGAATCAGATACTTGAGTCGGGCCATGTCAATAGTCAGAAAAATAGAAGAGTATGTATGAGACGATGTATCAATGTGAATGAGGCAAAGAATGTGTGCCAAGACCGAGGTGTTTGGCGGTCTGTCCTCTCTGCCTACCCCTGCGGGCAAACGGCGTGATGGTTAGTTAGTTAGTTAGTTAGTTAGTTAGTTAGTTAGTTAGTTATAACCTCACAAGAGCGACCATGCCTATGCAGTGTAAAGGCAGGGGAACTATGTCGCAACCCGGTTGAGCATCGTTGTCAGGCGAGTTAAGAGGCTAGACTTTGAACCACACGCGGAACACCCGCGTCTGTCATTCTGTCCCTCTCACAATAAACTCACGCACACTTACAATACATGCGAATGCGAAATGTGCGAATGAGACAACGCTCAAATTTACCTACAGAAATCGCTCGAAAAGGGGTTTATGGAGAGTACACTTTTCTACATCGAAACTTTCACGAAATTGAAATTTAAAAAATATGTATTTTTTAGAAAGAAGAAGCTACGTCGGTAGCTTTTTATAATTTTATAATTCTTTATGAGAGTTGAGTTAGCAGCACTTTTTCCTTAAATAATATTTTTTGATAAATCGTACATGTTTGACAGTGAATGTTTACGTTAATACGAAACACATCGAAAATTCGAAAATTTTGTTTTAGTTTTAACCCTCTAGAAGGCAGCATAAAAAATGTATATTTATTTTGTGCAATTTTCGATGCAGAAAAGTGTTTTTTCCCGGGCGTCTTTTTTGTATGGGCCGAAAAGCGAAGTCTATCATCTTAAGTGCGTGGCTTTAGGAATGGATTTATCATAAATAAACCAATCCGGATTTATTAATGCGGATCTTGAAGATGTCCGTGAACCCAGCAAAATAACAGCAGGTTTCAACATGCAAAAAACGTTTCTGTCAAATATTCAGGCCGCTAAGGAAACTTGTTTTTTTAATGTTATGTTCTTAAGTCTGTGCAGGTTTTTCATTGAATAGGTAAAATAACAGTATTTTATTTAGTCGTTGGGGTTTTTACAGTAAATCGAAACTTTCCGTTATAAAAAAAAAAACAGTTTAAAAATGAATCTAAAAGTCTGACAGTCTTACAAATAAACGTAAATGTAATACAATTGATAAAAAAACCGTGTATGTAAAGACGTTACTAATAAAATTGACAAAACTGATAATCAACATAATAATGACAATAAAATAACTTTATTTTGATACAATGCCTTCTATTAAAATACTTACCAGACGAGTTTAATTATCATATTCATCGAGAATTTTTCTGGTTGTTAACATTCGAGGCAACTGATGTGAATTCTTTATTATTTTCGGGGTTACCATGCGTTTCGATAATATGTTGGTCGTTTAGTACACTTTTTTACACAAAAAGGGTCCACTACTCAAAACCAGTGAATGTGTGACATTGCTATTAATTAATTTTTTTATTTTTTCAGAACTAAACATCTTCTTAAAATGCACGTTTTTGAAGCACTTTTTAAAAAAATAGCACGAGGTTCTTCTAGAAGTGTGCAATTTTAATGCACGGTCGTAAGAACAAGAACCTTTCGATAGACGTAACAAAGCTTCTTGTGAACTCATATATGGTATCACGTCTTGTTTACTGCAATGGCTTCTTTCAAGTCTTCCTAAATGCCCAACTGATAAACCATGGCATCAGGCCATGAGACTTGGAATAAACTTCCCATAGAATTGAGATGCATGATCAGCCCAATACAATTTAGATTCATATTATAAACCCACTTTTCGGACACTCATTTCGATAAATTCTTTTAACAAAATGCAATTTTTTTTCTTGTTTACTTAAGAGGGTATTACCGGAGAATACCGGAAATTAGTCCTTTTCAAATCAAAATCTAGACTTATTGACTCTTTTTTTTCAAAAAAACATAAATTGATTTTGAAAGATTGTTATTTTATCGGGTGCACGCGGTTTTAAAAATATGAATAACTAAGTGTATTTTTAATTTACTAAGGCTATACTTTGGTCGTTGGCAGATTTGTTCAATTTTCAAACGATAGATTCTATTAAATGACACAAATTACAAATAATATAATCATACAACAAATAAATCAAAAAATCTAGTCAAAGTAGTTTTTAGAATTTTAATTTTAGTTAAATTTAAATCATTAAAAATAAATCCGAAAACGTGTTTTGTGACAAAAATAACTCAGTTCATCTATTTATTTTAGGTCTTACAAACTAAAATATTAATTTTTTTTTTTGTTTATTTTGTTTAGACATTATTGAAAAATCATAAATACTTATGATTCAAAAATACTTACAAGAAGTACACGGTATTTAATAATTTATCATTGTGCGTTTTGAGCATTTTTATTGCTTACTTAAATGTAGTTAAATATTAAAGCAAGTTTTGAATGAAATACGGGGAATAATGGATCTTTCTCATTGGAGCCTTCCCGTACAGTCGCAAGCATTTTTAAACATTTATTCTCAGCTGCTGGTCAATCGCTCTTAACAAATGTTCTATATATTATATTTATTAAAATATTGCAAATAATTTTAATATAATTTATTTTCACACGTTAGGATTTGAACCAACTGCAATTGAAAAAAAAATTATCCGACAACAAAATGAATTCTACATATTTTACTACAAATAGGCTCGAATTAATAGATCAAGGCGACTCTATTCAGATTAATTTGTTATTTTCATCGTGAGGTATGGAGCTTTAAAACATCAAATGAACTGCCAAAAATAAAACGCAAGATTTTATGCCATTTATCTTATTGTTTTCAATAAGAATAATTTTTTTAAATGCTAACTCTTCCCAGTTTAAGGAAATATTTCACTTCCCCAGAGCTTATTTCACCTTTGGGGATGCCGTGTGAAAATTATTTCACAGCCGAGCTGTTGAACACAAAATTGTAGAAGAAGAGTCGTAGAAGCGACACGTTTTCAGATGACAAAAAGTCAACAACGCACAAATATGGGGCGCGAGTTTGGCGTGTTTTACGACAGTGCACCGATAAAAAACTTGTGTTTTAACTGAAAAGAGGTGCCAGGTTTCTACTCATAGTTACGAATGGTGAACAGACAAATTAACAACATGCAACTTCATAACTTCTTTGAAAAGTCATTAAAAGTGATGAAATAAAAAATAAACTTGGTAAAATAGGTTATGTTAGGTTAGGTTATGTGCTATTATTTCATCACTTTTAATAACTCAGGTACGGGACATACGTCATTCCTATGTCTAACTACGTTAAATTATCGTGAAAACAAGCTTATGTGTCCAAGCGGTTTTAACGACTTTCCGAAGGGGTGTTGAAATGCCAGTTTGTTAAGTTGTTATGGAAA
Organism: Limnephilus auricula; assembly: GCA_951813805.1. Classification (NCBI taxonomy): domain Eukaryota; kingdom Metazoa; phylum Arthropoda; class Insecta; order Trichoptera; family Limnephilidae; genus Limnephilus; species Limnephilus auricula. The sequence continues at coordinate 5,300,871 of OX638397.1, forward strand.
CGTTCCGAATACAAAAAATATATTTTTTGAATTAAAGTAGTCATACTTGTTTTTTTGTGTTTATACTATGTTTTGTCCCGATACCTGGTGTAACTGATGGAGTTCCTTTTTAGGACAAACATCGAGTAGTATGGACCAAAACATGTTTACAAAACGTTAGTTTTTTCGGAGTGGCCTTTCATTTTAGAATAAAACGCCTTGGAGATTGGCTGCTATCGATTTCCAAAAGCATTCAAATGGAATACAAAAAAAGTTTTTTGAACATTTTAATAGTGATCGTGCTGTGGAGCTTCGATAACAATGGGTAAAAAAAATTTCAATTGATATTTTTTATATTTTTTATGCCGCAATTACCCCAATTTTTAAATATTTTTTATGCCGCAATTACCCCAATTAATGGTGTCTTGATGTCTTGGTGAAGGGAGGGGGAAAAATGGGAAAGAAAAGTGGAAGGTGAAGATTGAGAACAATCAAGTACACAGAACAACCAGTTCTAAATGATCTTACAGCAAATTTACTGTACAAATATTTAGAATTGAGCAACGAACTTTTCGGTTATGAAAACTGGAATCATTTTCCATTCTGTAACAAGGTGTGAATACTGGGCTCATTTTCCATTCTGTAACAAGGTCATTCATTAAAAATTTCGTAACGTTAAGCAGTTACTTTGTGATGTGATATTTTAACTTAAATTAAAATATTAACATAGTAAACACCACTTTTATTTTTTATATAATTAATACCTTTTTTTTAATGAGTATTGTACTGCCCTGAAGAAGTTACGGTTGTAGCGAAACCCGCTTGGTATTAAGTATATAAAAAATAAAAGCGGTGTTTACTAAGTTATTGTTTTATTTTAGATAGTATATTTTTTCGAGAAAAACACTTTTATGTCTCACAAAATCACCAAAAATGTTTCTGTCACAAAACATCGTGATTGGTCGATATGATTGTCGCCAAAATTAAATTAATTTTTTTATGTTTCTTAAATTTTGAAAGTCTAATTTTGAATAAAATAATGTATTTATTTATTTATTGGTAAGAGACAAACAGCTTATACATAAACTATAAAGATAAATATATACATTGTTAAATGAAGTCAAGCCAAAAAAGTCTCCTATGTTAAAGTTGAATGGAGATGGAGTTTTATTACATACAATTAGTTTTGGGTGAGAAGGAGAGGAAGAGGAATATAGGATGAGGATAGGAGATGCTCCGAATACATTCCACACTCTTGTATTAATTTTCGATCGTACGTGTTACTTCTAATCGATATTTGTGAAGTGAATTGTTAAATATGTCAATATTTTTAAATTTTGTGTTATATTGTGCACATATACGGGGAATTGGTGAATTTTTTCTAAAGTTAGTACTATGTGTAGGCAAATGAAACAAATGGGATTGCCGTTTTGATCTTGTCGGAATATGAATATTTATTAAGTTGGTTAGTTCTGGCGAGTTCAGGCCATTATTAAGAATTTTAAATAATAAGATTTGGTCAAAAATTAAACGACGTGTATGAAGGGAGTCGAAGTTATGGTAATTAATAGATTCGGTGTAATTTGAGAAGTTTATTTTTTTTTAATAATTTATGTGTTTAAATTTTTTTTTTTGAATTCTTTCGATTCTTTCAATGTGAGCTTGGTAAAAAGGAGTCCAAATCGGTGTACAGTGTTCTAAGTGGGGACGTATGAACGCTGTGTAAAGGGAATATAGAGTCTTAACGTTGCGGATGTATAGGAATCTTAGCGGAAAGGTATTATTCATTATTATAATATTATTCATTCGTAGGAATGGGTTCATATGGACGGCGTAGTCCAGGGGCAAGGCTCTGGACTCCCAATCCGAAGGTAGCGGGTTCGAACCCGGCGTGCGCAAATAAATTTTATTTGATTAATTTGTGTTATTTCACAATTAATTAATAAAACAAATAATAAACACTATATTTGAAACACGTTCCAGAGTGGAAAATAATATCAGTATCGCCCCGGTGTAAGACCACCATTCAGAATTGAAACGTTGCTTGAAATGGCTATAGCCGTTTTTAGTGACTAGATCTGAATAGCCAAGTACTTCCCCACCTTCCTCTTTCCCATCTCCTTCCCTTCCCCACTTACCTTCAGCCTCACAACATACCCCAATTGGGGATTACGTAGTCTCACTGGCTCCAGACGGGAGCAGTGAGACTATGGCATCAGACTATGTGAGGTATTCTCTATATAAAAAAAATACGTCCGTCACTTCTGGACACATTGACCCCCAGATTCCTATACATCCCTCTTACCTTTTTCCTTTTTAAAACTTCCTCTCCTTCCTTTCCCTAAAAAAAACCCTCCACATAGTTATTCCGAAGGTGACATAGACCCCGAGGGAAATTTTTAAACAACAATTTACACCGAATGAAATGTAATTTACAGCAGATTTAAAAAATATATATATAGATAAGTTTTTTGTAAGTTCTTTCGGAGCGTTTTTAAATCATCTTTATTATGCATCTTTCGGATTTCCATTTTGTTTTCGTGAATGAATTAATGCAAATCTTGCAAGTGGAATCTAAGCGACTTCTCGATAACCGATAGAGCTTAAATTCGGCAGATAGAGTTTTTGTCGATGACAATGCATTATATCAAATTTTGATGGCAGTCACGCAAGCACACATGCACACACACGCATTTCTCTGAAATTAAACGAAATGATGGCGCATGGCCGTTCGGAAATCATTCATTAGGACCGTGACGGAAAGTCGAAACTGTTTCACTACATTATTTTTCATTACGTAATAATATTATTAAAAATATATAAACAGCTATTTCGCTTTCCAAATGCATTATCAGACTGTCGTCAAGCTACTTACACTCTCTATGGCTTCACCATAGTTTAATAATGCCTTCGGAAGGCGAAACATCTGTCACGCGTAATAGTATTTACACAGTAGAACTTGATTATAAATTAAACTGCTTTATAAAAGAAGTTAAAGTATCATAATTAACAAAAAAATCTTTAAATAAAAGCCGTATTTGAAAATTGTATCGTAACGTTTTCAGAAAAAGACTTTAAAAAATTCTAACTGACCAAATTAGTCATATTATGACAAAAATATTGAAATTGTAAAGAGATTTTAGCCAGTCTTTAAAATATAAAACTTTCTGTCGTATCAATTCTATAAAGCAACATTACTTAAACCAAAACCTTAAATAATTCATCTCTTTAAAAAATTCACTCATAATCGCCGAAACCAGTGAGATTCCTACATATAAAAGTTGTTTTGTTTACAGATGTGGCGGGGCAATGTCGAAGGCACCGTCCAACAAAGTTGAACAAGGTACATTGGAGGGAAGAACAGTGGTCACTCAATCAGGTTTCCAGTATGATAGCTACCAAGGAATACCATACGCCAAACCACCTTTAGGTGATCTTCGATTTCGAGTATGTATAATTAAAGAACGAATTTAATATTTTTGTTAAAATCGTTTGGTTGGTTTCTATGTAGATACTCAAGGTGGTGATCTAATTCCAGGATCCATATCCAGCGGATAAATGGAAAGGCGTTCTAAATGCAACTGCTCCTGGAAGTTCATGTCTTCAATTCGACCCACTATTCTTAAATATGTTAACCGGAGATGAGGACTGTCTTTTCCTTAACGTTTACGCCCCAAAAACACGCACAAAGCCAAAGGACTTGGCTGTCATGGTTTGGATTCATGGGGGTGCATTCATTACGGGAGATGGAAGTGCAACCATTTATGGGCCTGATTACTTTGTCGAAAGTAACGTCATCCTTGTAACATTCAATTACAGACTCGGCGTTTTCGGTTTTCTTTCTTTAAATACTCCAGACGTACCAGGTAACGCAGGAATGAAAGATCAAGTTCTGGCCCTTAAGTGGGTCCAGCAAAATATTGCTCAGTTCGGAGGAAACCCTAACAAAGTAACAATTTTTGGAGAAAGCGCAGGAGCCGCATCTGTCCAGTACCATATAATGTCTCCCATGAGTAAAGGGCTTTTTGGTGGGGCCATCATTCAGTCCGGATCCAGTTTATGTCCGTGGGCTTTTCAAGAAGATCCAAAAGCTGTCGCTGAAGAAATAACGAGAGTTTTAACTAAAGGGGAAGATATTAAAGACATCGGAAAGATTTTGAGAACGATACCAGCTCAGAATTTGGTATTTGCAGCTATCTCTCCAAATTTGGTAGGAAAGACTAAATTGTCATTTTCGCCAACAATCGAAAAGACCTTTCCTCAAATTGTTCCTTTCATAACTAGCTCACCGAAAGAAATTATGAGCTCGGGTAATTTTAACAAGGTGCCTACCATTACCGGTTTGACCTCCAACGAGGGTTGGATATTCAGAACCACCGCATTGGCCGCCCCTGATGATTTTGAAGCAATTAAAAACAATACTATTCCTAGGATTAATAAGTTCGTCCCGGATGAACTGAAAGCTAAATATGGCAACCAAACAGAAAATATTGAAGCAAAAATCCAACAGCGTTACTTCCCCACAAAAGACAATTTATCCAAGAACTTGGCAGATTTGTATTCAGACTTTAGTTTTGTGAGGGGTGTCACGAAATCGGTGAAACTATTGGCAAAACATTCCTCTCCTGCTTACTTTTACAGATTTCCTTACAGTGGATCTGTAAATATGTTGAGGTTGGTAACAGGTCTGCAGTACACAGGCTCCGCTCACATTGACGAGCTGGGATATATGTTTAATGTGGAGCTTATAGGAATTAACAAAATTCCTCTTACGATTTTTGATAAACTGATAACAAAGCGTCTGCTTCACATGTGGACGGACTTCGCTAAATTTGGGTGAGCTATACTCTTTAAATTCTGTCAAAGATTAATATTAATATTTTATTTCACCGGTATTCTCGTATTGAATGTGGACTTGAAACTTCTTCATTTGTTGGCTTCCGGTATAAAACATAATATTCCCTTTCCCTTCACCAATTGGCTTTTCGTATAAAACATAATATCGGTATAAAACATAATATTCCCATTCTCTTCACTAATTGGTTATCGGTTTTTCTTTCTAAAAAACCATCTTTCCAACATCCTCTAATAGTCATCACACAATGCTGAACTATTGTAGCAACGAGAACAATCATTCTCCTACAGAATGTATTTTTAATTCCCATAACTTGCAGCTCAGAAAAGGAATATGTTTTAAAGCTAGAGGAGGCGGAGTGTTAGTATCCATAAATAACAAATTTAATTAAAGAAAATTAAAATGTATCCATACACATCTAGAACAAATATTTATCATGGTATCCACCTAAAAAAAAAAAAAAATGGCTGAGTCTATATCCCCCCATCCTCTGAAGCTCAAATATATAAAGACCACTACCTTGAACTTGAAACAAACCGAAGAAAATTTCCTGGCGCCACCACAATTCTGACAGGAGACTACAATCTGCCTAATGTTGCATGGGACACGGAAACAATAAAACTTCCTGCACCGACAACAGCAACCACGGCTCTCATGAAATAATCGAGATATCTACTTTTCTAAACCTCCGGCAGTTAAACTACGTATTCAATGTTAATTCTCGACTTCTCGATCTAGTATTTTCGAATTCTTCATTTGTAAAAGTCTCTGAATCTTGAGAATCCATTCTCCCAATCGACAAATATCATCCCCTCTAATAATAGAATGCTATAGTTCAATAACAAAATAAAATCCATCTGCATCAACCAAATTGAACTTTTTAAAAACAGATTATAATAAATTCACCGATCTTTTATCATTTTGGACTCTGATGAAAACATTAATGAGATGGTAGATACATTTTGCTTAATTCTAAATAATGCAATTGATTTGTTTGTACCTGTTTCCAAAACCACTGTGCATATTACCCAAAATGGTTTAGCAAAGATCTCATTAAAATAATTAGAGACAAAAAATTGCTCATAAAAGAAAAATATCAGTCAAAATCAATTCGCACATTTCTCATCACTTTAAATCTTCACCGGCGTTCCACAAGGGTCATATTTGGGACCAGTATTGTTTTCCTTGTTCACAAACGACATAACTACCATTTTTGATGGAGTTATGATACTTTTATTTGCCGATGATCTTAAAATTTACAAAACTATTAATAATTTAAATAACTGTTGCATATTACAATCAAATCTTGTAAGTCTACAAGAGTGGTGCATCCTCAATGAACTGTTCTTCAACATAGAAAAATGTCAAACAATTACTTTTACACGGATCAAAAATCCCATTAAATATCAATATAACATCAACAAATTTTTTTCTAAAAAAGTTGAGCAAATTAAGGACCTTGGTATTATTTTTGACAGTAAATTAACTTTTATTCCTCATATAGATGAAATAACCAATGAAGCCATGAAATTAGGATTTATCTTGAGGACGGTAAAAGATTTAAAATTAATTCATTTATTTAAATTGCTTTTCACTGGTTTGGTGAGAAGCAATTTAGAGTATAATTCAACAATCTGGGCTCCAGTTTATAAGATTCACCAACTAAAAATCGAGAGAGTGCAGCACAAGTTTCTGAGATTTATTAATCATAAACTAGAAATTCCAATCGAAGATGTAAATTATACATTTCTAATGAACTTAGTAAATCTAAGCGACCTTTCATCAAGACGCACAATAAATTATTTAGTTTGTCTTTACAAAATATCTATCGGCTGACTGGACGCAATGGATTTAACTAGACTAATAAATTTGCGTGTATCTACGCATAATACTCGTCTGACTGCGCAATATTATGTTCCCAAATGTGTTCATAATTATTTAGAAAACTAGCCTATTCAAAGGCTGCACAGACTTGGCAATAAGTATAGTTCAATCGACTATTATCTGTTTCAATCAGTTTCCAAACTAAAAATCAGTCTATTAGAATATTTTTAATAGAGCTATAATTTTATCGCATTTGCACCTTAAATCGTTATTTCAATTCAGCTACTATATTCTACAATACATCCACTATAAAGGGCCTAATAAAAGTTGCTAAATTAACACAAACTGCACTTTATCTTTCATATTTATCCTTATGTTAATAATTAATTTAAGAACTTGTATTTCCTTCTTATTTTTCTGTACTCTCGTTATTATAATATTTCATCATAAACATATCAAACTCATTTGACACTTTACATGATACTGTAACCACTTTACATTATTTCTTTAATCTGTTATTTTGCATGACTGCTGTATAAAAATATTAGTTTTATGAATTTCAATTCATAAAACCAAATGATGTTCTTACGATTATACAATTGTTTTATAATAAAATTTTAACTTTAGAGTTATGTAAAGCGGTTATGTATTGCTAATGTTTTTATCTTTCTTGTTACGTATTTTGCATTTGTAAATTATGTATTAAGAACTCGCATCATATTATTATTGTATGTTATATTTTATGCTATCTGCTCATCTAAATCTGTCTGTTTTTTCTTCATCTTATATGTATTTATATTATTAAAACATATATTTAATTTCACCTCTACACCTACCTGTTGTTATACCTATCTTTGTATTTTTTTCTGTTACCTATCTAAACCTTTACCTGATCTGTTTACACCAAAGAGTAAGAATCTTAGTTCCATGGTTTACACTAAATCACAAAAACTGTATAAATATGTAATATCCCATTAGGGCATTGTTAATTAATAAAATATAATAATTTTTTTAAAAATAATATGCACATCTACACACTTTTCCCTATAAGGGTACAAAAATACCTATAATTTTTAAGTTTTTTTTACTTTTATTACCCAGTGGCTCCACCTTCTTGCTCAAACGTTTCAGACAGTCTTGCAGCCTGGCAATGTCCAATATCTGCCCCGATGTTGAACATTGTCAGACTCTCTAAATCATTGACTCAAGAATGCGGAAGAAGCGCAACACAGCATCACCAAAAGTGACATAGGTCATCAGGAAAATAATTTTCCTCAGGGCCTCCTGTGTGGAGTTAATATTTTTTTTAATTTCAACGATATGTCGTAAGAAATTCTAATTTTTGATCTGGGTAAGTCTCTCATATTTTGTCTAATTTTTTAAGAACTTTTTAATTTTTTTCTAGGAACCCAACACCCCAGGCGTCTTCCATTGTACCGTTGACCTGGTATCCAGTAAATGCATCAGATTCAGACATAACCACTCTTGATATTGACTTTCATCTGCAGATGATCTCAAACCCGTTTGCAGAAAATGTTGCATTCTGGAACGACCTCATCGAAACACAGCATTAATATTTTCAAATAACAGTACTCCTACCAGGTAGTAAAAAAAATGTACGAATAGCATTTGTTTTTCAAATGATTCTCCCTATTCGGTGGACGGAATATTTGTAATAATGATTACAAATTGTGAGTTATTCTGCAAACATAAGTTATGTAATTAATTTATTGTTATGTGTTGTGTTAAATTGTGGAACTCAATTAACTTTTTTATAATTAACTGAAAACTACCAAAATTCTAATAAAGCTGATTTGATTTTAAATTGTAATAAAACTATGTTTTGTGATAAGATTTTTTTTCAATATTCTGCCGGAATCGGCTTGTTCACCCTCAAGATATAAAAAAGGTGGCTCAATTGAAAACGTTTGCCGGATTTAACAACACTTCCTAAAAAATACTGTTTTTCTAGATTTGTCTAACATTGGGTCCCCAGCACAAGCACATCGACAAAGGTTTTATCGACAATCCCGGTTATTTGTCATTGCTTCCGAGCACGACTGCAGAATGTCAACAAATATTAACAGTTCTGGTTGACTGTATGCATATTATGCTGGGGAGAGATGACAAATTGCCGGGATTGTCGATAAAACCTTTGACGATGTGATCGTGCCAGAGGCAATGAATAGCGATACAACTGAAGTTTTATAACGGAAGCAGATGCGGAAACGGATATTTCTTTGTGGTTTCGGATGTATTATTGGTTTTAGAAATTAATAGAATAGAAAGTTTTTATTTTATTTTTATTTATTGGTATTTTTTTTTGGATACATACAAGTATATATATAATAACATAAAATATTAGAGGTTAACAAAAAATTCCAAAAAGGTAAAGCCTGTGTATGAGTATTATAATAAATGTATACAATTAACCGATCAGGGGCTGAGTCGACATCGAGTTTGGGGCCCACCCAGGCGTGGTGAGTTCAATTCCTTGGCTGGTTAAGTTCTCCATAACAATGCAAGTAACATTTTCCGCTTACAATGGTTGTATTCGTAATATGTGTTAGGTATGGTTATTCGTAACCCCAGAAATTTCGTGTCTTTCTTTTTAAAGCTTTAAGAAAAAGTTATAAAATGATTTTACAGGAGTTTCTGAGATTTTTAAATTATATAGATAGACATGGCACATCATAGATATATATAGATGAATTATAAGTTATGTTATAGGAAAAGGTTACTCACTTCCCAATTTTTTTTACCCAGCTTTTAACATTTTTTTATATGAGTTCAGGTTTTGACATACGAGTATGTTGATTGAAATGGGTAAGGAATTGAACGATTTTGGAGCAATGCAGTTAACTAGCGGTTGAAACCCTGCCCCTGCAGGAGGTGGTCGACACGGCAGTAGCTTGGTGACAAACTTCACGTACGAATATGGTTTTGCATAAAGCGTGGCGTCAGAGATGTACTCTAAGTGGGGTTCCTAAATTTCAACCGTACAGTCGCTAGCGTATTAATAATATCAGATGCGCCTTTGGGCAGACCTGGTTTTAGGTAGGGAGGTAGGTCACTTTGTACACGCATGTGTGGTATGTATGTCTCTGGCTAGAGCGATTGGTTTTTTGTTTTTGTTTAATTGTTAGGACGAGCGTGCATAAATTAAAGATATTGGACACAGTAGAACCTTCTAATTTCAGTTTTATGAAACAATTGACTGGCGGGATACGTCTTCGTATTCTGGTACATTATCTTAATGATGTACTTCTGAGCAATTTCTAGTGGTTTAACATGGATATTCTATGTTCCTCCCCAGTTGATTTTTCCTCACGAATTGGATTCAATTCAATTTCAATTTCATTGCCGGCAACTTGTTCGTTTATTGAGGTAATATAGTATTTTATAACAAGTAAGTTACCCGCCTCACTAGACGTTGTCTGTTCTGAGATAAGTAATAATTAGAACATTAAAAGAGATAAAAGGTGTACAGGAAAACAGGATGAAAGCACTAATGCATTCACTTCTTTCGTTTCTTTATTTTTTTTTTACATTGGATAAATTTAAAGCAAAAATAACAGTAATAATATTGCATAATAACAGAATAAATTAAAAATGTGTACAAGTGTTATTACGTTTTTTTCTTTCTTTATTAATCTATAAAAAGTTTAAATTCATGCGATTTTTTTAATGTCTGTCTCACTAGGATATTACCTGTGTAGAGATTGACATAGAGGTACATAAATGTACCTATACAAACATAATTACATAAATATAAAGGAATAAAAAATATTACAGAAATATGTTACATCATAATTTATATATAATGAAAAATAACGGTGATTGGATTGGATTTGATTTTATAAATTTAGGAACAGATGATATGAGGTTAATATAAATTTTATTTTATTTCATTTGGTTGGTTGGGTCCAATGTAAAGTTTTTGTTCTTGAAAAATTGTTGATCTTGTCTATTCGCAATTTGTTTTGCAGATGTTCGCAATAGTGGGACGCCCTGTACTTGCAAGGACGCCTGTTTTGTTAGGTCGATATTAGTTCCTAGCTAGGCAGATCGCCTGTTCTAAGGAACCAAATGTTTGTGAAATGCTACAATTTAATTTAATTTAAAAAAATATATATATACAAAGTTTTTATTAAATGTGCCATTAACAGGTAACCTTGTACAACTTTATGTGACATTATATAATAGTTCTACACATGCCAATCAACCATTTAGTTAATATTCAACCGATGTAGGACATTTTGTATTTTGTAATATTTAAATCTGGGGGGATTTTATTATATAATTTCAATCCCAGATATGTATTAGTCTTTTGATACTTTGCCGTATTGCTCCCTGGGACCAAGAGATCCTTACTGGTTACTAGTGTGACTTCTTGTACTATATTTATGATAAATTTTATTAAGATTTTCTTACATTAATAATAAATATTAACTATTACAATAATATTAACAATATAACAAACAAAAGGGTTTACTTTCATCTTTTAATTCTAAATATTAACGTTCAATGGTAAGTTAAAAAAGGAAAATAAAAAGAGACTTGAACTAGGATCAACAAGGCATAATACCCCAACACAGTATAATACTCCAAAAATAAATCACGATAAAGGCCGTGAAAATCTAAAATCTAGGGTCAACCAGGTCGAGCATTATGTTTAAAAAAAATAGATCACGCATCGATAGTTCGTTCCTATTTACTTCAGCGTAATTGTATGAGGTGTGCATTACATATTATCATAGCAATGTAATTATTAATATGTACGCTAACGTCTGTCGTACACACTCGCTCCACGCATGAGATACTAACGGAAGTGCTGCCATCCGCATTATTCAAATAGAACTATTATTCTTCTTCGCGTGCCTATCAGGTCTCCCCGACGTTGGAGATCACCCTGGTAAATATATCTCTATCTTGCACTGTCCAGAATAGCGCCTCCACACTTCTAATACCGGTTCACTCTCGTAAATTTCACAGCCAAGACATTTGTCTCCTACCAGGCCCTCGGCAACCCTTTATCTTAGAACTATTGAAGTGTTCATATATAGTTTTGCCGCGGAGGCGGATTTTTACTTGCTAATAGTAATGTAATACATTTTCGTACAATAGTCCATTTAAGAAAAACATTAAAACAATTTTACCTGCTCCCCAGAGCATTGATATTGCAGGTGCCAAAAATTCCCCATCCATAGACTTAAATACGCTGAGCCCCAACTGTAAAACTGTCTGAAATAGACGTTCTAATTGCCTATATCCACTCATTTTAAAGTTAAATTTCCCCAATAAATTGTAATCGTCACCCTGGGCAGCCATCCGTCCCAGAAATAATATTTTCACATTTAATATTCTCAGTTTAATTTAAACGCGTCGTTACGTGAAACGAACCCGAAGCAAATTGAAGTGTAAATTGGCCCTATTGCCCGTTCCACCCCTAACTCCCCAATCTGGCATTTCCGTCAGGGGGTTAGGTACTAAATGATTCGCATTTAATAACAGTTTAGGAAATGAAAGTGTAAATAAGCAAATGTTGGGGACATTATCTGAAAGTATATGTCGATCTACAGGCAACTTCGACGAAACAATTTTTGTAAACATATATAGTAACTTATAGGGGTACTTTTTAAAATTTTACTCGAGGCTAGCGTCCATTGTAATTATGCGGGCAGTAGAAACACTAAAATTAAGTGTTTAAAATAGGAAAAAAAACTACAAACGATAAACATGGCATTGCCTGTAATGGCGAACCTAAGTTGGCAAAGTAAATGTGAGACTATGGCATCCTTAATTGGGGTATATTTTAAATTAAATTCACCTGTATATTTTGTATGTGCAATTATTTTATATACCTAGTCGCAAAAAACAATCTACATTTATATTCTCAAATTGACGTATGCGACTGACGACGACGCCAAAGTTAGTACGCGTAGCACTGTCCTAAAAGAAATAAATGCATTCATAATATTATAATGGTAGTTTGACTGACTACGAAATGTTACCCACTCTTAAAACTAATACCAACAGTTCCACGATTTTGCTTACTTCCTTTGGAGCCGTAATCAACTAATAAACTAAATCTAACTGTCATTAGAGCACTAGTTCCTAGTTCCTACTGAGGAAAGACAGTTTGATAGTTTGATGGCGAATAATTCACAAAGCTAGCTTGCAACAAATAAACACAGTTTAGCAAATTAGCCCCTCAGGCCTCTGGCATATTGAGGGTCGGAATATCTCCGTTTTGCAATACAATACAAATAAATGGAATATTTCTGAACGAATCTGAAAACCAAACACAATTTTTAAAATGTGAAATTATAAATACGCATTATTTATTCAATCTTTGCAATTTCACTTTGTTGCAACATTTTATTTAAACGAAACAAATTACTTTTGTGTAAACCACTATAATCAATGTTATAATATCTACATGTTTCAAAACCGATGGTTTCTTTGTCAGGATAATAACATGAATACAAATAACAAAAGAAACAAACAAGTATAGACAAAAAGAACAATATACAAAAATATTACAGAGAGAAGTGATTAATTAATACAATAAGTACAATTTATATAATTATTATGAAATTTGCAAAACGGTTACAGTACGGTTTTGTCGGTTAACAGTAAGGTCAAATCCCATTTGGGTCGGTATGAAATCAACAAATCTAAATTTAAATTTTAAGTAAGTTTTCCAAAAAAATATGAATTCTTTTGAAATAATTTGGGTACCGCAGTAGTAACACGAGTCCAGCAGTACAACATCTTAGCACAAAATTTCTGTACCAAGAGGCCCTAGCACGCTTGCTCTATAACGATCGGTAGGATAACTATCGGTAACTTCTCATCGTTTCCTAGGACAACTGCACATTGCTAAAGTACAAACAACAGTTGATGTCGAATATGTTAAGGACACTCAGTCATTGTGAACTGTCACTTATTCGTTGGCGATCTGTAGTCATGCTAGGGAACGATGAGAAGTTACCGATAGTTATCCTACCGATCGTTATAGAGCAAGCGTGCTAGAGCCTGGTCGCCCGACCAGCGAGTTATCGATGTGAGTTCTTCAGAACCCGCTGACCAATAAAAGAGCGTTTAAATCTATTATGATTTTAGACGTTTTAAACTTATACACACAAACACAACATTTATAAAAATGTCACAATTACACGAATACTATACTAGACAACGTAATGAAAATTTAAGTGCCGAGGTGCCGTTTTTGTTACATAAGTACCGACGTGTGGTCTGCTAGACCACCATAGTTTTAGTATCAAAAATTTCATTAAATTTAGTTTTTTTTCTAAAAACATTGCTTCTAAATGTTGTTCGTATATCTATTCTACTTCAAGTAAGATAAAATATAAAGATTTACACACTTATTAATCATTATAAGCACTAACATCACAGAAGTCGATTTTTTGGAAAAAAAAATCGACTTTTGCCTTAATCTTAATGTATTTTAATAAAACTGTTTTTTCTCAAAAACAAACTATTCTTAAAGTTATATAACTAGATAAACTATGAAAATAAAGAAAACATAAATAATCAGCAGTTTTACGAAAAACTACAAGGCATCAAGTTATAGGAATTATCAAATAATTTTATTTTAATTATATAATGTTGTCCTCCCCGAAATGAGTTTTATTACAGTCACTGGGAATAATGTTATTAGTTGGAATAATGTTAATAATGTTATTATAAATATTACGTCATAATCTTGTAATATATTATCACAAATAAAAAATAATAATAAAATATTACCAACTGTCTTTGCACACAGGCTTGCTGTATTGAAGGCACTCATGTTTCATGAAAGTGTCACATTTGAAAGCAGTCTTGCGTTTTAACTTTGAGAGACACATATGACAGTTTTCTAGGTTGTTTACTTTCCATTAATTAATTTTATTCCTTTACATTTTCCGGTACATCTGGCCCAAGAACTCTTTTTATCAACGAGCGCAATTCCCTATGTAGTCTGTTCAGAAACCACAAATATTTTCAATTGAAGTCACCTGTTTCATGCTTGAAGAGCCTGCCTAATTCACTATTATATTTGACTGAAAATAAAATACAAAAACCAAATAATCTGAAAAAAGTTATAACCAAAAAAGTTACATAAGTCTGACAGACCACTCGCGATCTTACAACAGTCATAACTTACCGGAATCGCACTCGAGCGACTACTCGAGGGGTATAGAGAAGCACACGGTAATACTACTACCCTATCATAGGTAACTGGTCTTTTCCAACGGTCAGTGTCTGTCAGACCACACCTCGGTACTTAAGGGTAAATTGTACACAAATACTGCTAAGACTCAAGTAAAAGAAGCATTGGCCAAGAGGGTGACCAAGTACACCTTTAATCTCCTTCCAGGTAGCCTAAAAACGGAGAAGAGTATAAACATCTTTAAAAAAAAACTGTTTAATCTTAAGTTGTTAGAGAAAAATTATAAATCTTACTACTTTGTACTTAACTTAAGAAAGTGAAATATTATTATATTTATTTTAACTTATTAAATGAATAAAAAAAAAAGAAAAAAAATATGGTAGTAGTTTTAAATCCCGTAACAAAGTGTCCTAAGTCAAAAATTTCATTTTACAGGAACGAAAATAAATGACACTTTTCTACGGGTGTGCGATATTTTTTGTAAAGAAATAAATTTTCTTTAACAGCAACACTACAATGGTGTCTCAAATCGCCCCATTTTAACAAATAAATTTAAAAAAAAATTTTAACGAGAAATCGTACAATAATTATTCAAAAATATTATTTTTTAATACATCTGCGACACAGTAGAACAACATCGTGGCAATTTTTTAACTGCAGATAATGAGGTAATATTTTTTTTGTATTTGTGTTAGAGCAGAGAGTCCCCTTGTCTAACTATTTGATTAGAAAGGGGTTGGCCCGGGAACACCCCGCAGCCCGCTAGGGGTGGAAAGGAAGAATGGTTTGGGTCTAATGAAAAACGAATGCCTTAAAGGGGAAAGTTTCGGGCGGTTGATTCAGACGGGGATGTCTATAAATTCCCGGATGAATAATTTGATTGCGACGATATTTAATCCACACCGGCCTGAAGTTTGGTGTACCTGCCGGCAGATACCAAATTAAGCCTTAGCAGGTGAATGATTTTATCCTTAGGCAGGATCTAATGAGACGGGTAAACTGGTCAAACTTGTTAAACTAGAAGAAGATTTGAAGTTTTTCAGAACCTTGACATGTTTTATGGCGGTTTTATGTGCATTAACATAGACCAGCGAAAATGGGAGATGAAAAAATTGGATGGGCTGACTTTAAGAAACTGTCCAAAGATGGCAGTGAGGCATGGAACTGGGAGAGGAAGGATGAAAGTAGACTGAAAGCTGTTGAAATAAGATCCCTGAGGCGTATATTTGGTAAAACCATGTATGATCCTGTAAGAAATGTGGAAATCCGCAAAGAATGAATGTATAAGAAGTTGGGGACGCCCGAGGAAGACATGGCAAATTCAGAAAAATAGAAGAGTATGTATGAGACGATGTATGGGGCAAAAACGATGTGAAGGAGGCAAAGAGTGTATGCCAAGACCGAGTTGTTTGGCGGTCCGTCCTCTCTGCCTACCCCTGCGGGGAAACGGCTTGATGGTTAGTTAGTTAGTTGGAGAACATTTTCAAAAATTTGAGGATTCCTGAACACCTTCGCGAGTAGGTACTTACAATCATAGCGTAAACAAGGAATAACGCCCATCTTACACGTAGCTACTTACAAGCGACGCTACCGCTACCTGTCATACAATTTTGGTAGTGCAGCGCCTAGCGGCGTTTTCAAACACTAATAATAGTATGGAAAATACAGACAAGCGGAGATCGCGTCGCTTGAACGTAGCTCCATGGAAGAACGGCGTAATAACAATAATCTTACGACTAAAATGATCACCAAACATAATAACACATTGAAAGACAAGTGAGTGGGCTTGAAATACGATAAAGATTTCCGACATTTACAGTTTATATACACGTCTTGGCGGCGAATGCGCCTGCTCACCAGCTGCGTGGCGGGCTGATCGGGAGAGACCGGTTTGGGAAGTCCCTTTAACCTCTCCAGCTGGTCTCTCTCGACCAATCGTCCTGCACCGCAGCGGAAGGAACGAATTCATGTGTCCGTCACTTCTGAACACACTGTCTTCTAGATTCCTACCCACTCCTTATACCCTTTCTCCTTCGCAGAGCTTCCTCAGCTTCCTCTGGGAAGAAAAAAGACCCTCCACTCAAAGATGACATAGGTTATGAAGAAAATTGTTTTTCTGAGGGCCTCCTGTGTGAGATAATATTAAAAAAATATAGAGGAGAGCCTAGCACACTCGATCGATAACGATTTATAGGATAACTTTCGGTAACTTCTCATCGTTTCCTAAAACAACCTCAGATCGCTAACACACAAACAACAGTTGATGTCGAATATTTTAAGGATACTTAGTCATTGTGAACTGTCACTTATTCGTAAGCGATTTGCAGTCATGCTAGGGAACGATGAGAAGTTACCGAAAGTTATCCTATCTATCGTTATTGATCGAGTGTATATTGGGCCAGAACGCTTATGAAAAAGATTCCCTATTTTTTAATCAATGATTTTATGGCTGGTGTTAATCCATATTTTTGATACCAATACCAATAAAAACCACCGTAAGACCTAATAAAAGATAAAATCGTTTAGCATTGCGCTACGAAGGCCGCTTTTCATAATTTTATTTCGCCAAATTAATCATACCAAGAATTTATTAAGTAAACAGCTACCTACGCTGGTATTATTAGATTAATTATTAATTAAGTTTAAATTAACCTTCCTTTCCTCCCCTATAAAAAATAAAATAGATAGATACCTCGAGGGGGAGATTTTACAATTTAGGCGTTGAATATTGCCGGGTTTTTAAATAATATTATATTTCAATTTAATTAGGAATATTTCAGGAGCATTTTATTTCATCTTGGGTAACTTGAACCTCTTAATATGTCTTAACGTCATCTAATTACATACAAGTACCTTTCGGATCATCTTTAGTTTTATCTCTACTTAAGGCTTAGTGGTACAGTCTTACATAAGTGATAAAAAATTCAAAAAAAGTGTTTTTATCCATTGTAATGAAGCTGTTTTAACAAGCTTTATTCCAAATATTATTTTATTAACACTTTGATTTTATTAACACAAAATGTGTTTCGGATGTTGTGATGGATGTTAAGGTTCAATGGCTGATTATAAACAGAAATTAAAGTTTCTGTACATATTTCAATACGACACAGCTCACATTTTTAGTGTACATCGGCCTGGCCTCACCCGAGAGTCAACTATTCTTCATATTACAAAAAAATAAGTGAAAATTTTCGGGAAAATAATATGATCGTTAAAATAATATGGGCTGGACATGTACAGAGAATGCCGGAAACACGCGTCCCAAAAAGAATTATGGCTGGAGACCCAGGTGGAAAGAGAAAAGTGGGAAGACCCAGACTGAGGTGGGAAGATGAAGTAAGAGGGGATGCACCACAGCTTCTCCAGATAACAAACTGGGAGTCAGCCGCTGAGGACAGGAGGAGTTGGAGGCGAATGTTGCGGAAGGCCAAAGCTCGATATGGGCTGTAGTGCCATCGAAGAAGAAGAATATGATCGTTTTTGACATTTGAATGGAAATTTTCCAAGCTTTACATTTCATTATCGAAATTACATAAAAGTTCTACACTTTTTGTGTTAAGATTCTTTTTAAATTGTAGATACTAGTAGTTATTACCCGGTTTGCCCAATTATAATTTTTTTCTTGTTTAATAATTTATCGATGAATAATGTGTAACTAATGTTACTTTTTTAAAGTTAAATATGCTTTTTTATAAATTTCCACAGCTGATCCTAGAAATGACATTACTAGCCAAAAATTAGATATAGACAAAAACATATTATCTTTTCTAATACTTTATTATTATTGAATAATTATTGACAAATAGTTTATAACAAACAGCGTATGCCATATATTATATATTAGGTCCTTACATATGAAATTGTCGTTTTCCGTACTGGCAACTTTGATCTCTAATATCTTCTCTTTGGTTAGGAATTCCGTACTGGCAACTTTGATCTCAAATATCTTCTCTTTGGTTAGGAATTCCAAATTCAAATTTATACAGCTATTTACTCATGTATTTGTGTTTCGAAAATTATAATTCATTTGTTTTTTCCCATAGCTGTATAAATTTGAATTTGGAATTCCTAACCAAAGAGAAGATATTTGAGATCAAAGTTGCCAGTACGGCAAAACGCCAATTTCATATGTAAGTCCTAATATATGGCGTATAGCGTTCTTTTTTGACCGTTAAATAGCTAAAAAGATAAAATTAGCTTTTGAAAAGTTGTGGAAATGGTATAATCAAAAATCTCACGGTTAATCTTTGTTCCTGCAACAAAGTTAAGTTTTTCCAAACAAAATAAAAAAGTACTTAGTGTACCTAAATTACTGAGTTTCGTGTTTTTACTCTTCGCGTGATGAAATAAACAAGGCCCGTTAATTACCACGGTTTATAATATGGTGATTTTTCATGGTTAGGGTAACTATCATGATGATTAATGACACTTGTGAGTGGGTATTTAATGTCGAGCAAAAAACAGCTTAGCGTCCAACCTTTTCCACTACTTGTTGATCATAAATCAAACTGTAAAAAAACTCGTAAAATGCGATACAACCATCAATATAATAACTACTTGGTCGAAGGATATAACAATCCTTATTATTTTAAACATTTTTATATTTTTTTTTACCTTCGTATAAGTGTGAATTTGGGTTTATTTATTTTTATTTAATACAATCTAAAGACGCTCAAGCGATTACGCGAAAAAAATAAATTTGCCTTGAGCGCTCGCCACGTTTGAAAATTTTCCGCCCACTTCAAAAATATCATTACTCCACATTTGTGTATGTAAGAAAATTATTGTGCTTTACAGCCAAAAAATTCACCTACATTTAAATAATGATCCTAAATTTTTAGGATTTATAAAAAAATCATGAACATTCCAAAAGGATATATTTTCTTGGTTTTCAGTTAAAATCTGCCGTGCAAATATTAATTTTGCGTCCACATTAAATATTTTCTATGGAAATTTTTGTAAATAGTCTAATTAATAATCCCATATAGAAATATCTATAATAAAACTGAATTTTTATCTATTTATTAAAGGTTAGTTTTAATATTCTCCTGACGATGCCGGTAGCGTTTAATTAAAATTTAAAGTGGTCTAAAACAATTTTTATTGTAAATTATGGCGAGCCACAAAGTTAGTGCTTATTACGGATACGAATTTATTTACACTGTCGATTTTTTGTACTTACGCTGGTATATTTTATCCGTGATGAATTTAATGCTAATATGTTTTATACTCTTGTTGTCCGGCGATACATAGGTATATGTTGTGTATATCCGTTTTTTCCTTTAACCGACTGAATATTGTATAAGTTTGCCAGGGGGACAACTGTAGGGGGATGATGGAATCCTTCACGATACATGCCAGAGATAAAATACAGGCATATAATATAAATATATATAACTTCATTTATGAATCTCCTGCGTCCGTCTCGTCACAATCCCAAATGAGACAGGCATTGAAAAATCATTTTAAATTATTACATTTTGTAAAAGTAAATTCTTTTCATAAAATTATCTTTTTAGGCTTTCTTTATAGAAGCACTTGAGCAAAACCTGGCTATTCAGATCTAGTCACTAAACAAAAGATTCGATCACGAATATGAGTCTGAGAGAATCCACCGCTATTAGTCCCAAAATTTTCATTGTAAAACAATAGTTACAATGAGTGTGAATATACATTCAATTTTATAAATCTGAGCGAATTGCATTTTTAACTTTATCGTAAGATGCATTTTCATCATGCAGATTCAATTAAAATCGTCTGTAAGATGAAATAAATCCGCCGATATTACATTACAAAAATCCTACAACATCCAACCCCTGGTCTAATTATTATTTTTCTGGAAGGGTGGGGAACGGGGGTGGATAGCTAGTTACTAGAACTGGATTGATTACATGCCGCCATGATTGCCTTATGGGTAAAAAGTGGGTTTCCCCTTTTTGGCACAATGGCAGAAATCCGAGGGGAAACCGCATTTTATAATATAATATTAAAATCTTGAGTAAAAGTGAGTTTTACCCCAATCTCAACAATAATTCGGGTACATTGGTTAGACATTTAATTCTGAAAGGTTTGCGAAAATATTTTTTTTATCTTACTTTCGTGATATTTATTGATGCTTTTAGTTTGTATATTTATTTGAAAGTAAAATGTAAACAGCATTTAAACAGCAGAAAAAGGTCCCTCAAGTCCAATGTCATCTTTAGGGATGCTCTATGAAAAGTATTTTTATGGAAATAAAGTTCTGGAAAGGAAAAGGTATGAGGGGTGGGTAGAAATGTAGGGGGTTAATGCGTCTAAGAAAGACGGCCGTATGCATCTATCCCTCCCACTTCGGTGCAAGGTTAAAAAAAAAAAAAAAATTTAAAAGAGTTGGCTGGAGGAGTAAAAACGTCTCACTCAATTAAGATGATACCCGGTGGTGCAGAAATAGATTTTACTAAAATATTGCTGTCACTGTTGCTCTTACTCCACCGGATATTGAGCGAAAGGGACAATGCACTGACACCTAACTAAAATGGAGGTTTTGTATTCCCCACTTTTCTCCTCCAAAAGTGGACTGATTTTCAATTTTTTTTTACCAACTACATAAGAAAAAACTATTCTATGTCTGTACGTTTTGCTTTTTTTAAAAAAACATTGTCTGGTTTGTATACTGAACATATTTTGACGGCGTTTAAACCAGTCAATTTTATTGATTTTTGGAAGGTCATAACTTCTATAAAAAGTAACTTATCAAAAAAAAACAAAAAGTACCGATACGCTAGTAGTTGATATCTATTTTATGCAAAAACAATATTTTCTCTAGGGTTAAAATCCAGAGAGATAAATAGGGAATACGTTTGTATGGAAAATTCACCGCCGGGTATCCTCTTAATCTCTCCCGTTTTGGCCCGCCACACAGTAGGTGTGCAATCGCATCCACAGCCATACCTAGACAAACATCACCCCATGAAACCGACCACCCCTTCTAATTCACCAAACGTAGCAAACCAATTATCTAATGAATAGTCCCCGGGACGGCGGTACCCATATTCCCTCCAAAATTAATGCAAATTTGTTAAAATAAATATTAATATAATAGCACAAGAGTCCCAAATGTCTGGAGACAGAAGGATTACAGTTTCCCCAATGTTGTGAGGCTGAATGGAGTAAGAAGAAAAGGATATGGGTAAGAAGAAGGTTGTGGAAAACTTTGGGAAACGAAGATAAACTTAATTTAAAAATTAATACAAACAATTCTGATAAAGTGCATCTCCAATTGACAAAAAGTGTTTTATGATATATTTCTAAGGTTTGCATTTAAATATGAATGGATTTTGGATATCAAAATTATCTTTGAGGAAGTGATTTTATTCAAATTCAAACTGCTAAAAGTTTAAGAGGAAATGTGATGAATCTGAAATCAATGAAAAATTTAGTTTTTTCTTAAACATATGACACTCGATCGAGTGTTATTTTTTACGAATGCTGTGAATTTAGCAAGGTTCTTGTTAATTATATGCCAAACAATACAATAATGCATACTTCTCACTCTCACAAATTAAAGTATGCAACAGAAAGAGAAGAGACAACGAAGATCACAATGAAGTGTTAAAAAAGTACTGAATGGAAAGGTAAACTGCAGGAAAAAACTAATCCTAAAACACTAATGGACTTTTAATAATTAAAGAACCTCACAAAAACGTTGTATCCATGTATGAATTTACCTTAATTAATAAATAATAGTTAAACTTATTTACCCTACTATTTATTTTAATTATTTTTGCATTGCTCCACAAATCGGCTCAGTGCCTACGTCATCTTCGAGGATGTTGTGTGGTGGATGGTGTGTGGATGTTGTAAATGTGAATGGAGAAAGAAAGGAGAAGACGTTCTGAGAAGGAAAAGGGTATGAAAAGGCGGTGCAAGGTGATGGGTCTAGAGGAGAGAGTGCAGCTATAGAGTTCTAGATTCTAGGATATTTATAAGTAAAAAATAAAAAAAATAGTCTTAAAAAGTGTTAGTATTAATTGTTCAGCTCATGGCTATCCTACAAGAAGCTGCAATGTTTTAGGTTTCCTAAGACAAATTTATCGGGATTACAAAACAATATTTATTATGAAGATTTTAAGATGTGCAATGAACTCCGTTTGAATGTTAACGAAGCTAAAAAAAATTCAATTTATGAACCATCATACTATGTAACTTATAAATAAATTATTATTTATCTGTAACCCACATTTCCATAAATTCATTGTCATATTATCCGTAAACTACACTATCATCAATTATTTTATTATCTGTAACTTCGTTAACATAAATTCAATGTTATATTATCTGTAAATTTCATCTATCAATTATTATTTTATCTGTAAATTTCCTTGTCATAAATTCCTTGTTATATTTATTACCTGTAAACATCATTATCATCAATTACTATATTATATGTAAATTTCATTATCATAAATTCATTGCTGCATTAACTGTAAACGTCATTATCATAATTATTATATTATCAGTAAACGTACTTCATTACCCATATAATCTGCATACTTCACCCGCCATAACACAGGGACATCCCTAGCATGGCGGGCGAAATAACACAATATGTACACTATGTATAAAATTCTTTAATAAATAAATAAATAAATAAAAGTCTTGAGTTTTACGTGGGTTATGGCTCAATGTTAAGTCCAAATTTTAATAAGTAAGTAATCGAAAATTATTATAGATGTTTTAGAATAGACCTAGAATATAAAGAGTAAAAAGAAATATATCAAAATAAAACATGCTTTACAAACAAAACCCTTTCCATATTGGGTAGAAAAAGGTGAAAATACTTTATATGATCGGAAATCGCAAGGCAATATTATCTATATTTCAATATTGACAGATTGGTTGAAATTACCCGAAATAAAAAAGGCTAATATAAATTTCGCTTAAAGCAGGGTTTTCGACGTAGGGATATATAATGGATAATACCCATTTCTCTTGTGGCACTATTATTTTAGTATGTTGTAAAATGTGACAAACATCTGCGTATTTTTATGACGATGCGCGACGTCAATCGATATGAAGCACTGACGAGACCGGTAAGTGTAAAATGCGCCCGAAGTAAGACCAATTTGTCATTACTACTGGAGAAATTGTTCTTAGGTAATTAAAGGTTTTGTAATATTTTTAATCCTGGTTAGGATTGCGGTTTACAGCTTTTACCAATCTGTAAACTGAGCTCCGTGTGTTGTGGATATTTGTTAATAACACTTTGTTAAAAAACACTTGATTATACAAGTTAAAAGTTCTTTTACAATTACTAGAAACGTAACGACAAGAGGGAAGGTAAAGTGACTGATCGAAGTTTTCAAATATCAAACGATTACGGTTCCGGATGTTTTTTTGTTTGTTTTAATGGTGGTTCAACTGCCCGAGGCAGTGTTAATATGGCATCTGCAGTTCGAGATACTGAAGGAAAATGAGGAGGGGGTAAAAATAAGGAAAAAATGGATATTCAGATCTGGTCACTAAGTTTGATAAGTTTTTCGTTTCCGATTGGTTGTTTCTCACCAGGACAAAACTGAGAGTATCTTCTTTTAGCGAACAAGGCGTAAGCATACAATATATTGAATTATATAATAAATATGTACTATATTTTTTCCGATAGTTTAAAAAATATATAATAAAGTAAAAAAATTCATTTATTTGTCTGAGGTCTAGAAACGATTTATTCTGACGAATGTGCAACTGAAATAATATGTGAGTGAGAGAATCAATAATATCGTAAAAAACAATTATTTGAAATTAAATATAAAAATTATTTTAGAACATGAAAAAATTACATTATATAAATTATCATAAGATAATCAAGATGTTTAAACAACAAATATAAATTATTCTAAATATAAGTATTAATAAGAAAATAAATTTAAGAGATGGCTATTTAAAAAAAATATTTGGTTATTATTTAATTTACTATTAACACTTTTTCTAATTTCTAAAATTTCTAAGATGGCTTATTGTAAATCTGTTGTGTTTGTGTGTAAAATTTTTAACCCTTTATAAATATATAATTATAATTATATAAATAAAAAAAACGAAGAAACCACCGGTTTCGAAACTTGTGGGTAATTGTGATTATATAATAGTGGTCCTCCAAAAGTTATTTGTTTAATTTAATCAAAATAATTCATATTCTACGCCTTCGTAGATTGCGCGCGGATAGTATAATAATATTTTACCGGTGATTCAATCCAATTTTGTATTTATGGCCTTTCTTGAAACAATTGAGTTTTTTAATTGACAAAACTATTTATTAATATTCATATTGTTTGTGTACTTGCGCGAACAATAATTTTTTCTTAATATTTCAAAGCATAACTTGTGAAAAGAGTTTATAAATAAAAAAATACTATAAACGCGCCATCTATGAAAGCGTAGAATATGAATTCTTTTGACATTCACCT
This sequence comes from Limnephilus auricula, assembly GCA_951813805.1. Lineage (NCBI taxonomy): Eukaryota > Metazoa > Arthropoda > Insecta > Trichoptera > Limnephilidae > Limnephilus > Limnephilus auricula. Next base: position 5,326,150 of record OX638397.1, read on the forward strand.
TAAGTTAGGATATCACCGCAAAAAGTGTGCATTAATATTTATCGGGAGAGCACGTCTATCAAAAAATAATTAAGAACTGTCGTATCCCGTTAACAGCTCAACATCCAAGGGAGAGGCATCGTTAGATTAGCTATTTTACAATCAGGAAAGTTTTGCGTGGGTAAAATCATGGGATTTCAAGCTTTTGTTTGGGTGGGCTGATACGAGAGAAAGCTCTTTATACAGAATGATATTTTAATTTGGGTTACAAGGGAATATGAAAAGCAAGCCAAGGTAAAAAAAAGGTCGGTGATGATAGGAAAAAAATGATACAAGAGATTTAAGAATTTCCGAATTTAAGTAGGTGACCCTTTTTAAATATTGTTATGTTATACATTTATCAAATTTTAATATATTTATATACATATAGGTAAGGCAATGCTTTGAAGTAATAAGGTATTCATTTTCCGAATAAAAGTTCTTCTTGGCGGATTTTACATTAAGATGTCATTTTTTTAGCTTTACACAGGAGGACAAGTGGAAAAAAATCCTTAGGGCCTAGTCATCTTTAGGGATGCTGGGTCTTTTAGGGAAAGGAAGGAGAGGAAGTTCTGCGAAGGAAAAAGGTAGGAGGGGTGGGTAGGAATCTGGGAATGTGTGCAGGAGTGTCGGACGTATGAATTCATCCCTCCCAATGCGGTGCAAGGCGGTGGATCGAAAGAGTCTTGCTGGAGAGGAATATGTTAGTTCTCCCTCAACCAGTATCTCCCGATCCGGCTCACCATGCAAATGATGGATAAACGCATTCACCGTCAAGACCTAGATAAAACTCACCCCGTGAACCCGAGCAGCCATGCTAAGTCACCAAACGTAGCGAACCGTTACCTATGGCAGTTGTATTGATTATCTAATAAATGATTCCCGGGGCGGTGGTACCGCCCAAATTGTATTAAAAGATAAAAAACTTTGATTACATACCTGCTTGGAGGAGTTGAGATATCGTATTGTTTTTAAAGAGAAAATTATAATTACTATCAGTTAAAAACCAGCTGCGGGCGTCACGGAAGTAGCTTGGTAACAAAGTTAACGTACGAAGATGGTTTGGATAAGACGCGGCGTCGGAGGTGTACGTGAAGTGGGGTTCTTAAATTTCAACCGTACAGACGCTAGCGTAATAATAAAATAGATATAATGAAACAAGTATAAAACTTATTTCTACTTTAATTTATTAGACCGGTTTCAGTTTGTTAACGCCATCTTCAGACTGGTACAAATTATTCTTAAACTACGGTACATATACATAATATATGAGGGAGGGGGAGAGTGGTGGTCTACAAGGATTTTATTCAATTATATGGGTTTTCTATATTCATGTCTATGGTTTTCTTACATTTGTTACTAAGTCATCTTTGACTGTCGAATTTCTAATTATTTTGGTTATTCCTTTTTCTTCTTCTTCTTCTTCGATGTCGCTACAGCCCATATCGAGCTTTGGCCTCCCGCAACATTCGCCTCCAACTCCTCCTGTCTTCAGCAGCTGACTTACAGTTGGTTACCTGGAGAAGCTGTGCTGCATCCTCTCTTACCTCGTCTTCCCACCTCAGTCTGGGTCTTCCCACTTTTATCTTTCCACCTGGGTGTCCAGACATAATTCTTTTTGGGACGCGTGTGTCCGGCATTCCCTGTACATGACCAGCCCATCCCAACCTGAGGAGTCTCATATGGGCTGAGATGTAATGGGCCTGATATATTTCGTATAGTTCTTTGTTGTGCCAGATGCGCCACTGTTCCCCCCCTTTCACGGGACCACATATTCTCCTCAACACTTTTCTTTCAAATGTATCCAGCATTTCAGCAATCTTTGCCGTCAGTGCCATACGCCAATATAGTTCTCACAATGGTCTTATATATGGTTACTTTGGTTTTCCTGTGGACGCTACGTGACTTAAGTGGTCTACACACTATACTGCGAACAGCCCGACATTTAGCAGCTTTTAGCAGCTGGCTAAAAATCGCAGGTTGGAGGTTGCCTCCAGACGATGCTTTTTGCAGTAAGTTGGTTTCTTTTGCTCTGTGAACACGTATTCACAGCGCTCCCGAACTCGGTCACTTTCGAAATGAATTTGCGAAATGCTTAAGCCGGGTCTCTTGCTTCAACATTGTCGCCTCCTGCGACTTTTTTTAAATAAGTTTTTATTTCAGTGAAAATAAAACTAATTGTTAATCGAAATCGACAATGGTTAATCGTTAATCGACCACACATACCTAATTAATTATGGGAATAAATTCATAACAGCAAAAATAATTAAACAATATTCATTCTTTAATCCATTGAGAAAAATATTTGCCACCGCTCATTTTCCTTTTAGACCTACTCGACTCCAAACACCTTTTTATTGTAATAACTCTGGGACCACCGCAGAACAAAATGCAACAATAAATCGCTTACACACTTTTGGCAATAAATATGCTAATATCGATCACGCCGGTAATCTGGCATCATACAAAAGATGCATTAAACAAAATTTGTCTTCTAGTACCATGTAAACATAATGATCATGTAAACATAATATGCTTACCAGTACTTGCAAAACATTAATTCATTAGAAATCATAGGTACTTGTAAAATTCATCATATCGGTTAATATTTATAATCCATAATATCGACCTCTTAACTATTCTATTTTATTTTTATTTTTCATTGCTCCTATGAGGACTTTTTACTTTATATTTTATATTTAAATCATTGTACCTTTTAAAGATATCTTATATTTCTACTTTTTTTATTATTATTATTTTATTCTCACTTTTAACTTTTTTTATTTTTGCTTAATAATTTAAAGCTTGTACTTTATACTTATACTTATACTTTATACCATATTTTTCACTTTACATTTATATTTTACCCTTAACCTACTACTTATAATCTTACTACTTACTTTTTACATTTTTTTTTCCTTATATTTAACTTACAAATATACTGTTAGTCATTCTTCATGTTGTTGTACTATTTATATTGTATGTCAATTATGTTAATGGCACATGTTGTGCAGTATATGTGTAAATAAATAAATATAAAAAAAACCATGTACTCCAAAGAGCGTAAGCGACATTTCTAAGGGAAAATATCTGTCAGGGTGATAGGCAAAACAGCGTAACCGCCACTATCTCCACAACTGAAGGCATTCAGATAATTGCATTATCAGTTCTATACAGGCAGCAACCAAATATCAATAATCGTAATTAACCAAAATCATTTTTTGAATCAACTAAGAAAGTTATTTAAAAAAAAACCTTCTCCTGAACACTTTGCTGTTTGTCGCTTACGCTGTTCTGCCGATTATGGGTCGATATAATATGTGGGTTCGGTTAGGTATAATACGCACTAAAATTAATATTAAAAGAGATTCCATTTTGACCAATTACACTATCGTCAGAATTTCTGCTAAAAGAAGTCAATTTCAGAAGACAAAATACTTGATACTAGACGTGGGCAAAATTGAATGAATGATTTGAATGAATCAATTCAATCTTGTAACACACTCGATCTGATTCTCATTTTCAGAAGGAATTAAATCTTCATTCCTTACAGATTTTTTAAACGGCACCATATTTTTATTTCTATTTATTTTACATTAAAAAATATTTTATGTTAACGATTTACATTTTTAATGCTTCGTAGAAATTTTATTTAATATTATTCTGTATGTTTACTGCGCGGATAAGTTACCTATAAGCGCGCGCCGCGAAGATACCGGAGGTAATGTGCTATATGCATTGTACTACCTCTATCACGTATAGTATATCCCGCGCCGAAAACCCATAGGTCAGAGAGTCCCCACACCTCCAGCCCAGGCGACAAAACGTTGCGAGTCGAACGAAGTAGTTCCGAGTTCCGAACAACGCACCTCTCTTTTACAGTCCCATATGTCCCACTCATTCATTGAATTAATAAATGTATTCCTTATTCAGTTGTGTCGTCACAGTCCTACACGTCAGTCCGGACCGAAGCGGTCAAACCCAATCTCTGTGTCATTCTGTTCCACTAATTCAACGAATGAGCGAATTAGTATGATCGCCTCTTTTCAAATCCCGCTCCCATGATCGAGTATGTACTGCCTCTGTTGAAGTGAGTCGTTAGGTTCGCGGAACGCAAGTAAATTAGGTCACAGCAAGTCAAAAGACACTTGCTAGTCGGAAGTTCCTAATCCAATCCTTAACGACCGCTGCGAATCGGTTCGTCGTTAGTCCCCGCGCAGCGGAACCGTCAATTTAGTTCCCAGTCACAAGTCCCAGGCAAGACACAAGACACTGCTCAAAAGATACAATTCATTCTCAATGCCTGCCGCAAATTCGTTTGGGAGTGCAGTGCGATTTCCCCGTGGGCCGAGCCGTCAATTTAGTTACATCGTAGGTCGAAAACTTCCGATTTCGAGCCCTGCGTAAATTGGGTAGAATGCGTTTTATATTCGATCAGACGAAGCGGAACTATTTTAAGTTTAAAATAAATATAATAAAAATAGTTAAACTGTTTAATTTGATGATTTATTTGATTTATTATATTCTGGATATAACTACTTATAAAAATACATTTTTTTATCGGTTTTGCTGTCATAACATCACATTAAAAAATTCAAAACCCCGTTATCGTGGTTTTCGTCGATCAGTGTCTAAATTTTTTTATTTTAATATTATATATATCTATATATAAATATATATATTTTTTTTTTGTTTTTTTTTTGTTTTTTTTTTTTTTTTGGGAATTTTATGAATTAAAGGATCGAATGAAAGGAATCAGATCAAAAGGCCGAGGGAATCAGACTGAATCGATTCACTACTGTGAATAAATCTGCCCATGTCTACTTGATACTGCTACCATGGAACATTTCAGGTTTAAAAAAATAATGTCAGATAAGGTACATACTATTACGGAAAGAACATACGAGTTCGATAATATAACATAACAGAGCATCTAATTATAATCAAATTAAAATATGAATAACAGTATATACGTCGTTAAAATATTTCAACGATAAACACGAATAGTTTTTGTAAAGTTTGTTTATAAATTATAAATTACAAACCTTTATCACGCTTTGTTATTACTTTATTAACCTTTGTTGAAGCAAAAGACCCGGCTTAATGTGCTACAGAAGTTCTGCAGATTGGTGGTTGCCACTAGACCATGCTATTTGCAGTAAGATCAGTGGCGGGTCGAGCACATTTTCGATGGCGGGGACCGTCATTTTTATGTGTAGATACTGACGTCTCACTGCCAGAAAGTAACGATACGAGACTCAATACAAATATAGGTATACCCAAATAGTAATAATATAATTTCTTACAGAAAATTTTATGAGGTACGAAGATAAGTCACGCACCTAACCAGAACCATCAAATAGGGTGCGTAAATAAATATTAAGTTTAAATAAAAATAAACACTTGTTCACAACCAAAAACTCGTGGTTTAAACAAAACAAGTGTTTTATTTATATATGTCAAACCACAAAGTGATTGCTTTCTACAATTATGTAAATATGAAGTTTAATAAAAATAGCACAAGACAAATTGTACTTCGGTTTGAGGTGTTTTAACCACGAGAACGGCGCTATAGAAATAATCCGATCAATCGATATCAATATTATTATTTTACTAAAACGTCATATGCAATAAATTATTATTATGCTACAAGGAAGGAAGAAGAGAAATTAAAAATTACTTAACCGAAGTAATTTTTTAGATTATATTTCTGCAATTACTTTTATGTTCAGAACGCATTCATTATTTTTGTGAACACAAAGAATTGTCAATTTTTTTCTTGTTAGGTTTCAGGAATAGTGTAGAGTATATGTAATAGTAGTTTATTTATTTCATTTCTACGGTATAAATATACCATTAACATTAAACGTTTATAAGTAGGGACTGTCCCCATGGTCCCCTTGTGAAGAAACGCCACTGAGTAAGTTGATTTCTCGGGCGCTGTGATCACGTGTACGGACCATGTCGTTCTGGCTGCAAACAGCCAGAATCCGTCTGCGGCAGCACCAATTCGGACGCCGCAGTAGTAAAATAATAATACTCTGCGCGCAAATGCGGCAGAAAGTGGAAACAATCGCTCCGGCAGTAAAGAAATAATAATACGGCAGACGAATAATAACAATTCGGCAGCCGGTTTTGCCTACTAACGATGCGATTTCTAGCCATCTGCAAAAAGCCGGCTGTTCGCAGTACCGTGTGTAGTGGCCATTAAACACTGGCAGCAAAGAGAAGTATGTTTTGTTGTGATTCTCCTTCTGATTTCTGCTGGATCCTCATTGTTCTCTGTCAGACTAGAGCCCAGGTAGGTAAATTGATCGACCACTTCGTATGAGTAGTTGTCTTTAAATTGTGCACTACTTCTTCTTCTATGTAGGGTTTCTACTCTGTATCATCATTTTCGTTTTGTCAACATTAATCCGCAGTTCCACTTCCTGCGCCGCTATTTCTAAAGAGTCGAAGACCTCCTTAATAGCTGAAATTGATCTTCCGACAATGTTAATATCATCCTATAATTTATTATAATTTTGGTTATTCCTAGTAGGTTTAATTATCTGGGGTTGGTGGTTTACTTTCATATTGTTTGGGGAATACCTTACAAGTAATACAAATCACTGACAACCTAATTTTATTGTTGTCATGTCTATTCTTAATTTAAATCGTTATTATAATATTATGCTGGTATGGAATTTATAGATTATTCGTTTGATTTTTAAAGGGTTACATGTTTTACATTGGTATAGGAATATTCTTATAATCAAATGGATATAGGAGCGGAGATTTACCAATGATTATAGTTTTTTATTCATTACAAAGTTATGGTCCAATTTTTGAAGTAAGACTTCTCTAGGGGCATTACGACGAGTAACTTATATCTTTTTTGGACGAAAATAACATTAACGGAAAAGACGTTCGATTTATATTTCATCATATTAACGTCGTAGGTATGGCAACCATGATTCAGAAGCCTACCAATGAATAACAAAACGTCAAAGCAAACTCAAACTTCCGACGTCACCTGTTTATTTTTATTAAATGAAACAAATTACTTTGTGTAAACCACTAATCACATGTTATAATATCTACATATTTCAAAACCGATAGTTTCTTCGTCAGGATAATAACATGAACTTTTTGTTTACTAATATTAATATATAAGGTAACAGGTTTTTGTCATGTTTTGTTGATTATTATATGATTTAACTAAAAAATTTAGTTGAACCTCTTGATTTTTATTATTTTTTACGATGAATATTAACCCCTTTTTCTCTCTGATTCTTGTGAACTCTAGCTATTGAAGTAAAATGTGGCAGTAGTGTGATAATAAAAATAGTGTTGTTTAGAATTCAAATGGCTGAATCTCAAGAAAATTTCACCCATTCGTCTAAAAATAATTATAAACGAAAAAAATCAACAATCTAATCATGTTCCGCCGCCCAAAAAATGTAAGTTTTTTTTTAATTATTAGCTTTTAGTCAAAAAAAGTTTTACTTCAACCGCGCGTGAAGGTTAGACGGACTCATTTTTTAGTTAGGCGGATTATTTGTTTTATTATATTATTATAATGGAACTAGCTGATACCCGGCATGCGTTGAAATGCAACTTAAATAAATAAATTGTTTCTTCCTTCGTGACATTTCCCATTCGTCCCCATTCCCTTCCTGCGTCCCTTTCCCCATTCCCTTTTCTTCATGTGTTCCCTTATCACCTTCCCCGCGTTCCCCCCTCTCTCCCACTCTCCCCTTCCTTGCGAAACCCCCCCCATCTTCTCTGCCTTCCCCTCTCTGACTCTCCCGCATACTTCTCCTCTCAGCCTCTTTTCCCTGCCGCTTTACTCCATAAAATATACCCATTTTTCCAACAACTCGCGTGATCTTTTAAATTTTTTATGCAAATTTCATAATGCCAGAGCTCACCAGTATATATATATAAATATATGTGAGCTCTTTCGTTGCGAAATTATTTTCTGTACTATTCATATAGTATAGAAAATAATTTCATAACGCAAGAGCTCACTATCCTATAACCATCCCGGGTATGCGCACATAAAATTCCCAAAGTTTCATCGCAATTGGATGAATGGTATTGCCGCGCATAACATACGAACACACAAAAAAACAAATTTTAATTTTTATGTATTAGATTACACCTTGAATCATAAGTTTCAAAAATAGAAAGAATTTCAAGAATATTATTTTACACAAAATAATGAAATGAACAGAAAATAATTATTATCTCAGGTAACAGAAGTTTTCCGATTTATGGACCTGTCACAAAAACTAAAGTCAGGTAAAGTTATTAAAACTCATTTAGATTTATTCATATTGGAACTAACTAGAACCTATCTCAGTGATACATTTTAATCTAGAACAGGGTCTCTGTTTATTATTAAAATTGGAACCTTTGGCTCCTTTCAGATCTCTAAATTTCCAACTGTGATTTCATCTGAACTTTAGAGCTGGTATAAAGGTAGACGAGATTGGCCTCTGTGCGTTAAAAATGACCCATCAACTGCTGCTCTAGTGAGAAAAAATTATTTTCCTAGTTGGCCAATATCAAGCTGATAAAGCAAAATAAACTTTCTGAGTTGATTATATTGTTTGCCTGGTTGGCCAAGGTAAAAAAGAAAGACAACGGTAATAAATCAAAACTTCGAAAAATATCGGTAATTGTAAATATACAATTTAAAAAAATTATATATTATCATCGACTAAGTTATTATCTAGGCAGGGCGTGTGAACCTTAAAATTAACACCGAAATATTGGTTTATGACAATGTGTATCAAAAAGAAAGTGCATTATCTCACAGTCGAAAGAATGGAAAAAGCATAGTTTTTTCCCTTTTTGTTAGTCTACACGGAGCAAATTTGCATTTCAGCAAGTTCGATTCAACGCTCAATAGACTAGCAGTGAAGATCATTTTTCAACCACGAATTTGAGGCCGTTAGAAATCTCATAGGCAAGAGCGCTCGCGGATTAACAATCAAACCAGTTTAAATATATATATATATACCCTTTAAATAGCTTCTGGGCGGCCGGCGCGGCGACCGATAAAAGTAACAAAAAATTATAAAAATCTTAGACTATTTCCAGATAATCAACTACGTCACGCAACTAATTATGACAACACTTTTGTCAACAAAATGAACGATCTTCGCTGGTTTCTTTGTACAACGAGTTTACACCAAGATGGGGGTTGTTATGAAAGTACTGGCTGAAGGGAAAGGGGAGAGGAAGGATATTGGAAAAGGGAAGTAGCCGGTACAACATGATCTCGTCATCAAATACGGTTAAAGCCATTTCAAGCCGCGTTTCAGTTTTGCATCGTGGTCTTGGGGCGATACTGATAGTATCTTCGACCGTAGAACTTGCTGCAAATATACTATATATTATTTTAAATTAATAAATTGTGAAGTACACAAATTAATCAAATATAATTTACTTCCTTGGGCGCCCTTGAGGTGATTTCTCACAAAACCGGCGCTCTACATTATTATCCAATTATTATTATTATAATCATTATTATTATTATTATAATAATCCGGTTGCTAGTCGAGATAGCTAGATTTTAATGTTATATTGTCAAAATAACTATAGGTCTCAAAATATTAAAGATAAGCGAACATTTAGGACTCGTCCAAACAGATGACATGCCCATCCATTGCCCAATTCCCAAGGGATATATGTAAAGTATCAATTTCAAGGGATATATGTAAAGTATCCGTCGAAAATAAAAGTATTAACAAATTAAAATTTTCTAGCGATTGCAAATTTACGAAGTCCTCAGCTAGTGTATCATATATCAGCGGTTAAAGAATATAATACAAGTACATGAACATCGACAGGGTTGTTAGTATTAGGGGCTCAACCCTCCCCCATCAGGAATATATGAATCGGAACACCGGGTAATAAATCTTAAGACCTGAGTTGCCGGGAGGTATTTATAGTTCATACCTTGCCGCCGCTGCGGGTACCTACCAGTTACCCCTACCTACCCCTGTATCTAGCCCTGCATCCAGGGATGCTAGTATCAACCCCTCTGCCTTTTTGTGCTCCTGGTGTGAGGAAATGATAATGGCACACTCGGAGAAAAACTTTAATGAATGAATGAAGATGGAGGTTTATTATTTATTTATTTTTATTTAAACGCCCATATGGCTTTTACATACATAAAGCAATGCATGTTTTGATTAATTACAGTGAAGAGTTAGACGTGAATAAAATACAGGTAAGTAACAGAAAATATAAAGAAACATAATATAGGTTAGATAAAATATGACTTGACAAAATGTAGGTGATACAGAATATAAATAAAGTAAAAATAGATAGCCTGCCAATATCCTCCAAATCAACAATAATTGGTATTATTAAAAATGTATAAAATTGGTATTTACAATGGTATACGCAATAAATAATAGTTTGCCAATTCAAATTATTGTCAAATACATCAATATTGTTTAAATATTGGTTACCAAGCTATGTAATCGTTGTATTGGGAAAGCAATTTATAGTTAGAATGAGATGTGTGTATATAAAATGTTAATGTTTGTCTAGTAGTTCGTGTAGGTACATGTAGATTTATTAAATGCAAGAGTTCACAGCAATTAAATTTAGAGTTTAATTATTTTAATAAAAAGGTTAGGTCAGTTATTTTTCGTTTTTCTGTTTTCTAAAGTTGGAATATTTAAAATATTCATTAATGATAGGTAATTTATGTGCTCTAACCCTTTAACATCCCTATGTTAAGTTTAAAATTACAAATCTTTGAAATTTTCTTTGAATTCTTTCAATATTATGGATATAAATTTTGTAGAAGGGCGACCAGACTATTGAGATATGTTCGATTAGGTTTCTTACCAGGGATATGTACAACAATTTTACGATTCGTAAAAATTCAAAGTTTTTAATTGTTCTTAAAATAAATTATAATATTTTATATATTATATTATGGTCCGCTTTTGTGATCTGATTAATACAGTTTCTAAATTGTAACTCACTTTGATATTATCCTTTTTACTTTTATAATTCCTTTAGAACATCGTATTTTTATCTCTTCTGGGAATAACCTTCTAAGGTTATAAAAAAAGAGTTTTTCTTATAAAAAATTTAATATATATAATTTTTATTATTTCATATAAATTTCACATTACAATATCCATTTGCATTATCACGACCACCATACTAGGCTCATGACCAAATGCGATAGATCATCTGATTACTCAATAGCAGGATGGGAAGAACCAATATATTTTTTAAATAATGATTTGATCATTGTTGTAGTACTATATTTTGTTTGTTTTATCGAAGAGAACTTCCATATTTAGCTTCCTCAAACTTCTTAGCCATGTTTCGGAATAAAATCGGCATTTTCTTCAAGAGATATCTTTGACTCTATAAGTATTTCAAAGCTCTTTGTCTTATATTCAATGTCCATTATTACTTGATGAAGATCATCGTTCTTTCGGCTACCGATAATCATGTGTGTACTTTGTTTCCAAGATGTTGAGTTTAAGTTTGTTAATTTTAAGTCATCAGGACACATTGTTGATCTTAACAATAAAAAATAATGTCGATGAGAGAATATGCAAATCAATAAACACGATGGTAAACGTTGAAGACAGTGTCAACTTCCCTACAGAATTTTTAAACTCTTTGCAAGTACCAGGAATGCCATTACACTGCCTTCGACTGAAAATTGGATCTCCGATCACATTACTCATAGATAGCTTGCTATCGAGTAGGAAATTCAAAAAATTATACATATTCATATACCTCATATAGTTAAATAATAAATGCATACCAATCCGTACTTTTCTATCTGAATTCTTCAATACGTATATATGGTTATAAAATATAAAATACCCTCTTCCAAACTAGTAAAGTGTATCAACTCTGAGAAGAACAAACAATAACGAGATAACTTAATAAAAAGGATGTGCAAAGAGTGGGTGAGTTGCAAGGATCATTTTCCAAAGTTCAACGTGCAACCTTCTTCTCTAGAAATTCAATGCCTTAAAGGCAATTTAAAACATTTATTTCCTATTCAGGAATGCTTTTGCCATTAATTCATTTTATACACGAGTGAATCGTGTCTACTATCTGCCCACTAAAAAAAGTATTAAGATATACCTTCGAATCTCAGGTTGAGATGGGTTTTCTTTTTTAATGTTACCATCGGATGGTGCAGCGAAATGGGGAAATTCGAAATTAGGAGCAATGTTTATTCTTGGATTGAGAAGAGATGTTTTTAGTTAGAGCGATAGATCGATTCATTATCCTTTTTATAACCAGCAGTTCAAGATTAAGATAACGTATGTATGTCGCGTGGGGGAGGACAGAGCCATGTGATGGTGTGAAAAGCCGATTCATCTGGTACCAGGCTTTTAGGCAGGTTAAGAGAGCTTTATGGACGTTTATTTTTTTCTTAAATCTTCACAAAAGTCTAACCGGGACATAAGCGTGAGGTCTGGGTTCGAGTACCAGTTGCGACCATTATCTTTTATTATTTTTCTGCGTCTTGTTAATTTACATATTTAAAAAATTAGATTATTATTGTTATCTTCTTCATCAATGATTTAAAAATATGGTTCACTCGCGAGTAAGAACGATTAAAATATTTAAAATTAACTTGTTTTTATAATGAAAACACCAGTCAAAAGATACATATTATTAAATACAAACAAAATAGTACTACAGAGGAAAGAAAAAGAGCATACGAGCAAATAATACTTTTGTTAAATAATAAGATTTAACAAAAGTGTAAAATAGTGGTAGAATCAGCTTAGTCAAAGTTTTACGTTTTAGCAATAGTAAAATATTTTTTAAAACATGGACTCATTTCTTACTTAAGAATAATTACTTTTTGGGTATATTTGAATGCGCTCATTTACAAGTACGTATTTTAGGTAGGAACTCTTTTGTTATAAAGGACCGAACCCTTGATAAAAACGTGAAAAATTGCCATAATTACTTTTAAGCCTCCATCCGATATTCACAACACTGTGCACTTAGCAACGCAAAAATAAGGCGAAAAACCCGATACGAATTGGCCCCCTTTATTGCCAAAGATTCCCGGTGGGGGATGCGAAATTAGCCCGGGGTTGGAAGATTGTCCAGTGGAGGGTGACAGCCCCCCGCAAGCGGCGCACCCCCCTCATTAAACAGCCCAACCCCCGCCGGAGCCTTCAGCTTTATGCCACTTGTCAAACAGTGACGTGTTCGGATAAGCCGCGGTGAACTGGGATCGGATATCCTAAAGACAAATAATAATGAATTGTGGAAAAGGGTATAACTTGTAAAATGTGGGATAAGATATTCGTATTAAGTAAAAAGGGTTGAAGAAAAATGGCTTTTATTTCGCATTGCAAATATATTTTTTCATCCAGGCAATATTTCATACCTATTATGAGACCGATATCACTGGATTATAACCTACCGCTGCTCACCGTGACAAAGCAATATATATTCTGGTTCCTTTCCCTCCATCGTTATACCTCAAGTACTCTGTGAATTTGATGTAAAAAATATCTCCGTAAATCGAGAGTTTTAACTTGCAACATCCATAGCAATAACGGTGTACCGGTTTACAGGTTTAGAAGTACTGTAAACCACGAGATTACATCTTAACTGGGTGGACAACATTTCTTCTTACAGGGTGGTATAGGATTTTGGTATTTAGTAAAATACAGATATTTGATCCATTAAAAAATACACGAGCGATTGAGGACAGTTTTCAAACGACTTCTTGGGCAAATAATAAAACTGAATAGAAGAAATGGTTCAATAATTTCTTGTAACAATTAGTAAGAACACATCAACGTAATATTTATCGTTGAAGAAATTGAGTATTCATTATAGATTTGTAGAAAAGTTAATTGTTGTCCCATACAAAATATTATATCCGTGACACAATCTAGGTTGCAAATAAATTTATATAGAACTTTTCAATAATTCATGAATATGGCACCTATAAAACATGATAATTTATATAAAATTAAGTGTTATGTATGTTAATTGTGCATATTCATTGTAAAGCAATTAAAATAGTATATTCTTTAAGAACATTCATTTGATTATCACAAGACGAAGTTTCATCTTAAGTTAAATATATATACATTAAAATAAAATATGTGATGCACTTCAATCCCAGTGATTAAGAGTACTTAAAATATGTTCTGAAAAACACCAATAAAGAACGAGATTCGTCGAGATTACGAATTGCTATTTTACGTTCTGATACTGGGAAACCAAACAATGTGGGATCTCAGTTACCTATGATACAGTATCATAGTCTATTTCCGTAACCGTTCGTTTGTACGACACGAATGACGACAGTCGGCACTTTTGTAAGTAACTAGTTAACTGACATCTGTTGAGACGCCTAAAAACTACATATAACTCTTTAAACTACCGACATCTATTGAAAGATGTTGAAACTATGTACCACAATACTTCACAATGATTATAGGCTATACCTATGTGTATTATTTTGGAGTAACTTGGAGGATAGTATGCAGAACTTTGAATGATACACTTTATTTTTCTGACCAAGTAAAAAGTTTTATTGACACCGTAACAATATATCCCAATAAGTAATTTCCCTCCAACGGACTGAAATGTTTCTTTCTAAGAAGTTTAATGCAGAAGAGGGTTAATTATCAGTTAACAATGAATTAATTAATTTCAGCCTGTTGAGGGGAGAAAAAATGGATCGCCTGCCATCTGTCCTAAAATTCACAAACTATTTATTTAACAATATAAACCAAGGTTCCACCCAAGATCCAAACCAAACTATACCTTGGTTTGGATTCTCAAAAATTCAATAGTAAATTATAAATTAATAAGTTATATTAATTAATAAGTCAGTTATAATCTCTACTCAATTTCTTAACACTATGTATAGTAAACAGAGGGAGGTTGTAATATAGAATACTATTCATCCGGTTCAGTATTAAGGTAATCGAGTAGAGTAAAGTTTAATGAGATCAGAATTGGATCAAAAGTATAAATACACAAGAAGGTGCTGCAATACAAACTTGGATATAAACTCAAAGAAAAATAAACAAGGGAATTTAGGTTAAAACGGTCGATTCTGAAAATAACTGAACCGACAACAAGGAAAAGGACCGACAACAATACGAAGACAAATAATCGAAGGAAATAAACTGGTGACCTGAATAAAGTTTTGAAATAAGTTTTAATATAATTATTGACCTGTTCGTGTTCTCAGAAATGAGAACTTGTAAATTAAGGTAAGAAGTTTTATTTTACGGTAGAATTCCGGTAAATTAAAGCAGGAAATTCAGAATACCACTTTTTATCAATCATTCATTTTACTTAGTCAGAGACACTATTAAAAACAATAAAAAACTGTCCAAAGAAGCGAAGCTGGCAGTCTATAAAGGAGTGCTGGTACCTACCCTGATGTATGATAGTGAGACGTGGAATTGGCGTTGGAAGGATGAAAGTTGGCTGAATGCTGTAGAAATGAGTTTCCTGAGGCGTGTGTGTGGTAAAATCACGCATGAGATGCCCGAGGAAGAAATGGCATCATTAAGTGAATCAGGGGTGCTAGCATGGTCCATCGATACGAAGTTACCTAGGACAACTGCAGATCGCTAACATACAAACGACAGTTGATATCGAATATATTAAGGACACTTAGTCATTGTGAACTGTCACCTATTCGTTTGCGATCTGCAGTTGTCCTTGGGGACGATGAGAAGTTACCGACAATCGGTTGGTAACTTCATATCGATCGACCATGCTAGCACCCCAGGTATTGTGAAGAGTATGTATGAGACGATGTATGAATGTGAATACGGCAAGGAGTGTGTGCCAAGATCAAATTGTTTGGCTGTCCGTCCTCTCTATCTACCCCTGCGGGGAAACGGCGTGGTGGTTAGTTAGTAAGTAAGACACACTAACTTATAACTAGTATCTTTGTATTAGTACAAGCTTTGTTGTGAAATTATTATTTTTAATACTTGAGGTGAGAGCATAAACAACAACTTAAAAAAAAAGATTCAGCATGGTTCAAAGCTAACCGACCACCAAAGAAGGTTACTTGAAATGTAAATATGATTATTTATATTTTTAAAGCAGTTTGTCAGCAGGTCATTTTCACAATGAAAGAACACATAATATAATGACAAACTACAACAAAGAAAATTGATAAACCAGAAAAAAAATTCAAGTTACTACTATACAATACAATGGCAAAAAATACGTAAACAAGGTATAACATATGCTACATACTAATTGGCAGACAACATACTTAAATAAAATAACAGTAATTTATTATTTGATAATTTCATTGTTCTATTTAGGAGGCTAATTTATTAATGACTTTCCCGGATTTGATTAACAATGATGTGAAAGCTGGCTTATGCAGGAAGTATAATCTTGTATCATGTTTTATTATATTGTTATCGGCTGTGTTTAGTGGATTATTATAATATAATTATAGCATGCTTTTCAGACTTATAATGGCCATTACTGAAATAATTGTAAGAGGTAATTCGAATTAGAAGCTGGCGGTAATTTGTTGAAGCTGGAAATTTATGTTGCAGGGATTATTTGGTCTATTATTGCGCTGGCGCAAATTGTTCAATAATGGTTAAAAAAGAAGAAAACGTAATTGAAGTGAAATTTTACCGGGAAAATTCGCAAGTCTGAGGCGATGCTTCTTTTATCGTAAGTGCAAGAAGAAAAGAGATTCCAATGAAAATTTTCTAATACAATTGAATTTCAAAACAGAAAAGGTATAGGAAATCAAGTAATAATAGCTATCCACCTATAAAATGCCTTACATTAGCGTGGAGCATTTTTATGGTTTTCTACTAATTATAAAATTTTAATCACAGGTATCACAACATTGTATTCTAATACCCAACTAACTGGTTACAAATACTTACTGGTTATCCACTCGAGCGTTTTTTGCCACATTATGGCACTATAATATATTGTACATACACAATATAACAAAATAAATATTCTCTAGATTCCTTAAAATGTTTTAAGGTTAAAGATTAAATTTTTTTATAAATCCTACAAATATGTGATAATTGATAATAGATAAAAGATAGGGGAATTCATTGGCTACATAGAACTATAATCAGTTTGTATGTCTCCATATTCAAATTCGGAGGTATGATTTTTTTAATGTGGGCGGAAAAATTTCCTTTAGCAATCCGAGAAAAAATATTTTAATTGCTCTGTCGCTCCAGTGGTTAACCATCCCTACAGCGATAAGTAGAGAGGATAAACCTCTACACATCTCCATCTTTGCACAAACTCCTTGCTTTAATCACATTCACATATAACCATATACATTCTACCCTTCTGTATTGCCAGATACTTATCCAACTCTTATTTACAATATCTAACCAAAATTGGGGATGCCGTAAATCCAATGGATCAGAGTGGAATATTTATTTCATTAATTCAAATATAACATAGGGTAAACTGGACTATGATTGCCTACAACTAGTGATTGTCCACTCTAACTTTGAGTGTCCTTTTGTCACTAAAGTATGCGAATATTTCACAATTTCTCAAAATCTCAACACATGTCTCTATTACTCAATCTTAACATAACAGATAGAGACATCAACGTTGTTGAAAAGTGAAATTAGATTTTGTGAAGCGCGTCGTAGTTTTTTCAATTTTGCAGGTATGTTTTACATTGTCTTATGCTGGGGACGCATCTGCGCCTATCGTCACGAAGCTTCGTGCTATGACACAACACGCGCAAATGTGACCGGCCATTATCGTCTCTCGTCGCGAATATTCTTTGTGTAAACGCATTTTTTTTTCAAATTTTCAAACGTACGAAGTATCGGCATCGGCACGCTTTACTTCGGGACGGTAGGCGCAGATGCGGCCCCAGCATTAATGTTTAGTTATTATTATTGATAAAAATACAAAATAACTAAGCGTGTGCCATATTCAAGTCATTTTATTAATGATTTTTATCCATCACCAGAATAGGCAATCACGTTCAATATTGTGGGAAACCCTGCTAATAAGTAGGCAATAATTGTGAAAAAAATTGTTTATTAAAAAAAAAAAATTAGATATAGTGTAATATATCTAATCGATTTAAGACGATAGACTTCGCTTTTCGGCCCATACAAAAAGGACGCCCGGGAAAAAACACTTTTCTACATCGAAAATTGCACAAAATGAATACATTTTTTTATACTGCCTTCTAGAGGGTGAAAACTATGTCGGTATGTTTTCGAATTTTCGATGCGTTTCGTATTAACGTAAACATTCACTGTCAAACATGTACGATTTATCAAAAAATATTATTTAAGGAAAAAGTGCTGCTAACTCAACTCTCATAAAGAATTATAAAATTATGAAAAGCTACCGACGTAGTTTCTTCTTTCTAAAAAATATATATTTTTTAAAATTTCAATTTCGTGAAAGTTTCGGTGTAGAAAAGTGTATTCTCCATAAACCCCTTTTCGAGCGATTTCTGTAGGTAAATTTGAGCGTTGTCTCATTCGTACATTTCGCATTCACATGTATTGTAAGTGTGCGTGAGCTTATTGTGAGCGGGACAGAATGACAGTCGCGGGTGTTCCGCGTGTCGTTCAAAGTCTAGCCTCTTAAGGATTTTTTTAAAGCAAGAAAAACAAACATTCCCGGGTTCCGAATAACCTGTCAATATTTGGAAATCTCCCACTAACATCACGTTGATGAAGGACTGCCGAGGAATTGAACACGGGACACCCAAACGCAATGCCAACTCAGCCACTGACCGATCGGACATTTGATAGGTAATCAATTAAATATAATGCAACTGTTATTGTTTACAACTTTTGAATAATATGGTGGGTAGGACCAAGCCTACAATTATTCAAAGTCAAAATTTCATTTAGCGAGCAATCATTGATCTAGCGATCGAGGATTAGGAGGAGATAAAAAAAAAAGAATTTAATTTCAAATCTTGTAGCAAAACCAGATATCTGATCTGTCACTTTCATATTAAAAATTAGTCTTACATAAATGCCAGGTGTGGCAAGACACGCCAAAGGTAAAATAAAAAAAGACCCTTTGCAGGCAGAAGGCTAACAGGGAATTTGTCCGAAACGCGCTGACGTCGCACATTTTCGACATTTAAAATATTTTAATTCGACAATTTGTAATGCTAATCGGAGTGCCGACGCAGTAAGTAAGTTTAATAAACCTTTGTCGAGCAGTTTTATAGCGGGCGGACACCCCATTGGATTATCCTTATTGAAGGGCGGCGGGCGGGCTAGGGCGGGAAGGGCGGATTGCTGCGCGCTGTAATTCTGTGTTATACCAGGGTGACGCAGAGTAGGGCGGATGTTAGTGTACTGCACGGGGCAATCGGGTGACAGGTAAAGGGTCAAGGGTGGAAATCGTACGTTATTATACTATCAATTTTACATTCTAAGGGTGAGAAAAGACACCAGTGGCATTCAATCATACTATATTAAACGTTTTTGAATTTGTTATGCGAAAAACTCTCTTTTTAACTTTTGAAGGTTATACCCATCAATGTAATATATCATTGAAGAAGAAGATAACAATAATAATCAATTTTTTTTTAAATATGAAAATTAACAAACAGAAAAATAATAAAAGATAATGGTCGCAACTGGGACTCGAACCCAGAAACTGACTTCTAACCGGGACATACGCTTTATTCAATTCAGCCATCGCGATAGACTGTCGTATTTGTCAACTTCATATTTCAAATTTCAGAATTAAAAAAAATAATAATAATAAAAAATACAATAAAAATAAAATAACATGATAAAAATCGGATTTATTTATCCGAGACACTATCTAGGTAACTAATACATTCTTTGAATACTTGTTTCCAATGAAAAAAGGGAGCTGCTAATAATATGAAGAAAAAAACATTAGTTGAAGATAATATTGTTAATTCTGAAATTTGAAATATGAAGTTGACAAATACAACAGTCTCATAATAGATCGCAATGGCTAAATTGGATAAAGCGTATATCCCGTTTAGACGTGAGGTTCTAGTTTCGAGTCTCAGTTGCGTCCATTATCTTTGATAATTTTTCTGTGTCTTGTTCATTTTCATATTTAAAAAAAATTATTATTGTTATCTTATTCTTCAATTATTATGTGAATATATTTATAGTAAATATTAACCCCTGTAAACTCTTTCGGCCAGACTGCAAGCCCTAGCAAGGGATACCGATAATTTTATCTAATATGGAAATATACAAATCAACAGTTGTATTCCGAGAGAAATTTAACTTTGCATATTTTACCTTTAAAACAAGAGAAAGACCACTATCGTCTAGACGAGATTTCGAAAAATACCCCATATTTTTTTTCCCTTCATAAAGCTTCCTATCTTAAAGCAGTATTTGGAATTTTTTTAATGAAATTTTGCTGATTTGACTTTCGAAATAAGAGGAAAATTACTGTCTACATCACGATTTAAAAAATATTTGAATAAAACCCAGGCAACGCCGGGGACATCAGCTTTATGTTAGATATTAATATCACATGAAGAGGTTTATCGGTGTGGCTTTGGTTTTTAAACAAATCTACAGTTTTATTCAGAGATAGACAAATTTGCACATTTGACCTTCAAAACATGAGGAACGACAAACTATGTGAAATTTCCAAAAATCAAACCGTACACTTTTTCCAGCCCATAAAGTAGAACATGAAAACCGGGAAACGCCGGTAGGTTCAGCTAGTTTATTATAAATGTTTATTTATTTACTTTAAACGGACTTTTGTACAATGGTAACATATATATGAGGCGTGTTAAAACGAAGACGGCAATCTCCAACATTGATGTAAAATGAGTTAGATATGGCGATGAATAGAAAACAAAAATACTATCGACAGCTGCAAAGATTCCTAAGCATAAATGACAGATTCCCATAGATTTTAAAATTAAAGTAATAACTTCTAATAATAAGTATTTTTTGAGCTAATCTGGAGAACCAGAATTATAACATATCAACATGGCCGCACCATAAAAAGTGTGTACTGAAAAAGGGCGTTTTTAGTTCCTACCAAAACCGGCAGTCTCTACAACAAGAGCGGCAATCTCCACCTATTAATTGAAAATAACTCTAAATTTATCAATAAATTGCAATAAAATATAAACAGAGTGTAAACTTTTTTTTCGTTGTTTGTTTTTGGGGTGTTATGCCGTGTTGTGCTACCTCCTTCTTTCACATCGTCGGATCTGCCAGATCTGCCCTGATGATGGACACTGCAACGCTGTCCGAAACGTCGGCTAAAGAAGGAGGTAGCACAACACGGCACACCACCCCAAAAACAAACAACGAAAATGCTTTTGGCCGTGAAAATCTAAAAACGTATCAGAGTGTAACTCTTCGAAATATTTATTAACAAAAATTGTACCTTATAAAGTATAAAGAAAATACATAAAACATTTATTTTATGTAACTCAAAATGAAAAGAAGTGGAGAGAATCCGTAAAAGCGGACTGAAAATAGCATTTCAAATTCCCCACAACCGTTTTTCATACAAAGGTGGTAATAATAATAAAAAAATCCTTTGTTACAATATCAACCATAAACGTTTTGTTCTAAAAAAGCGAGAAACATTAATTAAAAGTCAGTAAAAAATAATTATGCAGTTTTTTTTCTTCTTAATAAATATGTTTGTAATCTACCTGGCGGGTTGTGTGACTTTGTGTTGTTTTAGGAAAAAAGAAACATTTGCTTTTGCGTACCCGTGTTATTATGAAGGAAGAAACAGTCCATGTGTATAGGATCCATACTAAATAAATATAAGGCATAAATATTAAGCGGTTTGTGCTGAAAAATATGCCGGATAACATAATGTAAATATGTACGGAACATTTGTAAACTGGACACATTTTTAATACGCAGTGACTCAAATTCAAATATTTTGCATGCATATTAGGATGCAAATTGCGACACAACAAATTTGAAAAAAAAAATCGAAAAAATTTCGATTTTTTTTTTCATCCGGGTTCAATGAGTCTGACAATTATATTGAGGTGTGTTATGATATGAGCAGATAAGGGGAATGGGAAGGAGATGGGAATATTAGGACTGGCTTTATAATAACTATAATATAAATAGATATTGGACAATAACAAGTTTCAAATCTGAATGGTTTTCTTTGACTAGAAAAATGAATCTGAAGTTAACAAGTAATAGTGTTTTCTTAACCTTACATACCGCAATCTGAAACAACTCTGTGGAACCAAATTCGTTTCTGTTATCCCAGATTTAAAGCCATGATGTTGGACGTCTTCTTCCGCGTGGTCATCGATTACATTTTTTATTTTGAATCATAAATTCGGCTACCTTGCATTTGATGCTACTCCAGATTTGGCTAGACGAAGACTGCTTTTTAAAAATTATTATATACATATAAAACAGTTTTTGGATACTCGAAGAAAAATCTCTACGTTAGGCAACACATACATTGGGAATGGGCCTATAATCATTTTTTTTCAAAGCTTCTGTCTTCCGTTTCGATACTTGGCAAGTTGTCCAGGTTTCCAAACTACAAAGAAACGTACATCCTTATACAGCAGCTTTATAAAAGTAGTATTTTAAGTAAAATCTGTTATTTATTTAATAATATTGAAAAATAAGATAATACTAATAATTTTAAACGAAATATGAAATTTACAACACATAGAAAACACAAAAAGGTAACAGTCAAAACTGGGGATCGAACCCAGGGCCTCTAATTTACCAGGACAACTAGTTTAACCACTTGGTCATTGCGATCTGATTTCTTTAAGATGTTAAGACAAACTCAGAATTAATTTTTAAAGTTATATTTTAGTCTCATAAAACAGTAGTTGTCCACCAGTCACAGAGATCACAAATTTAGAACACGTAAATAGGAAAGGTGTAAATAAACAAATATTTACAACAAATAGCAGTAGAAAGTAAATATAACCTGTGTATACATTGAAAATTTAAAACAATACTGAAGATAACAATATCAAATAAACATGCACGAGGTGACAATATGTTATGTTAAATTGGTATAACTAGAAAAGGTTGATAAGAAATAGAGAAAAGTAATAGAGAAAGTAGAAGTATAAAAAGGTCTTGGGGCAGTTTTACTATCTTGTGATATGCGTCACAGATAGTTGCTAAACTTACTATTTGTAAGTAACGTTGAAAATTGCAATGGTCATCGTTACGGTTGAGTCGCTCTGTTGATCGCTTTGACAGGCAGAAGTGCTTGCTTTCGGAGCATAAAAAAGTGCATGAGTTCAAGAGTAAAATACTTGTTAGAAATAAATAGGTCAACCTATTGCGACGTAGGTGGATTTAGTATAGTTTCAGAGATTAATTTAAAAAACATATTTACCCAAATATATATTTCGGAGGAGCTTCTAAGGTGTCTAAGTCAAGGGATGGACATAGGAGTGGATAACACGTATATTCCCTCATAGACAGGTAACGCATAATTCTATTTGTATTCTTAAAGGTGTATGTCATTGGGGCGGTAATATATATGGGGTGAGGTTTGTCATGGTTCATGTGGTGAGATTTGTCTGGATCTTGGCGACAAATGCGATGGCCCACCTGCTGCATGGCGGGCTGGATCAAAAAAGACTGGTTAAGGGAGACCTTATATAGACCGAACCAGCCGGACTCTCGACACGTCGATTTGCACCACAAATGGAGAGATAAAATCATCGTCCGATACTCCTGGACACATTGACCTCTAGATTCCTACCTCACACCAGAACTTCCTTCCTCTCCCAAAAAAGATCTTCATATAGATGAAATAGGCTCTTAAATAATAAAAAATTTCTCATGGCATTCTATGTGGAGCTAGCGTAAATAACTTCGACGTTTTTGTTATTAAAATTTCATTAAAAAATAAATAAATAGTTTCAATAAAATTGCAAAATCTATAATCGTAATAGTAATAGGTTAAATTGAATACACTTAACCCCAGGATGCCTTACATAATATTTAGAATGTAGATACCCCCTAATCTGCCCCTGCTTGTCGGTAGTTCCCTTGTAAGTTTATCCCTGTACTCATCAAGGCATCGATTAGGGCGGACAGGCAATTGAAGGGCGGGCCGAGGGTGGCTGCAGGGGCGTAAGCAAGGCGGGGGGTGGAGGTGTAAATGAGACTGGGATATGGGGGATGGTCTCATTTGATTGCTTACTGCATATGTGACTAACCTCACCCCGTCTCGAAGGGCAATTTCATCAAAATGATTGACTGCTTGAAACGAAATTGGGTGTAAACAACTACTTGCTACAATTTAATGTGTAATGGATTTGCGCGATAGGACTTCATTGTGTTGCGTATTTCGAAAACACTACCCTTCATTACAATCCATCTCCTTCCCTTCGCCACTTACCTTCAGCCTCACAACATACTCCAATTGGGGATGCCATAATCACACTGGCTCCAGAAGGGAGCAGTCTTGTGAGGTTTTTCTATAAAAAAAAATAAATATATATATATATATATATATATATATATATATATATATATAGATATATGCAAGTGGATCGCTGCTTTGCTGCACCGCTCTTTAGATGAACGTTAAGTATTTGAATATTGCCAAGAGTGGTATCAAAAACTTTTGGGCACTTTAAATTCCCTTTGGACAGAAGTATTATATAGTTGCATCCATCGAATCGTTATAGATTGCAATCTTATAACAGATGAGCTGTTTCCTTCCAGTAGAAGAGGATCCTTGCTCTGTAATCTACAAAGGTATGGACCCGCATACATATTATATGAATGGATACTTCTTTCCTGGGTTTTCTCTTTTGCTTGCAAGAGCTATTCAGTTTAAAACTTCCTAGAAATACAGGCTGCTTTAAAAGCGAACGTTTATTTATTTTATTTTTTCGAAAGAAGCAAACACATTGTGACTTGATATTTTAAAAGAAAATAATTTGTTTTAAGTCATTTTATTTTTATTTTTCGTCTACCGGTTTCGGTACCTCCGTACCATCATCAGGACTGTTACAAAAATAATGTCTAAAAATACATAAGTACACATATACATAATGTTGTGAAAGAAAGGGACAGTATACTAGAGTGGGACAGAGCATCAGTTGTTGGAGGGAGAGGGGAATGGGGGATAAGTGAAGACACGGGGAACATAAAAGTGACTTAAAACAAAGTATTTTCTTTTCATTTATTAATTTTTTCGGGTTGAATCAATAGACATAAGAGGTTCCGTGTCCAGAGATCGAGTAGCGATAGCAACTTAATATTTTATCTTCTGTGTCTTTCTTCGGTTCATATTCAATGAAAATTGATGTTGTTTAATAATAATTAAAACACGTTTTTTTGTATTTGTTGAATTAGCACAGCTTTTAAGTGTGTTAAATTAGTCCATGATAGTGATTCATCGTTAATGCGGGCACGCGTGTTTGTTCTGTCCTTATTGCTTCAGCTGTGGTGAACGTCCATTTTTTCATATTCGAGAGTACGAGATGCTATAATTCTCTCCTTTCAGTTACACAACATACTCCGATTGGGGATGCCATAACCTCATCGACTTAGAACAGTTCAGAAATATTGTACGGTCTTCACTGTAAAAAAGTAAAAAAAAATGGTTCACTAAACTTGAATATTCATGTTTAGTGAATTAAAGATTTCTCAGAATTCAGTCGTTCAATAATAAAAGAGAACATTTTAAACTCAAAAGTTGACTGCCCGGAGTTGTTGAACAAAATAAATTTCCACGCATTCGATATAGTCGACATAATACCTTTTTCTACCTTTGTGCCAGCAGGGAGAGACACATAAGTACTGCCAGATAAGGCTGGAGGTCCCAATCCACGGAGGCGCCAAATGTCGTTCCTTTCACCACGTGTGAAGGGAGAACGTAGTCTATTTTGCTGGCTGAAGAGCTGTTTTCGAAGAATTTCGCAATGAGCGTTGGCACGAGTTTATCTCAACTTAGAAGACTATAGAGCAGCTTACTGGAAGACCTCTAAAGCACTCAGACGCCCAAAAACTAAAATCTCTCCAATTCAAGTCCAAAACGGAAAAGTATTCTCCGCTGCAGATAAGGCGAAAGCCTTCGCAGATAGCCTTCAAAACACTCGAAACACTGACCACGACGACCCTGCCTTCAAAGATGGATTCAAAAAATTTTTGCCATTTGTTTTAATTAATATCATTCCTCAAACTTTTAATATGGAAATATATTAAGTGTTTACTGCGGTTTAAAGCTAATGAATCCACCTAGATTTCACAGTTCATCCCATATTTATAGGTTCGTTAAATGTGGTTCAATTTTGGACCCATATCAATCGCAGAAAAATAAAAACTTTAAGTAGGTGGCTCACTTTGACTAGGTGGCTAACTTTGACTAGGTGGCTCACTTTGACTAGGTGGCTAACATTGATTAGGTGGCTAACTTTGACTAGGTGGCTAACATTGATTAGGTGGCTAACTTTGACTGAGCTTTTCAATATTATAGAGCCTACCTGCCCGAAGAATGCTTAAAAAATAAATTGAGGTTGAGATAGTGACGTTTATTGATCAAATCGTATAATTCATCGCTTGAAAAAAAAGTTACATAAAAAAATATGGTTAATAATTAATTTGTTTAAAGCAGCTACCTGTTTTAAACCTTATGATTTCAGATTAAATTTTTATTTATTAAACTATGGAAAATTATAAACATACTTTTTTGACGCAAGGTCTGCAGTTTACAGAACTACTAGTAAATAAAAGACATTTATCACAAAAGAAATTAATGTAATTTTCTTAAAACCACCCTGTAACGTTCCATAACATGAATGTAGACTCCTTTGAGTAGCTGCGTTTAGAAAGTTGAGCTTCGTTTGCGCGCACTGCGAACTTTGAACGTTGACATAGCTTTTTATTTTATATTTTAAATACCCGATGGAGAACGCTTTTTATCTGATGGAGAATAAATAATTTTCATAGAGTACTTAAAAAGATAATATTTATTTAGAAAAATTTTAAAGTCTTAAAATATTATTTCTTCTATCTTTTCAAAATTACTTTGTGGCATCAAATTTAATTAAATGAAACCAATTACTTTTTGTAAAGCACTATGTTATAATATTTAGCTGTTTCAAAATTTTGCAGCTTTTCATATCTTACTTAGTAGATTAATTTATGTTCCCTTATCTTTGAATAATTTTAACATTGAATTTAATAGTATTAAACAAATTGAAATCAAAAACGGTTGTAGTACAAAATTAATAGACAATATGTTATACAAAAAAATATAAGAAAATGTTTTTTAACTCTTATGTTTATCTAAACATAATTGAAAAAAATAATAATTTGAGAAAAATAATATTAATTATAATACTTCAAATTTAGTAATTAAAAACATAGGTACCAGATAATATCCATCCAGCTTTTTACACAAATAACAATATAAAAATCATATATTAAATTACAAGGACAGTGGTGATTTTTTGAACCAATCTGGGTTTTATAAATTAATTTGTAACGATTGTAACTTTTTTATATAGGTAAGACTTCTAGAAATTTTGATATTAGAGTTAAGGAAAATCTAGGGTGTTTGAATAATAATAATTATTCAGAATTTTCCAACCACATTTTAGAAATAAATCATTCTTTTGATTTCAATACAGGGTTACAAATTTTACACACAAATACAACAGATTTACAATAAGCAAACTTAGAAATTAGAAAAAGCTTCAATATTAAATTAAATGTTATAAATGACCAAATATTTTTTTAAAATAGCCATCTCTCAAATTTATTTTCATATTAATACTTATATTTATATATCAGTTTAAATAATTGTTTAAGGTAATTAATCACCCCTCTCTTTAATATTTTTGTCTATTGTTCTTTTTATTTCTTTTGTTATGTTTATTCATGTTATTATCCTGACGAAGAAACCATCGGTTTTGAAACATGTAGATATTATAACATGTGATTAAAGTAGTTTACACAAAGTAATTTGTTTCATTTTCTTAAAATATTATTGAAAAAATGCAAGCATGCACGAGTACTTATCCAATAAAATGATTTAACTAACCAAATTATGATATAAAATTAGTTTCAATAGACATCTTTTTAAAAAACACGTTGTCAACGAAACGCAAACAGTCACTCGCAACTCACCGTGCTAGTTGTCGTGGCCAGCCGTTGTCAGGTTGCCCGGTTGCCATGGTTGCGCCAGTTTTGCTGTTAGTTTTCGAGTTTTTTGTTTATTTTTTTAGTTGCCAGCGCCATTATGACAGCGATAGATGAATGAAATGACAGCTGAAGTGTTGCTCGTGTATGGTTAAACAAGCTGAGATAATTACTGAAATCGTAAAATTGAGTAGCGCGGTGATAGAAGTTTGGTCGGAAACCATAACAACCCGACAGATTTAGTTTGTTTTCAGTTTGGTTTAAGTTTCTCCATGAGCAGAGGGGCCTTAGTGATCGAAACGAAAACGACGACGCTACGATGATATTGTATCATCAATTAATTCATTCCTTTCCAACCAATTTTTGGTGACCAGTGGTGTACCACAAGGATCAAATTTAGGCCCAATTTTGTTTATATTTGTTATAAACGATATTGTTGACATATTTTATAGATACATTACTTTTTGCAGGCAATTTTAATTTAACAACATTAAATCTACCTGTCAATCCATATTGAAATAACCAAAGTAAACCTATATGTTTTATATGTATCTCTTACTTTTATATCCTCCACGAGTTTGTATTCTCTGTGAACTTTCTGATGTTTTGTACGATCTAATGACACATTTAATTTTTACCTTTAAACAACATTTTTACTATTTTCTAATGCTCGAGTTTAACTGCGATATGAAATGCATTATGGTATATTTATACCGTTGATCTTAAATAAATATAATGTACCTTGTATCCTCAAAGTTAGTTAACTTAGTTTCTACCAAAGAAGCATTTCAGAAACAAGATGCAAGTAAGCTTCAAGTAATGCTACCGAGAATTGCGGTGGCTGCGCTGGACTTGTCTTAACAGACTAAGTTTTGATCCAAAAAGTAATAAGAATTAGGTGTTGAGTTACTCACGGAAAGCTATCAAAGTTACAGATAATAATTAGAGGAAAATATTTAAAAAAAATAGTGAAAATAAATGTCGCGTTGTTTTGGCTTCTTGTATGAGTGCTTATAGTAAGTACCTATTGGGAAAAATATGTGCTTTTATAAAGTGATTATATTCTTAATTTTTATTTTTGAAATAACTGAATGGGTAAAACCGCAAATATTTTATCAATGAAGACCATATTAGCGACTCTCATACGAAAATTTGAAACAGAAATAATAGAAAAAGATACCGTCTCATCTAGGAAATCAACCATTCAAAGCCATTAATTATGTTTATCATCAGACAACTTTTAAAGTAGAAATATTATATTGCTTGCTATGTTTTTGTTTTTTTTTTTTAATTACGCCTTTAACATTAATTCTTCATTAAATTTTACAAATGCAATAATAACAACAAAGGCTGTTATTTTGCTCCATGTTTTAAGGCACTTTTACTCTTTTACTTTTACTCTTTTTATACCTAAAAATAAACTAAATTCTGAAATCTCCTATTAACCATAAAATTATAATAAATTCAATATTATACCCACGCTCAGGCATTTGCCTTTGTGGGATTTTTTTGTTCATACAATATTATATTTAAGTATGTTATATACCTTTTATTATTTTATGTACCATTGTATCAAAAATTAAAAAAAAAAAAAAACCTTATGTTTGTAGTCTTGCCAGGATTCTGCTCTAACTACTGTAGAAAAATAGCAGCTAATAATCTTGTAGAAAAATAGCAGCTAATAAGAATGAAGATAATGTTGATAGTTCTTAGTCGAGGTACAATACAGTTACAAAGAACAAATATGGATAGGGTGGAATGAGCTCACTGGTTGTAGAACATCCTCGGCAAGGCTAATGACCTGGGTTCAATTCCTAGATGCGACCGTTTAATTTTCTGTTTTTTTTTATCAAGCAAAAATTAATATGTTTTCATTTGAGACTCACAAATATTTATTATTCTTCAATGTCGGTTTCCAATCATGCTAATACGCTGATCGGTCGTAAACTGAAATTTCGCATTAAATGCGATATTTTGTTCTATGGTTGATAATGTGAAAAAGATTTTATGAAAAAACTCAATACATTTACGTCATGTGCCTTGTGGTCAGATCATAGATTCTTTTTTCGTTTCTCTTTTCGTGTCTCTTATACACAATATCAGACAACTTGAGAATTGTTGGATTTCTTCCAATACGTTTAAGGTTCGATTGGTTGACAGTTTGTATATATTTGGTTACTTATTAGCGAAAGTCAATCGAAAATCCGAAACAGAACAATTTAAAAAGTTACGGATACATCTTTTTATGCAAAGCATAAGCAGAATTTTAATTAGTGTATATCTACAATGTTATATTACTATAGTATATATATACTGGATAGACGTACTTGTCTAGTTACTAAATAGTTCTGTGACCGGATAACTCATAATGAATTCAACTTAACACCTCCTTTGAAAAGTCATTAAAATTATTTAAAAAAATGATTATACACGTTATGTTAGGTTAGGGTATGGGCTATTTTTTTTTCATAGCTTTTAACTACTTTTTAAAGCGTTGTTGAGTTGAGTTGATTCTGAATTGACATGGAACCAAATAGTTCATAGGCAGCGGAGGCTAGCTCTATCTACTGGAGCCTTCGGCCCCCATCGTAACTGTTCGTGCCTAAGACACGAACGGCGATAGATGATACGGCTTTGACAGTACTTCTTCAACTGCCATCTGTTGGGATGTGGCGGAAGATCTAACCTATTGACGTCTATTAAGAGAAACTGAAACTACATGGATATCCAATGTACTACAGGCTCCATGGGAAAGAATGAACTGAAGCATTTGGAATTGAGTTGATCTGACGATTTAATGCAAAAAATAGCAAATGTAACATTTTCGCATAAATAATCAAATGTACGAGCACAGCGCGAGACCTAAAGATAAATTTGTTTTTTGGTTTTTACAGCATCCAATGGACTGAAATTGACATTTAGTTTTATGATTCTGACAGATTGCAGATTTTTGCTATTGCTTAGTAAAGCATGATTTGCATATAAAACGATTATTCATTGTAAAAACACCACAATACAATACCTAAAAAATAAAAGGTGACTTAAAGATACCGCAAAACATATTGAAATGAAATAAAACAATGAACTTTAAATATATTAAGCCCGACCGGTTCGTTATTCCGTTTTATATTTTGTCTCCCTCATTGTTATATAAAAATGCACACATAAAACGTATTTTTTATAGTTCAATCTATATCCTGATGATGCTCGTGTTCAGAAAAACCGGTATATATTGATAAATTAAAATAATTTCGTGATTACAAATAAAGTAATTGTTTTTAAACTAAACCAAAAAGTCACGGCTCTCCACCAAAAAAAAAAAAAAAAGAATTTGTTTTACATAATTTCGGACCGTAAAATCTTGTAAATAAAACAGGTCGAAACACTAACTAACCATCTGACGCGGTACAAATCGCAAATGCGCCGTGATAGACGTTTGATAGATTCCCTATCTTAAGAGGCTAGACTTTGAACCACACGCGGAACACCCGCGTCTATCATTCTGTCCCGCTCATAATAAGCTCACGCACACTTACAATACATGCGAATGCGAAATGTGCGAATGAGACAACGCTCAATACCTACAGAAATCGCACGAAAAGGGGTTTATGGAGAATACACTTTTCTACACCGAAACTTTCACGAAATTGAAATTTAAAAAAATATATATTTTATAGAAAGAAGAAGCTACGTTGGTAGCTTTTTATAATTTTATAATTCTTTATGAGAGTTGAGTTAGCAGCACTTTTTCCTTAAATAATATTTTTTGATAAATCGTACATGTTTGACAGTGAATGTTTACGTTAATACGAAACGCATCGAAAATTCGAAAACATACCGATATAGTTTTCACCCTCTAGAAGGCAGTATAAAAAAAAAACATTTTGTGCAATTTTCGATGTAGAAAAGTGTTTTTCCCAGGCGTCCTGTTTGTATGGGCCGAAAAGCCAAGTCTATCTTCTTAATAAACCGATTGCAATCTTTAGAGTAAAGGCGTCAGGTAAGTATGCTGTTTTGTCCTACAAGTATTCTGAGGAATCATTGATCCCTTCTTCTGAAAAACCGCCGTCATTGATTGTCAGGAAACACGTTTAGCGTGATAGATATACATATAATCTATTTTGTTTTCCAAGTTTTAATTGATAAAATCCACTCCCTATTTAAAATTTGAACTATCTTTAACTATCGCTTTAAAATTTGACCTTAAATGTGAAAATTCTTCAAAGTTAATTTTTAAATTTATATATAGTTAATTATTTATTTTTAATCCAATTTACGTAAATTCAGTTAATTTTAAACACTCTCTTTCCAGATCCTCAAGTCTAGACCCACCTGACAAGCTATTACTATTTTTTTTCTAAATGCTCAATTTAAAAAAAAAATTATTACTTTAAAACAATCTATTTTGATTTACTATGATTAATTTTATAACTCAAATTAAACTATTTTTTTTTTACGATATTAAATATTATTTTCAAAATTAAACAATTGTTTAACCCATGTTTTATTGACTGTCGTTGATTGTCGGGAAACACGCTAAACGCATACCCAAAATATGGACCATATTTTTTTATCACATACGCCGCAGGGATCTCATTTCTATACCATTCAGTCTACTTTCATCTTTCTTCTGCCAGTTTCACGCCTCACTGCCTCATCAGGGTAGGTACCAGCACTCCACTGCGGACTACTAGCTTCGCTTCTTTGTGAGCATTCCAACCGAACCATTGCAAGTGCCAATGAGAAATATTTTATTATAATTTTAATTACAAAGTTTCGAGGTTAATCCGACTAATCGAACACGCGGCAAACGTTTTATACCCGAGTTGTATGGCTACAAATATATATTTCAGAAGCGCTTCGCTTTTCCCCTTTCCGATGTTTTGTTCGGCTGTCCAACGCTCTGCCAACTTCCCCAAACTTTGTCAATAAAACGAGACGCTTGATACCTCCAAAGATTTATTTCGATTTTTATTCTTTACTCCCTTTTGTTTTTCATTTAAAGGAAATTCATTGCACGGAGGATTTCCATTGTTTTTTGTATCCATTATTAAATCTAGCGTTTTAGTAGTTAACCCGTGAAATGTTATGGACACTTGCGTTTTTTTTAAAATTAATAATCTTTCATAGTGTTTTATTTTTGTCCAATTAAATCCAAAAATTTTATCATGTTTTAAAATTTTAGCAGTGAAAATCTAAAATAAATTTAGGTATGTTCCTCTTTAAAACTATACAAACTATTTAGTACCTACGTAAGTCTATGTTTTTCGGTGCACAGATAAAATATTTTAATTTTAATTGTATTTAAAATTTTTGCGTTAAATGATATATAATTACTTATCTAAAGAAACATACGTTTTTTTTGTTCAGAAGAACAATACAAGCCGGTTCTTCTAGACACAGGGTATTGTTTCTCGTATATCTCTTCCATTTTTGATAATTTTTTTAGGATTTTGGATATCAGAGACATATTTGAATTATCAGAGACACAACTAGAACTAGACTCTTAGAATAATACGCATACACGGAGAAAAAAGTTATTCTAAAATACGATAATTTTATTCGTAAAACGGTTAAAAACGGGACTCAAGTTCTTACGAACCAATTAACAGGGTTTCAATGTTTATTGGCGGGAAAATGTACGAATAAATTATTATTATTAATTATTGGAACAAATTTCGTACGTATACCAACAAATTATTCTTACATTTTCCCGCCAATAAACATTGAAACCCTGTTAATTTGTTCGTAAGAACTTCAGTCCCGTTTTTAACCGTTTAACGAATAAAATGATCGTATTTTAGAATAACTTTTTTCTCCGTGTATGCGTAATATTCTAAGAATCTAGTTCTAGTTTGTCTCTGATAATTCAAATATGTCTCTGATATCCAAAATCCTAAAAAAATTATCAAAAATGGAAGAGATATACGAGAAACAATACCCTGTGTCTAGAAGAACCGGCTTGTATTGTTCTTCTGAACAAAAAAAACGTATGTTTCTTTAGATCGGTACCTAATTATATATCATTTAACGCAAAAATTTTAAATACAATTAAAATTAAAATAGAAATATTAAGGATACGTTTTTAGATTTTCACGGCCAAAAGCATTTTCGTTGTTTGTTTATGGGGTGTTATGCCGTGTTGCGCTACCTCCTTCTTTAGCCGACGTTTCGGACAGCGTTGCAGTGTCCTCGGTCGTCCTCGGAGTCAGTCCTTGGAGTCAGTCCTCGTCGGATCTGCCGGATCTGCCCTGATGATGGACACTGTGAAACCATTGTGAAATTCTAATACTGTAGATTTTAAAGTTGTACAAAGATCACAAAATAGAAAATTCAAATTTCGATTAATAAAATCGTTTCTAAATCCTTACTTCAAACTTTACAGGAGAGACTGATTCTCAGATTTAAAATCCTTATTTGGTTTGCGTTCACAAAATAACGTTACAATTAATGTTTATTTTATTTTTTTAACATAATAGGTAAAACCTGAATTTATAATATTGTATTTCTTCAAACTTTGCAAAATTATAAAATTGTAATATTTTATTTTTAATTGATAAACTAACGTTTAAGACAAGATTTTTATGCATAGCACAAAGGGTAACAATTATTATAAGCAATAATTATCAGCCTGAAACACTCATCCACATTAAAACATTTTCCGAGAAAAGATACATGCCTCCGACGGGACTCGAACCCGTGTCCTTCTGATGTCTGATGCTCTGATCCACTGAGCTACGGCGGGTTACCTCTTACCCGCCAAATGATTCAATATATACTAGTTTTTCATTCAACAACTACCGCTTATTACATTTTTTCACCTGCAAACAACCATCTTTATTTTTATACGAGAAAGGTATTGTAAGTGCTAAGTTTTTCACTAGGTGGCGTCCAGACATATCATGTCTACATTTTTGGTGAAGTACTTTAATTCGTCAAATATTGATTATTTTAAATTTATAAACTAATATTTTAGACAAGATTTTTATGCACAGCACAAATGGTAACAATTATTATAAGCAATAATTATCAGCCTGACACACTCATCCACAGTAGATCAGAGCACCTGACCGGACATGACAGGACACGGGTTCGAGTCCCGTCGGAGGCATGTATCTTTTCTCGGAAGATTTTTCAATGTGGATGAGTGTTTCAGGCTGATAATTATTGCTTATAATAATTGTAATATTTTAATAAATGAAGACATGTTAGCGAAACTCAATCCAAAGCAATTAAATCGAAGCAATTTCTTTCTTACTTGGGACTCTTAATATTATGTGAT
Organism: Limnephilus auricula; assembly: GCA_951813805.1. NCBI lineage: Eukaryota > Metazoa > Arthropoda > Insecta > Trichoptera > Limnephilidae > Limnephilus > Limnephilus auricula. Next base: position 5,361,580 of record OX638397.1, read on the forward strand.
AGTAAAATATTTAGATTAGATATAAGCGGAAAAAAATGTTCTTTGGAGTTGGAGGTCAGGCAACCAAGTCTCTATTTCACCACTTTAGTATATTTAAACCGTCGACCGCAGCTGACGGGTGACATGTCAAAATAATGTGGAAAAGGATCAAGCAATTGGCTTGACTAAAAGGACACGGAGGGTCTGACGGCCGAGCCTTTCGATGTGGTGGCTTCAGTTAGAACGAGTGATTTATTTACACCTCTTCGGGATTTGTTGAACACGAATTTCGGGGAAATATGTATGACATAGCGCCTCTAAGTACAGTAAATATGACCACTCAAGACTGTATGTGTACGTCATAACCACAAAGTGTGTCCTACCTTCTTCTGGTTTAAAGCATATTCCACCACAATCACAAAATATATTAAACTCAAATAAAATTTTGATAATAACAATTATAAATGAGAATGCTAAACGGAACCCTCAATTTATTTGAAAGAAATAATTCAATATTAAAATTCAGCTTTGCCAATTGCTTAAGTAAAAGTTCCGAGGAATACTTGAAAAGTAATTTTAATATCGCAAGTTCAGCTTTAAGGTGCCGGTTTTATTATGAACCCATTTCTAGTTTCAGCGAGACCATTAGACAATTCACGGAAAGCTTCGCATTTAATTTGCAGATAATTGATACACCCCAAGTTTAGAGATGAAAATATTTTCATTCTAATTACATATCTAAGAACTTTGCAATCATTCCACAGATGGCAGAGGATACTGTGAGTAATTCTTATTCTTTTTTATTTCGTAGATGGCGCGCGTATAGTATTTTTACTTACAAACGCTTTTTACAAGTTATGCTTTAAAATATTAAGAAAAATTTATTGTTCGCATAAAAAAAATATTGTTAACACAAGCAATATGAATATTAACAAATAGTTTTGTCAATTAAAATTTTTAATCTTTCAAGAAAGCTTAACAAATACAACATTTCATCGGTGATTTAATCCAATATTGTATTTGTTAACCTTTTTTGAAAGATGAAAGTTTTTAATTGATAAAACTATTTGTTAATATTCATATTGCTTGTGTACTTTCGCGAACAATACATTTTTCTTAATTTTTAAAGCATACCTTGTAAAAAGCGTTTATAAGTAAAAAATACTATATGCACGCCATCCACGAAAGCGTAGAATATGAATTCTTTTGACATTCACCTTAAATTGCGATAATAGGTCTCAGTAGCTCAATGTTGGTCACGGTACGACTAGGTAGGGGATTTGAGTTCGAGTCCCAGTTGCGACTGTTACCTTTTATTTATTTTCGGTGTCTTATTCTATTTTATTGAGTTGTCAATATTTTTTTCTTTGATTAAATACCATATTGTCGTTTAAACATTGTAAATTAATCCTAATAATAAAATATTTTCTGCTGAGAATAAGATGGTTTTGTTCATTTTTGAACGTTTTTAAAACCAATAAATTTGAATGAAGACATAAAAAACAAACATTTTCAGTAGGATGATTAAAATAAGAAAAATTATCTTTAAATATTTCACACATTTTCAACAGAATCCCTAGTTTGTGAAAATACCCTATTGGGGATGCCATAGTCTTACTGGTTCCACACGGGAAGAGTTGGGACTCTTGTACGGTATTCACATATAAAAATTATATATAAATATATTTATTTATTTATTTATTTATTTATTTATTAAAGAATTTTATACATAGTGTACATATTGTGTTATTTCGCCCGCCATGCTAGGGATGTCCCTGTGTTATGGCGGGTGAAATAATATACAAGTGAAATAACTGTACACTGTATAATTCTCTTTTAATCTTTTACATTATAATTATAAAAGTATATAATCCATTATTATCTTGCATCAATTTATCTGAATAACCCATATTCAAATAAAAAAACCTCATTTCTGACCTACCACAATTTTGCCTTTTTTGTATCGATATATAAACGGTAGGTGTTACTTTTTCGTTGTTTGTTTTTGGGGTGTTATGCCGTGTTGTGCTACCTCCTTCTTTAGCCGACGTTTCGGACAGCGTTGCAGTGTCCATCATCAGGGCAGATCCGGCAGATCCGTCGATGTCCAACACGGCATAACACCCCAAAAACAAACAACGAAAATGCTTTTGGCCGTGAAAATCTAAAAAAGGTAGGTGTTACGTTTTTTATTTTTTATTTATAATATTTTTTTAGATGTAGTAGGTAGGTAATTCTCAACTTTCAACTTCCTACAACTTCTTCTTCTTCTTCTTTCAACTTCTTAAATAAAGATAGCTTTTCACAAATGCATCGAATTTTCTTATCATACATCATGTCTAAAAATTTATTGAATACGCGATTAAAGGTTACCATATAATATAGTCCCTCTGAAATATCACTTAAAACTGTCACACGAAAAAGAAAATCGTAGATATTTTTTCTTTGTACAAACGCTCCTCAAATAATCGAACCATGTTATTCATTAATAACCGACAATATTATGAATTTTTAAAATGTAATACAGGTCCTTTTTATTTTTAATTTAGCCTTGGTTGATTTCAAAGTAGGTAAATGTTTGAATTGATTCATTTGGTGAATTGTATTATGCACAGAAAAGGTGGAATAAAAATCAACATTATATTTTCGAAAACATATTATAATGCGGGATCGTTACCTTTCAGGTTCCCGACTACAAGCCGTGTCAATAGTGGAAGAGTGCGCTGAAAGTTTCTAGAACTCCATCTGAAATATTCTTTACAGGCTGTTCATAAACTTTGTTAACTATTCAAAGTTAGATGGCAGATAAAGTGCCACGATAAATGGCAGACTTTCAAACTGTGATAACAATGGAGAAAATTTCATTGAAGGGTTTGCACTTTAATAATTTTTGCATAATGGCTTCATAATAATTAAAGTTTCTTTTACTTTCCATTTCAATTAATCTATAATATAAAAATTAATGTTTGTTTGTTTGTGTGTTCGTATCTTATGCGCGTCCATACCGTTCATCCGATTGCGACGAAACTTTGGGAATATGATGTGCACATACCAGGGATGGTTATATGATAGTGAGCTCTGGCGTTATGAAATTATTTAGGATTAAAAAAAAAACAAATAGGTCACGCGAGTTGTTGGAAAAATGGGTGTATTTTATGGAGTTAGGCGGCAGGTAAAAAAGGCTGGGATGGAGGGGTATGCGGGAGGTTCGGTTGGGGAATTAAAGGGGTGGGGGGCTTTGCGAAAGAGGGGACGAGGGAGAGGGGATGGTGAAGAAGGTGGAAGCGAAATGCGCGAAGAAGGGGGGGAGGAGGGTAAATGGGGGAGTACCCGAGAAAAAGCAGAGCGGGAGAAGTGAGGGGGAACGCTTGAAGGTGAAAAGGAAACGCCGGAGGGGAAGGGGACGCGGGAGGGGAAGAGGAGGAGGAGTCGGAAGGGGAACGGGGACGAATGGGAAATGACACGAAGGGAGAAACCATTTATTTATTTAATTGGCATTGCAACGCACGTCTGGTATCAGCTAGTTAATAATATAAAAAAGAAATATGCGCTCCGTGGTTGTATATTTTTGCATTTCTGAAATTTTTTCAACAAAAGTGCAAACAAAGGAAAACATGATAATCATTTTAAAGGTATCAAAAAGCATTCAATATAAAGATTTAAAATACTTTTTTAAAACGATGATAATAATAATAATAACGGTTAATTTAAATAGCGCAGTTTTGTGAAGGCTCACCTCAAGTTTTATATAGATGGAAATTTGAACCCTTAACGATAGAAAATATGTTGGTACGATTAAGGAAGGAAAGTGAATAAAAAAAATGAATAAAAAATTAAACGTTAAAGTGCCTAATTAAAATAAAAAAGTAATAATATATAACAAATGTGGAGATTCGTAAAGAATTGCAGGGATGTGTTAGCGTAATTAATGAGATTAAGATAGGGAAGCTTGTATGGTTTGGACTTGTAGAGCGGATGAACTAAGAAAGGAGTGCAGAGAGAATATATAACGCGACAGTGAATAGTAAAGTATGTCAGAGACGGGCGAGGAAGAAATGGCACGATCGAGTGAATCATATACTAACAGAAGAGTACCCACCTTCGAAGCGATGTATGCATGTCAACGAATAAATTTGAATGATTAATTAGTTAATTTTTATAAGAAAAACTCTTTTTTTATAACTTTTGAAGGTTATTCCCATCAATGTAATAATCTAAATTAAAATATGAAAACGAACAAGACACAGAAAAATAAAAGAGCGGTCGTAACTGGGACTCGAACCGAGAACCTCTCGTCTTAGCGGTACAGGCGCCTTTTCTGTGGCTTGTTCATTTTCATATTTTAAATTAGATTATTAGTGTTATCTTCTTCTTCAAATATTAATTAGTTATTTAGGTATAATATAACAAAGCTTTGCATAGAGACTGCAATACTATGGGAAAGGAATATGATAGTATGTGTATAACACAATATGTTATTACTTACCGGTCTCAGAAAAGACATCGTCTAGTGAGGCGGGTAAATAAACGCCCGGGTTGCCAGCAATGAAATGAAATGACATAGAGACTAGACAACTTTATATTCGTTCACATTATCGTTCACTAGCGTGATGGTCGTAAAATTCTCAAAACATGTACTAGCAGTTTAATGAATAAAGAAAAATTAAAAAAAAAAAAAAGACTAATAATAAAAAAGAAATAAAGAAAGCGTGGGTGTTTCGTGATTCAAATGTCCAAAAATTCTCCGCTATTTCATCAGTGCAGATCGAACGCAGATCAATTGTGTTTCACCATCATTACGAATGTCAAATAAGGTTGCGATATACAATGTCAGGCAAGTTTAAGATAGACAGTCTCCCAAGGTCAGTGGTGACATTGGTTTCCATTCAAATCTACGTGGAAGGATTGGAACAATGGAGGGTCAAAATTAAATCATAATTAAATAAATGCAGCTTCCTTTTATAAAAAAAACCAGCTGGGATATCCGCCTTCGCTAAGGACAACATTCGACAGTGTTCTGGAATGTTCCACAATGATGTTCCTGATTCCCTATTCCCGAACATTCCAGAATGTTCCGGGATGCTATTCCGCAACTCCTTCCAGAACTTTCTAGAGTTTTATCGAACCTTCTAGAACTTTCCAGAAGACTGTTCTTGAAATTTCTAGAGGGCGAAACTTGATTGACAATATCAAGATTACGTCCAGCCGTTCAAATTCTCAGCCGTTGGCTCTTGCCTGTTCGGGGGAGTTGGCAGGTCCGAGCAGTGTTGCCAACCCACCGGTATCAGTAGTCCCCGTCAATCCCTTCTTTATCGACCGGAGAAGCTGTAGTAATTTCCATGTTTGCCGCCAGAGGTGCAAGCAGTACCTCTGGCGGCAATATTTAAATACGTTGCTAACAATACATTGATGAGAATGCTTGACGAAGGAGGTAAACATCTTCCCTTCTCCCGGATTCCTATCCCCCTCCCTCTTTCCCTCCCTGCCATGAAATGCACTAATTTTTTCAAACAACCCGCGCGCCACCTATAGCAATTTTTTTCATATGAATTTCATAACGCCAGAGCCCACCAGTGTATATGGAAAACATCGTGAGTATACACATAACATCTCTTTCATAACAGTTTCATCACAATCGGATGAATGGTATAGGAAATAATTTCATAAAGCTAGAACTTACATGCACTATATATACGGGCATGTACACAACAAATCAAAAAAGTTTCAATGCAATCGGATGAATTCTTTAGGTACCGCATAAGGGACAAACAAAGGTACATTCACTTTTATATATTAAGAATTTTACATGAAACGCAAAAAGTAAGGTGACAATAACAATTTAAAATGTATTTGTCTAAAAAAATATCTGTGTGTTTTTAGTTTTTTCGTTAAGGGGGGTATATCAAAACTCGGCTTGACTGCAGTTAGGTATTTTTGGTACTTGTACGGCCCGCTAGCCAACCAGAATTTTAGCCGTCTATGGGGCAGACTTGGGTAAGATTGATACCAAATTGGTAAACCATTTAGCATTTTGATAAAATACGAAATAAAAAATACACTTGCTCTATAAAATTTAAATTTGTTTACTAGATAATGGATACAGCTAGACAGACAAAAAATCATATTAGCAATGGAATGGATAGATAGAAACATCTTTTACGCCCTGAACCTTTTTTGACGTCTCCGTTTTTTACTCAATGAGACTTTGAATCTAATGGTGTTTTGACGTAGATTGTATGGTTGTAATGGTTATAACTGTATTTATAATATTACCGGAAAATAATGGGTTTGAATAAAGGGAGATCATAAAATAAAGTTGGGACAAATATTTTTAAGTACGTGCAATAGAAATGACAAAAGGTGGTTTTGTTTTTGAAAGTTTATTTAGACAAATTTTATCGTACTCAAGAAAGAATATATTTCAAAATATTAGCTCAGATAAACAAAAAGTAGAATGACGCACATAAACGAAAAATCACAAAATTTAATACAAATTGATATAAAATCAACTAAATGTAAACTTGGTATGCAAATATTCAGCATAATATCCTACAAAAATTGCCAAGACTTGTGGATTTTAGAATGATATTAATTTTATCTTTAGTACTTGTGTTAAACAGTGTTAGTCTTACGGAATTTTTAAACCTCTCAACAATAATAGTAGAATCTTTTTTTAATTTTTATATATAACTTCGCACAGGAGGCCCGGAGAAAAATTGTCTTTAAGAGACCCATATAGTATGAAGGAGGAAACACAGAGCCCGGCAAATCGTTTCACAGCTGAGCTGTTGAACTCAAGAACGAGTGGTAGAAGCGACCCGTTCTCATGTGAGAAATTTCGACCGTGTATATTTGTTGGGCACGCGTTTGGCGGGTTTCCCGACTTTGCACCGGTGCTGAAGGGATCAATGACGCTAGTTCCTCTCTGAAGCATCTTCCATGTCTGAAATAACGGTAGAACAAGGATTCCATCGCGGTAGACGACCCTGAATAATTCTTGAAGCACGTGTGCTCCTGAGGCTGTTCCTTCTTATTGGCAGCTCGTGTACAAATTACCCAAAATTTATTTGACTCTCTCGACTCATCGCCTTGCCCCGCTGTGGGAGAGATGGATTCATACGTCCGCCACTCCTTTTTTTTATATAAATACCTTACAAAAGTCCCACTTGCTCCAGTCTGGAGTCAGTGAGACTATGGCATCCCCAATTGGGGTATGTTGTGTGGCTGAAGGTGAATGGGAATGAGAAGGAAATATTGTAATTATTTCTACAAATCTCATGACGTCAGAGCTCACCACTATATGTATATAGAATCCTTCGCGGGCGTGTGCACAACAAATCACCTATTGTTTCAGCGCAATCGAATGAATGGTATAGGAAATTTTTTATAACGCCAGAGCTCAGCACTACATATAGAAACCATTACAGGTATGTGCACAACAAATCACCAAAGTTTCTTTGCAATCGGAGTAATGCTTTAGGTACCGTATAAGGAATTACGAAGGTGTGCATTTAACAACTTACAAAAGTTTCATCATAATCGGATAAATAGTACAGGAAATAAATTCATAACGCTAGAGCTCACTTGCACTATAATATATATAGAAACCTTCAAGGGCATGTACACGTACACGAAAAATCCGCCAAAGTTTCATCGCACTCAGATGAATGCTTTAGGTACCGAATAAGGGACAAACAAAGAAACATTAATTTTTTATGTATTTTTTTACAAATTTCATGACGCCAGAGCTCACTATTATTTATAGAAACATTGGCGGGTGTGCACATAACAACTCACCAGAGTTTCATCACAATCGGATAAATGGTATAGGAAATAATTTCATAACGCTAGATAGGAAATAATTTCATACACGACAAATCGCTATCGGATAAATGCTTTAGGTTCCGCACGAGGAACAAACAAAGAAACATTCATTTTTATACGATAAAATAATTAATTATTTAATTTCTACTTTGCTTGTATGACACCCATTTCCCCATTCATTGCTTGACGGAACTGCAATGCGAGCGCGCGACCTCTCCCCTCAAATGTCCACTCATTACTGAATAAATTTCCAAAATGTTACCGTAAAACCTTGGCCTTAACAGTAATGTTAGTTAGAAAAAACGTAAGATGAGCCATTTTTAAAACTTTTTTCATTGAATTAATAATTTCAATATTTTTTAAATTATACGTTTTTTCCTTATATTTACTATAATTTTAATGCATATTTTCATCTCTTTTCAAACACAGTTTTTAGTTTTTGGATAAGTTCAGAAATATTCTATTTTTCTGGATTTAATTACAAAGTGGAAATACTGTTACCTTCTGACAACCACGAATTTATATAAAAAATATGAAGGTACTTAGAGGATTAATTATTTAGTGCAGGAATAGTTCGAACACCCTATGCAAGCAAACAATACAATGCACAGTCAACTACGAGCAGGTATATAAAGTGAATAACTGGTAGTGGATTTAGCATCCAGTGCAGCGTATAAAGCATTCCGCCTGTTAGGGCAGGTGAGAGGTGGAAAGCGTGTTTGAGGAAGTTTTCTCCTCTAACAGTTGGACGTTTTGCCTTTACGAAGTGGCAACAATACAAAAAGTTACCTACCTGTTTAAAGTGGCGTCTTTTTGACGCAGGTCCTTTGCAATGAGCTTATACAATATGAAAAGCAGAGTGAAAAACAATTATGGTTGTGAACGGTAAGTTAGAGAAAAACATATTTTGTACGCGGGTGGTAAGAATAACTAGTTATTTTTTGTAGCGTTGCGTTGCGTTGCGAGGAGCTAGCGTCATTGATCCCCTCGGCACCGGTGCATAGTCGGGAAACACGCCAAACGCGCGCCCAACATATTTACACAGTTGACATTTGTCACATGAGAACTGGACGCTTCTACGACTCGTTCTTGTGTTCAACAGCTCGGCTGTGGAACGATTTGCCGGCCTCTGTGTTTCCTCCTTCCTATAACATGAGTCTCTTCAAGACCCACGTTCACTCCTTCCTCTCCTCAAAAAGACCCTCCTCACAGCATCTTCAAAGATGACATAGGCCCTGAGGGAAATTATTTTCCTCAGGGCCTCCTGTGTGGAGTTAATGTAAAAAAAAAAAGAAGATAAACCTCAACCCATGAACCAGGTAACCAGCGCTAAGTCATCAAACGCTTATTCTTGTGTGACCTATGACAATGGTGTTTGTTATCCAATAAATGGTTCCCGGGGCAGCTGAATTCATTTAAATCAATTTAAATTTATCCTCAAATTTATTGCACGATTAGTCCAGTCATTAGGTGCTAAAAAGGGGAGTTTTAACACAAATTCTGAGGTAGGTGTTTCTGATTATTTCCTCATTTACGTTTTTTTGGTTGCTGATTACCAATCCGTGGTTTGTAAACAAGGAATGAGTGGTTTTTGAGTTATTGCCAAAAATAAGAATAAATTATTCCCGATATTTATCACTTATAACAACTTGAAATTATCATCTTTGGGAAAAACTATATTCACGCATACTGTTTAGGCACAATAGCTCATTATTGAAGTTGACGAATGTTTTGCTTACCTGTTAGCTCAGCTTGTCAACAAGAAACTATCCTGCAATAAAATTATCTGTCTTATTAATACGTTTTTGCCGGATAAGATCGCTTGTTTTTGCACAATCAAGTCTGCGTACTACAATATTTGTAATATACTACGGTTAGTGAATAGATTAGTGAATGAATAAATTAATATATACACTAGCTTTTATGTGTCGCATAGATATTATGTTAATACTACTACTACCTAATATGTACATATAAACTTCATTTTTATAAGCAATTTTTGGTTTTTATACCTTAGAAGTATGCATATTCTTATTTTCTTACGACAGGTTTACACCTACAAACTATCATGTTTTCATTTGCTTTTTACTTGCTTTTATGTGTCAAATGGTTAAGGTTAAATTATTGCTTTTACTACTCTATACTTATAATCTTTGTGTATAATATTTTTTATAAACTATGTAAAATGGCAGAGCGAACGCCCTGGATTTAACGGGCCACGATAACTGGTCAAACGATCTAGGTATATTATGTTAACAATACCGCCAACAATTATTTCGTAAACTCTCTAATTCAAAGGCCTCATATTATACACTATACTATTATGTCGTATTATTATACCATGTTACTGCTCTCACTGTCTACTATGTACATATAAACTTTACATTTCTTTATAGCTAAATTACGTTTGTTAACCTTAGGAGTAGGCACATTCCTATTTTTGTACAACAGGTTTATACCTACAAATAATCATCTTATGCATTACTAGTTACTTGCTGTTATAATATGTTAAATAGATAGATTATACTATGTATTACTACTGTAACTGTGAACTTACAATCTTATGAATATTTTTTATAACTATGTATGTAAAAGCCTAATAGGCGTATAAATAAATAAATAAATATCATTACTCCTACATGTGTGAAGGAAGTAACAAATAATTAATAATGTTGAAGTTGTCTATGTCAGCCTATTCTATCACAGGATTGTTAGTTAGTTCGTCTTCAAATGCTTTAATTTAAAGTTGTATTGTGCTAATTAAACTTTTTTCTCCTTCTTACCAGAAACCCTCGCTCCTATCGGAGGTTGGCCAACAAAGTAAATCATCAACGTGCAGCCCAAACTTTCTCAAGAAAAAGTACATTATTTTAGGAAACAATGAGTTTAGGTGTGTTTTTGAAATGGTTTTTAGTATAATCGTCATAATCAGTGTATTATAAATACTAGTATGGCTGAATGTGTTATACATAATACAATGTATTATTTTAGTATAATCGTCATAATAAGTGTATTATAAATACTAGTATGGCTGAATGTGTTATACATAATACAATGTATTATTTTAGTATAATCGTCATAATAAGTGTATTATAAATACTAGTATGGCTGAATGTGTTATACATAATACAATGTATTATTTTAGTATAATCGTCATAATAAGTGTATTATAAATACTAGTATGGCTGAATGTGTTATACATAATACAATGTATTCTTTTGCAGCCTTTTACAGATAATCTAAACACCTATTAACACGTGATTAGTTGACATCTTACGGTGACAGTGCTATTAGACAAGTACAATAGAAACGACAAGGGGGTTTGTGATTTATGCACCGTTAGAGCAAAAATCACACGAAAAACTTAGAACCCCGGCTTACGATGTCATTTATGCACTTTTAAAGCAAAAATCGCACCACAAACTTAGAACCTCGGCTTACGATGTCATTTATGCACCTTTAGAGCGAAAATCGCACCACAAACTTAGAACCCCGGCTTACGATGTCATTTATGCACCTTTAAAGCAAAAATCGCACCACAAACTTAGAACCCCGGCTTACGATGTCATTTATGCACCTTTAGAACAAAAATCGCACCACAAACTTAGAACCCCGGCTTACGATGTCATTTATGCACTTTTAAAGCAAAAATCGCACCACAAACTTAGAACCCCGGCTTACGATGTCATTTATGCACCTTTAGAACAAAAATCGCACCACAAACTTAGAACACCGGCTTACGATGTCATTTATGCACTTTTAAAGCAAAAATCGCACCACAAACAAACAAACCTCGGCTTACGATGTCATTTGTATACAAATAACAGCAGCGAAGAGATGTTGACATTTTGCCTAATGTTTTTCTATATTAAAAGCAGTTAATCTTGAATAAAAAACGCATCAACTTTTGACACCTAAAAATCATTCCTCCTTTGATTTTTCCATACAAAATGACAACTCCCGTTGAAAAACGTAAAAAAAATTTGGAGAGTAATGACGTCACGATCCGGTGACAATACGGTGGTTTTCAGGGATCTTGAAAAATCAAAACTTTGACAATTTACTTTACTATTAAAACTAACTATAAAAATAAAAATGCAGTTAATTAAGTTAGAAGGAGAATCATTAAAAAAGAGAATCATTAAAAAAATGGACTGAGGTTCCTTATTGGTAACTTACTTCAGAGTCTTTGCTGATGATCCACTTTTTTGTTGAAAATTTCAATTGGCTCATTTTTTTGTCTTGCACAGGTTACATAATTGGTTTAGTCACAAAAGAATCGCAATTGAATCTTAATTTATTTTCTTCAGTTGAGTTCCAACGTTACAAACTGTACAGAAAAATGTGTTAAATTGTTGAAGTAGTTTAAAAGCAGAAGCGCTTTCGTTCACAAAGCGCGGATCCTTTTGTAAAAACAGCCCAAGGGCTACAAAATATTTGCTTTGCGTTCTTGTTTTCAAATTGGTATAATATCGTACCTTCCTATTTCACAATAAAGGCGGGAATTTGTAATACAAGTAAAACAAAATTAGACTTTACATCCGTGCAAGATAATATTCCATTGTGTAAATATCAATATTTACGGAACATATTGAACTCTCCCAATATTCACTCGGTTTATCCATATTAAGTATGTATTATAAGTTATACATGTCTAAAAGTTCATTGAGCATCGATTTTATGAAAACGAAAAAGATTTTTGCACAAAATATTTATTTAAACTAATTAATATCACATTTCTCGTTATTATAATATTTTATTTCATGATTTTTTACATTATTTCTATAAATCTGTTATTTTGCATTTGGGAGGCAATTTGCATTTTTAATTTGGGAGGTACCGCTGCCCCGGGAACCATTTATTGGACAACCAACACCTCTGCCACAGGGCACCCCAAGTGGTTCGCTACATTCGGTGACTTAGCAGGGGTGCCCGAGTTCATGGGGTTAGGTTTGTCCGGGACTTGGGGGCAGATGCGTCTGCCCTCCAACTGCGTGGCTGGCCGGATCGGGAGAGACTGGTCGAGGGAGACCTTTTGATCTCTCTAGCTGGACTCTCTCGACCCATCACTTTGCACCGCAGTGGGAGGGATGGCTTCACACGTCCATCACTACTGGACATATTGATTCCAACCCACCCTTCAAACCTTTTTCCTTCACAGGACTTCCTCTCCTTCCTTTCCCTAAGACCCTCCACACAGCTTCTTCAAAGATGACATAGGTCCCGAGGGAATTTTTCCGTCAGGGCCTCCTATAGGGAGCTAATGTAAAAAAAATGATAGCAGTATAAAACATTTTGTTTTATGAATTTAAATTCATGAAACAAAATGAAGTTCTTATCATTATCCAATTTTTTTATTATGAATATTAATTTTAAACCTATGTAAAGCTGTTATGTGTGGTAATGTTTTTATCTTTACTTTGTTATGTATTTTGCATTTGTAAATTATGTATTAAGAACTCACACCATATTATTATTATATGATATATTTTATGATATCTGCAGTTCAAAAGCTGTTTCTTTTTTTATTTTTCTTCTTTCTCTTTTATTTATATTATTAAAACATATATTTAATTGCACCTCTACACCTACCTCTTGTTATACCCATTTTTGATTTTTTACTGTTACACAAACCTTTTCTTGATCTGTTTAGACTAAATCATAGAAACTGTATAAATATGTAAAACTCCATAAGAGCGTTGATGATTAAAAACAAAACAAAAATAATAATCAATATGGTTATCCATCAATGATGTTTTTGACAAATTTTCCGTTCTCACGAAATTTATTTCTTACGATTTTCAATAGAATTATCGGAGAATGTTGCTTGTGGAATGGTGGAGTTTTTAGCTTCTATCGCATCGGATTGATCTCGCGACGCCTAGAACCACTCAGCTAAAAAACCCTCCGATAACAATAATGAGTATTTTTTTATTATTTTTTATTTTTAACTTAAAGAGTTAAACCTCAAATTGTAATATTTTAATTAATGAAGATAATATTAGCGAAAGTCAAACCAAAATCCGAAACAGAAGAATCAGAAAAAGATACGGACACATCTGGGACTCGAACCCAGGACCTCTGGCAATCCGGGCAATTGGGCAATTGATGATGGATTGCCAGAGGTCCTGGGTTCGAGTCCCAGATGTATCCGTATCTTTTTCTGATTTTTCTGTTTCGGATTTTCGTTTGACTTTCGCTAATATTATCTTCATTAATTAAAATATTACAATAATGAGTGTTTCCCTTCTTTCTACTCGTTTTTCTATTTTATGTATGAAAGCATAATAAGTCGTCAAATCAACTTTGAAGAGCGTCGTTTTTAAATGAGATTCCTTTGAGATTGTTTGACATAGTATGGAAAGGATAAAATCTGTTGAATCATACTAAGCGTCAGGCAGTGATATCCCAATTAAGCTTTTGAATAGCCCCTTCTGTAAAGTTAGCAGTTCGATGAAGTTAGAGCCGCATAGAGAGTCACAGCAACCTCCAAAAATAGATGGAAATTGCTGAAGTTTTGTACCTATTCAACACTTTCTTTAGTCAACAATTTACAGAAATTTATTTTAAACGATTTAAAAAACATTGGCATAATGTTGTGTTATTTCAGATTTGTAGCATTGTGAACTGCAATGATGAAAGCTCCCCTGAGATGATTCTCCCTACGATTCATTGATTCTTGGAGAGACCGACGAATATCATAAATTATTGCAGAATCTATATATTTTGTAGATGTTAATAAAAAAATTGAAATGTTAATTATATATCATGTTAAAAATGTAACTTAAATCTTATTAAAATGTTAATTAAATGTTATGAAAATGTTATTTAAATGTTAATTAAATGTTATTAAAATGTTAATTAAATGTTATTTAAATGCTAATTAAATGTTAAATTTAAAGCTAATGAATTAATTGTTAAATCTCTGCTGATTATACTGCCCTGAAGAGGCTACGGTTATAGCGAAACCCGGTCGGCATAAAGTATAAAAAAATAAATGTGGTGTTTACAAAGTTATTGTTTTATTTTAAATTATAATGTCACATCACAAAGTAACTGCTTCGTATGAACAAATAAAATTAAATTTAACTTATGAGTTGAAAAATGTTAGACAGTTTTCAAAACTCATTTACTGAGCGGAGTTTTTCCAATGAAATAAAAGACAAATAAATTGGGATACGTTTTATTTTTTGCTTGGAGTAGTACATTAAGTTTGTATCACATTAAACAATAGATTATTAACATCGTATTTACAAAAATAAACTGAAAATTATTTGCTATTTGTGAGCAAACTTTATTATTACATTTAATAAATTAATATTTCCTTCAAAAATATAGTTAGGTATTGACTGTTAAAAATATTATTTCACAGAATTTCATCCATACAATTTATTGAAACAGCAACGCTTTATTTATTCGTTCGAATAAATTCCAAACTAAAATGGCTACATGTTGCTCATGTGAATATGATTACTTTTGGTTATTAAATATTTGATATGTTTGAATATTTACAAATGAAAATATTGTACACATAGGAGTTTTTAAAAATGTTATTTAATTTAACTTTACAACTTACGTACTAAATTTATTTGTAAAATCCTTGCGTAGTAATTTATGGGAAACATAAATAGAACACAGATTCGCATCAAACTTAAATGAAAAAATGTGGGTAAATTTGGGAGTTTTTCTTCTTTCTAACATGAAAAATTGAATTACAGATAGTACAACATTTAGTTACTTATAAAGGTAATAAAAAATCATTTCCAATTTCGTTATTTTGATAATATTCGACAAATTAACAATATTTCAACATGGTTAATATTTACATCACACCAACTTGACTAATAATTTATTAGATACATCTTGGAAAGGATTTATACACGATTAAAAAAACTACGTACATAATAAAATAGTTTAAAAAATAACACCATGAACATTAAATTAATTGATTTTAGTAATACGATTTTTGCGAGTGATTTACAAAGAAATGGTTTTAAAATGATAAATGTCATGCTTTCTGTACGCGGAGAAAATGTTATTCAAAAATACGATCATTTTATTCGTAAAACGGTTAAAAACAGGATTGAAGTTCTTACGAACAAATTAACAGGGTTTCAATGTTTATTGGCGGGAAAAAGGAAGAATAATTTATTGGTATACGAAATTTACGTATACCAACAAATTATTCTTACATTTTCCAGTTAATAAACATTGAAACCCTGTTAATTTGTTCGTAAGAACTTCAGTCCCGTTTTAACCATTTTACGAATAAAATGATCGTATTTTTTAATAACATTTTTTTCCGTGTAGGTACTTAGATGATATTTCTTCGTCTAAAATACGAAATGGTTTTTAAAGTTAGACAAACTTTTCCGGGTTACAAATAATCTGACAGTGTTTGAAAATCTCCTACTACCACTATGGAAAGCGGAAAATATTGCTTATGTCTTGATGGTGGACTTAGTCAGCCGACGAATTGACCGACGAATTGACCACCTGGGTGGGATCAAAACGCGATGCAAACTCGGCCACTGTCCGCCCAATAAGTAGTATTTTATCTGTGTACTATTAATTACAGTACAACTCCCTTTTTATAACTTTTTAAGGTCATTCCCATCAATGTAATATGTAATTGAAGAAGAAGATGACAATAATAATCTAAATTAAAATATGAAAAAGAACAAGACAAATAAAAATAAAAGATAACGGTTACAACTGGGACTCGAACCCAGAACCTCTCGTCTTACCGGGATGGGCGCCTCTACCAATTCAATTCTTCTACCAATAAAAATCGGATAGGTATATTTATCAGACACTATCTAGGTAACAAACACGTTCATAGAACATTTTTTACCAATGAAAAAGGTAGCTGTGATATTATAGAGAAAAAAAAATTAGACGAAGATCATAAATAGACCAGCGGCTGAGAATAAAAGTTTAAAAATGCTTGGAACTATACAGGGAGGTTCCAATGAGAAAGATCGATTACTCCCCGTAACAAAATTTTAAAACTAAAATTTCATTCAAAACTTGCTTTAATATATACCTACTTTCAAGTAAGCAATAAAAATGCTCAAAACGCACGATGATAAGTTATTAAATATCGTGTACTTCTTGTAAGTATTTTTTGATCATGAGTATTTATGATTTTTCAATAATGTCTAGACAAAATAATTGTATAAAAAAATTTGAAATACTTTAGTGTGTTAGACCTTGAATCAATAGAAAAAACTGAGGTATTTTTGTTACAAAACATGGTGTCAGATTTATTTTTTTTATGATTTTAATTTTACTAACATTAAAAGGCTGAAAACTGTGTTGACTAGATTATGTATTGATTTATTTTGTTGTATGATTATATGAATTGAAAATTCTGTCAGTACGCCTAGAATTTGATTTGAAAAGGACTAATTTCCGGTATCACTGGTATTTCCGTCTCTTAAGTGATTAATTATCGTTTTTGATACTTTTTTTTTAAATTTTAAAATGCAGATTGACAGATAAAAACTAAAATGGAGATTGGATAATTGACCACTCAGATGACAATTGGTAACACCCTAGACCTCAGACCATAGAAATCAATGATCTTCAGGTAATACCATTAGTTACAGTGTAGTTATAAGTACTATAGGTATGTAACATTATGTAATTTGCATAAAGAGTATAATTATTGAATGTAGGTTACTGCCTTTGTTCTGGAGATAATTCAGCATAACATACGACATTCGCTGTTTGTAGGTGGATTAATGACTATTTGGAATGCGGAATGTGGATCCACAAGATGGATGGTTCTGTGGCCAGCTTTGTAAGGTTTACTAGTACACTAAGTCTGATGAATTCGAAGTCAATTAAATTATCAATTTGCCATCGAATAGAAGTCAAATTCTGCTTCGAGTAATTGATTTTGATTCATTGAATATCTAGGATGCAATCATACAATATTTAAGAGGCTAGACTTTGAACCACACGCGGAACACCCGCGTCTGTCGTTCTGTCCCGCTCACAATAAGCTCACGCACACTTACAATACATGCGAATGCGAAATGTGCGAATGAGACAACGCTCAAATTTACCTACAGAAATCGCTCGAAAAGGGGTTTATGGAGAATACACTTTTCTACACCGAAACTTTCACGAAATTGAAATTTTAATAAATATATATTTTTTAGAAAGAAGAAGCTACGTCGGTAGCTTTTTATAATT
The DNA here is from genome assembly GCA_951813805.1 of Limnephilus auricula. NCBI lineage: Eukaryota > Metazoa > Arthropoda > Insecta > Trichoptera > Limnephilidae > Limnephilus > Limnephilus auricula. The sequence continues at coordinate 5,379,586 of OX638397.1, forward strand.
TTATAATTCTTTATGAGAGTTGAGTTAGCAGCACTTTTTCCTTAAATAATATTTTTTGATAAATCGTACATGTTTGACAGTGAATGTTTACGTTAATACGAAACGCATCGAAAATTCGAAAACATACCGACATAGTTTTTACCCTCTAGAAGGCAGTATAAAAAAAAATCATTTTGTGCAATTTTCGATGTAGAAAAGTGTTTTTTCCCGGGCGTCCTTTTTGTATGGGCCGAAAAGCGAAGTCTATCATCTTAATATTTTTTCATAAAAAGGATTAAAATTTAAAGTAGATCACTTGTAGGACATATAATCGGTATCATGAAATGGTTTATCTTACAATAAACCTATTATATTTTATTTTTGTATTTAACCAAAGATTAAAAAATATATAAATAAATAAGTATAAAAAATAAATATTCTTTCTTGCGATATTAGTCAGAAAATGAGGATAAATTATACACTTTGTCAAATAAGAGTAGAAAATATAAAAACCGGATCTAAAAAAAATGTAGACTGGCAACACCAATTTTACTGTCAAAATGACAGTAAAATGACAATGACACAGTTTTTGTAGAAAACTGTAAGTAACATTTTAAAAAACATTTTTTTAAATATAAATATTTTCAGTTTTATTTTAATAATAACAATTTTAATGCGCTTTGTATAAATATTTTCAAACACGGATAAATGTTTTAAATATGATTTTATTTTATTTACGTAGAGATACAATATTGTTAGCTATAATAGTTGTTTTTTTCGCAGTTAATTCAGAAAGTACCATCAAGGAGAGTGAAACAAATTAGGGTAAATTCGAAACTCCAGGCAAAACTAAAAAAGGGTCGCACTCCGAAAGCTGTAGATATATTTTGACATCAGTTCTATTCGTCGTAAGGTAGCTACATTTTTTTGGAGAGATCTAAAGCCCGGGCAACGCTGGGTATTTTAGCTATTATTAAATAGGTGTGAGCAAATTCTAAATTGCTTTTTATTTTACTACAATGTCGTACATACTTATATGCAATTCTAATTTTGAGATCATATTATATTGCAATGAAAAAATATTTTTTCCCCTTTTGTGTGTTTTTGTTTTTTTACAAAATTGTAGGTTACACAGCTTTACTTTTCCACCGTATGTTATAATTTTAGTATTGCAATTTGAAGAAGAGTGGTGCCGTCCTATGTTTTCTACTCTTATTTGACAGACAATAAGTACACATTTAAAAAAGTAAAATAGTTTTTTTTATATACAAACCGTTAACAATATGGAATGCATGAAATATGCAAATTATGATGAAGAATTCTATCAAATACACTTAAACATAATACAGATTCTTTATTACAAAGAAAACCACACATCTCAAATATCCATTATTATATTTTGTTCTTAATATCAACAAATTTGTGATAGTAAACCAGTTTAGTATTTTTTGCACTTTTCAACGTTTTCTAATTCACTAACGCAAGATACCACATAAAACTTAATTTCTCACTTATTTTATTCAACATGAAATTGAGCAAAAGCTGTCGGCTGTAATGTTTTTTTAAATTTACAGTTTTCTTGCAATGGCCAAATAATTGTACGTTTTTGTATCACTGTTGTAACTTGAGATTAAGATTGTTGTAACTAATTTATCATCTGTTGAAATCAGCGGTGGCGTGTTCGTAGAGCATGTTGATGAAAATCAAGCATAATGTGATGATGAAGGAAGCTGTGCTGAAGGACCCCGAGGAGTATATATCGTCGTCCTTGTGAGGAGATCCTGTCGCTTGCCAAGCATTGTCTACCACTGACTGCTCGATGACGTTATCCAAGGCATCTGAAACAATTAAAGCAATATATTTAATAAAATATAAATTTCAAACATTTTTAATGCACAGTATTAATCCCGCTTTTACATTGAAGATGAATTAGAAACCTTTTTTATAGAATTCATTATAGAACTTAAAACCATTTTTTATGATGCTGTTTAGTTTCTAACCAATATCACTTTGAGAGGATACTTCGCTATCTTATTGATAGCTTAACCGTAGGATTACGTATATTAATGAATACACAAGTAAATAATCGCAATATGAAGAAAACTTGGCTATCTTATATATAGCCACTATTCATAGGGTTGAGTACTAAATAGTAAACACGGACTTAGGGCCAGTTGTTTCGGAAAATCCACGTATGAATTTCCTTCAAATCGTCATTCAACGAAAAATTGGGTTGTTTCAACTTCTGTCAGAAGAAATTTTAACTAAAATTTCATAGGACCAATTGTTTTGGAAAATTTCAAGTGTGAATTTCCTTCAAATCGTCATTCACCGAAAAATTGGGTTGTTTCAACTTCCGTCAGAAGAAATTTCAACGAAAATACCATAGAAATGTGATGTGAAATTTTTTAAATGTGATCAGCCGAATTCGAACGTTTAGCGATCAATGGGAGGCGCATGCGCAGATGTCAAAATTGTGATTCGGCGGGGAACACGGGGAGTTGAAACAACCCATTTCGTATTTGAAATGAAGGAAGACGTGATTGCCGGTCAAATTTGAAATAAAAAAAGGATCTTTTCATTTTTTGAAACATTTCAATGAATTTTTTGTTGAAATTTCTTCTGACGGAGGTTAAAACAAACCAATTTTTCGGTGTATGACGATTTGAAGGAAAGTCAAACGTGAAATTTTCCGAAACAACTGGTCCTTAATAAATAAATAATTCGAAAATCGAAAATATACGCTAACTTATGGATAAGCGATTAAGCGAATGGTGAAATACCCTGTGAATACCCGCTTAATTTATTTATTATTGATAGTTTTACAATTTGTTTCAAGAAAATATTAGTTGTATTTTACCGCACTGACATTGCATTCTCAATTGCAACAAAAAGTTTAAAAAATGATGTTTTATTTCGAACCAACTTTTCACAAACATATGTATTTACAAAATCGTATCACAATTTCACGGCGTTCACATTTGCAAAATAATGAAACAAATTTTCCAGTTGTTTAGAAACACTGACAAAAAACTACTAAGCGTGTTAAAAATATTGTGTAGCTATTTAGCACGTGGAAAAACAAATAAACACGAACAAAAAAAATTGTACTCACAACTATTAACAACCATTAACCTAATTCGCAATAATATATTATTGACGAAGAAAATAACACTGATAATCGAAATGAAAATATGAAAAAGAGCACGGACACAAAAAAATTAAAAGATAACGGTCGCAACTGGGACTCGAACCCAGAACCTCATAGTAGTCGGGACAAACGCCTTCTTCGATGATATATTTCATTAAAGGGAATTACTTTAAAAAGTTCTAAAATTGGCAGCTCCCTTTTTCATTGGAAACAAATGTTCTTTGAACTGGTTTGTAACCTTGATAGTGTCTCGGATAAAAATAACCGATTTTATTTATATGGGACACCAATTGACCTTTTTGGAAAAAGGCTGATTTAATATCAATTTGTATTAGAACAATTGTCTTTTTATTTATTTTTATTAAACATGTCGATAATTGTGATTATATACGTGGTGCAGTACACAAAGTTATTTGTTTTCATTTAATTGAAAATATTTTAATTCATAAATTTTACGAGAAATGAGTCGTAGCAAGATTTATATCCATACATTTTTACTACCCTGATAATTACGTGATCTATTCAGATTTGTCAATAATACGTAAAATTAACGAACATATCAACGAATTTGTCTTCTATCCCAATCATTTAAAAGAAGAAGACGAATACATCACAGAAAGATTAGTTAAGAATTCTACAAAATGGAGTTTAAATTTAGATTTGCTTTCACAAAAAATGCGAGAATCTCTCCTTACCTTCAACGAATATAAAGGAATGTTGTTTATGGAAAGAAGAATTATTAAGTTCTGCTTTTGGTACAACACGAACGGAAAATCATATAAAGTACCACAAGTTGGCATCCAAACCGAATATTTTATTCATAATATGTTTTTGAATGAACAATATTATGAAGCGTTCAACTGGAAAGTGGAAAATGGTATTTAACAAAAAACATGAATAAAGTTGTGGGGCTGCCAAGAAAATTCCAAGTGAAAACCATATTTACAAGTTTTTTAAGAACAAAGTACTTGTAAGCATTACATGCTTGAAAAAAAAGCAATATACGAGAAGGAAGTTTAATATATATTTTTTTACATTCGAGAAAGTTTTTGCTATCAGAAGAGGTTAATAAAAAAATATTTATTGTATCTCTGGTGAATAATTTCTTCTATTCATATTCACACAAAATTTGGGGGGAGGATATGTGTATGTGTCCCGACGCCTCAGGAACCATTCATTGGATAACAAATAGGTCACACCAAGTTTTTGTTGTTTTGCAGGTATGCCCGGGTTCATGGGGTGTGTTTGTCCAGGTCTTGGCGGCAGATGTATCTGAACAACAACTGCGTGGCAGGCCAGATTGGAATAGGCTGGTTGCAAGAGACCCTTTGACCTGTTCAGCCGGACTCTCTCAACCCACATTAAATGAAGCATTTGAAATATTTTTTTTATAACCTACGACATTATGTAAATTGTATTTTATGTAAAGGGATAAATAAGACTAATATAGAATTACTGTAGGGGAATATTTTTCATCATTTTTAATCTCCGATGGAACTCCCAATGAGACATTTCGCTGATTGCCACTGATATTTTGTCAGTAAACTATAAATAATATAGGTATGTACATTAGTGTGGAGCACGGATGTATGAAAATTTTTTTTTTTTAAGATTTAGATTTCTAAGAGGGGAGGATTTGTGCCGTATGTTAAAGTAAAAATACGTGGAATTTTTCATTTCATTTGATTAAGTTCTTCAGCCTCCGCAGTGACCCCAAAAATTGAAAATTAGGGTAAAAAAGTTTAATGTTTATAAGGCGATACATTGTGATTAATTTAGTGGTAAGTAAGTGTTAAATGATTAACAATACGTAATTAAGATATTTATTAAGGCATCGCTGTTAAAAAAAGAAAAAGAGTCAGAATAATAGAAGAGTATGTATGAGAAGATGTATGAATGTGAATGAGGCAAGGAGCGTGTGCCAAGACCGAGTTGTTTGGCGGTCCGTCCTCTCTGCCTACCCCTGCGGGGAAACGGCGTGATGGTTAGTTAGTTAGTTTTTTTTTTTAGCTGTTAAAAAAATGAAATTCGAAACAAACTTATACATTTATTATTTAGGTTTAAAATCCTTTTTAGTTTCAAATTTGTGCATTTTGTTTCGGGATTCCAGCTTGACTTTATTGCACCTAATCGCGATTTTCTTGTGCACTGAGAAATGGAAGCCTCTGTTGTATTCTTTACAGCTCTTTCAACAGCTTGAGTATGGCAGAGAAGCCTTATAAACAATAGTTCGCTTTCACCACCAGATTCCACAATATTCTGAATTTCCTGGTCCGATAAGTTTTTAAAAATCGATGGTTTGGTTAAGTTTTCCTGCCAATTTATTAAATCAATATATGTAAAAGCATTAAAATCTATCAATATTTAGTATCAGCTCTCTAACATGTTTTTTATCATCTGTTATCATCGCAAGAAGAATCCCTTCAGGATGCGCAAAGTAGCCGTTTCTTTGGATAACAGGATCTATAATTTTTTATAGAGTTTCTGGCAGGTATCTGGAGACCTTAATAATATTGAACAGATGACGCGTATCATCTTTGCATGATGGTTGAGAACCAAGACGGTGCGTAAACTTTGACCACAAAAGTAACCAGAGTTTTCAACTTTTCAGATGGTTCTTGAGTTGATGCATACAAACGTAGTATTCGGTTGGCACGCGTGATCCAACGGGCATGTGATAGATAGCAAATTTTATACAAGTACTGTTGGTCTGAACTCAGACCTTTGGCCATTTCTGGTAGCATTTCACAGGTTTCCAGTGATTTTCCCAGTGGAGCAATATAAGATTTAGGTCCCGAAGTACACCCATTGAGATGAAGAAATAGATGTTTCAAAGGCAGTTCCTTCATGTGGAGCAAACAAATTATTTACTGGAGTGGTTTTTGTAGCCTTTTCTCAAGCAGTTTTATAATTCTAGCATACTTTTCAGTATTAACATTCGTACCATCACAACCAATTGCCATAATTCTATTTGGAAAACTTCTTTATAACCCTGTTATCGCGGTTTCTATTCCTTTTGCTGTACCAACATCAGGTACCACGTATCCCATGTAAATGGATCCCGGCTTTTAAATCAGTGAGATATGTTCCTCCACAACCATAGTCCTGTAGCATTTACCGCCCCTTTTAACAATTTTCAAAGTTTTGTCTTTTTTCCCGTCAAAATACCAAGAGCTCTGTAATCGTTGCATTTTCCGTAATTTTTTCTCTGGTTTTAGTTCTCTCTCTTCATAACTTGTGCCGATCAATGACCTCAACATCAGACCCAATGTCGAACAAAACAGATGATGCTGTTGCTGCTGCTGCTCTATCAGACACTCCATACCTATCACATGTCTTCGATAATGTAGGAAAATTAAGTGTCGATTTTTTTATTTTCTTTTCAATAACGCCTTTGAACATGGAGCATTCTGATTTTTCCGACTCTAATGATGTCGCTGAAGAAATACTAACATTTAAATCAGCTAACGTTGAAGTGTTTAAGGATGTGTTTCGGCGATTCTCTAGTTCATAATTCATTTTTAGAGTTAGGAACCTTTTTATCTTTAGGACATAAATATTGAGCGAATGCTTTGCGCTTGCATGCTGAAATATCAAAAAGTATCTTACTGCTTTGCTGAAAACTATTTAACTTGTCCGGGGAGAGCCTCTTGATAGATTTGAGTAGATTTTATTAGATTAGAACAAGAGCACGATGCGACAAGTGCAAGCAAGCAAAGTATCACCTCCCGCGTTTCGTCTCTTTCCTTATTTAAATTATAAAACACAAATTCGAACTTCTTTTTATTTTGTGTCGAATCTATTTTATACCAAGTAAACTTTCTTGATAAAAATTAGTATGTTCATTCAAAAATATCGTAAATAAACATGACTTCCAATTAGAGTGTAAAACCGACTATTTTCATAAATTCAATGCCGTTGCGGAGGCAGTTACCCTAAACAAAATTGAATAATATTTTACATGGCTTAAATTAAACCTAAAAGGCACCAAATTTACATTACCGTCAGGTGAAAAAAAGAATTTCACTCCACCCTAATGTACATTGAACGCACATAAATTCATCGAAACCAATTTTTAAGAGAGAGAGAATAAATACCAAAGAATTGTGAAATAAATAGATAAAGAACAGTCGATTTCTAAATTCTGTAGATACCACAGATACTGTTCGCTAAATAGATACATAAGCTCATTACCACGGCAGTGAACACCAGTTATTCCGCCTATCCAAATGCTGCAGCGCTACGGAAATGTTACTGGAGGGACGAGTTCACTTTTCAGAGCACTTCTCCGCAACCGCAAGGGAAACTTATAGCGTATACTGTGCCAACGAAAAAAACCATCATCACTACCATGTTTGCCTGGATGGAGTCCCCCCTGATGGCCCCTTCGAGACAGGGAAGGTCAAATATCCCCCATAAATTGCTATTTGCATAATTTTTTTTTATATTTACTCTTATATATTATATTTTTCACTTCTTTTTTGTTCATTCTGTTCTATGCATGTATAGCTATTATGTCTATTTTTTATAATTTATTTCATAATATAGAATGTATTGCATCGCATTACCTTTTTGGTTTTGAAATGAGAATACGATTAGTATCTACCGGGTTGTCATTTGTCCAGTTCTTACCTCAAGTTTGAAAACAGAAGAGGGATTTGAACTACTTTGGAAACTAGTTGTTGGTGTGTTTCGTGTATACAATCTCGTTTTAACTAAAATAAGCAATTTACCATCTCATTAGTTTGTTTGTTGCGATAATAACTTCGTGGTATCGCGTGGATTTACGAAACTATGTATATGATATTGTAATTGTGTCATGTGCTTCTTCGCATAGATACAGAGGTAAATGATTGGTCATCCCTTTTCCTTGCATACCTTATTTTTCCTACACGTATTATCACCCGATTCCAGCAAACACCATTTCGTCTCGTTTCATTTTTAGTATTTACAGTGCATCAAGTGCATCTGAAGCTGTAATTCGTAAGCGGTTCTGAATGCAACACTACCCTCTGCTTACATTCTGGAATCAATTATTATAATTATTAATACAGGTTTTCATTTAAATGGCAGCAGGTCTGGTGTTTGAAAACTTGTATGATAATGAATGATAGATTTCTAATATAGATTGCACTTGTTACAGATAGATTACCGATTGTTACATAACATTGAACGACACAAATAGATAAGAACGTCGGACGGCAGAGAATAGCAGTGCGATCTGCATCGGCTACTACGGACATATACAGCAGTGGAGTGTGGAGTAAGGAGTGTCTGCTTTATCACCCATACCATACCATATCCATCGAGCGTTAGATCTCCCAGGAGAGGGAGACTGCGGGAGCTCTGAATTAATGATCTGTGTTTCTCGGGACACTCCACTGCACTGGCAGATTGAGATATTCCCTGTCTTGGTTCTATTCGTGCAAATGCAGATAATGAAGTGTTTAAGGGATGATTTGGATAACATTTAATGAGTAACTGTAATTTATTTATTCCCTCGAACGCTTTTTGCCACATTGTGGCACTTTTTTCAAAGCCTCGGATTGCTTTTTTGCCACAATGTCGCAAATATTCTCTAGGTTCTTTATAATGTTTTAAAGTGAACGATTTTATAATATTTTTTTATAAATCCTACGAATATGTGATAATAGACCAAAGATAGGTGAATTCATTGGCTATTTAGAACTATAATCAGTTAGTATATCTCCATATTAAAATTCGGAGGTATGTTTTTTTTAATGTGGTTAAAATATTATTAAAAACATTACCCACCCATTTCATTCTACATAGGAACCAATGTGGGATGCGGGTATGGGTACCGCCATCCCGGGAACGTCACCCCAAGTAGTTCACTACGTTTGGTGACTTAGCAAGGGTGCCCAGGTTCACGAGGTGAGTTTCGTCCGGGTCTACGCCGTGGATGCGTCTGCTTACCAACTGCATATCAGGTCAGATCGGGAAAGACTGGTTAAAGGCCAGTTCGGGAAATACTGGTTGAGCGAGAACATTTGACCTTTGGTTCAGGACTCTCTCGATCAATTGCCTTGCACCATAATTAGGAAGGATGGATTCATAAGTCCGTCAATCCTGGACCCACAGACACGCAGATTTCTCCACATCCCTCTTACCCTTTTAGTTCCCTGAACTTCTCTACTCTTTTATCTCTTTCCTTTCCTTAAAAAGATCTATGGGATCCTTAATACATATACGGGATGGTCAGCGCTTGCACAGCGCGGGTATAAACTGTGCGATCTAAAGTTTAAGTTTAGACTTACGGAATTCAATACTTCGTTTGTGTAAAACCACTATGAAACCAATACATGATTTTACTGCAATGGCAAGCCAGAGATATCCCCAAATATGACATAGGCCTCGAGTGAAATTATTTTCCTGTGGCCTCCTATTAGGAACTAATTTCAAAAAAAGATTACCAAATATGATATCAGATATTTTAAGAATTTTTCAGTGTTTTGAATGTTTCAGAAAAAATAAACGAGTCCTCAATAAATATATGATAATAAAAATTATGTTTTATATAAAAATCATCCCAAGGGCGCAGTTCAAATACATGTAAATATATTTCTATAATGCTCTTATTACTAGCTATACGACTTAGTCACCACATAACGAATTTTAGTCAAATTTAAACAAAGCAGTAATAATGGAAACTTTATAGGGTAATTCATAAAAAATAGTAATAATTATAATATCACTGTCTCCAATTAATACTAAAAAGCAAGATAGAGGGTTGCCGAGAGCCTGGTAGGAGACAAATGTCTTAGTTGCGAAATGTACGAGAGTGGACCGATATTAGAAGTGTGGAGGAGCTGTTCCGGGCAGCGCAAGATAGAGACTTATTCAGAGTGATCGCCAACGTCGGGGGGACTAATACGAAACTTTTTTAGGTTAGGTTCGAATGACTCTTTAGTAATTTGTTTTTCTTTGGGTACTTACACTGATAAATATTATCTTTAAAAACGAATAAAATTTTTATTCGGTAATTTAAAAAAATATATTTAATTGAACTAAATTTGATTCCTCACTATTATTATTTTAAATAAAGTGACAAATCCTCTTGAATTCTTACACTATCGAGATATTCGCACGAGATTTAGAGCTGGTGGGAAGCTGTGTTCATTTTAATTTGGTGTCGTTAAAACGCCATACGTTTGATGACGCTCTGGTTTGTTACCGGGGGTGGGTTTTATACTGCTTGAGTTTGATTACGGAATTATATGCACTCGAATGCAAGGAAATACATAGAGGAACTTTGTAAAGATTTCATACATTTACCATTGTCCTTGTGAGACGTACTTGTGAATACTACGGTTCCACGACAACTCAACCAAGTGGCATTACAACACCCCTGAGATTTATTATTACCATTTATTCAACATTACGATTTACGTCAATTTTTTATTATTATTAAGAACTAAAAAGCTTGCAGTATTTGGATCTCGTCATCTCATTTAGAATTTTAGCTCTAAAGTTATTCTTTGATATTTGATTGCTTTTCCGTATACTGAAAAGCTCATAATGATTAAATGAAAAAGCTGTATTTGCAGTGTCCAGTTTCCAGGATTATTTGTCCTTGCAATGTACTTTGTGAAATGGTTGAAAGAGAGGATTGGATTAGCTTCCAATTTCTTTAGCTTAGCAAATTAGAAAGTCTTCCGTTTCAATTCTTCGACGGAAAAGGATTTCGTGATAAAGGCAGGATTTTCTGCAAAGTTACTCAGATGTATATTAATAATACGCAACAAACTAATAATTTATCAAATTATCGAAGAAAGCAATATCTTTGTGAACTTTAAAATTTAAATGAAAAATGTTTTAGTTTTAAACCACTTTATTTATAACACACAAATTTGTCAACTAGTTTCAATAATAATTTACTTTCTTCCGGATCGCTATGATATAAACTAACTTAAGAGGATATTACCAGAGAATGCCGGAAATGAATCCCTTTTAAATCATATTCTAGACGTATTGACCCGTTTTTACAAAAAAAAAACATAAATTGAATTTGATAGATTGTTATTTTATCTGGTACAAGCAGTTTTAAAATATTGAAAAACTAAGTGTATTTTTAAAATAATAAGGTTATACTGTTGGTCGTTAGTAGATTTTTTCAATTTTCAAACGATAGATTCTATTATACAACACAAATTTCAAATAATATAATAATACAACAAAATAAATCAATACATAATTTAGTCAACACAGTTTTCAGAATTTTAATTTTATTTAAATTAAAATCATTAAAAAATAAATCCGAGAACGTGTTTTGTGACAAAAATACCTCAGTTCTAAGGTCTTACAAACTAAGATATTTCAATTTTTTTTTTTACACACTTATTATATAATATTAAGACATTATTGAAAAATCATAAATACTAATGATCAAAAAATACTTACAAGAAGTACACGATATTTAATAATTTATCATTGTGTGTTTTGAGAATTTTTATAGCTTTATTGAATATAGGTATATATTAAAGCAAGTTTTGAATGTAATAAATCGATATTAAATTTTTAATTTTAAAATTTTGATACGTGGAATAATCGATCTTTCTCATTGGAATCTCCCTGTACAGTTGCAAGCATTTATAAACTTTTATTCTCAGCCGCTGGTCAATCACTCTTTACTACAGACACATATAGTTAACAATAAGAAGAGAGTGATAAAAAGTATTAGGGGTTCTGTATAAGCTGTTCTCTTTCTCCACATATGACCCCTACCCTTCTTCACCTATCTACCAACTACACTTGTTCCTCTATTTTTGTACTATTTTCATTCTTATCCAGAATTTAATTATAAAGATATCAAAGCAAACTGTCTCGCATACTTTAAAAAGCAAATTAGCAATCTATTAGTATAAAATGTTTTGGAGAGAACTTCTCGAATGTGAATAGTTGTTATTTAACTGTACTTGTTATTCTCTCTTTACATCATATTATAATAAATTTTTTAACGCATCAGACTTTTAGGTCCCTGTCCGTGTTTCCTGTGGGGAAAACTAAATCCTTTCACACACTTTTCCATAAAAATGATCATGTATTAATTATTCTTAATGTTTTAAAGCATAGCTTGTAAAAGGCATTTTTTCGTAAAATATACGCGCGCTATCAATGAGAGAGCAGATTATAAATTCTTTTGACTATCACCTTAAATAATGAATCTAAGACGCAATCAACTTATTCCATTCGATCTTTGAGAAACTAAAATATGAATAAAAACCTCAAACCTCATTAATTAATTAACTACAGTTTTGAGTCAAAAAGTACTTAAATGATAACTGCCATTGCATATTTAGGTTAATATTTCAATTCAATATTGAAAAATTATTAATATTTTTTCGTAATTGCTTGGCGTCGGACATTTCGTGGTGATAACCTCCAGTTTTGCCAGAGTTCTAGAGAGATCGATTTGTTATTTATTCCGTGTCAATACTAAGTTACGCCTATCGATCCGATATTGTAAAGTTATCGACTTCACCGTGTTATATATAGCTCCTGAATCCGTAATTCGTAAGTAGTTTTCGGATGCAACATATGAAATATCACAGACGTCCAATTTGGATGTCTACGATATTAATGAGTCTTAATTGCAACCCAATCCATTTTTCGTAGTATATTTTTTAATATTATTAATGTATTCCTTTACATAATTTTTCGAATATCGTAACACGGAAATATAATTTCTCATCAACATTAGCATCTCCACTGTGAACACAAGAGTTGGGAGTCCAAACCCATAGCACGCAGTCCGGGGCCTGGGGCCACTAGGAAACACGCCCGGCACCATCGCCAAGGGCCATTATTGCAAATCTGTTACGACACGAAGAGCTTAAACTTCTTCTGCGGTAACCGCACAGAGGAAGTTGCTACCAAACGAGGAGATACTGGGCGGCTGCTAATTGCATCACAGGTGATAAAAAAATTATAGAAACACCATACATAAAATCTATACACAGATTTGTTGTATGCATATGTATATATATATAACGTACCATTTTTAATTAATTGATAATAGTTGAGGATATAAAAAAAAGTGCGTCTATCCTTTACGCGCGGTTGAAGTAAAACCTCTTTGACTAATGTGGCAGGTATTACTAAAACGGTACAATTACTGCCATATGTGTTTGTTTTTATTTTTAAAGGGTTCTCGCCTTCGCTATAATTGTTCCAGAGCTGCCGTCAGTTTATTGAGTTTATCATCGATGTATTGGTGTATTGCTGAAGATCGTCTTTCTTGAGTGGTTCGACATTAATATTCTGGTTGGTTTTTGTTGAGCACGCATCTGAACTTTGCTTCGCCCATGTGTTTTTCATGTTGTTGTTTTTATAGATGTCAAAAATGAAAACACTATTGACCAATGGCGAGACAGATAACAACACTCCTAGCCAATGGAGATTCAAATGACAAAACTTATCTATGATAACGACATACTTAGTATCTTCGCACTGCATTCGCTACATACAGTACCAGTACCTACCTACCTACATCGCACTAATTAGCATCGCCCGGCCGTCTCCATTTACTACCTTGCTACGCAGTATTATTGACCACCTTCTCGAAAGGACTGGGAACTGCGACTGCAATACAGAGCGCCGCGCCAAAATATCGGGAATGTTCCAGCGTAAGCGCATTTCGCCTACGGTTCACGTACCTGCCGGGCCCGGTCTATATAAGGGGACTGCAGCTAGCCAAGATAGTCTTTTAGTCAGTATTTCAACGCAGTGTTCACTCGACTACGGGTACCGGCCGCGTAACAGGCCGCGCGCATCTACCTCGTACATATTATCTGTAGTCCCGTGCAGTTCTCGGGATAATCGCATTGCATTTACGGCCGGCGTAGTCCAGGGGCAAGGCTTTGTACTCCCATTCAGAAGGTCGCAGATTAATCAAGTTTTATTTGATTAATTTGTGTTATTTCACAATAAATTAATAAAAATAATATATATCTACTATATTTGCGGCACGTTCCAGAGTGGAAGATACTCTCAGTATCGCTCTGGTGTAAGTCCACCATTCAAAAATGAAACGTTACTTGAAATGGCTTTAACCGTGTTTAGTGACTAGATCTGAATAGCCAGGTACTTCCTCACCCTCATTTTCCCCATCTCCTTCCCGTCCACACTTACTTTACTCACAACAAACCCCAATTGGAGAAGCCATAGTCTCACTAGCTCCAGACGGGAGCATTGGGACTATTATGAGGTACCTCTCTATTAAAAAAAACCATTTGTAAATAGTGTATTTTTTTTAAGACAAACCTTTCCGGGTTACGAATAACCCAACAACATTTTAAAATCTCCTACTACCACCACACTAAGCGGAAGATGTTGCTGGTATTGTGATGGAGGACTTAGTCAGCCGAGGAATCGAACACGTAACGCCTGGGTGAGACCCAAACGCGATGCCCACTCAACCACTGACCGGCATTATGTAATAACTCTACATTTGTAAAATTGTAAATATAAGAGACTATAGTAATCGAATTAAATATCATTAAAGGATACCTTACGTAAAACTAATATAGTAGTACTACACAATCACACAAATATAAGTTATGGATGCTTTCAGCGTTTGCGTATTAGATCAGAATAATGTGAAATAAATAAATTAGAATGTGCAATGCAAGTTTCTGGGAAGCTTGTAGAAAGTTGTATTTTGTGTAAAACCCTTAAAAGTTACATAACTCACCGTAAGTAGTGACGTCGGGAACTACTTTTTGCTCCGCGGGCGGCAGAGGCACCACAAACCCTGAGAAAAGAGAAAATACATTCGTTACAAAATTTCCCTTTGACAAATCCCACTTCTGAAACATTTTCAAATGAAAAATTGCACACAATCACTTATACAAGGCCTTTTTGTTATTTGCCAAGGAAGGCTGCTTTAGTACTTACTTTGTACGGCGGGAATAGAAATACATATTATATTGTCGTTTGAAAAAAATTGTAATATATATTGTCGTTTGTCAAACGACTTCTAATTTAAAAAAAATATGAAAGGGATGTGTGGAACTTTTTAAGAGGCTAGTCATATCTATTCACCATCTCCATAGTTCTTTTAAACAAGTGATGCTTTTCACTTAGTTCCCGCTCTCAAAAAGACAGGCGATTTATTACAGAATGTTTAAATGAAAACCAAATTACACCTACAGATAGAATTAGCAACTGTTTCGGCCTAGGCATACAAATATAGTATTGGGTTGAATCAATACACGGAGAAAAATGTTATTATTATTATTATGTTACAAGCTTTTTGAACAATCAAGACATAGAAACCAGCCAGTTTTAGTTTGGTTTCAGTTGCCTCGTCAGCCGAGCGCCTTATCTTTTCCTAGGTCCCATCTATGAATATTAAAAAATTCGCTATTTATTTAAAATATCTATAATTCTTGATTCGATTCAAAGTATTAGGCGAGTACTTCAAATGAATTCAGTAAATTAAATATTTTCCAAAATAGAATTTTGATTTAACAATCATTGTTTTGCAAAATGACATTTTTAATTTTGACATTTTATATTAAACAGTAGATAATTATCATTTTTAATATATGGAATATAGCTAGCTCTATAAATTATAGCCTATGTGTTATTCTGACGTATGAGCTACATTATTGTAATGTTGCATTTAAATCCATTCAGTAGTTTTTGCGTGAAAGAGTAACAAACATACATACATCCATACAAACTTTCGCGTTTATAATATTAGTAAGATATAAAAACGGTTAAAAACGGGACTGAAGTTCTTAAAAACAAATTAACAGGATTTCAATGTTTATTGGCGGGAACATGTAAGAATAATTTGTTGGTATACGTACGAAATTACGTTAATTAATTTATAAACATTGAAACACTGTTAATTTGTTCGTAAGAACTTCAGTCCCGCTTTTAACCGTTTATACGAATAAAATGATCGTATTTTAGAATAACATTTTTCTCCGTGTTTAATATAATATTTGTTAGCCTTACTTGAAAGATTTGAGTTTGTTTATGGGCAAAACTATTTATTCATCTATTCATATTGCGTATATGCGTACGAAAACAATTAATTCATCTTACGATTTTAGAGCACAACTTACAATAAGTGCTTATCCCTAAAATAATTAAATTATCGCACCTGTTAAAGAGAAGATTTTTAACGCTTTTAAGAATCAACTTATGTGTTAAAAAAAACAACTCGCCCTATATCTATTTCCACATGACTTTTAAAAAACGGTTTATTTGAATTTTTATGGTTTGTTTAGGTTTTCTACAAAGCGATTTTTTGTTTGTTAGGTTTGAACCTTCCTACCCAGTGATTGGAATCAACCGCGCTACCGACTGGACAAATCCCAAGTTGGTCTTATCGGCATTTATTTCATACAATAATTGCTTTAATATCTTCCAATTTCAGAAAAATGCATATCTGCGTGTTTGTGCGAGATTGCCACCAAAAGTAGATATAATGGTAAATCGGATACATTGGAGTTCAGCTCGATCGGATGTCGGCAAGTGGGTTAATTTCCACTTCCAAGAATCCGCGTCATTAAAAAAACAATAGTGAATTTCCAATAGATACATTAAAAACGATTTATTTATCTTACAGATCTTCTCTTTCCGAAAGAATTATCACACAGTTTGATGTGCAGAATATGTTGCTATTGACTAGCTCTTTGTACTTTCCCATCCATCATAAAAATTCCAATTTGTAAAGAAAAAAATAATTAAAAACTGTAAAAGTAAGAACACTTTTAGGCCTCGTTACAGAAGTGAATCTGAAAGAGTAGCTTAGCTTAGTAAGAAGTGAGAAGTGGGTAGTTGTAAGTTAGGTGTGGGGTGAGGCGGCACTCGGGAAGGCACTTGTGCCGCACCATGGCGGTGGTAATGACCCGTCATCTGTTCCATGAACTGGCATATTTTAGCGGGATGATGAAACATTTGTCCATTTCATCAACACCTGCGGCCCTACGATCAAATAACTGCGGGAGATGTGTTACACGAAGAACACTCCACGCATCAATAACAGTTACGTTGGAAAAATACACCAATTATTATTATCCCTGCTCTGTTTATACTAGCAGATATACGAATTCAAACAGATTGATTGTGGGATTAAATTTATTCTGATAGTCGAGCGTCCTACCTACCGGGTTATTAAGAGGGTATTACCAGAGAATACCGGAAATTAGTCCTTTTTAAATCAAATTCTAGACGTACCTATTGACTATTTTTTACAAAGAAACATAAATTGATTTTGAAAGATTGTTATTTTATCTGGTAAACGCATTTTATAAATTTTGAAAAACTAAGTTTATTTTTAATATACTAAGGTTTATACCGTTGGTCGTTGGCAGATTTGTTCAATTTGTATTGTACAAAACAAAATTCAAATTATACAATCATACAACACAATAAATCAATACATAATCTAGTAAATTTGCTTTAATATATACCTAGATTCAAGTAAGCAATAAAAATGCTCAAAACGCATGATGATAAATTATTAAATATCGTGTACTTCTTTAAGTATTTTATGATCATAAGTATTTATGATTTTTCAATAATGTCTAAACAAAATAAGTTTGTAAAAAAAATCTGAAATATTTTTGTTTGTAAGAGCGTAAATAAATAGGCAAACTGAAGTATTTTTGTCACAAAACACAGTCAGATTTTTAAAAAAAATAATTTTATTTGAACTAAAATAAAAATTCTGAAAACTGGCTTTACTAAATTAATGTATTGATTTATTTTAATGTAAGATTATATGATTTGAAATGTGTGTTGTTCAATACAATCTTTCGTTTGAAAATTTAACAAATCGGCCAACGAACAAAGGTATAATCTTAATATATAAAAAATGACTTGTTTTTTCAAAATTAAAAAAACTGTCTTTACCAGATAAAATAACAATCTTTCAAAATCAATTTTTGTTTTTCTGTAAAAAAGAGTGAAAGTGACAAATTTACGGTATTGTCTGGATATACTTTCATAAGCTATCTTGGATATGATACACAGTGCAGGGAAGCCAATTTAGAATGTTTATTAATATAATTTTTTTTAATGTTATATGGCTGTTCAATATTTGACGTTTAAGGATATATAAGACGTCGTGGCATTCATAATTATTTGCGTTGTTTTAATGATTTCATCGTTGTGCAGCATTCAACCGAGCTATGTACTCCCATCTGCCACCATAATCGCAAAAATAAAGCGTTGGGTAGTAAGTGGGTAGAAAGGGTGTAGAGTTAAAGGGTGTAGAGGAAGGGCGGTGTGAAGGGACAGAAGGGGGAAATTAGGGTTTAATGCTGTTTTGCCATTTCCCTTTCAGCGTAAACGCATTAACGTGTACTTAGATGATAAATCAAATTGTGTTCGCGGAGTTCTATTCAACTTTGTGCTGAGTTTTAGTTTTCCTTCTTAAAATATTTCTATTAAGATTCCGAATTTTAACGAAATGGTCTTCTTTTGCTAACATCACTTCTTTTATCTCTGTTTATGCGTAGGCAATATTTGAACATTAATTTTATCAATAAGCTAAATAAATCAAAAAGATACGTCGTGAATCAAGAGTTTCATAAAATAATAATTGGAATGTTTTTGGTATTTCCGTAGGTAACGGCCTTTATACATAAATGGTTTTTAGTGATGATGGCGGAATGATTGTCACTATACAGTAATCTAGGATAACCCGCGATAGCGATGAGACACTGGAAAACCTTACTTGTTCTTACACACTCTACTCACTCGAGCGCTTTTTGCCACATTATGGCACTTTTTTCCAAAACCACGGATTGCTTTGTTGCCAAAATGTGGCAAATTTTTTTGTTTTATTTTTTTTTAAAGCGATTATATAATATACTGTACATTTAAAACCTAACAAAATAAATATTCTTTAAAATTTTTTAAGGTTAAAGATTTAATAATATTTTTTTACAAATCCTACGAATATATGATAATAGACAAAATATAGTCGAATTCATTGGTTATATGGAAGTATAATCAGTTTGTATGATTTTTTTAATGTGGGCGGAAAAATTTCCTCGAGCAATCCGAGAAAAAATGTTTTAAATTGCTCTATCGCATAACTGAGCATAACTAGCATAATTCATGATTATAACTAGCGATTCATGAGCACAGTTGGAGCACTTTTTTTTTCAATTAAAAACAAATATGAGTGATTCCAACATACATAGCCATACACCTACTATGTATTTTGAAAAAAAGAAAGAATATTTATGGAGAATAAAAGATATTTGCAAGAATTAATTTAGGTGACAGACGTATTTTTCTTAAGATTGTCTTTAAAATGTTTCTTGATAGAGTGCAACATTTGAATTTTATCATTAGTTTCGGTAGTTGATTGAAATAGGTTCTTCCCTGATAAGTATAACGGTGTTGTGCAAATGTAGTGTTTAATTTTGGTCATAGAAAAATATATTTGAGACGAGCTCGGTTTTCAGTTAAAAATTGATATTTGTGTTTTTCTTTTATAATTTGAATAAATGAATTTTTAATATATAAATCCTTAAATGTAGGTACTTGAAATTGTTTGAAAAATGGTTCCGTTGGGTAGTTCAAAGGTTTTTTTTTATATAAATTTAATTATTGTTCTTTACACAGTTTCTATTGGAAGAAGGTTACATTTATTTGCGGATCCCAAACTAATAATATCGTATTGTAGAGTGGGTTGAACTAAAGGAGAGTAACAAATATTTCTAATTCTTAAAAACATATATATCAAATTTCTACATTTTTTTACAACTTGACATATTTGTTCCTTCCATTTCAAATTTTTGTCGACAATTACTCCTAGACATTTGATTGTGTGTGTGGTTTTCAGTATTGAGCAGTTTTGGATACAGTAATTTTTATTATGTTTTTTAGAGTTGTCATGAATGATGATGTCAAAGTTTTTTGGGGTATCATTTATGTGTATTATGTACAATAAATATAGTCTTACGTACTAGGATTGTAACATTAAAAAATAAATAAGGCATGAAATGAAGTTACAGTATTTTGATTGGTGATGTTATGGTTGTTAATTTTTTAAGAATAATTTGATTTCTTTCTTAAATGATACCAAATCTGTTATTTTTTTTACCTGTTCGGGATGATTATTAAAATATTTTGTCATTATGGAGAGTGGAAACTGGATGACGGATGTGCGGTCGATACCCGGCTATAATATTGTTTGTATCGCAATTTCGGCAAAGTGATCTCATTCTCGATGCCAGCGGTGGTGAACAAACGCAGAAACAGAGGGGAAAATTTGAAAAAAAATATTCATTTTTATTTACAAAAAATAAAATGGTGAATGTGAATAATATCGAATTGTAATATAATGTATTGTAATGTAAAGAGTTTGTAATGTAGACTTCTAGTTAAGTAATTAAATATTAAATTTTTTTTTTTCTGGAACAAAAACTTATTAAAAAAATGTATATAGGCCAAGTTTACTATTTATTTAAAACATTCAACCTCCTCTATAGATTACTCCACGTGGTTCTCAACGTTTGGTGACTTAACAGGGTTGCACGGCTTCGTCAGGTGAGGTTTATCCAGGTTTGCCAGCACGCAAGGCAGACCGGATCAAGAGAGGCCAATTGAGGGAAACCCTCGACCTCTCCAGCCAGACCCCCTCGACTCATCGCTTAGCACCGCGGTTGAAGGGATGAATTCTTACGTCCATCACTGCTGGGCATACTGACCCCCAGATACCTACCAAACCATCGCACCATTTTCCTTCCCTCAACTTCCTCTTTTTTCTTTTTTAAAAAAGACTCTTCATACAGCATCCCCATACATGACGTAAGGCTCTGAGGAAAATTATTTATATCAAGACCTCCAGCGCGGAGTAAGTGAAAAAAAGTTAATATTGTTTGTTGAAATGAATATGTTATGAATATTAATTAATATATATTATGAATAATGTCAGAATAAATATGTGTAATAATACTTCCCTTCTGAACGAGATAGAAAGAGCCTCTCTTGTCCTTGTTGTTCAAATTGCTATAGACACACGGTTCCGTTTTGCACTTTACTTTACATTGTCGTATATTACTTACGTATATTGGATACAATTTATTTTAAAATATCGATAAATTGACTTAGGTAAATAGAAGGGATAGGTAAATTATTCGTTTACATAACGGTGATGTAAAAATGAAGATACATTGTGTACCGTTAAAAAAGAATTTAAAATAAAAAAAAATTGAGGCCTAAGTTATTTTAGTGGATGCAGTGTCGAGAATATTTTCCATAAGTCGGCGAATAATTCAATAGCCGAACGTTTAAGATGATAGACTTCGCTTTTCGGCCCATACAAAAAGGACGCCCGGGAAAAAACACTTTTCTACATCGAAAATTGCACAAAATGAATATATTTTTTTATACTGTCTTCTAGAGGGTGAAAAATATGTCGGTATGTTTTAGAATTTTCGATGCGTTTCGTATTAACGTAAACATTTACTGTCAAACATGTACGATTTATCAAAAAATATTATTTAAGGAAAGAGTGCTGCTAACTCAACTCTCATAAAGAATTATAAAATTATAAAAAGCTACCGACGTAGCTTCTTCTTTCTAAAAAATATATATTTTTTAAAATTTCAATTTCGTGAAAGTTTCGGTGTAGAAAAGTGTATTCTCCATAAACCCCTTTTCGAGCGATTTCTGTAGGTAAATTTGAGCGTTGTCTCATTCGCACATTTCGCATTCGCATGTATTGTAAGTGTGCGTGAGCTTATTATGAGCGGGACAGAATGATAGACGCGTGTGTTCCGCGTGTGTTTCCAAGTCTAGCCTCTTAATCATTTGAATGAATTGCGAAAACGAACCATTATCACGCGGATTATAATGTCAACCGTATAGAAGCCCCAGCTGTGAAGGGGTTGAGAAGAGATCCATGCATCAATTTGGTCGGATTCTGTTCTTATATTGAACGAACTGTGACGAAATCGAAATTGAAAAATTAATTTTTTGGACATCACGAAAAGATAAGTATAAGATAAGCTTTATTGTGTTTCATTAATGGTGGCGGAAGAAAGGAGGAGAGAAAAATTAACTATGAAAAGGTAAGAGAATCTAGAGAAGGGTTAATTAAGGCTTTAACAGCGAATTAATCACTCCGCACAAGTTTTATATGTATTTGCACGAATTATCTTTCTGCTCTTAAACCATATTTGAACGTTTAAAGGCTAATCAAAAAGCAAATCAAACAAATCATGAATGGAATAATTATGTTGAATCCAATAAATTTATGATATAAAAAAATAAAAATAAAACATTTTAAAGTAAAACACTAAGGATGCTATCCATCTACATAACAAAGGAAAAAGTAGGTACTCAAAAATCATTTGAGTGCAGGCAGGATATTTTAATCAGCAAGTTCATTAAAGTTTTAAGAAATTTTTCCACTATCATTGGGAGCATCCATTAAAAAAGTCTTATCCCGTCAAATAAAAATTTTGTACCATACCAAATTAAGACAATCATTTTTCTATTTTCTTCTTAAAATATAATAATTTGGGAGGCGGGTATGGGTACCGCGGGTAGGGCTACCGGGAACTATTTATTGGATAACCAACAACTCTGCCTTAGATCACCAGAAGTGGTGCGCCGCTACGTTTGGTGAATTAGCAGGGGTGCCCTGATTCATGGGGTGATATTTATCTAGGCATTATCGGGAGAGACTGGTTGAGGGTGACCTTTCGATCTCTCCACCCGGACTCTCTTGACCCATCACCTTACACCCCAGTGGGAGGGGTGGATTCATACACACGAAGAAAAATGTTATTCTAAAATACGATCTATTTATTCGTAAAAACGGTTAAAACGGGACTGAAGTTCTTACGAACAAATTAACAGGGTTCCAATGTTTATTAGCGGGAACATGTAAGAATATTTTGTTAGTACACCTAATTTCGTACGTATACGTATACCAACAAATTATTCTTACATTTTCCCGGCAATAAACTATGAAACACTGTATTTTAGAATAACATTTTTCTCCGTGCATCTGTCATACCTGGACACATTGAACCCCAGATTACTACCCACATACCTTATACCTTATTCCTTCACAAAACTTCTCCTCTCCTTACTTTACATAAAAAAAGACACTCCACACAGCATCCACAATGATGACATAGGCCCTGAGGGTTTTTTTTCCCTCAGGGCCTCCTCTTTGGAGCTAATGAAAAAAAACAACCTTTCGAAGATCACTGCAATTTCTTAAAAGGGTTTCTTAAATGCCAAAATGTTTTTTCTGGTTATATACTGCAAGGTAAGGGTTGGTGAAATTGGGACTCGTTTTATATTCATTGACACAGAAATCTATGACAACAATATTATTGTGCGGAATCCTCCACAGTTCTCAAATCTATCGTTCGAATGGCGATATAATTTGAAACGCCCCTTTCAAAATAATTAATCACCCCTTCCAGAAGATTTATGTGAGGTCATCCCTCCAATAACAAATCCGAATAAAAACACCAACTTTAATTTTAATGATTTATCAAACACAGTTTATTTCTAAATCTACATCGACGACCTACATTTGATGACCTCCGTGGTCAAGGGGTAAGGTCCCCAACTACGATTTTGGAGGTCACGGGCTATAATTCCGTTTATTAAATTTTATTTATCATTGAAGGAAAAGATAATCTTAAATACAAATACATATATCTTGACGGCCGGCGTAGTACAGCAGTAAGGCTTTGGACTCCCATTCCGAAGGTCGCGGGTTCGAACCCGGGAAAATAAATTTTATTTGATTCATTCATTGCCGGCAACCTGGGCGTTTATTTAGTTAAAATAATATTTTATAAACAAGTAAGTTATCCGCCTCACTAGACGATGTCTGTTCTGAGACGGGTAATGATTCAGACATTAAAAAAGATAAAAATGATGCGAAAATAAAAGTTGAATACATCAAGATAAAATAAAGAGTGAAGATTCTGGGTTCGAGTCCCAGTTGCGACCATTATCTTTTTAATATTTTTTACGCACCAGATTTTCAGGAACGGGTTTAGTTTTTCCCAAAGGAAAAACTAAACCCTTTCATACACTTTTCCATATAAATGATCATTTAGTAAATCCACGTTATGCAAGTGTATTATATAAGTATAATTAATACAAAACAATACAAGAACAACACGTTAATCTACCAAACTATTAAATGGGAATATAATTCACCGTCTCCAGATATTTTCATATCAGAGGGTTCGGCTCTGTGGAATTCCTAATTTGACCGATAAATCCTACTGATCCCTCAATATAAATATTTAAAAAATCTTTCGTAATTCTAAATGTATTTAAAATTTTATTATTCTTGTTCATTTTCATATTAAAAAAAAGATTTTTATTGTTATCTTCTTCTTACATTGATGGGAATAACCTTTAAAAGTTAAAAAGAGAGTTTTTCTTGTACAAATTAAAATTTTTATTTATTTCCACGGCGTTTGTATGGTTAAAACGTCCTTAATCCAGACTTAAGGCCGGATTTGAAAGACGATTAATATCTACGTATCTTAAATTGATCTGAAGGAAAAGAGATTGACAAATAAAACCGCTTATAATGTACTAGCGAAACAATTATGAGAAATATTGAAGGAGAAACAGCGTTCGGCAGTTCTATTAAAATAAATAAAAAATTTAAATACTCTGAGGGTGGAGAAAATCTAATCGAAAAACTTTCACTTGTAAATTAAAAGGCGAGCCAATCGAAAAAAAAACAATATGAATCTAAATAAAAATGAGAGTGAAACCGTTAAATTGCGTCAAATTTGAAATCGAATTTTTTGACGAATGTAAATTTTAGACCTTTCTCAAAAAAATTGATCAATTTGGTATACTGGCTATACGCTCATTGAATTAGAGTACATTTGGCTGACTTTTTGGAACGGTGCAAATCAAAACCAAATATTGAAGTCTGGTTGGTATTTACACCAGACTAACGCACCACTTATGACTCACACTTATAACAATAGTAAGGGTCGGCGTAAGCTGGGAGTCAGCATGTGTCGCGCGTGCAAATGACGCAAGAAATGTATGGGCTTATACGAAGCATGACACATAAGTCCATTCATTTTCTACGTCGACCCTTAGTTGTTCCGTTAAAAGAAAATATTCTTTGTCTGTACTTTTTAAATACGTTGTTAGTTTGTATACTGAACTTCTGTTGATGGCGTTCAAACCAGGCAAATTTAACGATTTTTAATGATCCTCCTATAATACGTAACCTATCAAAAATTTGCCTGTATTATATTTAAAAATATTTGCACCAGTGTCAAAATCTAGAGAGGAAATCAGGGACTACGTCTGTAGGGGAAAAAACGCCACCCGGTTTCATCTTAACTGTTTAGTCCAATATTTGAGGAGAATAATTTTCGTTGGAAAATTGATTTATTATATTATATTAACGATATAGTAGAAATTCGTGCGTGTCATCGTTTGAAGTTCAGTCAGATATCTAACGTCACGACATTAATTTATACAGCGTTTCCTACGATTTCTATGTCAACGTATATATTTTCAACTAGAAATTAAACCCAGGAATGCAGCTAAGTGAGTACCTAATCGATGGGCAAGAGCAATATTACAGGTTGGAACCTGTGTACTTGGAAACGAACCATGTCCATGGATCCATGGACGCTCATGTCAGGGACATCTATTCAGTTTCCGGTATCCTTCCAATCACAATCCTTTCTAAACGTGAAATCACAAGCACCATCCTACAAATTAATCAACAATCAACTCACACTAACATTAAGAGGGTACTTATTACCAGAGAATACCGGAAATTAGTCCTTTTAAAATCAAATTCTAGAGGTATTGACTCTCTTTTACAAGAAAACATAAATTTATTTTGAAATATTGTTATTTTATCTGGTACACGCAGTTTTCAAAATTTGAAAAACTAAGTTTATTTTTAATATACTAAGGTTGAGGTTTATTTTTAATATACACCGTTAGTCGTTGGCAGATTTGTTCAATTTTCAAACGATAGATTCTATTAAACAACACACATTTCAAATCATATAATCATACAGAAAAATAATTTTTATCAATTCATATAATCATACAGAATAATAATCTAGTAAAGACAGTTTTCAGAATTTTAATTTTAGTTAAATTAAAATCATTAAAAAATAAATCCGAGAACGTGTTTTGTGACAAAAATGCCTCGTTTTTTCTATTTATTTAAGGTTTTCAGATACTAAAATATTTCAGATTTTTTTTACACACTTATTTTGTTTAGACATTATTAAAAAATCTTAAATACTTATCATTAAAAAAAATACTTACGTAAAGTACACGATATTTAATACTTTATCATCATTCGTTTTGAGCATTTTTATTGCTTACTTGAATGTACTCGTAGGTACATATATATTAAAGCAAGTTTTTAATTAAATAAATCGATATAAAATTTTTAATTTTAAAAATTTGATACGGGGAATAATCGATCTTTCTCATTGGAACCTCCCTGTAGAGTTGCAAGCATTTTAAAACTTTTATTCTCAGCCACTGGTCAACCCCTCTTAAGCCACTTTACAACCACAATACTCAAAATCACAATAAAATCCGCGTTCCTCAAACACACACTACATAATGAATAAAATCTCTGAACTTTATTGCCTACACACTATAAAATTGTACCAGATATGTACAGAAACATTCATCATAATAAAAAAAATACGAGTGTGCTTTAGACCGCATGACTGAAGTAAATACTTATTTAGTAATCTTATCTATTTTTCTTTCTGGTATCGAATAAAACCATTCCAATCATCAGTGTATAAGAATCTGTATCGAAAATTCGTTTGGATTGTTACCAATCATCGTGACAAATCAGTCGTTTAAAAGCACTGAGTTCTAACACTCTAAACAAAAATTTTATTAATTTTATTATGGGAGTTGAAATTAGAATGGGATTGTTGATTTAATTCTTACAAAGTTTAAAATAAAACTTTTTTAATGCGGATTCTAGTTAGTGAGCAACGTTTATTCATATTTGCAACAAATTCAAAAAATTTCAATCAAAAAAGTGCTAGTTATTAGTTAGATTTTAACGTTTAGAATGTGAGAAACAACATCACAACTATTGTCAGCTTAAATGCCTGCTCCCATTCCAAACGTCATTACTATGGATTTGAGCACTGTTGTTACGATTCGTTTGTGAGAAATGAATCTCAAAATTAATTTTAATTTATTATCTTTCGCCTCGTAACGCTGTAATTTCCGTAACGCATTAGCCAGTTTACCCCTCAAGTCAAGCGTTCGTAAAGAAGTATTTACTTCAAAAATTGTAGAGCAATGCTTTAAAAGAATAATTGTTAACTACATTTAAAAATGAAATTATGTAATTGTCTTGTCATTTTTTGTTTTATCTTATACACTTGTTTTTTTTTCTTGACTTGTTTTCTCTTGTTGTTTGTTATATCCTGTCATTGTTTTTTTTAATTTTTATGCTGAACTAAATGTAAAACTTATATTTAGATATCAAAATGCCTTCATAAGATTTACGTACGTACTAACCTCCCACCTATGAATTGTAAGTTCCTCCTGTTTTAAAATGAGTTTTGTAACTCACCGGGATTGCTCCAGCAAGAAATACATACAATAAAAAAACTAAATATACTGCCTTTACAAACAAAGGTTTTTTTCGCTCACGTATGCAACTTATGGCAAAATCCAATGTGCCCATTGGCCAGAAGTCGCTTATGTGAGCAACTTACGGGAAAAACTTACGTGTGTAAAGGCAGCCATAGACATTAGATCTTTTGATTCAGTGAAACCAATTCATTTGTTAGTATGTTTTTTAACCAACCTTTTTTGCTGCGGACGTTATTGTCGACAGTCGTGTTAATATTATGAAACTACACGGATCTTTTTTCTATGACTTAAATTCGTTTAATTGTTCATAGAATGGCTAATCTGATGTTTTATTTACCGATGCTTAAGAGTAAACTCGATGTATATTGGGGTAGATTTTATAGGCCTACGGAATGCTGATAGCAGACAGTGGAGTTGTTTGAACGGTATTGGGTGCGTTATCGCTTTAATGCCGAGGCGTACTAAGAACTAAGAGGTGCGATATCTTAACACTGACAACATTACCTACATACTAATATATTATAAAATTATGCACGGTATTATATTATATAATAGCGTATGTATTATACGGTGACCAGAATGTTCAGTAGAAACTTTTCAACTGTATTTTTTTTAAATAGAGAAACCTCACAAGAGTCCCAACTGCTCCCTTCTGGAGCCAGTGAGACTATGGCATCCCCAATTGGAGTATGTTGTGAGTCTGAAGGTAAGTGGGGATGGGAAGGAGATGGGGAAGAGGAAGGTTGGAAAGTACCTGGCTACGGCTGGTATGAATATTGAGTACAAACTTTTCATCGGATGTTAATTCATCACATGATAATTCATCATATCTCGAAGCGTCGAAAACTGATAATTAAGGTTTTTAACCTTAGGTTAGGTTAGGTTAGGTTAGGTGAGGTTAGGTTAGGTTGGGTTATGCAAGGTTAGGTTAGGTTAGGTTAGGTTAGGTTAATGTGAGTTATGATGTGATGAATTATCATGTGAGGAATTATCGTGACTGAAAAAAATTACTATGGGAATTCAGACTCTGATATCTTATAGTCCGATTAGACATGGAACCGTATTATACGAGGGTCAGTCAAAAAGTTTTGCCTTTATTTTTTTCTACTTAAATAAATTTAGTTTTAAGTGAAAATTTTGAATTTTTGCGCTATTCTTCCAACTTTTTCTACAATCTACTGCAACAGCAGGTAACTTTCTGCGTTAACAGATGGCAGAACTGCAGTCGTTTGCAAAATGGCCGACATCGAGGTTAGTATCAGGCAGCGTTCTGTGCGTGCATTCTTGAATGCAGAAGGTGAAACGCTCATTCGTAATCATGAAAGACTGAAAAATGTGTACTGTGATGCAACAGAGGATGTCAGGACTGTTAGGTGATAGGTTTGTCGCTGTAACTAAGCTGAAGGATAAACGCCGTTGGCTCACGAAAAGCATAGCGGTAGGCAGTTCACTGCAGTAACTCCACGAAAAAAATACCATTTTCCCGATTTTTTTTTAAACTTCACCCATTAGAAGGATAAAAGCAACATGAGTTTGGAAGGATATTACACGTTGTTTGTTATTAAATTTTGAAAAAATATAAAAAATATCAATTTTACTGGAAATCTGTAAAAGACATGTAATTTCTACGGTACACGAGTAGACCATCTTCAAGTGTTCCTTTACCCACTTTTTTATCCTCGATTACGTGCAAATTGGGGATGCCATAGTCCCATTTGTTTTGAGCATTTAAGATGTCGAAGTTTCGAATAATACCTTAGTAATAATTGTTCAAACATTCCAAAGTAAAGGCGTGCTAACGTGCTTCACCAGAACCTTATCAAATATAATTCGTCATTTACGGGGTGCGATGATAGGGCACTATAAAATATACATAATTTATGCGGAAATTCGTCGTGGTGCGGTCAGCGAATATGGATTATTCGATAAAGCGGGCGGTCGTTAAATTTTACAAGCGGTCAATCCGAAGTCTGCCAACTTCCGCAGTCCTGCAGCACGGACATTGGACAATCACGGTATATTTAATATAATATATACCGCCACAACCAACGCCCTGTTCTCTCCCCATTTGCGCTATAATGTGCCACGGTAAATAGTTAAACATTATGATTTCGTATTGAGATTTTGCATATTGACCATTCATCTGTTCGTGCAAAACTCGGAATTCAAACAATGCTATCACAAATAAAATACTCACATTGTTATACGAATGGTGTTAAGGGAGCCACTTGACTTACTTTATATGGAGCAATAACTAAACAAAATATCTAAAGTCGGATCTCCAGCTTCAACATCACCTTTAACTTCACCTTCAACATTTCGACAACATTTTTTCTTTTTTCCACATTGTCGTCTCCTGCGTTTGTTTGAACATCGAAGCGCGGTAGGCGTGGCTACACATATGACAAGTCTACGCACACTTTATATCTATTTATCATTATATTATATATTAGATATTTATCTATCGGGAAAGATTTCTGGCTTATATCGATTCATAGGTGCACGACCTATTGATTTGAATTCCACAATTATTACATATTATTAAGTTTATTAGTTTATTGGAAAAATTCCTTTAAGTATATTAAGATGAGTTCGTGATGGAAACAGTCATCCATTACATGATTTCTTAAACTCATAATTACGCTCATTGCACATAACCTCAAAAATTCGTGCGATTATATTGGATATTGGACACGTAGGGTCGAGGTGCTGAAGTTAGGTGGTTACTCGGCTGAGTAACCAGTGACAACACGAGAAAGAAAAAAATCAGGAGGGAAATGAGATGGTGTAGAGGAAGTTAAGGAAGTAGCTGGTTATTCAGATCTGGTTACCAAACATGGCTAAAGCTATTTTAAGCAACGTTTCAGTTCTGAATGGTGGTCTTACACCAGGGCGATACTGAGAGTACCTCCCACTCGAGAAGGTGCCGCAAATATGCTATGTATTATTTTTAATAAATAAAAATTATTTGAGAACGCCGGGATTTGAACTCGTTGTCTCCGGATTGTTAGTTGAGAACCTTGCCCCTCAACCACAGAGGCCGTCAAGACAGAATGGTGAAAAGATGGAATTTTGTAAAATATATAATTTATCTCTATACCATCTACGAGTATTTTGTAAAATGTAAAATATATCTCTATATGACCTCGTAATCGCATAGCACCAAACTGCCAAAAGAAAGTATGTTTTTGAAGTTAGTTTATATGTTTATGAAAGTATGTAAATTAAGTTAAAGAGGTGTACTATGCACTAGTACAGTCAGTAATTCAATATGGAATTATTGGATGGGGAGGTGCATATAAAAAAATTTTAAACCCTGTAAATGTGGTTCAAAAACTAATTATTAAAGTCATTTTAAAAAAAACAACCTACATTCCCTTCTGCAACATTGTTCAAAATTTTCAAAGTTCCAAAAATTGAAGATCTCTATAAAAAAGACTCAATATTACAAATATTCAAAGATAAGTCATTAAAAAATAATAAAGTTAACTCATCATTAAGACGTAAATATAATATCCAAATTTCATTATTTTCTACTCAACAAATGCACAATAATTATGTATACAAAGGGATAACTTACTTCAATAGCCTTCCCGAAGAAGTAAAAAAAATAAGAGTTTTAGCATTATTCCAGAAAAAGATCAAACTATTCTTAAAAAACTGTATGCAATAAAATCATGTAACCTTAATCCTGTAAATCAAACCATAAAATATTGTATAATGTCTTCCTTAATCTAGTCCTTAAGATATTATATTAATTATGGACTAAAAATTGTATAATATTCTTACATAACTCCTACACCAAGCTCAAGAGCCAGTTCTCTTAATTGGTGTGGAAACCAAAAAAAATGATGTTTTCACCCTTTTGTTATTCCTTTTTATTATATTTTTATTTTTGTTTAGTTATTCTATTGCTAAACAATGATTAAAATTGTAAAATTGTTGTGTGTAAGAGGTGAAATAAATTGAAATAAATAAAAAAAAGTTATTCTATTTATCCTACATTTTCTGTTTAATAGGGTTGCACTTGTGTTAAATTGGAACGACGCTCAACAGATGAGCTTCATGCTAGTAATGTAACAAAAGTCAGCCAAAATAATTAAATTTGTTCATCATATGGTTGAGTTGAGAGTTGGTGGCAGCTATATCGAGATAAGCCAACATAATTACACAGCTTAAAGCTAACACGGAGCTATCCTAACCAAGTTAATTATAATTACAGTTTTCCCAGATAACGTACAATTCTGTGCATGCGCGTCGTTCTCTAAATTTGGTGCAATATTATAATGCTAAAGCATATGACAGTAAGTGGAATATTAGAATCCCCAATTGAAGTATGTTGTGAGGCTGTAGATTGTGGGAGGAGAAGGAAATGGGGAAGAGGAAGGCGTGGAAAAACCTGGCTATTCAGATCTGATCGCCGAACATGGCTAAAGCCATTTCAAGCAACGTTTTAATTCTGAATAGTGGTCTTACACGATACTGAGAGATCTTCCACTCTGCTAAATTAGTTTTGGTATAGTAATTTTATTTATTGTTTTAAAGTAGTAGAAGTAGGTAGAGAAATATTTACCTATATGTATGTAAACAAACTTAATTCTAATAATACTAATGAATCCAAGGGCGTTTGATTCAACACGAATTTATCATTAAAACAAATAAATTTTCTGAAACATTATACTCGCATAAATGATCGCTCTTTTTCGTTTTTTTTTTCTGATTTAACCGCTAACCGCTCTAGAATTTATTGCTTATCCACTCGAACGCTTTATTGCCACATTATGGAACTATTTCCAAAACCACGGATTGCTTTGTTGCAAAAATGTGGCAAATTTTGAGATTTTTTTTTTAACAACGACTTTATAATATAACAAAATAATATTTCTCTAGATTCTTTAAAATGTTTTAAGGTTAAAGATTTAATTATATATTTTTTTATAAATCCTACAAATATATGATAATAGACAAAAGATAGGGGAATTCATTGGTTACATTTTCTCTGTCTCCATTTTCAAATTCGGAGGTATGATTTTTTTTATGTGGGCGGAAAAATTTCCTTTAGCAATCCGAGAAAAATATTTAAATTGCTCTGTCGCTCCAGTGGTTAAATATTCTGCTTGAATATGTCATCTTTAGGGATGCTGTGTATAGGGTCTTTTAAAGGAAAAGAGGGAGTAGAAGTCCTGGAAAGACAAAGGGTAAGAAAGGGGTGGGTAGGAATCTGGAGGTCAGTGTGTCCATGTGTGACATACATATGAATCCATCCCTCCTAATGCGGTGTAATGTGATGTTACAAGAGAGATTTGCTGGATAAGTCAAAAGGTTTCCCTCAATCAGTCTTTTCCGAGCAACGCAGTTGGTGACAAAACTTACCCAATGAAACCGAACACCTTTGCTTAGTCACCAACACTTGAGGTGACAGATGAAATAAGTATTAGCCATCTAATAAATGGTACCCGAGCCAGCGATACCCATCTCTGCCGCCCAAATTATAAATTATTGTTTCTCAGAAGAAAAGGTCATTGAAAGCATCTCATTATTCGCGACAATGTCTGGGTTTTCAAGGATGATATTATATTTTAATGGCTTAACCTTTTCGGTTTATTTAAATGATATTATATGGATGGGACGTAGACCGAATCGTTTGAATAATAAATAACCTGACAGTCTGTCGTAATGCAACGTTTCGCCATTTGGGAAGGGGTTGAGAGGATTGGAACCAAAGTAGATATCTATTTTTGAAGTGTACTACCAGACTCTTTTTGTGTGAATTTACTCGGCCTGAAAGCGATAAAATGAATTCAAGATTGTCCAGATGACTTAAAAATTAAACAGTACACATTTATTCCTATAACAATTGACTTCTCATTCTTGTTTTTTTTTTCATAATAAACCTCCCCAATGTATGCATATGATACTAAAATTATCCCAAAAACTTTGAACAGGTCTGTCTCAATTTTTTTTACATTAGTTTCACACAAAAGACCTTGAGGACAATAATTCCCCTGAGAGACTATGTCCTCTTTGGTGAAGCTGTGTGGATGGTCTTTTTAGGGAGATGAAGGAGAGGAATTTCTGTGAAGGAAAAGGTATGAGGGGTGGGTAGGAATCCATTGTAATCCATCCTTCGGTGTAAGGCAATGAAACAAGAGAGTCTAGCTAAAGAGGTCAAAGAGACTCACTCAACCATTATCTTCCGATCCGGCATGATCAACTACATCCCATTAACCTGGGTAATCCTGCTTAGTCACCAAACGTAGCGAACCACTAGGGGTGATCTATGGCAGATTGATATTGGTTATCCAATAAATGGATCTCGGGCGGCCGTACCCATACCCGCCTCCCAAATTAAATCATAAAACATGGGTATGCACAAATATTTCGTAAACGAAGTACAGTTTACACTTTCTTTAAAATACTATTGCTGAAATAAAAAAAAATTGGCTTCAGGATGAAACAACAGTGCCTCAGTTTTCCGAGAAACAGAAATAGTCACGGAATTATCCTTAAAAGGCTTTCATTAATAAAAAAATACGTATCTCCTACGTGTAAAAAAACCAGTCTTGTATTCAATGAATCATGTTTTCATGATTACTCTGTATGAAACATAATAGGATAATATTTCAGTGCTGAGTAAAAAGGTAGGAATTTTTTCAAATGCCAAAAGTATATCTCAGATTTTCAAAAAGAAAACACCACGGAGAAAATATTGCAGAGTTTCCATAGAAAAATACAGTATCGCTCTGTAAAGGAGGAATTCTTTTAATGAACAACTCGAAGGGAAATTTAGAAAGGTGACACAAAGAGAGAAGTCTTAGTTTGCAATGGAAGACTTTGATCTTTACACCGCTTTAAAGAAGGTATGAAAACAAATAAAATGAAATTGGATCCAAAATTATATTGCGTTGGTTTAACAGGTCCAAGTCTAATTAGCAAGCCAGTTAGCAGAAATAAACGACATAAAGAAAATACCTAAAGATTCGTTGTTAAGAATTAAAAAAAATTGTACCCCTGCCTAATATGTACCTACATACCTTTCAAGTACGAAGATCCAAATGTTAATTATCTTTTATAAATTTGAATACCGCACAAGAGTCCTAACTGCCCCCAACCGCTCGGAGATGGGGAGACTATGGCATCGTATTTTGTGACGCTGAAGGTAGTGGGAAAGGAAAGAAGATGGGGGTGAGGAAGGTGGGGAAATATTTTTCTATTCAGATATGATTACCAAACACGGCTAAGGCCATTTGAAGCAACTTCCTTTCAGTGATTTAATTCTAATGAAATAAAATTTAACAATCAATCGCAACGAGAGCTTCACCTCCTCGAAAACGAAGGCTGTCAAGGGATGAGGCCTTCGTTTTTTCTGGTTAATAGATCAAACCGAAATGTAGGTTTTTGACTTTTTTGTCGGGTTAAATACCTGCAAAAAATGTGTGATTTTCTCTTGACAGCAAGCTAGTTGATAGTCAGATATTGCTCATTCTTATTGTGCAGAATTTTAAACAAATGATTCCAACGTCTAACCATTGACCAATCTTTCACTTTATTTTGCTTCCTCTAATTATTATATATATTATGTAACAACGAAGAGGTGAATTGATTGCGCGGAAAAAGTCTTTTGTCACACGATGGGAAGGCCTGAAAACCAAAGAAGAATATAGAAACTTGAGCCGCAGAATAACATTTGTGGAGTAGGTTTAAATCCACCATGGAATATAACAACGTGCAAGGTGGTTAACTAAAATTATTATCGATATTCAATTTTAATTAGAGCAACTCTCTTTTTAAAACTTAGAAGATTATCCCCATCGATGTAATATGAAAACGAGAGGTTTTGGGTTCGAGTCCCGGTAGCGACTATTTTCTTTAATTTTTCTGTGTCTTGTTCTTTCATATTTTCATTTAGATTATTGGTGTTATCTTCTTCTTCAATGATATATTATCGATATGTTTATTCGATCCATTTGCATTTGTACACTACTCACTATACTACTAAAAAAGCTACCAGAATGGATCCTTTTGGAATGTACTGTTAATATTTACGTATGAAATTTTTTTTGAAAGTGATTTTTATGAGATTCAATACATTTTTTGGAAAAGTGATAAACTAAGCGAAATTATTATTATTATTCAAAGTCATATAAATACCAAACTTGACGAACCAAGAATAATAATAACATCGGATGCAGTTTTTTTGTTGTATATAATATATTCAAAAATATAACTATTTAATTTATAAAAACAATTTATTTTCAAACAAGTGCTATGTAAAAATAAACCGTTTTATTTTTACGCACCAGATTTTCAGGTCCGGGTTTAGTTTTTCCCAAAGGAAAAACTAAACCCTTTCATACACTTTTCCATATAAATGATCATCTAGTAAATCCACGTTATGCAAGTGCATTATATAAGTTTAATTAATACAAAACAATACAAGAACAACACGTCAATCTACCAAACTATTAAATGGGAATATAATTCACCGTCTCCAGATATTTTCATATCAGAGGGTTCGGCTCTATTATAATAATATTATTGAGTGTATAAAAAAATAAAAATAAAAATGGAGTTCTACAAATTAAACTTGATAACAATAAAAAAAAACCGGATGCGGTGTTGGAAAAAATGGACCGGGCGAAAGAAACCTCAGAAAAACAAATTCCTAGAAATCTGTGCACAAAATAAATCTTGCTTTGGAAACCGTATACGCAGATTATCACAAATAAGATGGCGAGAGTCAATAAAAAATGCCAAAACATTTCCTGGGACTGAAAGCGATCACGTCCGTCAACCAGGTACTTGGAGGGGACGAAGCTTCACCTGAAAGCAATAGAGATATCCAATAAAAATGCACGAGTGTGGAAGGCATTTCATATAACAGAACAGAACCGAGAACCGGAAAACCGAGAAAAAAAACCGAAAAACCGATAGCATTTCAAGACAATTAAAAAAAAAAAAAACAATAAATTAATATTCCATCGTCCGAAAACGCAAATGATTACGAACTATGGAAGAATCTTAAATTTTCTATTCTGAAATCAGCTGAAGAGTACCGAGCTCAAAAAACACAATTGAAATTCGCAGACAATGGATTTCGGATAGAACCTGGTAAATGATCCAAAATAGGAAAGAGATTAAAAGTAAATTATAAAAGTCACCACGAGATATCACAATATTCGGTCGTTCGCAAAATCAGTACAAATCTTTGTAAAGAAATAGAAAATATCCCGCACACATTCACAATTACCGATTTTCTTCAAAAATTTAAATTCCATGAGATTTTAAGCCAAAGACGTGGAGCATAGAAGC
This sequence comes from Limnephilus auricula, assembly GCA_951813805.1. NCBI lineage: Eukaryota > Metazoa > Arthropoda > Insecta > Trichoptera > Limnephilidae > Limnephilus > Limnephilus auricula. Next base: position 5,416,643 of record OX638397.1, read on the forward strand.
AGTGGCAGACTAAGCCCGTCAGAGGCCCAGGGCGGCAAAGATGAATGAGCGCCCCCCCCACAGTTTAAAAAGAAGGGGCCCCTAGGGTAAAGGAGCCTTGAGACGCGCATTGCCTAGGGGCCCTGACTATGACACCACGTAAGGATTGTTTTATAAAGGGCCCCCTTCTATTTTTTAAATTTTTTATGAACGATGAAAATTTTCCATAAAAACGAAAATAAAATTCGCTGGTCCGCCATTTTTTCTCTTTTTAGATATCAAAATTCCTCCTAAATGGTGTCATAGACACTGAATTTTTTAATGGTTTAAAAATTCATTTTGTTTTGAAGAGTTTTAATTTTCAATGTACTATCGTTACTTAAATTTTAATTTTTATGCTACCGGTTTCGACACATCCGTGTCATTCACTAGCAAACTTAAAACTAAACTTAAAATTTAAAACAAGTACAGAAATGAATTAGATGTTATTAGGTGGGGGTGGTGGGAGGGGTGATTTTGGGGGAAGGGGAGAACAGTGGGCGGGGTCAATATTACACGGGAACAAAGTCAAAAGGGGAGATTTGCAGGGTGCTATTATTTTGTTAACTAAATTAATTTTTGATTTAATTTTTTTGTTTATTTCTAAAGTTTCTAAAGCGCACAAGTTAAAGTATGAATTTATATTTATATGTTTAAATTTGGTTTTTTCTTTGTTGAAGCTTTGGCCTGTCTCTATTAAATGATTGGCGAATTCAGAATAGTTATTATTTCGTAAACAGAGTTCATGTTCCCTGATCTAGTGAATGACACGGATGTGTCGAAACCGGTAGCATAAAAATTAAAATTTAAGTAACGATAGTACATTGAAAATTAAAACTCTTCAAAACAAAATGTCTAGAAATTGTTACATAGTTAATGCCCAAGAAATACAAAAATTTTTAAAAATTCAGTTTGTAAATTCAGTCACTATGGCCAGGGCCGTATTATGCGTAAGGCAGTGTAGGCAACTTCCTAGGGGCCCTCCATCGGGAGGGGCCCCTAGGGTAAAGGAACCTAAAGACGTGCATTGCCTTGGGCCCCCGACATGTTTAATCCGTCCATGGCAGGGCCGTATTGTCCATTAGGCAGTGTAAGCCACTGCCTTGGGGCCACGCATCGGCTAGGGGCCCCTAGGGTAAAGGGGCCCCTAGCCGATGGAAGCTAAAGGTAAATGGTGCATACAAATCGGATGTATAGTTTGTTTAACATGTTGTCAACCAGGTTGAAAAATGTGTTAAAAAAGTTCCGAGAAAAACGCATTCAAAGTTTTGCTGAAGGATAATTGAACTTACAAACTGTTTCAAACGGATTCACGTAAAATGGTCTATCTCCGCCAATTTTTCGAATTTCTTTAAAACATTTTGTGAGAGCATTCTTAACAAGTGCATATTTAAAAAAAAAAGAGTTTTTTTTTTACAGTGTCCTGGTGCCTTAAAGCCTTGTTTAGGATTTGATCAAGGGAACATGGAGGCGTTTGGGGCGCCCCCAGGACCAGGGGAACGGTATGGGCCGCCCCTCCTCCCTCCCCCATAGTCCGCCCCTGCGTAGAAGACAAGATTGGCTACTCTATTCACCAACTAGTGAAAGTTGCTGAAAGGTAGTGATCATATTGGGAAGATTTAAACCAAGAAGAAGATGAAACTGACCCTGAGCAATCTATCGAATGGAATGATTTAGATTTTGAGCCCAAACTCCTTCAAAGTGAATTTAAAACTTTTATACACACATTGAAAAACAATAAATCAAAGTAGGTGATGGGATTCCAACTGAGCTTCTCAAAGTCAGGAATGACGAAGGGATTACCAAAATACATTAATTTTATTACTACATATGGCAACATGAAAAATGCTAATGGATTGGGTTGAATCGGTTTTTATACCATTACACAAGAAGGGTTCAACGAATAAATGTGGGAAGTAACGGAAATTTCTCTCATATCACACGCGAGTGAGGTAATTTTCTGAACATATTTAGGTCCTGGGGGGTACCCTAAAATGACAATTACTACGCGAACAGGCAGAGGATTGGGTATGGTGGTTCAGTGGAGGAACCTTGTCCTTTACGGAAATTGGAGAGGGAGTCATGAACCTCAGAAATGAGGAACCGACTCAAGATGAAGAAGAATGGAAAAGTTTTGTCCTATACAACTTTTGTCTTAGTTTCTGAATGAAGATGTCCAAGTCGGCCACTCCAAACCTGAAAAGACGTAAAAACTGTCAGACGTAGAATCTGAACATTTATCTTAAGGTAGATTCTTTTTCGCAAGTTGAGTATCTTAAGGGTTTGCAGTCGTAATGTTTGTAATTTTTTCTACTAAACTCATTGCATGCAAACAAACGGAGATGTTTCCACGTTGAAACCAGAACCAAGTCACAACCAAACAGTTTGACGATTTTACATTTTTTTTATTTATTTTTATTTTTTGTATTTTTTTTCTGAATACCGCACAAGAGTCTCAACTGCTCTCGTCTGGAGCCAGTGAGACTATGGCATCCCCAATTTAGGTATGTTGTGAGGCTGAAGGTAGTTGGGTGAGGAAGAAGATGGGAAGGACGAAGGTGGGGAAATACCTGGCTATTCAGATCTGGTCAACAAACACGGCTAAGCCTGTTACAAGCCACGTTTTAATTCTGAAGGGTGGTCTTACAACAGGGCGATACTGGGAGTATCTTCCACCCTGGAACGTGCCGCAAATAATACAATATATATATAATACAAAAATACAAATTTATCAAATAAAATTAATTTATTTGATTAATTCTCGCTCGACCTTGGAGGCCATTTATTGTTGATTTGATAAAGGCAATAATTAATTTAAAATATATTTTAATTTTTAAATCATAAACGGTTGCCTTTTGTAAGGAGTTTTAGGATGAACTAATGAAATTTGAGAATATTTATTATATTAAAATGTTTCTCACTCATGGGTTCAATACCAATACAATAGTAGAGAGAGTACCGCTGCTCGATGTACGGACGTGTTTTTTCCGTGCAAATTAAAAGTACTTTTATAAAACATACGGAATATAAGAGTGGTTTAGAATGGCAGAGCCGACGCTCCGTGATCTGATGAACATCATCACTGAACAAACCGTTCTAATTAAAGATGTATTACAGCGTGTAATACATCTTGAAAAAAGTGTATTTATTTCCATTCAAAGTGACAATGCACAAAATGTCAACGCATCGTCTTCGGAATTCCCGAAATCAGCCGATTGTGCAAAGGTCCCGCCCACAGCAACCGAAAGTGTGTCTGCTGCCCGGACCCCGCGCCCCTCCCGGCCCAACGAGGAACTCCCGCCTAGCGATGCTTGCGTTACACAGCCGCCTTCAATTCCTGCGCCGCCCGTAACGCCCGTAGTGCCCCCCGGGCCCCCCGCGCCCACCGCGCCCGGCCCGTCAAACAAAACATCTGGGAGAATTACTCGCTCGCAGGCGAAAGGGGCTAATTCTACCCAAGCCCATGCTGACCCAAAGAGCAAGGAGAAAGGGTCAAAGATTCTTACCAGCCAAAGGGATGTCCATCAAGCGAAACCATCCACGTCTTCAGCTGGAACCTCTGGAGGCCATACGCCAACACCAGTCAAGGAGTCACAGCCCACAACCAAGCAGACCCCGGCAGGACCGTCACGCCCAACGGACCCATCAAATCGTGACCAACCCTGGACTGTTGTTGGTCGTAAAAAACGACCTACCACTGTAAGCGGTAACCTAAAGGAGCAAGGTACCCATTCATACTTCCACCTGTACCCGCTACATCGTGAAACCTCGACGGATGATTTATCGGCGTATCTACTATCAATTGTAAGTACCGCCTCATTTAAAGTGCAAAAAATAAAATCAAAGGGAGAATACGCTTCATTTAAGGTAGGAATCCCAAATTCCGTAAAAAACGAAATTCTTAAACCGGAACACTGGCCCAAATATTCATTTCTTAAAGAATGGATAAACAAAATGAATACCCCGCGGCTTCCTGGTTTAAAACCCAGTTGACTTAAGAATAATTTACATATTTTTTACCAGAATGTTAGAGGACTAAAGAGCAAATGTGCTTCATTTTACTCTAATATTTTGGTAAACAATTATGACGTAATTGGACTCACTGAGACATGGCTAAACTCAAGTGTGTTCAATCCAGAGCTATTCGATGACAGCTTCAAAGTATTTAGAAAAGACAGAGACAGTGGAAGTGCCCGTAGGCAGGGAGGAGGCTGTCTATTAGCCGTAAAGAACGCGAATGGCCTCATTAAGGCAGAGCACTTACCTGCTCTGGAAACTGTCACCGAGGACCTCTGGGTCAAAATTACACACAAATCATGTGTGACTTTTATATGTACTGTCTATTTTCCTCCTGCGTCACACTTTGAAACATATAAATTATTTTTCGATAAAATGCTACAAAATGTGGATATTATTGGCGGAAAAAACGTAATTGTGCTCGGAGACTTCAATTTGCACTCCGCAAGAGGTGCGATAGAAATTGAAAACGAGCTAAATTTTTTATGTGCCGTTTTTGGTCTCTCCCAGTACAATAATATTCAAAATTTAAACTCAAGAATATTAGACTTAATTTTATGCAATATAACAATTAATATAATTCATTCTGATTCTCCCCTTGTAACTGAAGATAAACATCATCCTGCATTAGAATTTATTTTTTCATGTAAAAGCAACGTTAAAGCAACAACAATTCCAAAAAATGACCAGCATGCTTTACGTGGATGGAACTTTGGGCAGGGCGATATTTGTAAGCTGTATAACATGATGAGCCAACTAGATTGGCAAGAACTTTATAATTTTCGCACTGTAAATGAAGCGGTACATCATTTTTATGCATGTGTATATAATATTTTTGATACCTGTTTCCCTCGAAAACCTCCCAGTAGAGGTGGTCGTCGATATCCGTAAGTGGTTCTGTCGAGATACCATCGCGAGCATTAGGATGAAACATGCTCTCCATAAAAAATGGAAGGCTACGGGCTGTCGGAGTGACTATGATGTGTTCAGTGTGCATAGAGCCGTGGTTAGACGCAATATTCACACTGCTTTCCAATCATATGTAAATTCCATTGAACACGATATCAAGCATGATCCCAACATGTTCTGGGACTACGTCAAATCGCTAAGGAAAGATGGTGGTATTCAAGACACCATGATACATCGTGATCGGGAAGTTCGAGGAGTGGAAGTAGCTAACGCTTTTGCAACTCACTTCCAATCAGTATATAGTAATGAGTCTCCATTACTAAATACTAATATAGCTGCCAAGTTGAATATAAAGGGAGCCCAAAATATCGATATTCATCAAATTGGTGAATCAGATATAGAAACTTCCATTAGAAAAATTCCATTGTTCGTATAATGACTTTTCAAAGACCTTCGATACTGTTAATCACGATGTCTTACTCAATAAACTGGCCGAAATAGGATTCTCTATGAGACTACTCACCTTCTTTGCTAGCTATCTTGCAGACAGGAAACAGTTTGTGTCTCATGGACTATTCCAGTCAATTCTATTTTTTGCACGATCAGGAGTACCCCAAGGCTCTAATTTAGGCCCACTCCTCTTTTCCATTTTTATTAATGATATTTCAGAAGTAATTCTGCACTCCAGGTTTCTTCTTTTTGCAGATGACCTAAAATTATTCTTAGAAATACTAACCCTAGAGGACTGCAATCGACTCCAGTCAGATATTTATAGAATTATTGACTGGAGTAAAAGGAATCAGATTGAGTTCAATGTGTCTAAATGTTTAATTTTGTCATTCACTAGGGCGTGTCATACCTGGTATTACCGGTATACGATGGACGCTCGAAGTTTAAAACGTGTCTCCACCATGAAGGATCTTGGAATCATGTTTGATAGTAGACTAACATTTCATGCTCATATTGAGATGGTTTGTAGCACTTCATTGAGAATGCTGGGCTTTGTTCTGCGCACTGCAAGGAATTTTAGAGATACCCGGGTTCTCATAATTCTATTCAATTCCTTAGTAAGGAGTAGACTTGAAAGTGGGTCGGTGATTTGGAGTCCACACCAAGTAAAATATTCCCTCATGTTGGAGAGAGTTCAGAAGAAATTTCTGAGATTTCTCTACATGAGGGAGTATGGTTACTATCCGTGGCTTTATCCTACCGACTTTCTTTTGGGTATGCTTGGAATGAACTATCTACGGGTCAGAAGAGATGTACACATTGCCACGCATTTCTTCAGATTGATTCGTGGATGGTTTGAAAACTCGGCTATCATGGAGAGCATTCATTTCTATGTTCCCGATGGTTATCTTCGCCACCGACAGCATAGACTGTTTTATCTCCCGGCCTGCAGGACTAACTTGCCAATGGTCATGCCGGTAGGGAGAGCAATCTTGCTGTTGAACAGAATTAATTCGGATATCGACATATTTAGCGTTAGTGAAGCGGCCTTTAAAAGGCAAGTTTTATTAATACTTGCGTAGTTAGTATCCTCACCATATATGAATTGTAATACTTTGTAATACGAATGTATTTTAAAAACGATTTAAAATATCAAATTTTGTAATGTTTTTGAAATAATAAAATAAATTGAATTGAAATTGAATTGAATTGAATACCAGTATTAGCAGAGGTACTTAAGTAATTTAGAATTAATCTTAACTTGAGTGTATTTGATCAACCGGAGCATGTAGAAAAAATTAATGCAGAATTTAAGAAAAAGTAACTGTAATGCATATTTACACCAAGCAATTTTTGCAAATCAAATAGAAATAATGTGAAATAAATCCTTTATTCATTAAATTCATTCGAAAAAAAGCGCGGTTCTCGAGCCGGGACCGCCGTGTAGCGCGGAATTCATTTCGGGGATCGGCAAGCGGGGGCATGCGAGGCGAATTTAAATAATCGAAATCCTATCTCATCCGGATCCCAATTTGCATACATACAAGTAAATTACTTCTGGCGAAAGATCCGATTTACGAGGAAATACTTATCCACTGTCATCAACGATTAATGAAGGAGATTTTTCTGATTCGGTTGAAAGCCTCGGGGAAACTTTGTGATTTAAAAGCTCACGTAGATTCGACAAATGAACAACGATAGATATTCATTATACAGCTGTAGATGTAATCCAAAACACACCAGGTGCCAAAAGAAAGCCTTGGAGTACACCTTATATTGAATTTATGGGAAGTTAATGAATTTAATTGTTGGTAAGTTGCCATTTACATTATTTGCATACTTTGATTGCAGTACAAATAAACTGTCTAAAGAAGCGAAGCAAGCAGTCCACAATGGAGTGCTGGTACCCACTATGATGTTTGTCAGTGAGTCAAGGAATTTGCAGACGAAGGATGAAAGTAGACTGAATGCCGTAGGGATGCGATCACTGAGTAAATGGTATGTGTGGTAAAACCTTGTATGATCGTGTGAGCAATGTGATTATCTGCAAAGAATGCAAGGCTGATGTAAGCGTAATGAGTAACATTAAGAAATGGACCCTCAGATGGTTTGGCGAATGAATAAAAAATGGAATGAAAGGAGAATATATGATGCAAATCTGAATGGTAGAAGAAGTTGTTAACGCCCGAGGAAGACATGGCACGATCAAGTGAACTAGATACTTAGGTCAGGCCATGTCAAGAGTTGGAATAATAGAGGAATATGTAATATGAATCTGATTGAGGCCAAGAGTGTGTGCCAAGCTGAGTTGTTTGGCGGTCCGTCCCCTCTCCCTACCCCTGCAGGGAAATGGCGTGATGTTTAGTTAGATTTTAATTACAGTAACAGTTTTTTATATTTAAAATTTTTGTTACAATACATCAAAACTTTCTTAGATAATGAAATTTTCTACTAGCTAATTTTGAAGTGATTTAGTTTTGGACAACCGTTACTAACTTAACTGAAAACACAACAATGATACTTATTATGACTCAAGTAAATTTAATATCTCAGAGGCCCTAGCACGCTTGCTCTATATCGATCGGTAGGATAACTATTGGTAACTTCTCATCGTTCCCTAGGACAATTGCACATCGCTAACGTACAAACAACAGTTGATGTCGAATATGTTAAGGACACTTAGTCATTGTGAACTGTCACTTATTCGCTGGCGATCTGTAGTCATGCTAGGGAACGATGAGAAGTTACCGATAGTTATCCTACCGATCGATATAGAGCAAGCGTGCTAGGGCCTCAGGTTGGGTATTAATGTGTTTATTATGCAGCATGTTCCACCTTCTTTACACTGCTTTACTTTTTAATTTTATTTGCTATTTTTTTTGTTTGTTAAATAGTTACCTATTGTACATTGTACCTATATTTTTCGGAATTAGTTATTTTTAACCAATTTCTGAGGATTTAGATTTATTTATCATAGAAACTTAATTATTTTTTACTGTACTTGTCTCACTAAGGTATCCTGTGTCGAGACAGAATAGTTTTCAAATATTTTATTGCAACAATAGGTAGATTTTACGATAAGCTTAATTTCGATAGGTACATTTGGTACAGTTGGAAGCAAAAATATTTAACAAAATTACATCTGGTTGGTATTGGTAAAAAAACAAATTTTTGAAGTAAAACTTCTTTAGGCGCGATATGACGAAAAATTCAGATGTTTTTCGGACGGAAGTAACGTTTTCAAACGGAAATATAGTTTGGATATCGGTACAATGATTGCCATCTGTATGTTTGCTTTAAAAGTAAATTGATGAGTAGTAATATGATGAGTAGTAATTCAGATCTTTTTCGGACGGAACTAACGTTTACGTTTTCAAACGGAAATGACGTTGATCTTGGATTTTTTTTTATGTAGGTGTTAGTATTAGCCAACAATGGAATTTTATTGAAAAACAATATTGCGTCACCATTGCAAAAAAACATCGTCGTAGATCTTTTATCGCAGGGAGAATAAATTTAATTCTTTTATTACTTCGGTGATTCACGACCGCGCCTCGGAAGCGAGCATTCGTTCTTTTTAAAGATTCCTGCAATATGTTTTCAGACTATCAATAAACATAAATAAAGATTTATAAGACGTTTTAAATCGTTAAATCGTGCACGGAGATTCAGGGATTGTTATTTTCTAATCTTTAAATTTATTAAGGCTATGTTAAATATTACATTACGAAGTGAAGAGTTTCGTAAACAACCCATTTCATTTCAATAAATTCGATACCCGTAGTGGGGCATTTCCAATACGCTCAATATAGAGAACGGAAAAAAAATATTGGCAAGTGGTTTGACCATATAAGTAATATCTGAATTGGTTTTTTTTACATTAGATCTACACAGGAGGCCACGAGGAAAAAAATCCCTCAGGGTCATTTTTGGTAATGCTGTGTGGAAGGATTTTTTTTTTTTGGAAAGGATGGATGTGAAGTTCAGGGAAGGAAAAGGATGAGGGGTGAGTAAGAATCTGGGAGTCTATGTATCCAAAATCGACAGTAGTGTGTAACTATCCCCCCCTATCCGCTTCAAGGCTACGGATCGAGAGAGTCCGACTGTATAGGTCAAAAGGTCTTCCTCAACCAGTCTCTCCCTATCCGGCCTTCTACGCAGAAGGTGGGCAAACGCGTCCGCCGCCAAGACCTAGATAAACCTCTATAAATGTACCGGGGCACCCCTGCTAAGTCACTAAACGAAACGATTCATTGGGGGTGACCTATAGCAGGGGTGTTATCCAATAAATGGGTAGCAGGGTAGATGTAACCATATCCGCCTCCCAAATTGATTGAAACAAATATCTAGGATTTTCTCAAACTTCATATGTTTTCACCCATTCTCTTTCCCATTTTTCTCCTTGTATTTTAGTTCCACTACCAATAGTCCACGTAGGTTCCATGTCAACTCAGAATCAAGATATCTCATCAACTTTTTGAAAAGTCATTAAAAGCTATGAAAATAATATGAAAATAGCCCAAAATCTAACCTATTTAACAATTTTTTATTTATATTTTTCATCACTCTGTGATGACTGATGACTTTTCAAAGGAGGTGTTGAGTTAGGTTCATTCTGAGTTGCCAGGTCCCCGTTTTGTTTGTCTAACTGGTTTTAACATAAAATATTATGTGCTTTTTAAAAATATGTTTTACTTACTGGGAATTGTGATATACTCAACGACAGTAGTTGTTGGCAGTTTTGTCGTTGTTGTGGTGGAGGGTGTCGTTGTAGTCACCTTGATTTCTGTAGGAAAAACAAAGAAAGTTAATAAATATTTTGGAATTTAAAAAAACGACTGTGCATGCAAACGGTGTCGCTATAGAGTGGTTAGCCCACATTTATGTGTTAAAAAACCCTCGAATACTAATTAATTAATTTATTTAATTAATAAGCCAATATTAAAATCTGAAACAGAAAAATCAGAAAAAGATGCGGTCACATCTTGGATACGAATCTAGAACCTTCGGCTTTCCGGGTCGCAGCTCTACCGTTTCATAAAGGAAGCTCTAAGGAAAATTATTCCCCTTAAGGTCTTTCATCTTTGGGGATGCTCTGTGGTAGGTTTTTTTTTTGAGGAAAGAAAGGAGAGGAAGCTATGGGAAGGAAAAACGTATGAGGGGTGGGTAGGCATCTGCAGGTCAGTGTATCCAGGAGTGACGGACGTGCGAATCCATCCCTCCCACTGCGATCCAAAGCGATGTTCCGAGAGAGTCCTGCTAGAGAGGTCAATGGTGTTCCTAAAGTTGGTGGGCAGACGCGACCGCCCCGAAGACCCGGACAAACCTCACCCTATAACATTTGACCTATAGCAGGGGTGTTGGTTATACAATAAATGGTTCCCGTGGCGGCGGTGCACATTAAAAATAATAGTATTTAACACTAACAATAGTAGTTGTACTACGTGTGTTTGCTACACTTAATACAGAGACACTTCACAAAAATTTCTATAGATATTTTTTCAATATTAATCCGAAAGTAGCTCATATTATAGTGAAAAGATTGATAAGTAATTGGTAGGCAAAGTAAAAGTCTGGTGGCATAATATGGCCGCTTTACTTCACGTGAAAATAACCCAAATGTAGTAAATCATAGATTTAGTGGCGAAAGTTCGTAGAAAAAAACACAAAAAGTTTCCTGCCGCAACGCAAAAGTTTCTTGCAAAAATAAGCGCCACAGATACACAGTATATTTACGACGGCAGATACCACAGGGTTTCAATTATCGAGGGAATATACCCATATCATAAGAAATTTGCACCATTTCTTAGTCCTGCGCGAGAAAGGATTTTATTTTTTTGTAAAAACTGTCTAGAATAATGAGAATTTTACGAATGGTTGCATAAAGCAATTGGCGGAGAGAAACTTATTGGAAAAGTCGGTATCTTGTTACGGGCGAGATATGGGAGAAGTCCAATGAATACGAATGGAAAATGTAATAAGGTTTTACATTGAATGTTTTAAATTTAAAGAAATTAGACTGCTATCACTTCTAGAAACTAATTTCTGGTGGTGGGTGTTGAATTATAATTGAGTTTTGATATTTTTCCGGAATCAGATGGCTTCGATGAGCACGAATGAGATAATAGCTGAGTACCGCTTTATGCTTGAGCATCCGCCATTATGGGCACACAATATGCAAGATGGGAAGAAAACATTCTCCAAACTCTAAGGTGGTAACATCATACATTACGAGAAAATAAAATCTAATCTCTCTCATGGCAACTGAAAAAACCAGTAAGCAAATCAACTCGCTATCCTTGCTACTTTTAGAGGTTATCCACCACTCACCAGCCATGGTATAAGTAACATTATGGTTACTACTTCGAGGCTCTCGTAAGGACTCAATTATTTTTTAAAGAACGATTTAACATTAAAATGAAAGAAGCTAGACCTCCAAAAGTCTGCGACTACGGTGTTATAAAGCAGTAGGCAAGTGCTTACAGAAAGTGCATAATGCTAAAGAGTGTTAGTAAAACCCAGATGAACAAACAATAAGACAGTATGGCAACAAAACGCGAGGCGGCCAACATTGGGAAGTTGTATCCAACGTACCCTGCAAACGCCTGTATAAAAATAATAAAAATTAATAGAAATAAGAAGGGAAGTGCTCTGGGGACGGGTGAGATTCCTCTCCAATCGATTGGCAGTACCAGCAAGAATGAGTATGGAGTTCAGGAGAAGCCGGTTTCATAAACTAACCCAATAAATATAAAAAATAAAAGCACGTTGTTCAAAAAAAATATTGAAGAAGTTTTTTCCACTTGCACAGATAAATTAGTAAAAACGTAATTATATTGGGGTTAAATTTACCATAAAGTCTGATGGTTCCGTCTGCTCTCCCTACAGTATTGGACGCCACGCACATGTAGGTCCCGAGGTCATTCTTCCCAAAGTCCTTTATGACCAAAGTCATCCTTATCTCGTACTGTGATATCCGCTCCCAGCCCATCACGTAATTTTTGCTGAAATAAAGAGAGAAGAAAACATGAGGAAAACAATTCTACATTTCGAATCAACCCACTGGTTTTGAAGTTCTATTTTTTATACGGATAAATATACCAAGTTATGAAAAGTTATGTCACAGCTCTTCTGAAAACATGTTTAATGTGTTAATGCTGTGACAACTGCTATCTTTTCGTTTGGACATAAAATAAAGTTTATCCCCTTAGAATGATTTGTTCGTCTAAAAATAAAATATTTACTCTTATCCATTTTGATATCAACACAACGTTTACGAATTTTAAAAATCGCAAGTGCGCCCACTGTTGAATTTGGTAGCTTTCTCTGGTTTGGAGCTACAAAATACCTGTGTAGAAAAGGACGGTCCATTTGATGGATTCCTCTCTCTTAGCAAGCGGATTGCAATCTTTAGAGCACAAGCGTCTAGTAGGTATGCCGTCCTTGTTTTACCGGTATTACATTGGAAGACACTCCGAGAAACTAGCGTCATAGGTCCGTACGGTACGGGCGCTCTGTCGGGAAATACGTCAAATGCGCCCCCAGCATATGTACACGGTTTACATTTGTCACGTGAGGACGGGTACAACATGGGTCTCTACAAGACTTACGTTCACTCGTTCATCAAAAAGACCCCCCATACAGCATCTTCATAGATGACATAGGCCCCGAGGGGAATTATTTTCCTAAAACCCTAGTTAGTGCTGTTAAAGTTTAAAAAAAATCTAATTGTGCTTTCAACTTCTAAATTGCTGTTCCTTATAAAACAGAACATCCGTTCGTATTTGTGGGTTTTTTCTGAAGCTGTAAAAATCCCTAAACCTGGTCATTTTATTTCGGTCAAGAATTTTAAATACGCCGGACCACAAAATTTTCAGCTACATGTTTTATTTTCATTGTGTGGTAGTATAGCTTCGAGAACACTATTCGTACAGGTGAAGCAAGACTGCGTAAAGTCATCGTTGTTATTCAATCTATGCATGGATAAATACATGTATGAAAGAATTGAAAGAGGTGGGATTGGGGGCGAGTTATCTGAAAGTACGTTTATTTATTTATTTGGAATTTACGGCACTAGTGCCATCTACATACATAAAATTTGATGAGTGGAAAAATTTTGGGAAAAAATAAAATAATATACATTTGTAACAAGTTTACGAAAGACAGTGAAAAGAACCATAGATAAAAACCTGTTATGAAGTAAAATATGTGGCGTTAAAGTGATTAATTAGTCAGCTTTATTCTTCACAAGGGGCAATTAAAAACATCAGCGATTTTAGCATAAAAGTTCCCAATGGCATGTAATCTATTTACAACTGAATTCCTGAGACTGTGATGTAATTGTAACAATAGTACACACTAGGGGACCTTGATTTTATGGTAGGTAGATGAAATTTAATCAACATAAATATATCAGGGCTATCCAACAGATTTTTTACAATTTTATATAAAAATATAAGATAAAAAATTCGCCTTTCACTTAATTTCAGCAATTTTAATGAATGTAATAAAAATCATAAACTATTGTTTCTAAAGGAATTCCGAGTCTAAATTAATACGCCTCAAAAATTTACGTTGGACTCTTTCAACGGTATTAATGTGATTATTAAAGACAGGTGACCAAATTGTCGAGTTGTATTCTAGAATACTTCTAACGAGAGATGTGAACAAAATTTTTTTATGTGTTAATATTTTTTTAAAATCCTTTGAAATTCTTACTATAAAACCAAACATTTTCATCGCCTTATTAGCGATGGAAGTTATGTGAGATACAAAGCAGATGCATGTTGTATGTTGAATGACGTTGATGCAGTGCTGATTTTAAACTCTAAATTCTTTCTAGCTCGAATGATGTATACTGGATGAGCAGGATGAAAAGTTTATGTATATGGAAGTATGCTTTCGAAGGATGGAAATGCTGATATAGATATTGAAAGAAGGGTTAAGGAAAATCCATTAATGGAGGGCTGAATGAGTTTGGCGCCAATCAAAAATGTCCAAAGAAGCGAAGTTAGCAGTCCACAATGGCGTACTAGCACTTACACTTAGGTAAACCAGTGACGCATAGAACCGGCAGAGGAAGGATGAAAGTAGTCGCAATGCTGTACAGATTCTTCAGGCGAATGTGTGGGAAAACATGTATGATCGTTTGATAAATGTAGAGAATTTAAGGCTGATGTCAAGAGTAACGAATGAGATTAAGAAAGTTGTAAACCTGTCCTGTGTAACTGTGGTCTCATGAACTCAAATTTGCTTTGAATTCAAGTGTCATTTTCATTTTCAAAATTGAACTGATTGTGCGAAGAATTCACACAAGCGATATAGTACGTTCCTATCAAATCGTGGTGATTTGCCCTTGTGAAATTTGTTATCATGAATTTAAGTGTCATTATCAAAATTGGAACTGGCTGTGTCATAACGTAGGTAGATACTTATAATAGAAAATGATTAAAATTGACTTTATTTAAATTGGCGCCCGTTTCTACTAATTGCAATAAGTTTTAAATGAAACTCTACAAATTGTGAATTCTCTTGGGTGAAAAATGTGGTTTTCATTTTGTGTAGCAGCACTTTGCCTGGAGAGTGTTGAAACTAGAGCGAAGCCGGGTACCGGGTTGTTACAACTAGTAATGAACAAATTCGCTATTATAATTAATTCCCTTTTTAATTGGCCGTTGTAGGGTGTGTAGCATCTTTATGATTGTAAGCAGCACTTTACACTCGGCCTAATGATGACCTACAGAGACTAATGGGACCATTCCGCTCTCAGGTGGACCGGCAATACTCACATTAGTGTGGGCCCTGCGAGTCCATTGGCCGTAATAGGGGTAAATTAAAACATATGGCCAAACGATCTGGGTCCTCTTGCCTTGTGTTTAGGTCAGCCCTTGGAATACTTCAAAATAGAAAGCAGCCATATAAGATTCGGAGTGAAGTTTGTGAGGATGCATTGTTACGATGAAGCACATTGATGCCTTTTAACCAAATAAAAAAAATCATTCCTCCGATTTTTAATACGGCGACATATAAACCGAATGATGTGCTAATAGCCAATGAATACACATATTTATTTATTTATTTATTTATTAAAGAATTTTATACATAGTGTACATATTGTGTTATTTCGCCCGCCATGCTAGGGATGTCCCTGTGTTATATAATTAAATAATCATGCCATCTTTTTAGGAATTGAGCCCTTGCCCGGAATAATGTTGTATCCAACAATATTCTTGTTCCGAGAAAAATGGAAAAAACGAAACCGGTTATGTTTTATAACATTTTATATTTAAAGTAGAATAAACATACAATTCCTAAGACTTTTAACGGAAAAGTCATGGAAATAGGCTATTAAATTAGAATTTAATACAAGAATTTATGCTGATTTTGTGGTAAAATGTTGTATATAAAAATTTCACAGGCAACATTATTCCACAAAATGGATTTTTTTTACTTTTCGTACCTTCAAGAAAGCATCATGCTCTTCTAACATAAATTTACATATGTCATTGATGCATTTGAGCTTAAAAAGCAAAAAACGATATGAATAAATAAAACCATTTACATTCGAGATATTGTCTTCAGATCAACATACAACATTATTCGACAAAACTGTTTCAACGGCTAAAAAGCAGCCTTAACAATATATTTTCTGGAAAATTTCTACTTTATTGCATTCTTCAGCTTCAGCTGTCAGCTGATTGTTCTTCGTCTATGGTTAAACAAGCTTTTTGACCAATCAAGACATAGAAACCAGCCGGTTTTAGTTTGGTTTCAGTTGCCTCGTCAGCGGAGCGCCTATCTTTTAAGGGGTCTCGTTCAGCCGATCCAAAAAATCGACATTTTTTGCTATCTCAAAATTCTTATATACCTGGAAAATACATTCCCAAAGTTATGGCATCAAATACGACTTTGAAATATAGTTAGGAGCTAAGCAGAAATACTGAGAACGGAGCTATCCGGTCACAAGCGAAAACTTTAAAACGGGTTTTTCTCAAAATCATTGAAAATTCATTAAAAGTTTCTATGAAAAACAAAATCTAATTACGAAAAATGATTATTTTGAATGCAAAATTAAGGCCGATTTTTTCGTCAATTCTTATGTTATATTTATGTTGTATATTTTTTAAATGAGGTTCATGCGCATGCGACATTGATACTATTATGTTATTTTTTTAAAATTTTATGTTTCATATAATTTCCAAGGACTCCAGTATTCCAGCCGATTTGGTCTGACGCTCCGCTTGTGGCAGCTATATCTATACATATAGAAATTGAAGTTAAATTTTTAATAGTGTTTTTTCTTGTTCAAATGTTCCTTAACAAAAGTTTCGTGGAAAAAAAATATTATATCTTTGGAAAAATAAACACATTAGAAAAAAAAAACACTCGGCTGGATTAGACTCCCCTTTAAGAATTGTATGGCGATCTATCCCCTCCGTCTACCCTATCCATATCGCAATTCCATTTGATAGAATTGAAAAATTCATAATGATGATGAATCACAGTTCATTACAGTTTTACAAAATGTACATCAACACAATGATTAATATCATTTTACTTTGTTATTTCATCCACAGATTAGGCAGTACGTGTTACCATGACGTGGTTCCTAACCAGGGGTATCTGACTGTTCTAACCAGTAACCAGAATCTAATTCCCAAGAGTAGGAATCGGGGAAAAAACCTAAACAAAGGAAGGATATAGTAAGGCGAGGCAAAAACTCGCCGCACCACTTTAGCTTTATGGTCAAACTTTATTTGAATTATTTCATTAATTTTGGTCTATCCAGACTCGGTATAAATAGAAAACAAAGTTAACCGGTCATCAATCAAGCCTTGTTCCTTTTATCATTAATTTATTTAATAAATCATATTATCAGCAAAAATATAAAATTTTCTGATTGATTGATTTACTTGTTTCTTACAAATTGTTAACGGTCTTCCACACAGCAACCCAATTGAACAATTGAACTTAAAAGTGCTGATAAATCTTTGATTTAATTTAAGGTTCAAGCTATACATTGAAAATTGGCTCGGTTACACTAATGTAATAATATTTTTGTACCATATTCTATATTTTTTGTCCATTTAATATTCGGTATATGTCTGGTTTGTGATGAACAACTTAATGTTTACACAAACAAGTCTACAAAGATGTTCATCAAAACGTAGGTACTAAGCGAAAAAATATGTATAATAAAAATTAAATAATATATTTTTTAATTTAAATGAAACAAATTACTTTGTGTAAACCGCTATAATCACATGTTATCTAGATGTTTCAAAACCGATGGTTTCTTCGTCAGGATAATAACATGAATAAAAATAACAAAAGAAAAAGTATAGGCAAAAATAACAATAGACAAGAATATTAGAGAGGTGATTACTTACCTATATCATAAATATCATAAAAAAAACAATTATATAAAATGAAATACAATAATTTTAGATTATGTAAACATTACATTATATATTTAAAAAATTAACAAAATATAATCAGTTTGTTTAAACAACAAAATTAAATCCGATTAGCGCCGTTATAAGTATTAATATGAAAATAAATTTAAGAGTTTAATAATATTTAATTTACTATTAAAACCTTTTCTAATTTCTAAAATTTCTAAGTTTGCTAATTGTAAATCTGTTGTGTTGGTGTGAAATTTTTTTAACCCTTTTTCATATATTCCCCTCCCCACTACCTTCAGCGTCACAACATACCCCAATTGGGGATGCCATAGTCTCACTGGCTCCAGACGGGAGCAGTTGGGACTATTGTGCGATGTTCATATAATTTATTTTTTTAAATCACTCCTACTGCGATGGCAAGGTAAAAAATAGGTCGAGAGAGTCCGGCTGGAGAGGTTGGGTCGTCCTCAACCAGTCTCTCCCGATCCGGAGAAGAGAGAGAACCGAAGAACCAATCTTCAATTTAATTGAACCATACGATAAAACGATCATTTTAATAGTAAAAACGGTTAAAAACGGGACTGAAGTTCTTACGAACAAATTAACAGTGTTTCAATGTTTATTGGCGGGAAAATGTAAGAATAATTAGTTGGTATACGTACGAAATTACAATTATACCAACAAATTATTCTTACATGTTCCCGCCAATTAACATTGAAACCCTGTTAATTTGTTCGTAAGAACTTCAGTCCCGTTTTTACTATTAAAATGATAGTTTTTTCGAATAACATTTTTCTCCGTGTAGATATCGTAAAACTTAAAAGCGTATTTGGTTGATGGATTAGTATAGAGAACCATTCATTTAGAAAAGTAGCCACATCTTCCAAAAAGTCAGCTCGTTTATTATTAACATGAAAAGATTTTTAGTTTAATTTAAAAGCAAATATTTGGTATAGAACCTGAAAAAATGTAACCTTATTTTATAGAATTTATTAAGACTGTATTAATATGTTATTCGTTTATTGACACACCAAAAAGTTTTTTACCCACTTTTTACGTGTTTTTTTTCTCGGAAATAAGATGGTTGAAAAAACAAAAAAAATCGCAATCCAAATAAACCTTTTCGCAATGGGAGGAGATAATAAGGTCTTGTCCAGGGGGAGTTTTAAATGGCGCATAAAGGGAACCTAGATTAAATAAATGTTACGCCTAGAAATTGGACGCACCGGAACGATGAAATTTTAATTTTTATATAAGTTTCTAATAATTGCTAAGGAATGCTAAATTTATAACCTTGGAAATGTTTGTAGGTAGGTAGTTACTACATTGTCTACCTGAACATATATGTTTTTATTATTTATTTATTTATTTATTTATAGATACAAAAGAAAGTACAAGTTACACATTAGGAAGCTTTGCCTGTCCAACTAGGAAAATTTCCCGTTCCAGGACAGACAAATTGACAGGTTTAGAATAAAATAATTAATTTATTTAATTTATTTAATTATAGAAGGCAATATCAGCCAATTTCAAACGAAATTTAGAAGTAGAAAAGTGCAAAAAAAATATTCGTTTAGCCTTGCCGGGGCTCTGCACTATCCACAGAGCAAATTCGATCCTAATCAAGCTCGATCCGCTAAGAACTACCGACATTATCTTCATTTTATTTACGCATATTTTATTGGCTGCTATATTTTATGCATGTTTCTTTACGAAAGACAAGCTTCTTCTTGCGCAGGATTGGTACTTCTATTAGCCTATTTTCTTTTCCTAGGTCCCATCTATGTTTATATCAAAATTCTTAACCTATTTATTTAAAATATCTATAATTCTTGATTCTTGATTCGATTCAAAGTATTAGACGAGTACTTCAAATAAATTAACTAATTTTCTAAAATAGAATGTTGATTTAAATGAAATTTGATTGTTTTGCAAATTGTCATTCAATTCAATAATTATTATTTAAAATATATTGAAAATAGCTAGCTTTATAAAACCTTTGTGTTATTCTGACGTATGAGCTATATTATTGTAAAGTTTCATTAAAATCCATTCAGCAGTTTTTGCGTGAAAGAGTAACAAACACACATACATCCATACAAACTTTTGCGTTTATAATATTAGTAAGATAAGAAGTAAGATTCTTCACGAACTAGAAATGCAATCTAGATAATGTCTCGAAAAAATATATTATTATTATTTTAATGTGCTACATTTTTTGACATTTCTACAAGTCTAGGATGAATTTTTTTATAGACTTCAAGAGGGTTTTATAAATAGAGTGTGGTTAATAATACTACATGGGAAGTAATGTTTTTCAATAATATTTTTTATAAAAATGAAAGAGAAATGTTCAAAATTTGTTATTTGACTAATACAGAAACGTTTAATTGCGATTTTTACAGTTATTGAAAGGGTGTTGAAATGTTGTGTTATGACAGTTTGGTAAAATATTAGAAAATTCAAAATAATAAAATATTATATTGAAATACATACATGATTTAAGCAATATCATAAATTCACGTTGGAGAGAATTTTAAAATTTAAATTTCGACGAAACAAATATAGCAACCTCTTTTTATTGGTCTGACCCCTATATATATTCTGATGATATGCCACCCGATGGCTGTATATAATATTAGGATGTGGACATTTTCAAAATAGGTGTCACATTTGTTTTTGGTATTTATATTAGTTTAGTTTACTTAACCTAATGCTATTACAATATGTAATATTTTAATTTGTGATATTTTAATCTTTTTGTTGTTTGAAACCGGTATCTTTGAACCTATTATCTTTATATTCGTGATTTTTAATATTGCATCTTAGGATCTGGGATTTTCAAATCTGGGATCATCGAATCTTGGAGCTTAGGATCTGGGTTTTTTAAATCTGGGATCTTTCAATCTTGGATCTTAAGATCCGGGACTTTTAAATCTGGTTCTGTGAATCTGGGATTTTTTTGTACACACTATCCATATCCATAAGTATAATGTTATATTTGAATCTCGATTTATACTTGTCATATTTGAAGTTTCATCATTGCATTGGTAATTTTTTAAATGCATATATGTAGTACAAATTAATCTATCATATTGATTTTGATTAGGAATTTTATTTTAGCTATTAAATTTGAGTAAGAATTGAGTGAAAAATTACGTGCTACCATGACTAGGCCCCCAAGCACACTCGATCGATAAGGATTGATAGGATAACTTTCGGTAACTTCTCATCGTTCCCTAGGATAACTGCAGATGGCTAACGATCAAACAACAATTGATGTCGAATATATTAAGGATACTTAGTAATTGTGAACTGTCACTTGTTCGTTGGCGATCTGCAGTCATGCTAGGAAACGATGAGAAGTTACCGAAAGTTATTCCATCAATTCTAATCGATTGAGTGTGCTAGGGTGTCAGGTCTTGTTAAGTTGATTGTCAACTCAGATACATCTAAACAACAATTCATGTCGAATATATTGAGGATACTTAGTCATTGTGAACTGTCACTTATTCGTTGGCGATCTGCAGTCATGCTAGGGAGCGATGAAAAGTTACCGAAAGTTATCCTATCAATCCTAATCGATCGAGTTTGCTAGGGGTCCAGAGGCCCTAGCACGCTTGCTTTATAACGATCGATAGGATAACTATCGGTAACTTCTCATCGTTCCCTACGACAACTGCAGATCGCAAACGAATAGGTGACAGTTCACAATGACTAAGTGTCCTTAATATATTCGATATCAACTGTAGTTTGTACGTTTGAGATCTGCAGTTGTCCTAGGGAACGATGAGAAGTTACCGACAATCGGTCGGTAACTTCATATCGAGCGACCGTGCTAGCACACCGTCTTGTTATGTTGATTGTCAACTCAGATACACCTTACAAAAATGACTGGAAAATTGAAAAAAAAAATTAACAACTAGTTACGATAAAGTTCTTTCATCACTAACGAAAATGCGGAAATTTGCCAATGTTGTTCCAAAGAAGGATGAAACGTTTTCCTTTTGAAGATTTAACAGTGCTAAACACAACGTAATCGTATTAGTAGATACGGGAATGTGCTAAGAAAACGGAGAAACGCTTTGGAAATGAAACGATTGGTTCAATTAATTAATTCTGTTGTTTGCGAAGGGACACGATATTAGGAAATAAAAGTAAACGAAATAATTATGAAGCAAGTGATTAGGAGAAAACGGAAATAAAAAATTTAATTATCCGGTATAGTATGTATTTAGGCAAAGCGATACTAACCTCGCCATTTAAAATAATTACGTAAGACTCGTGTTTTTTGTTGAACGGAATTAGTTACCTCTGAGATTTTCTTTCCGAGTTTGCCATAAAAATGAAATGGTCTTTTTATATTACAAGGTTTTGAAATTACCAATTGATCACTCTGAGGACAGGCACTAAAATTGTCGTTTTTTTAGGTCATTTGACACTGTAACATTATTTTGCTAATGAATACTGGTGTACAATACGGACATAATATGGTTTTATGTTTTTATTATAAAGCAGTTTTTTATGAATCACGATATTAAGAATTATCATCAGTTGAAGTTTTTTTTTTATTTTCTTCATAAAATTGATTCATGTTTTAAATTGCTAACAGTTTTCGGCGAAGTAATAAGTACTCTTTTTTTGTTTTACTTTACAAACTACACAGGAGACTCTGAGAGAAACAATTCCCTCTGGGCCTATGATGAAGAGACCCATGTTATAGAAGGGAGGAAACACAAAGGCTGGGAAATCATTCCACAGCCGAGCTGTTGAACTCATGTTCTAACTAACTAACTAACCGTTCTCATGTGTAACCATGTAGAAATGTTGGGAATGCGCTTTTCGTGCTTTCTAACTATTCACCGATGCTAAAGAGATCAATGACGCTAGTTCCTCGGAGCATCTTCCATTGAAACACTAATTTGTGAAAGAATATAAAAAAAATACACCGAAGCTAGCCTAAATGTTTCTCTGCAACATAAACTTATTTTCCTTTCAAACTATCAGTTTTAAAAAATATTAGCAAATCTTGGGGAGATGTTTTTTACTTATTACTAAACGCAGCATAAAAATTAAATATTATTGGATAGCTTAAGAACGAAGTGAATTGATATGAAGCCAAGGTAATAAACTAGTAGCCAAGTCTAGGTCAAGAATTCCTTTCAATGAATTCCCGCTCCCAATCAGTAAAGGGGCTATGGCCATTCCTTGCGGAATACCTCGGAAAACGGACAAACAATTTATCTGGGGCAAACGGAATCAATTCTAACTAAACGTTTTAAGTTACCGTTTTACGTGAAGTTAAAACTACAAACTAATTAAATTTCAACGGATCAGATAAAAGCATACAATTGGTACTACTTAAGCTTTCTGAAGATATTGTGTAGAATCAGAATGATTTGTTTTGTAAGAGCTGAAATAACAGAACGCACCGTATATTTACCTAACTTAGCACGCTATGTAACTATGAGATTTAATGGAATACAATCATACTTAAATCTAATGTTACATGTGATGTACACATTGGGGGTTCGGTGTGGAGCGTAATTTCAAGGAAAATATGCAGTGATACTGCGTCTTAAGAAAACCATATTGTAGAAGAGATGATAAACAAAAGGTGATAATATGTCAATCGACTAACATGTTACTCTTCACTGAAACAGAATATACAAAGAATTACCATTACTAATAACGGTTGCAATCAGATGAATGCTATGCCTATTGTTAAGTCAAATAGTACAGCATGAAAAGCCTTTGGCACAGATTATGACGGCCGGCGTGGTCGAGGGGCAAGGCTCTCGACTCCCGATCCGAAGGTCGTGGGTTCAAACCCGGAGTGCGAAAATGAATTTTATTTGATTAATTTGGGTTATTTCACAATTAATTAATTAAAAGTAATAAATTGTATTTTTGCGGCTCGTCCCAGAGTAAAAGATACTCTCAGTATCGCCATGGTGTAAGACCACCATTCAGAATTTAAACGTTACTTGAAATGGCTTTAGCCTTGTTTAGTGACCAGATCTGAATTCATATTTCAAGATCATATTTCTCTTCCCCATCTCCCTCCCCTCCCCACTACCTTCAGCCTCACAACATACCCCAATTGGGGATGCCATAGTCTCACTGGCTCCAGGCGGGAGCAGTTGCGACTCTTCTGCGGTATTCATATAAAAAATAAATAAAAATGCCTATTCCAGATATAAAATCAAAGCCACGACTACCCAGTTGAACATTTCCTTGATGGTCTTCAATTTGAATGATTTTTTTTTCATGTTAACAATATACAATATTGAATGAATTAAATATTTTTAGGTTAATGGAATGATGGGGAAGAGTAACATTGGGAATGATATGATTTCAGATTTTTACGGCCAAAAGTAGTTTTGTTATTTATTTTTGGGGTGTTATGCCGTGTTAGCGATTTGAGATAGCGTAACACGACAGAACACCCTAAAAATAAATAACAAAAAACATTGAAAATTTCTATTTAGAGCTGGTCCAAACGGTTTAAACTTTAAGCAACCCTTTTGAACATAAATGGTGGTTTTCCACCGTCGATACTGGAAGTAAATAATTTTACACAAATTATTTGTAAAGTATAAACATGTGATTAAATGAAAACAAATACCTTTGTGTACACCACTTATATAATCACAATTATCAAAACCATACCAAAGGTTTCTTCGTAAGGAACATTACCATTAACGTTCATATTATCCTGACTACGAAACCTTTGGTTTAGAAATATGTAGAAAATTGTGATTATATAAATGGTGTTCATAAAGTTATTTGTTTTCATTTAATATAAATTGACACGCAAACAGAAAGATCGAAGATATAACATTTGACATAAAAATAATTTTTCGGTTTCCACCTCGCCACACTTTTACACCTGTACACCTGCTACACTTTTCGGTAACTTCTCATCGTTCCTAGGACAACTGTAGGTCACTAATGTACAAACAACAGTTGATATCGAATATATTAAGGACGCTGAGTAATTGCGAACTGTCATGCTAGGGAGCGATGAGAAGTTACCCAAAGTTATCCTATCAATCTTTATCGATCGAGTGTGCTAGGGGGCCTGGAACCGCAGTCAAATAAGGTCGTAATTCTTTCACATTTTTTATGATATTTTTTCCAATGATCCTGCGTATTTACTGAATTTTAATTTTATTAAAAAAACCGTTCGTTACTATGTGTACTTTCGTTTTTCAATGTAAAAAATTCTGGCAAAGGAATGGAAGAAAAAAAATAGCGTAGTTTCACGAGAAGAGAAAGCGACACACCACATCCTTCCTCGGGATTCGAATCGTCGTCTGCCCCTTCGCCATAAATATCCTGGACCATAAATACCGGGTCTTATTTCAGGAGAGCGAACCCACGATCATCCCCCGAGAATGTGAAAACGTGACGAAGAAAGGCCCCTCGATTAGAGTCTTACATGTTACACGAGGTACATTGCTTGGAGAGAATTATAGAATCAGTTTCCTTCAGGATTGATGTCACCGTTATAGGTAAATGGATATTGAAATTGAATTTGTCATTTATTGCGAATGGAATGACAAATTTTAATTGTGCAGTAATATTTCCTGAATCTTGAATGAATTATTTTAATTATTTCGTTCTTTTGGTGCCTTTATTTTTACTCGAAATATAATACTTTGTAGTGAGATTTAACTATCATTTGTTTTGTTCAGCAAATAGAATCAGGTCTAAATATTAACCCCTTAGGCTTCTGGAAAATTAGTTGTTATACTTTTAAAAGACGCTGTCAGAAAGTCGGAGAATTTCTGTATTTCTGTTTTGCAATAAAATCCAAATGATTGGATTTTTTTTAATGTATCTGATAAAATCTGGGTATGAACCGCGATAAAATACACCTTCAGATTGTATTATTAGAAATAAATATATACAGCCTTACAATAAAAGTGGTGAAATGTTTTTTAATTGATAAACGACCGTGTATATGAAAATCTTACTAATAGAATCGTAAAACTAAATAATATGACATTATAGTTCATGGAAAGATATACATTGTTTATACATTCAAAAAGAAATATTTGTCTATTAAATAAGCTGCTAATAATGATAATTTCTGATAAGTCTTACTAATATTATAAACGCAAAAGTTTGTATGGATGTATGTATGTTTGTTACTCTTTAAATCGAAATTTAATGAATGGATTTTGATGAAATTTTACAATAATATAGCTCATACATTAGAATAACATATAGGCTATAATTTATAAAGCTAGCTATTTTCAAAATATTGAAAATAATAATTGTAGTTTAATAGAAAACGTCAAAATTTGAGAATGACCTCTTGCAAAACAATGATTGTTAAATCAAAATTCTATTTTGGAAAATATTTAAATTAGTGAATTTATTTGAAGTACTCGCCTAATACTTTGAATCGAATCAAGAATTATAGATATTTTAAATAAATAGGTTAAGAATTTTGGTATAAACGTAGATGGGACCTAGGAAAAGAAAATAGATTACTCGAAGTACTAATCCTACGCAGACAAAGTCGCGGGCAGAAGCTTGTTTGTTATATTTCGAAGGTATTTTTAATGTGCTTTTTTCATCGCTTTGAAGTTACCGTAAAAAAAATTTTGAAACATGATTATTACCCCTTAGATTTTTGTATTTGGAAAATTCATTGATATTTACAAGTTTAAATTTTAATTTCAAACGTGAAACAAGTAGAAATAAATGAACCAGACATATTTTAACTCCAAACTTCGAAAAGTTGTAGAGATTACAGAATTTAAAAAAAACACATTCCTTTTATTCAGGGATTCTATAAGAAAAACGTCACGTTATTTTTTATCTCGATTAAAAATTAAAAATTATATAATAATAATAGTTTTCAGAGAAAAAATCAATAAAATAATCTGCAATTTCAGATTATTGTTGTGTAATATAAACGTTCTTCAATTTGTATTTAGCTACATATGCTTATCACATTTATATTATTAAAAAAACATCACATTCATGGAAGTCTTCATTAAATTCACGCGGTAAAAGTCCATGTATTTTTTATCAAATTGCAGTCAGAACCTTTGGTTTCACAGAGGTGAACAATGTGTACATTTAAATTCTTATGTGGTTAACTTTTAATTTTAACATGATCCGTGGTGTTCTTTCTTTCTAACACCGTTTAGATCATCTTTCTCAGCATAAAAATAAAAATAATAAAATGTGTTGTTCCCAAAAGTGACCAAATGCTTGTGTTTATTGGCGTAAAAACCAATTAACAATTTAGTTACTGATCAGTAGTTAAATATTTCATAGTAAATAGTAAGCACTTAGTATCGTGCCCTCTACTTACCCTTTGACCAGCAATTCATCCCTGTTCTTAATCCAGGATCTGGCGGCAGGCGGAAAGGCTTGCACAAGACACTCCAGATGGGCGTCGGCCCCCGTCGGGACGCCGATCAGCTGCTGCCCCACTTCGACGCTCGGCGCGACTGCAATCAATCAATACACTTCCAATCAATTCACAATCATGGTCACTGGGGCGATTATTTGTGATTAATTTATCACTCTGCGGTCGGTCAGTAATGCTGTTCATAGTAGAGAGGTAGTCGATTGAATGTTAAATAATTTATTGTCAAGCAGATGGAATAAAATGAACCAGACAAATTTTTAGCGGCCAGAAAATTTTAACGGAAAAATGTGTAGTAAAATTGTGAGAAGTATTGTGTTAATTAATTATTTATAACCATAATTGAAATTAGCGTTAAAAAATCGTGAATATTTTAAAGCAGAAAATTTAAAATTTCTTACTATATTATCTTTCTTAATACATAAAACAAAGTCGGGTTAGTTACACCATTTATAACTCAAGAACGGCTAAACCGATTTTTATGATCTTTGATTTGTTGGATTTGTCTCCGTCCCGATTAACAGAATAACTATTAAAACATTGGAAAAAATCACGGGAAAAATAATTATGAAGAATATTAATTTTTTCACATATTTTGTATGGAACGGCTTTTCAAATAATATGCGTTGGTCGACATAATTTGAATCAATTCGAACTGTCAATGGTGTAGTGAGCCAAACATCAACAGCTCAATTTCATTTTTTGAACTTAGAATAGGTACCTATTTATTTTAATGTAATAAAACTTAATTTATTTCAGCTAATAAATTAAACACAACACTTATTGACTCTGAGGCGGTACGAAGTTTGCCGGGTCAGCTAGTTATGTATAAAGTAGTAAGAAATTTAAAACTGAGAAATTTTCTGTCTTGTTTTGGTAACACTGATATGCTATTTCCAACTTATCTTTGAATTATTGAGAAGATTCAGGACTCTGTGTTACTTATTTTCAACAATGTTACATAAAACTTCATTAAAATCATATGTAAAGCCAAGTATTTGAGCTAGTTAATAATTTTAAGTTTTATTGTTCTGCGTTAAGACTAATAAAGGATTTTGAAAGTCTAAGAAAGCACTCGTATAATAATATAATCAATAAAAGTTCAGGATTTTATTATTAGACTCTCAATGGCTACCTATAGGAACATAGGAACATCTGAAACATTGGCTAGAGTTGGGCGGGGCTAGTTGAACCAAGGGGCTTGTTGGGCCACGCAAATATCTTGGAAACCGAAAGACTTGAAAAGAATGCGGAACATGTTCTAGCAAGCTAGAAGTGTGGGGTCCGCTCCACCAAGCATTCTGTAGGCGCATGGCGTTCATAGCGTGTACACAGGGGTTTTGTGTGATTTTGACTCCAAAAGTAAAAAAAAGACGTTTGACTGCTTTTTTGAAAATAGATATCAATGAAAAAAGTACCAAGTCAAGGTAAGTATATTTTTAATTGGTGTTTACTTAATTTAATCACGTCAATTGTAAAATTGTTTTACATTTAGGGGTTCATGAGTTATCCGACGAAAAAAAACCAAATGGTTCAAATTGCCCCATTCCATTATATTGCTGTAATTGTATATGTAACGTATTTGTTTTGCTCTTTAACACATTGACTATACCGATTTTTTTAACTTTCTAGACGCGTACCTACAAAAACATGGATGGGGCTAATTGAACAATTTGGTTCAAATTGCCCCATTCCGTTATGTTGTTGTAATTGTATATGTAATGTATTTGTTTCGCTCTTCAACACATTGATAATACCGATTTTTTAAAACTTTCTAGACGCGTACCTACATAAAACATGGATGGGGCTAATTGAACCATTTGGTTCAAATTGCCCCATTCCGTTATATTGTAGTAATTGTATTTGTAATGTATTTGTTTCGCTCTTCAACACATTGATAATACCGATTTTTTAAAACTTTCTGTACGCGCACCTACAAAAAAAGACGAATCGTGACTTTACAAATACTTGCTTAAACTTCAGCAATGTTTTTCGGGATGGCACTTAAGGATGTTCATCGTCTAGCATATTGTGAGATAGGATTCACCTTGACTTCGGTAGTAGTTGACAGAGACGGAAGATGAAGAGAGACAGAGTGTCTATTTAAGCCTTGCAGTGAGTAGTAACGCCCTCTGTTCCCAGCTAGCAGTTTAGACTCAATATACTGTACATACTCGTTGTTACAATAAACCAACATTATAAATCACCGTGTACCATCATTATAAATATCTTTAATCATTCAAAGATTAACAGTGGCGCAGCCGGTACAGGTTATAATTAATCAAATTATAAAAAAGAATCACGCGGATTCACGGTACAAAAAAAGTAAAAACGCGAGTCACGAATTACAGTGTCCAATACTATTGTTGCAAGTAGTATTTTGTCGGGTCGGTCACGGGCCGATAGAAGTAGTATCTCCACGGGAAGGCGTGAGGGCTCTACTTCTAACCGGAGTCACGGAGCCAGCAGCAGCACCACGGATCAAGGATCGGTGTTCCAGATCACAGGCGTGGTCTGGGGGATCAGCAGCAGAGACATCACGGGTCATAGGATCTAGGATCGGTGTGCCAGATCACAGGCGTGGTCTGAGGGGCAACCAGCAGCAACACCACGGGTCAAGGTCGAGGATCGGTGTCCAGGTCACAGGCGTGATCTAAAAGGGGAGTCATCAGCATCACCACTAGCCGAGGACCGGAGTCCTAGGCACAGGAGCGGTTCTTCAAGGAGAACTTCAAGGGTCAAAGGAGAGGAGTCTGGACCAGAAGATTAACTCAGGGAAGTCCTATTTTTTTTCTTATCTTTTCTTCTCTTTTCTCCTAATTTGATCACTGTGAGAGGGAAACATGGAGTCCAGGGGTTTGGGATCCTTCAGTTTGCGTGACGGTAACTGGGAGAATTTCAAAGTCCGTCTCGAACAGTACCTCCTAGTGCATGATGACAAATTTACAACAGATTTAAAGAAGAGGGCTATTTTTCTGAATGCTTTAGAGGACGATAGTTTCTCACTGTTAGTAAATTTATGTATACCCAAGAAAGTAACTGAGGTAAAATTGGAAGAGTTAATTTCTAAATTGAGCGATTATTGTGGTATGGCTAAATGTTTTTTCGAAGAGAGGTCGAAGTTTTATTCAGCAAAACAATCGGTCAACGAATCAATCAAGGATTTTGCAGTTCGTTTAAAAGCATTATCAATTAATTGTAAATTTGGGAATAATTTATCAGAGAAATTGCGAGTTCTTCGTTCTCGGGTGTAGACCGGGTAAAATAAGAGAGAAATTATTTTTGGAAGATGAATTACACACTTTCGAAAAATGCATTCAAGTAGCAGAGTGCATTGTACTTGTAGTTTCAAATCAAGTTCAAGGTCTTAGTGATAATATAGTAGCCGCGTATGGCAGAGTAAATAGTAACACCACACGAGTGTCGAGTAAAATGTATAGGCGGGATAGAGACAGCTATACAGCTAATCCTTCTAGATATAGAAATAATAGCAAGTCTCCAAAGAGAGTTTCGCCAGAGCGAGAATGCTTCACTTGTGGTAGCAATAAGCATACATCGGTAGATTGTGAGTTTAAGAATTATGTTTGTAATACATGCAACTCGAAAGGTCATCTAGCAAAACAATGTAAACGAGGTTCAGGTCGTATTAACGTTTATACTTTATTGTCAAAGACGGGCGTATATTCAGACGATATTAATAGTGTGGAACCATTTTATGTAAATATTTTATTAAATGGAATGAATTTTAGGTTCATGTTAGACACTGGGGCATCATGTTCAGTATTATGCCAGGAATCGTACTTAAGTAAATTTAGAAACATAAAACTGACGCGGGAAAAAATCAGCTTACGGGGTTTCAACAATACTCTCATAAAAGTGGTAGGTACTTTCACTTCTACTGTTGAATTTAACAATAAGCGTAGGGATTTAAAGATTGTTGTAGTCGAAAATACATATTTATCAGTGCTAGGACGTGATTTTATGGATATTTTTGATTTAGGAATTTCAGGAATCGTGAATTGTGTTAGTGAGAATACATTGAAGGATCGATTATAGTGAAATTTCCAGAAATATTTACGGATACGTTTGGCAAGTAAGTTGAATTAAAATTAAAACAAGTTGAAAAATAAGGTAGTGTAAAGTATCAGTGTAAATCCTTTTATTAATAAACCTAGGGGTGTGAATGTGAAATTTTCAGTTAATTCAGTTAAAGAGGTTCAGGGTAAACTAGATTGAAATCGAATGTGAGTTTTCGGGAAGGCGAATTCCAGGCATTCAATATCGGAAGGGGTATAGGATTTCAGATCTGGGGATTTGCAGGAAGGTGTAAATCTCAGAACGATTAAAACACAAAGAAGTACAGAGTGGTGTATTTGTTTTTAGAACTGAAAATTGTCGCAGGCAGCACGGGACAACTTGTCGTGCAATTATTTTTTGTAATTTAGTTATAATATAATTCATAATAATAATAATAATTTATCAACTTATTTTATCAAATGACTAATAATATAATTTATTAATTAACCAACCGTTAGTGAGAATTTTTGGTAGGGACAAGAAGGTTCCTATAATTGCAGCATCAAGATTGCAACTTTATGCAGTGATGTTGGGTTCATTCAATTTTTTAGATTGAGAATGTAAAAATTTTATTAAAAAAATTTGTGGGCAAAATAAATTTCCAGTAGATTACAAAGTAAAATTGGATAATGTTTTAACAGATTACAGGAACACGGTTCAGGCAACAACGGGTTTCGAACCATCTGTATTATTATTGGGAAGAAAAATTAGAACGGTATTTGACTCTTTAATTCCAAAGAAATTGGGGGAAGGAAATAATAATTCCGGTTCTGCTCAACAGAAGAAAATTCTACAAAATGTTAAACAGAGTCAAGTCAATCAGAAAAAGAATTATAAAGGTAGAAATAAATTGAGTTTTGTAATAGGTCAGAAAGTAATGACCAGAGACTTTAGGTCTCAAGGGAAAAGGTTATGGGTCCCTGGCAAAATTGTTGATAAAAAGGGCAACAAGATATATTTCGTTAAGATTAATAATTCTGATATGGTTTGGAAAAGACACTTAGACCAGTTAAAGAAATTGCATATCTCTTGGCAGGAGGAAGAAAGCCCGAGCTTCTGCGCGTCTGACACAGGTGCACTATCAGCGGACGAGCTAAACCTCTCAGGGATGTTACGTAATAGAAGTGTCTCTAATTCTCTTTCTCCATGTTTCAGGTCCAACCCATGGCAAGGACGTTTGCGTCCAAGGTGATCGGTCCTCCACAGATCCGGAAGGGGAGAGAGGAGGGGAGAAGAGAAGAAGGAAAAAGAAAGGACATAAGAAAAAGAAAATAGTGATTGTTTATATTGTGTTTTTATATTGTGTTCTTATTTATAATTAATTTTGTATAATGAAATATATAGCTAGGGGAGGCTTTAAGTTAAGTAGGGGAGGATGTGAGATAGGATTCACCTTGACTTCGGTAGTAGTTGACAGAGACGGAAGATGAAGAGAGACAGAGTGTCTATTTAAGCCTTGCAGTGAGTAGTAACGCCCTCTGTTCCCAGCTAGCAGTTTAGACTCAATATACTGTACATACTCGTTGTTACAATAAACCAACATTATAAATCACCGTGTACCATCATTATAAATATCTTTAATCATTCAAAGATTAACACATATGATTGCGCCGTCGAACACAAATTGTTATGTACTCTTTCATTATTTGGTTAAATTTAGTTTAAAACTTAATTAGTTTAATTAAACCAGGAGTGTGAATGATAATAAATATTTGATACTATGTTGTTCAATAAACCCCATGATGTGGTTCAACTATCCCCACCTATGAGGCTAGTTGAACCATTTCTCCTTCTACATGAAAATTAAAATATCTTGGATAAGGTCAACATATAGATAATGAAACTATCTTAAAAAGTTCAAAAAACAAAAATACCTATAAGAGTTTCGAGTCTAGGGTCAAATTAGCAATATCATGTTCAACTAGCCCCGCCCCACCCTTCTACAAAATTTGTAAACTCTTGACATTTCCAATATCTCCCGACCTCAGATCGCATGATCTTTTTCTCCGGACCGAATGATTTCTATTGAGAGTTAGCGGCGCATTTAAATCCGTATTTACTCGCATATTGCGATACGAATAAATGTGAACTATTGGTAGATCTCTGCATCTTGTTCTATTTGAAGTTAAACAAAGAAATGCAATAGAATGTGCATAAAGATAGGTGTCAAAGGCCATGGAGATTCAACATGTCTGAATAAATACAAAATATGTCCCAATCTTCTTCTTTCTTCTATGAAGCAAGTGTTTAAATTTTTTTCATAAAAAAATGTATATTATTAAAATTATTTATGTAGGGTGTCAAGGGAAGCACTTGATTTACTTTAACCAGTGATTTCTGAAATTATTTAATTACTAGCTTCTGCCCGCGACTTCGTCTACGTAAGATTAGTACTTCGAGTAATCTATTTTCTTTTCCTAGGTCCCGTCTACATTTATACCAAAATTCTTAAAATATGTTTAATTCTTGATTCGATTCAAAGTATTAGGCGAAGAAGTCCTTCAAATAAATTCACTAATTTAAATATTTTCTAAAATAGAATTTTGATTTAACAATCATTGTTTTGCAAAATGCCATTCTCAAATTTTGACATTTTCTATTAAAAAATAATTATTATTTATAATATGTTGAAAATAGCTAGCTTTATAAATTATAGCCTACATGCTATTCTGATGTATGAGCTATGTTATTCTAAAGTTTCATTAAAATCCATTTAGTGGTTTTTGCGTGAAAGAGTAACAAACACACATACATCCATACAAACTTTCGCGTTTATAATATTAGTAAGATATGTTTAATTCTTGATTCGATTCAAAGTATTAGGCAAGCACTTCAAATAAATTCACTAATTTAAATATTTTCCAAAATAAAATTTTGATTTAACAATCATTGTTTTGCAAAATGTCATTCTCAAATTTTGACATTTCCTATTAAAAAATAATTATTATTTTCAATGTATTGAAAAAAAAATAGCTAGCTTTATAAATTATAGCCTATATGTTATTCTGATGTATGAGCTATTTTATTGTAAAGATTCATTAAAATACATTCAGTAAATTTTGCGTGAAAGAGTAACAAACATACATACATACATACAAACTTTCGCGTTTATAATATTAGTAAGATTTAATTATATATCTCTAAAATGCGAATGAATTTTTTGATGTTATTTTGATGTGATTGGACAGTTAGGGTCGGTGTATTGTGTGTATGGTTACTCGGTATGTGGATAAAAAATATTTTGTTAATTTTTTTCGTGAAAAAAAAAACATATAAACGATGTTGTGTAAGGATCCATTCTAATCATGTTTCATTTTCATTTCATTATATTATCATTATTGTAAGATAAGTCGGCCATTAGTTAATTGAAACAAGTGATCTGTGTCATCAGCGCTTGGCATATTTGTCATTATTAAGGTGATAAGATACTGCTGCAAGGTTTATTTATTTATTGTGAAAAACAGGATATCCAATTAACATACATACATTTAATTACACAGGTAAGTACATCGATAATATCAGTTGAGTTGAAGCCATGTGTTAAAGAACATATTTTTTGCGATCTTAACTCGTCACTTACATCTTAAATCGCCACTTTTGTTTAAATTGAAAATGTCTATCTAAGAAATGCGGTTTAAAACTCAGGTACGGGATATACGTCATTCCTATGTCTACCCACGTTAAATTATCGTGAAAACAAGCTTATGTGTCCAAGCGGTTAACAGAATAGTCATTCTTCCCAAAGGCATGATCTTGGTAGGTTGGTCCCGCCTCTTGGAAAAATAAACAGTCTGTGGTGTCTAGCTCTGATGAAGTCATCGGTTAATAGTTAATGTGTTGTAACATGTCGGGAATTTTCATTTTTTCAATTTTATAGAAATATTTGTTAGTTAAACGAAAAAAAACAATAATTTTTGGATACTTGCTTTATTTTTTTACTATTATGTGTAATTGCATACAAAAACTTTGAATGAATTAAAATGAATATCTAAAATTATAATGAATATTCAGTGGCTGAGTTGGCATCGCGTTTGGGTCCCACCCAGGAGTCCCGTATTCAATTTCTGGCTCCTCCTCCATCCCGACACAAGCAACATTTTCCGCTTACGGTGGTAGTCGGACATTTTAAAATGTTGTTGGTAATTCGTAACCCGTGAATATTTGTTTGATTAAATTACATAACACGTGTTGTCTATTAAATAATTTACCTTATTACATTAACGTTTATTTGATATTCATTGCGTTTATGCCCACGGTCAAATTAAAACGGCCAATATCTCAGAACTCACTTTTTCACATAACGCTGTTTTTCCGCACTTGGGTTCAATTGGCCGCGTTGAACGGTTTATTTCATTTTTCCATACTTCATAATGAACCGAATTTCAAGAGAACTCTGAACAACAATTTACAAACACTTAAAAATTTGGGAGGCGGGTATGGGTACCGCCGCCCCGGGAACCATTTATTGGACGACCAACACCTCTGCCTCAGGTCACCCCAATTGGTTCGCTACGTTTGGTGACTTAGCAGAGGTGCCCGGTCTGCCGACCATCTGCGTGGCAGGCCGGATCAGGAGGACCCTCTCGAGCCATCGCCTTGCACCGCACTGAGAGGGATGGCTTCACACGTCCATCATTCCTGGACATATTTATCCCCAGATTCCTCAAACCTTTTTCCTTCACGGGACTTCCCCCTCCTTCATTTCCCTTAAAAAACCCTCCTCACATCATATTCAAAAATGACCCTGAGGGAATTTTTCCCTCAAGGCCTCCTGTGTGAATATAATGTAAAAAAAAAACAGAAATACTACTTTATTTTTAATAAAGTACCTATTTTCCCATGATATATTTCCACCGTGAGGAAGAATTTTAATTACAAATACAGTGGAGGTATTGTACACAATTATTTGTTTTTCCAACGAGGTGAGCTAATTAACGCACTAGTGGTGACACAAAGGTGTCACTGCCAACCAGAACCACTGCCTGTCAGCAATTAAAAATATTTGTGTTCAGAGAAGGAATAACTTTATGAGGTTGTGGCTTTTTCTACCCCATTCTCACTTTATTTACTTCTCGTTACTGAGTTACTTAATGATCTAATTTAATATTGTAACTGAAAATGAATATATAATGAATCAGCGGGATTCCAATTTAACGCTTTAGTCTGTTAGGAATTAACATAGAGATTACGTAACTATTTTTATATAAAATATTATATTATTACTAAAACCATTCAAAGCATCTCTAAATTGTGATATTTTTCCAGTATCAGTGTTTGCTCTCTCCTACAACAATGGTCTTGATATTGATTCACTATTTCTATCTAAAATAACCTTTATGCTTCCCAAAAGATGACATAAGCCCCGAAGCAGATTATTTATTTAAAGAGGAATGTTTGGGGTTAATATACAAATAAATAAAAAAGTGAATGTTTTATTTAGATCCATTCCCGATAAATTCAGATCTCTTGGCATTTTCTATGAATTTTAAAATACTATTGTAATGCAATCTGTTCAAAGAAACCCAATAATTTGAAATATCTTCTTTACCTGAGAGAAATCTCTATTCGTCTACAAAATACTAAATAAAATAGTAGTTTGAAATGGTCTTCAAATCCTTAAGGACATAGTTTTCAAAGGATTTTAAAATCTAAAACGAAATATAGTGCAAGACTCTCGAAGTCTTAAATTCCTTTACAAAATAGGAAATATTTATGGTTTTAGGAAAGCGCTTTGATCGAGTATATTGATATAATTTGACGAATAAAATAAATCTTTCAAGACATGGTCCATTTTTGATACTCCGATAAAGTTTTAAGTGTGTCTATTTACTGTTACCCTAGTGAATAAAACTTTGAGGAAACTAGTTATACTTGAAAGCTTTTACAGAACTAATATGCGTAATGGCGTGTTTTTCCCCGATGATAAGAGTCTCTAGTCTCTATGGTCAATTTTTAGAACGAAACTTGAAGACCTTTGAACTTTGGATTTGTATTCCATAGATCCTGTTCTCACGAATCTTTCGCATAGATTCTAAGAAAGAGACCAAAGAATGGAGCAAGTGAGATCCCGATTTAAATGCGTGAATTCTTAATTTCCAAGATAGAAACTCTTCAATAGAAAATTACGATAGACAAGCGTAAAAGTAGGTAACAAAATATTTTTATTCATTAATAATAGTCATGACAAATGTTCAGATGATTTAAAAGAGTAAAGAAACGTTTCAAAGACTATGCGTGTTTCACTGAACTTGGCCCTTTTATACAAATATTATTTGAACTTTTTATAAGCGGTGCTACATTTTTTGTTCGGTATGAATGAATATAAGTGTATTGTATTTTTATAAATTCATTGTAAAGATGTCGTTTTTTCAAGTTTACTAACATCTGATTGATATTACATATTTTTTACAATTATTTCAGCCTCACAAATCCTACAATTATAATATCGTGATTTTCACTGATCTGCGCTAGTTTTAATATTTTTATAAAATTTTATTAGAAAGATCAGCCAGTTGCTTTGCGTGACAGCTGATTCTCACTTTCAATACTCGGGAATATCGATGCGAGAACTTTAATTCATCGGATGCAAGAAAAATAAACTTATAAAGAGTTCTTTCGTCTTTTCAGGGAGATAATGTGAGTTTCTAGAACCATCTACATCTACTGAAGCTTTTACTTTTTAACCCTCTAAAGTGGCTGTTTATAATTTTTTGGATATACCGTTTTGTTAGTTCTAATAATTTATTTTCCCCTTGGTTTGTGGCGTAGCGTGAATTTCCTGTAGTTTTGATAGAATTCATTATTTTTCTGTATTTCGTTCTATGAGTTTGAATATGTAGAGCAAATGGACTGCGAATATATTACTTGGAAGTGAATGAAAAAAGATATCAGGAAGAAAAAAGATGTCACCTGAGGAAGGTTAAGAATAATCAAATTAAATAAAGAAATCTTGATTCTATCATGTAAAAGTCAGTAAAATAGAAGAGTGCGTATGGTGACGCCATTCGGTAAAAATGTAAAATGATAAAAGAATCTGCTAGGTTACTATTTTTATTTTTGTAACTGATAATTCGTGGTGAAATTCCATTATAATCTTAATATTTAAAACAAAATCGGGTTAGTTACACCATTTATAACTCAAGAACGGCTGAACCAAATTTTATGATCTTTGATTTGTTGGATTTGTCTCCGTCCCTATTAACAGAATAACTATTAAAACATCGGAAAAAATTACGGGAAAAATAATTATGAAGAAAAAAATTTTTTTCATATATTTTGTATGGAACGGCTTTTCAAATAATGTGCGTTGGTCGACATAACTTGAATCAATTCGAACTGTCAATGGTGTAGTGTGCCCAACATTTCATGCTTAGTCAACAGCTCAATTTCATTTTTAGAACTAGAGTAGGTAGGTACTTATTTATTTTAACTTTAAAAAAACTTCATTTATTTCAGCTAATAAATTAAACACAACATTTAATGATTCTGAGGCGGTACGAAGTTTGCCGGGTCAGCTAGTAGTATACATAAATAGTGTATATATAGAGCACACTGTGTCTTAAATCATATTATATATTTAACAAATTTAAAACATTTTCCACTTTTAATTTATTGACCGTAACCGGTTTCAGCTTGTCAAAGCCATTTTCACATTATACTATTATAATGGAATTCCACCACGAATTATTAGTTACAGTG
Source organism: Limnephilus auricula (assembly GCA_951813805.1). Lineage (NCBI taxonomy): Eukaryota > Metazoa > Arthropoda > Insecta > Trichoptera > Limnephilidae > Limnephilus > Limnephilus auricula. The sequence continues at coordinate 5,455,610 of OX638397.1, forward strand.
AAGAAGGCGTTGACAAGCTGAAACCGGTTGCGGCCAATAAATTAAAAGTGGAAAAAGTTTTAAATTTGTTTTATTATACTACGCTAGGTTAGGTTATTTTGTTGCGGAACTGTACTGCTCGATGTGAATGCGGAGATGTGTTTGTTCTAATACTGAGTTGTTTGGAGGTCCATTCATGTTGCTGTTCTCTCTGGAAAACTGAGTGATTATTTGTTAGTTGAACAGTAGGAACATTATGCTGCATCCACTCAACTATAAGCATTTCCTCTTCAACTGTACAACATAATATGTATTGAATGGAAGAGTGTTCTCTAAAACCCACCGGATTGCATCCCATTCTGACGAAGAGCCTCCTGGTTTTCAGGTTTGTTGGTGAGTTGATTGGCCGGCAGTCTTAGTCTCCGGACAAAAGGGATTAACAATAATTATTGGTTATATTGTCGGCGGCTTTCTCCGGCGATTCCGCTTCCGGGAAAATCTCTTTGGAGGTTTAAATATCAAACGTTAATGTTTTAAGCAGGATAAGGCCTCCAGGAAGCACTGGAGCATAATACTAGGTAGAGCATACAGTGTCTTGTCAAGAACTTTTATGTAGTTATTTTCTTCTAGGCATTCTAATATCTCCACAATTAGCACCCAACGTTTACAGGTTCTTTGTTGTAGCTTTTTTTCCCACAGATGAAATCTCTTCCATGCACCAAACTCAACTTGTAGTTATATTTAATTGTTCTAAAAGCTACATATAAAACTTCGGTGCAAGTCAATAGCGTTGTAATGTGTTGTGTGTAATTCTGGCATTCCTTTTCACAATTTGTTCGCATTTATTGAATTTTATTAGGGTAAGTTCGGGTAATATGGCACACCGTAAGCCTTTTTGGAAATAAAATACGAAATTTTTTAGATTAATTAGCTTTTATTGGTTAAATCAGTCCTTTGAACTTAATAGTGTTAAAAATATATAAATTTATGGTTATATTGGCTTCGAAACATAACTAAAATAATTTTTTTCTTAATCTTGAATAATCTAAAAAAATAAATGTGGTAGGGCAATATGGCCCAGGGCCGTATTGGCCACAAATGAAGTGTGCCGTATTGCCCACCGTAACAAATAAAATAAAAAATCAAAAGAAATAAACTTTGTGTTACTTTGCAGAACAAAATTCGCAGAATAAAACGTTCGTTTCCACTCCTGAGCATTCTTCGTGAGCCCATAATTTACAACATAGGTATTGAACCTATATTTCACCTCTGTTATTCATAGAATAGAGATCGTCGCAATACAAACACTTGGCATCATAAACATTGCCCCTATCTGGACTTTCGTCAGAACTGTCTTCGTACAGTGGTTCGTTTTCTTCCTCCGAGCTAGGCATTTGTACCTCCTAAAGGCTTCTATACACTACTCGCAAGGTTAATCGAATACGATAGTGTAAAAACGAACTTCACTTCGCTTCGTGCAACCTCACCTCGCTTCGTCCGATTTCCGATCGTTGTCGGTTTTTGCGCCGAGTCAAAGGACTCGAAGCGTTTCGAAGTCCGAACAAGATGCGTCTCACTACACTACTTGGCTCACTTCTTCATTAACTTCGGTCAACTTCGCGAGTAATGTATTGGGGCTTTTAGGTTTTGACTTTGTCTTTTTACCTTTGCCCTTTCGTTTTTTGCTTTAATGCATAGCCTTTTCGATTTTATCATAGCACCAAGTTTGGCGTTTTCTTTGTGAAATTGGTTTTCGTGGAGCCATATCCCAGTAGGAAAAAAATATTAACATGTTAGAAAGATTTACTCTATGTGAGGCCAATATGGCCCGGTAGACCATATTGGCCACCTACCTAGTGAGCCATATTGGCCGTAAAGACGTTTGTGACAAATAAAAAGTCTAACCTAAAAACTAGTAAACAATGTCCTTAAAAAATGTCACCACACTATTAAATAAAAGTTTACCTTCAAAAATGTGCATTAGCAATATAAAAACAATGATTATTTGAGGAACAGGAATGAGTGAAACTTAACCAAAAAATAACATCAAATCAGATAATTTTCGATCGTCGCACGCGCTGCACATATACACACTCAACGCAACGCAGGGATCGACTGAGGGGGTCGAGGGAAAGGGTTTGACAATATGACGGATATATAAACCGCTAGTGTTGGATGGTGTCGGAAAAAACAATACTGGCCATATTGGCCCACTAGGCCATAATACCCGAAACTACTCTATGTCTCTTAATTTCCAGTAGCAACACAACTTAAGATGTAATGGGTATCTTCCAAATAAGTTATAGGTTAGAGTTATTACAAGTTGGTTTATTTAGTTTAATGCACATCAAACTGGACAGACGTCCTTATTAGGCTAAGCTTTAAGTAATTTTGACCACCACAATACGGGCATGTGCCTAGCGTGGTGGTCGTAAAACTCTCAAAACATGTAGCTAGCAGTTTAATGAATAAAGAAAAATTAAAGAAAATAAATTCTATTGCTGCGGCGGCGTACTGTATGATACAATCTGTACAATCCCACTGATGCCTTCGGCCATCACATGAACGGCGATTGATGGTACTCTTCTCATATTCTACTCAACTGCCGCCATCTGTTGGGATAAAGCAGATTATCGTATTACAAACTAAGCTATCGAAATATATTGAAAGAAGCTACATGAATAATAAAGACACTATAATTTTAGATGATTGTCTCAGTAGTTGACTTTGATTGTAAACTTGTCTTTCTAAATAATTTGAATGACTATGATTGCAACAGAAAGAGATACATAAATGTAAAATGTTGACATTATTTACTATCTAAATAATTAAAATCTTTAATATGTCAAATAAAGCTAACAGGTACAATAATGAAACATAACATAATAAATGTAATATGAAAAGTGATGGAGTATCGAATGTAAAATTATGCAATGTCCAATGTTTTAAATATAGTGTCCTCGCGGTGCAGTCGTATTTTCTCCAAGCATAAACTTTCCAATTAAAGTGTGTTTATCGGAAGTGACCTGCCAGCTAAGTATGTTTTCTGTATCTACTTGTAAATAATAGATCTAGATAGAGCCTAATAATTCATTGACAATGGTTACCAATACTGATTCGCACCTGTAAATGTACATGTAAAAATAATATACAGTTTTTTTTAACTACATTATAATGAATAAACACGAAAGCTTTGATATACAATAACAACTAGATAGCACCACTTACAGTTAACGTGGACCATTATCCTTTTGCTGACGGCCGGCGGGACGTCGTTGGTCGCTATGCAGAGGTATGCGCCCATCTGCTTTCGGTTCAGCTTGGTCAGCGGAAGGGTCTCTCCATTGTATACTTCCACTGCAAAAAAAACAATTCTTTAATAATCTATAGGTAAAACTTATTTAGTCGACCTTTCACTTATTTGATTAAACGTTAATGCCGAATGTCGAGAAACTAACAGTGATTGACAAAGTGGAAGGCAGGAGGAACAGAGGAAGATCATCGATGTGTTGGAGTGACAAAGTGTCAGAGGCTAGTCGACGTCCTCCCTTGGCTCCCTACTCAGCGCAGAACGCGAGGTAGGGAGAAGACTTGTCCGCCAGTGAAACGACAGTGAAGTGGCGAACAATAATCTCAGCAATTAGGAAACAACTAACTTCCCAGGCGGCGTTTTATTTTTATTTTTTATATTACAGAAACAAACAGTACATTGGTTACAGTGATGAGACAGTTTACAGATATTAAATGATATTTCATGGTGGGTACCTATGATATGTTTCTTTGAATGTCTTATTTGTGATTGCCGGGTGATGTGCGTAGTGTATATGTGCGTGAGTGTATCTGTGAGTATGTTGGTAGGTGTGAGAAGTGTACGCCCATTGAATAGTTTATATCATTGACATGTTTATATTATTGACATGTTTATATCATTGACATGTGCTCTTTTTAAATTTGGGCAGTGAATCGGAGAAAATGTCAATGTTAGAATTTAGGCAAATATTATTGAATGTATGAAGAGCGCGGTTGATTGGCGAATTAGTTGCGTGTGGAACAGTGCAGTATGCCGTGTACGTCTTAAAGGTATATTGAAATTAATTAAGGATAGTAGTTCGATACAGTCGATATTATTATTTAAAATTCTGTGTATACATGTTAAATCAGCTAGTGCCCGCCTTAGTTGCAAAGTTTGAAATGTAAATTCAAAATTATTATTGAATTTGAACAAAATTTATGGAATACGTTTTTGTCCACAAAAACGTATTCCTCAATTTCCTCTCTGGATTTTGACACTTTGCAAATATTTAAAAAAATATAGATATCGACCGCTAGCGAATCGATTCGTTTTGCTTTTTTGATAAGTTACTTCTTATAGGAGACTGATATATCCAAAAATTGTTAAAATTGCCTGGTTTGAACGCCATCAACAGGCGTTCAGTATACAAGCTAAACAATATATTTTTTTGAAAAAGCAAAATATACTTTAAACTTTAGGGTGCAAAGTTTACACCGAGCTGTGCAAGCGGGTTTCCTACAGAGCATCGGACCAACCCGACAGACATAGAGTATTTATTTTTATACATTTAATAAAAAAAAATACCCTACAATTGGTCCAATTTTGGAGGAGGAAAAAGGGGAATACAAAACCTCGATTTTGATAATTTTATTTAGGTTTTATCAGCCTGAGGTGCAATTGTCCTTTTAATTCTTTATTTGAGGATGAAATAGCGATAGTGACACGATAAGTTTGGTAAAATACCTATTATTCAAATCTTGGCGACCGGGTTTCCCCTTAATGAAATACAAATCAAAACTAAAGTTGGAAATGTTAAAGAAGTATTGGAAACAAAAAAGTAGTAGAGTTTTGAAGAGAAAGTTAAGCTTTCGAAGCATTTTATATCCTTCTATTCAGAATACAAAGTACTATCAATCAAGATAACAATTAGTATTATGGTCTCACCGCTAAGAGCTGCTTTTTAAACATAAAATATTTCCGTCCACCTTTCTTCTTGAAATTATATTACGGTATTATCAGTAAAACTGATTATGTTTCCTTGAATAGTAAGTTTAGTAAGTCCTTAGTAAGTAAAGTCCTATAGTTTACTCAATAATATGATTATTAATATTTATTATTATTATTACTTATTTCTTAGTTAAGAAAAAAGCAAACACATTGTGGCTTGGCAATATACAAACGAAAAAGTTCTTTGTTTAAAACCACTTCTTTTGGTTTATAGACGTCGACTTGTTTCGGTTTCAGTTTATCTCAACCTTCAACAACACTTTATATTTATTGTCCTGATGAAGGTTGAGATAATCCCAAACCGCTCTACGTGTATAAATCAAATAAATTGGTTTTAAACAAAGAACTTCTTTCATTTGTATTTATTATTTAGTTAATTTTTTTGTTTTTTTTTTCGTTTGTTAACAATGAAAACTTAGATACGCAGAAAAGTTAAGAGATATCACACATTAAAAAAATGATACTTGGCCAAAGAAGGAGTTAGCGTAACACGGCATAACATCCCAAAAATAAAATAAATACATAAAAAAGTTGATACATTTATCCAAGAACCTATCTAGATTGTATTTAGTTCGGCAAGAATCTTGCAATCATGCACAAATATTGCAATCATACTTACTCTTGTAAGCCGATAAAAATATGCCTTAAGAAACTGAAGATAATATTGGTAGTTTTTATAATTTTGACTGCAGGTTTTATACTTCTGACTTTTTTATCCGGGTTAAATCTTCCCCACAGGAAAAACTTAATCCTTCGACAGACTTTTCCACAAATGACCATCTAGTCAATCCATGGTATGTAATTGTACAATTTAAGTATAATAAATACAAAACAATACAAGAACAACTCGTCAACCAACCAGAGACCAAATGGGAAAATAATTCACCGATTCTAGATATTTTCATATCAGAGGGCTCGGCTCTGTAGAACTCCTAACTGGACCGATAAATCCTACTGATCCCTCAATATAAATATTTTAAAAAAGCTTTTGTAATCTTAACCGCTTGGACACATAAGCTTGTTTTTATGATAATTTAGCGTAGACATAGGAATGACGTATGCACCGTACCTGAGTTATTTATTAAATGTATTTAAAATGACTGATTTTTGATTTATTATGTATAAATTCTTTGACAAATCTAATACGTCTAAATTTTTAATGAGAGAACTAGGTATATTGCCAAAAACCGATATAATAAATGGTAATGCTTTTTTACTTTTTTGACTGCAGGTTTTATAAATTTAATAATAGATAATATTTCACTTCATTTGTGTGACACGAGAATGTTCTAGTAAGATGAGTGGCATATTTATTTATTAATCTTTGGGAAATCAACAGTACGTTTTATCATTGAAGATGAAGATAACACTAATAACCTAAACGTTGATGGGCATAACCTTCAAACCTTTATTTTTTAATTTTTTTTGTTTGGAAAACCAACAGTTATAATATTTTATAATGTATGATAAAATACGTGTAAATTATTTAACCAATAATAGGTTTTAACTGATGTAATTTTACTGATGTAATTTCACTTTTATTTCACTTTCGTTATATAATTTAGCGAAAAAATTAAAGATGGTTTTTAAGCAAATTAATGAAATACTGAGGTATTAAAAACATAATATTAAGGATCTTTGAATTGCGTTAGTCATAACCTATAGAATGATCCAATGAGCTTCCCGCTCCGACTTGTTCAATCTGCGTTGCTTGATGTTTAACGTTCATCCATAAGATTAATTAGAATGTATTTTTAGAACGACGTATATGTATTTCCTACTACATTATTATCCGTTCTTAGAATGAAGATTCATAAACCGTTTGTTATTACACGTAAACATGTAATAATATTCTAACTAAATCTAATTATGTTCTTTTTGCTTGGCTAAATACAAATTAAATATTTTATGATTCTGTGCATTGAACGTAATACTTGAAGCTTTGCAAACTGTACTTAGTATTTAGGTATTTTTAGGAATCCTTTGAAGCGAGTGATTATGAACTTAAGGAAGAACGAAATGTTATTAGAGGCGTGTCTAAAGAATGGAAACTGAAATGATTTTCACATGATCGAATTTACATTTTCGTTTTACGATAAAAACATTGATATTGACTATGCAAGCTTACATTCATAGTTCTAAAACGACCATTAATTGGATATATTTTGTGGCGAGCATCACGCCATTGTAACAAACAGCTCTTGCTGTTAAATAAAGCTGCGATACTAAAGGTTAAGTAACATTTACAGAAAAGGAAACAGGCATGGGTGACAGCTGAAATATGCATTCATATTAATATTGTGAAGTTGAAAGTTGTAGGGGAGGACAAAATAGAGGAAGAACCCGGCTATTCAGATCTTATTCGCAAACTCGCAAATAAAACTTTACCGGCTAGGCTTTCGGAACTCTTGGATAGTCAATCTCTCGGGAAATCTAAGTTATTATTTTTAAGTCAATTTGTATCGTTCCAATATAATTATGGAGGACGTAGGTACATATTATTGACTCTAAAATATTACGAATAATTGATTCATCCCGGCAGTATGCCAACCATTTTCCATAACTTTAAAACTCGTATATATTTTTGCGCTTAAAGAATCTTAATTTATGAAAAATAAATATTCACTCCAGTCCGAGGGAGGGCTAATCTCGTGGATGTTGAAGCAATGCGCGAATTCTTAGATTGGGCGAATACAAATCGAGCAGACGGCTAAATTAATATTAAGTAAATTATCGAGCGTCAACAATAAAAACCATTTTCTGAATAAGCGTGCAATAAAATCCGTTATTGCGAAAACAATTTGCGAAACGGTCTTTCGGAGGGAGAATTATATCGTCGGATGAAGAGTATTTTCAACCCCGGGTTGTTTGCTCGGCCCGAACATTGTTATTGATGAAGAATTATTATATCGAAATAATTCAATAGGATTATGGAGATATATTGAAATATATGTATTTATTCAAGAACGCTACATGTCGCACAAATCATAATATAACAATTGGATTCAGATTGGAGATTCCCAGAAAATGTGAAGGGAGAATAATTATTATACTAAAGCTTTGAATTTGTGTAAAACATGGTACCACAACAAGAAAATCATACCCAATGGGTTTCGAATATGTTCTTCCGGTTGTTGAAAACTGGTTCAAATGCTGAATAATATCTTACTCACGTGAATTCATCGTTAATTATCTATCTCCCTTGAGATGGTATTACCAGAGAATCCCGGAAATTAGTAATTTTTTAATCAAATTCTAAACGTATTGACTCTTTTTTATAAAAAAACATAAATTGATTTTGAAAGATTGTTATTTTATCTGGTACACGCAGTTTTAATTTTTTTAATAACTAAGTGTATTTTTAATATACTAAGGTTATACCGTTGGTTGTTGGCAGATGTGTTCAATTTTCAAACCATAGATTCTATTAAACAACACAAATTTAAAATCATATAATCATACAACCACATAATTTAATACATAATCTAGTCAACACAGTTTTAAGAATTTTAATTTTAGTTAAATAAAAATAATTAAAAAATAAATCCGAGAACGTGTTTTGTGACGAAAATACCTCAGTTTTTCTATTTATTTAAGGTTTTGAGCATTTTTATTGCTTACTTTAATGTAGGTATATATTAAAACAAGTTTTTAATGAAATAAATCGATATTAAATTTTTGTTTTAAAAAATTTGATACGGGGAATAATCGATCTTTCTCATTGGAACCTCCCTGTACAGTTGCAAGCATTTTTAAACTTTTTTCTCAGCTGCTGGTCAATCGCTCTTAAGTATCCTTGTTTCATCTGTTTAGCATTTTATGTTTACGCCCACACCTAGGTACTTTAATAAAGCACTCTAGGGATAAGGTATTATTGGGAATTTGGCGATCACCCCAGATTTCATAATGATAATGACACTGTAAATGCATCAGTGTCTCTTCAGCTATATATGTTACCGGAAATATATGAAATCTAGGAATTGTATACAACTCCCAGGAAATGTATACAATTCCGAAGCTATTTAGGAAATGTTTAAAATATCGTTTTAAAAATTATTTAATACGTACATATCCTGGGAAATGTATACATTTCCTAGCAATTGTATATAATTCCAATATCGTATTAGGAAATGTATACAAATAATAATTCCTGTAATAAAACACGTTGTTTTATTTTTTATATTCTTATAAAGCTAAACTTTCATTTAGTAAGTAATCAGTCTATTATTTAATTATTTTATTTAAGTATTTAACATGGTTTGCATGCTTGCGTCGAGGCAAGAAAAACATCCCAGTTTTCAAGTAGTTCAGCGGCTACGCTAGGTTTGTGTAATATGATTTGTGATACAAAAGAAAGTTCCCCTTTATAGTTTTATTTTTATTAAATATTTTACATTTCCGATTGCTATTTTGGAAACGTATAGATTTCCTAGGAAATGTGTCTAATATAATTTATTTCACCCATTTCCGGGCGATTTTAGGAACTACATACATTTCATAGGAATTGAATACAATGACGGATTACATACATTTCCGTTAACATATATATACAATTCAACAAATCAAAGATTGTTAAGTAAATTGGCGGTGCGAGGAGTGTTTTTACATATTCCATGGTTTGTGATACACGAATAGTTGAATTGTAATATTGCCGTCCTAACTAAAAACACAGTTATTAACAAAATTAGCAAAAATGAGTTGAGTATGGGTAATTAAAAAGTTTAAAATTATCCATGATTTTTTTGTTACCACAATTTAACCACTCTTGGTAAGTAAAGAAGCAGTATTCGTGTTTTGTAAGTAAATTAACTGTTCCTACGTTGAAATTGAAGATTTATAAGTTACACGAAGTGACTAAGATTTGAATAGCCAGGTATTTCCCGGATTTCTCTTCCCACCTCCTTCCCCATTCTAGTACCTCAATCGGGTAAGCCATCATTTTTACAGGTCCAGGATATTTGCGACTCTCTTGTCATATTCACATTATAGTTAGTTGCAGGCACTTCAAAAATGTTCATAATTCAACAGAGATCATTGTATTTTTAAAAGGTTTTTGTAGATCCTATAGAACAATTGTCTAAAAGAGTTTTGACATATAGTCGGTACATTTTTTTTAACATTACCTCCATATAGGGGTCCCTGCGGAAAATAATTTCTCTCAGGGCATTTGTCATCTTTGCGGATGCTGTGTGGAGGGTATTTTTAAGGAAAGAAAGGAGAGGAAGTTCTGGAAGGAAAGGGTATGAAGGGTGAGTAGAAATCTGGAGTTCAGTGCGTCCAGATCATCCCCCGTCAATAACTACACGGAGAAAAATGTTATTCTAAAATACGATCATTTTATTCGTAAAAACGGTTAAAAATGGGACTGAAGTTCTTACGAACAAATTAACAGTGTTTCAATGTTTATTGGCGGGAAAATGTAAGAATAATTTGTTGGTATACGTACGAAATTACGTATACCAAGAAATTATTCTTACACGTTCCCGCCAATTAACATTGACACCCTGTTAATTTGTTCGTAAGAATTTCAGTCCCGTTTTGAACCGTTTTTACGAATAAAATGATCGTATTTTAGAATAAATTTTTTCCGTGTATACTCCAACCCATGAACACCCGCGCACCAATGCTAAGTCACCAAACGTAGCGAACGACTTGGGATGACCTATGGCGGAGGTGTAGGTTATCTAATAAATCGTTCCCAGGGCGGCGGTACCCATTCCCGCCCCCTTAATTATAAATATGATAAAAAATTAAACAAACTGCAAAACTTTGACCCTTGATTCTGGAGAATGACACCAATCGGAATCACTGTGTATTTACTTACCACGGAATACTTGTGAATATTTATTTATTTATTTAAACGCCATTAACATTTTGCACAGTTGCATCTGGGAACAATAATTATATGGCTTTTACAATAAAGTGAACATGGGTTTTTTAAGTGTACAGTGGTATATTAGATATATCTTAAAAAAAACATCAAGTACTTCGTAGTTTTATTTGAAATTCATTGGATTCTAGGAGTTTGGTATTGAGAGTATTGTTATAATTATATTTGTTTGAAATGGCACTGTAAGTACTTAGACTTAGGCTCTGTTGACGAAAGGCTGTCAGTTAGAGATTTATAATAATTGATAATTTATAAATAATAAAAAATATATCAATTATAATAAAAAATTGAGAAAATGATTTTTTTAAATATTTATATTGAGGGATCAGTAGGATTTATCGGTCAAATTAGGAATTCCACCAAGCCGAACCCTCTGATATGAAAATATCTGGAGTCGGTGAATTATTTTCACATTTAATCGTCTGGTAGGTTAACATGTTGTTCTTGTATTGTTTGTATTAATTATACTTATATAATACACATGCATTGCGTGGATTTACTAGATGAGCATTTTTATGGAAAAGAGTGTGAAAGGATTTAGTTTTTCCTATGGGGAAAACTAAACTCTGTCCTAAAAGTATGGTGCGTAGTGTTAAAATAAAAAAAAGGAATTTTGAGAAAGATTAAAAATTAATTAATTAATAATACTAATAATATGCGCTTAAAAACATCTATCATACATCATAAACCAACTTTACAAAAGTCATGGCAACAGAATGAGTTGACCCGCTTATCTATCTAGTGGAATTTTAAGCACTAACCGGCATTGAAAAACTTGATATTTTAGACGAGCGATTTGGGATGGAAGATGAAAAAAATTTATAAAGTATCCGAGCCATTACGGAATAAGGGGAATCTGGTAGCTAACTTTGCCTTTTCAGGGAAAAGATAGACAACCATTCTCTTGGGAAATACGGACAACTTTGTAAATAACACGATACAGACTGTGGGGTTGAAATTCCGAACAAACTGGTTGGGTTTTTTGTGTAATCAAAAAACAAGGGATAAAGTTCCTATGAGATTGCGGAGTATCATTTTGATTTTTTTTCTTTCCGAAAAAGGAAGTGAAATATCGGAGAGAACAAGGCGATTAAGTATGTATTCGGTTGAAACGTATTGATTGATTAAGTACGCATTCCGTTGTACGTTTCTAAGCCACGTTACAAATTACCACCACGAAAACCAACAAACGTAGACCGAATTATGGTTGGTTGGATTTTAACGGTTATTCTGTATTCTGAAACTAATTTTCCTCCCCTCACCACACGAATCCTTAAGGATATAAAAAAAACAGGTTGTTATTAAATTTGTTCGTATTTACATTTTCTAATAATTATTTGAATTGTTTGGGAAAAAGAAATTTAGTTCAGCAAAATGTAGATACCTACTGTGTAACACGAGAAATGTTTTCTCTGTTGAATTGTAGAAAATAACGTGACCTTACTGGGGTACTTCATTCTAAGGTCACATTGTAGATAGTTAGGCATTATAAATTAGGTAAAGTTTTTTTATAAGTATGTTAAATTTTTTAAGTAAGTTTTTGCAAAAATATGTTAAAGAATTGCGATATAACAGTTTTTTATTTGATCTCTAGCAGGCGATTTATTTTGATTTAGGAGAAATCGAGGACTATTTGACGATTGGTAGATATCTTTCGGTGATTATTAAGTGATTAGTAGATGATATCTCGATGATTTTGACATATTTTTAAATGTGAATACCACACAAGAGTCCTAACTGCTCGCAACCAATAAGACTATGACTTCCCCAGTTGGGGTATGTTGTGAGACTTCCGGAAAGGAAAATAGAAAGGCGGGGAAGTACCTGGCTATTCAGATCTGGTCACCCAACACGGCTCAAGCCATTACAAGCAATTTTAAAATTCTGAATGGCGGTCTTACACCAGGGCTATACTGAGAGTATCTTCCACCGTGGAAAGTGCCGCAAATATGCTTTATAATATTTTTAATGAGAATTATGAAATAACACAAATCAATCAAATAAAATTTACTTGCGTACGCCTGTGTTTGAAACCACGACCTTCGGATTGCTAGTCGAGAGTCTTACCCCTCAACCAAGGAGGCCGTCAAATGAGGAGAGATGTTTGTAGGTCAGATGATTATTCGAAGACTTTTTGTTGATCATCCCATTACTATCAAATAGCAACATCTTCCGTTTAGTTTGGTGGTAGTAGGAGATTTTCAAATGTAATAATAAAATTGGATGACTTGTATAGCGCCGTTTTTGTGAAAAATCACTCAAGGGCGCTGAACAAATTTCAATAATTTCTACAATCTTACTTCTAACTACACACTAGACAAATATAAAAAACCTATGGCTAAACAATGGATGCAAATCCATCGGTTCTTTGATCAGCGATACAGAACATCTGAAACAACTACAATGCATCTGAACAACTAGCGCGGTGCTACCTAAAAATGTACATGTATTTTTTTATTTTTATTTTTTTATATTTATAAAACTTTACAGGATCATACTTACCTGGTAGGTCACTTGAGATTAAAGTTAAAAGATGTTTATTTATATACAGTTTGCGCGCAGAGCACATAATAGCGAACACATGTTCTTGGAAAAGTTGTTGAAATGTTTGTCTTTCTTAAAAAAAAAAATTAATAAAAGTTAGGCGGTGGGTATTTTTATTTTTTAAATTAAAAAAATAATCTTTAAATAATTAAATAAATATGTAATCTGACAAGGTGTGAAGGAGTATTATTTGATAACCAAAATTGCGTGGAAGGAAAGAAACTCCAGCACTTCAATAATATTTATTCATTTCCAAATTGGATCAGAATAATTAATCCATTTTTTTTTGATTTTTCGTATATTTTTCTTTTGTTGTAATTCAGAACACAATTAACGCTTTCCGAGAATTTCGTTTAATAAATAAAAATTTGAGCCTTGTTGGTACACTGAATTCACACCCAAACTAAAGACAATTTTAATTGAAAAATAATTAGCATTAATGCTGCCTCACGGAGCAGTACAAAGAAAAGTAATTCCGAGATATAAAAACGATTTACGAAACGAATTCATTGTTTCGGCGCAATTTGTTTAAACAAGACAAAATGGAAATAATTTACGGAATCTTCCCGAGAAAAGATGATAATATATTCCGTGAAGATCAAAGCAGCTGAAGAATATTAAAGAGTCAGTGATGAAGAAAATAAAAGGGTGCGTTGCTTCTGAGTCCCCCTTTTAATTAGGGTATAAATGATTATTATAATATGCATGGAGTGGACGAAACATTTTAGGTTTCGAAATTATACAATAATTTCCGGTAAAAACTCTTTAAAATCATGTATGTTGTCCGATACAAAATATTACGAGTCTGAACGGTGAGTAACACTTTTGACACAAGGTATTTCACAATATTTAAAAAATGTTGTGAAATGCACCGGATCGGCACTAAAAATACAGCGCCCGCGTAAAAAAGGGCACTTTAATCGCAATGGTCGGAACCACACCTCCTACAAACATTAACCTGAGTCCTTGCCTTGGATACCACTGAACTTGCTGAGGCTCACTGATCCTCTGAACTCGCTGCAACTACAACCCCTTGCCATCTTGCTCCTGGATCCCTAGCCCGTAGCCCCCTTTGCCCGGACCCTCGCATCTCTATTCTCTGATGATGACGCCTGAGCCCCCTTTACTTTGGCTGACGCCCACCAAACCTTTGGAGTCACTGCACCCAGAATCTCAGCTATCTTGCTCCGGGATCCCTAGCCCGGAACCCCCCTTTGCCAGGAGCCTTGCATCTCTATGCTCTGATGATTGACACTACACCTGTCAATTGATGACAACGTCGAGAGACGCGTGCCATGCAGAGACGGCAGGCCCAAAATATTGCAGATCTGTTAGCGACTCTGTGACTTGCGCTACCAGTGAGATCGGCGTAGATCGTCTCGGCCACGTGTTATGACATCTGACACGCAATGGCAAGCTGACCTATTCGTGAGTTTTCTACAGCCGTCCCAGCCGATGAAGCTGATGCTGGATATTCAGTAATCTATGGCCACGTGTTATGACATGCAATGGCAAGCTGATCTGCTCGTCAGTCTGGTGCAACCGTCCCAGCCGATGCTGAAGCTGGACTAAGAAATATGTACATTATCATGACTATGATGTAACATGTACAAAATGGCTCTACTAATACTGGTCAAAATAGCATCGCCATTATTTATCTATCGATATTACAATAACTCTAGAAGAATTGCTTCTAGTAAGAATCCTTGGTTGATAAAATTGCTTTTTTTAGTTAGTGAAACAATGAGGCACAACTACATCGCTTAATTGTTTTTGTGATAAGCTCCACAAATGTTTTTAAACGGTACTTTATGAAAATTCGTAAACTAACTTCTTTACTCAAAGGAAAAAAAGTTAGACCTTTTTTTGTTCTCTTCTGACTGTAAAACAAATGGTTCTTAATATTTTAACATTAGCTCCATACAGGAGGTCCTCAGTAAAACCATTTATTGAGAACTTTGTTGTCTTTGGTCCAAGAGTGACAGACGTATGAACACCTCGGTGCAAGGCGATGATGGGTTGAAAAAGCCGGCTGGAGAGGTCAAAGGATCTTTTTCAACCGGCATTTCCCAAATCGGCCTGCCAGGCACTTGGTGTGCAGACGCATCCGCCGGCAAGAGCTGGACAAAACTCACCCATGAACTCCGTTACCCCTGCTATTCTCCAAACTCGGCGAACTACCATGGAAAGCTTATTAGGTTGGTTATACGCGGTGGCGGTACCAAGTGACTTTTTTCTTCTCACAAAAATTGATGATAACCACTATAAAATATTTATTTACCTTACTTTACAAACGTGTGATATATATACATAATAATTTAGTAAAACAGTAATCAAGAAGTTAAATTTGCTATTTTTTTATTTATTTAATATTTGTAGGTTTTCTTTACAATAAGTACACAATTTTTACATGTTATACAGTGTTAAAATGGTAGATAAGAATAGCTTTTCCCCACCATATAGAGACGAGGCTCTTGTGTTTGGTGAGAAAATTTTAGTTCAATTATGTAATATCATGCATGAAAGAAAATAATAAAATATAGAAAATTAAAAAATAATGCAAGATTTATCAATAATAACTATAGCCATAGACATTTAAAAATAGAATTTATGAAAATAAAATCGGCTAATATAATTATTTATTTATATACACACATATTTGACATTGTCTCCCGCGCCAACAAAATGCTTAGATGGTTCTTCGTAATGCGAGATCATTTACTAATGGAATTGCAATACGTAGAACATATGAAGCACTTGTTCGTTGCATCCTGGAATATAGATCCATTATTTGGGCCCTTTCTGAACAAAACCATATGCTAGAAATATAAAAAAGGTTTATGGGTTACCTGTATATGAGGGAATATACGTACTATCCATTCCTGTATCCATCCTTGTTCTTAACAGGGATACTCGATTTCAACATCTTTGTAGTCTGCAGAAAAATATTTTTTGGTAAATACCTTTTTAAGCTAATCTCTGGAATCATACTCAATCCGCTTATGTTAAAAGAAGTTATTTTTTATCTCCCTAACAAGTATACTCGTGGGAGATCCCATGCACTTTTTTACGCTCCGAAAGCGAGGACTTCTGCCTATCAGAACGCGCCAATAAATAGAGCGACTCAACTGCAATTCTGCATTAACCATCGACATTTTCAGTGTCACTTACTGACAGTTCAGCAACTATCTTTTAACACATGTCACAAAATAGTAAAACTGCCCTTGTGTACTTTGTAATTTATAATCATCTCCATTATATATTGGTGTATAACCGTTTTATGGAGAACATGAGAAAATAAATAAATAATTATATTATAGCCTTCTAGTAACTATATCGCGTGCAGTTGAACTCATACACTATTTCTAAAAAAAGTATTGCCAACTGCTTGCAACTCTATTCAGATTTTGGTGTTGCGAGTAAAAATAATTTTTGATCGAGTAGTTACAGTAGGTTGGCTGGGAATTTAGGTGAGTAAATCAGGGCTGTCTATAATACAATAAAAGGTTTTAAATTATTTAAAGTATTTATAAATACACGCGATTGAGCAAAGAGATCGCAGGTCTAACACTCCAATAACATTAATTTGTTTCATCAATGTATAGATCAGAATGTCAAAGGTTTTGTCATGTCAGCTTTAGCTTTTCTATTCATTTCAAGATTACGAATAACCAGAAAATATTCTGATTCCTCCTACCATCATCATTATTAGCGGAATATGGTGATTGTGTTATGACGGAGAATGTAGCCATCAGATAATTAAACACTGGATACCTCGGATCTTGGATCAAAAAACCTAACGCTATTAGATAAATGTAAACCAATAATATTGTCTTCTGGCGAAAGAGATTTTAAACACAAACCTAGTACCGATATATTGAGTACATTTCCACTGAATTTCCAATAATAATAAACGATTTTCGTTGTTTCCGGCAGATCCGTCGACGGATCTGCCGGATCTGCCCTGATGATGGACACTGCAACGCTGTCCGAAACGTCGGCTAAAGAAGGAGGTAGCACAACACGGCATAACACCCCAAAAACAAACAACGAAAATGCTTTTGGCCGTGAAAATCTAAAAACGTAACCAATAATAAACGAGTTTACTATTTAAGGCTTTCAGTTACTTTTTACGAGAACATATCTTCTGATGCCACATTAAACATGTCTACAATGGAAAACACATGTTACAAAATTCTTACACGTTTTCGTATTGGGTTTTTTAAGTTGTTTTTTCCTGGTAGACTAAAATATAAAAAAAGGTAATATCATAAATCCACATTTCCTATTACTGGATTTTAATATAGCCGCAAAGGGTTTTTTTAAATGTCTAGTTTCTTTTCAGAATAATGTTTTGGGGTGGTGCTGTTCAATCATTAAGTAAGTAAAAATCATTACAAATTATTAAAAATCCTAGGTATATCAGCAACGTACAATTATTTTCCACAATTTTTTATCAAAATTTAAATCAAATATCTTTCAGAAAATCAAATGTAAAATTGTCATCATATGTCTATTCAGCGCCATCTTTTTGACATATTGAAGGTCCCCGTTAAACGCCGATACTAGGTGCGTATCAGCTTTCTTTCAAATTCTAATTAGCTGACAAGCGTAACAATTGTAATTGATAATTAGTTACTGTTATTTAAAAGATACCATAATATTCCATATCTTGATGTAGCATATTCTTATAATGTAGGAGCTGTTGCACATATTTTTGTATTATTTCTATTTATCTATAATGTAAAAACTTGTTACTCTCTTTTGTTTTTCTGTATTGTAAACTTTTTCTTGTATTACTCATCTGTAAATTTCTAATATTAACTTAAACTATATATTATGATTTTTATGCCATCTGCAATTTAAAAACTGGTTCCAGTTTAATTTATTTTTACTTTTTCTCTTTTATTATAATATAATATTTTTTACTTATTTTTATACCTACCATTTTTATAATGTTAATTGCTATAAGTTTATATTTCTTATTTAAACATTATTATCACTGTATTATATATATATTACATATATATCACTGTATTATATACTTACTATGTAAAAGCCCATCAGGGCGTTGAAAATTAATAATAAATAAATAAATAAATAAATAATTGTCCTCTTCTGCTGATCGGAATTTGTCCAAAAGCTGAGTCAGCGTTTAACGGTAACCTTTTAACTGTTAAAAAACTAAATGTTTGATGACTTTGTCACACGTGAATTTCAGCGGAACGGGCTTTATTATTCGATTTAAAAATATATTTCTAGATATAAAATACGATATAAACGAATACACTCTTCACAGCACTTCTCCTATGCACGGATAGCTTATGGTAAAGACTACGCCAATCGAAAAATATTATCATCACTGCCATTGTTGGCAATAATATGCATGTATTGTTAGTTTATCTGATGTCGTTTATTAAAATTATTTTGTCTTATTTCTTTTTGTATTATTTTCGAAATACAGAACGTTTATTTATTTATTTATTTATTTATACTGGGTTTTAAAGATGTTTTCACTTGCGTGAGAACAATCCAGTTATAAAACTCGGTTAATGTACAATAACAAAAATCTACAATTACATACAATTAACTACAGATACATTAAATAAATCTACAATTACATACAATTAAATACAGACACATTCAATTAGGAAAGTAAACATCACAAATTTTTTTTATATACAAGCTCACTCAAGTAATACATTACAATGAGTGGCAAGAGGCATAAAAAACATTACAGGCATGCATAAGATAATATAATTAGTTATAATTTTTTAACAGCGCCAGAACTTTTTTTCTGAATCCGTGCAATTTATCGATAATATGTACTTCAGCACACTCTATTTTGTTATATAGTCGACACATCTAGGTCAGAGGGCTGAAGTAGGCGATATTATTTTTAAATGTATTCAGGTGAAAAATGTTATGGCGTCTTAAACAATGGGAGTTGAGGACATTTATTTCAATATTGCTAAGACATAATGTAGTATCAAGATGGCCGTTATTAATTTTATATAAACATATTAGATCAGTCAATTGCCTTCTAGTTTTAAGTGTATCAATCTTGAAGTAATCACGACGGGCGTCGTATGATCTAAGATGGTCATGTTGTCCACATTTGAAGGATAACATTCTTAGCATTTTTTTTTGTACTTATTCTACAATGTTTTCATATTTGCAGTAATGTGGATTCCAAATAGTGCTTCCATATTCAAGTTTACTTCTAATTAAGGCATTGTAAAGGTTAGAATTGATTGAGGATCTTTGAAAGGTTTACATATTCTGTGAATAAATCCCATCATTTTTAATGATTTGCACTTAATGTCGTTAATGTGTAAATCAAATATGAATTTAGAATCGAGAATGATTCCTAGATTTCTTATTGAAGACACTTTATTGAGAATAATATTATTAATGACATAGGAAAAATCTTTTATAATTCGATTTCTAGTGAAGTTTAAAATGTAACATTTTTCAACACTTAAGTGCATATCATTGACAGTACATCAGTTATTGAGCGTGTCGAGGTCATTTTGAAGGAATTGATGATCGGAAACAGACTTAATTTTACGAAAAATTTTAAGATCATCGGCGAAAAAAGCATAATCACATTTTAATTTCGAACCAAGGTCATTTATAAATATAAGAAAAAGCAGGGGGTCAAGATTTGAACCCTGTGGTACACCAGAAGTTACAAATATAGGGGAAGATTTGTATCCATTAATAATAACTAATTGAGTTCTGTTATATAAATATGATTTCACCCACCGATATAGGTCTCCATGTATTCCTATTTGTTCAAGTTTTTTTTAGTAAGATGGAGTGGTTAACTTTATCAAAAGCAAAAGGAACGTATTGCAATATTATTATTATACTGTGTATATACTGGAATACAGTACTTTTATTGTTATAAAACATCATAACTAGATCATCTTAAAAATCTCGGTTTGAATGTCATGTAATTTTTTAAGAATAAGAATATATATTCTTGATTCCTTGTTGCAAACTGACTACATAACCTCATATACCAATGCATAAATGTTAATTTAGGCTTTTATTGCTGTTCTGTGGCTGTTATTGTGTCCTCTTGTTGGTGAAGTTTCGCAAACTACATCTCGTAGGGAGAAATAAGATGACAACCTTCCGAGAACTCAGAATAGATGACATCCTCCTAACCCCAACATAGTTTACTGTGTGTTTTGAATGTGTTTTTCTACTTTTCTAACTAATTAACTAACTAACCATCACGCCGTTTCTCTGCAGGGGTAGGCGGAGAGGACGGACCGCCAAACAACTCGGTCTTGGCATACACTCCTTGCTTCATTTACATTCATACATCTTCTCATACATGCTCTTCTATTATTCCGACCCTTGACATGGCCCGACTCAAGTAAGTATCTCATTCACTCGATCGTGCCATGTCTTCCTCGGGCGTCCACAACTTCTTCTTCCATTCACATTTGGGTCATGTATTCTCCTTACACTCCTTTCTACGTTCATTCGCTCTACATGTCCAAAACATCTGAGAGTCCCTTTCTTGATCTTACTCATTACGCTTACATCAGCCTTGCATTATTTGCGGATATCCACATATCTCACAAGGTCATACATGGATTTACCACACATACGCCGCAGGGATCTCATCTCTACAGCATTCAGTCTACTTTCATTCTTCCTCTGCCAGTTCCATGCTTCGCTGCCACACATCAGGGTAGGTACCAGCACTCCATTGTGGACTGATACCTTCGCTTCTTTGGACAGCTTTTTGTTGGCGCCAACGGCATTTAGCCCATAATTAATGGAGTTACCTGCATTCACCCTCCTTTCAATATCCCTATCAGCCTTCCCATATCTCGTAAACATACTTCCCAAATAAATAAACTCATCCACCTGAACCAAGTATTCATCATTCACAATTATATTGCACACTGTTTTCGTACTCTCTCTTTCAAACACCATGACCATATTCTATAATATTTTCTAGATATAAACCTCACTGCCTGTCGTGAATTCGCAGAAATTTTAATATTATGTCTAAATGTCTATCGTGTGCTGACATTTTTCTACGCCCACGATTTATTATTATGCTATATATAGGTACAATGAACGCAGAAGTAAATATGTACAATAAAAATAAAACACTTATTTTGTGTAAATCCACAAGTATTAATTAATTTATTTTACCGACCGGTTTTGCTTTCAAGCATCATCAGGGTACAAATTAATACTTAACCAGAAATACATAGTGTGCGCTTATATCTAAATACGGTTAGAGACAACACGATAAAAATATAACAAACAGTGAGGGTACATTTACATCAATACAAAGGAAAGGACAAAAAACTGACAGATATGTATGCAGAATAACGGGTTATTAATATATATAAGAGACAAAGGGAAATTTTTAATGGTTTATTAGAAACATACCTAATATTGGGCTATTAGATACCTCTTATTGATTATTAAGTATGGGACAATTGGTTTTGACTGCTTTTTTTCTTGTTTAGTATTAACTTGTACCCTGATGATGCTTGAGTGATTGTTTTCTACAATAATGTAAAAAGGTACACCAAATGAAACAAATTCTTAGTTTTAAACCACTTTATTTTTGTTTATATTTGTCGACCGGTTTCGATTGCACTCATCTTTATCAGGGCACTAAAATATAAACTAAATCATAATACAGAGAAACCATATCAGGTAAACAAAGTAGAGAGAGAAAACATCTTAAATGGGAGAGGGAGAGAACATCATAGACTGGTTGGCGGAGGGATAGGGGGCGGGGTAAAGGAAGGGTGGGGTTACGTAGGGAGTAAGGGAACAACTTTAAAATAAATTGGTTTAAAATTAAGTATTTGTTTCATTTGGTATGATGTCAAGCCACAAAGTGTCTGCTTTCTTCGATAATGTAAAAACGTACAGTTCACAGAACAATGATAGATGCCGAAAAAAAAAAACTGATAGGCTTTACTGGAAGAACCATAGTAAAACCAGCTGCAAGTAATCTTCGTAAAATGCAACAAATTTATGTTAAAAACGTGTACAATGTTGGTGCCAACAAAGAATTCATTTATTGCATATATTTTTGCTTTACACTGGTGACGTGGATTGGTTAGGTTGGAAATTGGTTTGGTTGGAACATGGATAGGTTGGACCAGTTGTTTCTCAGAACATACAGGGTGTTAAAGGACGTACTTGACTTTTTTTTTTATAAAAGAAAGACAAACATTCCCGGGTTACGGATAACCCAACAACGTTTGAAAATCTCCTACTACCACCACACTAAGCGGAAGATGTTGCTTGTGTTGTGATGGAGGACTTAGCCATTCGAGGAATCGAACACGGAACGCCTGGGTGGGACCCAAACGCGATGCCCACTGAACCACTGACCGGTCACTGACTTATTTCGACATTATTTGGAGTAAAAATTGTAAATGAAATTTTGGTCTATGGTGACATTTTTTTATATTTTTATGAGGCTGACGGGCGTAGGGACATGTATGAGATAGGAAGGAAGAAGGTTTGGTCAAACTCGGCTAAAACCATTTCAAGCAACGTTTCGATTCTGAACGGTGCTCTTTCACCAGTTCGATACTTTAAGAATCTACCACTCTGGATACAATTTATTTAGCTTACACATGAAACCAAATGTTCTGCTCAATTTTATAAATCGTGGTAGCTATTAAGATAGAATAATAATTATGGAACAATGAAAAAGTGTTATAAATACATTACAACACTTAGCCGAGATACCCTTTACCATTAAAAATGTATAATTTCTCATTAAAATCAGTTTTAAATAAATAGTGGTTCCGAAATTTCACCAAGCGGCTTAATGAAGTAATTACTAGGGAGTACCGCTAAACGAGAACCTATTTGATATAATCTGGGCATGGAGAGTTGGATGAGACAAAGAAGGGGGAAACTGGATAAGGTTCTCGCCATCCCAATTCTGATTGACTATCACTCGGATTAGATAACGCTGAAATTAACCGCATCAATGAACTTTACTAAGCCCAGAGTTGAGAATAAGCATCAATGTAATTCTGCTAAGTAGGGGTTATCTGGTTGGCGTATTAGATCCGGAATAAGCTTAAAACGAGATTTTCGTTAAAACTGTTTCATGACTTTGATGATGTCCTAATTCTATGAAAATCTGTTTTATAAGTGCGCGTGATTACATTAACTATATACTTTTAAGACATTACACAGTTTAAACATAAAGTTCAAATCTCATATCTCTTCATAAAGTTCAAATCTCAATCTGGATATTTTTTAATATTTTAGAAAATTTCATCTAATCTAACTAATATTATAAAGGCGAAATTTTGTATGGATGTATGTGTGTTTGTTACTCTTTCACGCAAAAACTACTGAATGGATTTTAATGAAACTTTACAATAAAATAGCTCATACATCAGAATAACATATAGGCTATAATTTTTAAAGTTAGCTATTTTCCATACATTACAAATAATAATTATTGTTTAGTAGAAAATGTCTAAATTTGGGAATGACATTTTGCAAAACAATGATTGTCAAATAAAAATTCTATTTTTGTAAATGTTTAAATTAGTGAATTCATTTGAAGTACTCGCCTAATACTTTGAATCGGATTAAGAATTATAAATATTTTAAATAAATTGGTTAAGAATTTTTGTATAAACGTAGATCTGACCTGGGAAAAGAAAATAGGCTACTCGAAGTACTAATCCTGCGCAGACGAAGTCGTGGGTTAAAAGCTAGTAGAAAATAATAAAAAAGTTTCAAAGGTATTTTTTTTTTACTTGCCAATGTAAGTAATAAGTCTTAGGGATCTGGGGATAGTCTTTGATTGAAAAAATATTTTTTTTTGTCACATAGTATATAGATTATTAGCTGACCCGGCACGCGTTGCAATCCAACTTAAATAAAGAAACTGTTTCTCCCTGCGTGTCCTTTCCCACTTGTGTCCGTTCCTCTGACTCCTCCTCTTCCCCTCCCGCGCCTCTTTCCCTTCCCGCGTTTCACTTTTACCTTCCCCCTCCCTTCTCCAGCTGTCCCCTTCTCGCGACCCCCTCTCAGTCATTCCCCTTCCAGCTTTTTCACCGTCCCCCCTCCCTCAACCCCCTTCCGCGAATCCCCCTCCTAAAATCCAAAAAATGTAACTAACATTTTATTGAATAAAGAAAAATGAAGAAAAAAAATGGTGTAAGTAACCCGACTTTGTTTTACTATATATATTATTATTCAGAAGATTATAAATAAAACAATGATACAAATGAACGGTTTCTAGTTGTTTCATAATAAGAACTGCATAAGGCTTTTGAAATAATATATTTTTTTATTTCATGAAGTACCTAGACATAAATATCTGATTTTTAAAAAATACACTAAATTGGTCCGGAGCCAAATTGAGTATAACTCATCTATTTTGTCACCACATTATAAGGTTCACTCAGATTCTATTGAAAAAATACAGAACTTTTTTTTAAGCCATAGAATTAATTTATAAGCTTAATACTTCCATCAAAAATATGAACTATAACTGTCTACTGCAAAAACTGTTTGAAAGAACATTGGTATCTGATGTCACTTTTCCCTCTAAAATCTTTCGTTTTATGTTCCTAATAATAAATGATTATTTAAGAGGGTATTTACCAGAGAATACCGGAAATAAGTCCTGTATAAATCAAATTCTAGACGTATTGACACTTTTTTACAAAAAAACATAAATTGATTTTGAAAAATTGTTATTTTATCTGAAATTTTGAAAAACTTTGTGTATTTTTAATATATTAAGGTTATAGCAGATAGATTCTATTAAACAACACAAAATTTAAATCATATAATCACGTAACAAAATAAATGAATACATAATCTAGTCAACACAGTTTTCAGAATTTTAATTTTAGTTTAATTAAAATCATTAAAAATTAAATCCGAGAACGTGCTTTGTGACAAAAATACCTCAATTTTTCTATTTATTTAAGGTCTTACAAACTAAAATATTTCAAATTTATTTTACACACATATTTTGTTTAAACATTATTGAAAAATCACAAATACTTATGATCAAAAAATACTTACAAAAAGTACACGATATTTAATAATTTATCATCGTGCGTTTTGAGCATTTTTATTGCTTACTTGAATATATCGAAGCAAGTTTTGAATGAAATAAATCGATATTAAATTTTTTATTTAAAGAAATTGATACGGGGAATAATCGATCTTTCTCATTTGAACCTTCCTGTACAGTTACAAGCATTTTTAAACTTTTATTCTCAGCTGCTGGTCAATCGCTCTTAACGATGTAGTTGGTTTGTACATATACAATTTACTTAACTGAGAAACCAATAGAGATTCATTGTATATGTATTTAACAATTAACAGGTATTTACAAACATGTATGAATAAATATATGTATATATAATCAAAATCTAAAATATATATCGTTACGTAATAAACCATTACAGTTTATGTAGTTTGGATTAGTTGGGATGTGAATACATTTTTATATGCTGATTGACACTACTTTAAAGCACAAAATAAAAATACATCATTATTTTATTTTATCTTTTTAAGGTAGTCGTTTATGTTATTCACAACTGATTTATTAAGGTGCTTTAATAAATAAATAAACATAACCACATCGAGTACAAGAATTCTCCAAATAAAATATATAATCTCGCCAAGTGCAAGACCGCGATAAGAGCATTTTGGAAAAGGCTTGGCTGGTTTTGGGAAAGCTCAGGAGTTGAATCCGGGGATCAGAAGGGAACAAAACAAAGCTGTAATGGCGAGAGGATCAGTGGGGGTCTGAACCGCATTGGCTCACTAACAAACTAGAGGAACCAGGGCTGCTTAAAAACCTATTGCTGAAGAGTAGAGGCTTAGCAGCATGTATCGAAAAAGTCTGAGAAATATTTACCTTTAAATTTCATTAATGTTTTTTTGTGGATACTTTTTATTTATTTATTTATTGGCTCGCCAACAGAATACATCACATAATTTTTACAGTAATTTACATTTATACATGGTTGTAATGATGTTTCTAATTATAAGTGAGCTCAACATTCATCTCAATATTCTTTTTATAATAATGATTGGTTAGTTAAAATAGTGATATTTTAATTTCAAATTCTCGTATGTATATAAAAATAAGGAGGATCGAAATCAGTTATTAGGAAGAAACATGCATACATACTTATACATATAATATACATACATATATACACACACAAATACATACATACACACACAAATATACACACATAATCATATATGCATATATGTGCACACCGTACTCATATATATGTATATGCATACATGTACTTACACTTGGACATATAAATACATTTCTTGTGGAGCCAATGCACAAGTAGTAATTGTTAAAGAAATTTAAATAATAAAATGGCTCAAGTAAGGAAATCATCTGGTAAAAGTATATGTAAGTTCCTTTTGAAGGTATTAATTGAGTTTGAAAATATATCTAAGTCTTGAAGATTGCAGTACCTATTATGCAATCGAGTCATTCTCGATGTTGGTTTGACAAAACTTGTATTACTACGACAAGTGTCGATCCAAAAGGTTACCGGGTTTCTTGTGGATTTCAGCCTTATATTAAAATTAATTTGATTAATTAAAGATGAATCATACACATTGTTAATGATTTTAAACAGAGAGATTATATCTGGTACGTTTCTTCTTTTGGCGAGTGAGACTTCTCTAAAGTGAGTAAAGCGTGCACACTGTGAAGATAAGTAGTGCATATAGTTCGTAGTGTTTGTTCACTCCGTTAGTAATTGAGTAAACAGATGAGTCGGGTTCCCGCCCAATTGTTTCGGGATCAATCCTCTGCTAACAGAGTCTTTCACCATTGCACAAACCATATTTTTGGGGGTCTTAGAAGGTTTTCGAATATTGTCAGGTTATTTGTAACCTGGGAATGTTTGTCTATCTTTTTTAACAAAAAAAGGTTGCCTGTTAGATAAACAGATATTACTTCAAAAATGAGAATAACTTACCTAGCGTCGTTTTAATAAAATTTCACCAAGAGCACACTTTACAGTTATTAAAAAAATGTGGCTTTATAAACAGTTAAAAGTCGAACACCTTGTATTATTCTGAAATAAACAATTATTTTAGTTAAATGAAACAAATAACTTGGTATACACCACTTATATAATCACAAGTATCGACATGTTTCAAAACCGAAGGGTTCTTCGTCAGGATAATAAGAACATGAATAACTTACATGTTATTACATCATTATTCATGTTCTTATTATCCTGAAATCTTCGGTTTCGAAAAATGTCATTATTTGTGGTTATAGAAGTGCTGTACACCAAGTTATTTGTTTAATTTAATTAAAAATGCATTTAACGCATCATATAATAAATAATAAATTAATTAATGTTTTGTCATTGAAGACGAAAATTTGAAATAGAAAAACCAGAAAAAAGATTTAGTCGCAACTAGGAATTGAACCCAGAACCTTGGACTTCACTGGGCTCTGCTCTATCCACTGATCTTACCATTGATCGAATTTTGAAGAATGATATAAATTAAATCAAATGGCCAAATTGAATCGAAGTCGAAGATGTTGATGTTACATCGTCATGTTAAATATTACAAATATAAGCCCGCAAAATTATTTAACAAGGATGAGTAGGTTCATTTTCCCTTTTTCTAAAAGGTCATAAATATTACGTTTTATACATTAAAAAACTTTTATAACTTTCTTCCACTTTTTTGTTGACCAGACCGGTACACCTGACGATACTATAATTTTATTAAAAGCTTTTAAATTTTATAATAAAGTTAATTACAGATTCAAAACATCCAATCTCCCAAGTTTAATATCGTTATAGTAAAAAGCTTGATTCTGTTCAAAACGCTCGTGACACCTGTACATTGTATTTTCCCGATTGCGGAGGATCCAATTTCCAGTGCATTTTTCCTATTTTCATTTCCACCCTGTTTGTGACTCCCCCACCCTCCTTCATCCCCCTCCCGCCCGACACATGTCCCCTAACTCTATTGTCTCGATGAGCTGGCTATTGTTGTACTTATCTCGATAATTGGTACGCCGCCAAGGGCTGCATTGTTAAAATAAATAACACCACTTTTTGGTCTACCATTTTGGTACATCCAAAACAACATCAAGTGCACCACTTGCTTGGATTAATATCCAATGAATGGTCAATTAATTTATAGCTGACGATATTTTTTACCTGCTCAAAATATTTCCTATTGTTGACAGTATAACATAATTTTGACGGGTAGTTGTGGCTTCGAATCTCCCTGTAGTCTTCACTAATAGTATCGACAAATTAAAATTATAAGAAGTTTCATATCACATAACTCCGGTGTAATAATAGTTTAGATAAATAAAATATTATGAAAAGTAAAATGCTAATCAGATCTGGGTACAAAACACTGCTACTGCCTTTTCAAACAACTTTTCGAGCTGAATGGCGGTCTTCTTTCAAGGTAATACCGATATTCACTGTTATTCATCCATGGTTGAATATCAGAATATTTATATATAATAATGATACATAGTTATTATGCAGTTTATTATGCGACGAGTATTTAAGTGTATATTTCCTAACTGAAAGCAGCGAACAGACAGGCCTAACTACATACCACAATGGCTTATACATATAGCTAGCTTCTACCTCTCTCATCTTCTGTCTCTGTCAGATACTGCGGGAGTCAACGTGGACACTAAAACCTATCTGTGGTGTTTGCAACACTTCCTCTTACTCTATGATGTATGAGCGGGCCCTACCGCCGAGCAACGTCCCGAACGTTGACGGAGTTGCGACCCGAAGTGGGTCATTTCAAGGCAGAGCTTTAGCGAGCGCTGCTCCGCGCTTCCATTAATAATCTTACCGCCAG
Organism: Limnephilus auricula; assembly: GCA_951813805.1. NCBI lineage: Eukaryota > Metazoa > Arthropoda > Insecta > Trichoptera > Limnephilidae > Limnephilus > Limnephilus auricula. Next base: position 5,484,931 of record OX638397.1, read on the forward strand.
CTAGGCTGGACGTCTACTTTGTAACCATTTGTATTCAATAAACGACGTTCTCGTATAACGAACCTCTAGTGTATTATTTACACAAACAATCAGTGTGTAGTACTGAGGATAAGATTGAAGTCAGTATCCCAATCCAGTTCCTGAACGCTACAATATTCCACATCCACCAATAGAAAATATGTGGTCACATATTGCAGCATTACTTATGTACAACATTATTATGTTATTAAATGTTATTTCAGTTTCTCAAAATTCTGCTACCATCGCCATTTTCCTAATATTCCTGATTTTGATTGAATTTTTGCTAACGTAGAAATATATAAAAGGAGCAAATGAAGGAAAATGGCCCCGGTTCTATTGAGCGTCAGGATAAGGGATGAATTTCGCCTGCAACGCATTTTTCATTCTTAAGCCCCGTCAACGTGTCAGCCTGTGATTAGGAAACTTGCTAAACCTTTGAATTTAAGGGGGCTGCTAGTATTTACCATTGTAAGGGTCGGGTTCAACACGAAATGCCAATATATTACTTTTTTCTAAGGCGTTAATGAGAAAATGCGAGAGAGAAAAAGAGAATTGATTTTTGCGTATCAGGGATAAAGTATTGAAATATCGTAAACGAGTATGTGGAAGGAAAACACTTATTCAACATAATATGTTAGTTTTATAAATATCTGTGTCCCTGTTACATCCACTCTACTTCACCATCTTTTCCGCTGTGACAACCATAGCACTCACCATTCACCGGTAGTGCCATTTCACCGAATTGTCGATACATTTACAGACCTTTTCGATATTTTCAAAACCTCTCCGCCCTGCATCAAAGCAAAACTCATTTTAATGAAAAGCCAAATAACTTTGTTTACATTACTTTTATTAATTCACAATCTATACGTTTCAGGATCAAGTGTGATGATGATGTGATTATGTATTAATGAAAAATGAAGAAAAATGATTTCCTTTCCATTGTAAGAATATGTACTAAAACACAATTTGGCTGTCCTGAAACGGGAATCCTTCCCAGTTGGACAGACAAAGGATCATCTTGTATTGTATTGTTTGTAATATATAAATAAAAATAAATAATTAAATTTTTATAAATAATCCAAACGAACGAATAGAAAAAACGTGAAGTGCAACACGCCTCTCTGTTTTAGCACACATTCTTGCATCATTCACATTCATACTTCGTCTCATATTCTGTCTGCTTCAGAAATATGATCACAATGAAGTTAGAAAGAGAAAAAATCTCGCATTATACTCGATTTTAGACGTTAACCACAGAAAAATTAAAATGTACACCTCTATGAAACCAAAGCTTCCGGCCGCAATTTGAGAAAATATTAAAAAACTTCGTTAATTTTTTATTAATAATTGTTTTATGAAACTACAAATAAATAAGACATACATAATATATTTTTCTGATAACACACGTGGGTCTTTTTTTCATTGTCAGTTATTTTAGTTAGAAAAAACGCAAGATGAGCCATTTTTCAAACTTTCACGTTTGCATAAAAATTTTATTATTTCAAAAGTTATATTTTTTTTTAAATAATAACATAAAGCGAATTTTATCACATTTCAAAAACAGTTTTTGTTTTTCGGATACATACAGAAATATTCCATTTATTTAGATTTTATTGCAAAGCATAACTTTTCAGATACCTGACAGAATATGGCTCTAGGCGATTGTATGAAATCGGTCTGATAAAGAAAAAATATTCACTGTAAAAAGTTTAACTGTAAATACATTACTAATATGGTTGTTTTTCAACAAGTACCTTAGAATTGACAGATGAAAAGTAGACGTTCTAAAAAATACTCAAAACAAACATCTGACTCAAGTATTTGATTCACTCGATCGTGTGAAGTCTTTCTTAATTAATTAAAACAATACATACAAATATTATATGAAATTTTTCTCATTATATCTCGTTACATCTGAATTTAGTTTAAATCTAAATTTTATTTAATTGAAAAATAATAATTTTATAATCGTAACGTCTGCTTACATAATCAAGAACTCTAGGTGGAAATGTGCTTAGTACGGACAGTTGACAGATTTGTGTGTCGTGGTGCGATTAGGTTGTCTTGTGTGACATGATGGATGTGTTCTTGGCTTTCTGTTGACGCCGAATAATGACGTTTAATATTAGACACCACAAAAAGGTGTTCGTTCCTAATTATGGTAACAATTTCTAAGGAAAATTGGTCGACCAGATGAAAGATAACTATTTCGGACCGCCCCGAGATGGTTTTGAGTTTCGGAATATAATAAGATAGCTCATCGTGATATAAATAAGATGAAAGGCGATTACGAAACTTTTGTGTTTCAGTGGTGGTAATAGTTGACAAAGAAAAAATGAGCATGATATTTCAGAATTATTTGTATTTACGTAAAAAATCGTTAAATTCCAAACGTGTTTTGTTTAACCTAATGAATAATAAAAAAATAATTTTGAGTATTCACCATGGATTCGTATGAAAAATTGTTTCCTTGAGTTCAGGTTTTTCTTACAATTCAATTGATTTTGATATATCACTGTATAACTATCAATATAACTCAGTTTTGCACTAGATATAATATATAACAAACAGTATTATAATATTATATATATATGTAACGTTTTTTTACGTAGATACAAATAATTCTGAAATATATATAATATCATAATCAAATCATAAAAAAGTGTGAGTAAATTTTAAAATCAATTATTAATATTTATTCACAAAAAATAATATAGTGAAAGTGAAGTATATTGTATTATAATATAATATGTAATGTATTGTAATGTAAAAAGTTTGTGTGAGTGAAAATTTAATTTTCTTTGTTCTGGAATTAAAACTTATTAAAAAAATTTTTTTTGTAAGGTAACAATAATCTCAATACTAAATAACTCATATTGCCAAAAGCTAGCACTCAATGAGTTGCAAATAAAAGTGCGAATGTATGAATAGTAATACTTGATGTTTTTTTGGATCATATTTCGATATTTTTGTTCTTATTATAATACTGTTTCCCTCCTGTGTTCCACTGAAAACTTAAATCTTATGTATAACTTTATTGTAAAAACCTTTTGGCGTAAACATAAAACAAATAGTTGTTTTTACACCAACAACGCCTGAACAATTGTAACGCTGTCAAAATTTAGTAGTCACATAATACGACGTTCTTCAATATAATTCTGATATTGAAATGGTATGCTTTCACCTTGCATTAAAAGTAATTACACTCCTAACTTATTGATTTATTTTTCGTGTTATCTTTGCACACAGAATAATGAAATTTTTTCTTCCAGAAAGCACGCAGGGGTAGTGAAATGAAATATATTAAATAAACAAGATATTAGTAGACGTGTAACATTTAAAAATAATATATTTCATTGAGCACAAAATTTAAAAAGAATTTATTAATAACTAGCTTCTGCCTGCGACTTCGTCTGCGTAGGATTAGTACTTCGAGTAATCTATTTTCTTTTTCTAGGTCCTACGTTTATACCAAAATTTTTAACCTATTTATTTAAAATATCAAGAATCCTTGATTCGATTCAAAGCGAGTACTTAAAATAAATTCACAAATTTAAATATTTTCTAAAATAGAATTTTGATTTAATAATCATTGTTTTGCAAAATGTCGATCTCAAATTTTGACATTATCTATTAAACAATAATTATTATTTTCAATATATTGAAAATAAATAGCTGGCTTTATAAATTATAAGTTATATTTTATTCTGATGTATGGTCTATGTTATTTTAAAGTTTTATTAAAATCCATTCAGTAAATTTTGCGGGAAAGAGTAACAAACACACATACATCCATACAAACTTTCGCATTTATAATATTAGTAAGATTAGTATGAGTTCCATATTTGTACGTTTGTATACAACGTAGAACGTGCTTTAGTTTAAGCCCAGGCCACAGTCTAACGTCTAACGCATGACTAATTTGAGGCAACACGCCATGAACCGGCGCACAGTGTTTCGTTTGATACAAGCTAGACGATAAAAATTCTGACACACGTTGCTGGTCAACCATTATTACCACAGATAAATTTTCTACACTGATATTACCAAGAGCCGTCTTTCGGTACAGATGATGACAACGCATAATTCCTGTTCTGCATCGGCCTAGTTCGGTCGCCTTAACTTCCCTCCAGGTGTTAAGTTTCTAGTTAATTGTAAAAGAACATTTCTTGTAAATATATTTCACTTGAATAATAAAGATTTGTTATTGGTAAACACCACGGAGCTCAGTTTACAGATCTTGAAAGGGCTGTAAGCTGCAATCCTAACCAGGATTAAATATAAACTCCCTTTCTAAAACACCATTCAAGTACTCTAGCAACATCGTTTCTATTATCAAGCGGCAGCCATTTTGTACGCCATCTTTGGTGCCCGGCGCGTCATTAGCAATGAATATGAATTATTCGGAGTGGCTAAATGCTATCCAGTAATTCGTAATGTCAAGAACGAGAATGGCCCAAGCGATTCTGACCTTGTTCTTTATACAATTTATTTATACATAAGGGGCAAAATCGCTTCAAAAATCCGGACCCGCCGGGGGGACTGCGGCCTACAATAGGTTTTAAACTATGCTAGTAATTATTAATATTTTTTTGAAAACTCATAAATGTAAATACATTTTTATTTTTTATTTTTTATAGTGAACACCTCACAAGAGTTCCAACTGATCCCGTCTGGAGCCAGTGAGACTATGGCATCCCCAATTGGGGTATGTTGTGAGGCTGAAGGTAAGCGGGGAAGGAAAAGAGATGGGGAAGAGGAAACTGGGAAAGTGCCTGGCTATTCAGATCTTGTCACTAAACACGGCTAAAAGCCATTTCAAGCATCGTTTCAATTCTGAATGGTGGTCTTACACCAGGGCGATTACTGAGAGTATCTTCCACTCTGGAACGTCCCGCAAATATAGTATATATTGTTATTAATTAAATAATTGTGAAATAATACAAATTAATCAAATACAATTTATTCGGAATGGGAGTCCAATGCCTTGCCTCTAGACTACGCCGGCCGTATGATTTTCAAAATTATTCATTTATCCACCGGATTATTTTGGCCATATTTTGGCCAATTTTATAATACCCACGAGTGCCTCCTGGTCAAATTTGGTCAATTTTTTATTCTTCGAAATTATTTTGTTTAGAAGTTCCAAATTAAATTTTTTTTACACCACATTAGTATAATAAAAAAACAGTTGTGGAATTATTTTTTTTTACAATTTAAAATAATGTACTTAATTAAAAAATGTACTACGTACATATATACCTTTAATGCTGGCTTCCACTTTTTTCGGAACTGAAAATTAACTCATTGAACTCAAAAACAACTTGAAACTTCGCACCGATGTACATTCATACCAATAGGCGAATACATTTTTCTTTTCTTTATTCATTAACTAACTAACTAACTAACTAACCATCACGCCGTTTCCCCGCAGGGGTAGGCAGAGAGGGCGGATCGCCAAACAACTTAGTTATTGTGTAATTTGTGGATTTTATGACAACCATGGTACACAAATGCCGTTGTTGTGTTGGTCGATTACATGAAAGTAAGCATTCTAAAAATGAATATATGGACATTTATAAAGACGCTAGACATTAATCAGACCGAGAACACTTGATAGATAAGAATTGATAGGATAATTTTCGGTCTCTAGGACAACTGAAGATCGCTAACATACAGACAATAGATAATATCGAATATATTAAGCACACTTAGTCATTGTGAATTCGTTGGAAATCTGCAATCATGCTAGGGAACGATGAGAAAATCCCGAAAGTTATCCTATCAATCCTTATCGATAGAGTGTGCTAGGAGGCTTGGTATGCATTAGTCATAATTCATAATGTCTATCTGGTAATACATCCATAGCGTCACCGTTCAATAATTCAAACGAGCATTTTTTGCGTCTAGCTTTCATGAAACGAAACACTGTGTGGTGGCAGAGAAGTTACTAGACACCAGACAGTATTATTATATATACATTATAGGTAGGTAACCATTTTATACGGCGTAAATTATTTGGGCGGGGAGTGACAAGGAAAACGACCTCGGAAGTTGAAATGCCGCCTCGAGTAAGACGTATTTACACGTGTAACAAGGAATTTTGATACTAACATCATAATTAAGTAATGGCAATCAACAGGCTACAGCTAACAACGTTATTCAGGTAGATGGCGTTGCTTTTTACGCTTAGATAGGTATTTGCAATACTAGACAAAATATTACTATAAAATTATTAATATAAATTATTATTAATATAAAATATTAGAAGACCTCTCTTTTTATAACGTTTGGTGGCTATTCCCATCAATGTAAATATCGTCGCAAGAAAGTAATACTGCTGTAACAGCCAAAAACCAAATTGTTCACCAGAGCCAAAAAACTTTTCAGATTTTAGATAAAAATTCATAACTTTGTGTAAAAATATCGTAAACACCTCTGCCAAATGTATGAATACTGAAATTAACTTTATTTTCAGCTGCATAAATTGCTGTAAACGCCAAAGTATATCAATATAATATTTTGGGGAGCTGTAAATGCGGGTCATTATTTTTTTTGGGTTAAATTCGTTTGGTTTACAACACCGTAACGCACAAATAACGATAACGCACGACCTGTATAATTATAGTAACACTCTAACTTATTCTAAAAAAATACTGACAAGTTGTAGTAAACGACAAGTGTTATTAGAAAGCAAAAAAATAGAATGTAGTAACCGCCGCGGATATTAAAATGCAATCTTTGAAAATGTTGTAAGCACCAACCGAACGAGTAATGTTTCCGTGTACGTGATTTTGTCGTTTCTCTTTTAAATTGAATATTCTTGTTACTGCTAAATTGCTTGCATCAATTAAAAAACGTATTATTGACAAAACGACTAGTTTTTTCCAACATTGTACAGTTCTTATTTATCGTTGTAGAGTCACAGGACCCATATAGATCAGCGCAGAAAAAAAAATCCTTCAAAATGATATATAAAAAGTATTTTCACAGGTAGTGGCGGTTACAGCAGTATTGCTTTTCTGCGACGATATAGAGTTGTTTTAGAAATTAAATATTTATTTGGACTTTTACAAAAAGGTCAATGTTGGTCAAACGGTGTTATTTATCCGGGACACTATCTAGGTTACAAACCAGATAGAGAACAGTTGTTTCCGATGAAAAAGGTAGTAGCCAGTATAATATAAGGAAAAAAAATGGTCGAAGATAATGTTGTTAATTCTGAAATTTGAAATATGAGATCGACAAATACGTCGTTTAAATGAGAGGTTTCAGTAAACGAATTGATAGATGCGAAGACGAGAGGTTCTAGATTCTTGTTCCAGTTGCGACCGTAATCTTTAATGTTTCTGTGTTTTCTTGTTATTTTTATATTCGTTTAGATTATAACTATAATCTTCTTCGATAATATTTTTACTTCAGCCGCATCATGAACGAAATTTAGAAATTTCTAGGTAAATTAGGGAGATAATTGTAAAAGCAACGTGACAAAATGCAAACAAAAAACTGCGCTTGCACTAACGTCCCAAAAACAAAACCAACTGCTTTAATTACTCATATATAATTCCATGTTTTATTAATGGCATGTAAAAAAAAAAACAGAATATCTGCTTACGTAAGTCCAAATAAAACTTTTTCAATTTCGTCACTTTAAACCCGGTCGGACTGCCAGAAGTTTATGATTGTACCCTTTCCAGGTATCCGTGCGTCCACCCCCGGTACTTGCCCTGTAAACATCTCATCGTGGATAGCTACAGTCAAAGCAAATTACTTGTAAATTACGGACGTGTACCTCGAGGTATGTACTTAGTTCGATCATAATTAAACTGGTCAATCTTAAAAAAAAAAAATTACATTAACTCCACACAGGAGGCCCTGAGAAAGCCTATGCCATCTTTGAAGATTCTGTATGGAGGCTCTTTTTGAGGAGAGGAAAGGAGAAGGTCTTGAAGAGGCCCATGTTGTAGGGAGGAGGAAACACAGAGGCCGGCAAATCATTCCACAGCCGAGATGTTGAACTCATAAACGAGTCGTAGCAGCGACCCGTTCTCATGCGACAAATGTCAATCGTGTACATATGTTGGGCGCGCGTTTGGCGTGTTTTAATGAGGGGATCAATGACGCTAGTTCCTCGACACATCTTCCATTGAAATACCGGTAGAACAAAAATAGCATTCCCACCCGACGAGGGTTTTTTTTCAGGTACCTTGGGGCTCCTGACTAGAGGTGGCTTCCAAATTCGACCGTGGGGCGCCCTTTCGATTTGTGCATTATGTTAATGTTAAACATTATTAAAATAAGTATGAACTATTTAGGACCGGCAAAACTTTGGCTAGGTTTTGCCCGTGTTGATTATTATTTATTTACATGCAACATACATTTTAACGTCCGGCGTGGTCGAGGGGTAAGTATGTCGACTCCCAATCCGAAGGTCGCGGGTTTGAACCCGGCCTTCGCAAATAAATTATAGTTGATATAGTTGATCAAGTTTAAGTATTTGTAAAATATTACATAGCATATTTGCGATACGTTCCGTAGTGGAAGATACACTCAGTATCGCCTTGGTGTAAGACCACCATTCAGAATCGATACGTTGCTTGAAATGGCGTTAACCGTGTTTGGTAACCAGATCTGAATAGCCAGTTACTTGCCCAGCTTTACTTTCCCTATCTCCTTACCCTTCTGACTACCTTCAGCCTCACAACATACCCCAATTGGGAATGCCAAAATTTTTAATGTTTTTTTTTGTGTTTTTGCGCGCCGGCTTTCCGCGGAAAGAGCTATTTACGGCTTGGCGTATTGAAACTAAAGTTGTGAAATTGGTTACATGTTTCAATAGAGTCTAAGCTAGTCCTTACTATAATTAATTAAAAATCTTGCAGTGGCTTGGCAGAACAATGGGCCTAGAACTTTATTTATTTATTTACCGCCCAGAGGGCTTTTATATATTGTACAGTAATGTTACATTTTGTAGTAAAAAAATTCATACATTTTGTTGGTAGTAAAATGTACACACGAGTCAAAAAAATAACAAATAAACAAGAACAAAAGCTGAAAAATACAGATAGGTTTACAAAAATACAAGATCAGTTTAGGAGTAATGTTGGTATAAATATTTTATACTAATTTAAATATTAACTTAAATACGAACTAACTAAATTAGGGTAGATATAATAGATAACAAGACAAACAGATCAATCAGTCAATAACACAAAAAAAACTGCGTATTTTATACAAATACCATGAACGTGATGCCGCATAAAAATGCACGAATTAATACGAAGGATATAATTATTTTATTTTATTTTATTTATGTGCGTTATAAACAGTCTATACATTTATATAGACAGTGAATAAGTATGTTTATGTCATTGACCAATAAAATAACGACATTTAGATACAGGACCATAATAAAAAAATGCAACAATATACCTAATACAAACAATTCTGATTAAGTGCATCTTCAATTTAAAAAGTGTTTTATGATATACATATTTCTAAGGTTTACACTTAAATTTAAATGGATATCAATAATATCTTTGAGGAAAAGATTTCATTAAAATACAAACCACTAAAAGTAAAAGAGAAAATGTGAGGAACTTAAAAAAAATAAATCAATGAAATTAAGTTTTTGGTTAAACATATGGCGTTCGATGGAATGTCGTTTTTTTATGAATGTTGTGAATTTAGCAAGGTTCGTGTTAAACACATCGATGTTTGGGCATAATCTATTAAATGTGCTACAGCTTCTTCTAATAAATACATTTTCAAGGTAATTCGTTTTGCTAAAATAGTTATATTATCCTTCATAAGAGATACGTTAAACACGGGGCTATTTAATTCACAAAATCACGAGACGAATGATATTTTTTTATTTTCTTTATGCTGAGGAGGAAGAAGGCAGGCATTGAAAGGGTCGCGACGCGTCGCGTCGTGTCGAACTACAAAAAACATGAAAGAAAATCGGTCGAATCGAAGAAACATATCTTTGTAGAATGGATTGCTTGGAAAGACGGCATCACAAAGACGGATAAAGCGATACAAAATGCGTGCAAATAGAAATGATTACAAATTAAAGATTTAATGTTTTCTTTTATTTCTTGTCTTGTATCTGTCGTGTACACTTCGTACCATCAAGAGATTTAGTTAAATTAGAGTGCGATCATTTCAATCTACCGTATGACCATTTACAATACACATGTAACATAAAATATATTTTTCGATACATTCTTTAAAAAAAAAAAAAAATGAGACATAACATACATATTATAATGGGTAGTGTGTGGTTTTTAAATGCCTCTTGAATCATTGGAAGCGTTATTTTACAGCGCCATTCCTCGTGTCATACTGTGCCACTACGTTCGTTCTGCTATGTGGGATACATATGAGATAATGGTGCCGTCCCTGGCTGTAGTAGTTCGGTATAAACAACTAACAGCATTCCAGGGTGTATGGACTATCTAATAAAAAAAATATTCATTTTATATTCCTTGCAATGGCCTACTCGACTGGAAACTTTGGTATTGCGTTTCGGCGAGCAAATCTTCGTGATGCACGAATCGCGGGTAGGTACTCTCCTTGCATTCTCATATACAGGTATCTAAGAAACTTTTTTTGGATTTTGTATATTCGCATTTGGTATACAGATACTTCACAACATTCATCTACCTTCAATATTCCCATAAACTTTCCCCAATTGGGGATGCCCTTGTTCCGCTGTCTCCTTCATATGATACTCTTTTACGATATTCACATAAACCATATAAAAGTTTACCATTTTAAAGATACGTGTGGGCACCATCTAGATACGTCATCATTAATGGAGTTTAGTTAAATCATAGTATAAATATGATTGTAGAAGAAGATAACATTAATAAAAACACAGTATAAATCATCAATGTTTAATCATCTGTCCAGAGAAGGGTTTGGTCCCCTTTTTGTTTGCATTGTGATTTAATTAATCAAATTCAAACATATTTTGCTCTACCCTTAGATCACGGTCAGAAGTAAGAACACAGGAGGTATTGTAAGAGATTGGGGAGGAAAAAAGTTGCGGGATGGGGAATTCCAGATGGAACATTTACACGGATATGGGCATTAGGCATACGTTGTACGTATCATGCACCTACACTTCTGTAGAATTGAGAGTATGGTTTTCAACCTTTTTCGAGTAGCAAGCCCCTTTATACTGAAAAGCAAAGCAATCGAAATCAAGAAATGTCACCTAAGTAGACATTTTTAATAAAGTAAAGAGAAACTTAAAAAGACGTGTGAAAATACATTTAAAAACTAAATGATATTAGAAGCGATGCCAATGGTTCCAAATATTTCACTTTAACCCTCAGGCCTCGGGATTATTGACCGTTATGTCTCTCAACGACACTGTCAAATGACTGGGGAATTCTTGAGTATTTCTGCATTGCAATCCAAATAAATTAAATATGTCTGATCGAATCCAAAAACTAAAAACTGATTTTGGATTTTGGAACTGGCATCACTGATCCCCTCGCCACCGGTGCATAGTCGGGAAACACGCCAAACGCGCGCCCAACATATTTACACGGTTGACATTTGTCACATGAGAACGTTTCTACGACTCGTTCTTGAGTTCAACAGCTCGGGTGTGAAACGATTTGCCGGCCTCTGTATTTCTTCCCTCCTACAACATGGGTCTCTTCAAGATCCATGTCCACTTCTTCTTCTCCTCAAAAAGAACTCCACACAGCATCTTCATAGATGACATAGGCCCTGAGAAAAATTATTTTTTCACAGGACCTCAGGAGTTAATGTTAAAAAATCTGGCAGATAAAGAAGTCAAAAGTTTCATTATTTTCAAAATTGAAACTTCCCCTTTTAATTGTACCCATTATTTTTACACCACATAAGTCATACTTATATTAAAATACTATATATGTATTCATGACAGTCTTTAAGAAACAATTTGAATATTACTAAAATATATTTACGTAATTAGATTTTTTTACACATGAAGACACGGATTCAGGATGAAAAATGCTTCTTGGTAAATATTTTCTTAGTTTTCGGTTTGATTTTGCCGCCGCGACCCCTCAGAAAACACTTCGTGACCTCCGTGTAGGTAGCCGGGTTGAAACCCCGTACTGTAGAATATGCCACAGCAAAAACATCACAGCACATGACTTAGAACATAATACTTTTGTCCTGCGAGGGGATCCATTACTTTGTGGAGGAAAAACGGTTTGAAAACGGGCGAAGGTTTTGGGGAACTAAGTGGGTTCTTTTGGCGGACAGGCAAGATAGGAATTGTGAACAGTCTCTCTTTTTGGCGGCAATATATGAAAATAAGCGCACAAAATAATAATTCTCCCGAGAAAAAGGCTGTATGAAGATATTACTTTCTCCATGGGTATCGGAAATTCAACGGCTTTGTTGAACACTGGCAAATTTCTACTCGCCAAACAAATATTAGTTATTTATGGAATTATTATTCTGTATAACTAATATAAACATTATATGACTACTATTTTATAATAACGAAAAAATGTTTAACCTTCGACCCTTTACACAAGTAAGCAAACAGAATAAGAAATAACGTAATATAATATCGTCGTCCTGAAAGCAAAAAGGCACTTAGGTAAATATTGAGATTTTGAGATCAACGCATGTATTGCCACCGCAGAATTGCCCGCGGCTGGCGGTATCAGGAACAACGTCAACGAGGATTTTATTAATTTAAAATGTTATTTGTTAGCAGAAAATAAACCGTAGTTTCGGAACACGAGGCGATATCTGTGTGATAGGAGTATCGCATCTTGTATGAATAATATTCACGTGGAAGAATTTTATTTTGTACACAAACTACATATAACTAAACATGCAAAATGAACAAAATGTTTACTTATCATGGTCATATTAATTTTACGTTATACTAACTAGTACGTACTTCAACTACACGAGTTTCCTATATGTTATCAAACAGTTTGTGATGTTACTTGTATGTTTCCCAAACCAATTAAGGTATTGAGGTAAAAATATCAAATAGGTCAAAATAAAATGTTTTCACTGCATTTGGAATAATCATAAAAATATATAATTTTGCGTAAGATAAATTATGAATCTGTCTTTAAAAATGTACAAATGAAGAGAAAAAGTTGAAAAATTGAACAACAGCAAGATGATATTACGGTCTAGACTGGACTACTACAAGATGCTAGAACTTTCTAGACTGGACTACTGCTAGATGCTATTACTTTCTAGACTGGACTACTGCAAGATGCTATTACATTCTAGACTGGACTACTGCAAGATGCTATTACGTTCTAGACTGGATAACTGCAAGATGCTATTACATTCTAGCCTGGACTACTGCAAGATGCTATTACGTTCTAGACTGGACTACTGCAAGATGCTATTACGGTCTAGACTGGACTTCTGCAAGATGCTATTACGGTCTAGACTGGACTTCTGCAAGATGCTATTACGTTCTAGACTGAACTACTGCGAGATACTATGACGTTATATACTGGACTACTGCAAGATGCTATTACGTTCTAGACTGGACTACTTCAATATGCTATGCTGTTATATACTGGACTACTGCAAGATGCTATTACGTTCTGGACTGGGCAACTGCAAGATGTTATTGCGTTCTAGGCTGAATTACTGCAAGATGCTGTTACGTTCTAGACTGGATGACTGGAAGATGCTGTTACGTTATAGACTGGTCTACTGCATGATGCTGTTATGTTCTAGACTGGACAACTGAAAGATGCTATTACATTCTAGACTGGACTACTGCAATATGCTATTACGTTCTAGACTGGACAACTGCAAGATGCTATTACGTTCTAGACTGGACTACTGCAAGATGCTATTACGTTCTAGACTGGACTGCTGCAAGATGCTATTAAGTTCTAGACTGGACTACTGCAAGATGCTATTATGTTCTAGATTGGACTGCTGCAAGATGCTATTACGATCTAGACTGGACTACTGCAAGATGCTATTACGTTCTAGACTGGACTATCATAAGATGCTATGACGTTATATACTGGACTAATGCAAGATGCTGTTACAGTCTAGACTGGACTACTGCAAGATATTGGTTTGCCCAATGCACATTTGAACAAACTGCAAGGGGTGTTTCAAGCAGTGACCTGTAATTTATGGTGAGTGGCAGATACTGTCAAAACCTCCTCTTCTGCTTCGCCTGAAATTTATTTTCTTTTATGTTTTGTACTGAAAGGGGGGTGCAATCCAAGTCTGTTATGATAAATGATATAAACATTTATTACTCTTATAAATAAAAAAGAAAATCATAATATAACTTATAATTGTTTATGTGAGTACCTCACAAGAGTCAAAACTGCTACCGTCTGGAGCCAGTGATACTATGGCATCCCCAATTGGGGTATATTTTGAGGCTGAAGGTAGTGAGGAGGTGAAAGAGATGGGAAGAGTCTAAGATACGTACGACTCTAAGATAAGTACCTGAATATTTAAAAACACGGTTAAAGCCATTTAAAGCAACGTTTCAATTCTAAATCGTAGTCTTCTAAAAGACGTAAGTTGTAAAAATAAAAGCACCTATCGTAAGTGGGCTAACCGCAGTTTGATAATGACTTCAGAAGGGGAATTAGCTGGTGAGTGTAAAATATTTACATAGCCGAACTTGTTTTTAAATAATAATATTATTGAATATATAAAAATAAAGTTTTACAAACTAAATATATATATTGTTTTGGAATAAAATTCTGACAAAACACAAATTAATCAAATAAAATTTATTGCGCGCTGGGATTAGAAAATACTTCATCTAGTGAGGCAGGTAACTTACTTGCTTATAAAATAATATTTTACTTCAATAAACGCCCGGGATGCCGGCAATGAAATTTGAACCCGAATCCTACAAATCGCCAGTCGAAAGTCCTGCCTCTTGACCACAGAGGCAATAAATATAACGAAAGAAGCATCCTTCAGTGAGGTCCCCGAATCATCTGCATTCAACCAAATCTTCCTGGATCACATCTAGAAGGTTTTGATTTAAAGCACATTTTTTTCTTGTTTATTCCAGATCTCGGGGAGGGTGGTGCAATCCCACGACCTTCATATTATACATAGAACATATCAAATAAATATATATAATATGAGATACTGCATTCATAGTAAAAGAAAACAGAATAAAAATAATACAGAAACAACATGAGAATAAAGTTTTTTTAAATACAAATAAAAACAAAAATATATATTTTTTTAAATCTATGACATCAGGAGTTGGCTCCATGAGTGGAGTGCAGAGCTATTCGAATGCCGCCATGACAATGACGTTGGTTGACTTCTGTGTCCTGCCCTAGAAGCTGGCTAATCGGTGGCAAAGTAAGGAGGGAAATGATTGCATCCTCCCTTTAGCGAACATCGTGGAGGCACTGCAGAACCTTGGAAATTGTACGGAGTCCCACAGACTCACCCACAGATTTAAAAAAAATGTGAATATCGCACAAGTATCTCAACTGCTTCCACTGTAGCAGTTCCTAAATGCATCCCATATCTGCGATAGCAACACACCGTGACATGCACACTGATTGCACAGAACTGGCATATTTATATATTTTTTTAAATATATATTTATACCGCACAAGAGAACTGATCCTGTCCGGAGCCAGTGAGAAGAGTTGCAGATATTCTCGGCATCGCCCTGGCGTAAGACCACCATTCAGAATTGAAATGTTGCTTGAAGTAGCTTTAGCAGTGTTTGGTGACCAGATCTGAATAACAGATTTGATAGCCGGCGTAGTCCAGCGGTAGGGCGTAAGACTCCCATTCCGAAGGCCGCGGGTTCAAACCCAGCGTGCGCAAATAAATTTTATTTAATTGATTTGTGTTATTTCACAATTAATTATTTAAAAATAATAAATAGTATATTTGCGGCACGTTCCATTGCCAGGTGGTCTTACACCAGGGCGATACTCTCAGTATCGCCCTGGTGTAAGACTACCATTCAGAATTGAAACGTTGCTTGAAATGGCTTTAGCCGTGTTTAGTGACTAGATCTGAATAGCCAGGTACTTCCCCACTTTCCTCTTCCTCGTCTCCTTCCCTTCCCCAATTACCTTCAGCCTCATAACATACCCCAATTGAGGATGCCATAGTCTCACTGGCTCCAGACGGGAGCAGTTGGGACTCTTGTGAGGTATTCGCTATAAAAAAAAAATCCAGATACTTCCCCGCCTTCGTCTATCCCATCTCCTTCCCCTCACATCTACCTTCAGCCTCACAACATACCCCAATTGGGGATGACGTAGTCTCACTGGATCTAGACGGGAGCAGTTGGGACTCTAAAAAAGCAAAGTTTCGATGCTGAACGGCGGTCTTTCATCAGGGCGATACTGAAAGTTTCTTCCACTCTGAAAGTTGGTACCCTCTTCTCATTTGCCATATGGTTTACCACTCATCATTCATCATGGTTGACTGGTCTCTGCACGAGAGACAGTGGAGCACTCAAAGGCAACTTGCGCTCGTGTCGGCTAAGACTGATGCATCTAACAGACTGGTTGAGAACAGACCAATTAATTAATTTAATGATCCCTCAGAGCAAGTGGATGAGTTTGTGTACTTGTGGAGAGTGTTCGTGTGAGACGAGGAGTCAGACAATTAGGAAATGACGTTGGTGGATGCGGGAACTTCGATTACTAAGAGATAAATTGCAGTAGTCGTTGATTATGATGAAATGAAACAAATGATATTACGAAGTCAAATGAAACGAGGCTAGCAGCCCACAAATAATTTATGATTCCAATCCCGATGACAGCGGTAAGGCATGAAATAAAAATTCAGATGATATGCGTCCATCGGGCGTATGTGCGTTAAACCACATTCGATAGTAATACCATCAAAATAACACAAGGAGTGATGAACAATGTTAGAACGGGATGTCTATATGATTTCGACTTAAAAATTCATAACGGATGCACTGAATATGCCTGTGATTTGCAAACGGATGAAAGAAAAAGTCGGGAGTTTTCCAGCATAATATTTGGCTTGTGGAATAAAAATTACAATAATATTTAAAAAAAAAACACGGCGAAAGCCATTCCAACCAACGCAGCAACCAATGTGTCGATTCTGACTGGAGGTTCTGCACGAGGGCGATGATGAGAAAATCCTCCTCTCTGGACATTTTCCTGGCCATTTACGACACATTGATGCTTGTTTGTCAGTTGTGTAAGCTTAGGATTAGGAGCGAGTTTATTATTACGAAATTTATTGTTTTCCTTTAAAATTCTATCGTTAACTGAATCTTATTATTGTATTATTAATTATTATCTTTTATTAACGAAATGAAATTAAAAATTTTTGTAATGTTCTTAAAATGAATAAAGAATTGAATAATTGTAATGTGCCATTTAATTAGTGTACTAAGGACAGGTTGTTTCACAAAATTTGAACAATTCATCAAATTTCAAAGATAATTTTTATGTTCTGAAAAGTTCTATTATTATTCAATTACCTACTGTGAAACAACCGGCCCATGATGTAATAATGACATTACTTGAAGAGAACTTTCACAGAACTTTTTAACTTAAAAAATTTACGAGTTCTTCAAATTCTGCGAAACAACCCGTCCCAAATATATTTTATTGATTTTTATTATGCGTGAAACAAAGCACATAAATAAAAAACCGTTGCCACAGGATTTGGATTCAAGGACTATAACTGCTTAAACACATAGATCAACATAATAATAATAATTGGATAATTTGTAGAGCGCCGTTTTTGTGAGAAATCACCTCAAGGGCGCTGTACAATTTATAGTATAATTCTTAGGCTATATCTAAGTTTATTATTTACAAATGTATACAGAAACATACTTACCTGGTCGGTCAATTACGATAAACACACTTTAATTAGAAAGTTTATGCTTGGAGAAGATACCAATTTGCACGCGGAGGACATTATATTGAAAAGACTGGACATTGCATGATTTTACATTTACTGCCCCCCATCACTGTTGATATTCACTTATGAGTAGATTAATGCCAAAGGTGAGTTAATATTTATTTTGAAAGACTTGAGAATTTAATGATTCTTTAGGACTGGAAAATTTTCACCAATTGACCATTAAAAGCTCACAAATAAGAATTAGCTCCTATTTTCACAATTAGTTATTCAAAATGTCGCGTACTGTGAATGTGAAAAGGTTTTGACTTTATGGATGAGACAGTCTGAACAGATGAGTTTTAAGTTTAGCTCAAAATTCCGCCGAGTCTGTGATCATTCTTAACTGTGGCAGTCTATATCATCGATAACATTCTTCATGTGGCAGTCTATATCATCGATATGTAGACAAAATAGACCCCAATAGAACACTAAAAACAAGTTTAGCAAATAAAATATTAAAAAAAACAGCAGCCACGTGTTCCATCTAGAGGTTATTTGACTACTAACGGCAAAAATATTATATTGTCGAATAAACAAGTGAGAACACTTTTTATATAACCTACTCGTGGTAATGCGAGATTTACAGTGTAGTGTTTCAACAGTAAGTGTGTAACCAGGTGTAAAGAGTAAATGTTGCGTGTCCCATTATTAATATTTACACTGCCGACTCAGATAGGGGAGATTTATTTAGACAACGCAGTCAAAAATACTTTGGAAATATCACGAAACGAAATTCAGCGTGAAAAGATTTCATCCGATTACTGAAATATCACTTATGAAACAAGTAGTGGCAATGGTATAATAATAAGTAATAACTTATCAGTTGACTCATGATGAAAAAGAAAGGGGCCTCTTTGGCCCGGAGCTCTGTATACCATTATGTCAACAACAACAAAAATCAGTTATTATTACTATACGAGTGGTGCTGACGAAAGTTTGTAAATACATACCTTTATTAATCCTACACATAATTAAAACCTATCCTTTCTGACAAACTACCTGTGAACAATACTACCTGTGGACAATAACTACATATTTTTGAAAGAGTCTGTTGTGTGCTGTGCTATGATCCACCAGTGATCTCTTGGCGCATTTAATATTGACGGTGAAAGATGTCTGTTAGGAACCAGTGCAATGATTGACTCATATAGAAGTAGATCTCTCAGTTCCCAAGAGCGATTGACCAGCAGCTGAGAAAAAAAGTTTAAACTTGCTTGCAACTGTGCAGGAAGGTTTAATGAGAAAGATCGATTATTCCCTGTATCAATTTTTTTTAATTAAAAATTTAATATCGATTTATTTCATTCAAAACTTGCTTTAATATATACCTACATTCAAGTAAGCCAAAAAATGCTCAAAACGCATGATGATAAATTATTAAATATAGTGTACTTCTTGTAAGTATTTTTTGATCATAAGTATTTATGATGTTTCAAAAATGTCTAAACCAAATAATGGTGTAAAAAAAAATTGTTTTTTTTTTGTTTGTAAGACCTTAAATAAATACAAAAACTGAGGATTTTCGTCACAAAACACGTTCTCGGATTAATTTTTTAATGATTTAAATTTAACTAAAATTTAAATTTTTAAAACTGTGCTGACTAGATTATGTATTGATTTATTTTGTTGTATGATTATATGATTTGAAATTTGTGTTGTTTAATAGAATCTATCGTTTGAAAATTAAACAAATCTGCCAACGACCAACGGTATAACCTTAGTATATTAAAAATGCACTTAGTTTTTCAAATTTTTAAAACTACGTGTACCAGATAAACTAACAATCTTTCAAAATAAATATATGTTTTTTTTTGTAAAAAAGAGTCAATATGTCTAAAACTTGATTTAAAAATGATTAATTTCCGTTATTCTCTGGTAATACTCTCCTAATATCGATACAAACGGTGACTTGTGCATGTACCAGGCCAAGTGATTATCGGTGATATAATAAATCCTCAAGAACGTACTCAGGAAGTGAGGTTAAGTCAGATTCCTGCGTCCAATGTTCACCATCCCCATAGTTGTGTCACTGAAACGCCATATATTTTATTTTGATTGACTTACATATATTGAATATAGTCCATATTTTATGATTCGCAATAAGTTTGCGACTACAGGTGGTTTACGTTTCTGTTATTATTTAATCTAGGTTTAGCAGGACGACCCTTTTGGTTTGATGCTTATTTGAATACAGAGGTTACGGTAAGTTTTTAAAAATTATTTATTTTATTATCTTATACTTTACATTAGAACCCCTGTCCGTACAATGTGAAGACAGGGGAAGTGTGTCACCACCCGGATAGATGGTTTAAGGTGGGAACTGCAGGAAGAGATTTTTAATGCAGGTCTTATATAATGAAGGAGAAAAAACAGATGGAACCAAAAACGAGTAAAAAAAACGACCCGTTCTTACAAAATCATCAACTGTTACCGGGTGTTCCGCTCGAACAGCCGGTTTCATGTAAGTGCATCAATGCATCGGAGATCAATGCTGCTAGATTCTTAGAGCAAGTTATATTAAAATACTTACAGAACAGACTCAGCGTGCCTACAATGCGTCTCTGCATTAGATTTTTTTTATAGTGAGTACCTCACAAGAGTCCCAAATGCTCCCGTCTGGAGCCAGTGAGACTATGACATCCCCAATTGGGGTATGTTATGAGGCTGAAGGTAAGTGGAGAAGTGAAGGAGTCGAGAAAGAGGAAGGTGGGGAAGTATCTGGCTATTCAGATCTAGTCACTAAACACGGCTAAAGCCATTTCAAGCAACGTTTCAATTCTGAATGGTGGTCTTACACCAGGGCGGTACTAGGAGTATCTTCCACTCTGGTATTGCAAATCGGTCAGTTAACATTGGTTTGTCAATCCGACGGACCGCCCTCCTTTGCACAGAATCGAGAAGGTTTTTCAAGAATTGTGGGGCTCCAGCCCAGAGGTGGCTGACTAAAATAATAATAATACAGTTATATGGCATAGTATGCAAACGTTTTACCGTTTAGTTAATAATTTTCAATAAATTACTGAACTTTTTTTAATTAAAAAAAATTGTTTTATATTCTTCTTCAATGATATAATTGATGGAAATAATCTTTAAAAGTTATGAAAATAAAGTTTTTCTTATAAAAATTAGTGTTTTCTGTTGTAATGTATATATTTTTTAAGCACCATAACTTACGATGAAAGGGAATTCTTTCTCCCTTTTTTTATGTTGTTTTATGGCGTTACCTCCCTCTTTCAACTGACTTAAATATTACTTTGTAATTTAATTTCATGCGCAGGTACAATGATTTCATTTGAACTAGATATTTCTTAATCCCTCAGTCTAATTTTTTCGTTTTTCGGAACTACTCATATATGTCTCATATAAATCATTGTGTCTCCTTTACTAACTATGGTTAGAACTAGGTTAGTTAAAATGTACTACACCTTTATTTATAAAAGCAAAATTTCCAACAAAACTTTGAAAAAAATTGATCAAAACTTTGAGATTTTTATAAGAATTATTTTTACATGAAACGATAAAAAAGTGATTTGACGATAACGTTTATAACACATTTTACCTAATTAAATACGTGTGTGTTTTAATTTTTTTCGTTGTTATTAATTTTAGTTCGAAAAAACGTATCATGAGCCATTATTAAAACTTTTTATTTTTGCACTCAAAATTTTTATATGTATTAATTTTGATACTTCTAGAAGAAATTTTCCACACTTGATTCAAAATAAGAGGAAGATTACTGTGTATCTAATTTAGAAAAACTCTGTCGTCTTCAGCTAGTAATAAATGACTTTAAGAATGGTAGATGTTTTGTGTCGTGTTCTCATTTCTCATAAATGTTGAAATCGTTCTCATAAATCATTTTTAATCTTTTTTATTATGGTATTACAAGGGTCATCTCATAAATGATATAAGTTCTGAGAGGGACGCAGGAAATGAATGTTGGCAGTTTTCCAGAAAACGACGTCACTAATGAGGTTAGATTACTTGGTATGCGGCATATTAGTAAAGTTTTCACAATCGAAACACTGTATTTCGTCGGTATACTGGTAAAACCAGCTAAATGACAAAACTTGCCGAAATGAGTTAAAAATGCCGTTTTGTTCAGTTTCATGAGCTCTATCGACTGTTAAAACTCACAACATCCTTCGATGGTTCGTTTTAAAGTTAGAATTTTCTAAAAACCTCTAACCCTCTTGTTACTTAAAAATGTATTCCGTTGAAAACAACTAAATCCCTTTAGTGGAAACTTTTTTCAAATATCTTCTATTAAAACAATTTATAAAACGTAAAATATTTTTATGGGTATGTTTCACTTTGCTGAACGAATAATATTATATCACGTAAAACCATTTAAATCGCTTTAGCGTTATTTATTTGTTCATTACATGCACGTTCACAGGAAATAATTTCAATTAAAAAACCCTAAATTACTATAACCGGTATGATTTGTTAACACGGATGAACGAAATGATTTTTTGTTAACAGTTGAAACCAGTTAAAGTCTTATAGGTGTTTTGAATAGGCCATGTTGGTGATTTTAAAATGAAGAGTGCTGACAGTTAAAATACGTTAAATGCAAATAAGTGATTTCAACAGACTGTTATAGCGACGTTTAGATAGTTAAGCATTGACTATTGACCCAAAAAACAAAGATCGTATGCAAAGAAAATATTTTTTCCCAAAGGGAATGACAAGATAACAGTTTGCCAAAATTTTATGACCAAAACTATCTGCATATCAGCAGACGTTATAAAACTTGCAATCAAGAATAAAAATGCACAGGGATTTTACACTCAAGATGACAAGAGAGGTCAAAAAGAGCCTCCACATAAATCTAAGGTGGACATCTTTAATCATGTGAAATCACACATTGAATCATTTCCAAGCATGGAGTCTCACTACGCGAGAAAATTGTCAAATCGTAAGAATTTGGACAGCTCTCTGTCCATAAGGTCCACTGGGTCACTGGAGCCAGGATGCGGCTAATGGCCTCCAACAACACGGTGGAGAACGTAGCCTTCCAGCACCAAGCGCCGAGCTCACTCAAGCCCACGCATAAATTGATTACCTATTTATAACTTTGTACCTTCTTTTAATTGTTCTACTTTATTTATAATTTAACTGTATTTGTAACTATATGGGACGTGTGGGATTGCACTATAAATGGCATAAAACATTATTATTATTATACGTGGAGCATTGCAAAGAAACGGATATTACCGAACCTGTTACAGAAATAACATACCGACGAATATTTTCAAAAAATTACAAGTTTCTTCGTACCAAAGAAGGATCAGTGCCTAATTTGTTCAAACTATGCAAAGGCTGGTGATAAAAGCAAATTAGAAGAAAACTGCAAAGAACACATGGAAAGAAAAGATATTTACAATACGGAGAAGGAAAAAGATAAAGAGAGGTCTAACAATGAAAACAACTTCATGTCGCTAACATTCGATCTACAGGCAGTTTTACAAATACCAAGCGGAAAAGTCGGCCTTCTCTACTATGCAAGAAAATTATGTGTGTATAATCTTACATTATATGAGGCACCTGCCCCCAACAATGCGTACTGTTTTTAATGGTCCGAAATAAATGGAAAGCTTGGGAGTTGCGAAATAGGCTCTATCCTGTACTACTACCTCAAAAATTACTTACCGGACTATATTAATGAAATAAGCTTCTTCTCTGACACATGCGGAGGGCAGAATCGAAACCAATATGTAGCAGTAATACTACTCTGAGCCGTTCAACACATTGAGCACATCAACATAATGGAGCAGAAATTTCTAGAATCTGGTCACACACATATGGAAGCAGATTCAATGCATAGTAGCATAGAACATGTTAAGAAAAAGTCTTCTGTGTATACTAAACATGATTAAGTTAATATCTTCGAACGAGCTAGATCACAAAAAAGCGCAAAATTGACCAAAAAATAGTTACCGTCAAGCCATACAAAGTTAAAGAGTTTAAACATGATGAATTTATCGACTTGAAAGACCTCGCTGACAAGGTTATGATAAACAGAATGAAGGATGACCAAGGCAACCAAGTTAGATGGTTAAAAATAAAAAGATTGAGATGTGTGAAAGGAGAAACGGAAAAAAATCTTCTTCAATTATGACACGTCTGACACATTTCATCACATAAATATTGCAGAAATTTTTAAAGCACTTGACAGAAAATCAATTACAAGATCTTCTCTTAATTCACCTGGCCCACAAATAAATAATGTTTCCAAAGTTATTTATTCTCCGAGACTTAAAACGACTCTAACCAAAAGAACCTGAACCACTGGCGATAAGTCAGGCCAAGAAAAATGACCTACTGAAACTGTGTCAAAAGGGAATTATCCCTGATGAATTACATGGATGGTACAATGGACTCTACACTAATATCGATCTGAAGGATCGAGTTCCGGAGCCCGCTGATGATGAATGTGAGCTTGAAGATAATGGTACTCAAGAATAATTCATTCTTGCCTTAATTAATATTACCTTTAAATATCGAAATAGTTTCATTATTTTATTTTTTCTTTGAAAGCTTTTTATGATTTAGATAATTAAAAATGCAATTTTGTATTTATTTTAACATTTTGTTTTAATACACAATAAAATTATCTTAATAATGGTTTAATTCCTCTACAAATTAAATCCTCTGAAGCTATTTAACGTTTTCTTGAGCATTAAATTCAAAGTACTGGCTTATATCGTGTACTGATAAAACCAGTTAAAATCCCACCATTTTATCTTTAGAAATTTTTTTTGGGGTTAAACAATTTATTAAGTTGAAATTATTTATGAAAATTATAAGTTAATTAAACTATAAATATAACAGCATTTTACAGAACTGAAAATTTAGAATGCGAACATGACTTTTACACAGTCAAACTTTCAAATTGATTTTTCTCAAAATCGTCATTCATGCACTTAGTGGGTTTTATCAGTATACCGACGATTTCTTCTTTAAGGCACGACGGAGCAAAATCAAAACAGTTCTTAGTATCCAGTACTTGACGGTTACACCAAAACTAAATGCCGAAAGCCATAATATTAATTTCACTAATTATCGTACTGAAATTCTGTCCTCTGCGCACACAATACGGTGTCACATATACATATACATACACAAACTCTACTACAATTTACGCATCTGCCCTGATAACTAATACTGGAATGGAAACGTTGGCTAATTCTAATACGTTGGAGGAAGCGCAACATGGCCAAAGATTAATTGACATAACTGAAATTCTTAATTACATCTTCAAAATAAATAAAAAGCTATTATGAGTGGAAAGATTGTGGGATAACGTGAAATAAATTGATGGAAAATGACACGGCTGAGAAATGTGAGAAAGTGTTAATACTTATTTATTTTATTTATGGAACTTTTGCTGCACACTGGTAAATTTTAAACAAACGATCGTCCTTCTTTTGGTTCTCTTTTCGAATTTCATCCGGCATTTGGATAAGAAAATTCGTTTTAACTTTGGTGAATTAGTGAATTTTGTGCGTGTCCCAGGTTCAAAACTAAACCCAGAACTCGAAAATAGTTTTCCTCCTATTTTTGCAGCAATGGTCCGAAGCTAAAATTTTATAACTGCTTTTGGACCACGATAATGGTTTCAATCGAAATGCGTCAGCACATGAATTTTGAACTAGATTTTTTTGGTGCATTCTGAACAGAAGACTGGTTTTAACTTACGGATGAATCTGCGTATGAGTCAACCAGTCCACAAGCTTAAATTGTTATTGTTCTTTTTATAATTGCGCAGGGAACACGTCAATTATTTTATATTTAAATCGAAAATTTATTTTATATTTAAATTTTATTTTATCTTTATATATTTTTAATTTTATATTTACTATTGTAAAATTAATTTGAAAATGTATCTGACATACCGTGAAATAAAACCCTTCTCGCGTTTTTTTTTAGTTCTTTCAGCACCGAAAGTGCTCGTGGGCTGCACCAAAAAGCCTTGCAGGCCACAGTTTTCTTACCCCTATCTTACAGGTTAAAACACATTTAAATCTTAATTTAAAAATAATTCTGCTGGGAACTCTCATTTCCTTTTTACTGGGGAAAATCCGTACATGGTCTGTTATACACATCGAACATCGATTACTATTGAAACAGATGGTAGGCAAAATAATAGATACCCCTGATTTTTCATCGGTAAACAGTATGAATCATTTGCAAAATTATTCTCAGAAACGGGTGATTAATGATTGGTTTATTTCCAATCAGAGCAATTTTAACTTATCGATCCATCGGTGCTAGAGAGAACATTGTTCCAGGTATAGGTGAGGTATTCTAGGATCGTTTGATTGTTTGAAGCGTTCTGCCAATTCAATATGAGTCCCAAACACCGGCTTTGCGAACTCTGTTTAAAGGCAGCCGCGCCGCCTGGGGCGAGCAGAATTTCCAGCGAAACAACTATGCAATACTGTGCAGTACTGTGCACGCCTGCTACGTATACTTTTACACATCCACTAACTCTACGATGGTAGCAATCAGTTTATACTCGAATGTGCAATAATATCTTAGATTGCTCCATTATGTCAGACGATATCGCACCCTTTATCAAATACTGTTCGCGTTTTGTATTTTTTATATTAATTAGGTCCACAAAAGATACCTCGAAGGAAAAATATCACGCGGGGCCTATGACATTTTCGGAGATGCTGTCAGAAGTGTCTGGTTAGGCATTATAATATGTTTTGTTTTGTTTGTTCGAAAATATAACTAAAATATTTTTATGTTACATAAATGGTTGTTTGACAATATTTTTTGATAATAGAAATACTAATATAATATATTGTGGTCATAGAAAATCCCCCTTGAAACCGCGTCATGGGAATTGTTATTATGAAGAAAAAAAACACTCTCTTCATCATTGCTGGATTTTATGCACACATGCTTCTTGGATTGTGAATTATATTTCCGAAGTGTAAAGGTTTACTTTGGAACATTTGCAGATCAATAATATCAAGAATTGTGCTGATATTCTGTACCTCAATTTTGGAATAAAAAGGGAGGCCTCCTATACTTGCAGAGAACGACAATCAAAGGTTAATGTTTCTGTTTTTCAATAGAAATTGTACAGACAGCCATTCTTCTGTGATATAAATATTATTGTTCGTTAATTTAATTAATAAAAACAGTTTATTTAGAAACAATCTTTGCTATTTACAAATTTATAGGGCATAGCAGAACATGTTTATAGTTAAACTGTTGTTACTATATAATTTACGCACACACTTCTTTTGTTTTTAATTTCATCTGGAAGGCAATTATAAAAAAATGCCCCCTTCGTAACTGATTGCTTACCTTGGTTATTATGAATGGTGTTTAAATGAATGTTATCGTGTTGTCGTGTAAAATGTTTGTATACTTGAGACTTTTAAATGAATTCTGTGTTGGTATGTAAGAGTTTGTTATTTATTTTGTGTTTAAGGAGACATATATTGTATTCTTATTGTGTATTGATGTAGAATCTGCAGACAAGCAACCATGTGACATCTTCGCGGGACTACCTATTAATTGTCTTAATTATGCGATAAACGATAATTACGACGACGGTATGATGATTTGCTCAGTGCCACAAATAACGTTTTGAATTTCACGACGTTTACGGTTTGACGTTTCTTGAATGATGGACTGGACCATGACTGGACCGACTGGACTCTAGGCGGGTGATTGTTGTTCCCCTGGCAACCAATATTGTTGCCAGTAGGTTGGTTGGTGAAGGTACCCGAAAGTGCGAGCTCATAACAATTTAAGAACTCTGCCTTCACACTTGATCAACAACACTAACTAACTAACTAACTAACCATCACGCCGTTTCCCCGCAGGGGTAGGCAGAGAGGATGGACCGCCAAACAACTCGGTCTTGGCATACACTCCTCGCCTCATTCACATTCATACATCTTATCATACATGCTCTTCTATTATTCTGACTCTTGACATGGCCCGACTCAAGTATCTGATTCACTTGATCGTGCCATGTCTTCCTCGGGCGTCCTCGACTTCTTCTACCATTCACATTAGTATCATATATTCTCTTGACACTCCTTTCTTCGTTCATTCGCTCTATATGTCCAAACCATCTAAGCGTCCCTTTTTTAATCTTACTTATGACGCTCACATCGGCCTTGCATTCTTTTCGGATCTCAACATTCCTCACACGATCATACATGGTTTTACCACACATACGCCTCAGAGATCTCATTTCTACAGCATTCAGTCTACTTTCATCCTTTTTCTGCCAGTTCCATGCTTCACTGCCATACATCAGGGTAGGTACCAGCACTCCATTGTGAACTGCTAGCTTCGCTTCTTTGGACAGCTTTTTGTTGGCGCCAACAGCATTCAGTCCACCATTAATAGAGTTACCTGCATTTACCCTTCTTTCAATATCCCTATCAGCCTTCCCATCTCTCGTAAACATACTTCCCAAATACACAAACTCATCAACTTGCTCTAAGTACTCATCATTCACAACTATGTTGCACACTGTTTTCGTACTCTCTCTTTCAAAAACCATTACTTTTGACTTACTTACATTCATCATCAACTCATTCTTCATACATACTTCGTTCATCCTAGATACGAGTGACTGCAGATCTTCTATGCTGTTAGAAATCAGCACCGCATCATCAGCATACAACAGACAACATACTTTCAGACCATTCAATTTCGCGCCCAATCCCGCCTCTTTCAATTCTTGCATACAATTGTCCATGTATAGATTGAATAACCACGGTGACATTACGCAGCCTTGTTTAACACCTTTTATGATGTCAAACCACCCCGTAAAACCACCGTTTACCCTAATGCATGCAACGCTTCCCTCATACAGAGACGCGATTGCCTGTATGAGATTTGTATTCACTCCATACTTGGACAACACCTTCCATAGCTTTTTCCTGTCGACGCGGTCGTATGCTTTTTGTAGATCTACAAAAGCACAGAAAAGTTTCTGGTTTTTTGCCAGAAACTTCTCAGTGAGCATCCGCAATGAGAAAATCTGGTCCATGCACCCCCGTCCACTCATAAAAGCACCTTGCACATCCCATATTTTATCTTTGGTTTCCATTCTTACCCTTTCAATCAATATTCTACCATACAGCTTGCCGACTGAACTGAGCAGGCTAATAGCCCTATGATTCCCACATTCCATGCGCGACCCTTTACCTTTGTATAACGGCATGATTACAGCTCTTCTCCAATCTAATGGTGTGTAACCCTCCTCTAAACACTGGTTAAAAAGTTTGCACAACCATGTGAGAATTATACGGCTATCTCCTTTAAAGTATTCGGCAGCGATATTGTCGAAACCAACAGCCTTACCATTCTTCATATATTTAATCGAACTTTTTCAACAACACAACATCAACAACACAAAATAACAATATACCATTAGGCGTTACGAAACATTTATTATGAACTGTTCAGTTTCGCTTCCTTTGACTAATTGTTGTTTGTTACTATTGCTTCAAGTCCTTATTACCCCTTTAATTGCATTGCCCGAATTCACCCTTCCGAAGACGCCTTTGTTATCTGTTTTTGTCATTTTTGTCCACGCTTCGCAGATCAGCAAAAAGTTTGAACCAATGAACAAATTTGGCGAATACTGCCATGAAGCTATTTTAGTGACAATATTCTGGTGCATAAAGTGTGCAATATTAAACGCCTGCATTTGACCCCAAACAATTAAGTTATAAATTTATTTTACGAGTCTCGGCGTAATAAATTCATGACTTAATAGAATTCGCCTCGTTCTATTGAGTTAATAACGCATAATTTAAATTTAGATGTAAGTGTCAGATTATTTAGAAATTCTTTTGATAAAATCTAATGAGCTCCCAATAATAATTAGGTACCTACTCGTAATACGTACTTTGAATTAAATACTCCAGTAAAAATGTTAAATTTTTCAGAAAAACAAAATTATTAATAAGTGGTTAAACCAATTAGATTTGGAACAACTTTTAGTTTCAGATTTTGAAGAGCGAATGTGATAGTAGTAGAATACTGTTTCTCGTACTAGACAGAGGTGTATATATTTTTTATATGTGTGAAGATGATCTCACTTCAAGTTTTTGTATTTCAAATATACTTTAATATTTAGTAATTGGAGTATTTTAATTACAAACATGAACTAAGTTGAAAAAAAACTGCTACATTTTTAATCCAAACGTCGAATATAATTTTAACCCAGATATAATTTTTTTGCATTTCCCTCCCTCTTATTAAATAAAAGAGATCGCGAGAGATTCCACAGGTCGTCACAGTGATAATAAAAGCGCTTTTTGCACAATTTAATCGTTAAATTCCAGGATTTTAGCTACACATGCATATGACATTCATGTTATTAAATCATCACTTACACAGAATTTGTATTAAATAAATTCACGTGGTAATAATCAAGTAAAAAGTAACATGACAAAATAATTTCACCAGAATTTCAGGTGTCAGTATGTCGAAGTGCGGCGTTGCCACCTCTTTCGGAGCACAGTTAAAAACATGTTTTATTAGTACCATACTTAAAACTGTGTTTTTTCTATGTGTAACTAAAACGTCTGTTTAACAGTTGAGAAGTGTTTTTATTATTTATTTATTTATTTTTTCATGTTCTCCATAAAACAGTTATACACCAATATATCATGGAGAAGATTATAAATTACAAAGTACACAAGGGCAGTTTTACTACTTAGTGACATGTGCTAAAAGATAGTTGCTGAACTGTCTGTAAGTGACATTGAAAATGTCGATGGTCAATGCAGAATCGTTAAGCAGTTGAGTCGCTCTGTTTATTGGCGCGTTCTGATAGGCAGAAGTCCTCATTTTCGGAGCATAAAAAAGTGCATGGGATTTCCCATGAGTATACTTGTTAGGGACGTAAAAATTAACCTCTTTTAACATAGGCGGATTGAGTATGATACCAAAGATTAGCTTAAAAAATTTTTTACCTAAAAATATTTTTCTGCGGGCTTCTAAGGTGTTGAAATCGAGCATCCCTGTCAAGAACAAGGATGGATACAAGAATGGATAGTAAATATATTCCCTCATATATAGGTAACGCAAAAATCTTTTTTGTACTTTTTCCATTTCTAGGATATGGTTTTGTTCAGAAGGGGCCCAAATAATGGAGCTATATTCCAGGATGCTACGAACAAGTGCTTCATATGTTCGACGTATTGCAATTCCATTAGTAAATGCTCTCGCATTACGAAGAACAAATCCATACATTTTGTTGGCGCGGGAGACAATGTCAAATATGTGGGATTTGAAAGAGAGATTTGCTTCAAAAATCACGCCAAGGTCTCTAATCTCATTTTTGCGTGTTAATATATTTTTATTTATCTGGTAGGGGAATAGAAATGTTTCTTCAAACTTCGCAAAATCACTTTGTGGCATCATTTTGAATTAAATTAAAACAAATAACTTTGTTTAAACCACTAATATAATCACAATTACCTACATGTTTCAAAACCGATGGTTTCTTCGTCAGGGTAGTAATGATATTAATAACAAAATAAACAAACAAGTATAGACTAAAAAGAACTATGGACAAAAATATTTTAGAGAGAGGTGATTAATTAATAAAAAATATCGTAAAAAACAAGGTGTTTGAATAATAATAATTATTCTGAATTTGCCAATCACATTTTAGAAACAAATCATACTTTTGATATAAATAAAGGGTTAAAAATTTTACACACAAACTCAACAGATTTACAATTAGCAAACTTAGAAATTTTAGAAATTAGAAAAAGTGTTAATATTAAATTAAATATTATTAATAACCAAATATTTTTTTAAAATAGCCATCTCTTAAATTTATTTTCTTATTAATAATTATATATAAAATAATTTATTTTTGTTGTTTAAACATCTTTATTATGTTTTGATAATTTATATAATGTAATTTTTCATATTTTTTAAATAATTTTTATATTTAATTTTAAATAATTGTTTTTTACGATATTTTTCATTAATTAATCACCTCTCTCTAAAATATTTTTGTCCATAGTTCTTTTTAGTCTATACTTGTTTGTTTATTTTGTTATTAATGTCATTACTACCCTGACGAAGAAACCATCGGTTTTGAAACATGTAGGTAATTGTGATTATATTAGTGGTTTAACCAAAGTTATTTGTTTTAATTGAATAGAAATGTATTTTTGGATCTTGTAAATGTAACGACATTGCACTTCTGGATGCTGAAGGGTAATTTGTTCAGTTCCGACCATTTGACAAGAGAATCAAGATCATTATGTAGAATAATGGAATCGATGTAACTTTTAATATTTAATTTAATTAGTAAGGCTGACTATGATATACCCCTGAAATCCAATTTAATTGGACTTCGGGTACTAACACACTTTAAATTAGTCACTGCGGAGAGGATTTAAATGTTTTTTGCGGGAATTTTTGCTTAAGGGTTCAAATAGTTTGTAATGATTGGGGGGTGAAGGTCTGTAATTTGGATTAAGAGGTGGATACGAGTTCATCTAATGATCGAAGTTTAACCCCCAAAACAAACAATGATCGCAATTATGGTGTCGGTGTTTGGGCAATGCTTAAAGCTTGCATTACACGGAACTTATTTCCATAACGATCCCCGTATGGAAACCATATCGAAAACAAATCAATACTGTCATACCTACGATTTCATACAGATTTGCAGATACATAGTTAGCAAAAGTTGTCAATAAGACAACTCTATGCCAAATATGCACTTCTACACCTTCTCCAACACAAACTCCATATTCCAATTCAACCAAAAACCTCAATAAAAACCAGGTCCTCAACAAATAAAACACTGAACATACCGATAACGCACACAACACATGGACAAAGACACTTTCAATATTACGCAACCAAACTTTTTATTTGTATGCCCATTACTCTGAAGCAACTAATAACTGCAAATACGTCTACAAACATTCACAAAAAACTTATCTCAGCCTGGATCAAACATCAAGATTTTAACTTCATTCAAAACATAATAACTCCAAACCAAACGTAAACAAACTATAAAAAAATGTAAGATAACTAAACACATTTTTCGAGAATATATCAACTATACATACACTTAAAAAAAAAAAAAAATATATATATATATATATATATATATATATATATATATATACATATTTTTTAAATATTTTTTTTTATAAATAAACAGTTTAAAATAAGCAATAATTTAAAAAATACATAAAGAAGAAAATTTTTACTACAACACATAAATACTTGTCACACTTAAACATAACCACGTAAACATCTCAGCATAGGTTCTCCTAGTGAGGTGTTCACGAAACAAACAACATTACCCAACCACAGTTTCACAGTCACTAACCTACCTTACACACAACACAACAAAAAGTTCATAAATTATGTTATTAGCTATTATGTATAAATATTAATAACTTTATGTGAACGCTGTAATATTATATAGAAAAAAAAAAAAAAAATATATAATATTCTGAGACAGCACTTAATCGAAAAAAATGGAAACAGCTTTAAAAAAATCTTGGGTAAATAAATAAATAAATCATTATAAATATTATGGTGGCAGATTTCCACAAAATGTAAAAAAAAGTTAAATTCAATTTAAAGCTTCATTTAAATATATATACAGGATGTAACAGGACGTACCTGGGAGATTTTACCCAGCAATTCATTCAATCAGCATTCTGTCCAATGATATTTTTTCTTCTATTAAAAGCAAAAAATATTGTTTTCGATCATACGTCGCTACTGATCCCATCGCTATCAGAAATACCCCGTGGCGATGGGTTTGAGCGATACACGCGCTGTTTCGTGCATGCGGCATGCTGCTAGAATGAGACACAACGCTTATTAAGACACGCTAGAATATGAACGCGCTTATCTAGTGACAAACTCAGTTGCGATTGCGAAAAATATTTTTAATGTTTTTATTAGAAAAAATACAAAATGACAAATACCTACACTTATTACTCCAAATATGCTCGGGAACGTCCTGTTACACTTACTAAATAAAAAAATAAAAATGTTAAGTGTCCGATGACACCGTGTGGGCTGTAAAACTAAATATATGTGAAGCGAATTGCGAATGTCCAAGATTGTGTTTTTATATCGACAAGGAGAAGGAAAAGACAGGATTGGTCCTTACCTTGATGATGAGGTGACAGCTCCCAGCTCTTCATTCACGGTCACTTTCCAATGTGTTAAATGATGACCCGATGGTCTTCACGAAAATCATAATATATTTAATGATTGTTATTTGCGAGATTTGCGAAATGTTTGTAACAGCCCGACAAAATTTTCAAATATAACATATAGTATTCTTCTACCGGTTTCTTACCAGACTAAAGAAAAACTTATTAAAGCAAAATGTACATCAAAGCCCATTTGAAAACTAACTGATCTGATTATTTTATATCGTGTTTGAAAACTTGAATTTCCCCTTTGAACAAATGCAACAAGAGCTCCGGAAGGCTTTCATCATTTAAGATCGGGTACAAATTGATTAGGCAGGTGCCCAACTGTTTACACAGAAGGGGTAACCAACGGTCAGTGCAGGCGACAAACTTCTGGCACGCCAATACCAACAACTTACTCTATATTATATATTGCTTCATTACGTTACCCCGGAAGCGTGACTTACGGTAAACATATTAATCAAGTTTCGATATTCACCTTTGAAACGGAATTAAATCACCTTATGCAAGTTTGTTTGCAGTAGTGCAATGATGTTTACGTGGGATTATATTTGCAATAGTTCACGAGACATTTAATACTTTGATGACTAAAGTGGTAGGAGTTAAGTTTCTTGATTCTGGCCTCATATTTGATGGTTCAAACCCCAGAAAGGACATATATTAAAATAAATTTTCTAACCTCGTTCCAGAGTGGAAGACACTCTCAGTACATTGTTAGTGAGAGATCACCATGCAAAATCTACACTCCGATCTGCTTATTGACTGTTTTGAAACTATATCTGCATAACCATGTACTAAGAAATCTTTACCTTTTCTATTTCATTACTCCCGCCTTTTTTACCCTCCGCTTGTACGAATCTTTCTCAGAAGGTATTTTTTTACTTTGCAAATTTTACTTAAGCAATTTTTTTATTTACGATTAAATTATTTATTATAAGCAATAATTATTAGCCTGAAACACTCATCCATATTGAAAAAACCTCCCTAGAAAAGATACATGCCGCCGACAGGACTCGAACCCGCACCCCTCTGATTGCCGGTCAGGAGCTCTATCCACTAAGCCACGTATCTTTTCTCGGGAGGTTTTTTCAATATGGATGAGTGTTTCAGGCTAATAATTATTGCTTATAATAATTGTTACCCTTTGTGCTATGCATAAAATCTTGTCTTAAAATAACTCTGGTACGGGGCATACGTCATTCCTATGTCTACTTACGTTAAATTGTCGTGAAAACAAGCTTATGTACCCAAGCGGTTAAACATTAGTTTATCAATTAAAAATAATTAAATTATTTTATTGTTATTATATCAATATAGTTGTTATCCTTTAATCTGGTTAGACTGAATTTAATTGTTAATTTTATTTTATTTTATTTTTTTATTGTTTATTCCAGATCTTGGGGAGGGTGGTGCAATCCCACGAGCTCCATATTATACATAGAACATATTATCAAATTAATATTAAAAATATACATATATATATTGTGAAATACTGCACACATAGTAAGATAAAACAGAATAAAAATAATACAGAAAAAATAACATGAAAATAAAGTTGTTTTTTTTTTCCCTAAAATGTACAATAGTTCTTCCATTTTATTATTTAAATAATTAAATAACCAAAAGCATTTTGAAATAAACTACTAAAACAAGAAGCGTTACATAAGATTTGAGGTGATTTCTCACAAAAACGGCGCTCTACAAATTATCCAATTATTATTATTATTATTATAAGTTTTTTCCGACTGTTAAATCTCATTAATTGGAGATTTCCACCAAGCCATGATGCCGCTTTTATTAAACAAAAACGATTCACATTATTTTAAAAGTGAAAAATAAAATAAATAATCATTTGCGATGCCGCGGCTTTTGTGAAACGAATTTTCTCGAAAAATTCAACGCATCACAAAATTTTGATTAAATTTGGATATAATAATTGGATTTCGATACGTAAATCGAATGTTTTTATTTTTATTTATTGATTGAAACGCAATTTTTCTTTTTATTTTAACACGAATTTCATTATACAGGGTTATGTTGAAATGTGAAGAATTATTGGTCGGTAATTAAATTCAAGTAACGTACAAATTTAATGGTATCGCATTTTGGCGGTAAAAAGGTTAAGAACGTTTTATTATGGGATTGTCATTTACGGTAAAATTTTGTCACTGCTTTTATCAAAAGTGTTCATTTTGTTAGAAAAAATACCAATTCCAATTTTATTCGTTTGGGAGATTAATATAGTTACTAGCTTTTGCCCGTTGCAGGCAACTTTCGTTTGAAAAGAGCAAAAGCATTGTTTGTAAAAAGTTAGATATTTTTATTTGAAGTTGAAAGTTACCAGGTTTGAAATGTTTCATCCACCGTCATCTTATCTTACAAATATTATAAAAGCGAAAGTTTGTATGGATGTATGTGTGTTTGTTATTCTTTCACGCAATAACTATTGAATGTATTTTAATGAAACTTTACAATAATATAGCTCATGGATCAGAATAACATATAGGCTATAATTTATAAAGATAGCTTTTTTCAATATATTATAAATAATAATAATTTTTTAATAGAAAATGTCAAAATTTGAGAAAGACATTTTGCAAAAACAATGATTGTTAAATCAAAATTCTATTTTAGAAAATATTTGAATTAGTGAATTTATTTTAAGTACTCGCCTAATACTTTGAATCGAATCAAGAATTATACATATTTTAATAAATAGGTTAAGAATTTTGTATAAACATTTGGTAAAAATATAGATGGGACCTAGGAAAAGAAAATAGGCTACTCGAAGTACCAATTCTGCGCAGACGAAGTCGCGGGGAGAAGCTAGTATCCGATAACGACGATCAGTCCCATTTTCAATTTTTGATATTTTACTGGTGCGGACTTGCAGAACGAATGTGCCAAACAGGGTGAGACAAATAAGTTCTGTAAGACAAGGCTGGAGGATTGAGGAGGAACACGGTTGTATCGACTTTGATAGGCGTACGTAAAGTATAGGTATTAAGTAGGTTTTCCAAGATAGTTTTTTTTTTTAGATAAATAACAGAACAAGTGATTTTCACATATTAATTAATATAGTTTTCAATTAAAAGCTTTCATCAAAAAGTTATTGCATAAAAAACAAGTTGGCTCACCTCTGTTAGGCTCCCCTTGATCGTCCCTCAGGAGGATGTGGTCTCCATCTTCTCTCCTCCACAGGATCCTGGGAGCTGGTCTGCCCCGGGCCTTGCAGACCAGAGGAGACTCCGCACCCTCGTCCACTTCTACATCTCCTGAAGAGTCTGCGTCCACTATGTCCGGTGGAACTGAAAACAAAACAAAAATTATAAAATATATATATTTTCAAATGTCTTTTAAAACTTAATATTTTACAATTATTATAAGCAATAATTATCTGCCTGATACACTCATCCACATTGAAACAATCGTGGATTAAGAGCACCTGACCGGACATCAGAAGGGCGAGGGTTCGAGTCCCGTTGGCGGCATGTATCTTTTCTCGGAAGATTGTTTCAATGTGGATGAGTGTTTCAGGCTGATAATTATTGCGTATAACAATTGTTACCCTTTGTGCTATGCATAAAATCTTGTCTTAAACATTAGTTTATCAATTAAAAATAACTTAATATTTTAGTTTTTAGTCTGACTGAGGTTGTAGCAGTTTCGAATTTCGAACACTAATTCGAACGTTTACCCCAACTCTACTCGCCATCTTATTGAGCAGTCACGCTAGAGATGTAGCGAACCATGACGAATAGAGTTGGCGTAAATGTTCGAATTATTGTTTGAAATTCGAAACTGCTACAAGGTTTGAACTTTCCTACCCGGGGATAGGAATCAACCGAGTTACCAACCGGGTCAAATCAATTGTTTGTGGATTTGAATTGTTTATGAAAAAGTTTGTTTATACCTACTGTAAAACAAATCATAATCTTGAGCGAAGCCGTTTAGTACAAAGAAAGGATACAAAACCACCATCATCATTATTATAATCTTAAAATGAGATCTGTTCGCAATCTGATTTCCTTCTAAGAAACAGTATCATCACGGAAATGAAATTATTACAATAGCGGGCTTAAGAAGCATTCCGTGAATGACACTTTCTTTTAAGATTTTACAATGAAATTGTACATTTTAGGGAAAAACTTTAAGGCTCTGTAATTTACATAACTAAGCTGGAGCGAGAGAAGCCTCACAACCGAGAGAAGTGTCAGACGGTCGAGTATCTCAAAAGTGTCAGCGGGGTACATCTTGATTTGGGGGCTCCATTGTGCTGCAATTTCTGCAACCACTGAAACAGCGTTTCTAGTTTGGAAGTGAATTATGCAATGGAGTCATCGTAATTCTATTCATGAACGACTCTCATTCAAATGGCGCTCATTCGAGGCAATCTTGTTTGAACTTGGTGAGATATCCGTGACTTTGAAGTTATGTGGGGACGAACTCATTATTATTACACATGGGAACATACTTTATTGTACCATACTCGGAAGTTAATGTGATTTGAATGCTTTTGTCATACAGCAAATAATAATTATTAACAAGGTTTAGAAAGAAGATATTTATTGAGAAGCCGAATGAACCAATGTATTAAGTAACCCAATGTATGACTGTAAATTGTCATGACAAAAATATTTTATTATTTTTGAGCGCTCAGTTGACAGGAACAACGATTTAAGAATTTCAAACACTTAAATTTTTTCTAGTGATTGGATTTTGGTATTTTTGGTTATATTAGCCGGCAATGCCTTAGTGAGATGTATTTTAGTATTTTTAGATATATTAGCCCCAAATAGGCAGTGCCTTGGTGAGACGTATTTTTGATTATTCTAGGTTCAAACAGACAGTGCCTTAGAGAGATATATTTTAGAATTTTTGGTTATATTAGCCACAAACAGGCAGTGCCTTAGTGAGATATATTTTAGAATTTTTGGTTACATTAGCCACAAACAGGCAGTGCCTCAGTGAGACGTATTTTTGATTCTAGCTTCACACAGGCAGTGCTTTAGTGAGATATATTTAGAATTTTTGGTTATATTAACCACACACAGGCAGTGCCCTTAGTGAGATATATTTTAGAATTTTTGGTTATATTAGCCACAAACAGGCAGTGCCTTAGTGAGATATATTTTTGAATTTTTGGTTACATTAGCCACAAACAGGCGGTGCCTTAGTGAGATATATTTTAGAATGTTTGGTTGTATTAGCCACAAACAGGCAGTGCCTCAGTGAGACGTATTTTTGATTCTAGCTTCACACAGGCAGTGCTTTAGTGAGATATATTTAGAATTCTTGGTTATATTAACCACACACAGGCAGTGCCCTTAGTGAGATATATTTTAGAATTTTTGGTTATATTAGCCACAAACAGGCAGTGCCTTAGTGAGATATATTTTTGAATTTTTGGTTACATTAGCCACAAACAGGCGGTGCCTTAGTGAGATATATTTTAGAATGTTTGGTTGTATTAGCCACAAACAGGCAGTGCCTTAGTGAGATATATTTTAGATTTTTTGGTTATATTAACCACACACAGGCAGTGCCCTTAGTGAGATATATTTTTGAATTTTTGGTTATATTAGCCACAAACAGGCGGTGCCTTAGTGAGATATATTTTAGAATGTTTGGTTGTATTAGCCACAAACAGACAGTGCCTTAGTGAGATATATTTTAGAATGTTTGGTTGTATTAGCCACAAACAGGCAGTGCCTTAGTGAGATATATTTTAGATTTTTTGGTTATATTAGCCACAATCCGTTAGTGCCCTTAGTGAGACGTATTTTTGAGTTTTTTTGTTAGTGAGATATATTTTAGAATGTTTGGTTGTATTAGCCACAAACAGGCAGTGCCTTAGTGAGATATATTTTAGATTTTTTGGTTATATTAACCACACACAGGCAGTGCCCTTAGTGAGATATATTTTTGAATTTTTGGTTATATTAGCCACAAACAGGCGGTGCGCCTTAGTGAGATATATTTTAGAATGTTTGGTTGTATTAGCCACAAACAGACAGTGCCTTAGTGAGATATATTTTAGAATGTTTGGTTGTATTAGCCACAAACAGGCAGTGCCTTAGTGAGATATATTTTAGATTTTTTGGTTATATTAGCCACAATCCGTTAGTGCCCTTAGTGAGACGTATTTTTGAGTTTTTTTGTTACTTTAGACCCGAATGGGTAGTGTCTTAGTGAGATGTATTTTAGTATTTTTAGATATATTAGCCACAGATAGGCAGTGCTTTAGTAAGATGTATTTTAGTATTTTTAGATATATTAGCCACAAATAGGCAGTGATTTAGTGGTATGTATTTTAGTATTTTTAGATATGGGATGGTCCGATGCTCTGTAGGGAACCCGCTTGCACAGCGCGGGTATAAACTGTGTGACCTAAAGTTTAAGTTTAGACTTACGGAATTCAATACTTCGTTTGTGTGAAAGCACTATGAAACCAATACATGATTTAATTCAATGGCAAGCCAGAGATATATTAGCCACAAACAGGCAGTGCCTTAGTGAGTTATTTAGTTATATACAAATATATTTTTTAATCTAAGTAGAAATAATACGAAAAAATAAATAGTAAAACAACTAAAAAAGAAACCAATCGTGTAATTTTTTTGCTTCATACTAAAATAGTTTATTTCGGTTTAAGTTTAGACTTAAAGTATTCAATACTTCGTTTGTGTGAAAGCACTATGCAACCGTATTTATTTTGTATAAATATATATTTTTTTAATTAAATGAAACAAATAAATTTTATATTTCATGTTCATTTCATATTTCATGTTCTTGTTATCCCTACGAAGAAACGTTTCATGTTCTTATTATCCTGACGGTGAAACGGTTTCGAAACATGTCGATAATTGTGAATACATAAGTTGTGTACACTAAATTATTTGTTTCCTTTAATTAAAACAATGTGATTTTGCGAAGATTGAAGAATTTTTTTTGTATTATTAGCCGTCTCAAAACAGACATTGTCTAGTGAGGCGATTAACTTACCAGCATTTTCAGATTTTTTTCCTCAATAAACGCCCGGCTTTTCGGCAAATAAATTAATTTAAAAAGAAGTGGAAGCCGATCATAGTTTATGAATTATTTATTATTATTATTCTACGATCAACAGTAATTGAAATTAAAATTCATAAGTCCAATAAATATTGCATCGGCAATCAACATCGCCGTATTTCCCAAATAGATTTGTTGAACCAAATATGTCCGCTGAAGTTCCGGGAAGCATTCAATGATTGGAAGTACAACTAACTATTTCAAATTAAACTCGTCAGTCGTACGGGAACATTTATAATTTGGCCTTCTAAATAGACGAATACACGCGTTGAACCGAGGATTGTTTGGCTTCTGTTTTCCGAAATTCAGGACATATTATGTATTAGAATAGTAAATCTAATGGACTCGACTTCG
This sequence comes from Limnephilus auricula, assembly GCA_951813805.1. Classification (NCBI taxonomy): domain Eukaryota; kingdom Metazoa; phylum Arthropoda; class Insecta; order Trichoptera; family Limnephilidae; genus Limnephilus; species Limnephilus auricula. The sequence continues at coordinate 5,526,510 of OX638397.1, forward strand.
ACTGGAATCGAATTTAAAAAAAAGCTTTTGAAAAAACATACTTTTAAGGGTGATTTAAAAATAAATGTAATTATTTTTGTGTTTCTTCTTCAGCACCTTTCTTTAAAACAACCTTTAACTATCAGATATTTCAAAGACAATTGTATACTTGACTAACATCCCCATGTATAAGATTATGGGGTTCATCTCATATTTGGTCAAATTAAATGTGGTGTTTGCAATATTGCCTCTTACTCTATGAAATATTGGCGGGCTCTACCGCCGAGCAACGTCCCGAACGTTGACGGAGTGCGACCCGAAGTGGGTCATTTCAAGCGACCGCTTTAGCGAGCGATGCTCCGTGCTTCCTTTAATAATCTTACCGCCAGCTAGACTCGACGTTTACTTTGTAACCATTTGTAATCAATAAACGACGTTCTCGTATAACGAACCAGTATCGTATTTATTTACAACAATCAGTGTGTAGCACTGAGGATAGATTGAAGACTGAATCCCAATCCAGTTCCTGAACGCTACAATATAACACTTGAAAATGTATGAAATGATGAGTGATATTTAGTTATATTATTCTGCACAGATTGAACAGCAAGTGATTTGAATTATCTGTCTATCGGAGGAAGATGTTCTCAGCTTCGATTTGGTGAAAGAACACCACTCGGAATTAAAACGTCGGCAATTGATATAAATGTTAAAAAGTGGTGTTTATAAAGTTACTGTTTTATTATTACGAATAAGTCACATCACAAAGCACCAATTTGGGAGGCGGGTATGGGGATATGGGTTCGATATATTTGGTCACTTAGCAGGATGCCCGGGTTCATGGGGTGTGATTTGTCTAGGTCTTGGCGACGGATGTGTTTGCCCACCTAACGCGTGAGACTGGTTGAGGGAGACCTTTTGATCTCTCTAGCCGAACTATTTCGACCCGTCACCTTGCACCAAAGTGGGAGGGATGGATTCATATGTTCTTCATTCCTGGACACATTGAACCCCAGATTCCTACCAACTCCTCATACCTTATTGGTTTCCAACTTTACTTCTCCTCTCCTTCCTTTCCATAAAAAAGACCCTCCACATAAAATCCCCAAACATGATATAGGATATAGGCCATGAGGTTTTTTTTTCTCTGGGCCTCCTGTGTGGAGCTTATATAAAAAAACCTGCTTTTTTGAGAAAATGATTTTGAAATGTAGTGAAAGATGAACGGAATAAATTCAATGAATGTGAATGAATTGAATGAATGTGATTGAATTCAATGAACGTGAATTTCGATGAAAACATGTGGAATTTAAGCCCAAATGTAGACATTTTTTCAGTTTTTTTTTTAATTTTACCAAATTGTTCACTATTGAATATAACTCATACGTCGCACATATTTTTTAAAATTTTATTAATTTTTTCGATGTTGAAAATAACTCAAACGTCGCACGATATAAAAACTACCAAAATCATGAGTTTTCATTTATTTATACGAGAATCTTGTTACTGCGCTAAAAGTGTAAGGTTGAGCATTTTCACACTTAGAATTGCCAAACTTTGTTGATCTGTGTTAAACTTTGAAGCAAGTTATTCAATATGAGCGCACAGAGGGAACTGGCGTCTGGCAAAAGCACACTGTGCATCGGGTGGTGACGTGAATAACTGCTGCACTGTGCACTGTGCACTGTGCACTGTGCACTGGTGGTACAGCTCTGCGTTGGATGGCAGAAGCTTGCTGTGCAATTAAATCACACTGACAAGCTTTTATTTAAACCTAGCGAAGCTGACTTACACTGACAATAGTAATTTAAGTAACTTTCGGTAATGTAATAAAGGAAAACTCGATAGTATTTGTATTTGTAAATGCATCGCAAACACGCAAGTTATTTTAAGCCTACTTTTTAATAATATAATATAACTAAAATTAACGAAATAAATATAACCTAACAAAAAAATGTGACAAGAATCGTATTGGAAATAATATAATAACAATAATAATAAAACATTGGTTCGGTTTTATAATAAGATTTGAAAAAGACTTTTGTTATATTTATATATATCTACTTAAACAATTTTGTTAGGAACTTCATTAGTTACGAGCAAAATTGAGTATATCTCACCTATAAGGTTCATTTAGAATCTATTGTAGTACCTGGCTATTCAGATTTGGTCACCAAACATGGCTAAAGTCATTTTAAGCAACTTTTGAATTCTGAATGGTGGTCTTACACCAGGGCCGCTAGCACATTCGATCGATAAGGATTGAGAGGATAACTTTCGGTAACTTTTCATCGTTCCCTAGCATGATTGCAGATCGCCAAAGAATAAGTGACAGTTCACAATGACTAAGTGTCCTTAATATATTCGACATCAACTGTAGTTTGTACGTTAGCGAACTGAAATTGTCCTAGGAAACGATGAGAAGTTACCGAAAGTTATCGATACAATCCTTACCGATTGAGTATGCTATGGGGCCAGGGCGATACTGAGAGTATCTTCCACTCTGGAACCTGCCGTATATACTATACTATATATTATTTTTAATTAATTAATTGCGAAATAATACAAATTCATCAAATAATTATATATATATTTATATATTTTCTATACCACCGAAAGAACTTACAGAAAAGCATTTCACATGTTTTTGAAAACAGTTATTAGTTTACATGTTATTTTCAATAGCCTGATTGTAAATTTATTTATTTTAAATCATGTTATTATGTTTACACTATGTACTTGTTTTGTATTTGTGCCGTAAATAAATAAATATATTTGTCAATAGATTACTCTTATTGCATATTTTTACATCATATTTGATTTGATAATATTGACAGAATTATTGATCAGCGTTTTATTCCGGACACGGAATGCAACTGCTTTACAGCAGTGCCTCTCATATAATATAATATAACAATTCAAAATAAATCAAATATATATTATGTGAGAATCAGTACGTAAGCATCTACTCAAATCTTGTCACAAAACAGGTAAATATCATTTAAAGCAACTTGGTGGCCTTTTACCAGGTCTAACACTTTGCAAAAATATGCATGAAGCGAGGAGAGTTTACCAAGACTGAGGCGTTTCATATTTTTGTCTACCCCTGCAACGATATGAGGCGATAGTTAATTAACCACTGGAGCGATTAAAGGCAAAATATGGACTACTTTTATTTTTTTTGCAGACAGCGGTCCAAAATTTGACCACATTTTCCTACCACTCGTAAAACTTTATAATGTTTATGAATTTTAATAATTTTTTTATAACTCCTAAAAATATGGGATGATTATTTAAATATAGGTGAATTCATTGGCTATAAGTACTTTATTCGGTTTATGTGTCTCCATATTAAAATTCTGAGATTTGTTTTATTTAATTTGGGTGACGATTGTCAAAATAATCACCAAAAAATCTCGAACAATCCGAGACGAAAGTTTTAAACTGCGCTGTCGCTCCAGTGGTTAATAGATATATGAAGTGACCAGAATACTAACTTGCTGCATAAAAACGAATAATAAATAATTGCACGTGTGATGCAAGTAAAACATATGTTTTACGTATTACTAATTTTCCCCTTTCAAAGATAGGAAATAACAAAATAACGTCGTACAAACTTGTGAGTGTTTTGTGGAGGAAAAGTTAACCGCTGACACCTCGGATCGTTATTGAAGACCTGTGTTTAATGTCGTCGTAAAAGGGAGAAATCTTCATTTATGAAGAAGTCTTTCATTTCGCATTAGAGTTCCCCGTTAACAACACACCTGACTTGATATATTGCGCCAGAAATTACTCCCAAAGGTAGGGGTGGTACTTATTCGAGGAATATTTATTTACTAGTGTGTGGAAACACTGACTTACTAAAGCGAATAAAAGATTATCTTATAAACCAGCCCTAGCTAACCTGCGGAACGCGGGCAGCATGCGGCCTGTGGTGCTCATTAGTGCGGCGTGCAGTCATGTATGAAGTTTGTTTTTTTAAATTTTCGGGTACTTCAGAATGTTTTTAAAATCACATTTAAGTTATATAAACCAATAAAGTTTCTATAATTACACCAAATGCTCTTAATCAGCTGATTTGTATTTTCCGCGCATAACTTCTCGCTCGAGAAATAGCTATTCGGATTAACAACATACATTCTCGCTCGTTAAGAGGAATATAAACGCCAGAAATATTTGACTTCTTACCCCTTTAGTATTCCGTGTATTTTTGGTATTATTAAAGTAGCGCCAAAGTTGTTTTCATTTTTTTATGAATACTTTTACAAGAATGAAAAATAGTTAGTCAATGGAAATAGTCATTAGCCATGAAGGGATATTTAAAAAAAGTTGTTTCTTATATAACTCCATATTTATGTAATAAAAAAAAACAAATTATTTAGTACTTTACGCTTATATTTTTAGCAAAGTACTTATAAATTTATTTTATTTCCAATAAAGAGAGAAGGTAGGAAAAGCTTCGATGTATCCTAGCATATTTTTTCAAATTCATATTGTAAACCGATTCGTTGTAAAGATATCCAAATAGTAATTTGGTCGCTGTCAAGTTTGGAAAGCGCGTGTTATTTTTGTAACTACTTAGTTTTGACGGAGTTCGACAGGTTGAGATGCCCCCCCCCCTCCCTGTGCGGGCCTTGGAAAATTTTAGGTGGTCAATGCGGCCCGTGGTGCAATTTGGATTGGCCAGGCCTGTTACGGAGCGACCACGTGAAATAAATAAATTTGCTTCGATTGCTCGAGATATCGAGACGATCAATTAAAAAATTTTTGCCAACATTAAAAAATCACAACTTCGCATTTTAACATGAAAATTGTTTTTTTTTATCCGAATAGCAATCGGGGACATTTAAAATATCGCAAATATTATAAGCCAAAAATCGCTCCGGTGGTTATAGAATGATTTCCTAGGTTACTAAAACTGCAAGTATTCTCCGACCAATCTCATCTAGTCCATTCTTGGTAAATACTTAAGTTTATAAATATTGTTATGGAACGCCCTATAGCTAGTAGAATGTACATGGCAACAGTCACCGCGGCCGGTTGGAGCCTGTAACGGCGGTCCCGTCCCCCACCGTTTCCTGCATTCCCTACTTCCCCTCTCCTACTCGGCCGCGGCGTACGGACCGGCCGGGAGTTGAGAGTTACACCCGGCCTCGGACGCACGCGGCAAGTTGAAAGTTGCTCTCTGGTTGAGACGCACGTAAATACGGTCGAGAATCACGCTCTGTTTCGGGCCCCCGCAGAATATGGCCGAATTCGCGTTGTACCGTAGTGTTAATTATTGATGATGTGCATTATAAATAACTTCACCTAAACCATGAAGACTGTCGAACGTGCTGGAAGCGGAGGACTTCACCCCCACACATGTAAGCTGAACACCAGATCCCCCATTCTTTCAATGTGTCTGTAAAAATACGATAGGGTCCCGCGTAAAAACCATAACGCAGAGAGTTTCGAAGCAGAGATCACGAGGTATAAACACTTTAGCTAGGTGTGTGTAACATGCATTCTTGTATAGCCCTGCACTGAAATAACCTGTATACTGTGTTCTGAATTGTCAATATATGAATCTATTTAAACATATCTTGTTGTCAATCTGCTCCGGCAGGAGAATCTCGTAGAGTATTAATTCCCCAGGTGACCGAGGAGGATTGGAGTTATGTAAGCATTAATTTGCGACCCACGCCTGAGATAGAGGGTGCCCATTGCTCCCGCTTGAGCTGGCTTTGGGGCTTGTTTGGGGTAGCTGGAGCTGACAATTGGCGACCATGAGAAACCCCGTAACAATTGGCACATAACGTGGGGCCCCAATTTTTTTTCCTATCCCGGTCGCTATGCGGAATGAAAACTTGTCGAGGTCCTCCCCGCATAGGAATTGTTTTGTAAACATTAATTATGCTTTTGTTGCTCAACACCCAGTGAACAGTAATTCTGTGAAGAAAAAAAACCACAGAAATCTATGTGTAAATCGGATACATACATCGCAGTTCGAATAACGGCCATCTTGGACGCCCAAAAAGCACCAACCGTTTTGACCGCGAAATTGACTGCGCATGCGTAACCCCTTTGTTTACCGAACTACGATCAACTTCGCGCCAACATCAACGGCAAGTGTTCACGCAGTAGATACCTATTCTCTAGATTGCGCGCGCAAATGTATTGTCTCGCGCCAAAATCCAACGGAGAGGGCCCGTCGAACAGAACAATTAACTGGTTGCTATGCGTTTTTATAACCAAAACGTTGCGCATAACCAAGTCAAATTTGGCAATGAAAGTGACTTTTATAAACTTGATTCTGGAACTACAATCATTTTGTGAATCCTATGATTAGAAATCTCAAACCTACGTTTTTTCTGCACAATACACCAATAGGCCCACTTGTCTGTCAAACTGATACAGTTTATACCCCACCAAATGGACAAAATAATGATTTTTCTTCCCCATTCTATGTTGTAGGCACCGTAAAAAAAAATAATTTTTTTTTTTCAGCATAAGTGAATTGTGTTTTTTCCTTACATAAGTGAATAGTGAATTGTGTTTTTTCCTCACATAAGTGAAAAATGAAATAATAATAAAACCCATGATTGGTCCCATGAATAAATAAAATAATTTTAATATGGTTAACGTATCAAATTCCTTATTCAGTTATTTTCTTCCGGAAGTTTATCCCCTATTTGCCAGAAAAGTGCCTTTTATGAATTTTAGTGCCTTTTGTGAATTTTAGTGCCTTTCTCAGTTCAAAGTGATTTGTGGAAAATAAAAAATCCATTTTCTAAGGGTCAGTCCTGGCCAAATTTTCAAAAAATAAATAAATACTTGTGAATTTCACAATTTTCCCAAAAGTGGTCAGTGAAACAAAAAAACTTTCACCACTAAGGTCTGTCCACGCAAAATTTTTTTTCACTTCCTCTTTCATTGGACAAGAATTTTGGTATCATGTATACTAAATTGTAGTGTGAAACACAGCTTTTCTATAACTATTTTGGAAGTGCCAACTAGTACCAAGTGAAAAGTGCCTCACAAAAATTAATTTTGCGTTTTCTAAAGGAAACCCCTGGCCAAATTTTTTTTTCACCACCCGGAAACTCACAATGGATAATAACCAAGCTATTGCGTCATCCAACCTGGGCATAATTCCCAACGTGCACAGCTTATCCAAGGCACTCCTACAAACTGCTTTAAAGGATAGAGGACTCTCGCCATCAAGCAAATCCAAATCTACATTAAAAGCATATGCACTTTTATTCAACAAAAAGTACATTAGGAGAGTAAACCTCGCTCCCGCAAGCGAAAATAATTCGTGCTCAGCCACGCAAATGTTGGATAATCTTGCCCCTAACAAAGAACTTATGCCGCAAGTATTGATAAAACAGGACGTCACACCCACCTTGACACAAGATAAAACTTACGATTTATCACCCTGGAAAGTCAAATATAATGGCGTCTCCGATGTGCTGGATTTCATAGACCGTATTGAAGAAACGGCTACAATTAAAAATATCCCATTCAAGATTCTACGGAAAAACTTTATAGAACTCATCTCCCCAGAATTAATACCCTGGCACCGCATTCAAAAAACTAAATGCAAGGACTGGAATAAACTCAGATCTGCCCTAATCTCCAGCTTCGGAAAGACGGAGGCCCAGCACCGGATCAAATTATCTTTACTATCTATCAAACAGCTAGTAAATGAACCCGTGGCATCATTCATAGAAAGGGCTGAATCCATTAACATCAAACTTTCACATCCTGTTTCGGAAGCTGAACTATTACCAGTCATAACTGATGGCCTTTTAAGCAAATACGAGAACATCATTACCTCACAAAAAATTGCATCCCTGGCCCAATTAAACGAAGTCTGTCTCCTTCTGGAATCGTACCAGGACAGAAAAAACATAAAGAATATGCCTAATAATATAGTGGTGCCAAGCCGCTCGTCTGGTTTGAAGCCAGAATTTGACAACAAAAAAGTGTGCTCTTTTTGCAAAAAAGTGGGCCATCTGGCCACTACTTGTTTCAAGCAGGCGAGGCTGTTGGAATCCAAGGAACCCCGAACTTTCAAGAGGCATCACTCTAGGGACCGCTCCCCTCCGCGCGACGAACTGCGCAACATTTTCAAAAATTCAAGGCACAACACTGAAAGGTTACAAAACCCAAGCGATGTTAGACCTCAGGTGGACTTCTCCAAGCCCCCACCAAATTTCTACATGAAGAGGCCAAAAAACTAAATAATAACCTCTCAGGCACCCATTCTGAACCAAGGTCTAAAGAATGGACTGATTGGTTATCACACATTAAATATTTTAACCAGACCTTAAATGTTTCTTCGGTTTGTTGCAAACAAGCTAAAGATGGGAGACCCTATGCTTTTTTCTCTGTTAACAATGTACCCTTTTCCGGTTTACTTGATAGTGGTGCATCTGTCAGCTGCCTGGGCAACAATGCTCACCTGCCGTTTGTTAACAGTGATTTTAGAATTTCGCCCCAATCGACACACCTGACGACTGCGGATAATGTTTCCCAGCAAGTCATCGGTGCCCTTGCCCTACCAATTAAGTGTAACGATAAAATAGTTACAATCAATTTTCTAATAGTGCCCTCCATATCCCAGAATTTCATCCTTGGCGTTGACTTCTGGAAGGCTTTTAACGTTGCTCCCCAAGTATTTAATACCTCTGGCGAAACCTCCACTGCTGCTCAAATTAGTGAAATCCGCACAATAATACCTCACGAAAATTTAAGCACGGACCAAGCTCTCCAACTAAAGGAAATGGTCAACAAATTCGAATCAATATCTTTCGAAAAATGTGGATTATGTTTGACAAATTTGGTTGAACACCATATTAAAACCAATGGCCCACCCATAAAGCAACGTTATTACAACTTAGCCCCCCAAAAACTTAAACTTCTAGAAAATGAACTTGATGAAATGTTAAAAATGGGTGTTGTGGTTCCCAGCAGAAGTGCATGGACCAACCCAACCCTTTTGGTTTCTAAAAAAGACGGCTCTGCACGTTTCTGTCTCGACAGTAGACGTTTAAACTCTTGCACGGAAGCCGACGCGTACCCCTTACCTTACGTCCACGCAACCTTAGACAAGCTGCGTAATGCCAAGTTCATCTCCTCTGTTGATCTAAGCAAAGCTTTTTGGCAAATACCCTTGGACGCAGAATCGTGCGAAAAAACTGCTTTCGTTGTACCCGGTAGGGGAATGTTCCATTTTAAAAGATTACCCTTTGGTCTAAAGAACAGCCCCGCCGAGTTGCAAAGACTGATGGACAAACTTTTCGGTCCTGAAGTCGATAACAGCCTGTTTTGTTACCTTGACGACCTTATCATCGTCAGCGATACCTTTGAAAAACACCTATTAATGCTGGAGAAGGTTTTTCAACAACTCAAGTTCGCTGGTTTAACCATCAACTTGAAGAAGTCAGAATTCTGTAAGTCTCGTCTACGTTATTTGGGATTCATTGTCGACGAAAAAGGTCTAAGAACAGACCCGGCTAAGGTGGAAGCCATGGCAAACTTTCCCCGACCCAAAAACGCGAAGGAAGTCAAAGGTTTCCTTGGACTTGCAGGTTATTACAGGAGATTCATCAAAGACTTTTCCACTATTGCAGCCCCCTTAAATAAAATCACCAGCATCCGTAAAGGTGTCAGCAATTTCCGTTGGTCTGTTGAAGCGGAAGAAGCGTTTACAACTTTAAAAAATGCTCTTCAAAAAGCTCCCGTTCTGAATTGCCCGGATTTCGCACTCTCTTTTACCCTCCACACGGATGCCTCCAATGTAGGAATCGGTGGAGTCCTTACTCAAGAGTTCCCTGACGGCGAACACCCCGTAGCGTATTTTTCCCGTACATTAAATAAAAACGAGAAAAACTACGGCATTACCGAAAAAGAGTTATTGGCTGTATTGGATTCTGTTCACCATTTCCGCGGTTACATAGACGGTAGCAAATTTACTGTAGTCACAGACCATAGTAGTTTGAAATGGTTGATCTCTTTAAGCAATCCCTCCGGTAGACTCGCTCGTTGGGCCTCCCGTTTGTCTCAGTACAATTTTGATGTTGTTCACCGTAAAGGCGCGGACAATATTGTCCCTGACGCTCTTTCAAGAATTGAACTGGCCTCATTAAATGTTGACACAATTGCCCCCCCCCCCATCTACAAAAGATGAATGGTACTTGAAAATCTTTGAAGGTTGTAAAAATAATCAACAAAAGTTTCCTAATTTTATCATAAAAGAAGGACAGCTATACCGTAATTGCAAGGTACCACTATCCATCCTCGAAGATTACTCGTGGAAGCTTGTCGTTCCCCTCGAAGGTAGAGAACAAATAATTATTGACAATCATAGTGCTCCCGACTCCATACACCCAGGAAATTTCAAGACGTATAAAAAGATTTCCTTGAAGTATTACTGGCCTGGTCTCTTTAAGCAAGTTCGCAATTACATCTCTAAATGTGAAATTTGCAAAGCTTATAAACATAGCACGGCAGCACCTGCCGGCCTAATGGGTAATCCCAAACGTGCCGACAGACCCTTACAGTCATTGTCAATGGACCTCGTCGGACCTTTCCCTCGAAGTTATGCCGGACACATGCACATACTTAGTGTAGTGGATATTTTCACTAAATTCTGTTGGATCTTCCCTTTAAAAAGAGCCAACGCGTCCGCCATCATCAAACTTCTGGAAAAACACATCTTTATACCTTACGGAACACCCAGGACCGTAATTGTTGATAACGGAAAACAGTTTATTGCCCAGGAATTCAAAGAATTTCTTGCCAAATACGGAATCAAGGACATTTATTATAATACCTTGTACACTCCCCAAAATAACACTGTCGAACGTTATAACCAGACAATCAACACAGCTCTGGCTATTCTAGTTGATAAAGATCAACGTACTTGGTGTAAAAACCTAGATAAAATTCAGGATGCTATGAACAACACTGTCAATCTGGCCACTGGCTACACACCTTTCTTCTTAAAACACGGCATGGAACAAGTTGTCCATGGCTCTCTACATAGGGACACTAACTTTCCGACGTCAATCGCCACCACAAACAACCCCACCGCGGACTATGCCCACCGTCTGGAAGAACTGTCGGCCATTTACAGTGAAGTCACTGATGCTCTGCTCCTGGCTCATCAAAAGAGTGCGGACAGATATAACCTACGTAGGAAACATGTCACCTTCAATACAGGAGACATAGTTTGGAGAAAGAACAACACACTTTCCCAAGGAGCCATATATTTCTCTGCCAAGCTGGCACCACGTTTCGTGAAGGCCAAAGTTCTAAGAAAAATATCAGATCTAGTGTACTCCCTGTCTGACTCGTCTGGTAAACACATTGGTAATTACCACATTAAGGATATTGTAAAGTCTGGAAGTGAGGAGTCAAGTAAAACTGCCCCCACCATCTCAGCAAACTTAAAATAATCCAGTGTGTATCACCACAACCTTTTGTAAGCACATCAAGTCTTGCAATGGCTGGCGTGTAAAGTGTCAATTACATGTCCACCCTTTCATTGATAAAACGAATATTGTTTAAAAAATCACTTTTGTAAATTTATGTACACTCCACGGTGTAGTTTGCTCCCGTTCATGTTCTTGAATTGGCAACCACCGTAATTTTGTTTCACACGTCCTTTTATTTATTTATTTTTCTTTTCTCACCTGTTCTAAAATTGATCACTTTAGAGCAGAGACACCCTTCGAGTCACAATGTTTGGGAAGTCATGAACCCAATCATTGCCTCTCAACCCCTCACACTACGCAACGTTCATGCCATGGCACGCTTTGCTATGTCATGCAATATTGTAATTTTCACCATTTTTGTTTGTTGTTTTTCATCATACCGGAAGGAACCTCTTCAACTTTTCCTTTTCCATGAAAATTATGTTCTGCAAGTACTGGAGCGTCGTTCTAAAATCGGATTTGGTAAACTCCAAAGTGTTAAACCACGAACCAGGACTAGTTAACCATTTTAACACGCTCCATATTTTGACCTATCATGGTAAAGATAAGTGGTTACTCACATAATCACATTCCTTGTGCATAGTAGTTTTCAATTTTTCTTAAAAATTGATGGCGTCCTACCCGAGCTCTTTGCTAACAAATTGGATTTTGACACGTCCATTTTGAAATCATATGTATATAAATAAAGGAAAAACCTTTAAATTGGTCTTTCCACCCTTATGCAAATCCTCATGGGCTCATTTCAACTAAAGTACGTAAAACCAAATACTCGGTCTTTTGTTGTTATAAGAAGTCCTCGATTTGTCTTTTCTCTACTATTATAACATGTATGTCTTGTATTACATGCTTCAACCCCTTCGGAAAAGGTTAATAACGGCAACCTTGATTTCCGTACATAAATAACTACAGTTCAACGTAAATCATCAATGTTTTGTTTGATCATCGTTTTACAAACATCGGCACTCATCTCCAGTTCCGCCATAACCTGGTAGGTTTGCAACTACACAAAGGGTATGTAAAACCATATTTGGTCCCTTTCCTTGGTCTTCCTCACTGTAGGTTGCCACAACAAAGAGTGTGTAAAACTATAAGTCCGTTCTCGTTGTTGTCACATGGTGTAAACAGGAATGTACCCTGTCATCACCCCGCCCTTATAACATATGAAGTAACATAAATTGCTTACCTCCTTGTTATTCTATCGTACGCTCTTGGGCTACGGAGTTAGTTAATCTAACAAATCTTTATAAATTGTGTCAAAACGACCATTGTTAACGTTTATTGTGTTGTATTTAAACGTAACCATGTTACATTATAGGAGAGATCCTTAGAACATCCACCATTATAGGAGGGATCCTTAAAATACCTGCCGCGATACGAGAAGTTCGTCATAATCACTTTTGCTCATAGCTAAATGTTATTGAGTTGGTCGTGTGACATATTTGTCATGAGTACCGTTTTGTATAATCTGTTTTGGTCGTGTGTCATTTACTTGCCATGAGTACCGTTTTATGTATAATTGTGTACAACCCTTGCACACGAGACGTGGAGACGTTAAAATACTTACCGCGATTCGTGCGAACGACATAATATCGGCTTTGCCATCTTCTTTAAGAGGCATTGTATAAACTCTTTGACTTCTGTCTATAATTGAGTTATATCTTGCATGTATTTGCATATTTTGTACACTATACGTGGAGACGTCAAAATACTTACCATGAGTCGTGCGAACGAAATAATATCAAACCCTTTGTGTGCGATCTACGAGATGTAGTCCACAACCCTTTGTTGTTATTCAACGCCAATGCCCGTGGACTTCCTGTTTTTTACTTCTTTGCAAAAAGGAAAGAAGCCCAGGAATATCTACTATCCCAAAAGGACTAGTTAGTAGCTTCACTGCTAACTATGGGGCATAGTGCTGTGGGAGTTAATCGATTGAGCACAAAACCACCTAACTCGTTGTCTGGGGAACGAATAAGAAAACCCCCAGGTTTGTGAAATTAGAGCGAGGGTCTGTCTTTTCTCACAATCATGTAGAAGTTTTTAAAATGACTCCTAATCTTTTGCCCAATACACGCGAAAGATTAGCCTCTTTGATATAAGGTGTATTCAAATTTCTCCTCATCCCTTTTTTAAAAATGTAAAGAGTCAGGAAATCTGCTGGTTGATTATGTTTCATCCTCACATAGAGTTTGAATTGGAAATTAGTCCAGTCTCTAGCAAATTTCGTAACTCGTCTCCTTTCTCCACTCCTCCCTCCCATCCCCCATGCTCTCAGACTTATGTTATGAAGTGAAAAATCTGTCGTTGACCATATTTCGCCCTCACTTGGAGTTCGAATAGGTAATTGTCCGGTTATCTACAGGTTTTCCCCCTCAATCTCTACATACGTCTCACCATTTTTTTGTTTTTCTCTCTTCTCAATTCTACGAAACACATTCATGAATGTTGGATATGTACGATATGCACTTGGCGTACCGTCTGTCTCCTTTTGACAACCTTTATTCATGAATTGGTTTCCCTTTGCCGTGACTAGTTCACGATTCCTTGTCTTGTTCTTTGAAATTCTACGAAAATGTTACCATCTCATGTTAACATAGGCCATAGAGGGCCGGTTGTTTTTTAACCAAGACATATTGTCACCCGGCAAGCGCCAAGCCATCCTGGTAAAGGATAATGTTCATGTAATCACAATTTAGTTAGGAATCTCTCTCTTCGTCACTCTCTGGGTCGGTTGGTTAAAACCTCGTTTATTTCTTTATTTGGACACATTTTGTTTCTCTCCAAACCTTTTCTTCATTGGTCCCTAGGAAGGTAAACTTCAAGAATTTTGCTCTAATAATAATTTCTCCCGGATTTAAAAAGAAGCCCAGGCGGATGTCATCACCAACAGCCAAGCTGAGTTTCACTTCCTGACAGCACGCGCTGTGGTTACAAGGTCCCTCCTGCTGCCATTTTCTACGCATTTGTTTCTGAAAGCACAAACCATACCGCCCATATGTATGTTGTTTTGTCATGCCACAGCAAGCTGAGTTGTCCCACTATACATTATGACACTCTGAACTACCTTTTGGGCACGCTAGCTCCTAGGTTTGTTCTTACTCTTGCTATCAATGCCAACTTTGTCGTCTCTTGCCTGTCATGCAGTGACGCAAATATCGTCTTGTGTAAACCATTATTACCTTGACCCTCCAGTATTCGCTGAATGCGTACCAATACAAGTTACCTTGAGCTACATTATGCTTCAATAACCATTATATACGATCCGTGTGTACCATAATAACACTTAGGATTCGTACTGGCATGCCTGCAGATACTGGACTCTTCTCTTCAATGACCTCTGTAACCATAGTCGCGACACAGCAACCACAGTCTCCATTTCGTGAACTTCAACGTCTTCGACAAAATCAAGTGTTTTCTAAGGCCTAAGTGTACTCCTGAGTGTTATCTCAAATGGGTCTGATTGCAGTGATAATGTAATCCTTAGAATCTGTGAAATCACGTCCTTTTCTTCGAAATTCTCCGAAACCAAACAAATCCACGCTTCGCAAACTTAGCTCCCAGACCAATGAAACCTTAGAGTCACATTTTTTTTCTCTGCTCCTGTACAAATGTATTGTTGTTTTTCAATTGCATAACCATGTATTGTTGTTTTTCAATTGCATATCCTTGTATGTTGTTCTACACCATGTACTTTTCCCAAAGTTGTCTTTTCCAAACATTGTATGTACCCCTACCCTTTCCCTACAAACATTGTGACCTAAACTGTATGTTCTAGCTAGGCAACTCTCAAGCAACGAACCTCTCAAATCCCCGATGGAAGCATAAGAGGATTTTTTTTTCCCTACAGCTCCATTGCCACGTCGCTTTTTTTCCAAGCGCGGGGGGAAGTGTTATGGAACGCCCTATAGCTAGTAGAATGTACATGGCAACAGTCACCGCGGCCGGTTGGAGCCTGTAACGGCGGTCCCGTCCCCCACCGTTTCCTGCATTCCCTACTTCCCCTCTCCTACTCGGCCGCGGCGTACGGACCGGCCGGGAGTTGAGAGTTACACCCGGCCTCGGACGCACGCGGCAAGTTGAAAGTTGCTCTCTGGTTGAGACGCACGTAAATACGGTCGAGAATCACGCTCTGTTTCGGGCCCCCGCAGAATATGGCCGAATTCGCGTTGTACCGTAGTGTTAATTATTGATGATGTGCATTATAAATAACTTCACCTAAACCATGAAGACTGTCGAACGTGCTGGAAGCGGAGGACTTCACCCCCACACATGTAAGCTGAACACCAGATTCCCCATTCTTTCAATGTGTCTGTAAAAATACGATAGGGTCCCGCGTAAAAACCATAACGCAGAGAGTTTCGAAGCAGAGATCACGAGGTATAAACACTTTAGCTAGGTGTGTGTAACATGCATTCTCGTATAGCCCTGCACTGAAATAACCTGTATACTGTGTTCTGAATTGTCAATATATGAATCTATTTAAACATATCTTGTTGTCAATCTGCTCCGGCAGGAGAATCTCGTAGAGTATTAATTCCCCAGGTGACCGAGGAGGATTGGAGTTATGTAAGCATTAATTTGCGACCCACGCCTGAGATAGAGGGTGCCCATTGCTCCCGCTTGAGCTGGCTTTGGGGCTTGTTTGGGGTAGCTGGAGCTGACAATTGGCGACCATGAGAAACCCCGTAACAATATATTATACCATTAGCGTTCTATTTTTATACAATACATATTTTTTAAACTTGTAACCTTAACATATTTTAACTGACTTGCTTTACACTATTTTTAGAAAACTTTTACCGTATAAAACAAGTGGAAAATATGTTGTAAATAATTCGCCATCTTGTCTAATTTTTGGACACTTCAATGGATATTTAAAGCTTCAAAGCTTATTACTGAAATGACAATGCAGGCTGTAAGTAGTTGCCTTAATTATAGGCAAAATGCTACATATTTTGCGTGGCACCAGAGCTCAAAAATAAATAAATCTGTCAATGAGACTTATCAATTAAAATAAAAAAATTCTACCAAAGCAAAGTTTTCAAAAAATTAGTAAAATAAAACCCGAAAATAAGTAATTATTTCAATTCGATATCATTGGTTTTCGAAAGATTAAAGTGTTTTTAAATGGATTCGTAAACGGATAGTTAAGAGCAATTGACCAGCAGCTGAGAATAAAAGTTTAAAAATGCTTTCAACAGGCAAGGGAGGTTCCAATGAGAAAGATCGATTATTCCCCGTAACAAATTTTTAAAATTAAAAATTTAATATCGATTTATTTCATTCAAAACTTGCTTTAATAAATACATACATGCAAGTAACCAATAAAAATGCTCAAAACGCACGATGATAAATTATTAAATATAGTGTACTTCTTGTAAGTATTTTTTGATCATAAGTATTTATTATTTTTTAATAATGTCTAAACAAAATAAGTGTTTAAAAACAAATTGAAATATTTTTGTTTGTAAGACCTTAAATAAATAGAAAAACTTAGGTATTTTTGTCACAAAACGCGTTCACGGATTTATTTTTTAATGATTTTAATTTAACTAAAATTTATTTTTTTAAAACTGTGTTGACTAGATAATGTATTGATTTATTTTATTGCATGATTATATGATTTGAAATTAGTGTTGTTTAATAGAATCTATCGTTTTAAAATTGAACAAATCTGCCAACGACCAACGGCATAACCTTAGTATATTAAAAATAAACTTAGTTTTTCAAAATTACCAGATAAAATAACAATCTTTCAAAATCAATTTATGTTTTTTTGTAAAAAATAATCAGTACGTCTGGAATTTGATTTAAAAAGGACTAATTTCCGGTATTCTATTCCCTCTTAAGATGTTTATTATATAATATCTACGAGTTATGTACTGTGAAATCACGAATCTGTAGTGGTTTATGACAAATAACGGTTTTAGATTTAAATAATATATTTTTCTCCAAGAAAATGTTATGAAATTATCTTTTTTGTTCAGCCCTTGCCACATGTCTTGGCATTTTCCCGGACAAAATTGTTGGTCTGTTGATAATTCGGAAACTTGGCCGCCATAAGATGTAGCGAAGTTTTCACTGGCGGCAAAACGGTTAGGCGTGCGTTACACTATCATTCGGCTACAGTACTGCGATGTCTCACAGTAAATGGCACAATTAGATTGTTATCATTTGATACTGTTCGACTTCTGGCCTCCATAGAATTTAGGGTAGAGGGTGGGAGGGGGGGGGGGGGGATCCAGATATGTGTACTAGTTGATTGGTTTGAGATATTTTTGACGCATAAGATGCATAATGTTTAAATAGGTAACTACTTGATTAAAAACATTCTAGATTGCTTGCTAGCTTAAAAAAAGACGGACAGATGAATTAAGAGTTATGATTTTATTTATTAACACTTTTTAGAAAGGATTCTTTAAATGGATAGTTCACAATTCTACAGAAGAGAAATACATGTCTTAAGAATATAATATGACGCACAAGGGAGGTATGTAGAAAAAAAAATAGGGAAGATTTATTGAATCAAATAAATTTAGGAGGGTACCGCTGCCCTGAGAACCATGTATTGGATAACCAACATCTCTACAACAGTATATCCTTATAAATGGTTCGGTTCGCTGCGTTTGAAGCAGGGGTGCCCGGGTTCATGGGGTGAGGTTTGTGTATATCTTGGCGGCGGATGCGTCTGCCTACTGACTGGCCGGATCGGGAGAGAGAGAAAGAGAGGGGGGGGGGGGAAACTATTTGGCCCCTCCAGTTGGTCTCTCTCTTATAACCTGTTCCTTCTCAGAACTTCCTCTCGTACCTTTTGTTTAAAAGATCCTCTAAAATGACATAGACCATGAAGTGTATTATTTTCCGTAGGGCTTCCTGTGTGGAGTTTTGTAAAAAAAAACTGAAATAGTATCGCACGATAGTCGAAATAACATAAGAACATGCTTGGTAGAATGTGGATGACTCAATATGTGTGTACTAGTAAAACATTGTGTGGTGCTAAATTATCTCTGCCTATCACAGCAAAAAGACGCGAGGTTTAGAAATTCCTTAACAAACCCTGTATCTAAATTGTACTTAAAAAAATATTGATCTATAAGCGTCAAAACCAAAAAAATACATTCTTGCATTATAATTCAAACTCAATTCATCTTTCTATTCAATTATTTAATAGTAAAATCCTACGTACATAATTCAAATATTTAAATTGTTATTCCACTATGTAAACGCATTTATTTGAAAGACAAATACACATTTTATTATGAAACATTTATATCCCTATTTCATCATATGATTTCACATTTGTGAATTCAAAAGTGCCGTGCCAGGAACTATAAGGACTAGATATGAATCACAGGTACTCTCTACCTTCCTAAACCTCCCCCACACATTAATCACGGTGACTGCCCAACTGTAAACTTATAAAATTCCCACCGTAAATCTAGAGAATTTGCATTATGCAAATAATGCTAAAAAACCTAAAAATGACGAAGTATTCTGACCTACATACGTTAGCGGGGCTCTGAACTCTACTTTTACTGGGAAAATAGTTAAATTTTACTTTGATTTTGTTTATTTCTTATGAAACTGGTGCCATAAATTTTAGAGGTTTATTGGCGAAGCTAATCAATAATACACCGGATACGAAAATGCAGTTTTAGGAAGCCGTAAATCTCAAATCATTGCTTCTACCGGCTATTTGTTCATATTCGGCATGAAAATATATTGTTAAACCGTATTTCTGTATATCAATGCATATAATTTGATTCATATCCCGTTTCTCGTATCTCGTAGTTTTGGAACATACATAAATCTAGTTTAGTTTAAATTTAGAATAGCTAAAATACAAGAAGTAATGCTTTGAAATGAGTTATCTGTCCACTTAACATGAAACCGATTTAAACCATAGGCTTATAATATCCAAAATAACGATTATTGCTATATCACTATCTATTTCTCTTATACTTGCCCGACACGCATCGTTCCATCTTTGTGAATTATAAACGAAGAAACCACCATAACCTAATGACTACCTCAAAATATGTAACCAGCAGTTTAATGAATAAAGAAAAATTATGGTATTTAATATTTTTTTTCACATTAATTAACGTTGTCCATGTTATCATTTAATTTTGAGCTTCCATTCTTTTTTATTCGTTGTATTTTGTTCAAATATTTTGGTGTAGTTTGTTGTTTAGTATCATGATTATATCCAGAAAAAGTGTTATTTTCCCTTTTTATATTTAAAAAAACACATCACATTATGTTAAAAAAAAATTTTTTTTTTGCCTTCTTTGGACCACAGTTATGGAATAAAAATTAAGTTTGTTCCAAAATATAAAATATGGACCCTTCGTTTTATTTTTTTCCCGAATCGCGAAATCTAATTTTTTTTCAAAACTTTCGGCCATTTCTGCGAGCTAATAGGGAACACCAATTTTATTTATTTTTACGTATAATAGCTACAGATCATTTGAGAACCCGGGTATTTAAAAATAAGGCTTTTTTCTCTGTGTTCAAAAATTTTCCAAGTAAAATATTTTCATTACTATACATAATGAGCATAAGAATGTTTTCGCTAATGGATGCAATCGACTATTCTTGGTGATACTATGATGATTAGGTATATGCCGTAAAAATGTTAATTGTTTTGATGTATTAGTGTTTGTAACACTCTGATGTGCGGTGGCAATGTGCTTTACATGTACATACATTATTTCGATTGCAATGGATTGGAAAATAGCAAATCAATTAAATAGAGTATTCATAAGAAAATATTTAACGTGGTACTTTGGTATATATTATGGGATCTTATGATGAGGGGGGCTTTGTTTGGGGTAAGTTTTCCGAGACTTCTTTTCATGGTTTGGGTAAGGTTTTTCAGAAACTTCTATGACAATGTTTTTAACAAGTTCTTTTTCAGATAGTTTCTTAAGCCAAGATTTATTGTCTTAATATAGTTTGTGGGAGTTTTATATAATTTATTGCTAAAAATTCAGATCATCTTTTACCAAACGTAGAAATTCAGTTAGGTATATTTAGTATATCTATTTGCTTGGCACATATTTTATGATTGTGCGAAGTGTTTGCCTTTTTGTATTTTTGAAGTGATGAACCAGAATAATTTTGGCATAGATTTTTTGTTTACTTGGAACATCAAACAATATTGGTTTCCAGTTTCAGTTTCCTTGTCTAAATCTTTAATAAATGGATATTTGTCATTATATATTTAGTGAAATGATTTCTTGAAAATCTGTAATTATCATTATTTATTTATTGTTATCAAGTTTAATTTGTAGAACCCCATTTAATTCTTCTTTTATATATTCAATAATAATTAATAACATAAAATGCATCAAACCTTTATATTCTATCTGACTATCATTAACTGATTGTATATTTACTTGGGATTACATATATTGTTGTCTCCCTTCCACTAATTAATTAGCAATTGTATCTCTTGCAAATAATTTTATCTCTGTCTAATTATGTCCCTTTGTAACATTCTTTCTCCCTCTGCCTCTCAACCTATAAACAACCAACAACTCTGTCTTAGTATTTAGTTATTATTATATCCTGATGAAGCTTGGTTGAAGCGAAACCAGTCGATATATAAAATAATAAATATTCGGTATATATTAAGTGTTTGTTTTATTTTAAATATAATATTATTATTTAAATTATGAAAACAGTTTATTTTTAAAGAAGTTCTGCTACGTAATTATTATTACCAAACATTATCAAACTGTGGGTTATCCCACTTACAGATGATGTATTTATACTATTTCTAGGTAGGTGTTTTTTTTTATTACTTATGCCCTTATTGATTTCCGAGTAAAACGTTGGAAACTATGAATGGTTATCAATTAATGGGAAACTATTAATGATCTGTAATTATCATTCATTAAACCCAAAAACTGCTCGTTCGTTGCAAATACTAAGAAGCGATGACTGTATACTACAACATCATTCATCAGTTCAAAGGATTATCGTGATAGGAGATGACATCTAACTGCTGTGTCTTATCAGAATGAAGTTTAGATACGCCGGAGATACGTATGTTCCACGTGATATAATAGACGCATAGCGTAAACAGTATACACCTACTCGTGTTATACCCCGTACGTTGGCTTAGTAATTAATCCGTAACAGATGTTCAGGTACATATAATGTTAGTGTGTAACAACGTTCGCTCTTCAGAAGGTAATTCTAATACCTTACATGAAGATGGTTAGTGGATTTTTAAAAAATCACTGAATTGTCAGTCAATCATTCGCCAGACCTTCCTAATTTATGAACGCGCACGGAGAAAAATGTTATTCTAAAATACGATAATTTTATTCGTAAAAACGGTTAAAAACGGGACTGAAGTTCTTACGAACAAATTATCAGGGTTTCAATGTTTATTGGCGGGAACTTGTAAGAACAATTTGTTTATATATTTGGTATACGTAATTTCGTACATATACCAACAAATTATTCTTACATTTTCCCGCCAATAAACATTGAAATACTGTTAATTTGTTCGTAAGAACTTCAGTCCCGTTTTTAACCGTTTTTACGAATAAAATGATCATATTTTAGAATAACATTTTTCTCCGTGCACACTTCTAGGAATTAGCCAAAAATTGATAACAGCATTTCTGAAACGAGAATCAATATGAAGTTTCTACGAAACTGACACCTGAATGCTGCCCATATATTCAATGGTTCTACGACAACTCAACAAAGTGGCATTTTAACACCCACTTGGAAAGTCATTAAAAGATATGAAAAAAATGAAAAATATCAAATAACCTAACCTTACGTAACTTATTCAAACTTTGCAGTTGTTTTTATCATATTTAATGTTGTTGAGTTACCCGATCCCCGAATTTAACAAGATACTCCGCGCTCATGGCAATGCGAAAAAATACATCAATGCACATGGGATATGGTGTATTTTTGCAGGTGCCCGACAATTTATCCCCTGAAATTTGGCCCCCAAAATTAATTTTTTTTTTAAATTAAGATTTTTTTGCATTATTTAACAATTTCATACCTAAAATCGACTAAAAAAATACATTTAATAATACATGGGTAAGGAGATCAGACGAATTTATTTACAGTGTCATTGTTTATGTGTCATTATTTGTAAGCTGATATATACATTATGTAGACAAGTTATTTTCGCATTTTAATGAAAATATGTTTTACACTTATTATTCGGCGGTACGCCCTCTCTGCACACCACTTCGGGGAAATTTAGTTATATTTTGTGTAAGTAGGTATACCGTATTTTCCATAAACCGACTGCATATTCTATGTAAGTATACCTGGGACAACTGTGGGGGAATAAACTGTCAACGAACGATTTTCGAAAGTTTTCAAAACCACGCTATCGTTAGGATACATGTGAGCTGCAATGGGAATTCATGAGATTAATGCAAAAGCACAAAGGGATACATTTGTTCTTAAATCCTTGATAATTCACAATTATGTAAAGAAGTAAGTACCCACCAGACATGAGAGTCGAGATATTAATGCTTAAATACATTGTCTATAAGTATACTTAAATATAACTAACTAACTAACTAACTAACCATCACGCCGTTTCTGCGCAGGGGTAGGCAGAGAGGACGGACCGCCAAACAACTCGGTCTTGGCACACATTCCTTGCCTCTTTAACATTCATACATCTTCTCATACATACTCTTCTATTATTCTGACTCTTCACATGGCCCGACTCAAGTATCTGATTTACTTGATCGTGCCACGTCTTCCTGGGCGTCCTCGGCTTCTTCTACCATTCACATTCGCGTCATAAATCCTCTTTACACACCTTTCTCCATTCATTCGCTCAACATGCCCAAACCATCAAAGCGTCCCTTTCTTAATCTTACTTATTACGCTCACATCAGCCTTGCATTCTTTTCGGATCTCCACATTCCTCACACGATCATACATGGTTTTACCACACATACGCCTCAGGTATCTCATTTCTTCAGCATTTAGTCTACTTTCATCCTTTCTCTACCAGTTCCATCAGCATCACTGCCATACATCAGAGTAGAGGTAGTAGCTTCGCTTCTGTGGACAACTTTTTGTTGGCTCCAACGGTGTTCAATCCTCCATTAATGGAGTTACCTGCATTTATCCTTCGTTCAATGTCCCTATCAGCCTTCCCATCTCTCGTAAACATACTTCCCAAACATACAAACTAATCCACCTGCTCCAAGTATTCATCATTCACAACTATATTGCACAATGTTTTCGTACTCTCTCTTTCAAACACCATGACTTTAGACTTACTTACATTCATCATTAATTCATTCTTCATACATACTTCTTTCATCCTAGATACGAGAGACTGCAGATCTTCTATATATTAGCAATCAGCACCGCATCATCAGCATACAACAGGCAACATACTATTAGATTAATCAATTTCGCGCCCAATCCCGCCTCATTCAATTCTTGCATACAATAGTCCATGTATAGATTGAATAACCAGGAGATTTTGGCTTTTCCATTAATTTTGATATTATTTGATCGTCGATTAAAATAAGGATAAATGCTTAAAAAATGACCCAGCAATAGAAGTTGGACTATAAATGGAGGTCTGAAAATGCAAGTAGACCAGACCAAAAAAAAAAACTTCTAAGATAATCTACTTCAAAGTCTTGTCACTGTAATTAAATATATTTTTCTCACTGTTTGCAAATAGAGATAAAAAATAAATTAATGACAAGATTTTGAAGTGGATTATCCCCAGAATTATTTTTTGTGACCTGGTCTACTTGTGTTTTCAGACCTCAATATATGAGGAAAATAAAGACCATGCTAACAATATTTTAACGTTAGCACAATTTGATCAAATAGCATTGAAATAAATCAAAAAACCAAAACCATAACGATGTCGCAATATATTAAAGCAATAATATTTCGATTGTATTGTCAGGTACTCCTCCATATAATTATGTGGATTTCAAGGATTTAAGGACAAATTGGATCCTCCCGGATATTTTTACAAGTACCATTAATCAACCAGACCGGATCCAGACAAGGCGGAGAAACGCGGTTCTTTCGAAACTATAGGCAATAAATAATAATAAAAATGGAATTCGCCCAGAAAAATACGGGCTAGCGTTAAGTTTCTTTGTTCCCAAAGCCACAAAGGCGACGCTTCCCGTAATGACTAAAAATGAAACAGGTCCGAATTAAGCATTTTCTTTTAGCGTGCTCAGTTCGGTTAACCCTCTGAGCCAGTATTCCCAGGGGATTAGCCATTACCGAGTACAGGATGACGTGGCTAAATACAAGAGGACACGGCTAACACTGAAACGCAGGACGATTGTCCTGAAAGAACCCTTACTTTTAAGTGGAGCGTAATAAAAACACTTTGCAGATAAAATTACGGTTAAATGTTTAATTTTAACTGATAATTTTGTTTCTTTTTTGGTGTAGTAATAAAGTTTTTTTAAATGTATTGTGGTGTACTTGTAAGATTTTTTGAGTGACCCAAGGAAGAGAAATATTACACGAAAAAAAATGTTATTCTAAAATAGATCATTTTATTCGTAAAAACGGTTAAAAACGGGACTGAAGTGCTTACGAACAAATTAACAAGGTTTCAATATTTATTGGCGGGAACGTGTAAGAATAATTTGTTGGTATATGTAATTTCGTACGTATACCAACAAATTATTCTTACATTTTCATCACCCTCGTTTGAACATTTTTTTTTTGCAGAATTACCTATGTTAAATGCAGAGCACTCATTACATATAAGCTTGCCAGAAATGCTTAAATTTTTTTCTTTAAAAAAAAAATATTTTTTTTTACTATTCTTGATAATTGATCATTATTTCTCTTTCCCTTTTCACCTATATATACAGGGTGTTAAGGTACGTACTTGAGTTACTTCAACCAGTGATTCCTGACATTATTTGGAGTAAAAAATGTAAACAAAATTTTGGTCTCCGGTGACATTTTTTTTTTTTTTTCTTCAAAAACCTAAAAAATAGTATGTGTTGGGTAGTTGGGGGCGGGGTAAGTGGTGGGGCGGTAACTCGGCTGAGTGACCAATAAGGTCATGTGAAAGAATTTTTTTTGTTTGATTTTGAAGAAAAAAAATTTTGAAAAAAAAAAAAAATCATAAAAAACGTCACCGGAGACCAAAATTTCATTTACATTTTTTACTCCAAATAATGTCAGGAATCACTGGTTAAATTAACTCAAGTACGTACCTTAACATCCTGTATATAAACTTTTTAATTAATTTAATGTGTTTTATATAACCCTGATGTAAGTTCAGGTTGAACTGAAACCGGTTGGCAAAACTTTATAACATGTATATTTGCGTGTATTTGACAAAGATATATACATCTTATGAGATGATTTCTCACAAAAACGGTGCCCTACAAATTATCCAATATTTTGTTGCTCAGCTGCTTACCTCAATTACTTTTATTTTATTTTTCAATTACGTTCTCCAAATTTTCAATCACATTTTATTTATATTTGTAGAAAAATAAAACGTAATATTCACGGCATAAAATTAATTTCAAATGGTTGCTCCAAATATATTTCTTTGGAGCAAAATTATTTTTCCACTTATTCAACCTTAAATATGAAAATAACTGGAAAGTTTACATCAATAAGATGTAAAGCTTGTCGAGTAATTTTACGAAAAAAATCTTTATTCCTTAAAAAAGGTAGACGGGGTGGAAGAGCCTCTGCAGTTAATTTAAACCAAATAATAGAGACCGAAAGTGATGGTGATGAATTATGATAACATTATTTTATATTGCCGGGTAACATGTTGTCGACTGGAATTACAGATTTTAGAAATCCGTTCCATTAATACTTTATACATTAATGAATTTTCCTAGAGTGTTACTGTGAGTAGTCACCGAGTTAAAACGGGCAGCTAATGTCTCTCAGATTTAATTCGATCATGAATAGTTTAAGTAGGTTTTCATGTTTTTTCGACAAGACCCCGAGAAAGTTAAAATTAGACCTTAGAGCACGTGTTTTAAGATTAAAAGTACACAGAGAAAAATGTTATCAGAAAATACGATAATTTTATTCGTAAAAACGGTTAAAAACGGGACTGAAATTCTTACTAACAAATTAACAGTGTTTCCATATTTCTTGGCGGGAACATGTAAGAATAATTTGTTGGTATATGTACGTTTATTGGCGGGAAAATGTAAGAATAATTTGTTAGTATACGTACAAAATTACGTATACCAACAAATTATTCTTTCATGTTCCCGCCAATAAACATTGAAACCCTGTTCAGTCCCGTTTTTACGAATAAAATGATCGTATTTTAGAATAATTTTTTTTTCCGTGTCAGCTGACTTTTATGTACGCACCATTTTATAAACATATCTCTTTTAATGCCATATCTTTCTAATGGTTCATGGCGAGTTCATCGAAAACAAGTTCAACCTAACCTAACCTAACCTCTCGTCGATACATTTGCTTTCCATGAATTGATTTTAGATGAACTCGTCGGTTACCCTTTCTAATAAATATAATATTGTAAATATATTACTGACTTTTTCTAGTGAGGCAGGTAAAAGAACACTATATATAATTAAATAAAATTATAATAAACGCCCGGGTTGCCGGCACTGAAACAGAACTGAAAAACTGGAACTATATTGCCACGCAGCGTCCTGTCTGCTCTGCCCCATGAATTTTTTTAATAAATTTTAGCACTTAATATTCTACTTTGTTTCAACAGTCGTGACATAAAATAATATTATTTTTCATGCGTAACTGTGATAGGAATATCGTAAAATATAGAGCAGTTAATAAACACCAGTACCTACCCAGATTTGTTTCCCAGATAATATTTTCTAACGCAAAATTTATCTGTCGACCTTTTAAGCCAAAATTTTATATTTAACAATCAACCCGTAAAAACAAAGTGTTTTTAACTAAAATTGATCTATTTTATAAAGTAGTGAAACAGTTTCGATTTTCATCAATCGAACTCGTTGCTCAATTTCATACAATTTCAGAGAATACGTGTATGACGCGTGAGTACCACCAAAATTACATTGTCATCGACAAAGAGACTGAGGATCAAATTCCAGGTCTAAGATTCATGCAAAAACAAAATCCAAGTTCGAACAAATAATACTCGTATTTGAATATGTTAAAATTTTTTGAAAAAAAAAACGAATTTTCTTTTCACGAGAAATCTACAGGTAATTTTTAAAAATGATCTCAATGATAATGTGTTGAAAGTATTATAAGCCAACATCTCTAATAAAAAGAAAAACCATGAACATTAACTAATATTATGTGCGTTAAATGCGTAGGTAGGTACTTACTTGTTGATTGTTGAGCTGCTAAGTCTAAAATCCCTATAGGATCTTCTAGTCCATCGGAAGACGTGTTCTGATCTGATCAATTTATGTCATAGGTGAACCGGAAATACATTACCGGCCGATGTATTAATGGATACTAAATTATCTTAAGCATGGATCCTATCACAGACCTCCTGTGTGCCTTGCCAACCAGGGACAATACACTGTACTTGTGAATTATTACGGACCGTGCTGAAGTTTACTGTTGAGCATTGGTCTAATCTATGGATTCTGATATGTGTGGGTGAATTAGATCTCGATGTTAATACAATAACGACCGCTTGCACTAATCAATCCGAGCAATTACTAAGGGGGTTTCTCACCATCCTCCCGTTAGCTTATCTACCCTAATAACGAATATTATTAAAAATAAAAATAAAATACTTGCAGTGGTTAGAAAACCCCGCTAACTTATCCAATATATAGCCACTATTCGTAGGTTCGAGTACTGAATTAAAAACTCCAACTTAATAAATAAATAAACCGTAAATCGTAAATCGAAAATATTCGTTATTAGGGTAGATAAGCTACTGGGAGGATGGTGAGAAACCCCCTAAGTGTAATTGTAGCTTACTAACAGAATGTAAGCGTATAGGACCGATACAAACTTTACTAGTTTTACACGGAGAAAAATGTTATTTTAAAATACGATCATTTTATTGGTAAGAACGGGACTGAAGTTCTTATGAACAAATTAAAAGGGTTTCAATGTTTATTGGCGGGAACGTGTAAGAATAATTTGTTGGTATACGTAATTTCGTACGTATACCAACAAATTATTCTTACATTTTCCCGCCAATAAAGCGGTCTACACACCATGTTGCGAGCAGCCCGACATATCGGGCTGTTAGAAGTTGGCTAAAAATCGAAGGTTGGAGGTTGTCTCCTGCCTCTTTTTTCCTCATGCGAACCCGTAACACTCTGTTTCACGTTGCCTGCAAATTGGAAGAATCCGTCTTTCGCTAGTACCAACCGATGCGCCGCAATGAAATGAGATATGATATTGAATTTGTTGTGTAATAAAAGAGACAGAAGGCAACGTGAAACAGAATGTTACGGGTTCGCACGAGGAAAAAAGAGACAGGAGACAATAGCCAGCTGCTAACAGCCCGGTATGTAGACCGCTCAAACATTAAAACACTGTTAATTTGTTCGTAAGAACTTCAGTCCCGTTTTTACGAATAAAATGATCGTATTTTAGAATAACAGTTTTCTCCCTGCAGCCTTATGCGTAAAGCATCCATGTTGTGATACTAACCGATTGCAATGTGATTGAAGCACATCTCACCAATCATATTGAGATATTCCAAATTTAAAATGCTCGACAATGAGAGACATTTTGGAGGGAATTTGAAACTCGTAAAGAGCAACCACAATCTCGTAAAGGCTTGCAGTTAATTCAAATAGATCAAAAACACTTCGAAATATAGGGGAAGAAAAAATAATACATGAATGTGTATGTAATATCAAATACGCTGTATTTAGTGAACACATTATGTAACAGTCTTTAGGTTTTGATTTTTTTTTTATTTATAAGAAAAACTCTCTTTTTAACTTTTGAAGGATATTACCATCAATGTAATATATCATTGAAGAAGAAGATGACAATAATGGTGTAATTTTTTAAAATACGAATATGAACAAGACACAGAAAAATAATAAAAGATAATGGTCGCAACTGGGACTCGAACCCAGAACCTTATGTCTTACCGGGACATATACCTCTACCAATTGGGCCACTGCGATCTATTATGAGACTGTCGTAATCGTCAACTTCATATTTCAAATTTCAGAATTAACAATATTATCTTCGACTAATGTTTTTTTTTTCCATATTATTGGCAGCTACTTTTATTATTGGAAACAAGTATTCAAAGAATATATTTGTTTCCTAGATAGTGTCTCGGATAAGATAGTTCGGGGGAATTTCATTCCGACTAGTCGTGTTTTTGTTGCTCTTCTGAATTAATTTTTATATCAGTGGCCCCTATGGCCCAATCTCATTGAAAATGTGTCAAAATACGTGTTTTAGTTATAGCTTCATAATTTCATTACGAAAATTGATTTTGCATTGTTGCAACAGTGGTATAAATGACAAAGTTTGCAAGTGAATTCAAAGTGAACACAAAGGATTTGACAAAGGCGTCATCACATCGATGAGCGATACTCACAAGCAAGATAAGAACCACTTCACTTTTATTTATATTTTAGTTGATGGGGAAGAGGTTTATGTTTTCATAATATTTTAAAGCACTGAACTCGGATAGCCATCTCACAACATGAATAATGCGTACTCCACTTGTCAACTTAATAAATGTTTATTTCTTTCAGCATTTTGTTTATAAAACCAACCCATCATAATAATATGGTAAACGGTGTTCGACAACCATTGGCGATGGTAGAAATATTATTCCATTCACGGAGGCGGGCTCTGGTTGATTGATTACTACTATTAAAAAAAAAAAAATAGTCTGTAAAACTTTATGAATTCTTAGGAGACATAGCTTAGTCTACTTGGTCGAGTACCCAATAATCTCATAATCACATTTTACGTTTCAACTTCACTCTAGAATAGTTTTTTTTTTATATATATTCAGTTAGGTAATCACGAAAGCGCTATTGGTGGTTGACCGGACACTGGAAGAAGAAGCCTTGGAATCTGGGACAGAAATCACTTACCAGCAATAGAAAATGGTTATACATAAAACCGCCTCAACAAATAAAATTAATAAATAAAAAAAAAACTCATATGAACAAATAAGAAGATCGAACGCTGTTGACAGATAGCGCAGCAGGAAGTAGTCGAAGTAGACTGAAACTTTTCTCGCGGTGATAAGGCGGGAAACGAATACCGAAAAGCAGCGGGAGCGGAAAGCAAGAAGCATCGATAAACGTGAAGTCCGTAATAGTAGCGGGTAATGCTAAAAGGGAACCAGGTTGCAACAAGCAGGAAGTAAGAAACAGCGTGAAGCAAAAAATAATCTAAGAAGCAGGAAATCGTAAGCAAGAAGCAGAAAGCAAGAATCGAAAGCACGAAGCAACGGAAAACGGATAGGAAGAAGCAGAGGGAAGCTGGCAGCATGTAGCGGAAAGCATAAAATAATTAATAATACATAATAATAGAAGATGGGAGGATAAAGCGAGAAGAAATGAGAAGCAAAATAAGGGAACTCGAGAAACGAAAACCAAAGCTCAACCACTTTCTTTTATTCCTGCCCATCCTACATTCCAATATTGGCTTATTAGGTTGCCATGTATACCGGTCGATTAAACTCCAACCTCCTTCCCATCCTTAGAGCACGTGTTCCAGTCCCAACAAATCAGTGCCCCCTGGTGTACCGGTCTCACCGGGACAGGATTGCTCCTGGCTGGGGTGGTACAATCGTATCGTATCGTATCGTAGATAGTGTCTCGGATAAATATATCCGATTTTATTTTTATGGAACACCTATTGACTTTTTATAAAAGTCTAAATGAAATTTATTTTTTATTTTTTTAATATTTTTTTTTAAGAAAAACTCTCTTTTTAACTTTTGAAGGTTATTCCCATCAATGCAATATATCATTGAAGAAGAAGAAAACAATGATAATCTAATTTTTTTAAATATGAAAATGAACAAGACACAGAAAAATAATAAAAGGTAATGGTTGCAAATGGGACTCGAACCCAGAACCTTACGTCTTACCGGGACATATACCTATACCAATTGGGCCACTGTGAGTTTAGGTTTTGAATTTGTAATGATTCTGACTCTGGTGTGTAATTATAACGCGGGGTATTTGCTCGTTAGAGCAAGGCACTTTGTTCGTTACATAATTCTAAAATGGCGTGGATGGATTTAGTTATGTTATCGGTTATAAGCTTAAGAGTCATCATTTATCGATAAATTGCTGATATTAACTAAGATAATCAGTGTTTCATCAGCGATAAGCTGATCAATTAAATATTTGAAATCGTTAATTAGAGATTATAGATAGTCTTTGATCTCTTCTCAGAACAATGAAGGCTTTGTTTAGCCTCTTGAATGTCAGATGATATTTGGCCACATGATGGCCGTGTACCACAGAAAATAAATTTCAAAGCATTCAGAGGAGCTACAGTATTGAAATTAAAAACAACGTCTGGATTGATATTGGCGCAAGCGATTCTGACCTTGTCCTTATACAGTTTATTTATACAAAAGGGTTAAATAGCATTAAAAATATGTATTCGAGAAAAAGAGCGAAAGATGCAGGTTAAAATGTGAACGTATTAACAATTTGCAAGGAGAAAAATGTTATTATAAAATCCGATCATTTTATTCGTAAAAACGGTTAAAAACGGGACTGAAGTTCTTACGAACAAATTAACAGTGTTTCAATCTTTAAAATGTAAGATTAATTTGTTGGTATACGTACGAAATTACGTATACCAACACATTATTCTTACATGTTACCGCCAATAAACATTCAAACCCTGTTAATTTGTTCGTAAGAACTTTAGTCCTGTTTTTAACCGTTTTTAAGGAATAAAATGTTCATTTTTCTCCGTGTGTAAGGCGGTGTGGTTACCGCCGCTCCGGGATCAATTTCTTTTTTAATTCACATTTCCAAGTGATCGGAAAAATGATCTCGGAAGGAAGGTAGTAATTTTCTACTTATTCTAACGAATAAAATTATCCCCATGTCGTAAAGTACTGGGCGTCCCTCACCCCCATTTCATAAATATATCCCCTTGAATTGCGGCAAAATGCCACCAAGTCTCAAATTTTACTACCGATCTCCTTAAATGGGAATCGAATTGGAAATATCCACAGAATGTGTTTATGATGTGCGAAAGAAATAAAAATCACACCAAGAGATAAATAAAAGTTTGGGCTTGCATTTATTTATGTTTATTGAGGGCAATATCTTACACTACATGCCCCGGCTAGGGTCGTTTACATCCGTGGGGCTATTTGATTTTTACTCCCCCCACCCTGTGGATTCACACTTCAACCATTCTTGAAGGGATATAATATATTACTTTGATTTCTTCGTGTTCACCGTTCCCGGATCGCTTGCAAATCTTTTCAAATAAGAATTTTACACCGCAAGGCTCACTAGTTTCGTGGGAGAATTGCTAAAATTTTGGTAGTTATCTATTACCTAATCGTGGTCATATGGCCATCTACTTACGTTTTTTGTTTTTGTAAAACTATTCAAAATAATTATTAAACTCTTCAGGACTCAAAATCACCCAGAATCATAAGTGAATACACGTCACCGATTTACGATATTAAATAAATCTATCATTGAAGAAGAAGAACAATAATAATCTTTTTTTTTTTAATATGAAAATAAACAAGAAACAGAAAAATAATAAAAGATAACGGTCGCAACTGGGACTCGAACCTAGAACCTTACGTCTTACCGGGACATACACCTCTACCAATTGGGCTACTGCGATCTTATATGAGACTGTCGTAATTGTCAACTTCATATTTCAAATCTTCGACTAATGTTTTTTTCCATATTATTGGCAGCTACCTTTATTATTGGAAACAAGTATTCAAAGAATGTATTTGTTACCTAGATAAATAAATCTATTTATGAATAACTAACTTGTTAATCGCATTGACAACTGATCAAATACTGCGTTATCGCAGTATTTCAAAGCTTTACATTTTTGTGTAAGTATTTACGTGATAGGACTTTGAAGTGATTGAAAGAAAATAATATACATGGAATATAAACAACATTTTTATTTTATTTCCTAATGGAAATTGGACGAAGAAAATTCTGCAATTAAATATTATTCCTTCAAATGGACAACTCTGTATAAATTAATGGATATTCGTTGACAGTTTAATAACATAAAATACTTGTAAAGGAATAATAAAAATAATGCATAAAACTTAGACATTACTTAGAGAAATTATTTAAAAAAAAACATTTTTATTTAGAGGCTCCAATATTATTCTAAACTTCATAGCAACATAATCTCGAGATAAGAAGACATGTCAGATAAAATTCTCTGTTAAAAATATACGGCTGAAATTTACGAGAAACCCTGAAACGTTATGGATGGATAATTATCGTAGTAATAAAAGTTTTTTCTATCCAACGTCAAGAATGACTCAATTATGTTTTAAATACTGCAATAATAGAGACGTGTATGTATTTTTGATTTCAATAACAACCTTCACAAGGAATTTATAATATCATCTATCTACCTGATGATCTCCTCACTTTTATTAATTTATTTTATTGACGGACAAATAGTCCATTAACAATAAAGAATAACCCGAAAAATACAAACAGAGATGACAGTGAAAGGAGAGCACATATAACTGAAGAGCAGTGACATGATATATAATATACAAGTACAGATAGAAGATAACTACAAGTCAAAGCATGAAGAAGGATTTAATCGGCTTTTAAATTATACATTTCGTATCGACTGTCGGAAGTGATTTTGGCGTACACCAAAAAATTCAATGCTTTGAATTGCGTTGACAAGTCTCGATATTATGGAAAAAGGAGAATGGTATCTTTAATTAGTAGAAGTAGAAAGAAGGGTGGGGGGGGTGGGTAGGAATCTGGGGGTCATATGTCCAGGGGTGATGGACGTATGAATCCATCCCCCCACTTCGGTGCAAGGCGATGGGTCGAGAGAATCTAGCTGGAGATGTCTAGGTTAGGTTAGGTTGATTGAGGAACAGCAATTCATTATTTCGGAGTCTACGGGAATGGATGTTGAACTGGATGAGTTGTAACAAAGCAGATTTGTCAGTAATTCTTTCGATTATTTTGAAAAACTCTTAAAACCACTTTATACATTTAGGAGAATACCTCCAAGGGGCTCTAGTGCTACACAATATTATCTTCAATTAGAGAAATCCATCAAATTATGTCTAGTTTATTAGGAGAACCCATTCTCCAGAGGCCCTAGCACGCTCGCTCTTTAACGATCGATAGGATAACTATCGGTAACTTCTCATTGTTCCCTAGGACAACTGCATATCGCTAACTTACAAACAACAAATGATGTCGAATATGTTAAGGACACTTAGTCATTGTGAACTGTCACTTTTTCCTTGGCGATCTGTAGGCATGCTAGGGAACGATCAGAAGTTACCGATTATTATTAGTTATCCTACCGATCGTTATCGAGCCAGTATACTAGGGCCTCAGGACGCCTAGTATTGCTAGTATTACACAGTTAGAGATAATGCCGTGAAAAAGGTCTTCTGTCCTCGGCGGCAATGTAACTTGGTCAACCAGTTTTTTCCGGCAAATAAGAAACCAAATTCTAGTTTTTTGAACTTTATCTGAAAGTTATGATAAGCATTATCCGTGAATTCAAAACGAATAAAATTTTATCACGCTAATATCATTTTTACGTTTGAAAAAAACATCTTATTCAAATAAATCTCTGTGAAATCGGCGTAAATTTCGTTCAAACACTCTACAGTTCAGTTCAGTCAGTTCTGGGAGTTTTAGGGCGGCCGGTTATCGGAGGCTGGGGTGGGTCGGTGATTTCTCGTGGGATGGAGGGCGGGGATGGGGGGCGGAATGCGGGGGCGGTAGAGGCCGCCCTCCCTCGTGGAAGTTATTTTTTAGTCCGGACACTCCATCCGATATTCACATTTCCGGTGGCCGGAGCCTTTCACTACCGATACTCGCAGATTTTTTTTAAGGCACTCCAACTACAAGAATTTGTTTTGAAGTTTCGATTTATTATTCAGAGATATTTTCTCCACAGTGAAAAAAGCAAAGTTTATTGATATTCTCGAGCCCTGAAAATTGCGTACTGTTTTTATACTTTAAAAAAAAGTTTATTAACCAACATAATATTAAAATATATACAATTTTTTCTGGTATATACCATCTCACTAGGCCGAGCCTGTTCTGAGGTGGCAGTAATTTAAATTAATTTTGATATCCAAGCCAGTTAAAAAGCCAGTTAACAGCCAAGGAATCGAACATGATTGTTATGTTAACGCCTGGGCCGAAACGCCACATAGGCGATGCCCATTCAACCACTGACCGGTCAATGAAATATGTAAAAAGAAAAAGAAAAATAGACGACAGAAAGAATTAATTGTGAGGACAAGACGAAAATAGAGGTGTTCAGTGTGTTCTTATATCGTAGAAGTTATCTGTCGGCAGAACAGGATGCCTTTGTTGACTATCCATGTATGTAATTTGTGTTTTAGATTGGTCACGTGAATATCTTTAACGTCTTTTTAATAATATTAAAAAAAATTTGGGCCAGATTATCGTAATGTCTTTGTCCATAGGTGATATTTATCTTCGGAGTCATGTGTTGATGTCTATGTCTTGTTTTATACTTGTATTGTGCAGTATGATGGTTTAGATTGTCTTTTTAATAATGTATAGATATAATTTTGATGTGCATTTGCTGTATGTTCAATACAGCGAAGTCCTTATATAACTTTATTGTCGAGAATCTATAAGGTTTTTTTATAATAACTTTAATTAAGGCTTTTTACGCTTTGTCTAGAGGGTCCATATTAGATTTAGCAGCACTATGATAATGTCTTCAGAAGGTGAAATAGCTTTCACGCGTAATAATAAATACACAGCGAACCGTCAATTATTACGGCAGCGAGCCGTCAATTAT
The DNA here is from genome assembly GCA_951813805.1 of Limnephilus auricula. Lineage (NCBI taxonomy): Eukaryota > Metazoa > Arthropoda > Insecta > Trichoptera > Limnephilidae > Limnephilus > Limnephilus auricula. Next base: position 5,562,947 of record OX638397.1, read on the forward strand.
CGGATACAATTTTTTTATTATACGATCCTGAATATCTCTGCCATAGATCACCGTCCAAAATAATAGCCGTAGTGGGAGGGATGGATTCATACGTCACTTACTCCTGTACACACTGACCAAACAGATTCTTACCCACCTTCCTTCCCAGAACGACATCTCCTTCCTTTCCCTAAAAATACCCTTCAAACAGCTTCCCCAAAGATCACGCCGAGGGATTTTTTTCTAAGGGCTTCCTGCAGGGAGCTAATGTAAAAAAACCCGACTGAAGTATTTTATTTCATATATCGTGCCGTTTCTACCTTGGGCGTCCCCGACTCCTTCTACCATCAACTTCAGCATCATATTAAATTCTCATTTCTTCGTTAAACCATCTAAGAGCCCCTTTCTTAATCTAAATTATAATGTTACATCAGACTTGCGTTAAATAAAAATTATTATTAATCCTTTAAAAAATAAATGTTTTAATCGTTCAACAATAAATTGTGTTTGTGAAAAACAGTATTCCGATGGTACGGATAAAAAAGCAACAAATCTTAAAATAACACGACAAAAATATTTTAAAAAATTGCCTCTGATACAAAAACACTGGAGCGACAGAGCAATAAATTTTTTTTTTCTGGGATTGCTAAAGGAAATTTTTCCGCCCACATTAAAAAAATCATACCTCCGAATTTGAATATCGAGACATACAAACTGATTATAGTTGTGTGTAGCCAATGAACTCTCCTATCTTTTGTCTATTATTACATATTTGTAGGATTTATAAAAAATATAATTAAATCTTTAACCTTAAAACATTTTAAATAATGTAGAGAATATTTATTTTGTTATATTTTGAATGTTCAATATATTATATAGTAGTTTTAAACGCTTGGATACATACGCTTGTTTTCACGACAATTTAACGTAGGTAGACATAGAAATGACATACCTGAGTCATTATGATCTTTTTTTTTTGAAAACTTGTTACATTTTGGCAACAAAGCTATCCGAGGTATTGGAAATAGTCCCAAAATGTGGAAAAAATCGCTCGAGTGGATATACCACTTACAAGTAGGTAGTAAGCACTTGCTACATAAAATACATAAAATTTGGTAGTATATTTGTTTAAAATTTTAATTCGGAACAGTCTTCGAAGTCTTAGATATAATCTATACTATCGCAACTATACAGTTTCTCGTGTGTAAAGTCTCACCATATACCGTATTGGATTTTTATGCCCACAACTGTCTCTGCAATTAATGTCTCTGGTCTGCGGTCGCCCTAAGGGGGCAAACATTTATACCGAGTCAATTGCATTAATGATCTCAATATCGTCTTTGATCCCAAACTAACGTTCTCGACCAAATATCGCTGCTCACTTCAGCTTTATACAAACTCCTGGGATTTGTCATCAGAACGTAGGAACGAACAAAAACCGACAAAACCAAAACAGCCCGTGATTGGCATGGCCATAAAATATGCACATCAACAAACAACAAAGTACTACTATCAGAAATGTGTCAGAAGCCGGCCGACGCTCATGACATCACACGATAGCCCCGCCCCAAAATATCCCTTTGGCGGTATTTCAGAAAATGAAAACTTAGATTCGCTGTAGAAAATTTATTCGTCAACATAAAAATAAAATGGAAATGCAATAACCATCGTAATTTTTTGCTTAATTTTTTTAAGCAATAAAAAAAATTTTGAGGATAAAGTGTATCAAATTATATAAAATGCAATATTTTATTATAACTCACCTATTTAATCAAATACTCTCAAATGAAAAATACAGGACTTAAATAGTATGTGAATCAAATTTCAGTCATGTCATTTCAACCATGCCCCAAAAATATAAATTCATCTAAATGGACATTGCACGTAGACTGCTATCATCCAGCAAGTGTTCGCATTCAATTTCCGCTCTGATAGCCTCGCAGTGTCAGAACGGAGCTTTATGGCGAACTCCCGAAGGAATGGCGTTGAATCAGTTGAAAAGGCTAACACTATTATAGGTCTCTCAGATAGTCTGAGACTGGGGGACGATAATCAACATCGATTGGAAGTTGGAAAATTATATTTCAACAGCTCTGGGAATATTCTTTGAACTCTTTTTAATTGAAAAAAATATTTGATTTTAATATTTATTAGCTTTATAACTCTACCTAAAAGGATAAACCACGGGAGTCCACTTTGGACTTTTGTTTAAGAAAGCGATTTTTGTGTTTGTGAACTGAATGTTTGAAGGTCTATAACTTTTTTAATTGCTGCAACAATTTAAGATCTGTGAACAAAGTATTTCGTAATTTTATTTGCTTTTGGCCGTAGTTAAATAAAAATATGTCAATTTATGAATATATATTTATTTAACCTCTACAGTAAATTGTACTCCAATGGTTTTGTTTAGATACATCAGTTAATAAACAGTTCGTGGATTTCATTGTTTCATCTAATAATGTTATGAAACACAGAAAATTTTTTTGCAATTTCAAGAAGTGGAATAAATATAACATATTTATTTTCTCCCCTTTTCAAATTTTCTAAACTCTCGTAAAGGTCTCGTAAAAACAATATTATATAATATGTACTACGTTAATATTTTCTTAATAAAAAATAAAAAAATTGACCCCACTTAAATATTGAAAAAAATATGTTTGCTAAATGCCAATTTCTATTATAAATTTATGTGAATATAAATTATTAGCAAGGACGATTATGTGAGCCTACTCGATATTAATAAGAAAGTAAAAAAAAAAATATTGGTAATTTACTCGTATAATTGAAATATAAGTAATACGATAATGAAGCAACTCACTTGTAAGGGATTTGCAGTTTTCATTGCATTTTCAGAAGAATTGCATTTACAATGAAATATTTCTCTCGGGATTAGTTGATTGCCCTGCTAATTAATACCTCGGTATTTTGTACTAATGATGAGAGCGTACAATTTATTATTGAGATATTTTTAATATCAGGTTTGAGAAGAAAATGTTTCAATATAATTCTAAAGGCAAGATTTCATATATATACATAATTTAAAAAAATATATGTTTGTTTAGCAGCAATAGTTTTACAATATTAAAAAAATGTCATTTATGTATTTTTAACTATATATATACAAATTACTTTCACATGTTGCACAGCGTGTAATAAAGAAAAATTAAAATTGCTTTTTCTCAGATAAGGCTCTTGTGTTTAGTGAGGGAATTCAATTATTATAATAAAATCATATTGCTATTACTAAAAACAAGAGAATAACTAAGGAAAACGCAAGATTTATCGATAACAGAAAAATTAGATTAAAAAAAAATATTATTGGTTATAAGTATCTAATATTAGGTAATTTTTCAATTTCAATCTGAGATTGTTCAAATAAATTATTGCTAGATAGAGGAAGGCATTTTGAAGATGCTTGATTCAATTTTGGAATTTTAATGTAATTTTGATATCTTGCCGATAAATTGAATTGTAAATTATTTAAGTGAAGTAAATTATTTAACTGTTTTTCATAACATAAATTGTGTTATTGAATATGTTTTCCACATTTTGACTATTGTAGGGAAAAAGAATATTGTAAAAGGGTGTCAGAAGAAAATTTAGATGTTTAGATGGATTTGTAGTCGAAAGTCTTACTCCTCGATCACAAAGGTCGTCAGGTGAACAGTTTATGTAAATAAAGCACTAATAATGCGTTAACTAAAAGGCCAATATATAGTATAAATCCATGACTTAGCCAATGTGATATTATTACAATAAGAAAATATACAGATTTAGGAAATGAGATTAGAGGAATTTGGCATTCTCAGACTATAAAAATATTACCATTTATTATTTCGGCTACAGGCATTACACCTAGCTGTCTCATTAAACATTTAGGCGTAATAGATTTATCAAAGAATTTATACATTAAAAGTCATTTGAAATATATGTACACGGAGAAAAATGATATTCTAAAATACGATCATTTTATTCGTAAAAACGGTTAAAAACGGGACTGAAGTTCTTACGAACAAATTAACAGTAACACGTATACCAACTTTTTAATTATTTCGTAATTACGTACGAAATTACGTATACCAACAAATTATTCTTACATGTTCCCGCCAATAAACATTGAAACGTTGTTAATTTGTTCGTAAGAACTTCAGTCCCGTTTATAACCGTTTTATAAAATGATCGTATTTTAGAATAACATTTTTCTCCGTGTAGGATTACGAAAGATTTCTTTAAAATATTTATATTGAGGGATCAGTAGGATTTATCGGTCCAGTTAGGAGTTCTACCGAGCCGAACCCTCTGATATGAAAATATCTACAGTCGGTGAATTATTTTCCCATTTGGTCTCTGGTGGGTTGACGTGTTGTTCTTGTAATGTTTTGTATTTATTATACTTAAATATTACAATTACATAGCATGGATTGACTAGTTGGATCATTCGTGGAAGAGTGTGTGGAAGGGTTAAGTTTTTCCTGTGGGGAAGATTTAACCCGGGCTTAAAAGTCAGAAGAATATCACAACGCAAGCAACATTTTCCGCTTACTGTGGTGGTGGTAGGAGATTTTCAAACATTGTGAGGTGGTTTGAAACCCAAAAATGGTTGTTTTTATAAAAATAAAATTTAATTTATAATAATAATAATTGGATAATTTGTACAGCGCCTGTGTAGGTTGACGTAAAATGAGATAAAATTAAAAAAACTACAGAGATAATATTAGAGATCTCAGCACGTGTGAGGTTCAATAATGTTTTATAAAATTAATGATTTATGAACCAATGGACGTCGATGAACGAACTCAACTATCGGGTCTCTCAATAAGAACGCTCAATTTTAAAATTTAAACAAAATTGTGTGTGAGATATTTACTCACTTTGTTTGTTTGAAAGTATATTTTATGGTTATATTTGTGGAATATAATTTCTTTCAAATTCAACCGCCGCTAAGCTTGGTGGCACGTATTTGGAGGTCCAATTTTCAAAGACTTTGTCGCAGAAATCTGGCAGAATTTCCTGGATGGCATATTATTATGTTGACTTTGAGGGGGTCAATTGTTTGTGAATTATTTGAATTGACCTGCGATTTAAGATTGCCCCAAAGGGAGAAGTCTAAAGTCAGTAAATAGCACGATCTCGGTGGCCAGTTCACGTTGCTGCCGCGCGAGATCGGAGAGCGAACATTTGAACGACGTTATATCTCATACTTATTGCCATAAAATATACTAATAAAAATTGTGTGAGTCTACACGGAGGAAAATGTTATTCTAAAATACGATCATTTTATTCGTAAAAACGGTTAGAAACGGGACTGAAGTTCTTACGAACAAATTAACAGTGTTTCAATGTTTATTGGCGGGAAAATATAAGAATAATTTGTTGGTATATTACGTAGGCCAACAAATTATTCTTACATGTTCCCGCCAATAAACATTGAAACCCTATTAATTTGTTCGTAAGAAATTCAGTTCCGTTTTTAATCGTTTTTACGAATAAAATGATCGTATTTTAGAATAAAAATTTTCTCCGTGTAGCATCCTTATTGAAAGACCCTATATATACGCCCTTGAGGTGATTTCTCACAAAAACGGCGGTATAAAAATTATCCAATTATTTTTATTATAGAAGCAGATAATGAAAACCAATATAAAAATTTTCAAGTTTTACATACAAATTTATAATTTCAATATAGAATATGGTTTACCAAACCTTATTTAGTATATGTAAATTTATCGCCATGATGCATCCTCAACATCCAAAAATCGTTATGTTCAACTCTTAGCAGTCATCAACAAAGGAAGAACTTCATCCGAGAAATCTCGAAGAAAGGACTCGAAAAGTCAAAGTGGTTTAATTTGAATCATGACTTCAAAATACTATTTGCCGTACTTCAAAATTCTCGTACAACTTTCAGAAATAAATTTGTTATCGGTGTAAGGTAGTTTTATGTTTCTGGTTGTAGAAATTGGATTCTGAAATACATAAATGAAAATCCAGAAGTATGCTCAGGAAACTAGGCACGATATAAAATTTTCTAAATGTTATTGATAACTAGCTTATGCCGCTACGTAGTCCGCGCAGGATTAGTACTTCGAGTAGCCTATTTTCTTTTCCTAGGTCCTTTCTATGTTTATACCAAAATTCTTAAACTATTTATTTAAAATATCTATAATTCTTGATTCGATTCAAACTATTAGGCGAGTACTTCAAATAAATTCACTAACTTAAATATTTTCCAAAATAGAACTTTGATTTAACAATCATTGTTGTGCAAAATGGCATTCTGAAATTATGACATTTTCTATTAAGCAATAATAATTATTATTTGTAATATATGGAAAATAGCTAGCTTTATAAATTATAGCCTGTATGTTATTCTAATGTATGAGAAATATTATTGTACAGTTTCATTAAAATCCATTCAGTAGTTTTTGCGTGAAAGAGTAACAAACACACATACATCCATATAAACATTCGCGTTTATATTAGTAAGATATGTAATAGTTTTGATTTTATTGTTTTTTCTACAACTCTCCCACATCTAATATAATCTATTAAAAATTATAATGTTAACATTCATGGTCACCATGAAACAGGCAGCCGCCTAGTATGGTGATTTAATATATCTATATTATGTAAATGTTACAATTATGTAACATGTATTATATATTTTTAAAAAATATGCAAACGGGTGAATACATCGGCTTCTGGGATTCCTCGTTCTGTGTCCAGAATGCATTCAGAACAATGAGACAATGACAACTCTTCTTCCATTTTATTTTATTTTAGTATCACCAAGATTTATTAGTGAAATATACACCAAAAAGGTTTTGTGCAGAGTTCGACAAAAAACACAATTTAATAAAACATCAATAAGCATTTTGATTTTCATTCAATAAAAAAATGGACATTTAATTCAATTAATACGTTTAATTTTATCAAAAGCGTAATAATGTAATAATCATCTAAAAAATATGATATCCTTTATCTAATATAAAGGGTGTTAAGGTACGTACACCACCATTTCATTTACATTTTTTATTCCAAATAAAGTCAGGAATCACTGGTTAAAGTTAAAGTAAGTTAAGAACATAACTTAACACCTTGTATGATACTGCCGCCGTGGTTGGAACCACAGTGTCCTTCTTGAGTCTCAAGGAGGATACTGTGTTTTTACTTATGAGAGCAGAATAACACTTTAGATAAATCATGCGAATCACTACCAGCACAGGTTCTCCTAGTTAGGTGTTCACACTACTACTTCAACACTACTACTAACCCATTTCCATTCAGATCTGTTTAACATTTTTTGTTTAACTGGAACTAATTGTCTTAAGGCGGGTATGGGTACCGCGGCCCCAAGAACCAAGTAATGGATAACCAACTACCCTGCCATAGGTCATCCAAAATGGTTCGCTTCGTATGATGACTTAGCAGTGATCGGGTTCTTGGGGTTTGACTAGGAATTGGTGGCGTATGCTTTTGCCCATTTACTGTGTGACAGGCCGAGTTTGGTAGAGACTGGTTGAGGGAGACCTTTCGGCCGGACTCTCTCGACCCATTGTCTTGTTCGCATTGGGGGAATGAATCCATGCGTTCGTCACTCCTGAAAACATTGATCCTAATTTTCCTACCCATCCTCGTACCCTTTTCCTTCCAAGAACTTCCTCTCCGTTCTTTCCCTAAAAAGACCTTCCACAAAGAATCTCCAAAAATGACATAGACCCTGAGGAATTTTTTCCTGTATAAATATAATGTAAAAAAAATTAACCATTATTAAAATGTATATACGAGAATGGAAATAAAAATATAAAAAAGTGTGCCAACATATAAAAAGTGAATTATTTTTATATTAAATGAAACAAATAACTTTGTGTAATAAAGTTATTTTTTAATTTAATTAAAAATGTCGCCACAAAGTGATTTTGCGAAGATTGAAGGATTAATTTTTAATGAGTCTAATTTTTGGACTGTTAATTCGTGGTAGAATTTCGTTGTATTAGATTTGAAATTATTCAACTTTTGCACTTTGTTCCACTTATTTATTAGTGGAACAAATAATCTAATTTCAAATGTGATTAATTTTTATTTTAAGGTTTGTGTCAAATGCTATCATTATTATTCGATACACGTTTGTACGGCCTTTGAAAATATCTGATATCACGCGATCCTAGGAACTAAATCAAGCTGAAAATGAGCATTTACCAGTGTTGAGCATTCGCGGGGCTTCAGGTGCAAGGATTTCATATCGGGTTTTATTTCCTCGAGGAGAATTTATCTAAGTTCGAGATTTATTGCCAGACAGTTGGGGGTTTAATACATTCTATTGCATTTGGTCCTTCGAGCGGGAGTGGTGGCGATGGCGGTGAAACAATAGAAGATATATCATTGTTTTCATACTTTCTATATACTTTTTTCTGTGAAAAGTAGATTTTTTAGATAAACGTAACATACAAAAAACTACAAAAAGATTTTAAGTTACTTGAAAATACTGTGTTTTTTGCGTTCGAATTTATTAAAATAATAAAGCTGTGCGGCAGAAGCTTGATATTTATTTTTTTATATTGGATACATCTAAAGCACTAATACATCTAAAGCAATAATATTACATAATAAGAGAATATATTTAAAGTTAGTACAAGCGTTATTGGGCGTTTTTCAAAAAAAGTGTACATAGATAAAAGTCAGTGTCCCATCACTTTCAGGATCAGTAACTTTTGTTGTGTCGGTTTTAATGACCAACCATATATTTTACCAATATAATAACAAATAAATACGTTTATGGACTAAAAATAATGAATAAATCTATTAAATTTCGATATTATTTTAAAATAAGTAAGACTACAGGTCACTGTTTCTGGTATGTCCTACACCTACCACTACCAGTAAGAGTTCAAAAATTAATGTTATTTAATGTTATCCCAGTATTTATTTCTAATTCTACTAATAGTATATGATAATATTTTCGATTTGCAACCATAATATAGATTAATTATCGTGCAAAATAATTTAAATACCAGATATTGAGTTGTCCTACGAAATAGCGTATGGTGGAATTTCCGCCTACGCCACCACATTATTGACGTCTTCCAATAAAAATATTACCAAATTGATGAATATTTTTTTGTGTGGTAAAACCATGTATGATCGTGTGAGGAATGTGGAGATCCGAAAAGAATGCAAGGCCGATGTGAGCGTCATAAGTAAGATTAAAAAAGGGACGCTTAGATGGTTTGGACATATAGAGCGAATGAACGAAGAAAGGAGTGTCAAGAGAATATATGATACTAATGTGAATGGTAGAAGAAGTCGAGGACGCCCGAGGAAGACATGGCACGATCAAGTGAATCAGATACTTGAGTCGGGCCATGTCAAGAGTCAGAATAATAGAAGAGCATGTATGATAAGATGTATGAATGTGAATGAGGCGAGGAGTGTATGCCAAGACCGAGTTGTTTGGCGGTCCGTCCTCTCTGCCTACCCCTGCGGGGAAACGGCGTGATGGTTAGTTAGTTAGTTAGTTAGTTAGTTAATGAATATTTTCGAAAATAGCAACCCTATTTAGTCTATGAAGGGCGGCCATGCTTGGTTTTTTACAGCCAGTTTGCCAAGAAATCGTAACAAAAGTGGTCGTTCTCGGCTGTACTAAAAAAGTGTTCCACCAACGCTTCCGTATTTCTCCAGGTAATTTACCAGAATGTATTAGACTCTACTTTGTATTAAATTGATTCATTTATTGTTTTATGAAATGTTTAGTTAGAACAAACAGAAGTTTCATAATTTATTGATAAATACATTTCGAAAAAATATTGACGCGATTACGCTACTTCTCTTACGCAACGGTGTCGTGAATGGAACTTAAAAGTGACGTAATGGAATTCTAAAGGTCGGTTCACTCTGTCCGTCTTTTAGGGTATTTGGGTGTGTTACAATTTTCTAATTAAATTTATATTTTGCATGTATCTTCAAAATGTAACTATTACATGTAGATATGTGGGTTGAGTGATATATGTAGCATTGAAAAAAAAGAACAGCATAGCTAAAAAGAAAAAATTATTTGATTTTTATGTGTATAATTTTTTTTCTTTTTTTTATTAATTAAGATTATTAAAGATTAATTCTGAAAGAGTCGAAATGGTGTCGAAGTACTAATATAGACAGCAATATGAGCAACTATTACTGTAGAGGCAACTCTGAAATTCAGTATAAAATCAGCTGGTTCATACAATTTTGATTAAGTAAGTATAAAATGTAGCATGATTTATGTTCCTGTGTGTTTTAGTTAATCCTGTACCTAATTAAAGTTGTGTACATTAACAAGTACTTTAATACCCTTTCAGCTTAGTTACCTATTTCAGGCTATACACGGTATGCACGTGTAGCCCATTATTACCTATCTAATTATTTGTGCATTTTTATAAATAATTTATTTTAATTTTATGTTCAAATATGCCGTTGAAAGCTGCAGAAAAATCAAAAAGGTACAGAGACAAAATTAAAAACGACCCTGAAAAATATGAAGCCTTTATGAAAAAAGAGTTACAAAGACAAAAATAACATCAAAATATAATCAGAGAGCTAACCAAAGAAGAATAGAAAAAAGAAGACGTTGGAGAGAACAGAAACGAAAAAAAAAAGAAAAGAAAAAAGAACAAGTGGAAGAAAAAGTACTTGCGCGGGGGGCCTTCCACGGTGGCGGTAGTACGTAAAATCGTCCTTTTTTATAGAGAATACCTCACATGAGTCTTAACTGCTCCCATCTGGAGCCAGTGAGACTATGGCATCCCCAATTGGGGTACGTTTGAGGCTGAAGGTAAGTGGGGACAGGAAGGAGATGGGGAAGAGGAAGGTGGGGAAGAGGAAGGTGGGGAAGTACCTGGCTATTCAGATCTAGTCACTAAACAGGTTAAAGTCATTATTAAGCAACGTTTCAATTCTGAATGGTGGTCTTACACCAGGGTGATACTGAGAGTATCTTCCACTCTTCCCATACCAGTCGCTTGTCGCGCTTTCAGCAGTGTAGCCACAACGTGCGTACACATACGACTGATATTTCGCGCCCGCTGTCGCTACCGGGCAAGCCTCTCAGTCTGGCCGAGGCCTTAGAATTCCTAAACGTTACCAAATTTTTCCCCTTACGCCACTGTCCTGTTATTGCTGTGATTTATTTTCTAAGATCAATTATTATATCTCAAAGAAATTTGTTCTTTTTTTATTGATATAGTTCATGATTAATTTTAAATTAGTTATAATTAAACATTCGTAAAACAAAAACTTATATTCGTCTTTCTAGAACGCAAAATGTACAGTACAAAGTATCCAAAAGTAGCGTAAAAGAATATTTTTATTGAAAAACTTAATATTTAATTCAATAAGCTTGATTATTCATATTTTTTAGGAGACTGATTGTGTTTTCAATTCGTAAATAAAAATCTGAAATAATGAATTTCTTTTAATTTTCTTTATAATCTTTATGATAAAAGTGACGTAAAAGAATTTCTTACCAATAGTATTAAACTTAAATTGCAATTATTTTCGAAGTTTATTGACATTTTCTATTTAAATACTTTTTGTCATGAAGTTCATTCTTTCTTTAATAAATTTACGTATATTTTTAATCGAAATGCAGCATCTCACTTAAGTGGAATTCCTATTACGTCACCGACATCTTTTTTGGAAAACGCCCTATTACGTTGTGTTAGGACGATATTAGTTCCTAGCTAGGCATATTGCCTGTTCTAAGGAACCAAATTTTTGGGAAGTGCCAAATGGATAATATTAAATTATTATTATTTTTTTAATGATAATAATAATATCATTTACTATTTTAATATCTGTTGTTATTTGTATCATTTCAATATTCCAACAAAGCCAATAAATAAATAAGAAGTGGTAAAATATCTTTTATTGCAACAATTATGACAGTAGCAATTTGTTTACGAACTCCGCTATACCAAGCATACACAGCTTTAGTAATTGACTGCAGAAAAGAAGATATTTTCAATTGAGTAGAAAGAACCCACAAATAGGCATTTCACATATTTTTTGGAACCAGTTATTAGTTTTAGGGGGTAAAGTGCATTAACTTCGGGAGGTGATTCTACATGATGGTAGGAGTAAAAAAGATTAACAACTTTTTTGGAAATTCCAACTTTTTTTCTCATAAAAAAGATGTAACTAATAAAAATCCTTAGTGTAAATTACAAACTTACCCGATAATTTTTCTATGAGTTAGCCGGGCGCGTTGGTTTTGATTGACGCGTATCGTAACAGCAGAAAATACCTAATAGTGCAGGCCGCACACGCCGTACTAATTTTATTTTTTTAACATAAAAGTACCCCTAAAGGTTGGAATTTTGAGTTATTTATCTTTTTTACTTACACTATCATGTAGAACCACCTCCCGAAGTTAATGCAATTTACCCCCGGACACCCTGTATATAAGAAAAAATAGAAAAGAGAACAACTGCTCCTTTGCGATGCTCCTAATATGCCACGAAAAAATATTATTCAAGTATTTCTAAAATACGAGTAAATATTCTTTAAATATGTCGATACTTGAGGTGAATTTGTTTCCAAGCCTACCACCATTGTAATTATTCTTGAGGCTCTGTCAAGTGATTTTGAACTTGTTGCGGATAAATTCTTACTTTGTGCCAGCATAACAAAAGATTTGTATTTAAAATATTACCGCTGGTATCATATGCCTGGCAGTATGCACAAAATTCTTTACCATGCAAAAGAAATAATAAACATATGTATTTTGCCATTGGGGCAACTGGCAAAAGTAGCTCAAGAAGCCAGCAAAAAAGAATACAAGAAGTTTAAAGAGCACTTTAGCAGGAAAACATCAAGAGCCCACACCAATAGGGATAAATTGAATAGGTATTTATATCATCGGATCCAGTCATTTCTAGCAAGAAATTATCTCGTCCGAGAAAAAATAATTCAATGCCATCTGACACATTAAAATTACTAAAATGCCCAGAACCATCTTCTCAGTTAAACCTCATGATGTATAATGCTAGTGATGATGATAGTGACGAATCTGATATAAGTGACTAAATAATAAATATTCCTTTTGCATTTAAAAAAATAAATAAATTACTAAGACAAAAAATCATCGAGTTTAATATTTTCCAATGATAATATTTTATAATTTATTGTTATTAGTATTAAAAGCAACCGTTCTAGGTTAAATCGCGCAATATTTTTTTTTAACATTTTTTTCATATAATGATTATTTATATTGTCCCAAAAACATACTAAAACTAGATACGCAAAATTACTAACTGTGAGTAGGCCAGAAATTTTATTTATTTATTTTTTATTAATAATTTTTTTGTTACATACAAGTTACAATAAAAGTTTTATTTTATTTTTATAAACAGTAAAAAGAGAGAGCAATGTAGTTGTGTAGACAAAAGATTAAAAAAAAAAAATAGACTTACATATGTATGCATGTATATGTGTATATATTTATATATATAAATATCTATACACAGTGCATTAGACGCTATATACCAACATACACACACATATACACACACACACACACAAACATACATACATATATTTAATATAAACATAATATAATAGTATGCATAAATGTACGATACCAAAAAAATCCCACATAGGCATCGCCAGTTCGTGTGTATACTTGTGTTTCTTTAAAGCAGTTTAGTTAAATTTACTCTATATATGTATATTATCTTTGTAGAAATTGTAAAAAATAAATAATAAAATCGTAAAATCCGTATTTATGGAATTAAACTTTAAAATACAAGAATAAAAGATTACAAATTTGTTAAAAGTTAATAGAGATTAAGATCAGATGTTACAGCAGGTAAATATTAATATCAACGGTATCTATCCAAGACTTTATTACATTTTCATGTTTGCTGAAGGATGATATATTTTCACATTTGATTTCTGTAGTCTTATAGAATGCATTATAAATTTTCGGTGTAATAAAATAAGCATGTCTTTGCGCAAGCTTTGTTTTGCACAGTGGAACTTTAAAAACATTATTTGTCCTATTACTAAATCGATTTTCATTTTTTGTAAAAATAATATTTCGGGTAAAATAAATTAAAATAGACGCATGCATGAGGTAGTTAGTCCCGGAATGAATCTTGTGGAATAATGTTTTCATCGTTTAAAAGAATCCCCAGAGTGTAACTTAATAAGGTGGTAGGTGGCGGGATGGTAGGGCGGCGAGTGACCGGCGGGTATTTTATAACCTGATATGACTTCCGCACTCACCAGTTTTCACTCCATCCCCTCGCTTCCTTTTGAGAATTCGATACTATTGTGCAAGTATTATTTCTATTGAATAAAAATTTATATTGGTCCACAGGTGTCGGTTGATCTCAACCGTCTTCAGGACAATAAACAATAAACAAACAAAATGTATCGGTTGATCCCAACCCTCTTCAGGACAATAAACAGTTTATGTTTTGAATGTTTTTAATTGAAAAAAAAAGTATTAGAATAAGCCTCCGGAAAACAAAATTTAATAATAGGGGAAATTATTTTATTCTCCTAATTGAGTTGAACAGAAGACATTATTTTTAAATGCCTGATAATGCCGAAAATTATTTAAATTTAATTTCCTTGATATCAACATTGAGGACGCTTGAAAAGGATGATAGTGTGATATGAAACGGTAGTATCATATAACATATAAGGATTTTATCAAAGAATATTAACGACTTCGTAAAAATGTGAGAATTCATTGTCTTTTATTGACACAAAATAAATTTGACTCATCGCGTCCGATATACAAATTATAAACTATGTTAAAATGAATTAGTAATCGTTAAACAAAACAAATAAATTGAATAAAATTTTAAAAAGAGAGCCTTACCCCTCGACAATGGAGACCTTCTGTATTTGACATACAAAAGTGTATTCAAACTGGTTGAAATTTCTATGCAAATGCAGCTTTTGTAAACAAAGGGAAACATCATTATGTCATTCATAGAAGTAAATATTTTCATGGGTAAACACACCTCAAATAAATAATGCAAGAGAGTTTTAACAGAGTCTAAATTGTTTCTAAAATCTCTTTTGCTTCTAAAATGTCTTTTGTTTCTAAAATCTCTTTTGTTTCTAAAATCTCTTGTTTTCTGTGTTTTTTTATATCGTAAAATGTTAATTATTGTAACAAATAAATAAATAATGTGCTTTTTTATGTCTTCGATACTACCGCCATAGGTCGAACCACAATGCCCTTCTTGGCAATATCAAGGAGGATACTGTGTTTTTACTTATGTCGACAAAATATCACTTAATCCAAAACATGCGAACACCTCAGCACAGGATATCCCTGTAAGGTGTTCACAAAATGCTACTACTAACCTTTTTACACCCTGTTATTGAATATTACTACTATTAATACTATTTATTACTATTTTATACTACTATGTAAACCACTGTAATCGTTTGTTCAAGAATAAAAAAAAATAAAAAAATTGAAGCTTCAAGTATTCTTTGAATCTGATACTAACACAAACAAGTCACTGTTGTTAAAATCTATGAAGGTAGGTACTACAATGGAAACAAAAGTAGTCGGAACAACATAAACAAACGTAATATCGGCTTTTAGATGGAATAAATCTTCATTATTTGTTTTCCTTGCTTTAAAATTCCGTTGCCTACCCAAATACCGTCCTTGTCACTGAAAAAAACGTGTTTTAGTGCTCAATCTACACGAAATACAGTAAAGCAGTTTCCTTGAGCTGTTTAAAAACTTATCAAGATGGATGAGCGTAGGAGCGGTAGATCGACTCTTTAAGTTAAGCTTTATATCTTTCGTAGTGCTTCTAACAACCCGTACTTCCTTATTTTATCATGGACACTAAATTGTTAACTTAGGGAACTTCGTGGGTTCACAAAAAAGCTCTATTAATAAATCATTAATGGTGACTTGTTTTGGGAACGGTGAAACCAATATTTTATTTTCTCCTTTAAAGATCCGTGGTTATCTTTATGCTCCGCTTTAGTGAACTTCTCTCCATCAAAGACTTTATTGAGATGCTTTAAGTGAGCATCTCAGACCAGTTTAAGCATTGAGACTCCATTTAAACCCGAGTAAGTCATCGACTTCATAAAACACTCGCTGGATGATCGCAAACAGATTTAAACTGATTCCATCAAAGATTTAGTTTCTCTGGACTGCCATAAGCACATATCTGCAGAACAATGATAACTCTCCAATAACTGCGAGAGGGGCAAAAGGTATGCCCGGATTTTAAAAATCCGTTGCGAGGCCGGTGCTGCAATAAATGAGAAAATGTGGCCCAGGCGCTCGGAGGCATGCAGTTGCATTGGGAATGTCAAATCGTTGTGTAAGGAAGATTTTGCATAATGATTTGTCGTTCCACCCCTACAAGATCATGCTCGCCCATAAAATTACACCCCTGGATGGCAAAATTGAGATACATGTTCCCTGCTCATCTCTTCTCGCCTGATTTGAGCATGTATGCTGTGGGGGTACCTCACGGAAAACGTTTTCAAGCACCGCCCCCATACCATGCAAGAACTGAAGACCAGAATTATCGAGGAGGTGAACGCCATTCCGCTTGAGATGTGCCAAAATACTGCCAGAAGCTTCAGAAATCAACTACAACATTGTATCGCTGGTGAAGGCCGCCATATTGCAGAAATCATTTTCAAAACTACATGAAAAAACTATTTGAATGAAAGAATCTAATAAAAAAATCATGTCTATCGGCTCAGTAGTTTTTTTTAATTGCTCCCCAAAATCCGGGCATACCCTTTGCCCCACCCTGTATTTCAAGAAATGACATCACTGCAAAGTCATGAAGCAAACTACTTGGTATCAATCTAGACACTACGAGAGGTTAGGTTAGGTTAGGTTTTCGAAAAAAGTTCATACAAAATTCGTTTTCGATGAACAGGCCGTGAATCCCCAGACGCAGTTGGGCGAGGCAACTCCAGAAACTGTGTGAGGAGAGAATGGGTCTGCCATGGACGGAGGTCGAACAATTAGCGCAAGACATGGACGTATGGAGGAGCCTTATCGACGCATTGGGTCCCCGACCCGAATAGGACAAGGGGGAGAAGAAGACGACGATGATGATTTGATATTTTAATGATATCGTCTTCCCCAATTATTATTACATTTTTTAATTGTGATACAATATTTTAATTTTTTTAATATTATCCAATAATGTTGGCCTCACTGGCTGGCTAACTCGTGCTGCGGCTTGCATTGTGTATTCTTCAAATAGTTATTCCAATAAATTGAATAATTTTTTTTTTTTTTAAAGAAAGAGAAACATTCCCGGGTTAAAAGTAACCCAACAACATTTAAAAAATCTCCTTATGTGAGAAAAATCTTGTTATGGAGGACTAGCCAGCCGAGGAATCGAACACGAAACTCCTGGATGGGACCCAAACGCGATGCCCACTCAACCACTAACCGGTCATTATTTATTTATATGACATATTTCTGGACAAATTTATAGAATTTATTTTTAGATATGAAGCACATAGTTAATTCACGACACTCCTTCTTGTTAAAACGGGAGAATATTCTCTCGTATTTGCTTCTCGGTACTGCCTCGATTTTATCTCCGACATCAAGGGGAATCCCCTTTTAAGTGTCTGGTTTTGTGTTTCAAAGGAAGGAACAACAATTCTGAATAATGTAAATGGTTTGGTAAAGGTAAATAATAACATGGATAAGAAGACACCGGTTTAATTAAAAATAAATGGAATCCGAAAATTGAGATGGACGCTTTCGATTAACGTCAGAGTACTTAAACATTAGCCCAAACAATTAGAAACGTAATAAGATAAATTTAGATAAAGAGTATTTAGATAAAGAGTATTTAGATAAAGAGTATATAATAGATTTTTCACTTAAAACAATGTTGGGAGTATCTGTAAAGAAAACTGGATAAACGTAATTTAAGTATTTTTACAAGTTTAATATAATATAAGAGACGCCCTCCGTGGTCGAGGGGTAGGTAATGCTCTCGAGTCGAAATCCTAAGGGAGCGAGTTCGAATCAGAGCGTGGGAAAGTAAATTTTATTTGATTGATATGTGTAATTTCATAATTTATTAATTAAAATAATATTTAGTATATTTTCAGCAAGTTTCGAAGTGGAAGATACTCACAATATCGTCTTGATGTAAGTCAACCATTCAAAAATAAAACACTACTTTTAAGTGTTAATTAATTTTGGGGTCTATCTTTATTATTATTATGCTACAAGAACAATAAATTAAATTAAATTATGTATTTAAAAACCAAAAATTGCTTCACTAAAAATTAAAAACAGAATTAGCAAAAGGACTAATAATATGTTTTACATCCCCTCAAATCCGTACCAAATTAATGCGAACCGTTAGCAGTTTCATCGGTCCTCGTCGATGGCATTTTTTTGTTTGCTTACTCTAAATAATGCCAGGAATAACTTGTTAAAGAAAATCAAATACCTCCCTGGAGTGGTCTAAAAAGTAACGTGAGTGGTCGCGCGGATCACATGTGTAGGCCAATTTTAAACTAAAAAACGAAGTGAAATCATTATGATTTATTAAGTATTAATTTTTTAATCTTATAATCTAAGTATTGTTTATTATAAATAATCAAGAGATAATAAATATATCATCGGTGTTTTTAATAATCAACCAAAACATAAATTACCTCTTATTTGATAATAAATATCAGATCTCTCATTTTTATAGAGATAAAAAAAATGATATAAGCAAACCCATTTATCTAATTACTGATTTCTGAGCAGCACAAACATATAATACTAGAATGATCAGGGCAAATGATTTTTTTGGACTCGGTACATAGTTTTCGAGAGCTTCTATTGCGTGCTCATCCGCAAGGCATGGCAGCGACCGACAGTATTTGTCCGAGTCTATTCTGAGGTTGACTTTCCGCTCTTTTTTAGTTTTTATTTTGAATGATAGACTTCTTAGTAACATTTTCATCTGCAATCTTAGATGAGCCAGTGGTTTTATCCAAGCCAGAGACAGGTCGATGAGGAAGTCGCGACGTCGAATTGCCTCGTAATATTTTAAGATTTCAGTCTATACAAATGATTCTGTTCAATAAATCGTAGATTAATAAATCATCACCGCCTGCAAATTATTTTGATTATATTATAAGACTTGAGGAAACCGGTGAGTGACAGCCAAACAATTGAAACAATGTAAATTTTAATTAGAAAGTGAGGTTTTGTAATAAAATTATTTATTTCAGTTGTCGAAAATTTTCTTTAAATTATTCTTTCCCTCTCAGATGAATTTTCATACCTCGTGTAGAAAAGGTAGAAATGGACTTGGCATTCTCAAAAAGAAACACAAAAACAACGAAAAACAATTTTAAATCCTGTAAAACTTTTAGATCCTTCGCCAAATCCCAGTCGTAGCACCGAATCAGATTTTTTGATGATCGAATAGTCAAAAAGAATACGTTACATTCATAACCGTAGGTTCTTCCGATGCAACAATAATGTTAAAAATACACTTTGCATTTTGCACTAGCATACATGTGAAACGTGGTGTCAATACCGAATCTGCTCGATAGAACGACCCCGGATTCAATATAATAACACATACAGAATTATATTTGGATACAGAAGGTTCAGCACCTTAGAACTAGGACTGCATGGATTCGCCAGCCTAATGAGACACTGGGTCACTGGAGCCAGGATACGGCTAATGGCCTCCGACAACATGAGGGTGACGGCATATTATTATGTAGCGAGCTCCAGACTATGCCGTACATAATAATTGTTTCTTTATTTTATTTTTTTACATATTAATATTATTTGTTTTTCTCTTCTATGTACTTTTTCTTTACTTTAAATATTACTGTGTGAATATGTATAAAAACGTGGAACATATGGGATTGCACTTTCCTTTTCACGTCCTGGAATAAAACATTATTATTATTATAACAATAATGGAAACTGAGCAATTGCGGATCAAGGAGCAAATGGATTAATAAATTAACAAATAAAAAATCAAGTCTGCAGGTGAAGGTATGTTCAATGTTGTCTAAATAACATAGCAATTGAGTGATGTGGAAGCAAACATCGCGCACGGAGAAAAATGTTATTCTAAAATACGATCATTTTATTCGTGAAAACGGTTAAAAATGGGACTAAAGTTCTTATGAACAAATTAACAGGGTTTCAATGTTTATTGGCGGAAAAATGTAAGAATAAACATTGAAACCCTGTTCATTTGTTCGTAAGAACTTCAGTCACGTTTATAACTGTTTTTACGAATAAAATTATCGTATTTTAGAATAAAATTTTTCTCCGTGCGTATTTCAGTATGGTGGCCCAACAGTTAATCCCATGACAGTGAGCACCACGAATTTACAATTATTATAAAATTTAAAAAAAAGTGTGCATTATTTACCAACATAAAACCCTATTGTATATAGATATGTCGGGGGGCTAACCGTCTGGGGATAAACTATCATGGAACCTTTCACTGTAAAGAAGTAGTGGGATAAAGTTTCAATATATTATAATGAAGAAAAGAAAAGAAGTCCAGAAAATTTACAGAAAAAGATCAAAGATTTTTTAAATCATTGACTCTCAAACGAAGATTTGCAACAGAAAAGTCAGAAAAAAGTTTTAGTCGCCTCTAAGAAGTGAACTCAGGACCTTAGCCTTGCCGGGGCTGCTCTAACCATCGAACTATGTAATTTGGCGCTAACCTCTTCAGGTATGTTTAACCGTATCAATATATTAAGAACTACCAATTTTATACTTCCATTTTTTTTAATGTTGTGATATCTCTTGACTTTTCTACAATTCTAACATGAACATTGTTTTTTTTTTTTTTTTTAATTTTTGGAACAATTTAAAATTGTAATATTTTTTATAATTGCAGACATTGTAAGGGTCTCTCAAACGAAAATAAATGTTTTTTTTTTCAGAGGGATTGATTGGCTCAATATTAATTTATTGCTTTATTATTATTTTCTTCTAATTCCACTGGTGCCGCTCCTATCGGAGGTTGGTTTTCATCAAATCAATCTTCACCCTGCAACTCTTCAATCTTCTAAAAAAGTCAACCTTTGCCTTTATTGAAATTCTTCAACATTGATGAAAGGAACATGGTTTATAATAAAATTACGGTCGATAGGTTATGTTTTTAACCAATATACTCTCAAAAAAGAGAGAAGTTTATCCTCCACAATTCAACAATAACATTTTTAAAGTGTAATTTCTTTCCTTTTGTGCGTTTAACTTGTTAAAACGTAGTTTACGAGGGTGAGAGCCCAGGGGCACAGGAGTCGGAAGAGATACTACCTGCTACCGCAAGTTTAGCGAGGAATGTTACCTTTGCCCGGGCAGGAGCTTCGGGCGGAATTACATTATTTATTATCATAAGCAGATAAAGTACAGGTGGAATGGGAATAAGAGAATTTTTAATCTCTCGAGCACGAATCATGTCGGATTGAAATACTTAATGCTTTAGAATGGAAGTTTTAAATACTTTAGAAAGATATCTGAAGCTTTAGATTCTTTAGAATACTTAATTTATTTCACTTTATAAGTTCTGCGTTAAGACATAAGATTTAATTTCTTTTCTTCATGTTCTGTCTTGATAGGTTTCTTAAAATCACTTTTTCCTGAAAGACAATATCCGTCGTATGTTGTTGAAAAGGGAGAAACACTTTTAATCAGTTTTTTCCCCCAAGAATATTGAAAATTTTCCGGATAAACATTCCGTATAATTTTTATGGTTCTGGAAAAATATTTTTCCTCATTCAAAAGGTTTTTTATTTTGCTTTTTTTCGACATAATATTATTTCTTAACAAAAAGCTCGAAATTTCTGATTGGGAATTTAGACCAGGAATGATAAAGTTAATTTTAAAAGGGTAGGCCTTTGGGCATGCAGCGTGCAGACATTCAAAAATATTTTTTTTTTCATTTTAATATTTTATGTTTTCTATTTCCATTATAGTTTTTCTACTATAATTTTTAACATTTTCATATATTTAATCCATATGTTTACACTAGACCTCACAAAGTAACTATATTCCATTAGTCACCATGAAACAGCCAGTCGCCTAGTTTGGTGATCTAATACAATGGTTTTCAACCTGTGGTACGTATACCACAGAAATGTTAATACAATTACGTAACTGTACGAAAAGGCATTTTCTTCCTATGCCTTATTAAAAATAAATATCGCAATCGCCTGAATGCTGAACCAGACTTGAGGCTCTACATATATGAAATTGAGGAAAACTTTGTAAAACTTTGCTCTGCAAAGCAAGCTTAAAGGTCACATTGACTGTAAGTTAACATTGTATGATATATTTATTATACACGGTGCATCAGGAAATCGGGCTTTTATTTTCTGATACACGATAATATTATTTCTACAATTTTTTAAGGTAAACCAATACACTTTGTGAGTTTTTTTGATTTTGTGAGAAAAAAATTTGTTCAACTTCGTTTGTAAAAACACTGGTTAAAATGCCCGAAGTCCTGTTATACTCAGTATAAAATTGCATTAATTGTATTTGTGGCACTTGATGGTTAAATTTATGTAATGATGAGAGTATTATAAAGTTACAAATGAAACATATCTTTCAAAGGAAAGAGAGAGGGTGCGGGAAACAACAAATTTGTTGTAAGAGTTAAGGGGTACGCAGGCTCAAAAAGGTTGACAACCGCTGATCTAATGTATCATATATATGTAAATGTTATAATGTTTAATCATGTATAATAAATAAAATAAATAAATATATAATTATTAAATATAAAATTATTTTTTTTCACATTTATAATTATTTGTTTAAAAAATATTGTCAGATTACGTATTTTAATATCGGAACATTTATTGAAATGGATTTAGCAGCATTTACCTTCCTCTACCACACCTCCTTCCTTCTTTTGGACCTACAACATTGCATAACTGGAGCCCATGGTCCCACTGGTGCTTGGGCTATATTCACATACAATAAACCATTGGATCACATTGAAATTTAACAGTTCATAAAGTTATCGTTAAGTTATTATAACATTTATAAAAAATATTTTGAAAAGTTATTGTTCTACTATTTGTGTTAATCCTTTCAAATTGTTCAAATATTGTAAGTATAGTAAAGTAGAAAGTGTTATATTGTTGATGAAAACTTTCCTGGGATAATTTTTGAAGTATCTAACGATATACATTTTAGGTGAGTTGAACTATTCAGGTTGCATAAAGATATTTTATTTAAAATTTGCAAATAATATATATAAAAGCAAACGCATAATCCAACCGTACCCACACAGTCAAACCATGGACTGGTTTACACCCATCTGTAAATCCTGTACACGCTTAATTTGTAGTATTGAATGCAGTGGCGGCTCGTGACTTTTGGTGAGCTGGAATGCTAATATTAACAAAAATGGCATTATTGATGTCGGTGTAGTCTAAAAATATTTATTTTTTTCCAAAATTTTATTTTTTGTATGAAGATTTTCAGGAAATTTCAGTTTACTGTGCGCTGCCCAGATTTCATGAAAATCTTCATACAAATAACAAATTTTCGAAAAAAAAAATAAAAAATATTTTTCGGCTACAGCGACATCAATAATGCCATTTTTGTTAATATTAGCACCCTAGCTCACCAAAAATTACGAGCCGTCACTAATTGAATGTAACTTATTACGAGATATCTCTCCTCTAATGAGCAAATACTGAAATTATTTCAATAATTTCTCATAATATTTTAAACGCATCAGTCATAATATGTCTTATTATAACTATACAAGCATTAATATAAGGTTATACTATATTGTGGTTGTGTTGTGTACTCCTTCGCAAAAATAAGTGGTGATTTTTTTTCCTTGCATACCTTGTTTTTTCCGACACACACTTTCATCCAATTCCAGCAACACATCATTTCTTCTCGTTTCGGTTTTAGTATTTACAGTCCATTACAAGTGCATCTAAAGCTGTAAATCGTAAATATTTTCCTTTCTCTTTATGAAAATCACAAAGAAAATTGAAAATAGTTGCGTTAAAGTAGGTTTATAAATTCCTTGAAAAACCGCATTCAAAATTAAATACGGCTTTTTTCAAAAAATTTTAACAATTCATCAAATAATCGAAGTCAATTTTCAAGGTCTGTGTAAGTTCTATTTATGTTTTGATATTATATGATTATAGGCCATCTCGAATAGAACTTACACAGATAACTTAGACAGTAAGTTCTATTTATGTTTTGATATTATATGATTATAGGCCATCTCGAATAGAACTTACACAGACTGTGAAAATTTCAAATAATGAATTGTAAATTTTTTGAAACAACCCATCTAAGAGTCTTAAATGTTAATATTTATCGAGTTTAATTTGAAGAACTCCACTGCATTTTTTCTGTATATTGTATTCAATAATAGTAAATCGATATATTAAATATAATCGATAATAAACATAATAAATAAAGAAAATTTGCGGAAGTATTATTCCATATTTTTATTATACCAAAACCTCACATTGTAATATTTAATTAATAAAGAAAATATTAGTGAAACTCAATTGAAAATCTAATCGATACAGACCATGACCGAATCGAATAGGGACATATTATCTCAGTTGGTAGAGCTGCACTTGGCAAGGCGAAGGTCCTGTGTTTGAGTCCTATATGCGACCGTATTTTTTTCTTTTTCAGATTTTAGATTGAGTTTAGCATGGAAAGGGACGCAATCGTTAGAAATACTACAAAATTAAAAACGTGTAAATATATGTTGCAAGTTAATAATAAGTTGAATTTTTCGTAATATTTTAGAAAAACCTTTCTTCGGTATGTTATATCAAAGGATTTTACTATGTGTTTATATTATTTCGAAGGTGAAATAAAAGTATTTAGCAAGAGGTGGAAGGTTTTTCGCAAGCAATATTGTGTTATTTATAGACAGCCGTATGAAGTTATTAGTTTTCTTTACACGTAGGAGCTGGAAGAATTTAATCAGTATTTAATGCGAAAACTTTCATAGAAAACAAGTTTTTGCCTTAGTTTTCACGAAACACAAAGTTATTTATTCCATTTCATACGAGAGAAAAGTCTTAGCACAAAATACAACATTCTCGAAACTTGTGATTTAGCGGCTTCAATATAAGAACACATAATATCTCTAGTAATATCGTGTACTCATGTAATAAATGATGGTAATAATTTATTTGGTAATAAAATAAGAAATACCACTTATGATTTATAAAATATCGAGATTAATTATAAATGGAGACATTTATCACAAGACAACGTTTTTTTGTAAGATTTATTGCGAAACCATTTCTATTGTCGTGTGTATGTTTTGAACAGAGTTATTAATGTATAATGTTTTTATAATATAATTTTAAATATGTAAGTTTTGTTTAAACCAGAAACCACATCCCTTTGTATAAATACTTCATTCTTATTGATCGATAATTATTGATTAATATGAAACGTGTAACTTGAGGTCTTGCCTTAATTTTGGATAGTATATTGTTTGGATTTCAAAGCTATACGGTGGAAATGACTTTCATAGCTGATGAAAGATATGTTAACCTAGATTTTCAAAATGCATAATTTGAAAGAAAAGCAAAATAAATTTTCACGACGACAGAGCTCACGACGACTTTCTGTTTCGGATTCAGATAAAACAGCAAGTGCTTTGCTTTAGAGTTTTGTTATAACCTTATGACTTTTTTATGTTATATAGTATAAATAAATTAATGAAAATATGAATTTAACTAGGACTAAAAACAGTATTTTTTCGTAAAAATTAAATTGAAACGATTGCACAAAATCAAAAAAAGAGGATTAGTGAAATAGCTTTTTCCTGCTTAATGTAGAAATCATTTACAATTACAATAAAATAAAAATTCCCGCAGCTTCTTTCTGAAAGAAAGAAATTAATAATAACTTCGGAAATCACGAGCGACCGCTGATGGTATAAAGGGAGGAACGAACGTTTAATTGCAAAGAAATGAAATTCATCACAGAGGCTATCTTTAAAAATGTAGGGCAGCATTTTTGGCATTTTCAAGAGTGGATTAAAAATTGATTTGTGGTTATTACGTACATATATTTGCAACAAAAAAACATTTAAATATTAAAACTAACAGTTTATATAAAAAAAAAACGTAGAATATATATTTTTTCTGTAGGTACTGGGATAAAAAATATTCTGCGTGGAATTTTCATTAACTTTCTTATAAAAATTATAGAAAATTGTTTTTTGTCGATTTAGGTAACAATGTTTGTTTGTTTAATTATTACGCATTATATTGGCCTTTTAACAAGGCAAGATGTCGAATTGGTCGAAATAATGTAGTTTTAGAGTAAAAATATGGGAAACATTATAATACTACATAAAGTGAAATGGTAGTAAATAGAAAAAAAGGTAGGAAAAGTTGTAGACGTACATGAAGTGAATTAAACACGTATGTGTGGAAACATTACGCGTACATGATTAACGAAGAAAGGGGTGTCAGAAGAATGTATTACGTGGAAGTGAATATAAGAAATAGACATGGACGGTTGTGATATACTAAACGATGAACCGATGTATTCGTAACAAACAAAAAAATCGTGTATTAGTAAAACAACGATTGTTTTGTTTCAGTGAAATTCTAAATGAAATTAAATTATGATTAACAGGGAACTTTTTATCTGCCCTAGGCGATAAATACGAGTATATAGCCTTTGTATCCGGCAGATCGTCGGATTTCACCTCAATATTTATTATTGCGAATTAAATGTTGATTAAATATTTGTTATGGGACAATGATTTGGAATTATTATTAGTCAGTTAATTTATTGACACAACACTTGGTTATCTAGGTTAGTTAACCATCCAGTAGATGGCGTTGTGTTTCATTAGAAACATCAACGCGTGGGCGGGTCAGCTAGTAATATATAAAAATATATTTTTGTATAAAATTTACTTCCATAGGCTGTACCTGTTCCAAGGTGACATGAATTCAATCTAATTATAATGTATCAAGGAAATGTAAAATTTAAACATATAAATATAAATGAAAAATAAATGCAATGAAAAGAAACGATAGAAATAGTCAAGGAATGAAATAAAGGAATAAACATAAAAGAGAAGAAAAGAGAAAAAAACTACTGTGCTTTAGACCACAAGACTGAAGTAAAACTTTTAGAGAGAAAGAAAATGTGCGCGCGCACTGCTTGCTCTCTCTTGCTCGTACAGTATTTAAATAAATTGTTCCACAACGAAATGAAATTTCGAATAATCTTCATGCACTGGCTATGAGAAGAAGAGAGAAAGAAAATGTGCGCGCGCACTGCTCTCTCTTGCTTCTAGAGTGTAATACAGCTCGTTCGCCTACCGTAACGCATTACACTTTTCGTAACGCTTTCGCCAGCTTACCCCCCAAGTCAAGCGTGCGTAAAGAAATTTTACTTAAAAAAATATACTGAGTGGATTGTTGATAATATTGTAGAAGTAGAAGTTTGATTTAACGAATATCGAGACCTAAGGAATCGTAATATTACCAATAAATAACAATGTAAACATCCCAAGGAAATGGGATACTCGTCCTAAATCCATTAAAAACTTGGCCCATATATCGTGTCCGACCTTCTCCGTGGTAACTGCTACTGCTGTGTGGGAACACACACTAGTTGGAGCTAAGTAGTATCGTTCGGAGCTGTTCATAGCCAATCGAGGAAAATTTGAACATCTTGGACTCGATTACTCGGATTCGATTACTCGGACTCGATTACTCGGACTCGATACATAAATATGACTATATTAAAATGAACGGACGAAGCCACAGGCAAATCATTTTAAAGAGGATACGTTTGAATTTTTTTTTACATTAGGTCCACACAGCAGGCCCTGAGGAAAATAATTTCCCTCGGGGACTATTTCACCTTTGGGGATGCGGTGTGGAGGGTATTTTTGAGGAAATGAAGGAGAGGAAGTTCTGGGAAGGAAAAGGGTATGAGGGTTGGGTAGGAATCTGGGGTTCAGTGTGTCTAGTTCATCCGCCGCTATTAATGTATGTGACAATGAACCCCATGAAACCGGGCACCCCTGCTAAGTCACTAAACGTAGCTTTGGGTGACCTATGGCAGAGGTGTTGGTTATCCAATAAATGGTTCCCGGGGCGGCGGTACCCATTCCCGCCTCCCAAATTGAATGTAGATATTTGTGCACATCGACAGTATAAAAAGCATTATATTTTTATTTTTACATTATTATCAACAGAGGAGATCTTGGTAAAATAATTCCCCTCAGGACCTATGCTATCTTCAGAAATGCTGTGTGGAGGTTCTTTTTAGGGAAATGAAGGAGAGGACATTCTGGGAAGGAAAATATGGAAGGGGTAAGAATTTGTTGGTCATCCGGGAAATGTATGAATCTATCAGTCCCACTGCAGTGATGGCGATGTTCCGAGTGAGTCCTGCTGGAGAGGTCAAAAGGTCCCCCTCAATCAGTCTCTCCCGATCCGGCTTGCTAAGCAGGTAGTTTACAGACGCATCCACTGCCAAGATTCAGACCAACCTCACCGCATAAACCCGGGCACCTCTGTTAAGTCAGCAAACGTAGCGAACTACTTGGGGTGACTTATGGCAGAGGTGTTGGTTATCCCATAAATGTTTCCCGGGATGGCGTAACCATTTCCGCTTCCCAAAATTTATTTTTTCTATATTTTTCGGAACACCCGTCTGCCGCCCCTTCTTGCCCCGGAAAAATCCAAAGATAACGGGTTAGTGCGTAGCGACGTTTCTCAAATCCGTTTAATTTCAGACAGTTCGACAATGTTATTTTTACATTTTTTGTATCGTCCTTTTTTGGCGGGAGTAACATTTTAAATCGAAAATGACGTTCGGATATCGGTACAATTACTGTCATCTGTGTTTGTATTATGCATAAAAAAGAGTCGTTTTCCGTGTTATTTTATGTAAAAGTTAATTAGTTCACTATGCATCTAGGAAAGCGTAGAATAAGAATTCTTTTGACATTGACCTTATATCCCCGTACTAGGGCGGCTGAATTGAAGGAGGAAGGCACCTGCTCAGAACCTTGTCCGAAAGGCGTGCAAGATGGATCGGTCATATAATACGACAAGAAGGCCTCTTGCATGCCATAATGGAGGGTATGACCGAGGGGACAAACTCTAGGGGACGCCCACGAGAGTACCTGGAGGACCTGCTGGTGGACATGCGCTGCTCATCATAATATGCAGACCTCAAAAGAGCCGCACAAGACAGGGAAGAATGGAAAAAAAAATAAAGGAAATTGCTGCAAACCAATCCCAGGATTGAAACCAGAGAGAGAGAGAGAGAGAGCGGCTGCCTGTTTCACGGTGACCAATGAAATATAGGTACTTTGTGAGGTGCAAACAGTGGATTAAATATATAACTTTTGAAAATAAAAAAAATTGTAGTAGAAAAATTATAATGGAAACATAAAATATTAAAAAAAAACTGAAAAATGAAAAAAGAATAAGACATGATATTATGCAGGATTCGATCATATTAATAACTATTTGTCTAGAGGTATATGTGTACACTGTACATGCATGCATAAGTGCGTAAATATGCGCATACACACATATATCCACACAAACACATATCCATATACATACATTTGTTTCAATTTGTTATTAAGTATGTACCCATTAATATTATTTTTATATTATTTCGATCTGTGCTAAACAAACAACAGTTATTGTATTCAAAACTTTTATTTTCTTTTATTATTATTATTATTTTTTTAAATTCTCATTTTTTATTTTTATTCTTTCTGTTATTTTTATTTCTTCCATTTATTTTTCTTTGTTCAAGACACGTTCCATGTGTTCCATATATCATCCTAATTTGACTGCCCTAAAACGGGATTCAATTTGGGAGGCGGGAATGGGTACCGCCGCCCCGAGAACCATTTATTGGATAACCAACACCTCTGCCACAGGTCACCCCAAGTGGTTCGCTACGTTTGGTGACTTAGCAGAGGTGCCCGGGTTCATAGGGAAAGGTTTATCTAGGTCTTGGTGGCAGATGATCTAGACACACTAAACCTCAGATTCCTACCCAACCCTCATACCTTTTTTCTTCCAAGAACTTCCTCTCCTTCCTTTCCTTAATACCCTCCATACAGCAATCTCAAAGATGACATAGGCCCTGAGGGAATTTTTTTTCCTCAGGGCCTCCTGTGTGGACCTAATGCAAAAAAAAAAAAATTATGAATAATGTAATATATGTAATAAAAAGTAAATAAATAAAATAAATAAAAATACACGTATACATATATATGTTATGTATATTATGTGTTTATATATACAAACATTTTATTTATAAAAGTGCATCTGCTTAGGACCGTTCAGTGAAAAAAGTCAGTCCAGACTCAGTCCGATTGGGATTGTACGCAACCGGTGAATTTGATCTGACCCGGTCGGAGATATGTGGAAAAACAAATATATATATCACCAGTCAAACCTGATTTAAGATAGGGATAAAGGCAGATCGGAGCATTCGTGACTGGTTAGGCCTGATAAGGGTCATCGGAGATATAAAGGTATAAAGAGCCATCCATTGGAAAATAGAATATTACATAAATGTAACAGCTTTCTACATGAATAAAATAACATTATCTTTAGTTGAAATTAGCTACTGTTGACCTTTGTTCGTGTAATTCTTAAGCTATAAAATTGCAAAGTTTTGAACATGACCAAATCAGTGCATTTTTGTATAATGATAAATGTAGAACTCCACTCAAAGTTTACAGGATAAAATCAGTTTCTGTTATTATATAAGAAAAAACTCAACTCATATTTTTAACAAAAATAAATATTACAATTATTATAAGCAATAATTATTAGCCTGAAACACTCATCAATATTGAAAAACTCTCCCGACAAAATATACATGCGCCGACGGGACTCGAACCCGCACCCCTCTGTTTGCCGGATAGGAGCTCTACCATTAAGCCACGGCGGTTTAACTCCTGCCCGCCAAATGATTCAATATATACCTAGTGTTTCATTCAATAATTATCGCTTATTATTTTTTTTTTCACCTGCAAACAACCAACTTTATTTTTATATAAAAAAGCAAGTAAGTGCTAACTCTCTCACTAGGTGGCGTCGAGACATATTGTATCTACGTTTTTTGGTGAAAATACTTTAACTTGTCAAATATTGATTATTTTTTTAAAATTGATAAACTAATGTTGCAATAATCCAGTCTTTGCTTTCTTATAAAATATTGTGCTGGGGATCATGCCCAAAGACTTATATGGAACCACTTAACATTGCCCAAAAACTAATCCTTAAAGTTATGTTTAACAAAAAATTTACATATCCAACTCATTTACTTTTTAAGGAATGTAACGTCATGAATATAAAACAGTTGTTTATTACACAAACGCTGTGTAGATTTTAAAAACATATTAATATTGCAGAAAGAACGCGTTCTACGAGAATTGGCTCTGGTCTGAACTTTATGCCAATTCAAACTAAATCTTCCTTTGCTCAAAGAAACTATTTTTACCAGGCTCCACTCTTATTTAATAGCCTTCCAGAATATGTAAAGTCATCTAATTCCTTGTATACTTTTAAAAAGAATCTCAAATTATTTTTGTTTACCGAGGATTGCCAATTAATTTTTTCATCTTTGTCCTTCATAAATTAAAAGTATATTCTATTGTCTAAATCATTTTTTTCATCTTTGTCGTGCTAAATTAATAGCATAATATATTATATACATATATTTATTATTTATCTTAGTCCTTCAAAATTCAAATCAACTATGGTCACCTTACTTTGTTTACATTGTAATGTGCCAAGGGCCTTTAGCTTGCCCATTATCTGTGTAACAATATTATTCTTTGAAGTATCATTTTTATTTTACCTATATTATTTTGTGTTTTTTGAAGTATTATATTTGTTTTTCCTTTTATGTTATTTTGTTACTTTAAGTATATAATTGTTAACCTCAACACAGGCTTGTCCTAGTGTATTGTATTGTAAACTGTTATACCTAAAATGTGAAGAAGAAACAATAAACAATAAACAATGTTTAAGAAAAGATTTTGTATGCATAGCACAAAGGGTAAAAATTATTATAAGCAATACTTATTAGCCTGAAACACTCATCAATATTGAAAAACTCTCTCGAGAAAAGATACATATCTCCGACGGGACTCGAACCCGCACCCCTCTGTTTGCCGGACAGGACAACAAGTCCTTCTGATGTAGAAAGAGGCCTTGAGCCCTTTTTTTAAAGAAGATATTTAAATTATTTATTTTAACACCATCGTTCCATTGTAATAAAACTCAGTGAAGTCAACGGAGTGTTTCCATTGAAGAGAGCTGAAAACTTAACAATCCTAAAAAACAATATTAACATATGGCAGAGGATTTAATATATTAATAACCTTTCCTCTTCATATGTAATTAAATTCCCACCAGAAATTTAAGCAGTCTTTTATAATAATAGCAACTACGGAAAAAAAATTAATAAACGCTATAGGCAAAGAGGATATTTTAAGCCCCTCGGGCATTTATAAACTTAGTTGAAATGATTGTCCAGCCTTCTAAATTGGACAAACATCACGTAACGTAAAAAGTAGAACAAAATAACACTTAAGATGCTTAGCTAGTTCAGATTATTCAGAGTTCGCGGATCATTTAATTGATAAAAATCATACTTTTAACCACGATACAGTAGTTAAAATCTACATAAATTTCTTTATTCTTTGGATAGTAAATATAATATAACATTTGTGGAATTTATGGCCGCCATACTAGGCACATGCCCGTGTTATGGTGGCCGATAGGTTTAAATTTAGAAGCTTCAGAAATAGAAAAAAACGGTACATTCAAAGTTTGAAATCATTAATAACTATTTTTTTTTTTTTTATAAGAAAAACTCTCTTTTTTAACTTTTGAAGGTTATTCCCATCAATGTAATATATCATTGAAGAAGATGATAACAATAATAATCTAATTTTTTTTAAATATGAAAATGAACAAGACACAGAAAAATAATAAAAGATAATGTTTGCGATTTGGACTCGAAACCAGAACCTTAATAAAGGTAGCTGCCAATAATATGAAAAAAACATTAGTCGAAGATAATATTGTTAATTCTGAAATTTGAAAGATGAAGTTGACAATTACGACAGTCTCATAATATATCGCAGTGGCCCAATTGGTAGAGGTGTATGTCCCGGTAAGACGTAAGGTTCTGGGTTCGAGTCCCAGTTGCGACCATTATCTTTTATTATTTTTCTGTGTCTTGTTCACTTTCATATTTAAAAAAATTAGATTACTATTGTTATCTTTATCTTCTTCAATGGTATATTACATTGATGGGAATAACCTTCGAAAGTCAAAAAGATAGTTTTTCTTAAAAAAAATGATTAATTATCGTTTTTGATACTTTATTTTTGATTTTAAAATGGAGATTGAACAAAAACAAAATGATCATTTGGTCAATTAAACACTCGGGCGACGAGTTATCTAAAATGATCAGACTGTTAATTTAACTAGGAGACGTCGAAATGTTCTTACACAATAAGACCAACTTTATTAATATACATTTACTAGGTTTCCACAATATCTTCCAAAACATTAGTTAGGTACCCTTCTGCCAGATCTCAATAGCCTGCGACAAATACTGTCTGGGGGCAAGAGACACAATAACCAGAAACTGTATAATCGATATAAGACCCCATGTTTTCTAGACAGCCAGAAAGCCATTATTGTGAACAGTTCCAAGTTCGCCTCTGCTAAATAGGGCCCGTTAGAGAAGTTATTAGGGCCGGTTAGGACTGATTTGCGAACCGGTCCGTTCGGGTATGAAAAGGGATATAACACCCGCGGAAACTGAGAAATCTTAACGACGGAAACATTTTGCGGAATTTTATGCAAATGTATGCAAAATGTCGCGGACTGCTCGTCGTATTATTTAATGAAGGTGACCAACTGGCCCGTTACATTAATTCATGTAGCCGTTGGTGGCAACCCTTTTCGAAATTATTATAGGCGATCCGGATTAAAAGTGTTTTACCAGAGAATACCGGAAATTAGTCATTTTTAAATCAAATTCTAGACGTATTGACTATTTTTTACAAAAAAAACATAAATTGATTTTGAATGATTGTTATTTTATCTGGCACAAGCAGTTTTAATTTTTTTTAAAACTAAGTGTATTTATAATATACTAAGGTTATGCCGTTGGTCGTTGGCAGATTTATTCAATTTTCAAACGATAGATTCTATTAAACAACACAAATTTCCAATCATATACATATACAACAAAATAAATCATCATATAATCTAGTCAACACAGTTTTCATGATTAAAATTTTAGACAAATTAAAATCATTAAAAAATAAATCCGAGAACGTGTTTTGTAACAAAAATACCTTAGTTTTTCTATTTATTTAAGGTCTTACAAACTAAAATATTTCAGATTTTTTTAAACACTTATTTTGTTTAGACATTATTGAAAAATTGTAAATTATTATGATCAGAAATTAATTTTAATTTTCATTCATTTACCATCGCCCGTTTGATCATTTTTATGGCAGTTCGAGTGATAAATTCTCGCGATTCATTAGCCGCTGAGATGCGGCCGTGCAAGGTTCTATGTTGGCGCCGCTCTTCATGGCAATATTTTGCATTAAATTTAAAACTAATACAGTTTAGCTTCATGGTTGTAAAAACATCCCCGCGCAGCGCTGTTAACAAAAACGGAATAATGGGTTGCTGGATATTACCTCTTAAGAACACGATTTAAAATGTATATATATTATATATATATATATTTTTTTTATTTTAAAATCAAACAAACAACCGTTTGTAGTTTTTTTAGTCAGAAATAAATGATTCATGCTTTTTGACAAGTTTCGTATGTCAAGCAATGCTCTCTGTACGAAATATCTATTTAGAATATTAATTATTTTCTGTTTAATTCGTAGAACTCCATCTAATTTAAAAAAAAAATTGAGAGGGTCAAACCTTTACGCGCGGTTGATGTAATACTTATTTAAACTAAAAACTACGAACTAAATAAAAACTTTCATTTTTATGGACGGCAGATAATGATTAGGTTGATGATTTTTTCTTTTATAATTATTTATAGACGAAGGGGTAAAATTTTGTATGTCATTCAGCTATTTGAATTCTAAGCAACACAATTTTTTTTTGTTACACTATTGCCACTTTTTACTTTTTTATTTATTCATAAGAATCAGAGAGAAAAAAAAGGGTTAATCATAATAATCAACAAAACAAAACAAAAATCCAATTAATAACTCAGGTAAGGGGCATACGTCATTCCTATGTCTACCTACGTTAAATTGTCGTGAAAACAAGCTTATTTAAATTACCTTATACATTAGTAAATAAAAATAAACGGGTGACGTCTGACGTTTTGTTATTCGTTGCTAGGCTCCATTGCAGACTCAATGTTGTGCATACTACTACGTTATTATGATGAAATATAAATCGAACGTCATTTCCTTTAATGTGACTTCCCTCCAAAAAAAATTTGAGTTACCCGTCGTAATGCCCCTAAAGAAGTCTCACTTTAAAAATGAATGTAAATCAAATTTAATGTAATTTTTAAGTTCTGCATGATTTTTGTTTTTTTTTTTTAATTTTTGGGGCAGCTGTTTCGGCTTACAAAGCCGTTATTAAACTATGGTTCGACCACTTTGAAAGGACTTATTTATATGATTATATTATCCCCTACCCAATTTAAATTTTTATGGAGCCTATTAAGTGCTCCGTGATTTATTACCAGTTATAGGCCTAAAATGATTTATTAACCTTTAAAGCGATTTACTGAGAAAATTATTGTGACAATAGATTATCTATCATGTGAGATACTTTGAAATGTGTTTTTATCAAGTTAAATGTATTCTGAATTACTTATTAATGACCTGACTGCATTAACTTATTTGATTTTTTTTTTCTGACAAGTTTATTTTATAAATAAACTTGTCCGAAATAATAATATTAAGAGAAAGAAATTCTACATAAAGACAGCACTCTCACACCACCTTTCTACTAATTATTCCTAAAATAAATAACTAACAAAGAATTGGTTTAAGTGTTAGAAAGCCGTAGGAATTTTTCATAGATCTTATGTTAGAATTTTTTTAAAGAAGGTTTACAAATAAACGTGTAACCATTTTATAAGAGTCAAAATTGTACGAGAGTCAGAAAAAGTAATGCCTCCTATTATTTTCTGATAAAATTAGTTAAGTGAAAAATTTGAGTTTGGCGCTATTCCTCCAACCTTCTTCTACAATCTACTGCAGTTGTAACTTTCTGCATCAACAGAGGGTAGCAATGCAGTCGCTTGCAAAATGGCCGACATCAATGTTCGTACTAAACAGCGTTCTATGATTGAATTCTTGAATGCAGAAGGTGAAATTTCGCAATCATAAAAGACTAAAAAATGTGTACGGTGATGCAACAGTAGATGTCCGCACTGTTGTCCGATGAGTTCGTCGCTGTAACGAAGCTGAAGGATAAACGCCATTGGCTGACGAAAAGCAGAGTGGCAAGCAGTTGACTGCAGTGGCTCCGCGCAACATTCAGCGAATCGATGACATCATTCGTGGTGATCGCTGGGTAACTACAGATTAATTGTGACGCATTATCTCCCTCAGTAAAGGCAGTGTAATGTGGAGCTCATCGTGAGATTCACTTTAAAAATGAGGAGGCCGTTAAAACGTCCGTGCATCAATGGTTTAGGAAGTAAGACTATGCTTTTTACCATATATGCCCCTGTTAAAAGATGGACTAAAACTGGAAATGGACGGAGATTATATTTTTTGAACGGTGAGCTTCTGAAGATAGTAGAAGCCACCAAATATCTGGGACATGTCATCAATAATAAGTTAACGGATGATGAAGATATTGACAGGCAGAGGCGAGTACTGAGTAATGTAACATGCTCAGTAGAAGATTTCAGCTTTGCAGTCCACGGGTGAAAAGGACGCTCTTTCTAGCCTTTTGCACTACTCTGTATACGTGCGAGCTCTGGGTAAAGTTAAAAAAAAGAACCATGGAAAGGCTTCGGGTGCAATACAACAATGCATACCGCTTGATGTTCGGACTTCCCAGGCACTGCAGTGCCTCCTCAATGTTCACAGAAGGGCGAGTTCCAGGATTCAAAGCTATACTAGGAACCAGTGTAGCAGGACTGAGGGAAAGAATAAACCACTCCAGAAACATTCTCGTCATGAAATCCCGTATGACCCCAGGATCGAGCATAGAAGACCATTGGAGAAAGACACTGGCTCCCACAATCTTAGATCCGATGGATTCCTGCGTTTCCGTGCTTTGATTTTACTTTTATTTTACTTTTATTTTTATATCTTTTTTTACGTTTCATATTTATAAAATATGTATGTTTTTCAATATTATACGTACTTATACTATCTATGGGATGTGTGGGATTGCACTCACCTCCCCACATTCTGGAATAAAGAACTGATTATTATTATTATTATATTTAAAAGCGACAAACTAATCGTCAATAGTGTGGTTTTCAACCTATGTTCTTGATTTTTAATTTCTTGACAATTAAAAGGAGAGAACAAAAGGTGGCATTACTTGTTGACTGTAAAACTATTCCTCGTAAAAATCATGTAAGCTTTTAAAGCATAACATTTTGTATTATCCCGGTTTATTATTTGTTCAAGGGAAAATTGTAACTTTTGTGGATATTTCATAGATTTTTTTAATTCAAAATAATTAAGGACTTATTTTAAATTTCTATAAGTTTTATTAACAGTTACACAAAAATAATTCCGTAGTTAATAAATTATCCCAATAAAAAGCCCAACGCAAACCATTTGCTGTGAAAACACATCTCATTCAAATTAGCATAAACATTTGAAATACTAAAGAAGTTGTATATTTACAGCATAACAGAAAGCTGAGTATAAATGTAAAACGAAGCTTATTCCTTGAATGATGATGAATTACTTACGCAAATATGTCAACGTAAATACAATTTGGTTTTCCTTCCTATAAAGCGACATAATGATGTCTCGTATATCTTTACACGCTGCCTTTTGGAGTAAAGAGTAATGCTCAATTTGCCGACATTTTATCATAAAACGTTATTGGTTATTTGTAGCCAAAGTTCAAACGTTTATAAATTCAAGGCTACGTGTTAAATGCCCACGTTAAAGAGTAAAATGTAATAAATAAGTAATAAATTAAACAATAAATAAGTTACAGAATGTAAAAATAAGTTTTTAAACTCCTATATTTCCAGCAATTTTTATTACTTACTAGCTGATACCCGGCATGCGTTGCACTGCCAATGAAATAAATAAATTATTTCTCCCTTCGTGTCATTTGCCATTCGTCCCCGTTCCCCTTCCGACTCCTCTTCCTCATCCTTCCCGCGTCCCCTTCCCCTCGCGCGTTAGCTTTTCACCTTCCACGCATCCCCCCTCTCCTCTAGCACTCTCATCTTTCTCGCAAACCCCCCCCCTCACGCATTCCGCTTCCACCTTCTCCACCTTCCCCTCTCCACCGTCAGCCCTCCCGCGATCACCCCCTTCTTAATTCAACAACCGACCCTCCTGCATACCCCTCCCCCAGCCTTTTTTCCTTGCCACCTAACTCCATAAAATACACCCATTTTTTCAACAACAAATTTCATTACTATATATGGATGTTTTAACGTTCACGTTCACACCAATAAAAAAAAAATTAATATCAATCGGATAAAATTTTAATCGCAATCGTATGAATAGTATAGGAAATAATTTCTTAACGCCAGAGCTCACTATCCTATATCCATCCCGGGTGTGCGCATATCATATTTCCAATGTTTCATCGCAATCGCATGAACGGTATGGCCGAATAAGGTACAAACACGCAAACAAACAAACAAATATTAATTTTTATATTATAGATTGTGATTTTGAAAGAATTACAAGATTTAAAAA
Organism: Limnephilus auricula; assembly: GCA_951813805.1. Lineage (NCBI taxonomy): Eukaryota > Metazoa > Arthropoda > Insecta > Trichoptera > Limnephilidae > Limnephilus > Limnephilus auricula. The sequence continues at coordinate 5,601,886 of OX638397.1, forward strand.
AAGAGAAGAATTTATAAAAAATAAGTCCGGACTAAAGTTGTTGAAAGACAAAAAGATTTCAAAAACATAATATTGCACATTGTCGGTTAGTAACCAGGAGTATTTAATGAAATTATTATTTTTATTTTTGGAATAACTGAATAAGTAAAATCTCAATTTGCAATATTTAATCATTGAAGATAATATTAACGATTCTCAAACGAAAAGTGTGAAACAGCAAAAGCTTTGGTATTATCTAGGCATTCAACCCAGAACCTTAATCTTAGTAAATCCCTGGCAAGGCTAAGGTCCTGGGTTTAATTCCTGGATGCGACTGAATCTTTTAGAGATGTTAATATTGTATATAATGAAAAAAAAATTATTTTTGCTTATAACAACTACCTTGATAAAATTTTCCCTCAAATGCTAAAACAAGGTTCTTGAATGCTAAATATTAGCTACCAATTAATTTAAAAGAATTACAATAATACACTGTTCCGTTAATCCAAACATCAAAAATAAAATACAATAACCCATAATCGAACGCATTTTAGTTGAGTAAATTTTTTTTTTCTAATCTTAAGTTTCGTACAGTCGTCCAATATATAAATAATAAGAACCAAGTCCATTCGAGGGAATCTCTATTGAAAAAAAATCAAAGGCAATCTCCCCCAACTACTGCCCTATAGCCTCCCTCTCCGAACCTCCCAATCTGACCTTATCTTGAGTTGTTCCCAGAATTCGTTTGGAGCATTTTCCATTTGCAATTCAGAGTTCACCCTCTCAATTTATAGAGCAAACTGATTCAAATCGTCGCGAGATGGGCCCACGAGATGAAGAATCGATGTATATGTATGTGCTTTAGACTTGATGATGTACAAATAATATTGTCTGGGAAGATATACGGAAAGGTGGAGGTAATCTAAATATAGAAATACAGAATCGTAGGTATTATAATTTAAACTTGAAGTAACTAACATCAGCGAAGGAGCGGTAGGCTACTCGAAGGTGTGAGAATTAATTTTACACATTTCAATTACACAACTTTCAAAACCTATTTTATGTAGTTACCTTAATCAAGATCCGAAAAAAAATTCAAAATCGACATTGTGAGAGAACCATTTTTAAAAGCTTTTTTTAATTAAAGCCACTGACATGTATGGAACAAGCCGTAAACTACAAAGCTACATGGCTCATGATGGTAATGTCTGAGCTTAGTTGTTGTCATAAATTTAATCACGCCGTAGTACAGCAAACAGAATATTTGGTATGACATAAATGCTAAATTTACACAATAATAAATTTAAATTTACACAATAATATAAGTTTGATGGTTTTATATCTCCAGAGGCCCTATAGCATAGGCCCCCCTATCACACTCGATCGATAACGATCGATAGGATAACTATCGGTGACTTCTCATCGTTCCCTAGCATGACTACAGATCGCCAAAGAATAAGCGACAGTTCACAATGGGTAAGTGCCCTTAACATATTCGACATCACATGTTGTTTGTACGTAGGGAACGTTGAGAAGTTACCGATAGTTATCCTATCGATCGTCATCGATCGAGTGTGCTAGGGCCTCTGGTATCTAATTTTACTTTTATTGATTTTATATTATTTATTTTACGCCCAAACGGCTTTTACATAAATAAATAAAGGCAGTACAACTGTAACATGAGAAAGAAATAATTTAATAAAGTTACGATAGAACAAAAGGACAAACATAAAATAAAAAATACAAGCAGCAAAAATTTGAGATTTATAATATTACAACATTAAGATGAAACCCGGTGGTGGAGAAATTCGAAAAATAGATTTTACTAAATTGTTGCTGTCACTGTTGCTCTTACTCCACCGGATATTGAGCGAAAGGGACAATGCACCTCGGGCTACTAATACCTAACTAAAATCGAGGTTTTGTATTCCCCACTTTTCTCCTCCAAAAGTGGACTGATTTTCAATTTTTTTTTACCAACTACATAAGAAAAACTTTTCTATGTCTGTATGTTTTGCTTTTTTTAAAAAAACATTGTCTAGTTTGTAAAGTGAACGTCTTTTGACGGCGTTTAAACCAGCCAATTTTATTGATTTTTGGAAGGTTATAACTTCTATAAAAAGTAAATTATCAAAAAAAAAAAACAAAAAATACCAACACGCTAGTAGTTGATATCTATTTTATGTAAAAACAATACTTTCTCTAGGGTTAAAATCCAGAGAGATAAATAGGGAATAAGTTTGTATGGAAAAATCACCGCCGGGTACCCTCTTAAACATGTTAATAACACCTACCTAAGGTTGGTTTCGCATAGTACGCAATTTAAATTAATTTATTAACATAATTAGCATAGTTATTTAGTGTATCTTTGAATGGTAGATATTTTATTTTGTAAATAAATATCTTACATATACGTTCAAAATTATAAAATGAATGCGCTTTAGTAATTATTAGAAATTATAAAATATTTGTTAATATAGGAATTCATGCTCACTGATCAATTCAACACATCTTTTGTAATTCTGCACAAACCGAGGGAAGCAGGTTCAAAGACATCCTGATTAACGACATCGTGGTATGACTACAAAGTTGGGGAAATAATGCCTTCATGTTGTTCAAATGCAAATTGTGTTTGACATTATTTCATGCCGCAGCAGTTCATTTGAACAAGTTGGGATTGCCAGCATTCTGACTGGAAATAAATTGATTCATTCGGATAGTTTGCAAATTACATTAGCATTTACCTCAATTTATAACATCGCGATGATGTGTTGTTTAACTGACGTCAATAGAAAAGGCAACTAGGTCCTCGAAATCAAGACGAAAATAATTCTATATTGTATACATTTTCCTGGCCTATAAATCCTAGCTTCTTAAATCCATGGGGATGTACATTATGTACAAATAAACGGGTACGTTCTTCAATAAAACGGAGATTTTTCGGTTTGGAACCTTCCTTGAAAAAATTATTATAAGTAAATAATTATTAGCCTGAAACACTCATCCATATTGAAAAAAACCTCCCGAGAAAATATACAGTCCCGTCGGCAGCATGTATTTTTTCTCGGGAGGTGTTTTTCAATATGGATGAGTGTTTCAGGCTAATAATTATTTTAATTAATGAAGATAATATTAGCGAAAGTCAATCGAAAATCCGAAACAGAAAAATCAGAAAAAGATACCGATACATCTGGGGCTCGAACCCAGGACCTTTGGCAATCTGGGCCAATTGCCAGATTGCCAGATTGGCCCGGATTGCCAGAGGTCCTGGGTTCGAGTCCCAGATGTATCCGTATCTTTTTCTGATTTTTCTGTTTCGGATTTTCGATTGTCTTTCGCTAATATTATCTTCATTAATTAAAATATTATAATTTGAGGTTTAACTCATTAACTTAAAAATAAAAATAATTAAAATTATTTGCTTATAATAATTGTTACCCTTTGTGCTGTGCATAAAATCTTGTCTTAACATTAGTTTCTCAATTAATAACTCAGATACGTCATTTCTATATCAACCTATGTTAAATTATCGTGAAAACAAGCTTATGTGTCCAAGCGGTTTAAAATAACTCCTTGAAAAAGTATAGAAAGTAGTGTGAATTGGAGTATACAACGAAACTGTGACAGACGTGTGCCTATCGTACATAATTCAGACACGGTGCCCAAAACTTACTTGAATTTTTAAAGAGTAATAATTATTTATTAATTTTGTACAATAAATTAGCTTACTAAAAGAGATACAAAAGAAAATGACAAACAAGTTACATCAACGGGTAAAAAGTAGAATACGTAAACGAGATAAATACATTCAGAAGATAAATTCACAAATAAGATAAATACATACATAAAATAAATACGTAAATAACACATGGAAAGCCTTTATTTGTACCTTTTTGGTAGATTTCCTTTGCGTGGTCATGATTGAGAGGGTATTGGCATTTCTCCAACTATGTACACTCCTCATAATAGGTACCTACGCAGCTTTATTAGATTACCAAATTGGGAATGAGATAGTTCCATTGGCTCCACTCACCCCTGATCTTGCCTGGAAGCACATTAACCAGTCTGAAGATGGCCTTAATAGGCTGAAACCGATTACGGTCAGAAATAAATAAATCGGAAAAATATAAAATTGTTTATAATGGAATTCCACCACAAATTTTTAGTATCAAAAAGAGAAATCTAATATATAATAATTTATATTTGTTTGTTTGTTCGTATTTTATGCGCTGCCATACCGTTCAACCAATTGCGATGAAACTTTGGGGATTTGATGTGAATACGCCCGCGATGGTTATAGTGAGCTATAGCGTTATTAAATTAAAGTTATTGTGAATAAAAATTAGCGAAGGTTTCTATATAGTAAGCTTTGTATTATAATTTAAACTTTATGAAATTTGCAAAGTAAAGTTGCAATAGGTCACACACGAGTTGTTTGAAAAAATGGATTTATTTTATGGAATTTAGCGGCAGTAAAAAAAGGCGTGAGGGGGAGGGGAATCCGGGTGGGGCGGAGGGGAATTGTGGAAGGGGGATTTGCGGGAGGTGGGATGAAGGAGGGGGGAAGACGGAGAACGTGGAAGGGGAATGCGTGATGGACATTAGGAGAGGGGGAAGGTGAAAGGGGAACGCAGGAGGGGAAGTGGATGCGGGGAATGAAGGGGAACGGGGACGAATAGTAAAGGACACGCAGGGAGAAAAAAAATCTTGCCGGGTATCAGCTAGTATTATATAAAAAAATACATAATATAACTTACATACATTGAGAGGTTGCGCTTTTGATTGAAAAAAAAAGGTTTTTAAAAATTATTTCTTTTTATCGAGGGTGTCGGGAATGAACATAATAAATATTCTGCTTGTAAAAAATATATATTTAAATAATGGCTGTCTGATTGTCTCTTTATCACCGAAGTACTAAATTACTGACTACAATACAGATGATTAAAAAAAAACATTTTTCAAATTAGACTTCGCATTACGTTCAAGCAATTCCGAACAAATTATGAATGTAAATTGAAAAACACGAAATCACTCGGTTTATCATTTTACAAATAAAATTATTGCCTTTCAAATTTAAAAAAGAAATTCCGCTTTTTGAATTTGTTATGTTAATTTAGAAATCAAATTACCATTTATAACCCAATTAAGTGCCAACCAATTGATTACCTCGTAAAATTTTGATTAAAAGCAGGGAACATAATTCTGAAATGTTGCAACATAAATCTGTTAGAGTTATTGCTTTATACTCGATAATACAGTTGATTTATTATCCAGTATTTTGTTAGTATAATTCAATACAGTGTGTTAATTTGTTAAGGAGATAATTCAATTTATTCCGACCCGAAAGTGCTGAGAATTTTAACTGTATTGAAGTGGAATAATTCGAGGGTGGCTTTCAACCAATATTATTTTGCGGCTTATTTTATATCAAAGTTTGTTAATAACAATGATTTATATTTAACTCTTGCGTACCTTTCAATAGACTACCAAATCTAGAAATAAATAATCAAAATCACCTGCCTGGTTCATTTTTGATATTTTCTATACTAACCCAACTGAATCTTACAATTCGTGCCAAGTGACATTCGAGAGTATAGAGTCGTTGTATTTATTTTTGTGGTTTATTTACTTCCAGGTACTTTTTAACCTTCCTCCTCCTCTTCTCCTTCCGCTCACCAATACCTCCTCTTCTCCCTCCCCTTACCAATACCTCACAACAAACCCTTATTGGGGATGCCATTGTCTTACTGGCTCCAGACGGGATGAGTTATTCAGAATAAAAAAAACAGTGGTCACAGCGTAAACCGGTCAGTATCTGAGTTCACAATGAGTCGGTACCACTCAGGCGTCATGAGCTTAACTCCTCCACTGGCTTAGTCCTTCATCACGGCACAAACTTCACTTTCCTCTTAATGTGTTGGTAGCCAGTGGTCTTCGGTTTTTGTGTGGAGATTTCAGGAAATCCATGTAAAATTTCCTGATAATCTTCATACAAAAAATCGACTATCCAAAAATAAAAATAAATGTTTTTTGGCTACAACAACGTGAGTAATGCCCTTTTTTTAATATTAGCATTCTAGCATACCCAAAAGTCACCCAAAGGTACTGGTGATAGTAGGAGATTTTTAAATATTTTCAGGGTATTTGTGATACGTATAAATATTTATTTCTTATGAAACTCAAATTATACGCTCTCTTGTCGAGTTATTTTTACAAAACTGCTTGTTTTCTCAATGTGACCAGACAGTGTGTAGGTATATTTAGCAAAACCAAAAACACAAAACCCACGGCTCTGCGACATGAGATACCAGGAATATGCGAACCAACATATGTAGCTACGTCGGTATAATGCTACGATCCACGTAGCTATCCTAAGGTTAATATTTCACAATTTGACATTGAACATCTGCCAGACGGAATTGGCAGTGGAATAGGCTGGTATGAGTTACAAGCGAGTAATGGAGTCATATCACCTCAACATAGGAAGTTTTTTTTGGCATTTTTTAGTGTCGGTTGCGAATTTTTGAGATTGAAAACAATGGCAAAGATTCGATTGAGTGATAATTTAACACCAGTCAAAAATAAACAGAAGAAATCATTAGAGTCAAATATTCTCAATATTCTATGATTTTAATTGCACTTTAAGGGGTAGTTTGTGAATTTAACGGGATTTGATTACGATTGCGACACGTATAAAAGAATTTAACACAACATCCCCAAAGATGATATAGGCTCTTACGGGAATTATTTTTCTTAGGGGCTCTTTTGTGGTTCTAATGTAAAACAAATAGGTAGGGAGAAAATGTATCAAATAACACAAATAAAATTGGGATAGGAAAATAAATATTCAACACGATTAAAATTTTTGCACTTCAGATAAATATTTTCATGTCAAAGAGACCTGAAAAGTCTCTGATTCACTACTGACAAAACTAAATAAATGACGCAAAATACAGAATGGATAGACAGAGGACATTTTCAAAACGCTTTCTTATTATCAAATATTAATTAACAGATATTGGTGAGATATTTTCAGTTCACGAGTTGCGTGCGTTTCAGTTCACGAGTTCATAAAAATATATTTTTGGTCATAAACGCAGGGTTCTGATTTTTAAATATCTATAAGCATTATAATTTTAGTCACACGCGAAGGGTTCTGCTATTTAAATATCTATACGCAGTAAGTTTTTAGTCATGAACGGGGGGCTCTGCTGTTTAAATATCTATACACCGTATATTTCTTGTCATAAACGAAAGGTTGTGCTGTTTTTGTATATAAATATATCTGAGCAGTATATTTTTTGTCATAAGCGGAGGGTTCTGTTGTTTAAATATCTATTTTTTTTTTTTTTTTTTAAGGCGGAGACGGTTTACAAGCAGTTCCCGTGAGCACTTAGGCCATAGGCCCATTGTGCTATCTCCCATTTTACCTCAATCCTTTAATAACAAACCAGTCCCTTTAATAAAGTTCACCAGCGTTGTTATTGGATATGTGGCTATGTCTTCTGGTTCTACTGTATGTCTCCCCTAAATATCTATTAGCAATATATGTATTTTTAGTCATAAACGGAGTGTTCTGCTATTTAAATATCTATAAGCAATATATGTATTTTTAGTAATAAACGGATGGTTCTGCTATTTAAATATCTATAAGCATTATATGTATTTTTAGTCATAAACGTAGGGTTCTGCTATTTAAATATCTATAAGCAGTATTTGTATTTTTAGTCATAAACGGAGGGTTCTGCTATTTAAATATCTATAAGCAGTATATGTATTTTTAGTCATAAACGGAGGGTTCTGCTATTTAAATATCTATAAGCAGTGTATGTAATTTTAGTCATAAATGGAGGGTTCTGCTATTTAAATATCTATTAGCAGTATATGTATTTTTAGTCATAAACGGAGGGTTTTGCTGTATACATATATAAAAGCAGTATACTTTTAGTAATAAACGGAGGGTTCTGCTGTTTAAATAACTATAAGCAGTATATTTTTATATACAGCACCAAAAATATATTTTATCTTAAATATTCCAAGTATTTCACACCGCGTTCTGTCCGTTTTATTTGTATGTCAGCGCAGCACAATTGTATTTACGTGCAGAAATAAATCGCACCAAACCGTCATAATATAGCAAAAAAACTGGCAAAAGTCACGAGTCGCCACTGGACCTGTCCCGAATACTGAAATGGAAGCGATATTTTCCGTATGAAACAAAGATGGACTCAGATGGTGAAGACTAGTGCGGAGGTGGTATTTTTTCTATGTATACGTACCTTTTCCATGATTTATGTTTAGTTTTGTTCTGTAATAAATTATTTTAAGATATAAAAATGGAATCCGCTACTTTTTGTGAGGAATTCACTGAAAGAGTTGCGCCACCTTAGAACATACGGAGCTTAAGGTTTCCGAAAGATAAATTTCTCAAAAAATTGTTATGTAACCTTAAATCCATATCCAGATAATTTATTATTTATATAAAACTAATACTATCTAATGATGGGACTACGATATGCTGTTTACTTTGTGCGAAATTTACCAAATCACGAAAATCACATAAAAATAGTTTTTAATTCATCAGACAAACAGATTCCTGCGTTAACCCTAGAGAGATAATTTGCGTCTTTGCGACGTAAGCGTGACACAATGCCGTCTTTTTTTTATTTCGCAACGTAGCACGCTGTCTATCTCAGTTAGCTCTGTTGCCAAGTAAGTACAATAATTACGGAGATATACATACACCATACCTTCGAAAGACGTATAATTATCTTTTGTGTAAATTTTGGTCCTTCTCATGATTAGATTTTATCATAAAAAAAGTTATTATTTTTAAGTATAACGATTTATTAGCATTTAAACATTCATAAAAAATACGATTTGTTAATAAAAAAATCATTATTTTTAATTTTAAAAAATTATAGTCGATTTGTAAGAGATTTACGGCATTACGTTATTTTTTTAAATTACAATATAATTTAGTGAAAAAACCCTTAACTAATTATTCAAATACCTTTGAACTGTTTAAATATGATATAATTATAAATCTTAGTTTGTTTGTACAGCGCCATTGAGGTGATTTTTCACGAAATCGGCGCTATATAAATTAGCCAAATATTATCATTATTATTATTAATATGTCAAATACACACGTTTAAACTTCAGTACGTCTTTAAGACGTAGCATTATTTTTAATGTATTTTAGGTTTAAGACATTATAGGTGTCTCTGGTGAAATACTAAGTAATTCAAAGCAAAACTATGCTTGATTATTACGTCATTAGGTTTTAAAGATTAAATAATAAATATTATATAAAAGTCAAGTACTTCCCAAACCCCCTCGTCTTATCTGCTTCCCTCCCTATTCCTATTAACCCCATGACCTCACAATGTACCCGAATTAGGGATGCCATAGTCTCACAGAATTAATAGATTGCTAAAAAATTTTGACATTTCACAAACAAGTCAATAAATAAATAAAGACATGCGAATGTCATCTTCACTGAAATATGAAAATAATAATAAATTACAACACATTTAAAATATCAACCTTTATAAAAAGTCGATCAAGTTAGATAACTTTTCCAATATATTTTGTGATGAACTGGTAGGCTGTCTTGTCAATGTCAAGAAGAAATAAAAATTCCAATAAATTTCCATTAAAACTCCTCGAACTTTTCCAATAATTTAAACGACAAATCCAAAGTTTTTTTCTAACTCCGAATCACTTTATTGTTTTAGGTGATGATACGATCGAATACTTACTCCAATCGAATAATATAATAGACGAGTCGAAATTTAAAATTTATTAAAAATAGGTAATACATTTATATATATACAATTTTTTTTAAAGAAAGGGAAACATTCCAGGGTTACGAATAACTCAACATCATTTGAAAATCTCCTACTACCACCACAATAAGCGGAAGGTATTGCTTGTGTTGTGATGCAGGAATTAGCCAGCCGAGGAATCGAACACGGAACGCCTGGTTGGGACCCAAACGCGATGCCCACTCAACCACTGACCGGTACATATAATTTTTTTGTCTTGGTTATACACAGGAGGCCCTGAGGAAAATAATTAATCTCAGGGCCTATGTCATTTTGGGGATGCTGTGTGGAGGGTCTTTTTAAGGGAAGTTTTTTTGTGTTTAAATTGTATTTGAAATTTTATTGTGTTTAAATTGCTATTTGAATTACCTTATTAAGTCATGTTTATAACATTATTTTAGAGTTTTCTGCTGTTATAAAAAGTGCATCAATTTACCTTTTAAAATGTCCTCCACAATACAAATGATCTCCTAGCGTAAAGGAAAATTTAAAAAAATCATTTGCATTAAAAAACCTGTTCAGAAAAAAGTACACACCTTTTTGCTGCCGGTGGTAGAACGATCTAAAAGTATTCGACAATAATCAAAATATTAAAGTTTTCTTCCTAGGTTCCACGAGTACCTACCATAAAGAAGTAAAAAAAATAAGTGCGTCTAACCTTTAAGCGCAGTTGAAGTAAAACTTCTTTGACTAAAAACTAAATAAAAAACTTATTAATTTACCAATCAAAACTTAGGCGGAGGAAGATGGTAAGGTTGTGTATTTTTTTATGTAATTATTTATAGATGAATTTGTAAAATTTTCCTGCGATTCAGCCATTTGAATTATAAATAACGCTATTTTTATTGTCACACTTCTGCCACATTTTACTTCAATAGCTAGAATTTACAAGAATCAGAGAGATAAATAAGATAAACCAATACGTTCATCTAAAATCTGTAGTTAAATCATATAATAATCTACAAAACATAAAAAAAAAAACCTGTTAAACTTAGCTTATAAATTAGTAAACAAAATAAACGGATGACGTCTGACGTTTGAGTTTGCTTCGACGTTTTGTTATTCGTTGCTATGTATCGCACTCATTGTTGCCATACCTACGACGTTAATATAATGAATTTCCAGTTTAGAACGTCATTTCCGTCCAAAAAAGACCTGGGTTACTCTTGGTAAATGCCCCTAAATAAGTCTTACTTCAAGAACAAAAATTTTAACGCTTAGTTATAAAAGACGTCAAGTTTTTATGCAAACACCAATTAGGTTCAAACAAGAGCACATTGCCGTTCCCTGTAAAATCAATGTCTTATTTCTGAAACGATTCTAGAATATTTCCATTTCAATGGAAATGTACAGTTGGCAGATGTTCAAGAAGACTCCACTCATTCAATAAAACGAAATGCAGGTTTTGCGGCATATTTTCATTGGAGATTGGAGAATAAACCTTTGTATAAGTGCCCAAAAAGATGAAATTGGAATGCATTTTGCATTCCGTAATAATGTTATTATTGAACGTTTTGCAAATTCTCAGCCAAATAGAAAATAATAAATTGCCGTTCGCTCTGTAATCAGAAAATATGGTAAATATTGGATATAGGTGGAAACGATTCAACTTAATTACATTAAAAGACAACTATTTGCGTTGGGGGCAGTGGAAAATATTTAATTTTAAATTTCAATTAGGATTAGCTTTCGTTCTGTGAAATGTGACTGACATTTTCAAAAATATTTGTCAAATGTCATTTTGTTATGTTGGTATTCTTGATGTTATACGAAAAACAACGAGCGGTTAGATTTTTTTTATGTTAAAAAAATAAAATTCCACCTAATTAGTACATACCTAATACGCGTGCATTGCGTTCGTTGTGATTAAAATTTATTAGCTTGAATTTTCTTTTTAGCTTAAAATTATTTTTTTTAAGTCTATTTCTGTGACGATATAGCGCCTGCTCGTGTCAAGGAAAGAAAAACATCCCATTTTTGAAGTAGTTTACCGGCTACGCTAGGTTTGTGTAACATGGTTTGTGATATAAAATAAAGTGCCCCTTTATGGCGCCTGCTCACGTCAAGGCAAGAACAACATCCAAGTTTTCAAGTAGTTTAGCGGCTACGCTACGTTTGTGTAACATGGTTTGTGATACAAAAGTGAATGCATTATTTAAAAAAATAATAATTACGAGAAAAAAGGCATGTTTTTTTACGTAATTTTATTTCCAAAACTCCGGTCCCTAAATAAGTGTTTACCTAAAACGACCAGATTTCGTGATATCTTCAAAATCTTCTAGCCGCTCTTTATATATAAAAATGTATCAGGAATACCAACATACCAAAGTGACAGTGATTACAAAATGGGCAAAAATTTCACAAGACGAATCTAGTTTTAATTTTACGTAATTGAAAATTAAAAATGAAATATCTTCCACTGCCCCCAATGCAAATAGTTGTCTTTTAATGTAATTAAGGTGAATCAAAAGAGTTTTTTTTTTAAAAGTGCATATTAACCGTTTCCATCTATATCCAATAATTACCGAAAATATGAACATACTGATCATTTTGCTTCGGTGCTAAATTTCATACCATGCATAAATATTATGATACTGTAGGAACTATGATTAATCCATGAGTTTTAATCCGGGTACGTTATAAAGGCTAGCAGAACCTGCGCAGGTCTCTCTGTGCAGAGATGCATACTTACGATGTACCTACATTCTAGCTGCTTCAAAATGATTCCGTTTTTGATTATCAGATGGATCAGTCGTGATAGATAAATCATAGTTTCTTTCCATACTAACCGCGTATTTCAAAAATCTTCTCATTAAACTACGAGTGTAAGATATAGTGAACAATAACGTTATATCCTTCAATAATTAACTTTTTATTTACATATATTTTACCTATTGCACTGTATTTCGAAGTTGTGTAACGTGTAACCATATTGACTTCACCATAAACCTCTTTTAACCTCATTTTGTCAGATTTGTTCAATATCTGAGCTAAAAAATAAAAAAGTTACCTTAATCTCTAGTCTCTTTCATAAACTATGTCTGGTTTTAAACTATTTGTGTGAAGAAATTTGGAGAAACCTTAAAAAGAAACATTAAAAAACTCGGAACTCAATCATTCAACAAACAGTTTCCCTTATTAATTTGTTGAAAGCCAGCATAGGATAAATATATTTTTTCAATACGACGTAAAATATTTGACAGTTCTCACCTTTCTTACGAACTCAATTTTTATAACAATGCTTTTGTGCCATATTACAAAAATTACATAAAAATAATGTAGATAACGATATTCCTAATAATCACTCAAATCTATGCTTTCCACAATGGATTTATATAAAAACAATGAAAAAATATAGACTTCGAATACGACTCCGTTCATATTATTACCTATTACAATTTGAATTATTCGGAGAGTCTAGACGCTATCCAGTATTTAGTTACGTCAAGAACGAGAATGACCCAAGCGATTCTGACCTTGTTCTTCATACAATTTATTTATACATACGGGACAAAATCGCTTCCAAAATCGATGGTACACCGGAGTATGTACGGCCAATGACAGGTCAAATTTATTTTTTAGTAAAATTTGTTTTATATTCCTACAGTATATAAACTTCTCCAATAATGTTAATAATTCAGATGATATTGATAACAAAGAGCAAAGGCAAAATTAATATCTAGTTATGATGTATGTTTTTGGAAACAATGTTACAGGTTTTCTGAACAATAATATTCCTAGGAACATCAGTTGAACCAATGTCATAATTAAACTTTAATGGGAAGACGGTTGATACTGCAGTACCCACATCCTAGAACGTGAAACAATATTGCAACGCCACAAAGTTCCGTGGCCTAAAGATATTTCCTTCTGCGAGTTATGACACAATACACAACAATCAATAATCGCAGGTCTACGAACAAACGGAGCAAATTCAAAGGAGAATAACAACAATCATTGTTCACAGGCAACAACCAAACAACAAAACGCCTGAACATTCTGAGTAATCGTGTAGTTTGAAGTGTCTTTAAGAATTTAATCGTTGCCTGGACTATACTAAACTATGCATACACCTGAGAGATGTTGGAGTTGGAACTTTTTTACGCACCAAACTTTTAGGTCCGGGTTTAGTTTTACCCTTTCACACACTTTTCCATAAAAATTATCATCTGGTAAATCCACGCCATGCAAGTGTATCATATAAGTATAATCAATACAAGAACAACACGTTAACCTACCAGACTATTAAATGGAAAAATAATTCACCGACTCCAGATATTTTTATATCGGAGGGTTCGGCTCGGTGGAATTTATAATTTGACTGATAAATCCAACTGATCCCTCAATATAAATATTTAAAAAATCTTTCATAATCCTACATATATTAAAAATGACAGATTTTTGCATTTTTATATACAAATTCTTTATCAAATCTAATATGCCTACATTTTTAATGAGAGAGCTAGGTATAATGCCAGTAGCCGAAATAACAAATAGTAATATTTTTATAGTCTGAGAATGCTAAATTCTTTTAATTTCATTTCCTTAATCTGTATACTTTCTTATTTTTTCAGAAACTGATTTTTCAATATAACAGGAATTTGGAATACCTACATCAATGATAAAAGTTATTTTTTTTAAATTTTGTCATGTAAAGCTATATCGGGTCTATTATGACTAATTGGTCTGTCTGTTAGCATAGTATTATCATAGTATATTTAAAAGAGATTAATTTCTAAAAATGAATTTGGTTCGTATTCATAATATGGTACTATATTATGACAGTCAATCAAGTTATGTTTAATTACAAAATTATGGTGAATTATTTTTAAAACCTGATTGTGCCTAAATGTATAGTCGGACGATTTTAAGACCTGATTGGGCTTAAATGTATACTCGGACGATAAATGTATATTCATTAAGTTTATTATTAGTTACCATTTTGTTTTTTTGTTGTTCTTTTAAGACGATAGACTTCGCTTTTCGGCCCATACAAAAAGGACGCCCGGGAAAAAACACTTTTCTACATCGAAAATTGCACAAAATGAATATATTTTTTTTATACTGCCTTCGAGAGGGTGAAAACTATGTCGGTATGTTTTCGAATGCTCGATGCGTTTCGTATTAACGTAAACATTCACTGTCAAACATGTACGATTTATCAAAAAATATTATTTAAAGAAAAAGTGCTGCTAACTCAACCCTCATAAAGAATTATAAAATTATAAAAAGCTACCGACGTAGCTTTTTCTTTCTAAAAAATATATATTTTTTAAAATTTCAATTTCGTGAAAGTTTCGGTGTAGAAAAGTGTATTCTCCATAAACCCCTTTTCGAGCGATTTCTTTAGGTAAATTTGAGCGTTGTCTCATTCGCACATTTCGCATTCGTATGTATTGTAAGTGTGCGTGAGCTTATTGTGAGCGGGACAGAATGACAGACGCGGGTGTTCCGCGTGTCGTTCAAAGTCTAGCCTCTTAAATACTCTCGTAAGACTCCGATTCTAAGTTTGCTTGAACATTCTATCATTTTGTAATAAGCTGATAAGCTTAACACTATGATAGTTATCCTCTTTTGTTGATGAGAACTTGTTCAGAGGCTGAAAAGGACTTTAAAGAAGGAGAATCTTATTTAACCGTAAAAAAAAGCAAAGTGGCGCTGAATAGCCATTTGATTGCTTTGTCACATGCGAATTTCTGCGAAACAATTGGGCGTAAGAGTTCACATATGCACTTCAATGTTTGTATATTCTTGATAATAACATATTATTCCTATAGGTCAGTTATATGAATTGTGTACCTACGTTATAAAGTTGTCGTTTTCCATCGACTTCTCTTAGATATAATGATGTAATATCACCATACGAATTCAAGGGATGACATTAACCACATGAGTGTTTTATATCTGTACCGATTTCGTTAGCCCTTTTCTCAAACAGGAAGTATATACAAACTATAAGACGAGGATGTGGATGACATGATTAGAACTCTGATCTGGCTTCTTGAAGTCCCACGGTTCGAATGTCTCACACAATATGGTTAATTATGATTTTGATACAACATTCTATCTCAAAGGGATCGTCTCCAAGTTACAAAATTACCATTAGGATAATGATTGACGAAAAAGTATCTATGTATATTCATACTGTTTTTAAATGTTAATTTTCAATAAAGTTACACTTCCCTGTCGTTCAATGTTTAAAATGTTTTAATTACCTCTAAATCTGATAACTTTTCTTATTGTTTGATATTATGTTTTGCTTATTATTTCCTTGTATCATTTATATGTAACCTTTTTATTACTTTTTTTGTATTTTCTTGTTTCGTATCATTTTTTAACCCACCTAAGTTTTTATTACTTATAATTTTCTTATAAAATTACTTATAGTTTTTATAATTATTTTGTAATTTAAATAGATCTAAAAATATAAAGTTGTCCTCTCCTAAACACAAGCAACTGCTTTATTAGGAGAGTGATTCAAATGTTATATTTACATTAAGTTATAAATATGTTAAATTAAAAAAAAAAAATGTTTTGCAACCAAATAAAAAATAATTGTCCTAACTATCTAAATTTGACACAGAAACATATCGAAAAACAATTCAATTCAATTAAAATAAGGTTTCAAAATACAATTACATAGAATACGTCGTGCTATATTGTTAAATGCCAATTTGAACATACGTTATAATCACTTCACGGTTTTTAATTTACTGTTAAAAAAACTATGTATTTTAACCGCTACATTTCCTCCTTAAAAAACTGATTTTAATTTTTGCTGTTGGTTTAACATACCTAGGCACTTCCCACTCAAACAATCTTGAAAATTTTTATGTTCTTGATGCATTCTATATTACAAAATACAGAGTATTTAACAATTGTACAACACGAAATAAACGTAGTACGTTTAGTTATGCAAATCAACATGTTTAATAATGATAGTTTAACTTGTTAGTGTTTGTCGGATGAATTATATTTTCAACAAAAAGTAGGATAGTTGAAAGTCAATGTGTAAATGTTATACGGGGCATTTCAATATAGTGTAAAGAACTATTTTTAAAAATATTAAGACAATTCAATCGTAAATTTTTCCAAAATAACACGACGTTGTTTTTTTTAATTTGTATCTTTAAAATATTTTATTTTTCGAAGATTTGCGTTGAACGAATAGAAAAAAGAATGAAAAGTTACGCCTGTTTACAATTTTTTATTGTTTTATTTAACTTAGATATATTTGGGTACAGTGGTGCTATAAAAAATTACATATCGGTACAAAATATATTATATAATCACACTAAAGAAGGAACTGGTTCTTGTGCTTGGTGAGCAAATTACACTAATTGTAAGGAAACTTCAATAAATCACTCCTTTGATAGTTATTAAAAGTAATGAAAAAAACTTGGTTTAATAAGTTACGTTATAACCTAACCCAAGGTTTCGAGCTTTTTTTTCATGAAATCGCTCAAACGCAACTTTGTTGAGTTGTCATGGATTCAAAAATTATATATATTTTATATTATACATCTACCTGTGTAATCATACAAAAGTAAGAATCGTAAAGGTATTTTTTTGTTCAGTTTCACTCAGTTCGGCGTACATTGTTAAAAATGGCTTTTATTATAAATTTTATGGTGTAAAAGGTTTTAGAAACTTTCTAAGTTGAATTGTTCATATAAACTGTCGTATTTTTCAATAATAATTGTCATTGGATGTGGAAAATACGGTGGTAAGGCTATTTGAATTGGCTGGTGCACCATCGATGCTCCTGCAATTTGCTGTAAATCGTATTTGTTGGGATGATGAAAAGTGAAGTGCAGAAAAGATAAATAAAATAAAGGAATTGCTCGCTCGCATTGTAGACAGGAGAAAAATATGTCCTTCTAACATAAGAGCAATAAAGTGCATTTGAGTTGCCGGTGGGATTTTCAAACAATTACTTAGGTTTGTGAAATACTAGCGAGTACCCAGCATGTGTTGCAATCCATTTAAGATAATGTTTTATTTAATTCTGTTTATTGAAGTCCTTTTGATTCTACGATACTTTTTTGTGTTTTTTCGTCTTGTGCACGGAGAAAAATGTTATTCGAAAAAACGATCATTTTAATAGTAAAAACGGTTAAAAACGGGACTGAAGTTCTTCCGAATAAATTAACAGTGTTTCAATGTTTATTGGCGGGAAAATGTAAGAATAATTTGTTGGGATACGTACGAAATTACGTATACCAACACATTATTCTTACATGTTCCCGCCAATAAACATTGAAACCCGGTTAATATGTTCGTAAGAACTTCAGTCCCGTTTTTAACCGTTTTTACGAATAAAATGATCGTATTTTAGAATAACATTTTTCTCCGTGTGTGTACACGAATAAAACCGAAGGTTTTCCAACCCGTGACCAGGATACAAATGTATGTGTGAGAAGCATGAATTTCCAGATCACCCTTTTGCTATTCCCTACCATTACTATGTCTTCTTTTTAATCCCTCCCTCTGCCCCTACCTCGTCCCACTCAGATACCCCTCTCCTCTGAGTCCTTTCCCATACGTCCCAATTCCCGCCCCCGTTCCATTCCCAGGTCCCCTTCCCCTCCAAGTTCCCTTTTATTTTCCTACCCTTTCCCCCGCGAACCCCCATCTTCATCCCTCTTCCCGCCCCTTCTTCTCCCGCCTTCTCTTCCCGCATTTCTGGAATGGTTTATTCCGTCCTTCGGTTCCCTCTCCCTCCCGGATTTCCCTACCCCTCACTATTTTCCCTATATGAAATATACTTACTTCTCACGTTCGTGTGTGACGCATGGATTTTTTAAATTTTCCTCCTGCTACCCCCGCTGTTATGTCTCCTTTGCTACCCTTCCCTATGCTTCTCCCACGTCCTCCACACCTCCGTTCCCCCTTTCCAACGTGTTCTCTCCCATGCGCCCCCGTTCTCTTCCTGCATTCATTTACCTTCGAGAGTTCCCTGTGAGGAATTAATGTAGAAAAAAAAAACTTATATATTTTATTAACACCGACCGGTTTCGGAACGACCGTTCCTTCCACAAACATATAATGACTTGAAAACCACAAAACAGTGGGAGAGTACAATGTAATACTAAGTGTTAAGGTAGGGGTCTGGCTAGGAATTAATGAAGGGTTGGGGGAGGGAACAGAACGGACATTGAAAGGGAACATATTTAAGATTGGTCTGTAAGATAATATTTTTTGTTTATTGATAATGGACTCATCATTAAAGACCCATTTACCAACAGCCGAGAATTGAAATTTCAACTGTTGATCGTGCCCTTGCAACTGTTCAGGGTGGTTCCAATGAGAAAGATTGATTATTTTCCGTCCCCAAAAGTTTAACTAATACCTCAATATTGAATTTATTTCATTCGAAATTTGCTTTAATATATACCTACCTACATTCAAGTAAGCAATAAAAATGCTCAAACACGAGATGATATATTTTTTAATATGGCGTACTCCTTGAAAGTATTTTTTTGATCATAAGTATTTATGATTATTCAATAATGCTAAGCAAAGTAAGTGTGTAATTTTTTTTTTAAATAATTTATTCTGTAAGCCTTAAATAAATAGACAAACTCTATGAGGTATTTTAGTCACAAAACACATTATCGGATTTATTTTTTATGATTTTAATGCAACTTAAATTAAAATTTTGAAAACTGTCTTTAGTAGATTATGTTTTGATTTATTTTAAACACCTTAAGTGTTTTTTGATTCTGCAATTGGGCAATTTCATATATTGTTAGTTTCGTATTCTCCGGGATAGCTTTTCATCTACAGGGTATCTACGTAACCATTTACACGGCTATTGGGTAAGTATGTACCACCATCTACAGGGTGCCTACATATACCTCAACGGTGGGGCTGTGTTTCTTCATGGTGGACAAGAAGTGTCGTTAGAGCGGAAGGAAAAATAGGCGGCGGCATCTGCGAGACACAAAAAGAACCGTAAAGGAATGAGAGTTCGATACGAGTTTTTACCCATCCGGCCCCGAGTAGGGAAACTTTATTATTTTATTATCAGAAGGGAAAGGTATCTGGTACAAAAAATACACAGAAGACACGTTCTTTAAAGCAGTTTAAAAATGCACAGAAGACACGTTCTTTACAGCAGTTTAAAAAATTTAATCGGGTTTTCGTTGACAACTCATGATTTCCCTTTCTTGTATATTAGTGTCAAATATTGTATCATACAAAACAACAAAGCAAGTTAGACGTTGATATTATTTTATTATTTTTATCTGAAATTAAAAATAAAATAGGGGAAGAGCAACAATGGAGAAACTGACTCTCTTGTCAACAAAATCTGCTAGGACGTATTTAATACTAATGGGAATAAGTTCGAAATGAGAAGTTTTCCATTGTTAGTTAATGAAACACTAGGAGTTAAACGGTATTTTTGTTACACATTGTACAAAGACCGTCCATTTTTAAATTTCCAATTATTACAAATAAAAAAAATCTCAAAGTATATTTTTCACATTGGGCAACACTGAATCACGCATGCGCATGCTATTTATTTTTGGCACTGAGCATTTTACGGTGTGTTTTGTTAAAGACTTTGGTCTAGAAATCTCTACATAAATTGCGGAATTTTTTCCTAAAATGATCAAGTTTCTATTGTATTCGTATGTAATTTAATATGTTTTGAACTTATTTTTTAAATTTTAGGTCAGTTTTGGTAAAAAAATATCGTATATGGTAAATAGAACTGTAATTAATGATTTTATAAGATAGGTCAATATTCAAATTGCATTTTACGGTAAGAATTTGTTGAAAGCGATGTTTTTTTAAAACATAAATGTCTAACACGTGTGTTGGTTAACGTATCAAAGAAATAAAACGTCTTTAGATGTGCAAAAAATTCATAAATATGTTTGTTTTTTTAAAATTATTAATTAATATTTTTGAATTTGTTTTTTTAATTGTTAATTAATATGACAGATAAACAACCCCCTTTTGCTGTATACGAAATTTATATTTCTTTCCGAGAACTATTTATTGTCATTTTTTTTTAATTAGTAATGTTTTCACAAATATGGTCGTTTATTAAATGAATAAAAAAATTACCACGCTTTTCAGTAATTAGGTTTACACGTTCACCTTAGTTCATAATTGTCCAAACGGCCGTTCTAGTTTTTGATCAATCTACATTTTAAAATTAAAAATAAAGTACCAAAAACGATAATTAATCACCTTCCTAAGAAATACATAAACTAATGAGACCTTTACCTTTACGGAAATAGCTTCATCTTAAACACCTAACATAATGTTTCATTTAAATAATTAAAGCAAACTACCCACTTCTGGAAAATTAGCTAATGGTCATTTGGAAGGCGACGACACGTCTTAAAACATGCAAACATTTTGTATAAATAAATATACATAAATGAAAAGTAATAATGTAATGAATTACCATTATGTTTTTTTAATCAACATTAAAAAATATTACCTGGAATCTTCCATTATGCTAACAACATGTATTTTACGCACTATAAATAAAAATGGGATTAGTGTTGTATTAGCTAGAAAGTGATACTCAAATCATTATTAACGTTAATGAAACAAAAAACCTCAAAAGTGCCGATATCTTCGGGCTGAGAAATATCGATTTGAAACTGCAAAGCCATGTGGCCCTCATTCAAATACGAGCATTTATTTTTATTTTTATTTATTTATTAAAAGAATTTTATACATAGTGTAGATATTGTGTTATTTCGCCCGCCATGCTAGGGATGTCCCTGTGTTATTATTTAATTCAAAAAGGATAGAACATGGGATAATTGAGCTAGTGCTATGCCTTGAAATTTAACATTTATCCACTTAAGCGACAGAGCTATTAAAATATTTTTTCTCGGATTGCTAAAGGAAATTTTTTCGCCCACATAAAAAAACAATACCTCCGAATTTGAATATGGAGACATACAAACTGATTATAGTTCTATGTAGCCAATGAATTCCCCTATATTTTGTCTATTTTCACATATTTGTAGGATTTATATAAAAAAATATAATTAAATTTTTAACCTTAAAACATTTTAAAGAATCAAGGGAATATTTATTTTGTTATATTTTGAATGTACAATATATTTCATAGTCGTTATAATAAACAAAAAAAAATTTGAACATAGTTTGTGAGGTTTTGGAAATAGTGCCATAATGTGGCAAAAAACCCTCGAGTGGTTAACACCACAAACAATATTTTTCATCCATCTTGTCTTCTGGTATCAGTTGAATTCGCAAACACTAAGTGCATTCACTCAGGAGGAACTGAAAAAAACTTGTTTGAAAAACAGCGTGTTTTATAAAGGGCAAAAACTTTACAATAACTTACCAAATGCCGTAAAGAAAGCCTCAAGCTTAGCACTTTTCATAGGACATGTGCTTCATATGTGAAATTTTTTTTTCGATTTAATTTTATTTTGATTTAAAAAGAAATGTATTTTCTTAAATGTAATTTTTTAAAACCTATTGAAATGTAGCTGTATCTTTTAATGTGTATATTTTATATTTTCCTTACTGGATGTATGGAAAAAATTGGGTACATCTAAATAAAAATTCAAAAACAAAACATGTCGCTATCCTTTTTATTTCAATGTGATGGTCCGCACACTACACAACATGTCAACGGTAACGCAACCAGTTACTCGCAATTCACCGTGCTAGTCGCTAGTCACCGGCGCGTTTCGATTGCCAGGTTGCCTGGTTTCCATGGTTGCGCCTCACGAGCTGTCAGTTTTTCGGGTAATTTGCGATATAAACAGAGCGACTCAACTGCTTAACGATTCTGCATTGACCATCGACATTTTCAATGTCACTTACAGACAGTTCAGCAACTATCTTTTAGCACATGTCACTAAGTAGTAAAACTGCCCTTGTGTACTTTGTAATTTATAATCTTCTCCATGATATATTGGTGTATAACTGTTTTATGGAGAACGTGAAAAAATAAATATTTCCGATACAGTTGCCAACCAGTTTTAGCTATGTTTCCGTTTCTCCATGAGCGAAGGGCCTTAAGATCGAGTAGTATTACATTGCCCACATAGAATCAGGAATTTTTTGAACTTCACCGACTTTTTGAAAATCATTTGTTCCCTTGAAAGATTGAATTCTGATTTTTTGAAGGATTTTTGAGCCAAGCTTCTTACCTCTCTTCCATGGAGGTCGATATCGTTTAAGCAAGTTCTAATCTTAAGCGATACTCTGAAAGTTCAAAGTTTTGTTGTGTCGCAAGTTTGTGCATTAACCAAAATCGCTAAGTGTTCATTTTGAGTTATAATTATAAAATAAAGCATTTCTGTAAGCATATTGGGGAATCGTTTTGTCGTAATGGCAACTCTCTTCCGAGAATACAGATAATGACTCGCCCGCCGGAAGATAATTACCGCAGCAATTTGTCTTTCCTCATAATTTAAAACATTAGAATACTACAACTTCTAGAAAAATAAAAAATATGTGAAAAGGAAAAATTGTATCTTTTAAAGCGATTTTTTCAAGTGAGGCGTTTCTGTGCTAAAAGTAGTAGTAGGTGTCTCCTGTTTATTTACCGTAATTTCGAAAGCTTATCCCAAAATCTCTATTCAAACTTATAAAGTTTTTTTGAAAGTTGGGAAGAGTTTTCAACATGTAATGTAATTTTGGTTTGGGCTTGTAGTTAATCAACTCGGTACACAAATGACGATCCTTTCCACACCAAAGCATAGGTAAACTTGAACGGAGCATATGTTTGTACCTAATCAGTTATTCACATAGTGTGTGTATTAGAAATTTACTTTGTGAAGCTCAATACTGCTAATTACATGTAGGTACGTAGTTGTACTTTACATAACTTATTCACATGTAATTACTCTGAAAGCTGAGACGTTTAATGGTTCATGTAGGTAGTGTGTTCTTCCAAAAGACAAGGTCTGAAAGTAACGCTCCTGAAAGATCTTTCAGCGGCTGAAATGTGTTGGCAAACACCTGCCGCCCGCCCCGCCCGACGCACAGAGGTCAGAATCTCAACTTTCACTGCCAAAAAGTGTAAGTGATTAATTACACTGTTAAAATCATCGTGTGTGCTAATTATTTAAGAAATAAATTTTATTTTTTGGCAAATATGTCATATCTTTAACAATTTTAAATTTAAATGTACACAGGTTATCATAAACCAAACGTCAATATTTGTGCTGGACATATTTTATTAATACCTTAATGCCAATCTAGTTATTTCTTTCGGGATTTTGTTATTAAGTTGGATGGCTTAGTACAGAAGAGATTTCTGGTTGCTTATTTTCTTCCTTGTTGGCATTCTAATTTGCTTTACATTTTTCAGCGTATCTCGTGAAAGTAATTCATTTTAGTTCTTTAGACATCATCCCTATGTTATTTTTATGTAAAAAAATATTTTATTATACTTGGTTTCTCCGTCATAAAATTAAGCTACATTAACACGTCTTGTATCCGTCCGTATTTGTTACGCTTGTGCATTATTTATTTTTGCCTAATTTTCATTTTCTTTTCTTTGCAGAGGACTATAATTATTGAACAAAACCTAATTAAGAGCTGATCGAATATGTTTCTTTGTTTATTTTATTCTGCCAAGAAATTCAACATTTTTTGTAATTTAAGAAGTTAGCGCAGAAGTTCGTTGCTTTGAGACAATAATGATATCCAGATATTTAATTTCTTCTACTTTTATGATTTTTTCATTGGTATAACTTTTGGATAGTCGAGCGAATTTTTGCCTGAATTAATATATTTTGTCTTAAGTTTTAATATATTTAGTTTAAGCCATTTTGACGCAGTATCCATGTCAGTACTAATATTTTGTTTATTTTTGCAGAAGAATCGACGAGCTTTGGGAGGCCAATAAAGAGATGGTGGAAGAATGGTGATATAACTTTCACGCAATTTTTTTTTTGGATCTTTATATTGTCCAGTGTATTTGAAGTTAAGAAAACTAATTTCTAATGCGAAATAGAGGTTTTGTTGTGTCGATATCCTATAGATATTTTTCTGGCTTTGGTTGGCAAAATATGTGTTTTTTAAACCTTAAAACACTTGTCTGAAAATATTTTTAAAAATTTCTGTGTATTTATTACATAAAATTAAAATAACATTAAACATTAAAATAACATAAAATTTAGTTGTACATAAATTACAATTTACAATTATGTTTCTTTTTATTTATAAACGAAAATGGCGTAGGTATTAATATAATAATATTTTTTTTGTATGTCAAATTAATGAATTCGTTGTATAGAATAACGTTTTTATAAGTGGTAATAATTATATTGTCAACCTTAAAACCTAAAAAGGTATAAAAAAAATTCATTCCAGTTTTGTGTTTATCATTGAATAATGATAGATGTAGTAAGATTTCACTGGATGGAAAACATTTTTTTGTCCAGCTAAAGTTGCGGTTAGAGCCTCTGTGCGCGACGCCCGCCGCTCGTCAGTCTGGAAAAGTGGCTGTATCATCGCGTCTCGTGTCTTGGGCGTCCAAATTACGGAGTTGGCAGCGACGCTCCTGGCACCGATGCTTCGTATCTCATAATTACACGGTGATTATTAAAGTCAGCGCGAGGAATACAAATGAGAAGTGTTATCAACAAAATGTTATTTTACGATTATTCATATGAAGGAATGTTGCCGAACGACGTTCTTATAAGTCTGCAAAGCATTCTACGAGTATTTCTAATACTTTAATGTGAACTTTTTTCAAAGAAAATATATTTGTAAAATTACGTATTATTAAGAAAAATCATTGCACTGAGTGTCAATTATGGAAGAAGGCATAAGAACAGCGTATTGAACATGTATCGACTATTTCATATTAAAAATCCGTATGGTTATGCTTACTTATTCAGGAGTCGTTGTCGATTGAAGACTTATTCCCAAGTGTTTATATATGACAGATCAAGTAAATAAATATATTTATATATTCAATTTTTATTATAAAAACTCTATTTTTATAAGTTTTGTTATTACTTTTTATTCCCATCAAGATATCATTGAAGAAAAAGATAAAACTAACAATCGGATACGTAATTATCCAAGACACTATCTTGGTTAAAAACCAGTTCATAGAACACTTTTTCCAATGAAAAACATAGCTTCAACGTTTTCAATCGTCAATTGACTCAGTATTTTTAATAAAAAATGTAGAGCCGCTCAAACTGTTTAAAAATTAGTTATTAAAAAAATCTTATTGTCGTGACTTGGTCGTGACAGTTCGGTTGAATTCTTTAAATTTGAAAATATTACACTGTCACTTGGTGTGACATAATATGTCCAGTGAATCCGCTATGAATTTAGCACTTTCCTCAGATTTCCGTTTCATGTAATTTTAATAAAAACAGAACCGCGCGCCGGCTTAAACCTTAAAATAGCCTTTCTGAGGAATTTCCCAGAAGGTAAGTGTAAAAAAGGGGTTCTTAATTTATGCCTGAAAACTGCTGTTAACATGTTTTATAAATGATATGGTTTTATATTAGAAAGGACAACATAAGGGTTGAAGGATACTTCCTTTGACTTTATATTGTTAGCCTGGCAACGGATTTACCTCTCTCTACACGACAGGAGAACACAAAACAAAATAGATTGTAAATAAGAAAAGGCTTGAAGTAGACAAGTGAGTCAGGAATAAAACAAATGTTAACGACATAAACTGAAATGTGGAATTTGAAATATGGTGTATTTTGCAAACAAATTGCATTGACTAGAGATAAATTTAGGATTTGCTTTAAGGCAGAGAGAGAAAATGAATAAATGATTTATTAGCATAGTTGTACTTCTCTTGCAATCGCACATCCCTTGTTAGACAGAGAGTCGAATAGTTTCATTACAATGTCAAATTTCATTGGTCTGTCCAGTTTTACGTGTGACGCCATTGTTGTTAGATCATCGCTTTTGAACTGGCAATCACAAATTATTACGTAAAAAACATTATAAAATTTATCAAATAAACAATCAAGATTCCATGTAAGTTCCCAGCCAAATGGTGTTACGAATAAAAAATAATAGGAAAGTTATTTAATAGGTAAGTGAAAGCTTAGGAAACCATTCCTGTCAAAAAAAATTTCAATTTTTCTTGTTCAGGCATGTTTTAGCCCCCGAAATTAAAGTTTGATATTATTTGATTTTGTATTCACCGAGGGGGGTGATGATTTATGGCAATAGACACTGCAAAATTTTACATTTTATCATTAAAATGGGCTGTCGTTATATAAATATGGTTTATTGGTATGCCAATATATTTTATTTAGTCATTGATAAATTCTCCCATATTATTGATATCACAAATCAATAGGTAATCTCAATATAGATCAAAATTATATATTCAAACTAGCTGACCCGGCAAACTTCGTACCGCCTCAGAATCAATAAATGTTGTGTTTAATTTATTAGCTGAAATAAATTAAGTTAAAATAAATAGGTACCTACTCTAAGTTCAAAAAATGAAATTGAGCTGTTGACTAAGCACGAAATGTTCGGCACACTACACCATTGACAGTTCGAATTGATTCAAATTATGTCGACCAACGCATATATATATGTATATATATTTGAAAAGCCGTTCCATACAAAATATATGAAAAAGTTAATATTCTTCGTAATTTTTTTCCCGTGATTTTTACCGATGTTTTAATAGTTATTCTGTTAATCGGGACGGAGACAAATCCAACAAATCAAAGATCATAAAAATCGATTAAGCCGTTCTTGAATTATAAATGGTGTAACTAACCCGACTTTTTGTTTTATATATTACGAAGATAGAAAAGTAAGGTGACGATTAAAATAAAAGTTGAATTTTTACAATTTATTCTATTTTCACAATGGAACCAAAACTAATTAAATGTTATATTGGTCTCAGTTTGGTAAAACTTTTGAAACTTTGAACAGAAAAATGCTCACATATATTATTGAGAAACCATTAAACATACAAACAGTTCCATTCACTTCGCGAAATAAATTATTTTTGTTTTCAGAGTTTTGATTTGGTCTGAAAATAATTTTTTAATCAAATTGCGGATTTTTTGTGATTGAATGGTAATAGGGAGATATTTTGATATTTTTTTATTTAGCATTTGTAGGAAGAACAATATTTAATCAAAGAGATTAATGATAAAATAAAGCCACCGGGAAAAAAAATAATTGTCTCGTCAAATTCAAACGGTTTTATAAAGTTGTGGCAGGATAAAAAATATTATGATTAATGAAAATGGAATGTTTATAAATTATAATAAAATTATATTAAATACACTGTAATATTTGTGATTTTGGTTAATGGCAAAAATACGATAATAGACGTGACTCCATTTTTACGATCACTTATCATTATAAATATAATAATTATAAAAACATTTATTTATAAAGAAATTTTTGCATATTTATACCTACATCTTTTATTTCTGTTTTAGTGACAATGATTCTATCGACAAATTGTCAATATAATCAATGTTGTTCGTAAATCTTTTCTATAATAGAATAAAAAAGCATTTGTATAGCCCAGTTTTGTGATGTTTCACTTCAAGTGCGCTTAACTATAACAAAATTTAAAAATAATCCTACAGTGCTCCTTAGAGTCCTTACAAAGTATTGAAAAGTAATTTTAAATAAATAATTTACAGTATACGAGTATACAAGGCAATAACAATGGAACAAAATTAACAATAATAGTACTGTTATCGAGTAGGATAATATTAGTAATAAGTAACGGTGCTATTATAGCACAGGACAAAACAAAAACATTAAAACTAAAATATAGTATAAAACAGGTGTAAAAATTAAAATATTCTGTCCTATCCTAATTCTATCCTACAATTCAATCGGTCTAGTGGTTGAGCTGTAATAAAATTTATAAAAGATAATATCAGTATTACCTTCGTAAGAGACCCGCTTATGAGAAAGTTTCTTGAAATGGCTTTAGACTTATTTTGTGACCGGATTTAAAAGGTAAGGTTCCACAAGTTTCCTTCTTTTTCCATACTCTCACTATTTTCTTCAGCCTAATAATATTCCTCAGATGGGGATTCAACAAGTCTATTGGCTCCGGACAGATGGTATGGTAACGCATCACACGTAAAAGTTATCAAAGAAAAATAAACACCATCAGGAATCTGCTTACAGATTTTAGGAAATTTGTCAATATACCAGAATTGACTGAAATGTCTACAAAATATATTTTTATTAAATTTGTTGTTTTCAGATTTTGTCCTTTTTCAGATTTTAGATTGAGTTAAGCTAATATTATCTTTTTTTTTTTTTTTAAATTATTTATTAACCAAAAAATACATGTTATGTACATTCTTTTAGGTATATGCCACCTCACTAGGCTGAGCCTGTTCCGAGGTGGCAGGTGTTATCTACAATTTGATGTTTTACTTAATAAGTTAAAAATAATAATAAATAATTATTATCATTAAGTAAATCTATAAAATGAGTCTAGTTTTTTAACTGTTAATGGTGGAATTCCATTGTAATATATATGAAATTAAATATTTTTTTTACTTTGTTCCACTTGTTTTTCAGACTGGTCCAGACTACCAGTCTGAAAATGTCCGTAGTAGGACGAAACCGGTCCTGGTGTAAATAAACAAGTGGAACAAAAAATTGTTTAATTTCATATCTAATAAATTTATTTACATAAGGTTTACGCAAATTTTTCACCGGGGGTTAGATATAGTGTGTCGAGATAGGCTAATTCGCAAATATATTATTTTAACAATAGATACATTTTTCATTTATAAGAAACAATTATATTGATGGTTAGATGATATGGTCGTAAACGGTTACATCATTTTATTTTCCATTGTACTTGCATATTTAAATAAAGGGAAGATAAGACACGATCAAGTGAATCATATGCTTAACTCCGGTCAAGAGTAAGAGTAACAGAAAACGTATATAAGACACGATGTATGAATTTATATGAAGCAAGGAGTGTATGCTGAGACAAAATTGTGTGTCGGTCTATCCTGTCTACCTACCCCAAAGTTAAACGGATCAAAATATTTACGCGTAAAAAAAGTGAAACGTTTTTGCTAAAAAACGTTTAGATAGACAAAAGTTGTAAGTATTGCAATAAAAGACCTACTGAAGGCTGTTGGGTGCGCGGTCGGTTTCATACAAAACGTTGTTTTGGATTTAGGCCAAAATACCCAACCAAACTGAAAAATTATTTTTGTTATCATAAGGTTTATCAAATGTCGATATAACATATAAGCTATTCAGGATTTAAATAATTTATGATTTTAGAGGCAACTTGGACAAATTATTTGCGAGTAAATGTAAACATTTAAAAAAATAATTTTTCTAACTTTTATTTTACAATATGATGAAATATAAAATTAAAAATATTGTTTTTTTTAGACACAATTTTGATGGGTGTAAATTTAAATCACAAATTACCTATTTACATCGGAACAAAAACTAGTCGTGTATATATTAAAATTACTAACCAAAGAAACGCATTTTAAAATTTTTTTTAATTTTCTTTTTTTATTTTTCATTCTTCTTATCTCATCTCTTCTTAAAACCAAGCAATAGGCAGATTTTTTAAAAATAATTATAAATAACTCACTAAAAAAATTCCAAAGTTGTTTAAAAATTAACCAAAACTGATTTCTTTAATTACTTTTACGTCATCATTTAAACGCAAAATAATAGTAGCTCCTGTCCAAGATCGACATTAGATCTAACTTTTTATTAGAAAAATAATTTTTTAGTTTGGTTGGATATTTTGGCCTCAAATCCAAAACTACGCTTTGTATGAAAGCGGCCGCGCAGCCGTTCCTCTGAATAGTGAAAATTATTGTAGTAGGTATATTAGAAACGGTGAGATTGCATTTCTAAAAATCCTCACGGAAAAACTTCTTATGTTTGCCGAGACTAAGATAACCTAACGCAATTTCTGAAATTAGGAAACCTGCAGATACTGGGAAAGTCCCTATCTCGTAACGCCTTACGAACACCTCCTAACCGACCTGCGGACTCGAGAAAATAAAGTAGTTTTCTGCTGTACACCCATATAACGTACCTACCAACACATTTATTGTCTATGCCAACACACATATGCCATCTGATAACATCTATGTCAAGAGTATTATGTACTTCACCTACGCCTTAAGCCTTA
Organism: Limnephilus auricula; assembly: GCA_951813805.1. Classification (NCBI taxonomy): domain Eukaryota; kingdom Metazoa; phylum Arthropoda; class Insecta; order Trichoptera; family Limnephilidae; genus Limnephilus; species Limnephilus auricula. The sequence continues at coordinate 5,632,825 of OX638397.1, forward strand.
GTCGGTCTAGGTTAGTGGTCGGAAAGCCAAGATATCGATGCTGAAAACAGAAAGAAACAGTATTTTTTGTTTTGTGAATACCGCAAAAAAGTCCCAATGCTGATAGCTCCCCGAAACCAAAAGGACCATTGCATCCCTAAATGGGATAGGTGGTGAGATAATTGGAATTAATAATTTGGGAGGCAGATATGGGTACCGCCGCCTATATTTTTATTTCCTATTTTATTCATCTGACTGCGATGAAAAATGAGTTGTTGTAAACACGCCCACAAAGGTTTCTATATATTGATATTTCTATGTTGGTGAGTTCTGGTGTTACAAAATTCGCAAAAAAAATTCAATACGTCACATGCGTGTTGTTTGAAAAATGGATGTATTTTATGGAGTTTCGCGGCAGGTTTCGACGGCCGGCATCACAATCCTGCCGGGGACAAGGCTTTGGGCTCTTATTCCGAAGGTCGCGGGTTTGAACCCGGCATGCGCAAACAAATTTTATTGGATTAATTTGTGTTATTTCACAATTAATTAATAAATATAACATATACTATATTTGCGGCACGTTTATATAGTGGAAGATACACTCAGTTTCGACCTGGTGTAAAACCACCATTCAGAATTGAAACGTTGCTTGAAATAGCTTTAGCCGTGTTTAGTGACTAGATATGAATAGCCAGGTACTTCCCCACCTTCCTCTGTCCCATCTCCTTCCCTTCCCTACTTACTTTCAGCCTCACAACATACCCCAATTAGGGATGCCATGGTCTCACTGGCTCCAGGCGGGAGCAATTGGGACTCTACATAAAAAAAAATAACTTACAAATCTTATACATGGGGCGAGGTTTGTTTAGGTCTAGGAGGCGGATGAATCTGCCCACTTAGGGCCAGTTGTTTCACAGAATTCTAACAATTTTCCATATTTAGAATTTAATTTTAATGCTCTGTGTAAGTTCTATGCTATGTTATGATATTATGTCCAGACGGGAGCAGTTAAAACTCTCGTGAGGTATTATCTAAAAAAAAATAAAAAATCAGCTAGTAACATATAAAAAGGTTTGCCACCTCCGGAGTTACGGCTGTGTGCTTGGAACTACACCACTTCGGTACAGATGAAAAGTCTAAGCATAATAGATGAGATATGAAAACTCTATTTGTCGGATTGAGATGAGAAGGAAGAATCCCAAAGAAGAACACGGAAACTAGCCTTTCCTCATTTAGTTTTTGCGAAGACAGAATTCTTGCAATGAACAAATTTGTTTTTTTTGCCTCTCTTTGTTTCTTATTCAGGGAAAACAGATTTGAAAATTGAATCAAATCATTCTTAGGTGGTTACAAATCGCATGTGCGCCTCACTGTTGAATTCGGTAGCCACCTCTGGTCTGGAGGCCCAAAATACTTGCAAAAACGCTTGTCAGCGCAGAAAAAACCAGTCCGTTTTACAGTTTCCTCTATTATGACATGTGGATATCTGGTTCTACCAATATAATATTTATATGTAAGATGATCTGAAGATGATCAGTCATTGATCCTTTCGGCACCAGTGCGTGGTCGGGAAACACGTCAAAAGCGCCCAACATGTGTGTAAGGTTGATTTATGTCACGTCAGAACAGGTCGTTTCTACGACTCATTCTTGAGTTCAATAGCTCTGCATCTCTGCCAGCGTCTGTGTTTCTTATCTCCTACAACATTGGTCTCTTCGAGACCCATATTTTCATATTTCCTCTCTGGATTTTATGTTTTTACACTGGTGCAAATATTATTTTATTGTAATGAAAATATCGACTCAGTACTCGTATAAAAATCAAAACGTAGGGATATGCCGGAGTGCGTCCCCACGTTTTGCTCTTTTTATAATTCAAAAAGGGAATACCGCACAAGAATTCCAACCTGTGAGACAATGGAATCCCCAATTAGAGTATGTTGAGAGGCTAAAGCTAGTGTGGAGGTGAAGGAGTTGGGGAAAAGGAAAGTGAGGTAGTACCAACTGGTTATTCAGACCTTGGTACCAAACATGACGAAAGCCATATTAAGCAAGTTTTCAATTCTGAATGGTGGTCTTTTACCAGAGCAATATTGAGAGTATATAGTCCACTGCGCAACAAGCCCCAAACATACTATATATTATTTTTAATTAATTAATCCTGCGATAACACAAATATTCTTTAGATTAGAACAACACTATTTATTTGCGCACGCCTGGATTTTCAGCCGCGACTATCGAGAACCCTACCCCTAGACCACGGAAGCCGTCAATTAATTCTCATAGAGGTTGTGACCCTCCAAAATATTTAAAATTGCCTAGTTTGAACGGCGTCAACAGACGTTAACGTCAACAGACAATAGTTTTATTAGTTTACAAATTTGACAATATTATATTTATGGTGATAAAAAAACTTTAAAATCGTAAAATCGAGTTCTTTAAGAGAAAGGAGGGAACACGAAACTTAAATTTTTACGGTGATTTATTTTTAATTGTCTAATTGTACCCATTATTAACCGTCGCCCAGTGGCAGGGAGCGCCCCTACACCATAGGTGGAGAATTTTTAATAATTCATAATTCAAATTCTAATTTGTTTACTATTTTATATTATATATTTTTATATTGAATTTCATATTATGTAAACTTAAATATGGCAGGCAGAGTACACATACCACTCTATTCAGCTAAAATAAACACAATATTATTATTAAAACATTTAGGCGTTCGCGTTTCATTTATAAGGTAACATCACCTATTAAGAGACGATAAGTATGTAAACTTTGAAAGAAGAGAGCACCAGAGAAAGAACAATTAAACTAATTTAGTAAATTATTTCTGTCACTTAATTATATATATATAAGTGATTCAGCAAAATGCGACCAATTTATCGGTCCACAGAACTGAGTTTTAAACTCCTTTCTAACAAGTCCCCATTACCGACGAACAAGCATGTATCATTGTTGGTCTCCTCGTTAAGCTGTGCAATGAATTAATTGCAGCGGGATGTTTCAGAAGTTTCCTCGACTTTATTTGCGTGGCGCGACGGCACGGTACTATAGAAATGTGTCGGCGACACGGTACTCGGGACGGTTAGGAGGTAACCGCATTACCGGCCTTAAAAATTGTCACTGAAGTTTGCGCCACCGCGCGCCGCCGGAAGGAGTTATTTACCCAATTTGGTGGCGCTAGTTTACCGCCGATAAATTCGCCCAAACTCCGCCACTACTGGTACCTACCTGCCCATGGCGGAGGAACGCGCTGTAAAGTTTTGCGTTGCAAAAGCGCAGTTTGCTCAATTTAATGTAATTTTTAAAAGTTAGAATTTTCAGCGGGATTCAAAAATTTCCCTTCTGAAAGGATACTGATTAATTTGACATGATTAGAAAAAAAATGAGCATTTAAAAATACTTTTATGTGAGTTTAGATTTAGATTTCAGATTTCTACGTCAAGGACTGTTGTTTGTGATTAAGTTGTAAATTTTGATTGATATTTTAAGATTTGTTTTTTAACTTTCTTAAGAATAAACCCAATAAAAAAATAAAGGCAATTCTCTAGATAAGACTATGCATAAATTATTAAAAAATATATATTATTAAAAACTACTTATCTATAGAAGTTGTAAAATGTTCATGTTGAGAAATTTTTAAACATGGAAAATCTATTTTTCGAAAAAAATTCTTCTCGAAAATTCGGAAGATATTTTCTTTTTGATATTATGTTACGTTTCAAAATTTTCAATGATGGGAAATTTTTATTTTTCTGAAATAAATTCTTGGATTATCTAAAGGTTTTTAGCTCGAAAAGTTGGTCGTAAAGCAAATCGGAAAATGGGTTCGAAGGTGCGTCGGAAAATACATCAGGAAATTTAAAAAATATTTTTTTTTGATTTTGATGGAATTTGGCAATTTTACTTGTTGGAAAATTATTTGATCCTGGAAAAAAAATTATCTTTCGTAAAAATTGGAAAATGCTCCGAAGACGGACGATGAAATCATAAAAAAGTTATCGATACCCCAAAATTCCATTGCCGTTTGAAATTATTTAAAAAAATAACGGAGGGCGTCACATCCATTTGCAACAATCCTAAACAGTATAATATTCAATAAGATAACAATTATTTTATCATCGTAAGCCGATCTTGTCTCGACAAAACAGATCATAAAGCTTTTTTGAAGTAAAACTTCTTTAGGCGGATTACGACGAGTAACCCACATCTTTTTTGGACGGAAGTAACATTTTAATTCGGAAATGACGTTTGATTTATATTTCATCATATTAACGTCGTAGGTATGGCAACAATGAGTGCGATACATAGCAACGAATAACAAAACGTCAGAGCTAACTCGAACGTCAGACCTCATCCGTTTATTTTGTTTACTAATTTATATGGTAAGTTCAACAGGTTTTTGTTATGTTTTGTTGATTATTTACTATATGGTTTTACTAAAGATTTTATGAAGAATGTTGTTTATAATTCAAATGGCTGAATCGCAGGAAAAGTTTATAAATTCATCTATAAATAATTATGAATGAAAGCCACTTACAGACGATGAATTTATACTAAATCTAGATAGATATTTACGATGACTAATTTATAATTTCTGAGTAAAATGACTGAAATTATTAATGGTTATTATTTCCCTAATTGTGAATTCCCAAATTGCATTGTTAAAATTCAACTGAAGGTCGCTATGCACCCTAATTATGTTGTTAGTCATTTGCAATTGATGACTTATTAAATAATAAAATTATTGAATATATAAAAGAAATAAGAAATTAAAACGTAGTTCTACAAAATAAACTTAATAACAATAAATAAATTATGAGACATTTTAATTTATATGGAAGTTATAATACCTATCAATGCATAAATTTTTTGCAATTTTTACGTCTTAACCGGGTGTCGGACGGAATTCTGAATGATGATCTGTTAACTTTATAATTCCTGAAATTCTTTAAGATTTTGGCCGGAAAACTCATTACCTATCCCCGGGGTCCGTGGGCAAATTTTGACTTTGAAAAGGTCCGTGGGTCTAAAGAGTTTGGGAACCACTGATTTAGAAGGTTGCCTCTTTTTTAACAAAAAAAGTTAGGAGAATACCTGTCTCTTCATTTCAGTTAGTAAGTAATCTTAAAGACTTCTTTCTCAGGCTATTGTGGGACGAGAATGGTGACTGTGATGCAGGATGTTCTTAGAAGGGTTAAATAAAACAATTTCGTATTCAAAATAACCCTAGTTTTTTTTGTGGCCTCCATGGTGGAGGGGTACGACTCTCGACCAGCAATCCGAAGGTCGCAAGTTCGAACCCGGCATGCGCAAATACATTTACTTAATTAATTTGTGTTATTTCACAATTAATAATAAATAAACAACCTTATAATGTTCCGCCTAAAAAGTTTTATATTTAATTTTTAATCAAAGAAGTTTTACTTCAACCTCGCGTAAGGGTTAGAGTAATATTTTAAAATAGTTTTCCACCACTAATATACAGTGTCAGAACGATACATATTTTAAACATACAAAGCCACAAACCCTGCTGGCTTCTTTGATTTTTACCCGATCAAATGCCATCAATCAATAAGAAACAATATCGTTGATAAATTATTCAGTCAAACTTTTTTGTAAAATTAAACAGTGCTGTTGATATTGTAAAATTAAACCAATAATGGCAGGTTCTTAGATAATATTTTTTGGTAACGGTTTGTCCGCTAAAAAATACACCAGACATTTTCTCGGCATTTGAGATGGCGAAAACTCAACCGTTTATACCGAAAATTGATTATTTAAGGTAATGTAAATATTATGGAGCTTTTAAACACTTTGTAATGAGTGAAAACACTTGGAGGTAGCTTTCGCCTCCATTAAGATAACTCAACGGCATTATTAACCGTCCTCATAAATTGAGAATGGTGTTTTTATATTATTTTTACGAGCTTCAACTTTTCAAAGGAAATTTTATTCCACGGTGTATTGATGTAGGATTAAATTGATAGGCCCCATACTTCAGGTATGCGAATTATTGATTATGAAATTCTCGAAAAAAAAAAGAGAATCGAAAAGTGATAGAAATTTTCATGGAATAAAAAGACTGGCAAGCCCGAATTAGGCCGATATTCCCATACAAAACTGTGTGTTATATAGGATATGTGTATTATATATCTGAAATATAGGCCCTATATTTTTTTTTGTTCCAAATTCAAATGGGAAGGAGATCTACTATTTCAGACGAGTTTAAATGCGAATATCGTTTTGTGGTTTGGCTAAGAAACATTTGTTTCCATTCGAATTAGTATAGAAGGCACTTCTAGTATTATATTCTTTAGTCTATGGTATTTCTTATTCAGCCTTCGTGGTCGACGGGTATAGCTCCCGACTAGCAATCCAGGGGTCGCAGGTTCAAATCGGCAAGTATTTTTTTTTTTAAATTTTGAGTTGTATCCCAATTTATTAATTTAAAATAAAATGTAATAATTTGAGGCACGTTTCAGAGTAGAAGATACTTTAGTATGGTGGAAGTATTCTAAGTATCGCCCTGGTATAAGACCATTATTCAAAATTGACACTGAAATTGAAATAGTTTTAGCCGTGTTTGGTGGCGAGATCTGATTATCCAGGTACTTCCCCACCTTCCTATCCCGCATCTTTATCTCCCCCATCACCTTTCCCTTTCCATTTTTCTCCTGTCTTCAGAATCAAAACATACCCTAATTTGGAATGCCATAATTTCACTAGTTCCAGATGGTAAGGGACAGCAGGAACTCTCGTAAAACCAAAAAGATTAGGAATAAATATACTCTTATTTGAAATACAGAGCATGATTAGGTTTAATTCCTTTATCGTATCTTTAGGGTCGTATTGGTCAAAAATTATCCAATTTAATTCATAAATAAATAACAAGGCGTGACTTTTTAAGTTTAAGCAAGGTTTGATTTTTTAAAGATGTTTCACTACTCGAACTTGTGTTGATAATGTGGACAACTGGATTAATTAAATACTGTAATTAATTCAACAACAATCGGATGCCGATTCCAATATAGATCGGTTTTAAACGGTCCGCGAAAGGTAAAATAAAATGTTTGTTATACATTTTTATTATTCTAAAAATAACCAGTAACAATTCTTTGTTCTTCATACTGACAAAATAACTCACAATTATTCTCTGTTTCACATGCTTGTGTATTTCTGCAAACCTAAATAGTTTTTGCCAACATTGTATTTCTGACGTCAACGCTTTGATAAAAAAATATTATTAATTTACATACAACAAGTATAATAATATACCTTCTCGACACAATTATTACAACTGCAAAAACAACAGGCAAGACTTGAAAAGGTTGTGAATTGTATATGTGTTTAAATGTGTACCTTGATAAAACAAATTGCTTTTAACATACGTTTCCAAGAACCTCTTTCGCGCTCTTTTTACCTGACAAACTTACAAAGAAGAAACAGAATTTTGCTTCTAAGAGTTTTACCAATAGTGGTTTCTGAAAATAGTTTATTTATTCTAAGTAAGTTTGCTCGTTAGCACGATTTAAAATAACGTGCAGATTGAAACAATTTTAGCAAAATAAATTAATTTTATCTTTAACGCAAACATTCCCATCATTAAACTCTTATCAATCAATTCCTTGCCACAGCTGAAAAGTAATATTTTTAAGGACCACAAACTAGAATAAATTAAATAAAAATTATTCTAACCAAATCTGCGATACGTTTAAAAAATAAATAAAGTTGAACTTGTGCAAAGGAACTATAAGAGAGAGATCTTACGCTGTTACGTCGTGAATATTGCACAAATTATTTGTTCACCTGAAATATCGGTTTCCATCATTAGATTTGCAGTTTTGAAATAACATTAAAATGGTGTACCAATTAAAACATGCTTATTCTTCATTATTTTATTGACGGCCGGCGTAGTAAAGCGGTAGGGCGTTAGACTCCCGTTCCGAAGGCCGCGGGTTCGAACCCGGCGTGCGCAAATAAATTTTATTTAGTTGATTTGTGTTATTACACAATTAATTATTTAAAAAAATATATATTATATTTGCGGCACGTTCCAGAGTGAAAGATACTCTTAGTATCGCCCTGGTGTAAGACCACCATTCAGAATTGAAACGTTGCTTGAAATGGCTTTAGCCGTGTTTAGTGACTATATCTGAATAGCCAGGTACTTCCCCACCTTCCTCTTCCTCGTCTCCTTCCCTTCCCCACTTCCCTTCAGCCTCACAACATACCCCAATTGGGGAAGCCATAGTCTCACTGGCTCCAGACGGGAGCAGTTGGGACTCTTGTGAGGTATACACTATAAAAAAAAAAAATTTCAAGAAAAAAAATATTTGATCAGGACCGACACTAAGGGTAGTTTTCCAACAAAAAAAATAGCGAATAATAGTGAAAGTACACAATTAAGAAGATGTGTTTAGAACGAGTGGTGATTTTTGGTGAGCTTAGTTAAACACCTTATTGAAAGTCTGAATTCAGATGTAGAAAATGGTGTATTTAATTTAGTATCGGTTGAACCACCTCATGAAATAAAAAAAAATCATAAAAAAACATTTAAAAGAGCAATTTTGGTAATTCGTGTATTTCAAGCGAGCGCAAAACACATTATTAGTATTTAGATGGAAATCGGTTTGAAGGCTCTAGCCTAAGGTATGTTACTTTTTTATGGTAGCCACCGCACAAAGGGTGGCAGCAATTTTATTTTTAATACAAAATCTCGGAATGCTAAGAGGAGAAAATTCAGATACGCGTCGCCATGTATGAAGAAAAAAGCCAACAAAAACCATGAATTATTCCGCTCCAAAGCAAAACTTACATGAGTGTAAACTTTTATTATCCACCTTGGCGGAATTTTTAAGCAAGCTCGCGGTATACAGAAAGCAAGTGATGAAATACTTAATAAAATCTGTCGCGAAGTAATATAAAATCTGATACTGGTGAAAATTGTAAATATTTATACGATATCACAAAGCAAAGAGAAATTACTTTTTCATTAAATGGTTATTCATATATTTATTTATTTTTATTCATATACGCCTAAACCACCATTTACAAAACGTGTGATTTACATAATAATTTTGTGGAACAGTTATCTTGAGATATAATATGCTAATCAAATTGTATAGAACCCACGCAGAAGAATAGTAAGTATAATGCAAACATTGATTTATTGAGGTATGTTACTACAGCCTAATTGTTATTGTATTCCGTGCAGTCAAATCTACAACTTCTGCTAAAGCATTTCTAATTGCATTAGATCTAGTGAGTTTCTAAATGAGTATCTAAATGACTCTGTACTGATATTGTTGTTGCAATTAAAAATAATTTTAAACCGAGTAGATCTTTTTGGTATATGGAAGACAATTAAGCTTAATTAATCAGGACTATCTACAATACCATTAACAATTTAAAGAATTATACAATATAATATGTAGTTGCAGTATTTTTATACGAGTTAGTTGGTAGTTTTTTTTTATATACCTAGCCAAGGCGGTCTGCAATAAAAAAGCTACACAACTACAGGAATAGTGTGGTGAAAAGTGAAATTGGGAAGAAATCTGACCTACCTATCTTAATTTTTATACTACACATTATTCACGCTTTGGTGAGAATCGTAATGTTGGCACTGAGTGATCACTCGGATAATCACTGCACAAGTTTCCATGACAGATTGGTACAAATGTTGCAATGACACTCAGGAATGAACTCCATACGGTTAGACAAGGACAGGTAATGGGCAAACAGGTTGAGTGGGGGAATGAGGAAACATATATGTTAAAAGGAGATGATGAAGTTGCGTCAACTTTATACATATTTAAAATATTCAGAAAATATTATGTTACTAGATATGTGAAAAATCATGGGTTATAATTGAAGGATTTTTGAAGCAAAACGTAATTGAAGAAAAAATATTTTCTTTAGGAAATATTAACTTTCAAAAGACGAAATTTACCTTTCGCATGTTAGTAAACTTTGTAAAATTACGAAATGTGTTCAATGACATTGAAAAAAAGCACTGCCTATGAAGTTAATATCCATTCAAATAATATATGGGTACGAATGAAATAGCAAGGAGTCCGGCTAAAGTATGTCCAGTGGACCTCTGTAGTTGTGCCAGTAACGCGTCTTCACTATGTTAACCCGCCGTGTGCTGACGTTACATTTTTGCGTGTGCCAACTGATCCCATTTCCATAAAACTTTAATTGTGTTTTCTAAAATGATTTTTTTTTGTAAATTATACCTTCTTACCAGATATGCAATGTGTTTTTTTTTTATAAAAGTAGTTTAAGAACTATAATTCTACCATGCACAAATGCGCCGAGTTCTCATAATATTCATCGTGTCTAACAGTTAATTTAATTTTCATTTACAGATTATCATAAAATATTAACCCCGAGTGACATAAAAAATAAAAAAGTTTTTACTTTTCTCAGTCATCAATACGCTGCATCCCACAGCTTTAAAATCACCCCCGTACCACACCTCACCGCCAGAAACGTTTTTCATAACTTGATTATGAAAATATTTTCCAGGCGCACAAAATGTCGGTGCAGAGGGAACGTCTCGTTTGATGTCATGCGCCAAACATGACTTCGCTTATCGGGTTTATAAAGTGTTTGTCAAAAAAATAAACAAACTCAACTCAACAGACTCCAAAATGTTTCAATCAATCCTTGTTCACACATTGATCATGGAGTGAATTCCAGAAAGAAAAACCGTCGGGAAAGTGGGAATACCTTAAAACAAACCAGTTTTTTTCTATTAGCTAACATGTGAAGCTTGTATTAGTAAATGCAGGAAAAAATCATTATCACTAGGAACTTTTTTAAAGATAATCCGTAATTTATTTTAGGTTAATTAAATATTTGTATTATGTACGTATTACGCACGAGTTAGTATTTATTTTTAGACACAAACATGTCATCTTCTATAGAACATGCTTGTATGTAATATAAAAATATTATCAATTCGAAATAAATGTCCTTAGACTAATGCGTCTGCAGATTATAACATTAAAAAAAAACGTTATAGGGGTTTAGAACAACGATTCCATGTTAGATTTTATCCCCGACAGTTCGCTGCCCTAGTGCTTGTATGTTAAATAGACCATTTGCAAATTTTACAGGGGACGTTTGTTTTTGTTATTTTACAGGCAAATTCTAAATAATTCTCGACTTTAGTCATTTCGTTTTATACCGTATTCAATAGACATGTATAAAACGAAATGACTAAAGTCGAGAATTATTTAGAATTTGCCTGTAAAAAACAAAAACAAACGTCCCCTGTAAAGATACGTTTTTAGATTTTCACGGCCAAAAGCATTTTCGTTGTTTGTTTTCGGGGTGTTATGCCGTGTTGTGCTACCTCCTTCTTTAGCCGACGTTTCGGACAGCGTTGCAGTGTCCATCATCAGGGCAGATCCGGCAGATCCGACGGATCTGCCGTCGGCTAAAGAAGGAGGTAGCACAACACGGCATAACACCCCGAAAACAAACAACGAAAAAAGTCCCCTGTAAAATATGCAAATGGTCTATTGAACATACAAGCACAAGGGCAGCGAGTTGCCCATCAAAAGTTGAGCCCCGGGAAAGTTGATCACTGACATTTGACCCCTCGGGCAGATGATCCCCTAAAGGCTTATTCCTGATGGATAAGGATTGTATCGATAACTTTCGGTAACTTCTCATCGTTCCCTAGCATGATTGCAAATCGCGAACGAATAAGTGGCAGTTTACAACGACTAAGTGTCCGTAATACATTCGATATCAACTGTTGTTTTTACGTTAGCGATGTGCAGTTGTCCTAGGGAACGTTGAGAAGTTACCGAAAGTTATCCTATCATTGGTTATCGATCGAGTGTGCTAGGGGGCCTGGTGTACATCCTCATTCGTAAAAAAGAGAGGATATACGGTCGCAGTGGCGACTCGAGCACTTATTTGATGATGGGGACCAACATTTTTTATATATATATACCTACTACATACATACTGTATTGTAATCTTACTACACGGAGAATATAATATAAAATTTCTCGAACAAAAATTTTCATGGTCAAATCATGCTAATCAGATGTCTGAATCAATCTGAAGATGGCTTCAGACCCAGTCTGAAGATGGCTTTAATAAGCTGAAACCGGTAAGGGTCAATAAATTAAAGTGTAAATAAGTTTATCATTTGTTTTATTATATTATTAACTCTGGTTCTTCCTTCCAAAGGCTAGAGAGAAATTATTTCCTCGGCGACTCATGTATAAAAAACAAACTAAAACTGAAGTAGGTACGTTTTTTCCCGCCCATGATCTGAACTCCATTCAACTATGGGTTGCGTCTACCTTGATTATTGTGGAGTGCTGATTTTTTTTTTTTTACGTTAGTTCCACACAGGAGGCCCTGAGAAAAAAAAAATCACAGGAAAAAAATCACTCAGGGCCTATGCCATCTTTGGGATGCTGTGTGGTGGGTCTTTTAAGGGAAAGGAAGGATTGGAAGTTCTGGGAAGGAAAAATGTAAGAGGAATGGGTAGGAATCTAGGGGTCAATGTGTCCAGGTGTGGCGAATGTGTCACCGTTAAGACCCAGACAAAGATCGCAGCGTGAACCCGGGCACCCCTGCTAAGTCACCAAACCAATAGGCTAAGTCACTGAACCACTGGGGTGACTTATGGCAGGGGTTTTGGTTATCCAATAAATGGTTCCCGGGGCGGTGGTACCCATACCCGCCTCCAAGATTTCAGATATAGCTGTGCTATATTTTCGGGTTTAGGAAGTTTTATGTTAAGCGGTTTTGAGTTTCAGCAAACCATTTTGAATTTCATGGAATAGCATTTTCTGATATAGTTCTTTTTGCTCAACCAGTTCGACATGAAATATATATATATATAACAGAAGGAAACATAAATTGTTTCATCGTAGTATTTCTAATATATATATATATATATATATATAAATTTCAATTACATATACCCTAATATATAATTATATTATATTATCCGATGGTTAGTTGGGTGACTTAAGAATATATTAAATTTTGACCGAAATTATGACATTGTTTCCTATCAAGACTACCATTAAATATCTAAACATTACTGAAATTCCTATTTTATGATAAATAATAATTATAGGCATGAGAGAATTAACTACAACATCTCAACAGTTATACTATTATATGAATAAATATTTGGGCATAATGAACTAACAAATTCCTCTGTCGCTAATATGCGGACATTAACTTGTACCCCTGTCATCCTAATGCTGACTTAAGGAAACATGGGACTTGTGTTTGTCTAACCAACCGAGCCACGTGTTAACATTAAAACTAGATCTAAGCATTATAACTAGGATTTAGATTAACTTAAGGGTTTGCCGAAACCACAATGCAAAAAGGCCCGCCCTAATCGCTCTGCACACATCCCTCGCGGTAGAGATAATATCGTATTTTCACTGCTTTTCGGTAAGTTAAACGTAAATCAGATGGATATTATAACTTGGAACATTTCAGTGCTTCGGAATATTCCGAGAGATGGCAGCATATTGTGGTCATTGAAATAAACGAGTGACGTGAGTTATGGTTAATACATTTTATTCGGGAATGCTATGAAACGATAACCCTTATCATAATATAATGTGTTGTATGAATGCGGATTATTCACGTAAATAGATTTCGCAGTATACCGAGAAGAACGAGAAAATATTAAAAAATTGAAACATCAAAAAGGGTAATGGTCACAACTGAGACTCAAACACAGGATTTCTTGTCTCATCGGGACAAAGCGTCTTAACTAACTTTGCCATAGGGACCTGTATTTTTTCTTTCTTTTTTTTAAAGGTTTGATTTCAATGAAAACATTTTCCTTCTAATATCTCGAATCTATTCGTACAGGTTTGACAGACTACATGGTAAAGGGTTAAGGTTCTGGATTAGCAATCTGAAGGTCGTAATTTTTTTTATTGATTTCTGTTATTTTACCATGAAATAATTTATATAATGAATGGTTCTTATGCGGCGCGTTCCAGATTGGCAGATACTTTATCGCTCTGATTGTAAAACAACCATTCATAATTAAAACGTTGTTTTTTATGTGAATACCGCACAAGAGTCCCAACTGCTCCCAATCGTTTGGAGCAAGGGAGACTATGGCATCCCCAATTTGGGTATGTTGTGAGGCTGAAGGTAGGTGGGGAAAGCCATTTCAAGCAACGTTTCAATTCGGAATGACGGTCTTACACTAGGCGATATTGAGATTATCTGCCACTCTGGAACGTGCCGCAAATATATCTTATATTATTTTTAAATGATTCAATTGTGAAAACACAAATCAAATAAATAAAATTTATCGACCTCCGGATCACCAGCTGAGAGCCTCGTCTCTCGACTACGGAGGCTTATATCTGAATAGGCCATTACTCGTCTAATTAATAGTCGTCTTACTAATACCGCTTTTATATTTATATTTCCAGCACAAAATATTTTTTCAGATGATATTATAGTGTTAAATTTAGCTTTTTAAATACTTCTAAATGCGGTTTGTCATTCGTCAGCCGTAAAACGAAAAGTTGCCAGGTTCAACCTCTTGCGTCCTGCAGTCCACTGTATAGTACCTGGGTTATTCTTTTTTCCTAACAATATTACTATTTGTTTTATGCTGATCGCACTTTTCATAGACAAATAATACTCATTTCTACCACCAGGATTGATCAGCTGTATCATTTCTACAAAATTATTATTCAAAACGTGTTTTTAGTCAAGAAAACTGTTTGAAAATGACGTCCGGTTTTTTCTCACCCGGGTCAGTTATTAGATTACTTTTGATATGTGAAATAAATTAATGAAATTGAGATCGATTATAGTTATGAGAGAAACATATTTACATGTAAGATTATTCAATAAATATATATTGTTTGTAAAGTAATCCAATTTGTCACAACAATAGTAGGTACGCTGTAGTGCACCTCAGGTCAGTACGTGACGTCTAATGTTTGTTTTTGTTCTTTCAGTTATTCAGAATATCATCAATTTGAGCGATGATGAAGTATCTGATGGTCTAAATTCAAGGTAATATTTTTTTTTATGTGTTAAGACTCGTTTTAAAATGTACCATAGCTATTAGATTATTAAATTATCATTAATTTTTTAAATATTATTTTAATTTTATGTAAAAATATACGTTTTTTTAATTTAATTTTTTTTTTTTTTAGTTTTTATTATTTTAAAATGTACCTTTATAAGGTCTTAGGATATCTAATGTGTCCTAAAGCTAATAATTTTTTTTTTATTTGTAATTTTAGACTTTTTTTAGTATCGAATTGCATTTTTTGTCTATGTTGTGACCTGAGGTAATCTACAAAATGTAACGGTTAAATTACACGGAAGTACCTGCCCATGCGATTTGTTTTACAGCCGTTCGTTGTGCAGAGATATTAGCTTTTAGTTCACAATTTAAACGCTTCGAGCAGTTGGGTTTTGAAGCCGGTGAGGGTTGGTCGTGCCAGAGGTCGAGTGTCGAGCAGGCGGACTTCAGTCTGTTCACGTAAGAAACGCTTCCGTTATGAGATTGTAATTTGGATAAATTCTTAAGGATTTACTGTTTTAAATGTGAAAATGTGTTCAGTATATATCTAACTGAGCTGGCGCCCTTATATAATATATTAGTTCTTCCAGATGTCTTCCCTATTATAGATTCAGTTCTCATTTGCAAACCATAAAAATGGCGACTACCGTCGTTATTTTTACATAACCCTAGATTCAAAATTTATAATGAGTCTCTTGTTTAAAATAATTGATCATTATCATTCCATTGTGTGTGTTTTTAAAATAAACATAATTATTTAAAGGATGGTTAATTAATTCTTTAATTTTAGTAATTTATCTCATCTAAACTTTACCCGCACATGTTTATAATTTTTATAACCTAAAACACTATTAGTGTTACAATCCGTTACACGTGCCTTCTGTAATTAATTAACTATGCATACAAATAAATTTGTTGTTCTTTTACATTTATAATGTAGAAAAAAACTTTTTTTTTCTAGTGCTTGGTCTCGGGTTTCAAGAGGTTAAGTTTAGTAAAATATGTGAATTTGCCAATTAGGGAGTGAGTCTTTTATGGCAACCCTTCTCTTGTACTCCGCTCCACCTCGACGGCAATTAATATTTATGACCGGCGCATCCTTTTATATGAGAAGAAAATTAGATGATAATTAAGTTGTGACAGGCGGGGAAGGAAATCGGAAGGTATAATTATGACGTTTAAGTAATTAATTGCTAAAACTTTTGGTTTATACTCGTCTTTTTCTGAGTTTATGGTCGACTTGTTTTTATGTATTATTTTTCTACGCCATGATGGGGTTTTACATGATAAGTGTATGATACAGAAACACAATGTTTAAATGACTGATCAGTGGCTTAGTGGGCATCGCGTTTGGGTACCTCCCAGGCGTCCAGTGTTCAATTCCTCGGCGGGCTAAGACCTCCATTTACAACACAAGTAAAAAAGATATACTTAAAGAAGTAAACATTATGTAAATGGATGGTATAAAGGAAAATTTGAGCGAAAATAAGAAAAGAGAGTAACAAAAAAAAAAAAAAAAACAAAAATACGAGTGTGCTTTAGACCACACGACTGAAGTAAAACTTCTATAACTGACTGAGATATATATTTCGTGCACTGGCTATGAGAGGAAGAGAGAAATAAAATGTGCGCGCGCACACAAGGAGAAAAATGTTAATCTAAAAAACGATCATTTTTTTCGTAAAAACTGTTAAAAACGGGACTGAAGTTCTTACGAACAAATTAACAGTGTTTCAATGTTTATTGGCGGGAAAAAGGAAGAATAAACATTGAAACACTGTTAATTTGTTCGTAAGAACTTCAGTCCCGTTTTTACGAATAAAATGATTGTATTTTAGAATAACATTTTTCTCCGTGCACTGCTCTCTCTTACTCCTATAGTGCCCGTTCGCCTCGTCCGACTACAGTTTTCGTAACGCATTCGCCAGCTTACCCCCAAGTCAAGGGTGCGTAAAGAAGTTTTACTTCAAAAACAGAATGCAAATTTTAAATTGCAGACGGCATTAAAATAATAATAAGGTGTAGGTTTATACAAACCTAATACAATATGCTAGCTTCTATGCTTCCATGCTAAGAAATAGATGCCTACTAATACAAATTCTATTTTACGGTGTAAGATAGGAAATTGCATTCATCATCGATTTTGAGAGCAAAGAATAATATAAAAAAAATCGTACCAGTTTCAGGTAAATCTTCATAATCTTTGAAATCTCTAAAGTTTAGCTTGGTAAATCTACAAATATAGGGGTTTCACTTCATAAATTATTAATGGATATAATTTTTTCCAAAGAGATGAACACTGAAATTTTATTAGCACATAATGTACACTTGGTAAAGTACATAATGTACACTTAGTTTCACCTGAAAATATGCTTAAAGTATGGTTCAAAATAATAAAAAATAATGTACACTCGATGGCGTTCAAACAGTACGCCTTTCAAACCATAATATTGAAAAAATGGTGTCAATATATCGTACAGGAAATACTGTGAGTAAACAAAAATATTGGCATGTTCTACATGTTAATAAATATTAAAATAGTTTTGCATACCAACTATTTGAAAATATTTTACTTTTTAATTAATCTTAAGTTTTGTATAGGTGCCTAGAAAAAAAATATTTAAATCATAAAAAAACAGAAGAGAAGATAAAATTATGAATGCAGAAGTTTTCTACTAGCTGTGCTCTGTCACCGAGCATTCTTGGCTACCCTACGTATTCCTTCAAAATATATATTTTCAAGTTAAAACATTAAGAGGGTTACGTAGAGGTGATTCAAAATAGGCGTCCTCCGTGACCGAGCAGTTAAGATAATTAGCTAAGGTTACAGAAATGTTACTCGAATTGGCTTTAGCCATATTTAAATATAGTGTTTAGTGACCAGATATGAATTTTCAAGCACTTAATAACATTCCCCATTCACTGTTCCCCTCTCTTACCTCCCTCACTCCTTCTAGCGTATTATACAAATCTTTTGAGCACTGAAAAACTTCTTGCATGCTTTGTTGTAAACAAATCAACTTTGCAAAATTTAGTTTATTATTTTTTCTAATTGTTTGACGAAATTTGCCCTTGGCAGGTCTGTAACGGGTTACGTACTGTCGCATCACCATCGTATTTGTTTCAAGACATTAGGTTTTATCATAAGGGATGGATTCCAAAGTACCGCCCTTTAGGACCTGACATGAATACCCTCCTCGAAAAAGGACATTGACTGATAGAAATCCTGAAAACTTGGCAGTTAGTAGTAGAATGGATTTAACCCAATATTTGACTTAGGCAGAGCCGAATAATAAGTTAGCCAAAATTAGACAAAGTGAAGAAATTGGCAACAATGTTTTGGAAAACAAAAAAGACTGATCGAAACCATCAATCTTTTTTCCTTAACTTAAAATGTTGAGAAGTAGTTGAATTTGAAAAAAAATACTATTTTGAACCCTTGGCATAAATTTATTAGGTATCTGTTGAATACAAAAGCTTCACCATTATTAAACGCGTCATACTTGAAGTTGAAAAACGATTGATTAACAAAATCTGTGATATGAAAAAAAAAAATCCTTAGGGTATTGTTTCTTAAAAAAAGGTTTGAGGCATTTATTTTATCGAGCCCTTATACGTTTTCATTCCACTGATCTTCCTGCAGGTAGATGAAAAAGGTAGCAAGTAGGTACTCCATCAAGGATTGTGAAATAGCCAGAAGGGTCACAGGAAGCGGAAGTAATGCGGGAGGAAGAATGAAAGCCTTAAGAATGAAGAAAACAAGTGAGCTGCCTTTTGTTTGAAGAATTTTTTTACGAATTTTTCAATCCGTAGACGGTTGGTGAAGTGGTTTAGTGGAACTCTTATTAAAGAAATCAATTACTTGGCGTTTCCAGCCATCGATTGCTTTATTTGATATAATTATTTCATGTTATAAATGAATACTTTATTTCATAGTAAAAAATAGATTAACTTATACAATTTACTGACGAGAAAAGTTGTTTTTTTGTTTATTTGTGAAACATTGTGTTTTTCGATGGAAATTTTGTTAGGATAATAATTGTATTTTCTGATAGTAAAAAAAATGGTGACTCGACAGTTGATCCAACGACAGTTAGCCTTCCCGAAATTATAATCATTATAAAATTATAAATTTTTGTGTATTCTTTACCAATTTCAAACCTAAAATGGATTTCCAAAATATCTAATATTAAGTAGGTATGGATAAAAACGAATTTATTTGCAGTGCCGATTTTTTGTACTTTTACACTGATATACAGTATATAGATTAGCAGTTTTGCCTATGATGCATGTGAATGAAAATATATTTTATACAAGTATGCCGGAGGCCCAACTGTCGGGTGATCAACTGTCGGGTGATCAACTGTCGGGTGATCAACTGTCGGGTAATCAACTGTCGGGTGTTCAACTGTCAGGTGATCAACTGTCGTGTGATCAACTGTCGGGTGATCAACTGTCGGGTGATCAACTGTCGGGTGATCAACTGTCAGGTGATCAACTGTCGGGTGATCAACTGTCGGGTGATCAACTGTCGGGTGATCAACTATCAGGTGATCAACTGTCGGGTGATCAACTGTCGGGTGATCAACTGTCGGGTGATCAACTGTCGGGTGATCAACTGTCGGGTGATCAACTGTCGGGTGATCAACTGTCGGGTGATCAACTATCAGGTGATCAACTGTCGGGTGATCAACTGTCGGGTGATCAACTGTCGGGTGATCAACTGTCGGGTGATCAACTGTCGGGTGATCAACTGTCGGGTGATCAACTGTCGGGTGATCAACTGTCGGGTGATCAACTGTCGGGTGATCAACTGTCGGGTGATCAACTGTCGGGTGATCAACTGTCAGGTGATCACCCGACAGTTGGTGAAAAAATAATGTAAACACGGGGGACAGTTGACAAGACTACCTATGTCAATACATGAAAAGGTGCAAGCAATACCTATAGCAAAAAGCCAGAGTTTGTATTATATGTTACGTACATATTCTATATCAGAGTTTGTATTATATGTTACGTACATATTCTAGTAGGATAAACCGAGGATAAACCGAGAAGAACGAGAAAATATTAAAAAAAATGAAACATCAAAAAGGGTAATGGTCACAACTGAGACTCAAACCCAGGATTTCTTGTCTCATTGGGACAAAGCGTCTTAACTAACTTTGCCATAGGGACCTGTATTTTTTTTTCTTTTTTTTAAAGGTTTGATTTCAATGTAAACATTTTCCTTCTAATATCTCGAATCTATTCGTACAGGTTTGACAGACTACATGGTAAAGGGTTAAGGTTCTGGACTAGCAATCTGAAGGTCGTAATTTTTTTATTTTATTGATTTCTGTTATTTTACCATGAAATAATTTATATAATGAATGGTTCTTATGCGGCGCGTTCCAGATTGGCAGATACTTTATCGCTCTGATTGTAAAACAACCATTCATAATTAAAACGTTGTTTTTTATGTGAATACCGCACAAGAGTCCCAACTGCTCCCAACCGTTTGGAGTAAGGGAGACTATGGCATCCCCAATTTGGGTATGTTGTGAGGCTGAAGGTCAGGGAAAGCCATTTCAAGCAACGTTTCAATTCGGAATGACGGTCTTACACTAGGCGATATTGAGATTATCTGCCACTCTGCAACATGCCGCAAATATATCTTATATTATTTTTAAATGATTCAATGGTGAAAACACAAATCAAATAAATAAAATTTATCGACCTCCGGATCACCAGCCGAGAGCCTCGTCTCTCGACCACGGAGGCTTATATCTGAATAGGCCTTTACTCGTCTAATTAATAGTCGTCTTACTAATACCGCTTTTATATTTATATTTCCAGCACAAAATATTTTTGCTTTCAGATGATATTATAGTGTCAAATTTAGCTTTTTAAATAATTCTAAATGCGGTTTGTCATTTGTCAGCCGTAAAACTAAAAGTTGCCAGGTTCAACCTCTTGCGCCCTGCAGTCTATAGTACCTGGGTTATTCTTTTTTCCTAACAATATTACTATCTGTTTTACGCTGTTAGCACTTTTCATAGAAAAATAATACTCATTTCTACCACCTCAACTGTCAGGTGATCAACTGTCGGGTGACCAACTGTCGGGTGATCAACTATAAGGTGATCAACTGTCGGGTGATCAACTGTCCGGTATCAACTGTCGGGTGATCATCTGTCGGGTGATCAACTGTCGGGTGATCAACTGTCGGGTGATCAACTGTCGGGTGATCAACTGTCGGGTGATCAACTGTCGGGTGATCAACTGTCGGGTGATCAACTGTCGGGTGATCAACTGTCGGGTGATCAACTGTCAGGTGATCAACTGTCGGGTGATCAACTGTCAGGTGATCAACTGTCGGGTGATCAACTGTCGGGTGATCAACTGTCGGGTGATCAACTGTCATGGAATAAAAAAAACTTCCCAATGGATTACCTACCTAAATCTTCTCATTCATAGAAATTGTATTTTACTTTTGTTTTGAAAATATTATTTTTTATAATAAACTTACTTAATTTGTAGTGTAAAAGGTTCCTTTTTGTGTGATAAGTCCATGTTGGTTTTCCAAATAAAATAATAAACGCCTTAATCTGGGCGACTGGATTGGCTCAGTGTACTGAATTGAGCGGTTAGCGCTTTTGAGGTGATTTCTCACAAAAACAGCATTCTACAAATTATCCAATTATCATTATTATTTTTAGCTCCTTGGGCCGTTTTAAGAGTGTCGGCGACCAAAGTGGCTCAGTTGAAGGGGTCTTCGTCGGAACAGGAAAGTAGGCGATATTTGTATCAATCTTCTACACAACACGAAATTGAAAAATAAAAAAAGAGCAGTAAGGTCCTTGACATCTTATTGCGAGAAAAGGCCTACACTGAAAGCCTTGACCCGGGAGGCCGAAGTGGCTCAATAGCAGAAGTACAAAAATTGAGTACATCCACATTCAAACATCGTTTTGTTTTGTTCAAATAATTTTTTTTTAATTCATACGCACACACGCCTTATCCACATTCATACATCAAATCACTTAGTACTTTTAAAAATTTGCTGCCTGCAACGGGCAAAAGCTGGAATAAATTAAACTTAGAATTAAAAATATTCACGATCGTGTTCGTTAAAACACAGCAATAAAATTCGAGATGCACTGCATCCCTGTTATGCAGTATTTGTTTAAAAGATAAGACGGACGACGCGGAGGAGTTCAAGAAATAGGTGAATATTCTCTACGGACGCTTTTGGGAATTGTTATGGAAAAAATAATGTAAACACGGGGGAAAGTTGACAA
This sequence comes from Limnephilus auricula, assembly GCA_951813805.1. Taxonomy (NCBI): domain Eukaryota; kingdom Metazoa; phylum Arthropoda; class Insecta; order Trichoptera; family Limnephilidae; genus Limnephilus; species Limnephilus auricula. The sequence continues at coordinate 5,655,162 of OX638397.1, forward strand.
GAGTACCTATGTCAATACATGAAAAGGTACAGGCAATACCTACAGCAAAAAGTCAGAGCTTGTATTATATGTTACGTATATATTCTACAGAATAAAATCAGGAGTTATGATAGTGTAAACCAGAAGGGCTTATTTAAGATTTTATTTTTGCTCAAAACTGTTTTTTTATTAATTAGTTATAGATGATCATCTAATCTTACCTATTACCCATTACGATGTTTTATATTTTAATTTGCTTCTTATTATTTCTGTTATTTCACTAGTAGCATATTCACCTAGTAATAACTAAACTAACTTTGAGTATATCCAACTAGTAATAATTAGGACCAGTTGTTTCGGAAAATTTCACGTTTAAATTTCCTTCAAATCGACATTCACCGAAAAATTGGGTTGTTTCAACTTCCGTCAGCAGTAAATAGCAACAAATAACGTTCGATAAATTTGAAAATTTTATTCAAGTGTTCCCCGCCGAATCACAATTTTGACGTCTGCGCATGCGCCTCCCATTATTTCGCTAACCGTCCGGACTCGGCTGATCACATTCACATCACATTTCTATAGTATTTTCACTGCTGACGGAAGTTGAAACAACCCAATTTTTCGGTGAATGACGATTTGAAGGAAATTCAAATTTGAAGGGAATTTTGAAACAACTGGTCCTATGGAATTTTCGATTAAATTTCTTCTGACGGAGGTTGAAACAACCCAATTTTTCGGTGAATGTCGATTTGAAGGAAATTCAAACGTGCAATTTTCCGAAACAACTGGTCCTAACTCTAAGGAGCAGTTGTTTCAAATAATGAAAATATTCTTTTAATTCACTTCAAACTTGATTGGCAATCACGTCTTCCATCATTTCAAATACCAAATGGGTTGTTTCAACTCCAATCATACTCCAATCCACGTTGAAAATTTCACTGAGTGTTCCCCGCCGAATCAGGCATTTATTCCGCAGAATTATTTATTTCGAAGACCGAGATATTTTTATGATGGCAACACTTATAAAATTTCTATGGATCCGCATGCGCACGCCGACCACGGCCGTCAGAATTTTACCGCTTTTTTGTTTCGTTGCTGTGGATAATTTTTGAATGACGGACATCTCATTTATGGTTATTATTTGATATAATATTAAGTTTGTCTGTTTTACTTATCAGGTACCAACGGATGAAGTAAAATATGTTATAATATTGATACTTGTTTTAGCGGCATTGCAGTATGGGAGAGAAATATATAATGGAGGATTGCAACTGAAATTATGACAAGTCTGTGTTTTGGATAAAGGATATCTCCAAACAGAAACCAACTTATCTCCATGCGAAAGATAAAGGAGCAATAATTACGAACAGATAATTTTAACATTGTTCTTAAGTCGCCAATTAAACATACAAGTGAAATGAATAAACAGTTTTTTTTACCCACATACAACTGTGTACAAATACTGACTTATATATACGTGTACTTATTCTTATAACTTTTATGACGAGGAAGTTTTACGTGTATAAATAAACATTTGAATAAAGATATATATTGAGCACAACAGGATTTTTATTATAAAATACTATTAATTTCGTATCTTGTATGAAATCGGGAGTTCCTCAGTTGTATCCATGTACATGAACCTATAGATCCATGCAGCTCCGTGGTTTCAAGGTAAATAATCAGTAAAATAATTTGACGGGGATATGTCAATCATAAAAAAGAGGTTTCTTATATATTGTAGATTCATAATGTAAGTATTACAGTTGACAATTATTGTGATACCATCGGTCAATAAGAGAAAACTTTTATTTTGTTCAAGGTTTTCGCCAGTTTTTACGTCATTTTCAATCTCTGAAACTGACGATTTTCGACAACAATATACTTTGAGAGGATATCTAACTTCTGAAGTTTTAACCATTGTGCATTCTTTACGTTATGTACAAAAATTGTCCAGCCATATTTAGTTAAAAATATTACAGACATTCCCGCCACGACCTGTCAGATCACAATATTGACGTCTGCGCATGCGCCTCCCTTTATTTCAAGCTTAATGGTTCGAACTCGGCTGATCACATTAAGGTGATCTCCAATCACATTTGTATGGAATTTTCGTTGAAATTTCGTCTGACGTAGGTTGAAACAACCCAATTTTGCGGTGATTGACGATTTGAAGGAAAATCTAACGTGAAATTTTCCGACACAACTGGTCCTAAGTGACCAGCTCAGGTACGGGGCTCCATCGAATCCAGAGTTAAGTTGGCCTCTCAGAAACTGGGTGTACTGTACAGGGCCCGCGGATACTTTAATAGTAGACAACTGCTAACCCTGTATAAATCGCAATTGCGCCCCACGTTTGAATTTGGTAGCCACCTCTGGTCTGGCGCCCCAAATTACCTGAAAAACACCACCTTGACTCTTTGCAGAAAAGGGCGGTCCATTTGATAGATTCCCCTGTCTTACCAAATGCATTGCAATTTTTAGAGCACAGGCATCGGGTGGGAATGCTATCCTTGTTCTACTGGTATTTCAATGGAATATGCTCAGAGGAACTAGCGTCATTGATCCTATCGGTACCGGTGCATAATCGGGAAACACGCCAAAAGTGCGCCCAGCCTATGTACACCGATGACATTAGTCACACGAGAACGGATCGCTTCCATGTTCACTCCTTCCTCTCCTCAAAAAGCTCCTCTACCCATCATCTTTAAAGATGATATAGGCCCTGAGGGAAATTATTTTCCTCAGGGCCTCCTCTGTGGAGTTTTATAATTATAAAAAAATATAAAAATAAACCTCGATTGAATATTTTTAATTAACCCTGTGAACATTTTTAATTGAAGTATTAATATCAGTGCTCATCCCAATAGTAATTTCATTAATGTAATTACATTTTTAACGCATTTTTAACAAGTTCTTTCATCGATTGGCAGCTATTTTTGGAGATACACAGCCTCCGATTGAAGAGTGCACCAGAAAAATAAGTTGAATCTTTTAAACGCTGGTTATATAGAGAAATAATAAAAACTGCCTTTATTTATCCAAAGCTTCCCTATTTTAGAACACTCCCCGAGAAGGTATGTGTGTGTGTTGGAGTGTTGAAAGCTCGAGATCGTGGGGATAGCGGGGCACGTTGCGACACTTGCGAATATTTTACGCGGAGGGACTTTGCGGCATTACCGGCGCAAAAGATGTGTTTGCTCCAGTCACCGGTGAAATATGAACGGAATTTTTCTATTATGATAAGCACATTGATTTAAAGTCGACAAGATACGTCCAAGTTTTGTCGTAAAATCCACTTTTTTGTTACGGAAACAGACTTCTGATTTTTTTCCAATTTTAATCTTACAAGAAAAAATTAGTTTTGTTTAGATTATTCTTACCTAGTTTGATATAACATATATCATATATCAGGCGCCCAACATCTCAGCCCCTATGAGACTCCTCAGGTTGAGATGGGCTGGGCATGTACAGAGAATGCCGGACACACGCATCCCAAAAATAATTATGACTGAACACCCAGGTGGAAAGAAAAAAGTGGGAAGGCCCAGGCTGAGGTGGGAAGACGAGGTAAGAGGGGATGCAGCACAGCTTCTCCAGGTAACAAACTGGAAGTCAACTTCTGAGGATAGGAGGAGCTGGAGGCGAATGTTGCGGGAGGCCAAAGCTCGATATGGGCTGTAGCGCCATCGAAGAAGAAGAAGAAGTTTCACTCAAGTTTTGACGTCCAGTTTTCATGAATTTTCTTATCGAACCATTTATTGATAATTTATTGAATACACATTAATTAATTAATTGTTTTTTAACATAGTAGGTATTATTGTTTACAATTCAATTTTTAACCTCAACCAGATAAAGCCTGTGTAGAGGTTTATAACTTTATAATATAATAATCTAAAGAACAATATTAATGCTTCTTACAGATAATGTTTGGTTACTAAGCAGAATAAAGGAAAAATATTTTTTGTAATATAGCGTCTTACTCTGAATTTTGTTAGTGGGAATTTGAAATATATTCGAAACGACGTTTAAAACTGCTTGGGCACAAAGGCTTGTTTTCACGACAATTTAAAGCAGGTAGACATAGGAATGACGTATGCCTCGGACCTGAGTTATTTTAACTTTCAACATGATGAACTCAATGTTTGGCAGTTATGGTGATATTCCTAATTTAAACTGGTGACGGTGATTTAAAAAGATATTACTATAATTCGGTAATAACATTCTAAGTATTTTGAATTTTTCCTACTACCATCGTAATTAGTGGAAAACGTTGCTTGCGCAGTGATGGAGGACTTAACTTAACAGAGGATTGAACCCAAGACGTCTGAGTGAGAAGAAAACGCTTTAGATCTCTCGACCAACTAACCGATGCTATGTTAAGATACACGAGTTGGATAAAATTGTGAAGTAAATTCTAACGAAAGACCTTACAGCGACACACCAACTCTATAAGTGACCAGCTCAGGTACGGGGGCTCCATCGAGGCCAGAGTTAAGTTGGCCTCTCAGAAACTGGGCGTACTGTACAGGGCCCGCAGATACTTTAATTGTACACAACTGCTAACCCTGTACAAATCGCAAGTGCGCCCCACTGTTGAATTTGGCAGCCATCTCTGGTCTGGAGCCCCGATGTACCTGAAAAACGCCTTCGACTCTGTGCAGAAACGGGCGGTCCGCTTGATAGATTCTCCTGTCTTAACAAACGGATTGCAATCTTTAGAGCACAGGCGTAGGGTGGGAATGCTATCCTTGTTCTACCGGTATTTCAATGGAAGATGCTCCGAGGAGCTAGCGTCATTGATCCCCTCGGCACCGGTGCATAGTCGGGAAACACGCCAAACGCGCGCCCAACATATGTACACAGTTGACATTTGTCACATGAGAACGGGACGCTTCTACGACTCGTTTTTGTGTTCAACAGCTCGGCTGTGGAACGATTTGCCGGCCTCTGTGTTTCCTCCTTCCTATAACATGGGTCTCTTCAAGACCCACGTTCACTCCTTCCTCTCCTCAAAAAGACCCTCCTCACAGCATCTTCAAAGATGACATAGGCCCTGAGGGAAATTATTTTCCTCAGGGCCTCCTATGTGGAGTTAATATAAAAAAAATAAGATTTTCTACAGTGGCAAGTAGGAAATGAAGAATAGCAATTAACAAAAAATTGTGTATGTTTTTTTTTTTTACAATAGCTCCAGACAGGAAGCCCTGAAGAAAATAATTCCCCTCGGGGCCTATATCATCTTTGGGGATGTGTGGAGGATTCTTTTAAGGAAAGGAAGGAGAGGATGTTCTGGGAAGGAAAAAGGTATGAGGGGTGGGTAGGAATCTGGGAGTCAGTGTGTCCAGGAGTGACGGAAGAATAATTCATCCCTCCCACTACGGTGCAAGGTGATGTTCCGAGAGAGCCCTGCTGGAGAAGTCAAAAGGCCTCCCTCAACCAGTCTCTCCCGATCTGGTCTACCACGCAGTTGGTGGGCAGAAGTATGCGCTGCCAAGACCCAGACAAACTTAACCCCATGACCCTATGCACCCCTGCTAAGTGACCAAATGTAGCGAACCACTTGGGGTGACCTATGACAGAGGTATTGGTTATCAAATTAATGGTTTCTGGGGCAGCGGTGTCCATACCCGTCTTTCAAATTATACGTTGCTTGATAACCGTCCGTGGTCTAGTGGTAAGACACTTGACTCCCATTCGGAAGATCGCGGGTTCGAACCCGGCGTGCGCAAATAAATTTTATTTGATTAATTTGTGTTATTTCACAATTAATTAATAAAAATAATGTATGTTATATTTGCGGCACGTTCCCGAGTGGAAGATACTCACAGTATCGCCCTGGTGTAAGACCACCATTCAGAATTGAAACGTTGCTTAATAATGGCTTTAGCCGTGTTTAGTGACTAGATCTGAATAGCCAGGTACTTTCCCACCTTCCTCTTCCCCATCTCCTTCCCTTCCCCACTTACCTTCAGCCTCACAACATACTCCAATTGGGGATGCCATAGTCTCACTGACTCCAGAAGGGAGCAGTTGTGACTCTTGTGAGGTATCTCTATAAAAAAAAAAAATTCAGTGGTCAGAGTTATTAGCATTACGAATATGTAAAACTCATTATTAAAATTCTTTAATAAATAAATAAATAAATACATGAACATTTTGGGCTGAGAATAGTAGGTAACAGTTAATCAGGTCAATTATTATGCATTGTCCATTGCTGAACAAAGCGATAATACCTACAGCAGTGTTAGCATGTTTTCATATAAATAGCAAAGCTCATTACACAATTATTTCATCGGTTTTATCGAGGTCCAAACACTGAATTAAAGTCAAATATTAATCACCGATGAATTTTCAATTAATTAATTCAATCAAAGTACATGCAATATGACATTGATTTCTGTCCTATTTATCTCGCTGGTTGTAATAGTATTTATTACTAATGAAAAATGTTTTTAGCATCACGAACAACTGTTTTCACTTATGTTTAATGTGGATAATTTAACGAAGGCTTAAGAGGCTAGATTTTGAACGACACGCGGAACACCCGCGACTGTCATTCTGTCCCACTCACAATTAGCTCACGAACACTTACAATACATGCGAATGCGAAATGTGCGAATGAGACAACGATCAAATTTACCTACAGAAATCGCTCGAAAGGGGTTTATGGAGAATACACTTTTCTACACCGAAACTTTAACGAAATTGGGGTTTATGGAGAATACACTTTTCTACACCGAAACTTTAACGAAATTGAAATTTTAAAAAATATATATTTTTTAGAAAGAAGAAGCTACGTCGGCAGCTTTTTATAATTTTATAATTCTTTATGAGAGTTGAGTTAGCAGCACTTTTTCCTTAAATAATATTTTTTGATAAATCGTACATGTTTGACAGTGAATGTTTACGTTAATACGAAACGCATCGAAAATTCGAAAACATACCGACATAGTTTTTACCCTCTAGAAGGCAGTATAAAAAAATATATTCATTTTGTGCAATTTTCGATGTAGAAAAGTGTTTTTTCCCGGGCGTCCTTTTTGTATGGGCCGAAAAGCGAAGTCTATCGTCTTAAGAGTGTTTTACCAGAGAATACCGGAAATTACTCATTTTTAAATCAAATTCTAGACGTATTGACTCTTTTTTTACAAAAAAACATAAATTGATTTTGAAACATTGTTATTTTATCTGGTACATGCAGTTTTAAAATTTTGAAAAACTAAGTGTATTTATAATATACTAAGGTTATACCGTTGGTCGTTGGCAGATTTGTTCAATTTTCAAACGATAGATTCCATTAAACAACACAAATTTCCAATCATATAATCATACAACAAAATAAATTATTAAATAATCTAGTCGACACAGTTTACAAGATTTAAATTTAAGACAAACTAAAATAATTAAAAAATAAATCCGAGAACGTGTTTTGTGACAAAAATACCTCAGTTTTTATTTATGGTACAAACTAAAATATTTTAGATTTTTTTTCACTCTTATTTTGTTTAGACATTATTGAAAAATTATAAATTGTTTTGATCAAAAATTAATTTTAAGAAGTATATAATATTCATTCATTTACCTTCTCCCGTTTGATCATTTTTATGGCAGTTCGAGACATAAATTCTCGCAACTCATTAGCCGCTGAGATGCGGCCGTGAGAGGTCCTGTGTTAGCGTCGCTCTTAATAACAAAATTTTGCATTAAATTTAAAACTAATATCTACCGTTTAGCTTCATGGATGCAAAAACATCCGCGCGCAGCGCTGTTAACAAAAACGGAATAATGGATTACTGGATATAAGTTTTGTGAGTGTAGTCGAGCAGGTGGTTAGCAAAGCCAATGAAATATGTATATAACGGTTTAGTTGAATCTAGTTATTTGAGCACTACACTTTTCTAAGGCGCAGTAAGTCCCAAAAAGTGAAATGGGCTGGTGACGATGGAATGTGAATAGTTGGAAAATTAAGTTTTACTCACCAAATTGATTCCTCAAAAATATACCCGAAACCAGCGATTCATGAGCAAATTTTAGTCAAAATGAAAATGTCATTTTGAAACAAAAACATTTTTTTTTTTTCATCAATTATTTTTTTGGTAGGCGGTTATGGGTACCGCCGCCCCGGGAACCATTTATTGGATAACCAACACCCCTGCCCTTGGATTTCCCTTAAGTGGTTCGCTACGTGTGATGACTTAGCAGGGGTGCCCGGGTTCATTGGAGATTTGTCCGGGTCTTGGCAGCGAATGCGCCTGCCAACCAATTGCGTGGCAGGCCAGATCGGGAGAGACTGATTGAGGGAGACCTATCCTAGACCTCTCCTGCCGGACTCTCGACCGATTGATTCATTCCTCGGTATTCGTACTCCTACACACACAGATCCCCAGATTTCTAATCACCCCTCATACCTTTTTCATTCCCAACACATCCTTTCCTTCCTTTCCTAAAAATAACCCGTCACACAGCATCCCCAAATATGACATTGGCCCTGAGGGGAATTATTTTCTTCAGGTCCTCCTGTGTGGAGCTATTGTAAAAAAAACCCTTTTATGTGAATGTAATGAATATTCTTAAATGTTCCTTTTGATTTTACGTTCCCGTTACAGATTTTAATAATACATATAGAAAATATGTTTAATTGAAAACTTATAACACCTCAAGCTTTGCCAAGAAAAAAAAATGTAAGATTTAAATAACTTCTGGAATATCCTGTTCTTCGCTTCCGATTCGAAAGCTTGACCAATGGCCACGAAAAGATCTTCCTGCTGGTGATAGGAAAACTTCATGACGCTTGAACTCAAAATTTCAGTTTCAAAATTTATTGCCAGCGTCGCTAGTCCTTGCACTCATGTTAAAAGAAGAAGTTTAGTATGGAAATATGGTCATGCCGTATAAACAAACACGTATTTCTCCACGAAGAACGACCACATTAGAATCAGTGAACAAATATTATTCCCGTGTGTATGCCACTGTGATACATGGAAAGCTACTTCAACTGATTGCTTATGAATAATATAAAGGCTTGTTAAATCCCCCGTATAATAAAGCAAAATAAAATATTGGAGGCCAAAAGTGAGGGGAACACGGACCGGAGCGAGGAATCCCCGTAGAAATTTTAACAACATTAATAAAAAAAAACCTTGATAACAACATAAATATAACGATCTGAGTTTTTTCGTGGGTTATTATTTTTTATTTTATTATTTTTTTGTTTTTATGTGTACAGATTGACAAATCGCATTACAATACACATGACATATACATAACTTTACACAAAAAAAAATTACGATAATATGTATTTTACAGTTCTTATCTAAGATTACACTTGAAACCTTCAAGGTTGATGTTGAAGATGTCAAGAGACCTGGAGATATCATTTAGCAGCACCATACCTCATGTCATACTACGCTGGGCCACAACGTCCGTTCTGCCGTGTGGAGTACAGAGTAAGTCGCGGTGGCGACCCTGGCGGCAGTTGTTCGGTACGAATAATTTGTAGCATTCCAAGAGGTATGAGCTGTCAATGTAAGAGTTAATAATTAAAAGCCGTTACTGAAAGGGTCCCATTCATTTGTTTCGTAACTGGATAAATCAGAATAGTGACAAAGCAGAACACTTTTGAAACGTGATGTGAAGTCAAGGAATGTGATTAAAAAACTAGATTTACTAGGTAACGTTGGATAAGGTTTTATTGGTGGTTTTTTCATCACTCTCAATATCACCTTTTAAAAATGTTATTTCTGATGAAACCCTTTTCTCTCTCTCAGTCTTGGTAAGTAGGCATCTAGTTAGTTTTGTAGTTTATATGCGCAGTGGACCAGGGCTCAATTTCATGAAAAATCAGAACTATGAGAAATGGAACAGCTTAGAAGAAGAAAAACTACCTAAAAACCTACCTTAACCTAATCCAGTTAACTCATAATGTTTTGATTTGTCACTATTCTGATTTGTCCAGTTTCCGAACCCTTCGTAGTTTGTATGCACAGTGGCCCTCTGGATCTAGGGTCTGGCGTCAAAGTCAAGGATCTGAATAGAAGGGTGCATAAACATAATATGGTGAACTGTCAGACCCTGTCCGTGTTTTCAATCAGGTGTCCAAAACAACACGCCAGGTTCGGAAACTACTCGTATTTAAATGGTAACCAATTAATTCAATATGTCGTCGTCATTATACACATATAACCGTTTAAATGTTACAGAAAAAGAGAGTATTGTTTCATCCAGGAAGAATTTTTGTGTATTTTAATATTATACTGAATTAAATGGTTTGAAGTAAAAATAACAAAAAATATTAATACATTGTTGTAGATTAATTTATAGTGGATTATTTCATGTTGTGTAATTCAGCATTTGTTAATTTGTCATTATTAAAAAAAAAATAAAACTCAAAAATGTTAGAAATGGACAATGCTACAGAAATTTTACTGTCATAACCAAGTTCATTTATTTCCCTTCTAAAAGTCCAATGATCCGGTATTTCTTTCCACGAACAGACTTAATAGATACCTACTACTGATTAAAAAAAAAAAAAACATTTTTTTTCATTATAATAAGCCTAAAATTCAATAAAAACTAAGTTTTTATATTTTTTATAGGTTTTTATAATTTCTTTTATTTTTATAATATTTGTCATTATTTCTATTTACGGATCTAAATCTCTACAAAGTGATCAATATGAAAATTTTGAAAAGTATATTTCACCATATTGTAAATATAAGCGTTAACTACTAAAAATTAATTTTATCATTACAAACGTATACGAATAAAATAAAGAAAATTAATTAAAAAATTCAAAATAATAAACTGCTTAATATTAACTTTTACTGTTTATTGTTAAATTCTGTTGATTTAGTTTCTTCATTCTCTTGGTCCTGTCCACAAAAAAACCGCTAAAAATTCTAGTTGTAAAAGGACTTCTTCGATAAGACCTTCAGAGAGTTATTAATTTTAACCGCGTTATTAAACATCCGTTGATATTAAAATATTCAAAATGCTCACTTTAAAGTAGAAAACGTTTCTTGTCTTAAGTCTTAAGGGCTTAAGCAAACACAATCTACATTAGAATATCATTTCCTTAGGCACGCTTAATTTTAATTTTATACAGACTTTTGTAATTGCTTCGGAAACATAGATGGAGCATCGTTACGTTTAATCTACCTGCGAAAATTGAATTTCGAAAAGGTGTGAACACTATCGTTATTCTTATTAAAAACAAAAATAGGTATCAATCAATTTATTTTGTATTCTTTCAAATAGTGAATGCAAAGAGACCTAGAAAAATACGATACCAGTTCCAAGAGCTTGGATTAGCCCACACCAAGGTATTTCACAGAACTTTAACAATATGTTGAATTCAAAAGTTATAGTTTTGTACAAGTTCTGTTACTACTTCAGTACTTTTAAATTTGATGAACTATTTCTAGTTTTGTGAAACAACTAGCCCTTACGCCGTTCTTCCATGGAGCTACGTTCAAGCGACGCGATCGCCGCTCGTCTGTATTTCCCATACTATTATTAGTGTTTGAAAACGCCGCTAGCCGCTACACTAGCAAAATAGTATGAAAGGTAGCGGTAGCGTCGCTTGTAATTAGCTACGTAAACGATGGGCGTTAGTCTTTGAGAAAGGGTTCTGTCAAAAAAAGACAAAAACTAACTAATAAAGTTCTTTGTTTAAAACCACTTTATTTCTAGTTTTGCACGTTGACCGGTTTCGGTTCATCTCCACATCGGGAAAATAAACATATAAACCGAATAACAGTATAGACGAAGATGAAAAGATAATATTAGCAAAACTCAATCAAAAATCTGAAAAAGATACGGATACATCTGGGACTCGAACCCAGAACCTTCGGCTTTCCGGGCCGGTGCTCTAACAACTGGGTTAATGTATCCCTTTCCATTTCAGTCTTATTTAACTGTGTCCCAGATGTATCCGTATATTTTTCAGATTTTTCTGTTTCAGATTTTCGATCGAGCTTCGGTAATATTATCTTCATTAATAAAATATTATAATCTGAGGTTTAACTCATTAAGTTTTAAAAAAGTGGGTTTAAATCAAGAACCTTCATCATTTGTATAGTGTCAAACTAAAAAGTGTTTACTTTTTTCGATAACTAAACATAAAATAAAATGGACACTAACAACAAAAAAGTAAAGATTTTTCCCTAAAAATTATTTGAACATACTCTTCAATTTCGGGACTTTCTGGATCATTGACGAAGTATTTTGCACAAAAGCTTTTTAAAGTTTAAATAAAGAAAATAATATTTATATTTAGAAGTGGAGAATAAAGAGAATGAACACTCCAATCTCTTAACCGTAAAGATCAGATAAAGTGTGATTAGTGTTATTACTTTGCGCTGGGTAATTGAAAAAAAAAATTTAAATCATTCACAGAACTACGTTATTTTTTAGTTTAGTACAAATATAGCAAAAATTGGTATAATTTAGGCGCCTTCAAGCTAGTGCTTGAATTTATTTAGTGAACTTTTAAGTATGAGCGGGATTCATTAAATATAATGGATGTCAAATTTCATTTTCAAGAGAAGGGACAAAATATGTTTGTCATATTTATATCACGTATTTTGAGTATCTATTTTTAAAACTCTATGGAACCATATACTCTAGCTCTAGAATATGAGCCTAATGTTTGTTCTAAAAGAAAAAAATATAACTTAGCTCTTATAAATTAACTGCACCTTTATTCTATTTAATAGTTCTATAACTCTTATGTTATGAGTTATGAGTAATGGCAATTCTCAACATGGCGGATGTGCAAATCTCATTGAACAAAGTCAGAACTAATGTGTCACTTATAAAAAAGAAGATGTCTGTTGTAACGCTGGGCTTGTCTCACAAACTCTTTAAATAAAATCTCCATTGTCAATAAAACACTTAAGACTTTATTTTTGATAGATAACAATGATCCTTTATAGGTTATTAAGCAGCAGGTAGGAATTATTCTGAACCCTGACCTTGAGGATGAAGTAGTATTTATTATTGTCTTAATTCCTGTATTATTAAAAATATGATGTGACATCTACATATAACTTCTTAAACTAATATCTAGGATAGCACTGTATTCAAGGAAAATATTTAAAGATATGTTTTACAAATTTATAGCTAGTTATTTCTGACGTTAATTGTAATAATTACAACGCTTTTTTTATTTCTGAATAAATTGTCCGCCACCGACTGTGCTGTTTTTGTATCTACAAATACTATCCGAAATAACCAAACATCAGATACGTTTTTAGATTTTCACGGCCAAAAGCATTTTCGTTGTTTGTTTTTGGGGTGTTATGTCGTGTTGTGCTAGCACAACAAGCATAACACCCCAAAGACAAACAACGAAAACCAACCATCACGTCATTTATATCGGTCTTTGAATGTTCCTTTATTTAATCAAATGCACGCATCGCCTCATACAAACTCTTATGTTGTGCTGACTTTTCAAAGTCTAGGACAAAATATTTGGAAGAATAAATCGCACCATCTCCTTTTCGGGCGTCCCTGACAACTTCTTCCGTTAATAATTTTACCGAAACTGCCGACTTTGTGCCTACACTTCTCTTGTAATTATAAATTATTGATGTAGATTTTAGATTAATCGCCATGATACTGTCAGTGAATTTGTACGCAGGGCATTTAAACATGGTGTAACCAGCGCCATTATCGAATGATTACCACGTGCTAGATACGTGTCGCACACGGGTCGAAGGCAACCGCCTGTAGTCAGTCAATACACAGCTCACCGGCAAATGGTGTCTGGTAATGTATTGTCCGAGCTTTGGAAACGTGTTCTAGAGGATCATTTGGTCCCAAACTGTCGCACACATTGACCGCAGTTCAATTTACCTACGTGGAGCCCGACAATAGGGTGGAAGCAAAGAATACAAATGGTTCAAACGACCACCGAAATTTAGATGCCACCCAAAGAAAAACAAGTAATTCAGTACTATGAGAAAGGTGCCACTGGCTACATTTATAATCATTATGTGCTTCGATATACTTTATCGAAGATTAGGTGTGTTAATGTTAGTTCTTCCAAAATTTTGTCAATTCGAATCACTTGCATCGTTTGCGACCTGTGAACTAGTGGAAAAACTGATAAACAGGCCTGTCTTACGAAAAGGATAACATTGCAATGCTTGTAGTTTTGGACTGCAGTCTTAAGAATATAGAGATTGCACTGATGATAGCCAACTTCCACTATGATAGGGCACCAGAAAAAGAAGGATTAAAATATAGTTGCTAAATATCCTCTCCATGCATTTGCAACACAACATGCAATGAAACAAGGTTTGGTACAAATTTCCCTAGTCTTCGGTGCGCAGTTAGTGACGTGACGTGAAACATACTACGGTAATTTGTTGCATGTTTTTGTACGAATACCTGTACGTGATTAAAAACGAGAAAATCTAAATTTATTCAATAGCTATAATTTTTTTAAATTTAAACGAGAATTAAAACTCACAATACATTAAAGTAAATGTAACAGAACTAATTGCATTTAAGTGTATACTTTTGATTTTGATTATATAAAGTTCTATATAATCAAAGACTTTTGAATACCCTATACCTTTGCTGTACCTCTGTTGTCCAACTCCCAAAATTAAATACATCGGTATAGGTATAAGTGGTTCAACATTTTAAATAGAAAATACATATTTGTGATCTTTTTAAACGAATTAGGAAATGTGTTTAATAAGTTATAACACTTTGGGACTAGAAAAATCAAACAATTTAAGCAGATATGTTGTACGTGCTGTGCAATTGTTTATTATATATCACAAAGTGGTATTATTATTGGCTGGGTAGAAATGTACGATTATATTTTTAATCCTCTTTAAATAATTCAAAGATTGATAATTAAGCCAATTACACCACTCAAGCGATAGCTACTCATATTAGATGCTTATTATGAATTAAAAAGAACGACTAATTGAACGATTTAAAAAAAAAAACGCTACCTTTTTCTAAAATATGCAATTTCACAATTTTTTTAAGAAAAACATTTAAATAGCTAACAATTTAAAACATAACCAAGATATCGGAGTAGAATTAAGTACAGAAATTAAACACCGAGCATATTAAAAAAGCCTACCCTATTATGAAAAACTTACTTTAATAACCTTGCTGATCTAAAAATTATCGAAAATATTCATGAAATTTGCTAAAATTGAAAAAATACCTTAAATTTCCGTAAGATTCCATTGATGATGTTATTTTTAAAAATTCCTCGTTATTCGTTTTCGATAAATCTCGAGTTTTTCTAAGTTAATATTTGTCATTATCATAATACTAACTGTGGACGTCTCCTGGCGTCGTGGTCTCCTGCCATAGGTCGTAAAGCTAGCAGCTTTCTTTGAATTCCTTCGTTATCCACACGCTGGGTGCGTACAGAAGATGATGATGGATGTAGGTTTGAGGTTATTTTCTCTTAGTAAAAATACTTTATTTTGCACTGGTTGGGTTTATTGTATTGCTGTACAGTATTCAGATGAATATGCAATTACAATAGATAGATATGAAACCGAGTCTTCGGACTCTCAGAAGTGGAATCTTTTTTTTACCGAGTCCTTGGACTCTTAGAAGTGGAATGAAAGCGAGATATTTTGAACTTTAGAATAATAATATGACCGTGAATTCGCATAAAAAATAGCCAATCTCGTAGTGTTGACATTAAAGACCATAAACAAAAGAAGACATAGACAAAGATTGCTTAGAAAGATATATGAAGAACTGTGAAATGAAATATTAAATAGAACAGTACAACACCCATCAATCTGAGCTTAAATTCCATCACCAAAAGAGCCATGTTATTTCTTTATGGTGATTAATAAATACGAGCACCTATTACATAAATAAAACTCACCATGAACATCAATACATCCCAGCTGTTTCTTCATAGGGCTGGTGTTGATCTGGCACATGTAGCAACCGCGGTCCGTCTCCTTGAGCTGCCGGACCCGGAGTTGCCAGGTCCTCAAAGAGTCCTGTGACACGGAGATTCGGGGGTTGTGAGTCACCACCATAGTGTGTACCGTAAGGATTGTACCGTCTTCCGCTTTCATCCAACCGACCTGGTAAACAAAAAAAAAATACCATTATTCTAGAAAGCAATCACTTTGTGGGTTGACATATTTACTTAAAATAAAACAATTATTTTTGTGTAAAACCACGAGTTTTATATTTCACTGTGCTCAAGCATCATCAGGGTACTAATTAATACTAAACAAGAAATATAAAGTGTATGCTTATATATAAATACAGAGGGAGACAACACAATAATAATAAAACAAACAGTGAGGATACATTTACAAAAATCCGCTATCTCTGAACTCAGAATCATGAAAGATCAGAATCTTCAGCTGAAGAGTCAAGCTATCAATGTAAAGTTGAGGCCGTATCCAAATTACGAAGTCATACCAATGAAAACGAATTTAAATTTAAGTAAAGCTAAGCAAATAGGAAATATATTTCTTATAATAATATATTTTAAATATCCACCATAGCGCTGCCGACATTTCTCGAATGTAACCCAAGATTTTGAAAAACCTGTTGAACACAAACCGCACATGATGTTCGATGATCTCTTGACGAACATCGATAGTTAGGTCGTAGTGACTGGTTTATTGACCTGTCACAGTGGTACCGAACTCTAATACCACCAGGCCGCTTCTCCGCAGAGGTAGTCATAGAGGATAGACTGCCAAACAACCTGTCACAGTGATATCGAACTGTAATACCATCAGGACGCGGCCTGACCATGACCATGATACATGACCAAGCGATTGCACCGATAAAAGCTACGCCATAATTACGTTCGTCACCGTCACAGCAACACGAAGCGTGGGCAGAGCAACGAACGCCTTGCCTGAACCGGTATAGGTTTTGTAAGGCGATTTCGTACAACAAACCCTATCCCATTTCAGATACCGCTGTGTCGGATATATGATTTGGAAATATGCGTCCGGTACCCTTGAAGGAGCCATTCCAAAAATGCAAAAAACTTTTGACGCTATCATGAAATCCATAATACTTTCTTATCTTAATTTATCACTTTAATCAACTTATTATTTTGTAAAATTCCTACCACTGCTTCTGTAGTAAAAGAGAGATAAATATCCCAACAATGTGAGAGCTCAAATATATTTATCACTGATTTTATCTTAAGGCACTTCTAAAGGGATGAACCGCTGCTCTGTGGCAGATTAGAGCTAAGAACTACAATGACAAACAAAACCGATGGCCTAAAACAGGTTACGCTAGAATAATAATTTCACATTGAATTTTGGTTCATAAACCTACATTTACAAGTTTACACAAGATATTTTTGCTAATACAATTCTAAAGTCTTGGAGCTTAAATTCAAACTCTCAAAATACTGATGGCTTAATATTTAGGTACTTAAGAAATTAAGAAAATAGTAAATAATTAGAAAAGCTCACGTTAATGAAAAAAAATCCTTAAAAATTTTCGTCGCTACACGGCCAGGAAATTTAAATATAAAATATGTAGATTTTTATAATATTTCACTTCAAAAAGTTTTTTTAAATTTCCTAAAATTAATCATCATCGATATATTTTTGAAAATAAAATTTTCGTTGAACTTGTCTGTCGGAAATATCTTTTTTTGATAGTCAATTAAACCAATCAATTATAGTCAATCTCTCTCATACCATGAATGCCTTGTATAAAACAAAAAAAATCGTTACAACATATTATTGAAGAACACGATAAAAAACGTTCAGCTTTAAAATTACCTTAAAAACGACATCGTGGCATCGTTGGTGCCTACATCCCTATGTGGATATTTGAAATTCGCAAAATAATTGACGTAGGTAGGTATCTGTTAAAATCAATAATTAGCTACCATCGCCCTCTTTGAAATAAAATGAACACCTTTGGTTCGGCACTTAGCTAAAACCCCAGCGTTTTATGAATCATATGGTCGAACAGATTTCTCCTTGGCCGAACTTAGGTAGTTTTTTATGAAAGTTATGTTATTGTGTTTTGTTTTTCATTGTGTTAGTTTAAGATTTTATAAATACGATGAGATTCTTTAAAAATTATTAAAGATTTTAAAAGTGAAAAGTCTAATATTCATTTTAAACTGGAGTGTGCTTTGCTGTTGAGAGAGGAGGGGTCAAAAACCTAACATAATAAACATCGATAAATCGTTGTCTTCACCAATATTGAATTAAAAACTTAATTATTTTTTTAAAATTGATAAACTTAAGTTTAAGAAAAGATTTTTTATGCATAGCACAAAGGGTAACAATTATTATAAGCAATAATTATTATCCTGAAACACTCATTAATATTGAAAAACTCTCTCGAGAAAAGATACATGTCGCCGACGGGACTCGAATCCGCACCCCTCTGTTTGCCGGACAGGAGCTCTACCAATAGATTCAATATTTACCTAGTGTTAATATTGATCAATATTTAATTGTTTACCGCCGTAGCTTAATGGTAGAGCTCCTGTCCGGCAAATAGAGGGGGGCGGGTTTGAGTCCTGTCGGCGACATGTATCTTTTCTCGGGAGAGTTTTTCAATATTAATGAGTGTTTCAGGCTAATAATTATCGCTTATAATAAAAACTTAATTGTTTCCTCAGAAAAATTCGTGTTTCTTGTAATCTGATTCGGAATTTTTATACGATATTGAACTCTAAAGTAGTACACTTTAGACGTTAGAATCAAGTATCATATGACAATTCTGTCTTAGATAGAACCTTGTTACTACAAGAGGATGTTTTATCGCACAAAACACATTAACAGGGATTTGTCAAAGGCGGATGTTATGAGGAGCTCATATGTCCCTGTGTTCGAATTATTCATTTTATACAATCTTCCTCCATCTGGCCTACTTGTAAATTGAATCCAAACTTACAACATGGCTTCTGAAGTAATACAATAGCTAACAATCTTACGGTTGAACATTAACAACGCAAACCGCTTTGTCAACTCGAACACAAGAACTGAAACGCAATTAATTGATATAACTACGCCACGCAATGTTTGCTTTAGTAAGGGAATACGAGAAATAAATGCTGGTATATCGACAGTTCCTACCAAGTGATGGAAATAATCACGATATCCATGTTTTACAAATTTTCTATGCCAATTTATTTTATTATATTGAGTAAATAAATTGAATTATCGTTTCGTAAAAAAATAATCATTTTGATGACTTTATTGAGCAAAAATGGTGTTTTGAAAATTTAATTTAAATTACAATTTAATTTTAGCGTGTGTATATTTGAAAACCAACAGATTTCTGATTTTTTCCTCAGCATCCCTGAGCGAATAAAAACTGGCTCTTTTCGTTTTCCAATTACCGGTATAACTGGCATTGCACTCTATTTTTTTAATGAATTTTAGGTACGAGTTCAGGCGGTAGCCATTTTTAATATTTTGATAGATGAATTTTGTTTTTAATCTTGACAAATTTATTTATTCCGATTTTTTTTTGTGTTGTAAGTTTTATTATGTTAGGTATTTTTCAATGTTTATTTTTATGCAATTTTTTTAATGTTAGAAAAAAGAACAACAACACTGTTCAAATGCCTACCAATTGTCATAGCATCAAATTGGAACATATTATGATCTACCACTGCCAGTTTTAATTTAGGTCTGAATATTTTTTTTCTGAAAAGATTAATTAGAAATATCAGTAAAAAACTACTCAGAAATTTGTGAAGGATTCTAATAAAATTAACTTTCTGAATGTAATATGATATAATTATGTTTCTTTGTATCTACCAATAATCAGGTTCGAACCCGCGGTTCGGATTGGGAGTCGAGAGTCTTGCCTTTTGACTACGCCGGCCGTCAAATTCAGATAGACCGTCCTCTTTTACCCGGAATCAAGGAGGTTTATCAAGTGTTTTGGGGTTTCAATTGTTGAGCGTACTTGAGATATGTACAGGGTCACTATTGAAGAATCTGCTAGCCCCATACAAGACGCTCAGTTTCTTGGAAGCCAGATTTACTCGGACTTCAATAGATCCCCTATATTTGAGACGGTCTGGCTTACTTACTCAAGGCATTTCAATGGAGTCGTATTGGGGAAGGAGTTTCCATCAAATTGCACCAGACAATCACCAAATAATGCATAACGCATGGAGTTTAAAACCTGCCTATAACATTAAAGATTTTTTTTCTTCCAAAACCGGTTGGCATCAAGTGATTAAATTAAATTTAATAGAATAAAGTACTCAAAGGATTCTTAAAAAAATTACAACATTCGTCCCCAAAGCTACCAATTTAAAAAAATAATTTTATACAGACAGCCTCCGTCGCGATTTCGATAATTAGGCAAATTTATATTGCATGGATGCGGGTCAGATTTCCGCCGTATACCTATATAATGATCGATCGATTTATACCCGCCAAAAGATTTTTATTTAATATAAAATTACATGATATCTCTATTTATACCATTATATCTCTATTTATACACTACTAGCTGATACCCGGCATGCGTTTCAATGCTACTTAAATAAATAAATGGTTTCTCCCTTCGTGTCATTTCCCATTCGTCCCCGTTCCTTTTCAGCCTCCTTTTCCTCTTCACCTCCCACGTCCCTTTCCCCTCCCGCGTTCCCTTTTCACCTTCCCAGTATACCCCCCCTCCTCTACCGCTCTTCTCTTTCGCGCAAACTCCCCCCTCACGCATTCCGCTTCCACCTTCTTCACCTTCCCCTCTCCACCATCACCCCTTCCGCGAAGCCCCCCCTTATTAATTCCCCATCCGACCCTCCCGCATATCTCTCCCCCCAGCCTTTTTTCCCTGCCGCTTGACTCCATAAAATACACCCATTTTTCCAACAACTCGCATGACCTATTTCATTTTTTAATGCATATTTCATAATTCCAGAACTCACCAGCATATACCAGTATATATAAATATTCACGGGCATGTTCACAACCATTCAAAAAAATTTAATAGCAATCAAATGAAAATTTATTCACAATCGTATAAATAATAGTGTCGTAGTAATCGTAGAAATAATTTCATAACGCCAGAGCTCACCATCCTATAACCATCCTGGGTATGCGCACATCATATTCCAAAAGTTGCATCGCAATCGGATGAACGGTATGGCCGCGCATAACATACGAACACACAAACAAACAAACAAACAAACATTAATTTTTAAATTAAATTTTTGTCCCATACCCTTCAAATATTAAGAAAAAACCTTAATCCCAATTCAACGACTCCACAGAAATACTCAAAATGATTATGGAGACGTTTCTGACTACAAAAAAACACATTGAAAAAGAAATAAAGCTTCTTTTCAAATCCATCACATAAAAGAAAATAATATTCCGTCGAATTTCACACTGTAATAAAAAAATATTAAAAATATTTTAGCGTGTAACATTTATATATTTTTCATTCAGTGATTTTAATATCATTCGAAAATCTTTCTAAGCTTTGTATAAATTAGCACTTAATTATTTAGAAGGAATTTTGTATCTAAGCTGACTGATAAAGGGCAAGGTGTGATATTTCATTGAAGTAACAAATAACCGCAGTGTTCCCACTTTAGTTCAAGCACGAACTTACTTCTGATAAGCAAGGGTCGTGTTATGTTCGGGAGGAACTGGTAGCAGTTTTATTAAAGTGCTTTATACTAGAAAATTGAATCTTCACTGGCTCTACAAGGTATTCGTAAAAAGAGGAGTTTGAAATGGTTCATCGTTTTAACCTGATGTACTAGTGTTTGTTAACTTGTGATTTGCTCGATGTTTTCATTTGTTCGAAGAGATTAGGAATAAAACAATTTTACTTAAAAGATATTTCAATCTTAATTTTTAGTACAATAATAATAATTGGATAATTTGTAGAGCGCCGTTTTTGTGAGAAATCACCTCAAGGGCGCTGTACATTTTATTATGACTTCTTAGGCTCTAACTAGAACTATTATTTACAAATAGACACAGAGAACATACTTACCTGGCAGGTCACTTCCGATAAACACACTTTAATTAGGAAGTTTATGCTTGGAGGAGATACGATTTTGCACGCGGAGGACACTATATTAAAACACTGGACATTGCATAACTTTACATTTGCTACACCATAATTTTTCATATTACATTCATAAGAAGATTACTGCCAAAAATGGAGTTAATAAATTGAAGTTATTTCGAAAGACTTGAAAATTTGGGACTCATTAGGACTGGAGAATTTTAATGAAATTAGTTGTACAAATAACTCACCATTAAGAATATGTTAACATTTTTATGCAATTAGTTATTTACTATGTCGCGGGCTGAGAAGATGAAAGTGAAGGTTTTTGTTTTTGGCTTTATGGATACGACTGTCTAAAAAGGTGAGTTTTAAGTTTAGTATGCCTAATAACAAACATGCTTTTCAACAAAATTTTCATGCTTTTTTATAATAATGATAAAAAACTACTTTTTTATACGTTACTTACTTATCTTTGTTGTCTCTCGTTATTAAACTTTTATAAACTTTTTTATTTTTATTTTAGATTTAGAGATTATTTTGCCCTGAAGAAGCTACGGTGCTAGCGAAACCCGGTCGGCATAAAAGTAGTGTATACAAAGTTATTGTTTTATTATAAATTATAATGTCACATCACATCGACCATTTGGAATAACAAGGTTCCATCTGATGCTTTAACGTCATGCGATAATGAACTCTAAGATAGCTTACCATAGATCCCATAACCGCGTGACGTTTCCGCAACAGATGGAACCTTGTTATTTTAAAGGGTCGACATATTATAAATTTATTGAACTCATTTGCACAACTTTCAATGATAATATAACATACCTATATTGTAAATTTCGTACTTTTTCACGTGAAACTTTTATCGCTGTTTATTAATTAATTTAGTTCTGTAAAACACCCAACCGAGCAATAAATTTTTACTAATTACAAAAGATGCTTAATTTAAAACAAATAACTATTCATGTTTATTTTTATAATTATTATCACAAAATTACTTACACATTGCTCTATAACTACTTTCATTCCTTAAAACTTCTTACTTAGTGTACTCCTTTGCACAATTTTACCTAATAATGTCATCTCAACTACTTACATGTCCCTACTAATATCTTTCATATTATGTTTATTATGTTATTTAATAGGTATACACTTATTATTATACTGTATATAACAACTTATCTATAAAATGTATACATGCAAAAGCCTTCAAGGCGTTGGTAAATAAAAAAATTAAATTATTTTGAATAAAATAGTGTAAGGAGAAAAGATTGAGTATGAGTACTTACCTACTCGTCTTATATATCGATTTATCATTAGAATCAAGGAATTTTAGATATCTGGATTTTAATGGCTTTATCATATACTTGCCATGTCATTTGTTCTTGGCACGCTACTGCTTGGTTTTGAAATGAGAATGCATAGTTTCTACCGAGGTGTAATTTATCCAATGCCTATCTCTGCCTAACCATCGCCTTGCTGGAAAAGTATTTGAAATTTGTTTGTATTTTTGAAAAAACGAAGAAGAATAGGGACAATCTCGGAAACAAGTAGTTGGTGTTTTTCGTGTACATAATGTCGTTTTTGAACTAAAAAGAAGTTATTTGACTATCTCGAAAGTAAACAATATTGTTTTGTATTTGTTGTAGCGATAATTACCTCGAGGTATCGCGGTGGAACTATATTGTTATTGTGTTACGAGCTCATGCGCAGAGGCTCAGTGGTAAGTGATTGGTTTTCATTTTTCATTGCATCCCTAGTTTTTCCTACACATACTATCGTCCAATCCAGCTAACACCATTTCGCTTCGAATAATTTTTTTGTATTTACACTCCATTTCTAAGTGCATGTGAAGCTTTAAATCATAAGCAGTTTGGGATGCAACGGCTACTACATTGTATAATTTACTCATTGCTTTTGGGTGAACCCATATTAATTGAACATAAATCCATTGGTTTTAAAATTGGACATTTTCCAAACAATAGCCATTCACCCGACACCATTATAAAAAGGGCACAACTCGCAATAATCGTGGAATATTTGTCAAAGTTCAACAATCAACACTGAAACCTTTTTATCAAAGCAATTAAGAAACCCTCTCCATCCATCACAAGTATTATTCCGTAGCGTAAAGCAGTGCTCCGCAACCTTTGTGCCGTGAGCCAGATACTGCTGTCACGCTGTCAAATACACAATGAAAAATCATTTGGTTATAATATTCTCCATTTTTCACAATATAGTAAAGATAAATATTAAAACTAAATGATTTTTCAATTCCCCAGCGACTTTTGCCAACTGGTGACAACTGCTTTGTACACGTCCATGTCCAGACCAAATGAGCCACAGAACAGAGAATAATGACCCTTGAATAATGAAAATTCGAGAGGAATTTATAGAATTAAGTAATAAATGACAGTACGTTAAAACTTCACTTCGCCGAAGTTCCATTAGATGTTTTCCGCATTTACGTTAAGGAAGAAAGAATATCCTCGCACATCCGACAAAGCCATCCTAACACTACTTTCATTTATGATGACATATTCATATGAGCAAAGTTTTTCAACTCTTTTACTAATTAAAAATGATTAGCGGTCATGCTTAAAAGGTCTTGACCAAGAACTTCGCATTGAGCTGTCAAATATCGAGCCGAATATAAAACTGTTGTGTTAATTGAAACTAGCCTACTAATGCTGTTATGTTTACATTTTTTTATAAATAATTAATTTAAAATAACCACTAATTTAAAACATGAATAAACAAGAAACTTTCAACTACAACACATAAATACTTGTCACACTTAAACATAACCACGTAAACACCAACGAAACATACAACATTACCCAACGACAGTTTCACCTTCATAAACCTACCTTACATACAACATAATAAAAAGTTCAAAAATTATATTATCTTATCTTAATCTTAATAATATATAAAACAAAGTCGGGTTAGTTACACTATTTACAACTCAAGAACGGATGAATCGATTTTTATGATCTTTGATTTGTTGGATTTGTCTCGGTCCCGATTAACAGAATAACTATTAAAACATCGGAAAAATTACTGGAAAAATAATAATGAAGAAAATAATTTTTTTCATATATTTTGTATGGAACGGCTTTTCAAATAATGTGCGTTGGTCGATATAATTTGAAACAATTCGAACAGCTAATAACTTAAACACAACATTTATTGATTTTGAGGCGGTACGAAGTTTGCCGGGTGAGCTTGTTATGTATAAATATTAATAATTATGTGAACACTGTAATTTTACATATAAATTAAACACAAAAAAATATACATATAAAAAAAAAAAAAATTAAACATTAATTTTTTAATTTGCATAAAAGTAAATAGAATATAGTTTTATGTATTTATACTTTTCAAATAAAAATGGAAAATTAATTGTAAAATTTGTGTATCAATTTAATATCTATATATTATGTATTTTAGCTTTTGATGAGCCACAAAATTAAAAGAAAAAATCGTGTGTCGTAGGTGAGAAAGGGTTGCGGAGCACTGGCGTAAAGGATTATTAGGTAACGGGGTGCTTCTCATTTCACCGTTCACAGTTTTATTGACCGTTTGCCTGAGGAATTTTATGCGGACAAAGAGCTTGTACAATATAGCCGAGGGTTTAACCGGGACCAGTCGGATGCTTTTCAAACTTTTATGGTGCCAGGCCCGCTTAGTTATTTAAAACGAGGCTTTGAAGCACCAATTGACCGGATCATTGCACCCACAGGGATGAGGCTGATGTGAAGACGTTGTACGGGGGATAGAACAGGATTGTTAATGTTATCGATGGACGATGAATACACGAAGGAAGAAAATTATTCGATAGGCGCCTATACAGGGTGTTAAGCATCGTACTTGACTTACTTTAACCAGTGATTCCTGACATTATTTTAAGTAAAAAAAAAAAAAAAAAAATTTGTCTCCGGTGACATTTTTTTTTTTCTACAAAAACATAAAAATCAATAGGTATTGGGAAGTTAGGGGTGGGATGAGGGGTTGGTTGGTTACTTGGCTAAGAGACCAGCGACTACATGTAAAAGCATTTTTTTTCTGTGATTTTGAAGAAAAAGTTTTTGAAAAAAAAAAAATTCATCAAAAAAGTCACCGGAGACCAAAATGTAATTTACTTTTTTTTTACTCCAAATAATGTCAGGAATCACTGGTTAAAGTAACTCAAGTACGATGCTTAACACTCTGTATACGCAGATAAAAATTAACATTTTAGATGGTCTCCGTGGTTGAAGGGTAAGGTTCTCGACTAGCAATCCGAAGTTCGCGAATTATACATTTCACGTCGTAAATTTTATTTGATGAATTTATGTTATTTTACAAGTTAATCAAGTAAAATAATATAAGGTATATTTGCGATACGTTTAACAGTGGATAATATTTTCAGAATCGCCCTGGTGTAAGATTTTCAGAATTGAAATGTTGCTTGAAATGGCAATTTTGGCCTTGTTTGGTGACAAGATTTGAATAGCCAGGTACTTTTCCTCCTTCCTCCTTACCATATCCTCCCCCCTCCCAATTGGGAATGTCATAGTCTCACTGGCTCCAGATGGCTTGGAGAAATTGGGGCTCACATAAAAAAAAACTTCATAGCATTGTCTACACATTGAATTTTGATTCGGAAGATTCCTTAGTACGGGGTAGGTAAGTATAAATAATAATACAAATACAACATTTTTTCAACGCCACATTATGGCACAATTTTTAAAGCCTCGGATTGCTTTGCTACCACAATGTGGCAAATATTCTCTAGATTCTTTAAAATGTTTTAAAGTTAATGATTTTATAATATTTTTTTTTACAAATCTTACGAATATGTGATAATAAAAAAAGATAGGTGAATTCATTGGCTACATAGAACTATAATCATTATGTATGTCTCCATGTTCAAATTCAGGGATAAGATTTTTTTAATGTGGGCGGAAAAATTTCCTTTAGCAATCCGAGAAAAAGTTTTAAATAGCTTTGTCGCTCCAGTGGTTGTACAATATATCGAAATATTTTATACAAAATTATTCAAATGCTAAAAAATCCTGTATTATGGGCACTACTAAGATGTGGGTATCGTATTATTGAGTTTGATTGGTGTTATTTCAATAAGTAAGTTTAAAATCATTTTTTAATTTTTTTTTAAAATTATCTCCACATAAGTGAAAAGTAATTTCCCTTGGGGCCTCTGTCATCTTTGGGGAAGCTGTTGGAGAGTCTTCTTGTGGAAAGGAAGGAATGAACTTGGGTCTTGAAAAGCCCCTTATTGAAGGAAGAAGGAAACACAGAGGCTTTGAGCTCAAGATCGAGTTGCCAGAATCGGTTAAAGGCCTTTGAAAATGTCCAGTGGGACCGTTTGGGTCTCACCGTGACGTTCCAGGCATTAGTTCCTCTAGGTGCGTCACATACGCGAGAAACGTGCATCACATACGCGCGAAGATCACTACACGAGCGGTTCCACCGGAATCCGTACTGACTTCTGTAATCATACACACTCGCGCATTCATCGGTTAATCCCGCTAATTAACTGGTTTGTTTTATTTGAGATTCCTGGATTTGATTGACTTTAACATACAGCGACATGTCATTCCGTGTCTTTCCGGCATTTCCGATTATTTACTCCATCCACAAACAATCATGACTTAATTAATTCTTCTGATACCTCTACTTTTTCCGTACGTTTCTTAATTATGGAAGTAAAACATTCTTAAGATGATTTATTACACGTACATCAGCCTTGAATTTCTGTCTTCAAAGATTATTCAGATGAGAAACAACTATACATCATTTTTCGTTGTTTGTTTTTGGGGTGTTATGCCGTATTGCGCTACCTCCTTCTTTAGCCGACGTTTCGGACAGCGTTGCAGTGTCCATCATCAGGGCAGATCCGGCAGATCCGACGATGTGTTTGGCCGTGAAAATCTAAAAACGTATCTTACTATACATCCTATTTGTGAGTCTCATTTCTTACATTTAGAAGTCAAAAACTATTATGATCTTCTTCAAACTTATAAACACGTCGGATACACTGGATGTCATCAATAAAAAACCTGATTTACGAATTCTTGATATACTAGTTTGTTGAATTACATTAAAAAAAATGTACCAAAATGCTTATGTAGTAAGAGATCAATATAATATATTACTTCATGCTTTACAAAGTATAAAAATAACTAAGGTAGGTAGGTAGTAGAGTTTTTTTTTTTGAAATAGGCAATTCACACTGGTCACCACATAAATGCTTAAATTGGAAGTCGCTTTACAAAGATTAAAAAAGGCCACTTTAAAACCAAATAAAAAGGCTGCGTAAGAAAAAAATGCTCATAAGTAATTTTATTTATTTCACATTGACATTTACGTGACATTCGTATTTGCAAAATATAAGTAATATTTTATTATGAATTTAATTGAGGTAAGTTGAAGTTGGCATTATGTTTTAGCTAGCTAGAATGGCCTTTCTAAGGAATTAAATGTATGGTAAAATTAAATTCACAAACTTTGTCTATATGTACAATGGAATTATGAAAATAGGCCAAAAACCACATTAAACTAAAAAAATGCATTAGCATGGAAGATTATGCATTACCTCTTAAGAAAATTGAAATTCCTACACGTCTTCCGAGAATTCACAAAGCAGCTGACGTAAAAATGATTCTTGCGAAACAGTGTAGAAATATTAACAGGAGCGCATAAAAGGTAGTGGGTAGACTCAGTGGGAAGTATGTATAAGAACCTGTTGTATAGTGTGTTCATGTTTGCCGGTTTATGGTCGAGGGTAAACACAAAGCGATTACTGGAAGGAAAAATTGACGCCCGTAGACTCCCAGCGGGAAATGTGCCGAGTCCAGACTTTCACAACGCAGAAACATAGGGATGGATCTTTATTAAATTTTAGATCGGGTTTTTTATAGATATTACGAAATGGCAGGCGGTCAATTACGTTGTAATGGGAGTGGATATTTTCAGTATTGTGTGTGATAGATAAGATGTGGAGTAATTTTAGTGAACATTGATTATAATTTATTTGTTTTTATGCTCGTAAAAAGAGTTTAATCAAAAGTGCAAGTAATAAAAACATATTTTTTTATTTTATTTTTATTTTATTTTATATTACAGAAACAAACAGTACATTGGTTACAGTGATGAGATAGTTTACAGATATTAAATGATATTTCATGGTGGGTTCCTATGATATGTTTCTTTGAATGTCTTATTTGTAATTACCGGGTGATGTGCGTATTGTATATGTGTGTGAGTGTATCTGTGAGTAAGTTTTTAGGTGTGAGAAGTGTATGCGCATTGAATAGTTTATATCATTGACATGATGCTCTTTTTAAATTTGGGCAGTGAATCGGAGAAAATGTCAATATTAGAATTTAGGCAAATATTTTTGAATGTATGAAGAGCACGGTTAATTGGCGAAATAGTTGCTGCATTTGTTTTGTAATTAAGCATGTGGAACCTTACAGTATGTCGTGTACGTCTTAAAGATACATTGAAATTAATTAAGGATAGTAGTTCGGTACAGTCGATATTATTATTTAAAATTCTGTGTATAAATGTTAAATCAGCTAGTGCCCGCCTTTGTTGCAAAGCTTGAAATGTAAATTCAAAGTTATTGTTGTATTTGAAGGTAAGATATTTTATAAATCTGTTTTGAATGTGTTCGATGCTATCAATGTATACTTTATACCTATATAATAATAATTTATTTATTCTGGAATGTGTGGATGTAAGTGCAATCACACACAGCCCATAAAGAGGGTAAATACATATTAATAATGTACATACAAGTTAGTAATAACCTAAATTTAAAAGAACAAAAAAATTATAATAATTCCAAAAGACATTACTAAATACCTAGAAAATTTTTAAACTAACAATATAAATTAAAATTAATGCGAATAAGAAAACATCAACAATTTTGTTTTTATTTGCCGCTATTGACCCATCGGATTTATTATTAGTCGAACCTGAACTCTGACTTTATGAGATATTAGCGAGATTTTGATCCTTTCCTTCATATATTTAATCCTTATTCACATTAAGGAAGCAAATCCGGGACCTCGTTCTTCCGTGAACATTGAAAAGGCACTGCAGTGCCTGGGAAGCCCAAACAGAACTTTGCATGCATTATCGTATTGCACCCGAAGCCTTTCCATGGTTCTCATAAAACCTGGTAGTAATGATGTTTTGTGAACACCTCACTACGAGAACCTGTGATGGGGTGTTTGCATGTTTTAGATAAAGTGTTATTGTATACATATTGTAACGGTTAACGTACATCATAATTAAAGACTATGTTAGATTGACGATAAACTAGGGCATAATTAATTAACTAATGTAAAATACCTCGGTGTAATTATAGATAGTAACATAAAATGGAAACTACAGATCAATGCAACAGTAGAAAGATTAAGAAAATTATTGTACATTTTTCTTAGAATCCGAAACATATTAAATTTTAAACTATTAAGAATCATTTATTTTTCACTGATCCAATCTGTATTACAATATGGAATTGTTGGCTGGGGTGGTGCATTCAAAACTTCTCTCTTGCCTTTAGAAATCATTCAAGGAATATTAATAAAAATAATTTTAAAAAAACCATATGATTACCCCACCATAAGATTATTTCAAGAATTTAAAGTCCCTTCACTACACATTATTTATAAAAAAAATTCACTTTTACAAATACACAAAGATTGTTTCAACAACGATACCTCAATATCTATTTCAAACAGCAAAAGACCAAGTATTCTTGGCTCTATAACTATCCCGCGTTGTAATACGACCACAGCCCAACAATTTTATAAATATTTTGGAGTTAAATGGTTTAACCAATTACCCCTTAACTTAAGATTGGAAACAAACTATAAAAAATTCAAAAGGTTAATTAAAACAATATATCGATAACATATTACAATCATTGTGACTGTGACTTTGGAAATCCCTTTTCTTTTATACTCTTTTTTTATTTTCTCTCTTCTTCTTCTTTTATATCTTTTCTTTTTTCAATTCTGTTTCACGTATAATGTATGATATACACATAAAAAAATTAAATATTATAATTTTCATTATCCTTACTACACATTTTAAAAATATATGTTGAATTATTTTTCGCTGCTCCACCTTTTTTACACGAGCATTGCTCAAAAAAAAAGGTGAATCACGATATTTAAAAAATGTATTAAAATATATATACAATGTATAACAACTGTATTTGAAAAAAAAAAAAAAATAAATAAAAATAAAAATAACAAAACAATGAATATTGCAAAAAATTGTGTCATATATATGTAGAATTGAACAGTTTATTTTGTTTCAAATATTAATTAATTAATTAATTTCATCAGAATGAAGATGAAATAAGGCACACAGTTTTTTAAACTATAATATACAACAAATAATGTTTTTTTTTTGTAAAATATAAAACACTGTCATGTATCTGAAAATATGTGACATGATCGATCAAGTTTCAGTTCATTTTGACCGGTCAGTGGTTCAGTGGGCATCGCGTTTGGGTCCCACCCAGGCGTTCCGTGTTCGATTCCTCGGCTGGCTAAGTCCTCCACCACAACACAAGCAACATCTTCCGCTTAGTGTGGTGGTAGTAGGAGATTTTCAAATGTTGTTGGGTTATTCGTAACCCGGAAATGCTTGTCTTTCTTTTTTAAAAAAAAAAAAAAAAGTCTAAAAGAGTCTAAAGGAGTTCTTCAAATGAATACTGATCGAAAACACAAAATGTACTTGCCGTTTGATGGGGCCCTTAAGTTCTTAGGTTTTTAAGTTTGCTGGTGTGTTATGCGGTTTGTTTTCTAAAAGATTTTTTAAAAATTGGAATGGAAAAAAAACGTCGAAGATAATATTGTTAATTCTGAAATTTTAAATATGAAGTTGACAAATACGACAGTCTCGTAATAGATCGCAATGGCTGAATTGGTTAGAGCGCACGTCCTGGTAAGACGTGAGATCTGGGTTCCAGTCCCAGTTGCAACGATTATGTTTTATTATTTTTCTGTCTCTTGTTCATTTTCATATTATAAATTAGATTATTATTGTTGTCTTCTTCTTCAATAAAATATGTTTTTATTAATCCTAATAATTAACGGGAAAAACGGTTAAATGAAGTTGCATTCAATGTTCTAAAACAATAAGCAGTTTATATGTCTCGATGTTAAAATTCAAACCTACACGGAGAAAAATGTTATTCTAAAATACGATCACTTTATTCGCAAAAACGGTTAAAAACGGGACTGAAGTTCTTACGAACAAATTAACAATGTTTATTGGCGGGAACGTTTAAGAATAATTTGTTGGTAACACTTTTAATTTGTTCGTAAAAACTTCAGTCCCGTTTTTAACCGTTTTTACGAATAAAATGATCGTATTTTAGAATAACATTTTTCTCCGTGTATGATTTATTTAATGCCTCCCTCAGAAGACGTTAGTTAGAACTAATTTAATTTTTAACGCAAGTGCTTGAGAGGTAATGCGATTATGCATTGAAAATATTTTTACAAAAAGCAAATAGTGCACGATAATAGTCATAAATTTTAAATTGATTGACTACAGCCCCTTCATCCCCGAGCCGCAGTATTAAAAGGGGACTTCCATTGTCAGCTCAGAATGAAACAGGAGTTATTGTTGCCTTCAACTATTCGCTACTACTTCGTATTCGGGAAACAATGGACCCACTTGGGAACGTCGCTCATTGGTTGAGATTATCGCGAACCTCAAATACGGTGCCAGGCTGCCAGGCCCGTGAGGGTCCATATTTAAATTCAAGACGGGATTAGAACGAGGCTCTGTATAATCTGGCAGTAATAAACTGGGACGTGAGATGATAGATATTATATTTTGGGATTTTTATAATTATATTGTTACATTGGAAAATAATTTTGGTATTTATGAAGAAAAAAAAATCAATATTAATTAGAAAAATATATTATAGAGAAAGTGAATTAGAACGTCAATCGAAAAGTTTCGTGTTCGTACTTCATTTATAAATATTTTTATTATTTATAAACAAAATTTTTATTTATTTTTATAGGAAAAACTCTCTTTTTAACTTCCCATCAATATATCATTGAAGAAGAAGACAACAATAATAATCTAAATTAAAATATGAAAATGAACAAGGCACAGAATAATAATAAAACATAATGGTCGCAACTGGAAATCGAACCCAGATCTCACGTCTTACCGGGACGGCGCTGAATTGGTAGAGCGCCGTCCCGGTAAGGTGTGAGATCTGGGTTCGAGTCCCAGTTGCGACCATTATATTATATTATTTTTCTGTGTGTTGTTCATTTTCATATTTTTTTATTCACCAGATTTACAGGAACGGGTTTAGTTTTTCCCATAGGAAAAACTAAACCCTTTCATACACTTTTCCATATAAATGATCATCTAGTAAATCCACGTTATGCAAGTGTATTATATAAGTATAATTAATACAAAACAATACAAGAACAACACGTTAATCTACCAAACTATTAAATGGGAATATAATTCACCGTCTCCAGATATTTTCATATCAGAGGGTTCGGCTCTGTGGAATTCCTAATTTGACCGATAAATCCTACTGATCCCTCAATATAAATATTTAAAAAATCTTTCGTAATTCTACATGTATTTAAAATGACTGATTTAATTAATTAAATTATTTAATTGATTTAATTTGAAAATAATTTAGATTATTATTGTTGTCTTCTTCTTCAATGATAACATTTTTTTTATTAATTCTAATAATCTAATACGGCCATAAAACCTAACATGGTACATTCATTTTTAATATTTATTTATATAATTAAAATAGGTAGATATATTTATTGTTAATCCTTAGGTAGCGGAGTTTTAATCGACCGTTTTTATTTCGGCCGCCTGTAAATTTGTTCGTAATTTATGTGTGGCCGTTTTGATGCTTCAATAAAGATTCTTTTCTTAAACGTAAAATTGTCGTATTTTTTGCCTTTCTTGTTTGTATTTTTTTAATGTTCCCATATTATTAGAATAATTAATGCCTGCAGAATACTTATATTCACGAATTATTATAAAAATAATAATAAAGTTTCTTTGGACAAATTGCGTAATTACTAATTTTCTTGATCTAATATTTTATGTTTTCTTTAATAAATAATCTAATTTTTTTCTATTTATGATATGAATTTTATGCAGAGACTTCTCTGGTTCATGCAGCCATGTAAAAATATAATTACTTTAATAATATGTATAACTGTTTGTATCCCTAATAAATTAAATTAAGAAATAAACGATTTGAACTAATGAAGTTACTACTTAATGTTGATAATTGTATGATTGATCGGTGTTTTTTAAATAAAGATCATAATACAAATAATAGTAAATTTAAATTCGTAATATAAATAATAGTAAATTTAATAATAAAAAATTCATGTTCTTATTATATTGACGAAGAAACCTTTGGTATCGAAACATGTAGATCATTGTGATTATATAAGTGGTGTATAGGAAGTGATTTGTTTTCATTTAATAGTAAATCTGCATTTTGTAACACTTCATAGTGTTATTTTTCAGTAAAATATTTTATTTTCTCTCCGATGGAGTTTTTATCTTATCTGGGCGTAAAGCTCTTTCATCGGAAGTAGGTCATCTGTTCTTACGTTAAGCTTTTTTTGGTCGCGATTCCAGAAACCATTGCAATTCTAAATTCAGGTTAGTCATATGAAAATGTGCCCATTGTGATGAAATATTATTATAATGTCTCCCAAATGCGTCATTGTCGCGTATTCCCCCAGAAGATTTGTTGCACAGTGGCTGCTCAAACATTAATAACAATGTTTAAAATATAAATATGAGTATTAGGAGGGTACAAGAGAATACCGGAAAGTAGTCCTTTTTAAATCAAATTCTAGACGTATTGACTCTTTTTTACAAAAAAATATAAATTGATATTGAAAGATTGTTATTTTATCTGGTACACGCAGTATTAAAATTTTGAAAAATTAATTGTATTTTTAATATACTAAGGTTATACCGTTGGTCGTTGGCAGAACGATAGATTTCAACAACACAAATTTCAAATCATATAATCATACAACAAAATAAATCAACATTATCCAGTCAACACAGTTTTAAAAATTTAAATTTTAGTTAAATTAAAATCATTAAAAAATAAACCCGAGAACGTGTTTTGTGATAAAAGTACCTCAGTATTTCTATTTATTTAATGGATTACAAACTAAAATATTTCAATTTTTTTTTACACATTTATTCTGTTTAGACATTATTAAAAAATCATAAATACTTCAAAAAATACTTAAGATATACATTATATTTAATAATTTATCATCACGCGTTTTGAGCATTTTTATTACTTACTTGAATTTGGTATATATTAAAGCAAGTTTTGAATGAAATAAATCGATATTATTTTTTTTATTTAAAAAAATTGTTATGGGGAATGATCGATCTTTCACATTGGAACCTCCTTGTACAGTTGCAAGCATTTTTATACTTTTATTCCAGCCGCTGGTCAATAGCTCTTAACAATTAACCGGGCTCCAGTGATACTTTTTAGATATCTAATTTATTTTATTTATTTATTCAATTTTTAACGCCCGTTTGGGCTTTTACATAATAACTATATGATACAGAGACACAATGTTTAGATAAAAATGTACAAAAAGATGAACCTAAAAAAATAACATTATTTATAAATGATAGATATGAAGGTATATTTAAGTGAAAATAATATATTATTGGAAAAAAAGAGAAAAACAAACGAAACCAGTTTATCGATTGTAGACAACATAAAAATAATAATGCACAATTTCGAGGTGAATTATACATGACAAAGCGCATGGTACGGAAAAAGAAAAGAGAGGAACATTGATAAATATATACCTAGATGAAAAGAAAAAATACAAAAATATATATGCAACATCTCTTATGTGATTCTCATTAATTATAAAAAATATGCAACATACAAATATCATTCAGGTGTCTCTTAAATAATGGTAAACTTATGTTAAATATGTCGATATTTCAGGTGAATTCCAAGAATGTGAAATCGATGAATAGGTTCGTATGCGTGGTAGTTGGTAGATAAATTTGTTAGCTTCGTAGCTCGTGATTGACGTAGATTTTCGATCTAAAATAAAAATGTACGCTTTTATGACGTCAGTGAACACCGTTCACTGACGCAGATTTCCTGCCGATTTAGATACCTACATATATTATCAGGTTTGGTGACCAGATCTGAAAAACCAATTCTTCTCAACCTATACCATTCTATTCTCCTTCATTTCCCTCAGCTTCAAAAAATTTCTTAAATTGGGTTCCAAAAGCTAGTGATAAATCTCGGGCAAAGAGCACCATAAATTCAGTTTGACCTTAAGCAATTTTTGTTTATTTCTGGAACTCGGACTCTTGAGGCAGAGTACTTAGTAGTTAAATTGTGTCCCCATTGTCACGTAATATTCTTCCACAGAAAAAAAAACAAAAACTACTTTCACGTTTCAGAATTGGCTGCAAGACGAAAAACTCTGTGATTAATGGTTCCTTAGCGCATCCTATACACTGAATTATTCCTTTCTCACCTTATTTCACTCCGCGTAAATATGAAAAACTACGAATAATGGAGGTAGATGAAAGGTACTTCTGAGAAGCTTCGTATCCTAAATCATAGAAATAACAAAAAGCCAACAAAATAATGGTGGACGCGTCTTTTGTCCTTTTTGTATTATAACTATTTTGTGTCTTACAGCAACCAGTCAAAATTAAGCGAACACTAGGTTAAGAATAAAAATACTCCTCCACCATGTAAAGAGGAGTCTAAGTAAAAAGTATTATTACTTGTAAATGTACATGTCAAATTAGAATGATTTTTTTTTTTTAAAACGATAAAGAACCTACCTAATGATAAATGCTCCTTCCCATCTGGGACGTCATCTGGCGCCGTCCACGATTATATTGCGGACACGACTGACAACTTTGTGACGTCATCTGACGCCGTTATTAGGGTAAAAAAATTTCGTAAAACCCTTTATTTTGATACTTTGCTGTAAGCAAAATATTGGCTTTTAAGTCGTAATGTGGAAATTCTGAAAATAACAGAAAAAACTAGAATTCCATAAGGGTAGTTTTTTATCAAAAAAAAAATTCATACCTCTTCTGAAAATAGGTATGAATATTTTTTGTTTAGCTAGCAGTTCGGCAGTTGATTTTCACATTATATTTCAATCACGGAGTCACGTACAAATTCAAAGAACTTTACGCAATATTCGCCAAAATAAATATCGACATAGGAAAGCAATACTGCTGAATCTGGTACGACCTTCGAATATATAATTTTTTACAAAAACCTAAAATGGATTTTTTCCGTCGTCTTTCTATTTTGGACCGTTGCTTTATGACAATTGAATAACGTTTAAAAGATACGAGGTTTTTCCAAAAATGTCTTATGTTCGTACTAACTATTTTGCTTAATAAATAGAAATTTTGTTTGTGACTTCTAAAGCAGCAATAAAACGTTATCCTCTTACGTCATAAATTTCGTAATCTTTTTTTGTCTAGAAACCATGCTCTCTTGTAACCATTGTAAAGCAGACATGAAACATCTGGTGCAGAATACTCTTCAGAATCAGAACTGCAGGTACTTGAAATGACTTCAGCCGGGTTTTCTGATCAAATCCGAGTAGCCTGGTTCCTATTTTCCAGATATTTTCTTTCTCTCGCAGTTTATCACAGTGTGAAAGAGGGGTGCTACGGTCCCACTCGTGCATGTAGTTGGGACTCTTTTGGAGCAGCCAAATAACTAAAAAAAACATTTTCGTTGCAATCGGAAAAAGGATCAAAGGGTGATCGATAATTTTTTTTTTAAATTTATGAATACCGCACAAGAGTCCTAACTGAGCCAGTGGGAGTATGGCATCTGGGGAGTGTTGTGAGGCTAAAAGGAGGGGAAGTACCTTGTTATTCAGATCTGGTCACCAAACACGGCTAAAGCCATTTCAAGCAACGTTTCAATTCTGAATGATGGTATCACACTAGAGCGATACTGAGTATCTTCCACTCTGTATATATATATTTTTAATTAATTTGTGAAATAACACAAATAGAATAAAATTTATTTGCGCACGCCGGGTTTGAACCCGCAACCTTCGGATTGGGAGTTCAAAGCCTTTCCCCTGGATCACGCCGTATTCGTGTACAAATAAGTTGGCATTCACATGTACGTTGCTCTCTAATGAAGATATAAAAATATGATATTTCAGCCGACTGACATGGAACAATATTATTCTTGAAGAAGAAGATAACAATTATAATCTAATTTTTTAAAATATGAAAATGTACAAGACACAGAAAAATAATAAAAGATAACGGTCGTAACTGGGACTCGAACCCATAATCTCACGTACAACCGGGACATACGCTTTAACCAATTCAGCCATTATAAAATAGAGTTTTTCTTATAAAAATTGAATATTGTTAACTTTTTCATGGCAATCGTGGTTTCGAGTGACTTTGAAAAATAATCTACTTTATGCAAAACGCCGTACATTTCCACAGTCAAAGGTTGCCTTTTATACAAGTTTGCGAAAGTTTTGTAGTGATTTATGGCGGTTCGCAAGAGGACATGACTCTAAATGACCATTACGTCACGAGAGTTGGAGATATCAATGTTTATTTCTTCGTTTTTAGGGTAAGAATATTTATGTGAAGAAAAAAAGTGGGATGAGTTTTAAAAAATCGTGGACGAAAATTTTGCCTTATGTGATATAAATTTATATTCACCAAGGAATATTAGTCGAATCTAGATATTATAAATCATTGACAGTTTAAAGAATATCACAAACCATATCGATATTTATTATTTAGAATTATTCTCTGCAATATGGTTGTAAATGATAAATATTTGGAGCAGGTGGATGAATTTGTGTATTTGGGAAGTATGGGAAGATGGGAAGGCTGATAAAGATATTGAAAGAAGGGTAAATGCAGGTAACTCCGTTAATGTAGGACTGAACGCCGTTGGCACCAATAAAAAGCTGTCCAAAGAAGCGAAGTTGGCAGTCCACAATGAAGTGCTAGTACCTACCCTGATGTATAGAAGTGAATCATGAAACTGGCAGAGAACGGATGAAACTAGACTGAATGCTGTAGAAATGAGATCTCTAAGGCTTATGTGTGGTAAAACCATGTATGATGAAGAATGCAAGGCTAATGTAAGCGTAATAAGTAAGATTAAGAAAGGGACGCTTAGATGGTTTGAGCAAGTTGAACGAATGAATGAAGAAAGTAGTGTAGAGATAATTTGTGACGCGAATGTGAATGGTAGAAGAGGCCGAGTTATTTAATTATATTTTATTTTCAATTTTGTTTAATTTTTGTGCATTTTTACTTATTTATGTGATGAATCTTATTTTTTCTCATGTTTAAATTAAGTTCCTACCTAATATGTAATATCTTTTGAATTTTTTCTTTTCTTTTAGAATTAATAATTACTTTGTATTATAGTTGTTTGTGTTATGGCAGACTGGGATTGCACTATTCTTCCAGTCTTGCTGGAATAAAAACTTAAATAAATGAAAACTACCGTTTTATAAAATTATTACCACGCCCTGAAAAAGTGTAAAAGAAACCCTTTATTATGTATTGATATGTTGGTATTCTATTGTCAATAATATTATTATGTTGGTAGCTCTCAAGCGGCAGTTGGAGAAGAACCTGGAATGTATCGGAGTGTCAAAAAACGTCATATTAAGTCAACCGTCTTCTTACTGATTGCATATCCCAGACATTATAATTGGCGACGAGAATAAATCGGATAAGTAAAATAAAAAGTGATTGAAATAAGTCAAGTGTAAAACAGTGATTTCGTCTTTGAAAAAACAGACAGTTTTAAAATGTCTAACAATAGCTTGCCCGTGCCGCAATTCGAAGCAAACTATGAAACTTTCGAAATGTTTTTGGAACGAGTTCAAATTTATTTAAAAATTATTAATATCACGGACAAAGAAAAAATTGGATATCTTTGTATGATTATCAGTGCGGTAAAGTATAACATTTTAAAAGAAACAGTTCATCCGAAAAAGATTGAAGAGTTAACCTATAACGAGATTGTAACAATACTACAAAATAAATATGAAGAAAATAAACATGATAGTGAACCTGTACCCAGGATAAAAAAATTATGTTATTACTAGGTGTGGCAGAGTGGTGAAACTCCCTGTCCAGTTTAGCCATAGTGATTACGTTTAAGTTTTGTCATTGTGATTAAGTTTTAAAAAAAAAATGAAATGAGGAAAGGATGTTATGTATTGATAAGTTGGTATTCTATTGTCAATAATATTGTTATGTTGGTAGCCCACAAGCGGCACTTGGAGGAGAACCTGGAATGTATCGGAGGGTCAATAAACGTCATATTAAGTCAACCGTATTCTTACTGATTGCAAATCCCATACATTATACCCTTTTTGAATTGAAATGAAAACTTACGTTGCTTGATTGACAACAATTTAAATCTGATTTTCATAGGTTTTTTCAAACCAAAAAATGCAATTGTATTATCTGTCGAAAACAAGTATAGGTATTACACATTTTATAAGAATTTATTAATACTTTTTCTTAGCACTGTACGGCGTACGTAAATTCCATTCCAATAACCTTAATATATATTCTGGAGCTTTTAACCCAAAATCATTTGATGTTTCGTATTAAAGTCACGTTCCGATAACATTTAATGTCCCGGACATTTAGGTAGGTATGTAGGTATCGCCATCTTTGATTATGGCCACTTTAATATTGGTAACAACTTCAACCTTAAAGTTAATGTTTACTTTGGTATCACGAATGTATATATATATTCCTCTATGAAATTTAGCTCACACTTTGTGATTCTCTCACTCTCACACATCCATTAAAACAACGTGAGTAGATTGTTATCAAACCATGATTTTAAAGAAACAATATCATCATTTCCAAATTTGCCAACTTGTTCCCATCTTTAATATAATATTCAGTGCACAATTATTATTCATATCCGAACTTAAAAACTATACGTTGTTTTCCTTTGGCCATAGGTAAATCCACGATACTGGGACACAGGTAATAGTGTATTCATGGATTTTTGGCAAGACATATAAACAATAGGTTTACCATCCACTCTGCACCCTTCTGTATGGGAACTTGGTGCGATGTTCACATAATTAGTTTATAAGTCATGTGCACCACATTGCACAGTAGGAATTGACACGAATACATTAGGTAATCATTGGGAGGCGGTACTCATTGTAAAGTTTTGTCACAGCCGGAGTTGACACGAATACACTAGGTACTCATTGGGAGGCGGATATGGGACCCGACGCCCCGGGAACCATTTATCAGATAACCGATACCTCTTCCCTAGGTCACTCCAAGTGGTTCGCTATTTTGACGATTTAGCAGGGGTGCCTGAGTTCACGGGGTGAAGATTGTCTAGGCCTTGGTTGTAAATTCGTTCGCCCACCTATTGCGTGAATTGGGAGAGACTGGTTGAAGAAGACTTAACCTAGACCTCACCAACCGGACTCTTTCAACCAGTTGCCTTCCACCGCAGTGGAAGGGATGAATTCATACGTAAGCTTCCTACCTACCCCTCGTACCCTTTTCCTTCTCAGAACTTCTCTTCTTCCATTTTCACAAAAAGACCCTTCACACAGCATCCTCAAATATGACATAAAACCTGAGGGATTTTTTCATTTGGGAGCTAACGTAAGTACGGCATGTTTCAACATTAATATTCGACTTCAAAAAAGAAAATAGCAGTATAAAGAAGAAAAAAAAAAACACTTTTCGTAATATAATATGAGCTGTAATGGCAATGAACTAACTGATGTCGCTGACATATTTAATTTAAACTTCGACACATTTAATGCTAAATTAGTTCACCACTTTTTAAATGTAAATAATGAATGAGAAATTATTTTATATTATTTAGATTTTCTTTTGTTTGTTATTTTTAATTGTTCGTATTCTAGATGCAAACAACGAGTAATTAAGTAAAAATTAATGTGTTTAGATTTTTTTCATCTTTTTTTGTTGCTCGTAGGTATATGAATTGTATCTACGAGTTCTCTAAAGTTATGCATGTGGATTAAGCATTAGATATATTCTTATTTATTATATTGTGTTTATGCTCTATTTATATATTTTGTAATATTTCTTATTTAGGTTATACTGTTTGTACCAGACGTGGTGAGGTACACAAGAACTATAATTAGGCTAGAGGTCCCAATCCACGGAGTCGCAAGATGTCGCTCCCTTCACCACGTGTGGAGGGAGAACGTCGTCTGCTTGTCGCTGTAGAGGTAGGCAGAGCTGTTCCAACAAGTTTCCTTTTGACGTAGCTGGGTCTGGTCCGAAGGGTGTAAGGTAATCCGAGGTCCAGGGTAGAGCGAGGGTCAGTGAAGAAAAGAGGCAAGTTGAAGCGAGGTCGGGGCGAGATAAGGCGAGCAGGGCAGAGAGGTTGGCAAGGCGCGGTGTACTGGCAGAAGGTTGAAGACAGACTGATTTGAAAACTTTTGACTTTTGATTGATTTATTTACAGAGTTCCTAAACATGCGTTTACTGACTCTAACATAATTAAAACATTGATTATCTATAGATACTTTACATTTATTATTAATTTTTAAGTGTTGTTAATAAGAGTTAAAGCTATACTGCGGCAGTGTGCAGGTTATTTATTCCTTCCGGAGGACTATCTTTGGTTTTTTAAATTTAAAATTATCATTTTCGCT
Source organism: Limnephilus auricula (assembly GCA_951813805.1). Classification (NCBI taxonomy): domain Eukaryota; kingdom Metazoa; phylum Arthropoda; class Insecta; order Trichoptera; family Limnephilidae; genus Limnephilus; species Limnephilus auricula. The sequence goes on from OX638397.1 coordinate 5,697,917, forward strand.
ATATCTAGCAAGCGTATTTATAGTGGGATTGGTGTGGCCGGGTAGGCCGGCATAGAATTTGGTTGCGTGGGAGTCAATGAAGTCCTTTTTCAACGGAACGTTGGAGTCATTATGGAGACAAATGATTCGACTCCATTTGGGTGCATTTAAAGCAAGTCTAATGGCTTTGTTTTGAAAAACTTGAAGTTGTTTTATGAGACTGGGTGCGGCGTACCCCCAAATGGGGCAGCTGTATGTGAATACTGGCCTCATGGTGGTTTTATATAAAAGTAATTTGTTGTTCTTTGATAAACGACTCTTGTTTCCCATCAACGGATAGAGTGCTGATAAAGATTTATTTGCTGCTTTTATTTTTTCGCTTATGTGTTTCTTCCAGGTGAGCTTGTAGTCTAGCGTCACACCTAGGTACTTAATTGACTTTTCCCATGGAACATTTTCCCCAATCAGGTTAATGAATGGGGGCCGTTTCGGCCGTGTCTTAGAGAAAACGGTCGCGGCGCTTTTAGTTGGATTTATTGAAATTCTCCACTTTTTACACCATTCTTCGGTAAAAGTGGCTTGTTTCTGAACACGCTTTGTTGCGATGCTCTCGACATTAGAACTAGACATGATGTTAGTGTCATCCGCAAATTGAGTGATTTTAACGTTATGATCTATGGGTTTTGGAATATCGCTAGAATAGATGTTATATAAGAATGGAGAGAGTTGACTGCCTTGAGGGACCCCAGCTGATAAGGGGCGAGTTGTGGAGAATACGTTATTTATTTTAACTTTAAAGCATCTATCTCTTAGGTAGCTGGCTATTAGTTGCGTAAGTCTTAATGGATACCCAAGAGCGTTCATTTTATATAAGAGGCCGTTGTGCCAGACTTTATCGAAAGCTTTGCTTACGTCGAGTGAGAGAATTACTATTTTTTTCTTTATATTGAAGCCCTCCGTGATGTGTTCCACAACACGCAGGAGTTGATGAGAGGTGGAATGACCTGCTCGAAAACCATGTTGGAAGTCTGGCAAGAATTTACTGTCCTGAGTGAAGGAGTTTAATCTTGTTAGTATTACTTTTTCCAGGATATTACCTAGACAAGGAAGGAGGCTAATAGGCCGGTGACTTTCAGTTAATAATGGATCCTTGCCTGGTTTGGGAATTAAAATTACGTCAGCTTCTTTAAAATCCTTAGGAAAGCAACGTAGTCGAAGTGACGCATTGCAGATGGCTGTCAAGGCGCAGATGCCTTTTTTCGAAAGAAGTTTTAAGATTTTATTTGAGATGCCGTCAGGACCGGCGGATTTTTTTTTCTTTAATTTTTTTATTATGTTAATTATTTCCTTTGGAGTTGCGCACCTGATTGGGGGGTCTTCAGGGTCTAGACTTAAAATTGCATTTACTTTTGAATCCACTTTTGCTACGAAGGCCGGGTCGTCGTGCTCCGTGTTTGGAGTGAATTGCTTGGCAAGGCTATCTGCGAAAGCTTCAGCCTTGTCAGCATCGGAAAATACTTTTCCGTTGGGGCCTTGAATCGGAGAGATTTTTGTTTTTGGGCGTCTGAGTGCTTTAGAGAGCTTCCAGTATGCTGCTCTATCATTTTCTAGGGATGAGATAAAATCGTGCCAACGGTCGTTACGGAATTCGTAGAGGGCATCGCGCACCTCTCTATTGAGTCTATTAAAATGTTGTTTAACTATTGGATTGTAAGATTTTTGCCACTCTTTCCTAACAAGATTTTTTTCCCTAATAAGATCTTTGATCTCTTCGGGAATTCCGTGACGTATTGTGTCTTTGGGAATTTCATCGGACGCTTCGGTGATGCAAGCTTTTATCGTTTGAATTAAATTGGAGGTAGCAGCGTTAAGAGTGGCTTCGTCGGGAATTGAGGTGGGTATTATTATTTTGTTATTGAGCAGCTCGTTGAGTTTATTCCATTTGATTTTAGTGCGTGGAGGAGTTATGGGGACCAGAGGGTTAGAACCTCCTTTTAAGGTTAAAAGAACTGGATCATGGTCTGATGAGAGTTCGTCGAGTACTCGCAGGGAGTGCAAATGGCTAGTATTTTTTAAAATAACTATGTCAATTACTTCGGGACTACCGCTCGGATGGTGGATCGTCGGTCTGTCCGGAGCATCTACTACAATAGGATGTGAACTCGCGTACTTTGCGAGTACTCGTCCTTTGGTGTTGGTCTTATAAGAGTGCCATGATTCGGATTTCGCATTAAAATCGCCAGCTATTATAGTGGGGACATTTTCAGACAAGAGTTTGTCAAGTTCTGCTGGAATTATATTACGGTTAGGGGGAACGTATGCTGAAATGAATTTAAGTGGTCCGGAAGAGGTATTTATTATTACCGATGTGGATTCAATGTTATCACTAGAGAATGAATGCGCTAGACGGTGGTCTATGTTATTTTTAACCAAGATGGCGGTACCGCCGCCTCTTCTAGATAGTCTGTCGTCACGGTAGGTTATATAATTTGGTAATTTAAAATTCCTAGAAGGCTTCAGCCACGTCTCATTGATGAGGAAGACTTCGATGCCATAGTCATGAAGGAATTCAATTATTTCTTCCTTGTGCGTTACGACAGAACCATTGGCGTTCCAGTAGGCCGTCTGTAAACTGATTTGAAAACGGCCAAACGGGCCGTATATATAGCGGGTGGCAGTACCGCCGACGCACTCAAGTGCGTTGCCCATGCCGGTAGAACACTCTCTGCACTCCTCGCCTTACCCCCACCCCGACGATTTATTTATTAAAAACACATAGAAGTTACAGACTCAATAATCATAATAACATAAATACAAAACTACATCAGTACGTCCGTCACACTGTTGTTATAAAAGAAATTTGTATTATATATGTAAAAGCCCAATAGGGCGTCAATAAATAAATAAATAAATAATATGAACCTCATAAACGAACTCCGTGTAAAACTTTTCGATTGCCTTACTGTAACCAACTACCAGCACACTAAAATGAGTACATAGTAAAATTTAAACGGAATCTCAGAAAATTAATTTTTAATAATTGCGGTTTAATTTTGTCTGATGACTTGGTATTTTCAGGCTAATCTATCCACATCTTCGAGGATAATTAATCATCCGCAAGCAAACCATTGTTAAACCCACTTATCCCGGGATGCGATGTTACACTGGAAGTGTTTTTCCCGGGAAATTATCTCGAGAAGCTTCCCGAAAAGGATTAGCCAAATAACTCACTTTCCTATCGCAAGGACCAAAGTGTGTGAGTTTGTTTGTAAGTTGGTTAAAATATCGTTACCATTAACACAGTAAAACGGGGATAATACAGCAGTATTTTTGATAGATTTTATTTCTTGTACCCACATATTTTTCACGACGTACGTAATAACCTATTGTATTTTCGCTTTCGGGCGAAATTTTTTTTCTCAATTAGTGAGTTTTAACTTCACGGAATGAAAATCCAGCATCCCCCTTTTTTCAGAATTTTATTAATTTGAAGGAAATGCTGACGGGACGGATACTGGATTAGGAAAGGTTGGAAAATACAAAGCTATTCAGATCTCGTTACAAAATCAATATTTGTCTTAGGTAAGCTGTTTTTATTCATATGGGTGGTTTTGATTTACCTGGCTATTTTGATTTGCAAAACTCACACGAAATTGAAAATATGATGACAAAACTCACACGAAATTGATTGTCCAATGATGATACAAATGTGTTTCAATATTTATGTCTGTTTGTGTCTTTGTATCTACCCCACTAACTGAACAAAATAATAATTTATTGAACCGATTATTAAAACAATCTCACTAAATGAACCGATTAAAACATTTATCTCTCAGATCCTGTATCATCTATTAGGATGTTGAGTAGAGAGTTTTTTTTTAAGAAAGGAAGTTGTGGGAAGGAAAAGGTAAGAGGGCTCTAAAGGTCAGTTGTGATCAATTATGCAATGTCCAATGTTTTGAATATGGTGTCCTCCGCGTGCAAAGTCGTATCTCATCCAAGCATAAACTTTCTAATTAAAGTGTGTTTATCGGAAGTTACCTGCCAGGAAAGTATGTTTTCTGTATCTATTTGTAAATAATAGTTCTAGGTAGAGCCTAAGAAGTCAAAATAAAATATACAGCGCCCTTGAGGTCATTTATTACAAAAACGGCGCTCTACAAGTTATCAAATTATTATTATTATCAGGAAAGGGAGACATATGAATAATCCCTATCACTGCGGTGCATGGCGATGGGTAAAAAAAGGCCTACTGGAGAGATCAAAGGTCTCAAAGATCAAGTGTCTCCCCAAACCAGCCTTTCCCGAAATGGCCCGCTACACAACTAAAGGGCAGGTGCATCCGCCGCCAAGATCCGAAAAAACCTCTCCCCATGAACCCGAGCACCTAGCTACGTCACCAAACGTAGAAAACCACTTGGGATGACCTACGGCAAATGGTTTCGCGAATTACTTAAAAAAATACTCCGCTTGCTGCGGTGGCAAGCTTTATATATGCTTATTAGGAAAGATTGAAGGTAGGCCTCGAGACTAACCTGATTTCGTCCGGTTTCCTAGATCCACAGTCCAACCTTCACAGCCGCTGGGACTTGTTAATATCAATTGTCTTATAAACACCAACAATTAACAATAGTTAAATTATATAGTTAACTAATATAAGGTTAACCGCAATTTATAACATAAAACACAGCTGCAATCGGTAACCGCGGTGTGGGTTAATGTGATTATTCAACACACATTTGCGGGTATTACAAATATTACACTAAAATGCAAAACGCGATATTTATACAATGCGTAAGCGATGCGTGGCAAACAACAAACGATTTTTGTATTTGGCCTAAAGTAAGGAAAAGGCATAGAAGAAATGCATTGGTTATTGCATTACCTTGGTTCAAGCGATCGGCACGTACCAAATACTCCATACAAACAGTAGAGGTGCCGGTTATTCAATGAATGTTTGACTTTGCGGGGCACCGGTATAAGTACAGTTCCCACACGGAGAAAAATGTTATTCTAAAATACGATCATTTTATTCGTAAAAACCGTTAAAAATGGGACTGAAGTTCTTACGAACAAATTAACAGGGTTTCAAAGTAAGAATAATTTGTTGGAATACGTAATTTCGTACGTATACCAACAAATTATTGTTACATTATCCCGCCAAAAAACATTTAAACATTGTTAATTTGTTTCTTAAGAACTTCAGTTTTTTTAACCGTTTTTACGAATAAAATGATCGTATTTTAGAATAACATTTTTCTCCGTGCAAATTCATAAATATTATTATTAAGAAGCATCAACTCAGTTACGCACAGAGAAATTCGCTTATTTTCCCGGGTACTGCCGGAGTCCATAAGCCACTAGCTTCGCTACGGATTAACCTCGCTTTTGATGGTGAAACCAAAAAGGAATAAGTACGGAAGTTCTCAGGTGCTCCTCAGACCGAAGAATCTTCAACGAAATAGGAAATTGATTGTTGGATATATTTAATTAGTTTTCAGAGTAGGTGCTTTAATTCCCGCAGAAATAAGCTAGCGTTAGTCATTATTAACAATAAGGCAGGCACGTTTTCACTTAGTGAAATAATGAATAGAAAGTAAAATAAAACGGAATATACTATTTGTTTCAAGATTTTATGAATCTTGAAAACTTATTGCCACTCTTCGTAATCATAGAACTTAAAAGTACGTTTTGCTTTCATTTTGAGAAAAACTCATGAAATATCAAGAAATTTTATTGAGACACTTAATATTATACTCTACAATTTTTTATTTTTGTAAAATCATTTTTTTAAATTATTTTTAAAGATTTAATTATTTTTATTTTTTATAGATGAAGGTAGTGAGGAGGGGAAGGAGATGGGGAAGAGGAAGGTGGGGAAGTGCCTAGCTATTCAGATCTGGTAACCAAACTCAGCTGAAGTCATTTCAAACAACGTTTCAATTCTGAATGGTGGCCTTGCTCCAGAGCGATAGTGAAAGTATCTTCCACTCTGGAACTTTATAATAATAAGTTGTGAAATAACACAACTTAATTAAATAAAAAATTTTTTTTGATTATTGTGACAGCTGTTTCGGCTTACAAGGCCATTTTCAAACTGTCGTTGTTCCACAGTTTGACGATTGTACATGTCAATTTTGAAAGTGAGTAAATTGTTTTTGTTGTTTATTATTGTTATCTTATGCCGTGTTACGCTACTTCCTTCTTTAGCCAACGTTTTGGACACCGTTACAGTGTCCATCATCAGGGCAGATTGTTGGCTAAAGAAGGAGATAGCGTAACACGGCAAAACACCCCAACAATAAATAAAAAAAATACTTTTGGCCGTGAAAATCTAAAATCATATGTGAGTAAATTGATTTATTATCGGTTAAACCGATTTCCTCGGAAAATAATAAATTCTCCCCCAGGGGTATTTTGCAAGTTGTTAATGTGTTTTTATATTGTTGTTTAATATTGACGTTACTGCTATGAATATTGCTTAGGTTTTGTGAATATACTAAGAAGATGTGAATAGATTATTTTACTTACTTTATTAATTAATGTTAAATTGGGTAATTCGTTCGTTTATTGATTTCTAATTGTTCGAGTAAATTTAATCTAAGACCCTTTCTTTCTATATGTAATGGTTTAGGTCCCTTGTTGTCATGAGGGTTGTGATTATTATTCGATTTCTGCGAATTTCGAAGATATGTTTTTTTATTTAAATAAAAATTTAAAAAAATTGAATGGAGATCTATAAATTAAACACACAAAAAAAAATTTTTTATGCTCACCGGGATTTGAACCCGCGACATACGGATTGATAGCCGAGAGCCTGACCCCTCGACCACGGACACTGTCAATGTGGGGTAATTCTTTAAATTGATATACAAATAAGGAAATATTTTATTTAAAAAAAATTATACCTCCCTACTTAAGAGATTTCTTTTGTAATGCAGAATGAGTTTGTGATTCAGAAAATAATATTAAAACAATAAATGAAATAATAATTGACGCATTAGCGTAGTAATACATACATAGTGTTGTTACTAAAGATGAAAATAATACAGAAACAGTATTGTTATGGTGAAAACCAGTGTTAACTAGGAATATAATTATATACACACCAGTAGATAGTTGAGAATACAATACAATATTAAGTACAATGTAAGAGAAAATAAAATAACTGATTTTAATTTCAAATTATTTTTCTGACTAGTGCTTATGCAGTATCTTAATGAAAATACTCATCTTACCTGTAGTTGAACCAGTTTAGTGAAGCTAAAAGTCTCATATTGCAAGAAACTAATTAAATTAAGTGATACTTGCTTCAGTCGAGACAAATAAAAATCTTATTCCCTTGACTCGACTGGGTAACTTGACTAGACAACTCGGGATCTTGGCTTACAAAGTGAGGAGACGTAGTGGACCTCTTGAAGGACTTTTTTATTTGCTTTACTTGATTCAGGACAGCGTAGTTTGGTGCTGTCGCTAGAACTCGTCCCGAAAAGCCAGCAAAAGGTTTATTTGTCTCGTGATAGTTATTTTATTGAATTATTTTTATTTATTTATTTATACAATACATGTTACATAATTGTGACTTGTACATAAAGTAGATATATTAAATCATCTTACCAGGCGGCTGCCTGTTTCATGGTGAACAATGGAGTATAGTTACCTTGTATGAATTATGAAGTCTAGACTTGACTTCACTAATATGAATAGGTGTGGGTTGGAGTAAATTTAGATCCGTAACAGGAATCTTGTGTGACACAAAAATGCCTATAAAACTAAAAGGAAAGGTATACCAGACTATTGTTAGACCCGCGATAATGAATGGCTTCGAATGCTGGACCATGTACAACTCCTACACCAGGCAACTTGAATCAGCAGAAATGCGAATGGTTAGATGGTCGGCAGGAATGTCACTAAAAGATAAAATTAAAAGTTCACGCATTCGTGGTAGCCTGGGTGTCACGGACATAAACAATAAGCTAGAGGAACGACAGTTGAGATGGTATGGTCACATAAAATGGAGACCACCAGACCACACAGTGAAGCAGGCAATGTCTATAGAGCTTCATCGACAGTCATCCAGAGGAAGACCAAAGAACTCCTGGATGATTCAATGCTCCAAAATCCTAAGTAGAAACGGCCTGGAAGAGAGCGATACCCAGAACCGAAGAAGCTACAACCTGAGAACGAGGAGAGCCGACCCAACAGCCTACCTAGGCAATGAGTTGGGACAGTGCAAGGAAGAAGAGACTTGACTTCACTAAGTAGTCCAGTCATTTGGTAGTTTTCTGTAAAGTTTTCCGGGAGTTTTGAAAATTAGTAATATTATAGATTGGGTTGTGCTCTTTCCGAATTTAAACTTTGCCACCTCGTATCTTTGCCGCTCGCGCCGCCATTTTGAAAAAATGGCGCCTAATAACATTGTTTTGGCAATCAGATAACAATAGGACCTATGATAACATATTGCCGATAGGATAACCAACATCTTTGCCATTGGTCACTACAAGTGGGTCGCTATGTTTCATGACTTAGTAGGGGTGTCCGGGTTCATAAGGTGAGATTTGCATAAAATACATTGTCGCCAACAACAAGTCTATATGTCGAGTTTCAGTTTGATAGTTTACCAGGAAGTGCGTTAATTTTCACTTCGTCCATTCATTTAATCAAGAAATTAAGAGAGAAACTTGAACATTTTAATTAATGAAGAAAATATTAGCAAAACTCTATCTAAAACTGAAACAAAAAAATCAGAAAAAGATCGGATCACTTATGTGAGAGAGTTTCGATAATATTGTCTTCATTAATTAAAATGTTATAATTTGAGGTTTTACCTATTAAGAAAATATTTAAAAAATCAAATAAACCACTTAAAATTGTTCAAAGATTGATAATTAAAGTAATTTTGAAAAAACCATCCAAATTTTCTACTGAAAATCTCTTTTCAATATTCAATGTACCTACAATAGACAAAATATATAAAAAATATTCAATTCTACAAATTTACAAAGAAGTACAGTTAAATAACTTACCATTCCATTCATCAGCAAGATATCAGAATACTATCAAAATCCCTAAATTTAGTACAAAGCACACACAAAATACTATCTCTATCTAGGTATAACATATTATAACAAACTACCATTATATCTGAAAGTTATCGAAAATATTCAGGAATTTCAGCAAAAATTAATTAATATCATCTCATATCTCACTATTATTATTATTTCTTTCAAATCCTTTATTGATAAATCTTGCATTTTATTAATTATCCCTTGTCTTTTGCCATATTGTAATATTTACTTTCACACATGATATTATGTAATTGAACTAAAATTCCCTCACCAAACACAAGAGCTTGTCTCTTTATGGTGAGGAAAAGCTATTCTTATCCACTATTTTACCACTGTATAAAATGTAAAAATTGTGTATTTATTGTTAAAAAAACCTTTAAATATTAAATAAAAAATATAAAAAATCTACCTAAAAACAAGATCATCACCAGGAACTATTAAAAGTTCTACGAAATTATATTGATGACCATTCAGAAGCTGGAGATAATAATTATGTTTCTACATGCCCTCAAAAACGCTTATCAAGCTATGCATACTATAAAAGCAATCTCATTTTATCATGCACACCCCAAGCTGCATAATGCCCCTTTCATGTGGCCATCAGTTGGGTTAATTTTGATGGTCAGAAACTTGGTTACCACCTAAGCAAAGTTCGCTTCATTATCATTATTTTGGCTAACTTTTTTAGCAGCTTGAGTAAGTAATTATTAACAAGTTAGAACAGCCCAGTTCTAGTAACTTCTCTCGCTTTAACACCAGTCTGACTTATTCGCGGAAGAATTTATCGCTTTAAATACTAAAAATTTTAAACCAAATCCCGGTCAAAATAAAAATCTAATAAGATAATAAATAGGAGCAATAAAAGCGTCTATATTTTTTTTAATTTTTTTTATAGGGAATACCTTACAAGAGTCCAAACTGCTCCCGTCTGGAGCCAGTGAGACTATGGCATCCCCAATTGGGGTATGTTGTGAGGCTGAAGATAAGTGGGTAAGGGAAGGAGATGGGGAAGAAGAAGGTGGGGAAGTACCTGGCTATTCAGATCTAGTCACTAAACACGGCTAAATCCATTATTAAGCAACGTTTCAATTCTGAATCGTGGTCTTACCAGGGCGATACTGAGAGTATCTTCCACTCTGGAACGTGCCGCAAATATAGTATATATATTAATTATTTATGAAATAACACAAATTAATCAATAAAATTTATTTGCACACGCCGGGTTCGAACCCGCGACCTTCCGATTGGAAGTCAAGTGTCTTACCACTCGACCACGGACGGCCGTCAAGACTACCGACTCGAACACGGTTTATTAAGTTATATTTTTTTTTGGAGTCTCAGAGTCGACTACGTCCATATCAGCGATACACAGAGACAAAATTTATTCTAAAATACGATAATTTTATTCGTAAAAACGGTTAAAAACGGGACTGAAGTTCTTACGAACAATTTAACAGTGTTTCAGTGTTTATTGGCGGGAAAATGTAAGAATTATTTGTTGGTATACGTACGAAATTACGTATACATTATTACCAAATAATTATTACCAATAAATCATTACCATTAAATTATTCTTACATGTTCCCGCCAATAAACATTAAAACCCTGTTAATTTGTTCGTAAGAACTTCAGTACCGTTTTTACGAATAAAATGATCGTATTTTAGAATAACATTTTTCTCCATGTAGGGATGCTGGGTTAAGTATAATTTTTTCATGGAACGAAAAATTGGAAATAATTGAATTTTGAAAACATTTATGCTGTAAAAGGGAAGAAATACAATCTTTTTTAAAACTGGTGAGATATTAAGCACAAAAATGTATCCTAGAATCAACCCGTTCTCATGCAGAATAACAATCGGATTCAAATTTTGGGCGCGCGTTTATCGTAAATATTTTAATATAACATCAAAAAGCTTTAAAATACGTTTTAATGAACAAACATCATTTCAAAATAAATACATAAAATGAAACATCAAGAGGCATTCGTTTACAAAATTTCAAAACGTCGCAGAACGTAAAATGAAAAGGATAATTTCCTTATTACATTTTGCATCAAATAAAGCTTTCTAGACGCGATCTTCGTGAATTGGTTTGTCACATCAAATTTCCTGCTTTGATACGCTCACCGAACGCAAAACATTGAACACGTAACCATGGAGGATGTGTTGTGTAAATTTGTGAATAAAATATTATTTTTTAAAAATTTTGTCAACCTACTGCAGTTGATAACATTTGTGATTTGTGATAGATGATATGATATGGTATATATGATACGCCGAGAGTACCTGGAGGATCTGCTTGTGGACATGAACTGCTCATCATATGCATACTTCAAAAGAGCACAAGACAGGAAAGAATGGAAGAGAAGAATAGAAGAAATTGCTGCAAACCAATCCCAGGATTGAAACCAGAGAGAGAGAGGGAGATAGATGATACATCCATAGATTTAGATAACAAAAAAAACGATTAAGCCAGCTCCCTCTCACAATCAATTTCCTCCGTGGCCTCCGTGGTGAAGAGTCTAAGGATCTCGACCAACAATCCGAAGGTTGCGGCGTGCACAAATAAAGTTTATTTGATTAATTTGTGTTATTTCACAATCAATTAATTTTAAAATAATATATAGTACCTATAGTGGAAGATACTCTCAGTATCGTCCTGGTGTAAGACCACCATTCAGAATTGAAACGTTGCTTGAAACGGCTTTAGTCGTGTTTGTGACCAGATCTGAAGAGCCCACTAATAGGTAATTCCCCACCTTCCTTTTCCCCCATCTCCTTTCCTTCCCCCCTACCTTCAACCTCGCAACATACCCCAATTAAGGATGCCGTAGTCTCACAGGTTCTCGATGGGAGCAGTTTGGACTCTTGTGCGGTCACGTTAAAAAAAACAGGGGAAACGTGAATTTTCTGTAAATAATTTAAAAAATCATGAGCCAATATTTTTCTTCTTTGTATTGCAGAATAATGTTTTAAAAAACCCTGGAAGAAAATGTGAAAATTCAGGAAGTTCTTTATAAATCAAGGGGTTCATGCAGGTTCCTGTGAATGTGTATAATATTAAAAAAGATTTTGGATTGCCTAAAGATCAAGTGGGGATACATATAGCTTTTATCCCCTAGGCTAATTTGTTCGGTTTTAGGAAAAACTCTTATAGGTTTCATAGAAATCGTTATGTCTCCCTTACTATCATGGTTAAAAATATGAGCTAAACAGTGTTAGTAAGAGAAAATACAAGGCCTTATATTCAAATCTAAAAATTAACTTCAAAATAATTAAAATGCACATTTTAGTGAAAACAAAGTTTCCAATCGCAATTTGAAGCAAATTGATTTTTTAAATTATTTATCTTTACATGAAACGACAAAAAAACGAGTTGATAATAACATTTATAATAAATACGTTTGCCTATTAAAATATATGTGTGTTTTTTTTCGTTTATCAGTAAGAAGAAACGAAAGGTGAACCATTTTTCAAACTTTTATGTGTTTGCATTCAAAATTTTTATAATTCAAAAGCTACGGTTTTTCGAATTCTAAAATTTGAAATCGTATTTCATCACCTTTCAAAAACTGTTTTTAGTTTTTGGATGCGTTAAGAAATGATCCCTTTTTTCCCGAAATTACAAAATACGAGTGTGCTTTAGACCACACAACTGAAGTAAATACTTCTTTAGTAATCTAATCTAATTTTCTTTCTGGTATCGAATAAAACCATTCCAATCATCGGTGTATAAGAATCTACATTGAAGATTCGTTTGGATTGTTGCCAATCATTGTGACAAATCAGTCGTTACAATGCACTGAGTTCGCACACTCTAAACGAAAATTTAATTAATATTATTATGGGAATTACGCTTCGATTGGGATTGTTCATTTAATTCTTACAAAGTTTAAAATAAATGCCAGCACCCATTCCAAACGTCATTACTATGGATTTGAACACTGTTGTTACGATTAGATTGTGAGGAATGAACCTCAAAATTAATTCAAATTTATTATCGTTCGCCTCCGTAACGTTCGTAACGCCCGATATTGCCTCTCGTAACGCTGTAATATCCGTAACGCATTCGCCAGTTTGTTCCTCAAGTCAAGAGTGCGTAAATAAGTATCTACTTTAAAACAATGTTTAAGCACTTCTTGGAGACAATGCGAGCTGAAAATAAATGTGCTGTTCTAAAAAACTCAAACGCGTAAGGCTTTGTAATTTTGTTTTAGATTCTTTGGAAAACATGTATTGTTTCTGTTAGTTTACTAAAAAAATATAATTATTCATAAACTATAGCTAAAGATGTTTTAAATAAACATGACATTTTATTTAAGTAATATAATTCCATATCAGTGTTATATCCTTTCCATTTACGTAAACTAGTTTCACCGTCGATGTCTGCTCCCGGGTAGCATAAGGCACTTAGGGTAACGTAAATAATAAAATGTTTAGTGCGACAGTTATGGTAGAATCAGACTGGGTCGACGTACGTGCCATTCGCTACGCCTAACAATATCTGGACTGCTTAGCAACCATACATTTTCTATGAAAATTATGGTTGCAGAATCACACTTACCACCCGACGCGATGCGTATGGCCAGTGTGATTCTAAATTATACTGGGTCGACGTACACGATACACGCAATACCACGCTCCGTCGAGCCATGTGTCAAGGTGACAGATGGTCTGAAGTTATTTGTAGTGTTACCATTTTCGAAAATAGAAACCGCCAAAACAGGCATACGCTATTGTTTTTTTTTATTTTTTGGGTTTAAACTTTTTCGAATCATGTATTATGTATGTATTAATGTTTTAATCCTGTTAATGTTCCAATTAAAATAAAATTGAAATAAATCAACAGCAGATAATTTCAATAGAATTTCGTTTTATTTTTGGGGAAGATTTATTATAAAGGTACTTGTGGGGAAATTGTACGGAATTTCTTAATTTCAAATTTAGAATATTAGCATTGATAACCAATGTCAGTCTTTTGACATTTATTTTTTAAGTTTTGTTTATATGATTCACTTCCCAACGGAAGTATTCGTTGCATTGCCATGTTTTTTGATTCGGAAAGTGAATTTGAGGATGACTTGCTAGGAGTATTATTTTTAAATGAGTATATTCATAAAAGGAAAAATTAAAATGTAAGAAGAAGAACTTGGATCCATCAAATAAATAAAAACAGACAAATTTTTGGAGAGTTCCATACACTGGTAAAAGAACTTCTAGAATCTGACGACGGAAGATTTTTTATGTACTTCCGCATGACTAAAATTAAATTTAACGAACTTCATGGAATTATCGAATGTGATATAAAAAAACAAAATACACGTCTCCGTCAATCAATCGGTACCAGAGAAAGACTAGCAGTTTGTTTAAGGTACAATTTATTGTCATTCTTTATATGGGTATAATATTGAAAATAATAATAATTTATTAACGCCCTAATTGAATTTTAAATGCAATTTTACATTTAAGTATAATGATTTACATGGAAGTATAATAACAGTACGGAGATATGTCTGATAAATCTTCGCTAAACATGGCGTCAAGATTGCCTGTAGTAGGACGTCATTTTAGGGGGTTTAAAATAGGGCTTTAAAAATGACATCTGTTCTTCAAATCGCCAAGGCACCATTATTTTCCCCGCTTGGCCACTTTTCTTAAGGCGCCTTTTCATTGCATTATTATAGCAATTCCGTAACTTGCTCCAGTCGTCTTTACACTGGTCAACTGAAATGATAATTATTTTTATATTACTTGCAGATTTTTGACTACGGGAAATTCATTTCGGTCTCTAGGATTCAGCTATCGCATAGGATTTTCTACTGTACACAATATAGTCCAAGAAGTTTGTGAAGCTATTTGGAAACATCTTGGACCTAAAGTAATGCCCCAGCCAACAATAGAAATGTGGAAAAAATAGCGAAAGACTTTAATAACTTATGGAATTTTCCCAATTGCATTGGTGCTCTAGATGGCAAACACATCAATATAAAGTGTCCAATGTTCAGGTGGTTCAGATTTCTGGAATTATAAAGGTCAAAATTCAACAGTATTGATGGCTTTGGTAGATGCTCATTATAAATTTATAACGAGAGACGTTGGCTCCTATCGAAGAAATAGTGATGGAGGAATTTTTGAAAAATCTTCACTTGGAAAATTAATAGACCAAAATAAGTTAAACATACCACCAGATCAACCACTAATAACAGGATCGGAACCGTTACCATATGTTATAGTAGGTGATGAAGCATTTCTACTGAAGTCTTGTTTACTTAGACCTTACAACAAAACCGCCTTGTTAAATAATGAGCCAAATAAAATTTTCAACTACCGACTGTCTCGAGCCAGAAGGATTGTTGAAAATGCATTTGGCATATTACGAGCAAGGTGGTGGGTATTTCAGGGTCCAATGCAAGTACAACCGGCAATGGTGGACAAAATAGTACTGGCAGCATGCTGCCTTCATAACTATTTGGGCGCCGCATTAGAGTTAAGCAATGATGAAAATGTACCTGCAGAACCGCAACGTGCACTAATTCCATTGGATGGACTGAGAAGAAATCACACTCAACATGCCCACCACGTTAGGAAAAAATTCAAAGAGCATTTTGTGTCTCAGGATGGGTCGGTACCATGGCAAATCAATATGGTGAGAAGAGGAAGACGACTTACCCAAAATGAATATCTCTAAAACTATATGTGAATTTTTCCCTAACGTTGTAGGCATATTGAGTGTGATTTGTTCTCAGTCCATCCATTGGAATTAGTGCACGTTGCGGTTCTGCAAGTACATTTTCATCATTGCTTAACTCAAAAGCGGCGCCAAGTAGTTATGAAAGCAGCATGCTGTCAGTACTATTTTGTCCACCATTGCCGGTTATTGTAAGGAAGTAAACAAGACTCAATACTGTTGAATTTTGACCTTTATAATTTCAGAAATCTGAACCGCCATTTATTGGATGGACTGAGAAGAAATCATGTGGAGCTAATGTAAAAAAAAATGCTTAACTATAATATCACTGTTGTTAAATTTTGTTCTCTGCCATTGTTTTGTGTACACAATATATTATTTATTTCTGTCTTGTAGAGGACTCTTATTAATAATGATTTTTAAAGAGCACTATTGAACTATGTTTAAGTTTCTTTTAGTTAAGCGCACTTGAAGTGAAACCACGCAAAACTGCGCTATACAAATGTAATGTTATTATTATTATTATTATTATGGCGCCCGAGTAGTTATGAAGATCTATTTTGTCCACTATTGCTGATTGTTTGCACAAAAATATTTCATTGAATGTTTACCTATACCTGACATTCATAGACTTCGTGTTACGGAAGATGATGAGTCAGATATTTTTGTATGATTCTTAGTGCCGAGATATGTATCTAAATATGTTGTCAATGTTTTCTTTAAGTTTATCTACTTATTAAGAAATCTCATATTATTTATTTTACTGGCTTTCCTGTTTTTCCTGTCTTTTACTGGCTTTCGATGTTTTATGTTTAATTTTAATATTTTTAAATTTAATCCCTTTTGCTTGACCAGTAAAAATTAACATAGGTACTTATTATTACTTTATTATTTTATGTTAACCTAATTTTATAATAATTATATGTTAACCTAATTCTATAATATTTTTTAATTCATTTTGTGCCTTCTTTAATTTTGCAAAACATGCAATAAAAATTGGATTATGCATGAAATTAATTATTATTGTGTTATTATTGCGTACAAACCTGAAAAGAAACCCTTTTTACGTGAATACCGCACAAGAATCCCAACTGCTCCCAACCAATTTGGTAGGTGTGTATGGGTACCGCCGCCCCGGGAACCATTTACTGGATAACCAACACCCCTGCCATAGGACACTCCAAGAGGTACGCTACGTTTGGTGACTTAGCAGGGGTGCCCAAGTTTGTGTGGATCTTGACGGTGAATGCGTTTGCCCACCTATTGCATTGCGAGCCGGATCAGGAGAGACTGGTTGAGGGAGACTTGATTTAGACCTCTCCAGCTGGACTCATTTGACCCATCACATTGCATTGCAGTGGGAGGGATGGATTCGTACATTCGTCTCTCCTAGACACATTGACTCCCAGATTCCCCAGAACTTCCACTCCTTCCTTTCCCTTAAAAAACCCTCCACACAGCATCTCCAAAGATGGCATAGGCCCTGAGGGAATTTTTTTTCGTCAGGGCCTCCTGTGTGGAGGTAAATTAAAAAAAAATAATGATACTCTTAAACCAAACAATTGAATTAAAAGTAATTCACGGTACGTTTTCTTATAAAAAAATTTCAAAATAAAATTAAAAATTATTGAAAATTCGGCAATGTAACAGTAACTTTAATAAATAAATAATATTTACAAAAAACACCAACTTTGCTTTGAACAGTACCTCTACCTACTTTAAAAACTCTGCAATCAGTCAAAACTGTTGTATAACCTGTAGTATAAACTCTAGTTGCGAGGTTCATGATTATGTTTGGTTATGCTTCATTTCATTATTATTACATGTACCTATTGCTATAAGAGAAGTAGATATACCAACCTGGATCTAAATATGATTGCATTCGTTGCGTGTATAATAAATAATTCAATTAAAAATGTGTTATACCGGTCTTGCCAAGTATGGCTGCGATCTCTTCCCAAGCCACACTACGTGCAATGGAATTTCTGTATTAGCCGGATTTAATATTGTATATTACTTCGTACCGTCGGACGGTATCAATTAGCTTTTCGTCTCCCATTTTTTTAAGTGAGCGGTAAATGTAATTGGTGCCACTGTCAGAATAATAAGTGAAAATAACCATAGATATACCGAATGTAACCTTAGATGCATAGATAATACCACTCGCAGATGTCAAATCCACCTGTCACCTGCCCCACGCCGATATGGCCGGCCCAGACGTCGCGATGGGAACGTGGGTTTGCGAAGTTCGTACGTCGACGTGGTTGCTAAGCAGTCCAGATATTGTTAGGCGTAGCGATGCCCACGTACGTCGACCCAGTCTGATTCTACCATTATTGTATTTGGAGCGTGATGGAATAAATTTTCAGAAGATTCAAAACTGGGAAAACCGAGACTTCTCCAAATGTTTTTTTTTCGTTAGCTCCACACAGGCGGACCCGAGGAAAACAATTTTCATCGGGGCTTACGTCGTGTTTGAGGATGCTGTAAGGATGGTATTTTAGGGAAAGGAAGGAAAGGATATCTGGGAAGGACAAAAATATCGTAAAGTGGGTAAGAATCGGGGGATCAGTGTGAGTATTAATTGATTCCTCCCACTGCGGTGCAAGGCAATGGGTCGAGAGATTCCGGCTGGAGAGGTCAAAAGGTCTCCCTCAACCATTTTCGCCACGTAGTAGATGGGCTAACCATCCGCCGCCAAAACGAAGACAAACATTATCCCATGATCCCGGGCACCCTAATATTGGTTAAGAGTGTTTTACCAGAGAATATCGGAAATTAGTCATTTTTAAATCAAATTCTAGACGTATTGACTCTTTTTTACAAAACAAAATAAATCAATTTTGAAAGACTGTTATTTTATCTGGTACATTCAGTTTTAAAATTTTGAAAAAATAACTGTATTTTTAATATACTAAGGTCGTTGGCAGATTTGTTCAATTTTCAAACGATAGATTCTAACCACACAAATTTCAAATCATATAATCATATAACAAAATAAATCAATACATAATCTAGTCAACACAGTTTTGAGAATTTAAATTTTAATTACATTAAAATCATTGAAAAATAAATCCGAGAACGTGTTTTGTTACAAAAATACACTTAATTTTCTATTTATTTAAGGTCTTACAAACTAAAATATTTCAAAATTTTTACACACTTATTTTGTTTAGACATTACTGAAAAATCATAAATACTTATGATCAAAAAAATACTTACAAGTAGTACACGATATTTAATAATTTATAATCGTGCTTTTTGAGCATTTTTATTGCTTACTTGAATGTAGGTACATATTAAAGCAAGTTTTTAATGAAATAACTCGATATTAAATTTTTAATTAAAAAAAATTGATACGGGAAATAATCGATCCTTCTCATTAGAACCTCCCCGTACAGTTGCAAGTATTTTTAAATTATTTTAATTTATTCTCAGCCGCTAGTCAATCACTCTTAATGGGTTCTGTATTTCCGTCTTAGTTCAATGAATTATTCTTTCCTTAAGACTAGTTGTTTATCATGTGCCTTATGCTGTTTGCATATAATAGCCCTTTCTTTTATTGGAGTTTGAGCTTTTAAGTCTTTGTAAAACCTGCCTTTTTTTTATATCGAGCAATTTAAGAGTAGGACTACAGAGCACAAAGCAATAAACAAATAAGGTAAAACGTATCTAATTTGAAAGTCATATTGACGGGAAGGAGGTTTATATCCAGCAATTAATATATCAAGACTAAAGAAGAAAAATAATTGATAATTGATTGCTGACTTTCTAGTTTCACTGCGCCAGATTGCATTTAATCTCTGAACGCTTCAAGTAAAAAAGAACTACCCCGGGTCACGCGGCCACGAGCAATAAATAAATCATAAAACTTCATCACGCGTCGCCACTTATTCTCGTTTGCCTTTCAGATGCGACCACACAAATGGGGCAGTGAACGGAGTACCATTACACTTTATGCTGCTGCACTTGACTGTTGTATAAAACTCCCTATCTCTGCATTACTTCTGGAATTGTCTTTCCATAACGAAACATTATCGCTTAAAAGAGCTTATTGTAAATTAAATTATTTCAAGCACTTCAGCTTTACTAAGACGCAGTTATGAAAACGACTTAATAATCATTGAAGAAGAAGACAACAATAATAATCTAAATTAAAATATTAGAATGAACATGACACAGCAAAATAATAAAACATAATGGCCGCAACTGGGACTCGAAACCAAATCCTACGTCTCACCGGGACGGGCGCTCTAACCAATTCACACATTGCGATCTATTACGAGACTGTCGTATTAGATATGTCGTAATTAGATATGACATATCTAATACGACAGTCTCGTAATATATCGTAATGGCTGAATTGGTTAGAGCGCCCGTCTCGGTAAAACGCGAGATCTGGGTTCGAGTCCCAGTTGCGACTGTGTTTTACTGTTTTTCTGTATTTTTTTTTATTTTAATTAAGATTATTATTGTTCTTCTCTTCTTCAATGATATATTACAATAATAATAACCTTCAAAGGTTAAAAAGAGTGTTTTTCTTATAAAAAAATTAAAAAAAACTTAATAGTTTATTTTCCATGCAAGTCAAAATCAATTTATTTTTCCAGTGAACTTTTTGTTTAAAACCGCAGTAGATTCTCAACTACTCGGTGTCGGTGGACCCATGGCATCCCATCTAAATGATTCTAAATGATTGATTGTTGGAAACTACCTTTATTGAAAAATAAGCGAAATTAATCTGATTGTCCCTGTAAGAGGTGGCCCTTACAGGGGCAATCAGATTTCACGGTGTAAAATTCGTACCCTCATTCTAACATGGTTTTATTATGAGTCTTTTGTTTTACGAATAATTCAACGATGCAATAAATGCAACGCATTTGCGCACAAGTGGTTTTGAATTAATAAAACTGCACAAATGATGGCTCTATGTGAATGGCGAAAGAGTGTTTCTAATGTATTGTGAATTTGATTCGGTGCATTTTTGAATGCTGCGTCCCCTACGACATTTTAATTTTATTTTCAAGTATTAATAAGCATTATTCTGAACTATGTGGTGGAGTTTTATAAATTCTTGTAATCTTTTGTTCATACTTGTTAAAACACCACTCTTTTTTGAAGTAGAACATAAAATAGAAATTTTGGGTTTTTATTGCTTAACTACGTAGGTATTATATTAGAATCCATTCAGAAGGCGGGTATAACCAACTTTGTCATATTTCACCCCAAATGGTTTGCTACGTAGGTGAGTGTTCGGGTTCATCAGGTGAGGTGTATTCAGGTCTTAGCTGAGAATGCGCCTGCCCAGCTACTTGGCGGACTGGATCAAGAAAGGCCCGTTTGGAGAGACTCTTTGACCTCTCGAACCTTCGTCTTGCACCGCAGCGCGAGAAATGCATTCATAAGTCCATCATTCCTGGACACACTGACCTCTAGATTCCTACCCACCCCTCATATGTTTTGTCTTCCCAGAACATCGTCTCCCTCCTTTCCTTAAATAGAACCTCCACGCAGCATCCCTAAATATGTCATAAGACCTGAGAGATGTTATTTTGCTAATGAGCTTCCTGTGCAACGTTAATGTAGAAAAATCGGATAGTTTATTAAAAATAATAGCTATTAGTAAGTTATATACCATAAATAATTTAACACTAGATGTGGCTTTCGTACGAATTTGAATGGAAACAAATATACCACTGACTACACAGTACATTTTGGTTCTAGACCATTTAGCATGCGGTATGTCTCTCTTACAATTGTCTAAAATTGTATATCGCCATCCCATTTGAATTTCGTCATTATAGTGAAACACAGTTTTGTATGGAAATATAGGCCCAAATTTGACCTACAATTTATTGGATCACGAAAAAAATGTATCATCTCTCTGTGAACAACGTAAACATATAACGATGTTGAATGCAATTCTGTGATATTATTGCCAATTTTATGATGCAAGCATAATAAAGGTTAAACCCGCACGATCGTAACAATTTTGCGGCTTCGTGATATTATAATATAACGCTGGCTTCGGTAACTTTGCGTCGGTGCACATTTTGACCCAAATGCATACACTTTTATGGTTTTGAATATGAAATAGACGTGATGCGCACACATTTGACTTACAGTGATTCCTGATATTATTTTGATTAAAAAATAAGTGAAATTATGATCTCTTCTTCCACATGTCATCGCTGGTTACTTGACCAAGTACCCACCCAACTCCTCACCCTGACCTAATTGTTCAATATCTACTGGTTTTTTATGTTTGAAGTTGGAGAAAAATAAAATCAAAAATCGAAAAAATCATCACCAGAGATCAAAATATAATTTACCTTTTTTACTCCAATAATTCGAATCACTGGTTAAAGAAAGTCAAGCACGTCGTCAACACCCTGTAAATGTCAGATAATATTATTTATTTACGCCTATTAAGGCTTTTACATACATATAAGATTTTTTACGAAATTATACAAGTAAGTAGTGCAGGAAACGATACTTGTACAAACATAAAAATATTATTGAATTTGATCCACACACTATGTAGGTACAAAATATAAAATATCCAAAATATTTTTTTGCTTTCAGCCGACAAAATACTGTTTGTGTTAGTCAATTTAAATAGTTTTATCAACATAATGTGCAGAACTATTGAGTTAATTTTTTTTTCTGTTGGCTTTTTAAACTTTTATTTATGTTTTATTTTTTTGATTGTTATTATTTATTTATTAATTAATTTAGTACATGGAAGGTTGTAAAATAGTTTCGCAGATGTGATAGGAATATCTATAATATACTAATCCATATTCACTTCACTTTTGAATTTGAACCTTGATCCAGAGCAGAAGATTCACTATGTATCACTATATATATTATTCAGAAACCGTTGCTTGAAATAAATTTAGTTGAGTTTAGCGACCAAAAGGTTTATTCTGTACAAGCTTCTGCCCGCGACTTCGTCTGCGTAGGATTAGTACTTCGAGTAATCTATTTTCTTTCTACGTTTATAACACAATTCTTAACCTATTTATTTAAAATATGTTTAATTCTTGATTCAATTCAAAGTATAAGGCGAGTACTTCAAATAAATTTTAATATTTTCCAAAATAGAATTTTGATTTAACACTCATTGTTTTGCAAAATGTCATTCTCAAATTTTGACGTTTTCTATTAAACAATGATAATTATTTTCAATATATTGAAAATAAATAGATAGCTTAATAAATTATAGCCTATATGTTATTCTGATGTATGAGCT
Organism: Limnephilus auricula; assembly: GCA_951813805.1. Lineage (NCBI taxonomy): Eukaryota > Metazoa > Arthropoda > Insecta > Trichoptera > Limnephilidae > Limnephilus > Limnephilus auricula. The sequence continues at coordinate 5,720,908 of OX638397.1, forward strand.
ATAATATTGTATAGTTTCATTAAAATCCATTCATTGAATTTTGATTTAAAGAGTAACAAACATACATACATCCATACAAACTTTCGCATTTATAATATTAGTAAGATTTTTTGTGTTATCTTTTGCGTTAAGTCGGCGTTACGAGATAATTAAGACAAAAAGTCAAAATTCACCGCAAATCGATAGGCATCCGTCGTGCGTTTGCAGCTGTCATATTTCTGTGATTTTATATGGCGTTCGATGGCTTGTATGTGCCTGTCTTGTAGTAAATGGATTGTTTATAAACACGAAGTACCATTTATTAGTTATGAAAATTCTTAAATTATAAGCTTAATAGGCGTTCATAATTGACAATCCGTTTGTCAGATTATTTTGATGTTTGTCCGCGATGACATTCGATACGGAAATTTTCCCGCGACCGACATCTCTTAACAAGAATTACGCGGCAAAACGTGCCGTAATCTCTGACGTATCTCTAAGAGTTGGTGTTTTAATATAAGCGCAGTATTTAGCCTGTTAACGGGATACGTATAGCGCATTTAATAAAATGGAGAAAATGTGTCGTATACGGCTGATTTAGAATCTAGAGTAAGTACTTGATTATATTGTTATATATTTAAACCCAAGATGTTTGTAAAGATATAATTTTATACAAATTGAAAACAATACCTACTTCGTAATAATGAATAAAGTTCACAAGGCTCGCAGAAGTTATTGAGAGGCTGCATTTCATGCGGAATATGGTTGCGTTTAAATTCTGGCTGGGGAAAATCCCAGACATTGTCACCCGCCAACAAGGGCGGATCCACCGTTGTGGGCACGGTGGGCATGCCCACAACCCTAATGGGCTTGTAACGTCACACTTTCACGGTCTATTGAGATCGATAGGTTGATGATAATAAACGCTATGCCTTAATAAAATTTTAAAAAAACACAACGAATCATGAATCGTGCGTGATTCGGAACGCACCAAAGAGCCATAGACAATATGCTGACACGTTATGTCACATTTTTGACAACATATTATCTTTTTTATAAGAAAATCTCTATTTTTAACGTTTGAAGGTTATTTCCATCAATTTTGACATTGAAGAAGAAGATGACAATAATTATCTTAATTAAAGTATGAAAATGAACAAGACACAGAAAACTAATAAAACATAATGGTCGCAACTGGGACTCGAACCCAGATCTCACGTCTTACCGGGGCGGCGCGCAAATGCTCATTATCGTCTGATAAATCTGTAACTTCGTTGTTTCTTATCATAAAAAAATAAAATTTGATGTGTTGATTAAAAACTAAATAATCTCTCTAATTATTAAAATGACTTTTGGTCTAGATAAATGTAGAACGATCCATATAGAGAAAGGCAAAATTATAGATGGAGATGAGGGTATATTTAGAAATTTCAAAATTAAAAGTATGAAAGGCGATGAGGTTTATAAATACTTAGGATACCCGCAATCGAATAGATTAGATCATACTAGTATTAAAAATGATATTAGGATTAAATTTCAAACTAGGATAAGAAAAATTTTAAAATGCAATCTATCTGCTAAAAATTTAGTAAAGGCAATAAATAGTTGGGCAATACCTCTATTAACGTACTCATTTGGTATAATTAAATGGTCTAATACAGATTTAGAGAGCTTAGAACGATTAATTAGAACTACGTTAACAAAGTTTAATTGTCATGATCCAAATTCAGCTATAGAACGAATTAATTTACCTAGAAATTTAGGAGGTAGAGGTATAGTCAAAATAACTTCTTTAAAACAAAATCAGGTAGAAATGTTAAGAAATTTTTTCCATAGAAAAGCTAATAGCTCAGAGCTGCATAAAATAATTTGCAAGGCAGACAGAAATATTTCACCTTTAAATTTATACGACGAGAATGCCAACATTTTTATAAATACCAATCAGGAATTATTAGATTCCTGGTCAAATAAAATTATTCACGCAAAACACTTCAATTATCTCAACCAAACGTATGTTGACAAACTTTCGTCAAACAAATGGTTGAGTATTGGAGAGTTGAGCGCAGAAATAGAAGGATTTATGCTTGCTATTCAAGATAGAGTAATTGATACCAAAAATTATAGGAAGCATATAATCAAAGATCCAAATCAAATTGATGATTTATGTAGAAAATGTATGGCTTTTCCGGAAACTATAGAACACATTATGTCAGGATGTTCTATATTAGCGCCGTCTGAGTATACATTTAGGCACAATCAGGTTTTAAAAATAATTCACCAAAGTTTGGTAATTAAACATAACTTGATTGACTGTCATAATATAGTACCATATTATGAATACGAACCAAATTCATTTTTAGAAAATAATTTCTTTAAAATTTACTATGATAAAACTATACTAACAGACAGACCAATTGGTCATAATAGACCTGATATAGTTTTACATGACAAAATTAAAAAAATAACTTATATTATTGATGTAGCTATTCCAAATTCCTGTAATATTCAAAAATCTGTTTCTGAAAAAATAAGAAAGTATACAGATTTAGGAAATGAAATTAAAAGAATTTGGCATTCTCAGACTATAAAAATATTACCTTTTGTTATTTGCATTTTCATATAATAATAATATAAATAAAGTAAAAATAGATAACCTGCCAATATCCTCCAAATCAACAATAACAGGTATTAATAAAATTGGTATTTACAAAAGTTTATGAATTAAGTAGAAATAGTTCGCATAACTAGGAGTGCCGAGCGAAATATATTTGTTTGTTATCGTTTATCAAACTAGTTTCGGGATTATTAAAATAAATAACCCTTAGGGTAATTAATAACTTTTTTTGTAGGTTAAACCTAAAACACTTGATTTTCCAAATATTTTGATATTTGGAAAATTTTTCAAAAACAATTTCTCCTTTGTAGGTACTGCGACAAGTCAATCTTCTGATAAAAAAGAGCAGCGGCAAAACCGTTTTTTGACGCTGTTGCGCAAAAATCCGCATACTTTTTTTTTAACACATTAAAAAAAGTTTCTTTTATAAAATGGTGTTCTAATATCCACAGGGGCAAACCCTACGACCAGTTAAAAGTTTACCTGAACTGTGTCAAAATCTGGTTTAGGTATCATTTGCTTAAAGGCAGCTTATGGATCATTATTATTTAAAACTAAAATGTTGAAAAATAATATTATTAAAGCTTTTCGGTAATATGCTATTATAAACTAGCTCAAATGGTTCGAGTCCCGTCGGCGACATGTATCTTTTCTCGGGAGATTTTTTCAATATGGATGAGTGTTTCAGTCTAATAATTATTGCTTATAATATTTGTTACCTATGCATAAAAAATCTTGTCTTAAACATTAGTTTATCAATTAAAAAATAATTAATAAAATCTTGGTTGCGTGCCTGGAGTTATCCGGGCTATCTCTCCTAAATACGAAGATTATCCAAGCTATCACTCCTAAATAAATACAAAGATGTGAACCTTGATATCGATGAAATTATCAATGTTTTTGCGAAAAAGAAACGTAAGCTTGAATTTGTATTTTAAGTAAGCACCTAAATAAAGTTAGTTAATGTAAAATGTTTCCTAGCGTTAATTTGATTTGATATCCTTTGAAGATGTAAAAAAATTATCAAAATCGGTTCAGTAGTTGTAATGGTATTGGTAGCCTAATTAAGTCTCGTCCGGTGCATCTCATTGCTGGTAATACTTACTACTCCTGAGACAGCGTCAAGATACCTATTTACCCAGTCTAGTGTCCCTATATTGGCTTACTGGCTATAGAAAAAAGAATAATTATTGATTGAAATTAGTTTGGAATTTAATCGAAACTGTTTGACTATTTAATTGGACGAAATCGGGTCTGATTTCCTCCAATGATGATTTCCATTCCTAAGGCCAAAGTCCTGATGCGTGGAAAAAAGGAAATAATCAAATTCAAAAGGCGTTCATGGGCGAGTTCGTACTCCGACTCGCACTTGGTCGATTTTCAGGTGGCTGTGCCCACAACCTTTTTCAAGGGCTGGATCCGCGCCTGCCCGCCAAGACAAATGAAGTGGGATATTATCACGATAAAGGAAACTAACTTTTCGTATGAGAGCTGGAAAGATTGGAAAGAAACTCATTGAAGGGTATTTGAATATATATTCTTCGAAACCAAAGGTCTCTTCGTCAAGATAATAAGTATAAATAAATTAATAAGGTTCTTAATAATATTTTACAGAAAATTACGTGTATCCTAAACATCGTAACACAATAGATATATGTGGATAGTTAAAGCGGCTTTCTACCCTCAGTGCGATGTAGCTCCGTTATGGCCCGACAATAAAAGCAGAGTTTAAAGCAACAAAAGGCCGATATTAGGGCAATATTGTACGTAAAAATAAAAGCCGCTTGGGCATCGTTAAAGTGTATGGGCATTCAATATGTAAAACATTATTCTTGCTGGGCCATGGTCCTGCCACTGAGAGCTACTACACATTCTTCTCTTTCTGTTCCATGTGCCGTTAATGGGAAAAAGGGAGATATTACGTCGCAACTACCAACGGTGTGATCCAGTAACTGAGAGTCTTTATGAAACAGAGTTATAACGCAGCTTTCAATGGTTTGGGCTACGTTCAAGTCACTAGATCCACATTTAAAATGTGGATCTCAAAGATGATCCCTCTCTTTCTGCTACATGCCACCGAGAGCTACTACATATATTATTCTCTCTTGTTCCATGGAATTATATTGGCGCAAGCGATACTGTATTGTCCTTGAACAGTTTCTTTATACATAAGGGTTAAAATCGCATTTTATTTTTTTACCTCTCAACTCTCACGTTCATGGGAAAAGGGAGATATTATGATGCAAATACGAACGGTGCGATCCAGTAACTGAGAGTTTATGCAACAGAGTTATAACGCAGCTTTCAATGGTTTTGGCTACGTTCAACTCACTGTGATCCACATTTAAATCGTGGATCTCAAAGATGATCTCTCTATTTCTGCACGGAGAAAAATGTTATTCGAACAAAACGATCATTTTAATAGTAAAAACGGTTAAAAACGGGACTGAAGTTCATGCGAACAAATTAACAGGGTTTCAATGTTTATTGGCGGGAGCATGTAAGAATAATTTATTGGTATACGTAATTACGTACGTACACCAACAAATTATTCTTCCATTTTCCCGCCAATAAACACTGAAACACTCTTAATTTGTTCGATAGAACTTCAGTCCCGTTTTTAACCGTTTTTACTATTAAAATGATCGTTTTGTTCGAATAACCTTTTTTTCGTGTATTACATGCCACCGAGAGCTACTGTATATATTATCCTCTCTTTCTCTTCCATGTGCCGTTCATGGAAAAAAGGGAGATATTATGATGCAGCTACTAGATATTAGATCCATCCAGTAAGGCGATCCGCTCACTGAGACAACTAAAAACTGTCAACTGGCAACTTTCATTGTATGACAATGTGATGGCCCGCACACTACACAATCACTCAAAAACCCGTTGTCTATGGTAACGCAAGCGGTGACTCGCGACTCGCACTGCTGATTGCTGTGGCCGGCCGTTGCTAGTTGCCAGCTGTCAGCTCATTATTTTCGTCTATGGTTAAACAAGATTTTTGACCAATCAAGACATAGAAACCAGCCGGTTTTAGTTGCCTCGTAGGCAGAGCGCCTAACTTAGAGTCTTTACGAAACAGAGCTATAACGCAGCTTTCAATGGTTTGGGCTACGTTCAAGTCACTGGATCCACATTTAAAATGTGGATCTCAAAAATGATATCTCTCTTTCTGTTACATGCATACTTTGTAGGAAAAAGGAATACGCTGCAACGGAGTTTTCTGCAGGCTTGGAGATGGTTTTTTTTTTAATTAGTATATCGCTGTTAAGTTACGTTAACGCCGTTCTTCCACGTAGCTATTCACAAGCGACGCTACCGCTACCTGTCAAACAAATTTGCTAGTGTAGCACCTAGCGGCGTTTTCAAACACTAATAATAGTATGGAAAACACAGACGAGCGGCGATCGCGTCGCTTGAAGGTAGCTCCGTGGAAGAACGGCGTAAGTGTATTATAACTAAGTGAAAAAAGGGAATCACGTTTATCCCATATCTCTAAAAAATTGTAAAACGCGCTTGTTTTATCAGTAGATATTAAATTTATTATATTACTCGTATGAACGTATTATGCATGTATTACAACGCGTTATTACTTTTTATTCAGGATTGTATCCAATGATTTCTTTGCATCAGATTTAATATTATTCGAAGAGTACCCTAACTTGTTGAGCTCTTTGTTATTCTTGCCAAGGTTTTCGAATGAAATAAATAATAAATATGATGTTTACACCTTTCCTCCAGCGCATATTAAAAAACATATAAAATGTAATCATTTTTCAGATTTTCTTCTTCTTGTCGTATAAGAAGTGCTTGCTTTGGTTAGTTTCTTCTTTATTTTCCTTGGCTAAGGTCTGAGGAACAAAATCATACAAAATATTCAATTCTATTTTATATTATTGTAGAAAACAAACATTTTGTGGTTTGACATATTTAATAAAAATAAAAGACTTTTTTGTTTTAAAAGCGCGATATTTATTAATTTACTTTACTGACCGGTTTCGCTTTACTCAAACATCTTCAGGAATCTTGGAATCATTAGAAATTAAAAAAGCTGTAAAAACCAATCGTCCTGTACTTAATAATCAATTAGAGGTATCAGTACAGCGCCCTTGAGGTGATTTCTCACAAAAACGGCGCTATACAAATTATCCAATTATTATTATTATTATTAGTAGCCCAATATTAGGTATGTTTCCATTAAACTATTAATAATTTCCTTTTGTCACTTTTGATAACCCATTAGTCTATAATTATATGTTGGTTTTTTCCCAATTCATTTGTATTAATGTATCCCCACGGTTTGCAATAATTTTAAATTGTTGTCTCTTTCTATTTGTATAAATTGTTGTCTCTCTCTATATGTATAAATAAGCACACATTTTGTAGTTATTGTTTAGTATTAATTTGTACCCTGAAGATGCTTGAGTAAAGCGAAACCGGTCGGTAAAGTAAATTAATTAATATCCTGGTTTTAAAACAAAAAAAGTGCTTAATTTTTATCAATTCTATTTATTTATTTTTATACTTTTACGGTTTAAATATGTTTACAGTCTACATAGACGTCAAGTGCCAGTAATACAAAATAATCTTTAGAGTATGAAATAATCAGTGATGGTTAGCACTAATGATTTGTGAACACCTCACTGGTGCTGAAGTGTTCGTTTAGATAAAACACTTTTTCAAGCTTATCTCTGGTATCATACTCAACCCACCTATGTTAAAAGAGGTTAATTTTTATGTCCCTAACAAGTATACTCGTGGGAGATCCCATGCACTTTTTTGTACTCCGAAAGTGAGGACTTCTGCCTATCAGAACGCCCCAATAAACAGAGCGACTCAACTGCTTAACGATTCTGCATTAACCATCGACATTTTTAATGTCACTTACAGACAGTTCAGCAACTATCTTTTAGCACATGTCACAAAGTAGTAAAACTGCCCTTGTGTACTTAGTAATTTATAATCTTCTCCATGCCCCTCCGCCAATTTTCACTCTCAATTCCAAAGGAAATTTGTCTTCCTTCAAATCTACAACACTGGAAGAAGTAAAAAAATTAATAGCAAGTTCGCCAAATAAGCAGTGCAGTCTAGATCCTATACCAACATGGTTATTAAAAAAATGTGTAATTGTCTTAGCTCCGTTCTTACTTCATGTTTTTAATAAATCTCTCAGCACAGGTCACTTCCCTGAACCTCTAAAGTCAGCCATAGTCACACCCATATTAAAAAAACCCACAACTAGACTCCGATAACTTGGGTAATTATCGACCCGTTTCAAATTTACCTTTCATTTCAAAAATCCTAGAGAAAATTGCTGCAGCACAAATAACCAGTCACTTGAATTCAAATAAATTATTCACAAATCGTCAATCCGCATATAGAAGGTTTCACTCAACAGAAACCGGACTACTTCGTATGCTGTCAGATATAACTCTTGTCATAGAGTCAGGAAAATTAGCACTCATCTCACTCCTAGACATGAGTGCAGCATTTGATACGATTGATCACAACTTCCTCATTAACAGATTAGAGAAAACATTTGGTTTGAATTCCGACATCAAAAATTGGCTGGCATCCTATCTATCTAATCGCTTACAAGCCGTGAAGGTTGGAAATAAACTGTCTAATTTCGCTGCACTTTCTTCAGGGGTACCCCAGGGATCCGTTTTAGGTCCACTTCTCTTCATCCTTTTTACAAATGATGTCGCCAAAATAATCGAGTCATTTGGTCTCTTGTCTCACTGCTACGCTGACGATCAGCAAGTTTATTTTTACTGCACTCCAAACGAAATCAACAGTCTCAAAATCCGTGTAGCTGAATGCCTAGAAGCAATAACTCGTTGGATGTCTTCAAACAAGCTGAAACTGAACCCATCTAAGACCGAGTTTCTCTGGGCGGCCACAAACAAACGGCAACATTTGGTAGACGATTCACCTGTTTCCATTTCTGGCAGCAATATTATTCCAAAGAGAACAGTTAAACTTCTTGGCGTTAATCTAGACTCGGACTTTTCGCTTAAAAGTCAAATAAATAGGACAGTAAGCACCGGATTTTTTCACCTAAGACAACTTAAATCAGTTCGAAGAAACCTTCCTACAGAGGCAACAAAATTACTCATCAACTCATACGTAGTCTCACGTCTCGATTACTGTAACGGTATTTATGCTAGCCTTCCGAAATGTCAAATCGACAAACTTCAATCCGTGTTTAATGCAGCGGCACGGCTCATAACCGGGGTCTCTAAATATTCGCACATTTCAGAACACCTTCGCAACCTTCACTGGCTTAAGTGCCCTGAAAGAATCCAGTACAAACTGTGCTGGATGGTGTTTAAATCCATCAATGAAATGGCCCCACATTACATCTCTGAACTATGCGTCCCGGAAAACATTGGTCCAAGGCAGTCAACCCTTAGATCAGCAACATCATCAGCTCTAGGTAGACTGATAGAACCTAAACGAAAGCCAAATACTAAGTTTGGAGATCGTGCATTCGAAGTATCTGGGCCTAAGGCTTGGAACAAACTCCCTCCGGAACTAAGGTGCATAACAAGCCCAACAGAATTTAGGCCAAAACTAAAAACCTACTTATTTAGGCTCTCATACCCTTAAATTTAATAAATCTATGTGTATTATGTATTGCCTATAATTTATCTTAATCTATTTTCTTATTAGATTAACATCATTCGAAGCCTTCACAGCAATCCGTCGCTTAACGAGAGACTGAGACTTCATTTAAGAAAATAAATCAAATTCATGTACTACTTACTCTGTACCGCCCATTAATTAATTTTGCTTTTCCCAAACACGTTCATTAAATAACATAATATATATCAAATAATTACTTTTCCAACAACATGTATTCGCTATTATGTCCTCTGCGCGCAAACTGTATATAAATAAACATCTTTTAACTTTAATCTCAAGTGACCTACCAGGTAAGTATGGTCCTGTACATTTTCATTGAAAAAAAAATATATATAATAATAATAAAAAAAAAAAAAAAAAAATAAAAAAAAAAAAAATAAAAAAAAAAAAAATAAATAAAAAAAAAAAAAAAAAAATACATGTACATTTACATTTCTGGGCTGCACCGAGCTGGTTGTTCAGATGCATTGTACATATAGTTTTGTATCGCTGATCAAAGAACCGGTGGATTTGCATCCATTGTTTTAGCCATAGGTTTTTTATATTTTCTAGTGTGTAGTTAGAAGTAAGATTGTAGAAATTATTGAAATTTGTACAGCGCCCTTGAGGTGATTTTTCACAAAAACGGCGCTACACAAGTCATCCAATTATTATTATTATTATTATTATGATTTGTTGGTGTATAACTGTTTTATGGAGAACATGAGCAAATAAATAATAAATAAATCAAGTGTCATTCTGCTGCAAAAATAAGTAAATATCCAGTATTGTTGTGGAGGCTCTCAAGGGGGATAAAGTGCTCTACCCATGACGGCAGTATTCTATATTAGGTAAGTATCAGTCTAAGTCCACCATAATATAGACATCGTAACATTGTAGTGATAAGAAAAGAAAACGTTATTTATTAAAGCGAACCTAATGAAACAGAGATAAAAATTAAATTAAATATTTCAACTAAATAAAAAAAAATATTTCAAAATAATTTGAACAATAATAGATTTTTTTAAAATTCAAATAAATATTCTGTTTATGTATGGTTTGGATTAAATAGGTTATAAAAATTGTGTATCTTTAATTTTTAACCAGCCTGTAGTCTGTATTTTAAGTTTGTGTATTGACGAATTATCATCAGTTATTTCCAAGTCGGTGGCGTACACTTATACAGTTAATGGAATAGCACTAGGATCTTAGTCCGCGGGTGAAGTTTTTAAGTGAGATGTTTAGGGTTAGGTTTGTTGAAGAATTGGTTATTATTGAGGACTGTGATTTAAGGGAATATGTAGTTTGTGTTTGTGGTTCACGTTTAGTATAAAGCCATATTTTATTGCGAATCTGTAAAAGTTAGCACATGCTTTGAGTTAACACCATTGAGATCAGAAAACGGATTCATTACCCCTTAAACCTTAGATGAATGGAATACTAAACAATGCGAATTTATTATTCTTCATACTTTAAAGAAAACACAATATAATCTATCGACCTAGTACCTTCATGGAGTATTTAATGAGAAATTGCATTTCGCTTTACTAAGACATTATTTTTTTTATGTGCCTACATTTTGAACTTTGGAAATATTGGAAGGCAACATCTTGTTTCCATGATAACATTTATCAATTTTTTGGAGCCTTTCCAGTAATCTTTTTTTACACGGGTTACCAGTGAAATCTTTTGCCCAAAATGTTTATCATCGGCCTAAATAGCGGATTATTTATGTGTGTACGAAGGAAATAAACATTTTAAAAATACTTGTGAAAAAAACATGAATAACCACTATATTTCAGCTATAGTAGGACGGGCATTTGAGATAAATCTATCAAGGGTTATCGGTGTTATCACTCTTCATGATTTATTTAAAACAATTAAATTTATGTATTTATTCATTTTCAACGCCCTTACGGGCTTTTGCATAGTAAGTTTTTTTTTATTTTTTATTTTTTTATTTGAAATACCTAGGTACATATATTTACAAAAGAAAATCATAAGTCTTAAAAGCTAATTACAATAAAATAGTTTGTTAATGAATCTACCCAATTCAATAAAGAAAACATTTCTCGTGTTTCAATTGGGGAGTAGTGCCATTACAAAGGTAAGAGAAAAAATAAAAAAAGAAGAAAAAAATTTTAGATAAGAAAATACATAAACTTATATAGGATGTTAACAAATATACATTGATAGTGGAATTGAGTATCATATCAGTTACTAAGTTGGATATACAGAAATAGATAAGTAAAAATAAGAATATAGATGTAGTGAAATAAAATAATATTATTACATTTCAATTTATAGGTAGGTATTATATATTATTAACAAAGGTGTTTGGTACATGGATTTGAATTCTAGCAGTTGAGTAGAGGAGCTGATAATGCTGTATAAGCAGTACAAAATATTGAGTTGTGACAATAATCCTTTGGTAGTTCAATGTGGATGGAATATTTTTGGAGTATACGTTAAAAAAGAAAAAAAAAAAATATATATATATATATTTTTTTTTTTATTAATTTTGAAATTAAATATTTAATTATATACTAAAGTACTTAATACTATAATAAAGTACTTGATCAATTATTACTAATAGGTTACATGTAATCAGAAGGTATATAAAAAAATATTCTATGAAATTTAAAATGTATAGTTAGTGTTGGGTTGATCTAGTAGTTGTTTGATTTGTGATTTAAAGGCATTGTAATTTATTTCTGTTTTTATTTTATATGGGAGATTTTATTGAAAAATTTTATACCTTGATAGGTATAATGGTGTTGATAAGCACTCGTTTTAAATTTAGGGATTTCTAAGTTGCCACGTGATCTTGACCGGTTACTTATTTTTGTGAATGTTATTGAATCATTGAAATGATCTTTGTGGGTTTGTAATAATGAGTTTTTTTTAAAGATTTTTTTTTTAGGCTGAGAACTTTAAAGGAGCTAAATAATTGTGTTGTTGGAAATACAGATGGTTTTCGTAGGATGACTCATAGAATCAACCTCTGTGCCCTTTCTACAGGTAAAAGGTTGGTTTTGAAAGTCCCCCCCCACCCAATTATACCATAATATATATACAAAGACACAATGTTTGGAAAAAAAATGTCAACTTAATTAAACTGGGAGTGAATTAAAAAGACGCCAACCTTTTAAAATATATTCATTGTTTACAATATCGATTTATTTGAAATGAAGTTTGACTGATTTGATACGTTTCGTTGAAAATAAAAACAAAAGTTGAAATGAAAAGGTTTGTCTTCATTTATTTATTTTTAATCACGATTGTAGTAAATATCTTTTGATAATAACTAGTGTACAGAAGAAAGAATATTACTAAAGATTGTTTGAAAGATTGATATGTAAATATGAATGATAAAGGGAGCGCGTTAAAAACAACACATTACAATTGACCTAAGCGACTATTATAATTTTTTTTTTTTTTTAAATTAGGTACGATTTTTATATAAAAAGGAAAAAGCCTTTCATTATCTGAAGTACTTCAAGAAGTACTGAGAATTTGTTAAAGCCATAAAAAGAACCAGACGTATTTTTTAAAATTTTCGTAGCATACTTTTCGATTTAGTTCTAACAAGAAAGAGAATTTCATTTAACTTTTTCAACTCAGCAACTTTATTTTTATTTTTTAATATATTTATTCAGTTTTTTTAATTACACAATATTATTTAACTTTTACTAAACTGATCAATCAGTTTGATTGTAAGAAACCTCTAATTTATTAGCTAACAATAATATAATTAATTACTCAGGTACGGGACATACGTCCTTCCTATGTCTACCTACGTTAAATTATCGTGAAAACAAGCTTATGCTTCCAAGCGGTTAAATCTCAACTTAATAACTAGAAATAACTAGAGAGATTATTTAAAAAAATAACACATACGAGTACGTGTTGAGGTATCGATATATATCGACGGCCCAATGTTGGATCTGCTAAAAATTGAAATTCGTTGCGTTGAATTTTTTATTGGCCAATTTTGTTAATTTTAAAATCTGTATTTTCAGAATTTTTGAAAGAAATGAATTGAAATTCAAAATATTAAAATAACACTAAATTTTTTGATTTCAGACACAGTAAAAACGGAGAAACAAAACTTTAAACAGCTCTTCTGCAAAACAACTAAATCGCTCATCTGACATTGTTCTTCGGGACTATCGATATATGTATAACAGATACTTTGAAGAACTTGAAAACTTAAAGTGTTCAAGGGAAGTATGTTAATATGGTATTAGAAATTCCGTATGCGGGGTCTTAAGAATTAACTTTTATCATTATGAGACGCAGTTCTTCAGATTTTAGAGGCCATCATAAAACAAAATATAAATAATCGATGTCCCCTCTAACTAAAACCTTTAAAACATTATGTATATCTAAAGTATCATTTAGTGCTAGTTGTTTCAGGGCGTCCCTGCCAAACCCATTATTATTCTATTGAACATACCAAATTTACTGCGAAGATGATCTGGAATAAAATGTTCTTGGCCAGTTATTTAAACTACATTAGATGCCCTCTCCTACAAAAAAATGATGACCTCCAACCGGGACGTTAAGATCCTCGAACACAAGTTCACCAGTTCTTTATTTATATATTTATACACAGGATGTTAACTTGACTTACTCTAACAAGTGATTCCTGATATTATTTGGAGTAAAAAATGTTAATGAAATTGAAATCCTGTGACTTTTTCGATGATTTTTTTTTTCTCCAAAATCAAACAAAATAAATTTCTTCTGCATGTTGTCATTGATCACTCAGCCAAGTAACCGATAAACATCTTACCCCGCTCGCAACTGTCCGACATCACAGGTTAAAGTAAGTCAAGTACGTCCCTGTATATATATCCACCTTTTGGAATAACAGGGTTCCATGTGTTGCGGAAACGTCACGCGGTTATGGGATCTATGGTAAGTTAACTTAGAGTTCATTATCGCATTTTTTTTTTTATAGAGAAACCTCACAAGAGTCCCAACTGCTCCCTTCTGGAGCCAGTGAGACTATGGCATCCCCAATTGGAGTATTTTGTGAGGCTAAGGGTAAGTGGGGAAGGGAAGGAGATGGGGAAGAGGAAGGTGGGAAAGTACCTGGCTATTCAGATCTAGTCACTAAACACGGCTAGAGCCATTATTAAGCAACGTTTCAATTCTGAATGGTGGTCTTACACCAGGGCGATACTGAGAGTATCTTCCACTCTGGAACGTGCCGCAAATATAATATATTATTTTTATTAATTAATTGACAATAACACGAATTAATCAAATAAAATTTATTTGCGCACGCCGGGTTCGAACATGCAACCTTCCGATTGGGAGTCAAGTGTCTTACCACTCGACCACGGACGGTCGTCAAATTGGCGTTAAAGCAACAGATGGAACCTTGTTATTCCATCGGATCGATATGTAGAATATTTTTTTCGGTTTACCTGCGTAACGTAGTCCTTTTAAATACTTTTTAACTACTGAAGTTTCGGACAGACCTCACTGTCCACCTTCAAAGACCTTATGTCTTGAGTTTTATCTCAAAATCATCGCTTTCGCGTGGCTGTTCGTTCCAGAAATCCTAAGTGGTGATATTATAATTCTTATGGTGTCTACGACGAAGTACACGGATTGAAAGTGATTTGACGGCGGTGGGGTTATGGGCGGGGCCGGCAATACCAGACGGTTTGCATGTAGAGACCTGATTGGATTGCTGTAAACTAATTAATTGGAGGTACTTCTGAGGATTTTACAAATGACGTTTTTGGGGGATTTTGATCAAATACGACTTTCCAGGTGTTGGGAATTCTAACTGAGTCATTTCTGCTATTCATATTATTTTTATGTTTATGCATTTCTATTGATTCGCGGTAAATTATTCTTGATTCATTGTATATGCTAGTTATTGTTATAGTATTATTAAAGTCTATTTTCTGACCTTCATTAAGGACGTGTTGAACTATGGATGAAATTAAGTGTTTATTAGTGACATCTACTTTATTTTCTGCAATTCTACATGATATTTTTTAATATCCATCTTTTCACATGCCCCACAAGGTATTTTGTAAATACCACGTGACTCAAGTGGTATTTGGTCTCAAGTGGTAAAAATCTTTATCAAAACATACATATATATTTTTTAAATTTTTTTATTATTAATATTTCAACCCGCTAAAATACTAATGTAGTTTGTCAGTATATAATTAGAATTCGAAAAAGTGTAGTGCCTTTGTTGTTGTGTATTGCACGTGTTTAAAAAATAACGTATGGTTTTTTTATGACATTTCCAAAATGTTGGATATTGTCAATATCGCCCCAATTTAAGACGACTATTCAGAATCAATGCCATGTTTCAAGTGGAATGGTATTTTATATTTATTTGAATTAAGTATTTTCCAAATCTCCTATTACAATTTGTTATATAGCTATTTTATTTTCACTTTTTCATGATTTTACGAAGATGACTATTCCGATTGCGATTACACTCATACCGTTAGAAGTATAAGGTAACGGCAAAGTTTGTTTGTTAATACAATAATTGATTGACATAATGATTGTGTGTTCTTGAGGAGTATAATTGCAGTACATAGTCTGCCAATGAGTATTCTTCTTCTGTTTATTGCAAAATAAATCTGTTTATTAATAATTAGATAGACCTGGTATAATGTCAAGCCACAAAGTGTGTGCTTTCTTCGATAATTTAATATTTATGATGTGCCCTCCAGGAGACTTTTTACAAAACCGACTCTATATAAGATATCTCGAAATTATTATGATTATTTTTAAAATAAAAGAAGGTTACCGCATTGTAAAAGAGTAAACGCATATTACTAAAAAATATTAATTTTGTTTTATTGTCACAGAAAACAGTATTTTGTCATGACGTGTCATAAATAACCACCCTGTTTATAATAAATCAATGGTAAACGCAGAGAAAACTGAAGTTTTGTTGATCATAAATCATTCTTAGGAAACATCATGTCGTCAGTTTTCTATTCTTTGTCGATATCCCGAAAGAATAATAGCAACGTTATTGCCAAGGAGCCATAATTAATGAAGTGAAATTTCCCATTGACACGTCATTTACGAGACTTCTCATATCTCAAGGCATTGAACTGTTTTATATGGCCGCCTTTAGCGATTTATTTACGATATTGTGATGTAAATATTGCGAAAATGGATGGATGAAAAAGGAAAAGTGCCCATTCGAAATATTTACGTCGTTAGGTGTATTGATTGATCTTTTCAATAAAAAAGACGAAAAACTTGTAAAATACACAACGCAAAAGCGGTACATCAAAACATGATTTAGCAAATGTAAACACAAATTTGTAACCTTGTTTACATTTTGTGTTTGCTTTAGAAAATGTTTTGAAAGTTGAAGGGCATGAAACTGAACTTAGTATCTACTTGATGTAAGTTTTTGTTCCGAGAATCTGGATATATACGATTTCTTTTGGAAGAATGTGGATTATCTATCTCTATATATATATATATATATTTGACTGTCCTAAAACGGGAAACTTTCCTAGTTGGACAGTCAAAGCTTTGTTACTACATGTATGTAAAAAATTGTATCCAACAAATAAATAAAAAAAAATATATGTATATATATGAAAATCAATTGCTGTTCGTTTGTCTCGCTGAAACTCGAGAACGGCTGGGCCGATTTAGCTGATTTTGGATTTGAAATGTTTGTCGTTGTCCAGGGAAGGTTTAAACGGTTAGACAATATGCAAAGAATGCTGGAAAAATTGTAAAAAAAATGCCCAAATAAGCTGTTCTACCTACTTTGCTGTCAAACATTTGACGTTCGTCCCTTCGCAAGGTAGAATACGGGAGGAGGGAGGGGAACCCGGCAGGGGGGGTTCGCGGGACGGGGGTAGGGGGGGGAAGTAGAGTGAGGAGAGGGAAGGTGGAGGAGGAGGAGTGGGAACGCGAGAGGGGAAGGGGACGCGGGAGAGAAAATGGGGAGGAGGAAGGTGAACGGGACGAATGGGAAAGGACACGCAGGGAAAAACAATTTCTTTATTTAAGTGGTGTTGCAACGCATGCCAGGTATCAGCTAGTCTGAAATAAAAATGCGTACTGAAATGGGCTTTCTACAAAAGCTGTGATAGGAAATTATGAGGACGAAGGATTCTCTCACATTTATTTAGCTTTATTGGAATATTTTGTAAAGCTTTTAAGGTTACACCAACTATTAATCATTCAAGAAGAAGATAAATCTAATAAATCGAAACAAAACACGGAACAGTAAAAAGGTAATCATGAAAATAATAAATTATTATTCAATTTAATCAAATATTTTTCAAGACATTTTGAAGAAGTCAATAGGTGTCCCACAAAAATAAAAATCGAATAGATAATATTACGTATCCGAGACAACATCTAGGTTTCAAATAAATTCGTGAAGAACTTTGAATTCATATAAAAATATAACTACCAAAGATATAAGAAGAATTAATCGAAGGTAGTACTTTTAATTCAGAGTTAAAATATGATAAAAATGACGTGAACAAATGGGCCTAGTGTTTATGGGCGTTATTCCGGTTGTTGTTCCGTTGTTCTGGGTTTGATTCCCAGTTGCAAACGTTCCATAGAAGTGACACTATCCCCGGATATTTGTATGTTTGATCCTGTATGTTAACTGATAATAACCTTTCAGCCTAAGACTGGTCCTACATTTCAGACAGTCCTTCAATTTAAGATGCTGGTACGGGTACCAACTGCGTGGCAGGCCGAATCGGAAGAGATTGGTTGAGGAAGACTTTTTACCTCTCCAGCAAGGCTCTCGGAATATCGCCTTGTACCGCAGTATGGAGTCGTACTTGAATTTATAGTGGATGGTGTAGTTTTAGAGGAATTAAGCCGGCAGAGAGCGAAAGAGCGGAATATTGAGGCGGAAATTTTTGTTCGGCGAGGATCAATTAATGACTGATAGTATGGGTAATAAAATGACAGGTCTAAAATGGAGGAGGGTAGGTTAAGAATATGTAATAATACTAACTAGATACCCCCCTTACACCTTTTTCTTTCTCCAGAGCTTCATCTCCTTTGTTTCCTAAAAAGATCTTTCACACAGCATCCCCAAAGATGACGTAGGCTTTGAGGGAATTATTTTCCTCAGGACCTGCTGGAGCTAATGTAAAAAAAATAAGTTATTTTTTCGACTTATTCGATATTCGAAAAAGGTTTTTAAATCAAGCATTTAGCTTCATCCATATCGTTTCTTGTTAAAGTACACTTAAAAATATTCCCAAGCAAAAAAACCACGACCGGACGGGTTGCAATCATATAAGCCAGGGCGTCCTTTTTTTTGGATCCCCCACTTTACCAGCCGATTACTATTCGAGTTTTAAATATTTTTTTGTTTCTTTAATCTTTTATTTATTCTAAAAATATATAAAAAGAAAGATACTAAAAATATTCTTCGTTTACTTTTTACAGAGCTCGAAAAAACGCCCGAAATTTGTGCATCTAGACTAGAATACCCCCTTAAACAAAATTAAAAAGGCTTTTTACTTTGGGGTAGGTAATGAAATGAGCAAAAAAAAACTCGCAGAAAATATATTTATATTTCTACGCAGGTCAAAAACAGCTTCGAATATAGGGTTGAAAGCAATTCAATTTCACCTTCGCATTGTTATTTTTTAAATTCATTTATAAGAGGCAATGTTGTAAGAGCTAAAGAGAAAAGGTTTCATTATTTTGTTAGGTGGGGAAATATTGGGCGCCCATTTTTTCGTTATCTACTTAAACCTTTACGACAGCTGAAAGCTGACGAAGGATCACACATTATTAGTATGTTTTCTTACTGTATCTGTTTGAACATAATCAGAAAGAGTAAGTCATATTTGCATGCCACCCGATGATTTTTTCACGAAAACGGCTCTCTACACATTATCGTAACTCAGGGTCATCTCGTATTCTTAATATTCAACTCCGGGGTTAACAAAACACTTGCATATTGCAGGATTGTTTATTTAGCAGGCGGTTGGAATGATGTGGACCCCGACCTTGAGGTTGCCACCTTATTTATTATGCACTCGGTTTCTACGATATCGACAGCTAAAAGCCATATGTGGATAACGGTTCACGGCGAGTTCATCGAAAACGAGTTAATTGAAAACGAGTTCTAAAATTCAAACTAACCTAACCTTTTTTTGTGTATTTTGTAAGTTTGCTTTTATAAATTTGCTTTCGATGAATTGATTTTCGATGAACTCTTTGGTTACTGTGAATAACCTAATAGACTACTATCTAGTGAAATCTATGGGTCAGCTTTTACACTAATATCTAAGATATTACACAAATTTTGTAATCTGATTTGTATTATTATCCCCGCGCCGCCCTCGCCTTACGCAAAACAAGGTCGCCTCTCCAGCCACCCGCCGCGCCCGCAGGGCCTAGCAGCAAAAACCCTCGGCGCGGTTTTTTAACTGCTAGTTATTATTATTGTTCATGATTCAATAAACTCAAAGAAATAATTATTTTAATAAAAATATTAATTATAATTCTTATAAAAAAATAAATCAAATCTTGGCTAAAATTCACTGAAAAAAAATATTTTTCTTGTAAGTCTTAACAGTCATCATCTATAAGGTTGCCTTTACACATGTAAGTTTTTTCCCGTAAGTCGCCCACGTAAGCGGTGAAAAATAATATTGTATTTTCTCCCAGAGATGAGATTCGATGGCCACAATGACCGAGTAATTTTGATTCAATACGTGGTTGCGTATATAAAACTCGACACTGGAGAATAAAATTGTCTCAACTTATATGGGTTTTTCCAAATCAAGTACGCAGGTAAAATGATATATATTTTTCATATCAAAGTATTAAATTCTTTCAGTGAAGAACCTCCATTCACTTTGTAATATATCAAAATATCACTCTTTGATCAGTTCTGAGATTGTTTATGATATGTTCTGGTAATATAGTGTGACTTGTGTTGAAAATAGCCACGGACAGGCAAAGTCTTTATTTTTACGAGAGCTCGCTAGATAGAATCGAGCACCCGAGTTACAAGGACGCGTGTCCTCTTAAACCACATTTCTACAATACGAAATAACAATAAACAGTCACTGTGATCTCAGAGAAATATAAGCCTTTCAACCGACCGGTCAGTGGCTGAGTTGGCATCACGTTTGAGTCCCACCCGGGCGTTGTGTGTTCGATTCCTTGGCTGGCTAAGTTCTCTGTGGTGGATTTTCAAATATTGTCACGTTATTCGTAAAAAAAAATCTAAACAGAATAGTAATGAAATACTGGCCAGTACTAATAAAATGCATTTCTCTGTAGCCACTCGAACGCTTTTTGCCACATTATGGCAGAATTTCCAAAAACTCGGATTGCTTTGTTGCCAAAATATTTTTTTTATTAAAACGACTATATAATATATTGTACATTCAAAATATAACAAAATAAATATTCTCTAGATTCTTTAAAATGTTTTAAGGTTAAAGATTTAAATATATTTTCTTTATAAATCCTACAAAAATGTGATAATAGACAAAAGATAGGGAAATTTAATGGCTACATAAAACTATAGATCTTGGAGATATATGATGCATGTGTGAATGGTATAAGAAGTAGGGGACGTCCGAGAAAGACATGGCACGATCAAGTGAATCAGATACTTGAGTCGGGCCATGTCAAGAGTCAGAAAAATAGAAGAGTATGTATGAGACGATGTATGAATGTGGATGAGGCAAAGAGTGTGTGCCAAGACCGAGGTGTTTGGCCGTCCGTCCTCTCTGCCTACCCCTGCGGGGAAACGGCGTGATGGTTAGTTAGTTAGTTAGTTAGGTTAAACTATAATCAGTTTGTATGTCTCCATATTCAAATTCGGAGGTATGATTTTTTTTATGTGGGCGGAAAAATTTCCTTTAGCAATCTGAGAAAAAAAAATTAATTGCTCTGTCGCTCCAGTGGGTAGTAGATTACAGAGAAACTTTACAATTTTTGTTCAAAAGCTTTTTCTACCTCGATAAAAAATATTTATATATTAAAATTTTGTTGAACTATAAAAAATTTACTCCTTAGATGAAAGCTAATCAAGGGATTGTTAAAGTAACTGCTTCCTACACGAATTCAGCATCAAGAAGCTTCAAAGCCTTCAAGGTGTATTCCCGCTTCGCTAGAATACAAGAACATGGATGGTATAACAAAGGCCTGAAGCTGACTTCTCATCGCGTTTCACGTTCTCCTGATTACCTGTGCGCCTCTTCTCACCGCCCGCGCTGTTTTATGACGTATGTTACCGGCACAAAGGAACAACGTGGAGTGCAATCAGGTACCGAGATACTGGCTTTTCTACAAGGATACCGAGTGCTGGGTTCATTGGCTTCACAATATCGTATTGGTGAACGTTCGAAACAGGAACTCGTGAGAAATAATATTATCAAATCGAATGAGATCAGTAGATAGATAGATAGATAAGTGTTTCAGAATTAATACTGTAAGTCTTTTATTTTTCAACCACATATGTTAACAGCGCAGACCCGGGAACAATCACACAAGTGAAGCATAAAATAATTCAGCTACGGGGCATAAGTCATTCCTATGTCTACCTACGTTAAATTGACGTGAAAACAAGCTTATGTGTCCAAGCGGTTAAATTATTTATAAAATATTTGTCTCAGGATCGTTTCAAAATCAAAAATAATAATAATGAGTGTTTATTCCGGTATGTGGGGAGAGTAGTGCAGTCCCACAAATTCCATATAAAGGTTCATAAATTAAATCTTTAAACAATAATAATAATAGATGTGTTACATAAAAATGGGATAGGTCTACGACTTAAATAGCTCTTGAAATAAAAAAAGTCATTAAAAATAAATAAAACCAATTTACTTAATAAACAATTAGATTAGTCGAATAGCCTCATTTTTTAAAATATTTCCGTTACCCCCACTACGCCCACTTTTACCCCTATTTCATCGTTTTCTGTTCCAAATTTTAAATTCGCAACAATTTTTAGTTAATTACGCAGGATATTTCACATCACAGACAACCGAAATTAGTGTGTTTTATTATTGTTATTAGTATAATAAAATAAATTTAAAACTTTTTCCACTTTTAATTTATTGACTGAAACCGGTTTCACCTTGTGAAAGTCATCTTCACACTGGTAAAAATTATTCTTAACCTACGGATTTTATACACAACATATTAGGGAGGGGTAGGGGGTGGTCTACAAGGGATTTATTTAATTATATTGGTTTTATTACATTTGTTGCTAAGTGTTCTTTGACTGTTCAACTTTTTAATTATTTTGGTTATTTCCAGTATGCTAATTACCTGGGAATGGTAGCTCATTTACCATGGTATTGTTTGGGAAATACCTTACAAGTAATGTGAATTATTAGAAACCTAATTTTATTGTTGTGAAGTCTATTATAAATTAAAATCGTTATTATTTTTATGATGATATGGAATTTTTGATTGAATGATTGATTTTTAAAAAAGAGGGGAAACATTGGAGTAGGATTAATCTTATAATGGGCCTATAACAAACAAAGTAAGTACATATTTTACTTGGAACATATGTTTATTATACTATTATAGTGGAATTCCACCACGAAATATCATTTTCAAAAATAGAAATATTAATTATTGTTATTAAGAAATTTATGTTGTAAGTTTATTTAAATAGTGCGCACCGCAAATGAGCCAATGAATGATCTTTATTGATTCTTATTATAATTACCTAAATATATTGTTGGATAATTTTTTGTAAAATTAATAAAATAAGTTTTGTATAAAGATTTTTACATGTGCCTAGTTTTGTAATCGATAGGCGATATTTGGTGACCAGATCTTAAATAATAATCCTCCCCTTTCCTACTCCCAGCCCCACAACATATCCCAATTGCGGATGCTAAATCCTCCCAAAAATATCGATACATTAATCATAATCAACTAATGAATATCCGATCAATACATCACGTAAATAATGTTTCACATTCTTAGTTGATATATTTCCACATGGTTAATAATAAATCAGCGTGCTTTTGAAGCCATTAATTTTATCAATATAAAAAAATAAGAAAGCAGGTTAATAATAACTGTCAGCTATTTTATTCAGATAGGCATTTGTATCAATATTTAAACGACTCAATATGGCAACACATGATTTTACTTTTAAAGGAACTTCTGGTGTGCGTGTTTCCAGTATCAGTAGGAAGAGAATTGAATAGCTATTGTCTAAAATGGTTACAGTATAACATTTCTGACACCTACAGTCAATATTAAAAATATAAGATTTATATTTGGGAATACTAAAATTATATGCAATGTTTAATGGAATTTCAAACAAAGGTTTGGTGATAATAATAATGGCTGTTGATAAAAATAAAGTGTAGTGTAAGCAGTGGCGGCTCGTGACTTTTGCTGAGCTAGAGTGCTAATTTTAACAAAAATGGAATTATTGATGTCGTTGTAGCCGAAAAATAATTTTTTTTTTTTTCGAAATTCTTTTTTTTGTATGAAGATTTTCAGGAAATCGGT
Organism: Limnephilus auricula; assembly: GCA_951813805.1. Classification (NCBI taxonomy): domain Eukaryota; kingdom Metazoa; phylum Arthropoda; class Insecta; order Trichoptera; family Limnephilidae; genus Limnephilus; species Limnephilus auricula. The sequence continues at coordinate 5,744,642 of OX638397.1, forward strand.
GCGGCGCACAGCAAATCTGAAATTTCCTGAAAATCTTCATACAAAAAAAATAAATTTGAAAAAAAAATAAAAAATTTTTTTCGGCTACAACGACATCAATAATGCCATTTTTGTTCAAATTAGCACTCTAGCTCGCCAAAAGTCACGAGCCGCCACTGAGTGTAAGTAATGTAGGAAAAATTCATTCCTGTAGTTTATATTTATGGCAAAACTAAAATCAGTAAAAATTAAAAAAGTTAATTTTACTATAGATATAGAAGTATTGCAATTATGAGTGATCATGTTATTATGTTGAATATACCTAATTAAAATAAAATGTGCCAAAGATTTTTGTTGTTGGTAAAGGTAAAGAAGGATTTTGACAGTTACTCAAAGCAATAACAGTAATATACAACTCTGTGAACTTTATAATAACAGTAAAAAAATTCTGACACTTAGGGTAAATATCAAGAATACAGGTTTTATATTTATTAATACTGAAACTACACGCAATATTTATTGAAATTTCAAACAAAAATTTTGTGATAATAATATTGTTTGTAGATAAAAAGAACTTCAGAATAAGTAATGTTTGAAAAGAAAATTTTCAAAAGTTATTGCTGGCAATAAACTTTAAACTAAATTCAATAAACTTTAAACATTTAATATTTAAGTAAAGTGTATTATCAGAAAATCTTATTATCGTTAGATTTTTTGAAAACAAGTTACCTGTATAGTAATTATATTCAATGATTTTGGTCTTATGTACTATGAGAGAGAGAGAAGAAAATAAGTTGATAATTTTGGTTAAGATATGATGAAATTTGAAGATAATGTGGATTAAAAATATTCACATCCTCAATCCAAATATAAAAATATTTTTTTCGTTAAGAAATTTTGTTTTTTCTTTACCGCTGATAAAGTTTAATTCTCTTTCTCATAAAATGAACTTGTCACTCTTAATAAGAATAGTTAAATGAAACAACAAGTGAAGCCTGAAATAATTTCTTAGAAGCGGAAGCCACAAAAGTTAAAATAAAATAAGTCTGAATTATGACACCTGGTTGAGTGGCTATTACCCAAGCAGACACGTGACGTGTGAGAAGGAAGGGGAGAGAGAATGTCAGGAATCACCGAATTGAGCTAAGATAAGTACTGCCTAACCTACCTTACTCGCATAAATATATAAATAATATTAAAACGTATGAAATTATTGCAGGAATACAATCGCAACCAACTAGCTGTCCTACAATAATGTGTCAAAAACAGGAACTAAGTATGCCAAATGACGTATATGTTTCATTCTAATGTTGACTTTTTTCTACACAAAAAAAGTTACATGACGTGTGCACAAGGAAGTGCAAGTGTCGGCGTATGCTGGGATTCAGCATGTTTCGCACGTGCAGTATTTATTTTGTAATTTCTGGACTTGTATGAAGCGATGTCTGCCTCTCAGGATATGTTGTTTCATACAGGTCCATACATTACGAAACAATTGCTGCACGTGCGACATATGCTGAATCCCAGAATACGCCAACCCTTAAAGTGTAAGGTAAAAAAAAGGGTATTCAGTTAAATCTGTGCTTTTCGGCAAAATTCGTAAAAGTAGCGATAAGTGCCATCTGTTGGTACATCTATTAACTGTGCTAATGAAATATTGATAACATCATGTCGGCTTTCCATCAACCGGTTAGAATTTTATTTCTTTTATTTTATAATAAACACAATAATACTTTGTTTTAATTCCACTTTATTATTTCTTTCATTTTATTTTATTTGGGAGACCAAAAGCATACATTAATAATAAAGCAAAATTAATTAAGTTACATTAATTGTACCATTTACAGGTTTCCACATCGGTATTGCATATAAGTTAAATGATTTTAAAGATGATATGAAAAATTACATAAACAAGTTGATTGAAAGAGATTGTGATTGTTGATTGAATGTTTAGTTAAGGTATAGTATGTATACTAATAAACATAGGGATTACAAGAAATAAAAATAATAAAAAATAAGAAGTTTATACGATGGTACTGGTTTTAGATGAGTATGTATAGTTGCTAAGTATTGTGAGATCGTCTGTGTAACTTTAAAGAGTGTGTTGCAGAGTTACAGATGTCAAATTGTGAATGGTATGTATTGAAAACGTGTGATGCACGATAAATGAAGAAGTTTTGCTTGGTATTGGTGTTGTATCGAGGGAGGCTAAGAATTTTGTCTAATCTTGTTCGTTTGTTGGGAACTCGTAATTGGATTCGTTGTAAAAGTTCCAGGCACTCTACGACGGACCTGGATATTTTCTGTAGAAAGAATACATCAGCCGAGCTTCTTCGATCTTTCAGCGATAACATATTGACGTACGCGGCCGAGTCTAGTCTAGTCTAGTGAAGACGATAGCTACGCAAATCTAAGTATCGCATGAGACGATTTTGAAGACGTTCCAGATTGTATACGTTTGATTTATATTCCGGGTTCCATACTTGTGAAGCGTATTCTAGTAAGCCGCGGACATATGCAAAATACAGGATTTTCATCGTTTTAAGGTTATTGAATTTTTTACATGTTCTGAATTCTAATATTTTCGAGGTTTTTGACGTTACTGAGTCGAAATGAATATCGAACATAAGCTAAGAGTCCAATGTCACTCCTAAATCTTTGACTTCTGTTTTGTTAATTAATATAGAGCCGTTCAGACTACGTATATTCATTGATATTTTTTTTTTTTTGCCCGTAATTATATGAATTGTACCTACGAGTTCTAAAGTCATCCAACTGTATTTAGTTGGATGACTCTTATTTATTATATTGTGTTTATGCTTTATTTATGTAATTTGTAATATTTTTTATTTATGTAATGCAGTTGTTTTAAATGAAATTTGTAAAATGTAACGATATGTAAAAGCCCAACAGGGCGTCAATAAATAAATAAATAATGATGTTTTTATTTCGTGTGAAATTCACGACGAAACACTTTTTACATTAATTTTAAGGTAATGCTGTGAGCAATAAACATTGAGACTGTTTAGGTCCTCCTGCATTTTTTGACAGTCAGTGGTACATCTGACAGCATAAAAAACCTTCATATCATCTGCATACAGTAATGTTTTGGAGTATTTGAAGGTAGTAAGTAAGAGTATTTGAGTATTGGCCTATATCATTGATGTATTTCATTTTATTGGTCAATGACATAAACATATTATTCACTGTCATATATAAATGTATAGACTGTTTATAACGCAAAGAAATAAAATTAAAATTAAATTAAATTAAATATTAAACAGTAATGGTTCCAGTAGAGATCCTTGAGGCACACCTAACGGGACGGTTATGTATAACTAAAGCGGCTATTTGGATATTTAATGTGATTTAAGTAATCGCAAAACAATTTCGGCTGCAGCTATCAGCCTAGCATTTCTTAAGGAAAACTTATACCACGAGTGTGCATTTTTATGTAGGTAATTTTTGAAAAATCAATATATTCGCTACTTTCCTACTGCCTATCCTGATCACAAACTCTGTGCAAACCACTGCTTATAATCTAAATAGAACCTACTACTTCCTATTTCCTACCTGTGTATTTGGAAGGAGTGAGTGAGAAGTTTGTGGTAAGGATTTTCAGGAAGGGATTATTTAATAAAAGTTTTTAATTAATTGTATCTTGGGTTTTGTTTGGGTCTTCCGCAAAACTTAATAATACCTCACTGTCAAAGTTTTAGGAAAGCATTAGGCGTGCTGAAATGACGATGACAATGTTTGTTTATTAAATTAACAGCAGTACCTAATGTTTTAATTAAATCATCGCGTCTGAAAACAAAAACAAAAAAACAAATGTTTTTAATCTAATCTCCAGCTAACTAGGCTAAAAACAAAGAGAGGTCTGTCTACACGTAACTGTTAGTATTACTAGTTTATTAGGTTACCAGCAATAGCTTGCTATCCTGGCTTCAAATACTAGCCTCGTGTGCACCGGGAATAATTGGGAGATTTTTTTAGAAGAGAGAAAGTGTTTTTTCTTCTAAAACGATCTCCCAATTATTTGAAATCTTTGCAAACTCACTTTGTGGCATCGTTTTATTTAAATGAAATATTTTTTTTTGTGTAAACCACTGTAATAATAATAATAATAGTAATAAACCACTGTAATACAGTGGTGTACACAAAAAAATATTTGTTTAATTTTAAACCAATAATTTCATTTCCCTTTGTGAAACAAGATTTTTTCACTACATTGCCACCAAGCAAATAGTCAAACTTTATAAAATAACATAATCATATTATGTAAAGCATTATATATATTTTTTAACTTTGTTTATGGACCGCTAGACAAGAACGATTTCATGAATGGTCTAGGATTCTCGAATTATTAACTTTTATTTGTTGTTTAGAACACTTTGTACAAGAATTTGCATTTTTAGTGAAATAAATCAGTCATGAATTATTTACAATAAATTTTTCCAGGCAGTTTGCCATAAGATTATATATTGTTCACAGGCTAACAGCAAATAATTAGTTTTAACCTTAGGAAGGGTGTGCTAGTAAGTCCTTGTTGCTATGGATAATGGATATCAAGTCGATGTAGTCTACACAGACTACTCCAAAGCCTTTGATAAAATCCCACACAGTATCTTGATAGAGAAAGTCGAAGCAATGGGTATACACGGTGACCTCCTTCGTTGGTTAGCCTCTTATCTCAACAATCGTACGCAAGCTGTAACTGTACAAGGGTTCTGCTCTAGTTTCGTCCCCGTAACCTCAGGAGTTCCCCAAGGATCTCACCTTGGTCCCCTCTTATTTAATATTTTTATGAATGATGTTAACAAAATTATCCGCAACTCTCAGTTGTACCTATATGCGGACGACAAAAAGATTGTCAAAATCATTAAGTCTGAGATGGATGGTATAGAGCTCCAGAATGATCTGTACTCTCTGGTTAATGTGTATTGTCTAGAAAATCGCCTCCTTTTGAATGCAGATAAATGTAGCGTCATATCTTATTCTCGAAAGAAACACACAGTATTGTATCCATACACAATTAAGAACAATATTTTAAACAGGGTAAATGTAGTAAGGGATCTTGGAGTTCTATTAGACAGTAAGCTTCTTTTTCAATCTCACGTCGAGCATATCACGTCGAAGGCTTTGAAAATGTTGGGATTTATACTTAGAGTAAGTTCAGTTTTCAAAAATCCACAAACATTTAAAATTCTCTACATATCCTATGTGAGAAGCCACCTAGAGTACGCTTCAACTGTGTGGAACCCCCATTGTTCTACGTATAAAGAAAATCTAGAAAGAGTTCAGAAAAAGTTGATCAAATATGTCTAGTTTTTTTTTAAATAAAGTGAAAGTACGCTGGTTATGAATAATCTGACAATAATCATTTGGATATTTCCTACTACCAACATAGTAAAAGGAACATATTATAATATTATGATGGAAGATTCAGCCCTCCGAGGAGTTGAATTCGCGATGTCTGGTTGGGCTCCAGCCGCAATGCCAACTCAACCACCAACCGGTCCATCATGTAAGTATAAGCATAATTTACGAAAAATCTCACAGTTTCTCAGTCCTACTCACTAGGATTTCCTGTTCTGAGGCGGCCTGTAGTTTTTTTTTAATTTTTTGAACTCATTTAGTCACTAATCTCAATATCACTCTGGTCTCACAGCCGTGTTTTTACTTTGGTTTCAAATGTATCAATTACGCCGTTCTTCAATGGAGCTACGTTCAAGCGACACGATTGCCGCTAGTCTGTATTTTCTATACTATTATTAGTGTTTGAAAACGCCGCTAGGCGCTACAATAGCAAAATAATATGACAGGTAGCGGTAGCTACGTCGCTTGTTAAGTAGCTACGTGAACGATGGGCGTTAGTTTCGGTAATTTTTTGTATCATACAACTTCGTACCTACCATAAAAGTTATTGTTTCTCTCTCCAAAATACGTATGCAAATTGAGGTTTTTCCAATATATTTTAGCTTATTATTGCCCTGGTTGCATCGATCAGCAAAGTCTACGTAGATGCCTGGTTGAGTATTTATGTTGGACAGTGGAGGATAACGTAGTTATGATTATATTTATTAGATGGATAACTAACAAGTAGTACATCTAATTCTGCATAATAATGCCAAACTTGAGACTTCTAAGAAGTGTAAATAGGTAGATTTTGATCGGTCTAAATTTGAACATTAAGGGGATACCCAGCGGTGATTTTTCCATACAAACGTATTCCCTATTTTTCTCTCTGGATTTTAACCCTAGAGAAAATATTGTTTTTACATAAAATAGATATCAATTACTAGCGTGTCGGTATTTTTGGTTTTTTTGATAAGTTACTTTTTATAGAAGTTATGACCTTCCAAAAATCAATAAAATTGACTGGTTTAAACGCCGTCAAATGACATTCAGTATAAAAACAAGACAATGTTTTTAAAAAAAAAGCAAAACGTACAGACATAGAATGGTTTTTTCTTATGTAGTTGGTAAAACAAATTGAAAATCAGTCCACTTTTGGAGGAGAAAAGTGGGGAATACAAAACCTCGATTTTAGTTAGCTATTAGTAGCCCGAGGTGCATTGTCCCTTTCGCTCAATATCCTGTGGAGTAAAAGCAACAGTGACAGCAACAATTTAGTAAAATCTATTTTTCAAATTTTTAACAGTTTAAATCCGCGATTTTCTAGCGGGTTCCCTACAGAGCATCGGACTATCTCATGTTGCTCGAAAAATACCGGTTAATTCTCCAAAATAAGTCCGCAGAGGTTCCACGACAACTAAACAAAGTGGCATTTCAACACCTCATTTGAAAAGTTATTAATTTTTTTTTTTTTAAAAACACATAAACCTATTTAACCAAACAAAATCATCTCTTTTAATGATGGTGTTGACGTTGCATGATTCTGAGTTGTCCGGTCACCAATTTGAACCAATTCATTAGTCATTATCTGATGAACTAAAAAAAAATATTTTTTACAAAATATCTCTAGGTTACTGCCCGATTTTTTTTTATTGACAAAAAATCGGGCAGTATATCGGCATTTGAAATGAGCTTTAGGCTTGACAGGGGCCTGAAACGACAAAATTCTCACGGTGCTGACGTCACACCCTTCGGGGTGAATTAGAACCTTCTCTCGAATCATCGGAGGGTTAAAGCGGATAATCGAATTGGCAGAAACGCGCACTTAATGATGAATACATGTTTATTTTATTCGGGCGCTAAATTAAATTAACAGAGCGTGGAAATCTGAGTACGCTCTGTACATATTACGAGTATGTACTCCAAACTCTGCAGATATTCTACTGTGCAAGGTTGGCGGATGTAGCTATGTGAAGAGGAAATTATTAGTTTTAATTATCTATCATGATGTAATCCGTTGAGTAGGGAATTTATGAACACTACTGGTAGGGTTTTTAGTGCTTTTCATGTTTTTATGGAATAAATTTCCAGACTTTCAAAATAAACTATACAATGAATAAAGAAACATTAAAAAAAAATGGTGAAAATTTTAAATGAAAGATAAACAACCGATACGTTTTTAGATTTTCACGGCCAAAAGCATTTTCGTTGTTTGTTTTTGGGGTGTTATGCCGTGTTGTGCTACCTCCTTCTTTAGCCGGCATTTCGGTCAGCGTTGCAGTGTCCATCATCAGGGCAGATCCGGCAGATCCAACGATGTGAAATTGTTGTGTGTGTGCTTATTTACTTGGAAGCGATACCGTGTCGTCAGCTTCAATCCACTACGAGCTGGTAGGTATTTCAGTGAAAGGGAACTATTATGAAAGGGAAATTTTGTGAAAGCGCAGTATTTATTCTCCGTGGACGGGCCCCATGCTAACGTAAATACTAAGAATGAGGTAGCACAACACGGCATAACACCCCAAAAACAAACTACGAAGATAAACAACCATGTTTGTGAAAACCTAGTGTGTGAAAACTACCCGCCTTCCAATTTGAATAAAGCGATCAGCCGTCAAAGTGACGGTCGTGGTCTTTATATGTTTGGAGCGGTACCCGGTCTTTCAAGTGATAACGGTGGGGAAGTATTTTTTTTATTAGTAACGCTGACTATGTTTACTGACTATATTTACAAATTTAAGTGAACATTTAAAATAATTTGTGCAACTAACCTTGCCTTAACTTTTGTCGAATTAATGTGTATTTGATAGTTCTGTAATACATAATTCAATAATGGCGTAGATAGTCGAAAACACACTTGTAAAACAAATATTAAAAAATAAAAATTTTGGGAAGATTGAAGAAGTAATAACATAAACAATTTAATTCTATTTATTTTTTAACAGTTACCGGTGTAAGCCTTTTAAGGATAGACTTTGTACAGTGATGGCTTTAGTAGTCTAAATTCAGTAAGGGTCAAAAATAAACGAAGTGGAAATAGTTTAAAATTATTTAAATATATTATTATAATGGAGTTTCACACGAATTGTCAGTATCTAAAATATACATGTTAAAGACTTGTTAACCTTAAAATTTGAAACAAAGTCGTATCAAAATAAATTTCATTAAAGATCAGCTTATTTCGGGGTCCAGGATCAATTTTAGAGGTAATGATGTTTTACAACTTCTCAAAAATAATCAAAAGAAGACAAAAAATATACTCGTGTATTAATTATTTATTTCTTTTAAACCTCGTAATTGAAAGAAAGAAACACAATTTGATGATAGTGGAGCGTGCCACTAGCGATTATTGATAACAATTAATATCTACAGGAAATCAGCTGATAGGGATTTCTCATCATCAGCAGATAATTTAATAACTTAATGAAACCACATCAAAGACTAACTTCCAAAGCTTTCTGTTTACTTTGTAAATATTAGGTTTGAGTATCCAGATATTTTAGACTATAATGAAATAAAATAATGTATAAGTTTCACACATCCAAAACCTACATACAAGACAGAACGTGGCTCAATATTAGCATTTTTATCTTTATCCACTCGAACGCTTTTTGCCACAATATGGCACTATTTCAAAAACCACGGATTGCTTTGTTGCCAAAATATGGCAAATATTCTCTAGATTCTGAAAAGTGTTTTAATGTTAAAGATTTTATAATATATATTTATAAATCCTACAAATATGTGATAATAGCAAAAAGATAGGTAAATTCATTGGATATATAGTTCTATAATTATATAATATATTTTTTTAAATCCTACAAATATGTGATAATAAACAAAAGATAGGGGAATTCATTGGCTACGGAGAACTATAATCAGTTGGTATGTCTCTATATTCAAATTCGGAGGTATGATTTTTTTGTAAAGTGTGCGGAAAATTTTCCTTTAGCAATCCGAGAAAAAGGTTTAAATTGCTCTATGGCTCCAGTGGTAAGAAATTTTTTTTTTTGGAAATTTGAATAAAAAAAATATTCAACCAGTTACATGTTTCAACAATTAAATATATCGAGATCTCGCTGTTTTTGTGTACACAAATAAAACGAAATCATCAGTAAAATATTTATGTATATTCCAAATTTTTACCAGGTTTATTTATGATGACTCATGAATAACATTAATAATGATATATCAATGATTCAAAGAGCATTTATTTCAGTGCCTTTCTGTAAATTGACCCTGGATAACACCTGGATAACCCTTTAGTTTTAAGGATCAAAAACAAGCACAAACCATGAAATTCAACAAAAAAGTCTGCAAAAATAAAATCGGAAAATCAAAACCGTTTTCATTCCCCAATAGTATAGTATGTTTAGGGTAGATTTGTTCACCTTCCTGATATATAATATTTAAATTGAGTTTTTTTCAGTAAGTTAGACCTGATTAAATTTTGGGACTTCATAGATTTTAGTACGGAATGCGGGGTCGATTAAGGACTTAGCCTCAAGTAGGAGAGTAGAGACCTTTCAGACTGAAAATTTATGAGATCGGTCTCCAACTTGATGACCCTTGAGATAAATTTCATTAGGAAGGCAGGATTAAATTTCCAAATCCAAAAATTCACCAAACAGCAAATCAACTCGAGACTACTTATTTGTATTTCGGATACTAACGTTTAAAATATCAAGAAAACCACTTAGAGTAAATGCTTCCATCAACATAAATTGTACCTTTAAGACCTTTTTATTCCAATACCACTGAAAAATTACTTTTTTGGTATACCCTTAAATTTTTTAAAATTAAATCTACACAGGAGGCATGGCATCTTTGGAGATGTGTGTGGGGGTCTTTTTGTGAAAAGGAAAGAGTGAACATTAGTCTTGATTAGAACCAAGTTGTTGGAGGGAGAAAACACAGAGTCCTACAAATATTTCCATACAGGGAGAAAAATGTTATTCTAAAATGGCTATATTAACAATGCACCTTTGGCTACTACACAAAAAAAGAGAATGCATCACCAAGTTAATGCTAATCTCTTCCTAATCGATAATTCCTCATCCTTTATTTACACATGTTTTATTTCCAATTATAGAGATTTATTCTTTTTTCTTATTGGTTTAGTATTCTTGCAACTTGTATTTTCATGTTTATTTTCTGACTATTTTCCTGTTTTTATCTTTTTTAATATTCTAATTATTACCTTTTTTTGTTTATTTTCTGTTTATTCTGTTTGTTTTCTGACTATTTTCCTGTACACCTTTTATCTTTTTTAATGTTTTAATTATTACCCGTCTCAGAACAGACAACGTCTAGTGAGGTGGGTAACTTACTAGTTATAAAATACTGTATTACCTCTATAAACGCCCGGGTTGCCGGCAATGAAATTGAATTGAAAATGGAAAATACGATCATTTTATTCGTAAAAACGGTTAAAAATGGAACTGAAGTTCAAAAATTAACAATGTTTTAAACTTTTATTGGCGGGAAAATGTAAGAATAATTGGTTGGTGTTAAAATTACGTATACCAACAAACTATTCTTACATGTTCCCGCCAATAAATATTGAAAACCTGTTAATTTGTTTGTAAGAACTTCAGTGACGTTTTTAACCGTTTTTACGAATAAAATGATCGTATTTTAGAATAACATTTTTCTCCGTGCAGCCGAGCTGTTGAGCTCAAAAACGAGTCGTAGAAACTATCCATTCTCAGGTGACAATTGTTAGCTGTATACAAATGTGGGATGCGCGTTTGGAGTGTTTCTTATCTACTATCGAAATACCGGTAGAACAAGGACAGCATTCTCATTTACCCGACGCTTGTGCTATAAAGATTGTAAGTCGTTTGTTAAGATAGGAACTGTCACAATTTTTGCATGTAGTTGAGGGTTTTTTTCAGCTATTTTTCGGTCCAGACCAAGAGTGGCTTCCAAATTCAACCGTGGGGCGCAATTGCGATGTGTACAGGATTAGCAGTTGAATACCATTACTGCGGCCCCCTAAAAGTACCTACCTATGCCCAGCTTCTGAGAGGATAACTTAAATCTGACTTCGATTGAACCCCCTGTACCTGAGCTGGTCACCTAGAGTTACACCAAGCATATCAGTAGGAGGCATATCTCAAGTGTGTATAAGTTTAAATCCTGAAACACTTCTGAAATTTGCAGGATTTAAAGCGATTTTGCAAATCACTGTTAGGGTACGTTAGACAAGTTCCGTGGTTAGGTGGTAACGTTCCTTAGCTATGATTCCGGAGATCGCGGGTTCATGTAATTGTATTAGATTAATTTGTACAATTTATTTTATTTATTTAAATCAGTATATTATATACTTGCTGCACGTTCCAGAGTGGAAAATTACTGACTAACGACCAGGTGAAAGACCACTAATAAGATTCAAAACGTTGCTTTAAATGACTGTAGACATTTTGGTAGCCGTGTTTCCAGATCTGAGTAGTCATGTTTCCCCCTACCTTTCTCTTCCCCATCTTCTTTCCCTTCCTACTACATTTAGTCTCACAACACACCCGATTGGGGATGCCTTAGTCTCACTAGCTCCAGATGGGAGTCGAGTGGTACTCTTTATTTGATTTATTCCATCTTTAATCCGAGAACGCTATTAAAAAAAAATCAGTTACAGATATAGAATTAAAAATAAATGACTTGTGGACGTGTTTCGTGATGCAAATCTTAGAGTGTCAATGCAAAACTGTGTTTCACAATAATTTCTAAATTCAAATGGGATGGAGATCTATAATATCATGCGAATGTAAGTGAGACAGAGCGCGTGGTAAATAGGCTAAATGCAACATTTGGTTCCATTCAAGTTTGCTTAGAAGGCATATTTAGACCCAGTTGTTTTGCAAAAATTCACGTGTGCCAAAGTTATCAAATAGCCAGTCCGTTTTAGCTTTTGAACAAATTGCGGTCAGCAAAAGAGGCCAACTATCATGTGGTTAGACTTGTCAGCGTAATACAATTTGAATAGGAGTTTAACGAGACCTTTCAAATGTCAAAAAACAAAATTGCGCTGAATGGTCATTTAATGACAATGTTACGTTGGAACTTCTTCGAAACAACTGCTCTTTATTATTTTTTCTTTCTTCTTTGGTTACAGCAAAATTTTCTTAAAAAATGGCTCAACGGCTCAAGCGAGGGAAGAGGAGATGTGGGTACGGTGAATTTCATGTCAAACTCTGTAAAATTAACTCCTTGGCATAAACATTGTAACCACCTTCACCATAAAAGTATATAATATCAGGGACACAATAAAAAGTGACATAAAATCAGAAATCTTTACTTGGTTAGATGTTGAACATGTTGGTACTAAACTTCCCGAACTAAGCTGTCAAGGGAAATTCGCAAAATTTTATGTTGTCTTAATAATGCGAAAACTTTCATTCCCCTCTTACGGCGTTAAATTAAATAAAAAAAGTTTTTTGTTTCATTATCCCACCTCGATCTGAGGGGATTTTTGCACTTAAAACTTCCGAATCGCTCTCAGCCTACCAATGCGGTTCATAGTCGGTGATTTTAAGTATAAGGATGAGCTTGATAAAAAGCTGAAATACAGGTAAATATGTAAAATGAAAATGTTTAAAATTGTCTTATTTATACTCTGAAAAAGTTTTTAAAAATTTTAAAGTATTTCCCTCACGTGAATTTTTTATATTTTAATAAGGCATGTTAATGAAAATGAGTAGGAAGGTTTATAATCGCGCACACTAATTAGTTTTTCCTGAGTAGATTCCCCTTCGAGAAAGAGCCCCCACTCTTTTTATACCTTTTGAAACCAAAATGATAAATAAAAAATAAATTATTTTTTCAATATTTTTTAACTTCCGATATGTTGTATTTGTGTAAGTACTTATGCTATATATTTTAATGCTTATGCTATATATTTTTATACGCAGATTGATTGACTCAAAATATACTTTGGTTATTTAAATGTTTGCATACGCGTACCCCTTCAAGTAACCTGCTAATTAAGTCCCAATCCAACCAATTGGATCCCAACTAATTGGGTTTGAATGCTGTAGATTATATTGGGAGAAATATGGAAAAAAAACAGATGTAGAAGAAAAAAGGAATGCAGTCAACATTTTGTTTAGGTAAATTTATTCTAGACGCAAGATACGAAGATGTTCATGAGAGGTATTAGGAAAGTAAAAAATAAATAAACCATAAACCTTAAATCTGTTGATCAACGCCGAGATATCAGAGACCTTTTAAAGCTCTATAAGATAATTCATAACTATATTGACAGCCCATACTTACAATAAAAATATTCATTTTAGATGTCCAAAAAGAGTTACTCGATCTATGGATACATTTTATATTCATAAGAGCAAAACGAATTACCTTGAAAATGTATTTATAAGAAGAAGCTGTAGCACATTTAATAGATTATGCCCAAACATCGACGTGTTTAACACGAACCTTGCTAAATTCACAACATTCATAAAAAATGACATTCCATCGAATGCCGTATGTTTAACCAAAAATTTTATTTCACTGGTTTCTTTTTTTATCAATTCCTTTAATTTTCTCTTTTACTTTTAGTAGTTTGTATTTTAATGAAATCTTTTACTCAAAGATATTATTGATTCTCATTAAAATTTAAGTGTAAACCTTAGAAATATGTATATCATAAAACACGTTGTAAATTGAAGATGCACTTAATCGGAATTGTTTGTATTAGGTATATTGTTGCATTTTTATTTTTTATTATTTCGTTATTTTATTGGTCTATGACATAAACATACTTATTCACTGTCATATATAAATGTATAGACTTTTTATAACGCAAATAAATACAAAAAAATAAAATAAAGTATACTAGGTCAAACGAAAGGAATACTGTACTAGTTACGTATTATTTCGGAAGTATAAAGAAATACATTATTTAGAAAGAATACACGATTTATGCATATTAATCACGTATGTTATTAACCTAATTCGAAAGTATTTTGAATGTATACAAGGTCAATACGCAGGTGCTGGCAACGCTGTAATAAATGAATCCTCGAGGAAATAAAATTTATTTACAATTAACATCTAATATCTATTACCCACTTTGAAAAATAAGTGTCGGATTATCTTCACGATGAGTCTGCAGTTATTGCATCTTGTATAGTATATTTTAGTGATAATCTCTAGGAGCTTATTCGAATAGCACATACACGATTGCTGATTGCATTCTTTCCAACACTCCAACGTACAACTTAGATTTAAATGCATACGCGATTAGAACATAACATCTGCGTATTGATACTGTATGCTTTCTAAATACGAGACATCATCGTCGGATGAACTTGTTTATGTTTATCCGGATTCAGCCGATAATTCCATTATAAACATTGGCTCCCTAAACTAATTAATAGAGTGCAAACGAATTTGAGCTGAATTGTGAGGTCATGAAATTTGGAGTTAATAGGTCAAATTAATAATTTTAGCTCAGAAACTCAATCCCATTATGAACTTTGGTCACTTGGAGAAAAGTACAGATATTTTTGGGCTTGTGACGTCAATACATAAAAATTTTCCGTCTCCGAAAATATTCAATTAATTTTGTAAAATTCCACACTGATATTTTTTTTATAATATAGCAACACTTTGATTTCCGGCGAATTTTTGAATTTGACATTTCAGGCATATTTTTTCAGATGGGAAAAAATATTTCCGTTGTGCAATAAAAACCAAATAATTGGAATATTTGTAAACGTATCCAAAAACTAAAAACTGTTTTTGAAAGTTGATAAAATACGCTTTCAAATTTTATTATTGGAAATAAACATGTACATTTTAAAATATAATTTATTTTAATGCAAACTTTAAAATGTTTTAAAAATGACTCACCTTACGCGTTTTCTGACTACAGTTACTGATAATGAAAAAAAAACAAAAACGCATAAATATTTTATTAGAAAAATGAATTTTAAACGTTATCATCAACTCAGGTTTTGTCATTTCATGTATAAATAATTAATAAAAAATTCCCAAAGTTTCAAATTTATTTTTCCATTCGCTGTCAGAAACTTTAGACTGATAAAAATGTACATTTGAATTATTTTGTGGTTAACTTTTATATTTGAATATATAGCGTATTGTATTTTCTTTCCAAAACAGTTTAGATCATACTTTTCACTATGATAGTAAGGGAGAACCTCGGGGATTGTAATTGTAAATTTTAATTTGAAACGAATACGTTACATAGGCGCCTCTTTTCTCAGTCGTGTCATTATTGCACAAATACAAAAAACAAGGAGCGAGACATCAATCTCCAATTAATAATTAAGATTTTGACCTGAATAATATAATATTACGGTACCCGTCTCAAATCCGAGTTAACTTCTGACATGTTGTTTAGCGTAAAGCCGGTAACAGAAAGCTGCAATACCGACAATTCTCTTCTGCCATCTGCATTCCTGAAGAATATGTCTGTTTTTTTTAAATGATTTTCGGCTATGTTATTTTTTTTTCGCACCCTTAAAATTATAATATCCCGTCTTTCGGGTTTATATCAGATTTTTCAGAGTGGAAATTTCAAAATATAGCTAGGGTTTCAAAAATACT
Source organism: Limnephilus auricula (assembly GCA_951813805.1). Taxonomy (NCBI): domain Eukaryota; kingdom Metazoa; phylum Arthropoda; class Insecta; order Trichoptera; family Limnephilidae; genus Limnephilus; species Limnephilus auricula. The sequence continues at coordinate 5,760,551 of OX638397.1, forward strand.
ATAAAAAAAACGAAATGTCTTAGAATATTTACCTAAACAGTTATAAACAAAAATAATAAACAGTTAGTATTAAAATAATAAACAGTTAGTATTAAACAGTTTAAAATAATCACTAATTTAAAAAATAAATAAAGAAGAAACTTTCTACCACAACACATAAATACTTGTCACACTTAAACATAACCACGTAAACACCTCAGCACAGGTTCTCCTAGTGAGGTGTTCACGAAACATACAACATTACTCAACCACAGTTTCACATTCACTAACCTACCTTACACACAACACAACAAAAAGTTCATAAATTATGTTATAAGCTATTATGTATAAATATTAATAACTTTATGTGAACACTGTCATATTATATAGAAATAAATAAAAATAAAAAAACCGGAAAAAAAATTAAAAAATGTGATGCAAGTGGCCTATTAATAGTTCTACATTTTAATCCATATCTCGAACAAAGCCGCATACTGAATTTGTCTTGTACAATAATAATATGAAGTTCATAAAAACGTTCCGTTGATTTTGAAATAACCTCAAATAAAAGCGAAATTGATTTATGCCAATAAAACTTACCCTTTTACGAAAGTAATAATTTTGTTGTCTATTTTTATTCCACCCACCTTAAGCTCGGCGTTGGGCCTGATTGAGTTTATAGAAACTTTTAAACTTTTCTGCCTCTTTTTGGGATTGTTTATGTAACAACGGATATTCGTATTGTCTTTGTAGAAATGTAGGATAGCAGAAAATCATTTCCAGGGAGTAATTTTTATCGGCGACGCCAAAAAACGAGCCAGAATAAGGCTTAATTTTTTTTACTTAGAACTATGGAACAGTAAACCTGATTGTACGAAACTGCAGAAACTGCTCGTTTACTCGAATTTCAATTTGTTAATTTCATCATGAAATATTGAGTCTTAAGTGAGTCTTAATACACACTCAAAAATAAGAAGAATGAAAGATACGACAATAAGAATGTTGAAGATAGCGCGCTAATATTAAAAACGATAATTTTTAAGCGAAAAATGTGAAAATGTTTAATAAAACACGACTCGCTTTAAAAAGAGCAAAAATATCGTGGAGGTTGTTTTAAGTAGCTTTTAAAGAAACACTATAAATTTTTTCATACCTCTATAAAATAACAGAAACAAACGTGTATATATAATAGTTATCGGAGCATACTTTGCGATTTATTTCTAACGAGGGAATTTCAAATAATTACAGTTTCGGCCCATATATTACATTCAAATAATTCAGTTTGTATAGACAGTATCTTAGAAAAAACCATATAGGTATTTTTGAAGAGCTTAAAAGCTTCAAATGTTTATCGAAAATATGTAAAAAATCGGTAAAAATTCGGGATGCCACCGCTTAGGGTGAAGGTTTGAAAAATAAGATAGCTTAGAACACAAAATTCTGCCTACGAAGTAATAGAGTATTTATTTGTATTAGATATGAAATTAAACAATTTTTTTTTTCACTTTGTTCCACTTGTTTATTTACACCAAGTGGAACAAAATGAAAAAAATAGTTTAATTTCATATCTAATACAATGGAATTCCACCATGAATTAACAGATAAAAAACTAGACTCAGTATTTATTTGATTTATTTATTTGGATTAGGCCTACAAAAACTGCTTTAAAGTTCAAAATCTATAAATGCAAAAAAAAAAATTATAATGCGGAAAATATATTTTTTTAGAAGATATCTATAAACAATTAAATATTTGCGCTTGAATTTATAATAATAAGATAATCACGCTTTTAGCGATGTATTTTTCTTAAAATAAATCATACAGCCGGCTGCTGTTAAATGGGAATATAAATCTTATCATCATCTACATATGGACTATTATTGTAAGCGACCTGTTCCCAAAAAATTGTATACGACGTGGTGCATCACTTTAAGCTTAGCCAAAAAGCAAATAATATGAATACAAAATAATATAAAAACTTTTTTTGTATTTCTTGGGCATTAAATATGTAACAATTTCTAGACATTTTGTTTTGAAGAGTTTTAATTTTCAATGTACTACCGTTACTTAAATTTTAATTTTTATGCTACCGGTTTCGACACATCCGTGTCATTCACTAGCAAACTTAAAACTAATAATTAATGTTTTAAGTTTGCTAGTGAATGACACGGATGTGTCGAAACCGGTAGCATAAAAAATAAAATTTAAGTAACGATAGTACATTGAAAATGAAAACTCTTGAAAACAAAATAATATAAAAACACTACCAATTTTACATTAAAATAAAACATAGAGTTAAATTCCATAAAAACTCCATTATATTCTACTTATGCCATTATATTTTATTTTAGGTATTAATATCAACCACCAGAACACGAGCATGTGCCTCATGGTGGTCGTAAAATCCTCAAAACATGTAACTTACAATTTATTGAATAAATTAAATTTTTAAAAATAATAAAAAATTTTAGAAAGCTAGTTAATTTTTAAGCAAATCTTATATAAATATACCAAGAGAAAAGTAGTTTTCTGGACGAAATAATTAGTGAAATTAGCAGATTACGTAATAAAGGTGTACCATAAAATATTTTCAGAAGAAAGCCAAATTATCTGTAGTTTACTAAGAGTATGGATATTAGAGAGACGGCATGTGAAGTGTGCCCGCGCGCTCCAAGTGTGCCTTTTCGATAATTCTACCCACACAGCTGACATTGGCTATCACCATGTAAAATGGCTGCTGTCGTAAAAATGTCGGAACGTATCAAACGGTCAAAAACCAGCAGCCAATGTAAGCCGTTTGGGTAAAATTCTCGAAAAGGCACACTTGGAGCGCGCGGGCACACTTCACATGCCGTCTCTCTAATATCCATACTCTTAGGTAGTTTACATAGAATTCTGTGAATTTTATACGCGTTTAGGTGTATTAATTTTCTCTTGACAATATGAAGACAAACAAAATAATGTATTTTAAGCAAAAGATTAACACAAGTTTTTGTCCTAAGTAAACAGAAATATCCCAAATATTTCCACAAGGAAATCTTAAGCAAAAGGGGGAGGGGGGGGGGGGGGGGGGGCAAAGTTTATGAAAAACTCAACTCGCTTAGAAGTTTCAAATACACGCTGAGGAGTTAGTGAATTGACAATTTATTCAAAATTCCTGTGTGTGAGGAATATTTTAAGACAGATAAAAATTATACTAAACCTTTTGAATTTGTAAATTCTCCTGAGAACTTAGAAATTCGGAACAGATTTTTAATTTATAACAATTAACTAAGATGGGTTCTCAAATAACTATTGTTCGTGATTTTCTAGTTGCCAAATAAACGGAGAAAATTTTTATTCTAAAATACGATCATTTTATTAATAAAAAACTGTTAAAAACGGGACCGACGTTCTTACGAACAATTTAACAGTGTTTCAATGTTTATTGGCGGGAAAATGTAAGAATAAACATTGAAACCCTTTGAATTTGTTCGTAAGAACTTTAGTCCCGTTTTTAACCATTTTTACGAATAAAATGATCGTATTTTAGAATAACATTTTTCTCCGTGTATATTTATTTGTTACCGAATATTTTTTTTATTTGTTGTTTTACGAAATGCTAAGTTTAGTAACATAGCAGGGGTGTCCCTGTTCATGGAGTGGGGTTTGCCTTGGTCTCTAGGTGGCGGATGCATCTGCCCACCTTCTAGGCCTTTTGTCCTCTCCAGCCGGACTCTTTCGACCCGTCATGGATTCGTCCATCACTCCTGGACACACTGATCCCCAGATTACTATCCACCTCTCACAAAATTTTTCTTCTTTTAATTTCCTCTCCTTCTTTTCCTTAAAAAGACCCTCCACACAATTCCACTAAGATGTCATAGGTCCTGAGGAAAATTATTTTTCTCAGGGCCTCCTGTGTGGAGCTAATATAAAGAGATCGGTCCGGGGCTGTACCTCGAACTCAGGCTGCCGTTATCAACAACTCGCTTGCTGAGGATTGGTTTGCACCATGTCCACAAACACTCGTATTGAGAAAACGAGGTTTGAAGTTATAAAAAATGTGTAATTACTATGGAGATATAGTAAAAAGTGATGTCCTGAATGTAAATTACCGGTAAAATTTGTTTTATTTTCTCGTGTGAGGATAAAAGATAAAAATATAATTAATATTACTGCATTCACTGCTTAAAATAACCCAATAATGGCCATAGTACAAACCTATCTTCAGCAAGCGAACTGTTAACGAATGCGACTCGTTCATTGCAAATTTCCCTTTGTTTTATGAATGCACGTTGACAAAGGGACGTTGTGGGTATTTAATAAAAAAATGTATAATTTCAATAACATCCTAATTCCTAAAAATAAACACAAAGTTGAAGTAGGCAAAAAAATATATTAAACATGGCCAATAAATAACAAAAGATGTACCAAATAATCGGTAGATATTTCTTCTTCCTTTTCAAGATATTAATCCAGAACATACGATATAAATTTTGCGTGAAACGGTAACGAATACATGATAATATGGGAGTGATTTATGGTCTTTCTGTATCGAGTAAAAACTTCGCTGTTTATCAAGATCACTTTTTTGTTCACCCAGTATTTCGCTTATTCCTAAAGTATGATATTATTTGCTAAGATTATTAAACTACAGAGGATGAACGTCATGCATTTAAGTAAAAGTGGTCCCCACCATTCGATGTTCGAGTGGAATGACTTTTGACGTGTTTGCTTCTAAGTATGTGCCTTCGAAGTGATTCGGGAATAAGAAAGTCGACCAGTATGTACGTACTTTTGACGGCGATTACGAGCGCCATCGAGTGGAGAATCGCAGCCCAGTACATGAATTCTGGATATCGATAAACAAATTCCCTGTGACAACATGAACAACACACTCTCTTGATATACTCTATCATTACCTTATACAGAACACACAAAGAAATACATTATTCCAGTGTGAAAAACAATGCGAAACAGTTGGTATGATGATGTGGATGAGTATATTTATGTGTAAATTCCGAAATGATTTATGGCAGTAAGGGAGAAGGCTTCACACCAGCGAAACGAAATGACACGACGAGGGTTGAGGGTACCTACGTCACAATGTTGGCAATAATTTGGCGAGAATTATTTTTACACAAAAAACGTCTTTTTATGACCTTTTTGTGTCATGTTTTACGGGACTAAATCATTATTTATTTTGTTAGCAGACATAATTATGAAGTACCTAAATTATGACAATATCGTGAAATAGGTAAATTTGGAACTGACCGACACAATAATTAATATACGTATACATTTAAAAAAAAACTTAATATCCCTCCATAGTTATTATCCGTTTACAGAAGTCTGGTTACTATTATAGTCTGACCGGACATCAGAAGGACACGGGTTCGAGTCGCGTCGGCGGCACGTATCTTCTCGGAAGACTTTTTCAATGTGGATGAGTATTTCAGGCTGATAATTATTTATTATACCAATTGTTACCCTTACTCATTAGTTTATCAATTTTTTGTATTTCTTGGGCATTTTCTACGTAACAACTTCTAGACATTTTGTTTTGAAGAGTTTTAATTTTCGAAACTGGTCGTAACCGGTAGCAGAAAAAATATAATTTAAGTCACGGAAGAACATTGAAAATCAAAACTCTTCAAAACAAAATATTAGTTTATCACTTAAAAATAATAAAATACTCATAGTAACCAGACTTCTGTAAAAGGATTCCAAAGATTCCAAAAAAAAATTTATTCCACAAAGGAGCCCCTGAGAAAAAATATTCCTACCGTGGCCTACGTCATCTATCTACGTTATCCTGGCAGTGTGGAGGGTCTCTTGAAGAAAGGAAGAAGATGACGTTCTAGGAAGGAAAACTACATGAGGGGTGGGTAGGAATCTGAGGGTCATGAAGGGCGATAGATTTATTTATTCAATTTCTACGGTATAAATATATCTACCATAAATAATAGTTACATGACATGGAACTATAAGAAAATATTAGAAATAATTTTAAACAAAGAATAACAAATTAACTGTGGCATTTGATTGTGAAATGACATCAGAGATATGAGCAGGAGATACAAGGGTATACAAATTCTTGTTTGAATGCAATATCTCGAGCCGTGTTTGAATGCCATATCTCGATAGGTAGGTACTTCCCCACCTTCCTTCACCCCATCTCCTTCCCGATCTACTACCTTCAGCCTCACAACATACCTACTCCAATTGGGGATGCCTCAGTCTCACTAACTACAGATAGGTGAAGTTGGGATTGTTGAGCGATACTCATAATAAAGATATATGCATTAGCCTGCCTGCCAATATTTCAAACTTGACACGAATTCCGAACAGCTGCCATCAATATTTAACCTCAAATATTCTATAGTATAGATAAGGTAAACTTAGATTAAATTATAATTGATTGAAAAGATATGATAGCATAGTCCAATTAAATATATCCGCTACATCTGCGTATCTATTACTAACTTATGCAACCTAGGCACAAGCGAGTTTTTGGAATACTCAGTCCTGGTGTTGTTGAATTTAAACAGGACTTTAGAGCGAGTAGCTCTCGTAGGTAGGTGAAATTCAATTAGATTAGTTAAATCGGGACTGTCTATTCTACCATTTACAATTTTGAACATAAATATACCCTTCTGATAATACTAATTTAGCTTCCATCTGTTGGGGTATGGCAGAAGATCCAACCTAATTCAGCTTCCATTTGTTAGGGTATGACAGAAGATCTAACCTATCGACGTATATTAAAAGAAGCTACGTAGATAATCAATACTCTACAGAAAGCCAAAAAAACCGAACTTAAATTTAGTTCCACAAATCGACAAAACAGATTCTCGTATAATAAATAGATCAGGTGGGAACCCAGCATAAGATGTCCAGTGTAGTGCAAAGAGCAGGAGTTACACATGAGTATAAACATCTAACAGTCCCACTGTAGTGTTGTAGTACTCGGTATGGTAAATATATCAGTGTCTTCATTTTGTGTTGGTCCCTGGAGAAGTTAACTACCCTCATTAGTTCCATCTGGTCGACAGGACCAGTTGTAGTTTGCGAATCGTGAGCTTGTTGTTTAATGAACTTTAAATTTGCAAGCTAATTTGCGCGCAAGTTGTTTTAGGGCGTGAGATTTGTGAATACGATTTTGGCCGGAGGAAACCTTAATACATTTGAATGTCAGGAGTAACTTATCTACTGTAGTAAATTAATGTACACTTTCGTAGCTGTAAATAGTCTCTTTATGTCTCTTCAGTGAAATAGCAAGCTATCTACTTATTAAAAACACTTTTTAAATGTTTTGGATCTTGTACACGGAGAAAAATGTTATTTTAAAATACGATCATTTTATTCGTAAAAACGGTTAAAAATGGGACTGAAGTTCATACGAACAAATTATCAGTATTTCAATGTTTATTGGCGGGAAAATGTAAGAATAATTTGTTAATATTCGTACGAAATTACGTATACCAACAAATAACTACTTTTAATTTGTTCGTAAGAACTTCAGTCCCATTTTTAAACATTTTACGAATAAAATGATCTTATTTTAGAATAAAATTTTTCTCCGTGTATGTGTTCAATTCATTTTCGAAAACGGTTAACATTCATGAAAGTTTGATGAAAACTAACTCTCTCTACATGGAAAAGATCTCTCTAAGGAATTAATCCTAATTTTGTAAAGTTGTGTGTTTTAGACCACACGATTGAAGTAAAACTTCTAGAGAGAAAGAAAATGTGCGCGCGCCCCGCTCTTTCTTGCTCCTACAGTACTTATAAAATTGTTCAAGAACGAAATGAAATTACGAATAATCTTCATGCACTGGCTATGAGAGGAAGAGAGAAAGAAAATGTGCGCGCGCACTGCCCTCTCTTGGTTCTACAGTGTGATACAGCCCATTCGCCTCACCCTTAACGCATTACACTTTTCGTAACGCATTCGCCAGCTTACCCCCCAAGTCAAGCGTGCCTAAAGAAGTTTTACCTCAAAAATTCTTCGTTAAAGGCTGTGAGATTAAAAAAATGTCGATTTTTTCAGTTAAAAGATCATGATACACTCCTGCAACTAAACTGCCATGAGCTCCAATTGCAGGTAAAAGTTCCGCCTCGCATTTATTGGATAACCACCATCTCTGATATATGTAGTTCATCTCAAGTGATTCACTTCAACCTTTGGTGACTTACTAAAGGTGCCCGAGTACATGGGGTAAGGTTGGTCTTGGCGGCGAATTCATCTGCCCACCAACTGCGTGGCAAGCCGGATTGAGAGAGACGGGAGACATTTGGACTTCTCCAACAGGACTTCCACTGTAGTGGGAGGGATTGATTCATACCCGTAACTCCTGGGCACACTGAACCCTGGATTCCTATCCACCCCTCATACCCTTTCCTTCTAAGAACCTCCACTTCTTCCTTTCCTAAAAATGACATTGGCTCTGAGGGGGATTTTTTTTTCAGGGCATTTTGTGTGGAGTTAATAAAAAAAATACCTTGTAAGTATATTTGATAAACCTTTCATTTAAATCTTTGCCGAACTGTGGTAGTACACAGTTGTTTAGAATTTTAACGATATCATTTTTTCTATCAGATTGTAATATACAGCTAAAAACTTGATTCATAGGCAAAAAATATCCGTATACGTATTAATTATGTGCTAATTTAGAACATCCATTCTCTCAGTTTGACTGCTGTGTAGTTATGGATGTGCGTCATGTAGTGAAATACGAGTATTTCAAACAATTTAATACCAAGTGGCAAACGTCACCCTGACGTGCTCAATGTATCGTTAACCTATTTATTGGGCGGAGTTTTCCACCCTTAGCGATATCATGTGCACGGGGAGACATTACCAACTTTTAAGCATAAGAAAGTTTCAAATATAAAAAAAATATGTTTGTACCTTTCTTACAATCATATAAGCATGACACGTGCACACTACTTTCATTATGAAACATTTCGTATTTTCACATCTTTACTCCAGATGAATGAACATGTTATTGTGTGTATAATTAAGTAATCAGAGCAAGTTCGCAGCTATCCGCAGAATGAAAAAACGCGCTTTTTCAGCGCATCCTTCGCATCAAGGTATTTTTAGAGTTATTTACGTATATCGCTGAGATAGACAGTGCAACAAGTACACTAGGAATTTCATAATGTAGATGCAGTTAAAATAACAACGTATCATTACTCTGTTCATCAGGCTTCACGAAGATTTCATAGGACTTGTGACGACTTCAACATTACTTTCGAAAGAGAAAAAAAAAGCATTTTCTTCATCGGAAAAGCTCATACAATTTTTTTTCCCACCCAAACGAAGTTCAAATCGGACACTATAGCGACACCTGCGATAAATCAACAAACTATTAGAGAGATCTGTAAAACAACAAGATTATGGTGATTTCTCCTTCCATCGAAAGATGTCGATAAATAAAAACGTGATATTTAAAACTTTAAGGGTGGAGTCTCACAGAAAGGTTTTATCCAATCAAGAAACAGGAGGCGTGACAATATATGAAAGACCACTTTGAACTTTGGACTTGAGACATAATTCAAGAAACTAATGGATCCAACCTTGAGATTTATTAAAATCGAATAAGGGTTCATGCCCGGAGAAATAAACAAAGTCACACGATCAGTGCATTCGGAACGATGACCCTAGCAAATGTTTACAATACGAGTGCAGTAGAGGGATAATTAACCATTGAAGTACGGGAAGAAACTGCCTCCGAGATGACAAAAAAAGTTCACGTAAAATGATTATGAAAATCAGATGTATAAAATGCGTCAGTACGATAAAGGAAAAGTTACACACAATGATTGAGGTGTTAAAAAACTTACGAACATTGGTGAAAATTGACGTAAAAGGCGAGACAGAACGAGAATTCCGAACTAAGATTTGTATAAATCAGAAAACGGGAAATATACAATTATGAGAGTTGATATGGTATAGTGAGTCGAGAGGAACGGCAAATCGAAAAGAAAATCAAGGAAAATTCGTACTTTATCGACAGATGGCGGATAGCTTAAAACACTGAAAACAGCTTTAATCTTAATGCGAGGGTTATAATATTATTGAAAACCGACAGCCAATTTTGTTGGAAAATAGAAGGAAATGGTTGGACGTACGGAACCATGAAATTTAAAGGAAAAACCAGAGTATAGACATGTGATTTAACAAGGGAGAAACTCGGATATAAAAGGTTATCGGCCGCCGACGAATTCAAAACATAAACACATCAAAATTTGAACATGATTTCTAGCAATTAAGGACCCTTTTATAGCTTTAGAGGTCGTAAAAAAATACATTGGTCTTATGAGATAATCTAAACAGAGGAAACACATTAAAATAATACGTAACGTAAACAGAGATAGCGGAGTCCTGGGATATAAACAAATCGAATGATAAACATAGATATTTAATGGATATTAATGCTTTTCCCAGGGTGAGTGAAACAAAATACTTACGTACTTTGAATAAAACAATTAAAGATGACATTTAAACGGGGTCGAATTGGTGATACGTTTGTAGTGAAGGTGCAAGAAAATGGAAGAAAAAATGCTTTGACAAAATTAAGTTCCCCTTAAATTATTGGAAAGCGTTTGAATACATGGCAAATCACTTTGGAAAGAGGGAAAAATGTTTTATAGAACGGAAACCCTTTTTAAAATCAGAAAATGGTGCCAAAAAATTAAATCACATCGAAATTAGCACGATTCGAGGGTGAATAGAATGCACATAATGACGAATATAGGTATTCTACCGGTTTCAGAAAGAAATTTAATACATACATAGATGGGCATGGCGAAAGCCATTTTTGCTGTAAAATTCAGCGAAAAACGAAGGAAAAATGTGCAACTAAATGATCGATTATAAAGTTGAAAGAGTCTGAAGGTATTTCAGTTAAAATTTGGATCAAAAAATTTGAAAGTGAAGAGAGATGTACTCAATCAACGGGAAAATAGCGTATTTGCACCCAGTGACAGGCTCGCATTGTGTCCGCGATCATGGACATATTCGTTTACAAAATAAATTTTATATGTATAAATAAAATATCCACTTGATCTGTATTCTCAGAAAGGTTGGGCGAATAGTTGGTTATATTTACCAGTCCGGATCCGAATTCCGCGAGTGACTGAAATAGCTAGGGGGGTTGCAACTAAAAAATATTTCTTCACGAAACAAAATGACTTAAGTCAAGACAGTCGATAATAATGTGTCCATTTCAAAAAATTACGAGTTGATAGGAATCATTATTTTATGCCAGGACAAGTGGAGTTAAGATGTTCTGGAATTGAGGGAGGTATAAATGCTGATGACGAGCTCAGAATGAGAGTTGATTCGACAACGGAAGGATTATCTACAATAACGCGACATACGTACGGCTAACTTTCAAAGTGAAATTTACAGATCAAAAGTTCTAAGTCCAGTTACATAATTGAAGAGTGTTGTTATAAATTCGTTCAAAATAATTTTCAACACTTAGAGTTTCCTTTAGAATTTGGTTTTATTCTTATCAAGTGAAAGTAAAAGAGTTGAATTAAATAATAATTATTAGTGCTAACAATTAAAGTGACTTGCATTTAAACGGAAAAGTTTTAGTGGAAATAATTACCTTATTAATTTAGTTATAAAAATGGTGATAAATAAAAAAATAAAGGGTGTTGTGAGTGTAAACAAAAAGATTATCGTGCCCCAAAATGTTCAACACTTCAGTGAAGTTTATAAAATATATAAAAATTAAAAATTAAATAACAAAAGTGATTAGTTTTATAAATATTAAACAGTGCCTAAAAATAAAGTTTAAAATAAATCCGAGTGTTTAAATTAAAGTGCGTACATCTAAGTGTAGAAAAAGTTTATTTTAAAGTTTAAATAAAATAATAATCAAAGTATTGATAGACAGAGTTCGGTTATTATTGTGAAATAGGAAGGCGTTCGGGAAAATAATAATTATCTAATTTGATAAAATTATGTGAAAATTAAAAATTATTCGCGGTTATTATTTAAATGTGATTGAAAAGAGAAAAATCCCAAATAATTAAAATAAATCAACAGTAAACATCGTGCATTATTATTGATATAAAAATAAAGGAAGGAGGATTAAGTTCACGAATTAAATAAATTTAAATAAATATACTACAACGGACTTGAGAGGAAAACGGACTCCATTTTTTGTTCGAAAATTTAAATAAATCCTTCACGTTAGATAACTTTAAATAATGTCATAAAAAGTACGGAAAGGGATATTGCACAATTTAGAAAACTTTAGAATTTGAACATTAAGTACAATGTAATCAAAGGAGGTAGTCACTTAGAAATAGTTATATTTTCTTAGATCAGGGAGAAATATTGAGAAATTAAATTCACAAATTTTGTAATTTTAAGGTAAGATAAACACAGTGAAATATTGCCAAGCTGTTGTATTCCCAGTGGAAAATTGGTAATTTGGAGAGATCTCGGTAAGTGCTCAATATTAAACATTTTCCAGACCCCGGAGAGCTTTGCAGCAGTTGTACGTGTCTACGATTTTTTTTGCGAAATAGCATGATTGACACTAACAAAATGTAACATTTTATAGATCGTTTTTCCACAGGTTAGCGTGATGTATGTTCAGCCGCATCACAAAGTACCTAACTAGAAATTGGGTCAACAAAAATACCTAACTGAGAATATAGGTCATTCACCAAAATACCTATACAGGAAGTAGGTCATTCTGAAATACCTAACCATAGATTTCACCTATCAACGGTACTTACCATCCGGCAGTAGGTCATTCACCAAAATACCTATACAGGAAGTAGGTCATTCTGAAATACCTAACCATAGATTTCACCTATCAACGGTACTTACCATCCGGAACTAGGTCATCTCAAATATACCTAGCACTAACGTCATTTCGTCACCTGTGACCTTCACTTTTCAATAAAACGAAAATGCCTAACTGAGAATATAGGTTATCCATCCAAGTACCTATACAGGAAGTAGGTCATTTTGAAATACCTAACCATAGATTTTACCTATCAACGGTACTTAACAGCCAGAACTAGGTCATCTCAAATACCTAGCACTAACGTCATTTCGTCACCTGTGACCTTCACCTCAATAAATACAATGCAAATATATACGAGTTTCCCTAAAACGGCGCTCTGTAAATCATCTTATTATTGATATTATCACTATCGAGATCCAACATGAATATATTAGAGGTATCTCACCTTGAAATCAGAATCCTCCGATCTAGGGCAGTAGGCCAAACCAAGTGTTTTATAAACAAACAATTAAATGGGCCTTATATAAACATTTCTCGGGTATCACATTCCGCCAGAGGTTAACGAACCAGCATATTCAACTTCGGTTTAGTATTATGATTCCAACAGACATATACTTACCCTCAATCGATTACGCTATTAATATTATAGAGATTTAAATTTCAATTTTAAAGGATTCCATTGGACCCACAATCATAAGACAGATAGTCTTCAACCTTCAGATTACGCAATTCAACCCTTTTTCCCATTTCATACCTTTCTGAACAGATGGGTAACCTTACCTAATTCCTTACACGAGGGGACAGTACCTTCAATAAAAAACCACTGCAAACAACAAGATCAGACAGTCCACCAATCCATATTTGCCCTGCGAAATTACACTTCCTCGGTGAGGTACGTAAACATTTTCTGAATTAAACAGCCCACAACTGTTTTTTTGAGGAGTGATTTTGATTCCTTCGACGGTGTCAAAGATACGAATTGCACGTGAGGAGGAAGGTGTAGTTTGTATTGACTTGACACGCTGGCGCGGCATTCAAACAATCGACCATTTGCGTATTTGTCATCGATGTCGACCTGAAAGCAAACATAGTTTTTACGAGGTAGAAGTTATGTCAGCTCTCGGAGGCGAGGAACGCAAGCCAATGATTATCCTCGTAGGAGACGAAAGGATCATCTCAAACGGCTCCGTACGCACTCAACGCGAGTAGAGTCATGATAAGGGAAGAAATGGACATACCCCTTCTAGAATCAGTCGAGTTAAAATCAAATCTGGAGGATAGGAAGTCGGGATAATACTGGAAGTGACATGAGGACTCTGCGCTCTTTCATCTGGCGTGAAGGGACCCTTTCGTAGCAATGAAGTTCATGCAAGAGAACAAAATCAGGACTTAAGGACCATCCTAGCAAACGTAATGATTGAGTCTTTGTCTGGAATGTTGGTCACCAGTATCTATTTGGTTAGAGGAGGAGCCGACTTATTCAGGAAACAATATTCCCCAAAAATCCACCTATCACCCCTCCCCACCTTCCTCTTCCCCAGTACATGTAGTGTATACTAATAACAATAATAACTTGACCATTTAGGTGCAGTACGACGACATTGAGAGCTTCGCAAGGAACCTAGCATGCATGTCAAAATTCACTCTTTCCAGGTTATGTTAAAATAACCCAATGTAAACCTATAGACAGAAAAAAATCGGGTAAGAAAACTACGACTTTGAATTTTATAAACCGGCTGACAATTCACTGTAGGATTAGCGTCAATGACACTCCGTTCAAGTTGAGAAAAGGCGGGTAATACGAGTATAGGTTTGAAAATAAAATAAAACAATCTAAAAAACGGGGTCAGTTTATCAAACGAGATTCTTTCACACTTTACTCCAAAAGAATTTGAGGTTACCACACACACTACATTATTTCCTCTACATGTGTATGTGTATTAATTTACACATTCAAATGTAATTACCGAATCAAAAAATCACACAACGTGGTGAATAGGAATAATGTGCAATAAAATCTTAAATCTTATTTACTGTGAGAAAATCGCAGGGGTTTAAGGAAAAGTTAGGTGTAGCTAGATACAAGGGTATATTGATCGAAGGCCAAAAGATAAGGGTAGCGTAGCCAGTAGATCCCGACAGCTAGTGTTAAAGGGAAAGAATAGAAAAACCAAGGGTAGACGACTACGGATCATTACAACGGGTGCCGGGTAACCCCACAGGTACATTACAGGAGGTCCCGAGACCCATAGAAGTTAGTAAGGCCAGGGGTGGGTCCACTACAGCTGGTGCCGGGTAGCCCAGGAGGGTGGATCGTCACAAATTAGTATCCGCGGCGGGTAGGGTGTCGAGACGGATCACTACAGCTGGTGCCGTGACCAGGAGAAAGTTTTACAAGTGGAAGATTTTCGAAACTAATAATAAATTGGAAATAATAAGCTTTTCGAAATTAAAATTAAATTGAAATAAATAAATAATAATTTAAAACTAAAATTGAAAAACCGAACCTTAAATGAACACGTATACATAAATACTCGAATGATAACGTTAAATAAACAAACAAATAACCCCATCTTTGAAATAATAAAATATCGTATCTCGGTCGTGTTATTAAATAAACATCGAATACGGAACGATTAAAACAAAAATAAATAAACAAATGATGGCTCCTCAAATGTTTTGTAAACATTAGACATGACAGTGCGGATATATGTAAACAATTGCATTACTACTGCGGTTGAAACGTAAACAATGTAAATGATAATAATTTCATAACATCGTGTTACTACGTCGACGTAAAACGAAATAAAAATAATAATAAAATCGTTTAATTAGCAGAAGTTTTAATTGATTAATTGATTGATCAAATTAATTAATTGATTGATTTAAATTGATTTTTGTTTAATTACAAAAAAAAAATAATAAATAAATTTTTGATTAAATAAACAATAAAATAAATCATTTTTAGAAATCATTTGAAAATAAAATAAAAATCAAGCTTCACCTTCCGTTCAAAATTGTTCATAGAATTTATAGTTAAATTTGTTTGATCACCGCTTTCGAAAACATTTGATTGCACTTAGAAAGGGTTGTTCCTTGTGGGAAAAGGAAATAATATGTATATGTGTATGTGTATGTATGTGTATATATATATATTTATATATATATATATATATATATATATATGTGTATGTGTATGTATATGTATGTTGTACATACATATAACAAAGCGAAATATTCAAGGGCTTGCTAATTTGACAACTTAGTACTATAAAGAAGTATGAAATGCAATAAATCCCAATACGTAAACAAATGCACGGCTGAATGTTTATCAACAAGACCCATTGGTATTTTGATAAATGACTCGGTACTTTAAACATCAAAAATAGGTCAGGAATTTTAATGTTGTTGAATTAAATAACAAATGCAAGGCCGAGGGTGTTTGAAACATTCTTTACGTATCCACGAAAAAAAAATATATAAACAGAAAACATTGTTAAGGTTGGAAAAAAATAGATAAACCACAGATAAAAGATCAAACATTAGATAAAAATTAAAGATAAACAAATCGCTTCAATTCTCGAGAAGAGTGGATACGTCAAGTATAAACAATTGATTGTTTATTTAAAAGAAGCATTAACGTTTTGAGAAAAAAATAAACAAAAGAATTGTATTATTGAATATGGTACACAACTATTTACACAAAATAAAATAACGTGTTACGTGTGTGTATTTAGAGGACAGCGTGCGTTTTGTGACCTTTTATTGACAGAATAAAAACAAAAAAAAAATTTTGAGAGAAAGATTTTATTGAGAATGGATGAACAACAAAAAACGGAAGGAGAAACATTAAAAAATAGTGAGGTGACTATAGGAAAAGATTTGCGAGATATTTTTCAAAATTCTCGTAAGTCCGAGTTACGCGTTGAAGATATGATAGAAGAGGAAGGATGCAGCTCGTTAAGTACAGGAAAAAGTCAATGCGAGATTTTACTTGAAGAAGGAGCCGAAATAACTCGAAAAGAAATTTCGTTACAGGGAAAATCAATGAAAATTAAGAAGAAGAAAAATAAGAAAAAAAAGAAAACACTAAAGAAATAAAAAATAAAAAAATAAAAAACCGAATAAAGAAAAAAAATATAAAGCGAAAAAAAAAAGAGAGAGATGAAATTTTATATGATTTAAGCCATTTTACAGAGGAAACGTAGAGTTAAAATAGCTTTAAAAGTAGATTAAAAATAATATTATAACAAAAAAAAAAAAACAAGTGAGTGTGGAAAAGAGAAGAAACGGGAAGACGCAGAGAAAAGGGTTCATTCACTGTCATCGAGTTTAACGGAGAGAAATAGAAAGATGCCTAGAAATACCAGACAGGACAGGGAGAGAATAGAGTTTGTGGCCGCTGTCGAAAGCACAGCAAGTGGAAGCTCTCAAATGGATGTAGGGCAGATTACCCTCATTATACAGCAGGCTCTAAGTCCTCTAGTCAGCAGGATACAAGAGATGGAAAAACAAAAAGAAACGGTTGTGACGACGGAGACTACGGCAACGAATACGGCGCGAAACGTACTTCAGCTTGTTGAAATGTTACCCACACAAGAAAAGCCAACATTTAGCGGGGGAACTCAGAACCCAATCGCATTTTTGGAAGACTTAAAAGATTATACAAGACGTACCAATCGCACTGATATTATGATGGTTGTTAAAGAGAGCTTAAAGGCTGGTGCTAAAAGCTGGATGAAGCTTTATTCTAAACGCTGGAGTAAAATAGAAGATTTTGAAAGAGATTTTATCGCCAACTATTGGGGAGACATATGTCAGAAAAACATGAGGAGGAGATTATCAGACGCGGTATGGGAACCGAAAAAGGATATAACTATGTTGGCGCATTTTGCAAAATACTGGGAGCTCGCCAAGGCATTGAAAATTACTGACACACCTTTAGGGGTGATAAACGAGATAATGAGACATTTTCCGAAAGAAACTCAAGCTTTGTGGTTCTCTCGCGAACAAGGGGATGAATTGGATGCTGCAGAGTTTTTGCGAAAACTAGATAACATGGTTTGCGCCCCGCAGGACAAGAACATAGACAAGAGAAGTAGAGAAGAGAGGAGTGGCCATGAAAATTTTAGAGATCGACGACATGCAGTACGACCGAAGGTGGCAGCCATCGGAGGGGCACCGGAAACGACAGGATGCAGGGCATGCAGTGGATCGGGTGTACCGGTAATCATCAGTGGCGCTACAACCTCGGACCATGGGAAGGAGTTATGCATGATTGAAGTAGCGGGAAACGAGAGCGAGTCGGTCCAAACGCTCTGAGGATTACGACTCCAGAAGAACTAAGGGCAGCGACGCCAAAGCATAACGTAGCTTTAAAAATCATGTTAAAGTATAATTGGGATATAACGAAAGGTTTGGGAAAAAACGGACAGGGAATAACGACTCCAATCAAGGCATGTAAGGCGGTACGTAGAAAAGAGAGTGAATTTGAGAGTGAATCGATTGCAAAAGAGGAAGTGAATGCGTTTGTAAACTCACTACAACAGGTTAGCGACGTATGGAACGAGGTAAAGGTGCGGGAACACGAGGGGGGGAGAGATATAGTGGGATTTAATACGATATTCGAGGACAATGATTACGATGAGGTAGGAAAGGGGAATACGTTATCGCAATTACCCGAGGCCAAAGCGTATATAGATGGGATACAAGTAAGTTGTTTAATAGATACAGGCAGTCAAATAACTTGTATTGCACAGGAGTTCTGGGAGTGTCACTTGAGTGATCAGATGAAATACCCAATTCTACCTGTGAATACTATGCAATTAAAAGGGGCAATGGGACAGAAAAGCTTAAAAATATCGAGGTTAGTTTTAATACCTTTGCGTTTCGGAGATTTCCAAATAAATACGTCATGTTTAATAGTGCCAAAATTAATAAGATCTATAATTTTAGGGGTAAACTGGTTGGATAATTATTCTGCGGAGGTAAAATGTGGAGAAAAGCGGGAATTAATAATTTTTACAGAGCAGGGAAGGAGGGAGATTGAACTCATAAATTCCGGAGTAATTTCGAAAGGTAAATCAGCAGAACAGTCGTGCGCGAAAACCATAGATTGCGCAAGTAAGGTAATACATGTAATTGAGCATAGCCACTTGTCAAACCTAGAGGGAGAGGCGGAACAAAGTATAGCGACAATGGTAGCCGGACTAGGACTAGATGACGTCAAGAAAAGTAAATTGAAAATAGTTTTGGATAAACACAGTAGCGTATTCATAGATCGACCGGGTTTAACAGATAAATATGTACACGAGATTAAGATGGTAGATGAAGCGCCTTTCGTCAAGCGATCTTATCCAGTACCATATGCTTACAGGGACAAGGTTGACAACAAAATAAAAGAATTAGAAGACCTAGGTATAATCAGTCGAATGGCGACTCCTTTCGCGAGTCCTTTGACCTATACTTTGAAGAAGGACGGAGGGGTGCGTATTTTACTCGATGCTAGGTCATTAAACTCTCACATGTCCGGAGACGTCGAACGTCCTCCTCTTACGTCAGAAATATTGCAGCAGTTTCACGGTGTAAAACACGTAACAACTCTGGATTTGAATTCGGCATACTT
Source organism: Limnephilus auricula (assembly GCA_951813805.1). Taxonomy (NCBI): domain Eukaryota; kingdom Metazoa; phylum Arthropoda; class Insecta; order Trichoptera; family Limnephilidae; genus Limnephilus; species Limnephilus auricula. The sequence goes on from OX638397.1 coordinate 5,779,922, forward strand.
TCAGATCCCTTTAAGTGAGGAAAGTCGAAAATATACAGGCTTCATTTATAATGGGAAATCTTTCGTTTACAACGTACTACCACAAGGGCTGAAGACGTCGGTAGGAAGTTTTTCACGCGCGATGGATAAAATTCTGGGGGGCGAGATGAAGGATTATTGCACGAACTATTTGGATGATTTAGTCGTATTCACGTGTGGGGACTTTGACGAACATTTAAAACATTTAGACGCAGTTTTAGGAAGATTGCAGGCGGCAAATATGACTTGCAAATTGGAAAAATGTCAATTTTTATTCACGGAAGTAAAGATGTTGGGTCACATAATCACACCATATGGCATACGTATGGACCCTGAGAAAGTTTCAGCTATTAAGAATTTCCCGGCACCAAAAAGGGTGAAGCAAGTAAGAGGTTTTCTGGGATTGTGCAATTACTATCGAAGGTTTGCGGATAAATACGGGGGGTCAACAAAAATATTATGCGACTTGTTACAAAAGAATAGACCTTGGAGATGGACCGCCGTAGAGCAGGAGACATTTGACAACGTAAAATCTTTGTTCTTGGAAAGTGTAATGCTAACACACTACGACCCACACAAAATTTATTACTTACAAACTGACAGTTCCGGGTTCGCCATTGGGTCAGAATTATATCAATTAGATGATGACGGAAATCATCATGTGATCGGATTTGTTAGCAAATCACTCACCGGCGCTGAGTTGAAATGGACCGTATCTGAACAGGAGTTATATGCGATAATCTACTCATTACATAAATTTGAAACTTATTTGCGAGGCGCGAGGTTAATAATACGAACAGATCATCAAGCATTATCATTTTTAAAAACTTGGAAGCTATACAGTGCAAGAGTAACACGATGGATATTATACCTAAATCAGTTTAATTTCAAAGTCGAGTACGTGAAAGGCAAAGAAAACATTGGACCCGATATTTTATCACGTTATTCTCAGGATGCGATAAATGTGCAGGAGGAAAAGGTACAATGTCCCGAGGTAGCAGTTTTTGCGGTGGATGGGAAGCGACAGATAAAATCACATTTAGAAAATTTAGATCAACTACAACTTCTAGACGAGTTTCTGGGAGAGCTAATAGCGCACTTAAAAGGGGAACCTAGCAAGACTATCACAAAAAAGGCGTCTAGGTATTTGAAAAATTACGAATTAAAAGGCAGGACATTATATTACAAAACGGTGAAAAATGGGACTGTATTAGCCATACCTAGCGATTTAACTAAAGACCTAATCAAATTTGTACATCAGGAAATCGGTCATGCAGGCGGATTGAAAACGGGTCAAGCTTTGAAGAGTAGATATTTCTGGCCGGGAATGAGTAAACAAATTAAATGGATGGTTAAAACTTGCCGACTTTGTCAATTGGCGAAGCGCGAAATACGTCCGACAGTAGGGCCTGGCAGGTCAATTATAACACAAAAAGTGGGAGAGTTAGCAATGGCGGACCTATATGGACCACTTCCGAAGAGTATAGGGGGAGTGAGATTTATTTTTGTGATTCAGGACTCTTTCAGTAGATTCATCCAGTTAAATAAATTAAAGGTAGCTAACACTGGTACAGTATTAAAGTGCGTAGAACTATTTGTTAAAAAGGTGAGGGTTGAGGCGATGTTAACGGACAACGGGTCCCAATTTTCTTCGAAGAGGTGGAACCAGGGTTTGGAGAGGCTAGGTATTAAAGTTATGCACACCTCTGTGCGAAATCCTGGGCCAAACATCACGGAAAGGGTTAACAAAGAGCTAGGACGAAATTTTAGAATATACTGCCATGAAAAACATACCAGGTGGCCTATGTTTCTAAAAGACATTGAGGAAACGTATAATAACACCGTACATTGTACAACTGGCTTTTCACCGAATGAAGTCGTGTTTGGGAAACAACCGAAGTACAGCTTAGACAAATTTATGCGTCAAAGTAACATACCTAAATTAACAGAAGAAGAGGTTAGGAATGCGGTACAAAAAAATTTTGGTAAGGAGCGCCGGAAAAAGACAGCAATTTTACAATATAAGGAATAGGTTAGTCACTTATGAAGTAGGGACTTTTGTGAAACTTAAGAGGCACACTCAGTCTAGTTTATTGAAAAAGGAAATAAAGAAATTTGCATTATTGTATGAGGGTCCTTATGTAGTCGCGGCTATACCATATTGTAACACGTACACACTAGTGGATCCGAAAACAAAAGAAATACGGGGCGATTATGGTGCTATACATCTAGCTAGATATTATTTCGATGAAACTGAAAAACAACAGAAGAGGATATAGGTGATAGAAATTGATTGAGGAAAAAAAAGGGGAACAGGAGAAAGTTAAATTTAGGGGATAGTTTATTGCGAAAACTTAGAGTTCTTTATAATTATGTAGACAAGAGATATAGGCATATTAAAAAATAGGAAAATAAAGGGTATAAGGAATTTCAAATAGATATAGTTCGTAAATTAACATGTTATGCTGGAAGAATGATAAGATAAAGGGGAGTTTAGCCGTTAAAAAGGAATATTTTTGCTTAGGGGGGGGGGAGGAGAAATAGAGGTAGATATAGTGGTTATTGGATTTAGATATGTTAGAGTTTAGGTTGCTTATGAAAAAAAAAAATTTTACGTGTCTTTAACGAAATGGAACAAATATAATGTAGAATTAGGAGGAATGGAAAAAAAATGTAACTTAGGGTTAGGCAGATTACAAGAAACAAAAAAAAAAAAAACGAAACGTAGGGTTAGAAAATTATTAGATTAAACATGTAACGTAGAATTAGGAAAACAAAAAAAGATTTCATAACGTAGGTTTAGGCCAAGAAGAAAAAAAATCAAATGTTAAAGTTAGACAAATACAAAATTAAGACTGCGTCATTTGTTCACGAAATTTGGAGTACAACAAAAAAAAAGGGGAGCAACATTCGAATGAAGACGTGTGCAAGGGAAAGAGCGAGAAATGAATAAATCAAGGGAATAAAAAAATAAAAAATAAAATAAAAAAAAAAAAAATAAAAAAAAAGAAAACCGCGAGATTGAGGAACAATCTTTTGAACTGAACCATTGTACAGGAGTTCCGGGTCAAAATGGATTGAGGAACACTTCTATTGCGCGGGCGCGGGGCGCATTAGTATCTTATAAAAAAAATATTAATTTTGATTGAATTCACAAAAAAAAATAAATATATATATATATATATTGTATGACTACATTGTCTTATAATTACACATAGAGGTAAAATCAACGCGGAAAAGAAAACAATTGAAAATTATACAAACTTGGTTCAGATTCAGAGGCTGTTAAACAATCAAAGAAAAAAAAAACAGAGAGAGAGAAGAGGGAGTGAGAACATGGAAGAAAAAAAAAAAGAGGAGAATGAGAGAAAAGGATACAAAGGAAGGAGGGAGTAGAGTCATAGGGGGGAGGTAGGACAGCAAGAAGGAGAGAAAGATTTGTACAAGTAGGAACGTACGAATAGATCGCCGACGGAAAATGGAACTAGCTTCAATGAATAACACATGAAGAAAATGGAACGGAACCATGCAAGATTTAATAGCGAGGATCAGGGGTACGGAACATCAATAGAAAATTGAAGGAATTAAATGACCTATGGTGAGTTCCAATTCCACCGACTAACACTAGGAGGCGTGTTTACCGCTGGATTTAAAACTCTAGGGGGGCTGTGACGACTTCAACATTACTTTCGAAAGAGAAAAAAAAAGCATTTTCTTCATCGGAAAAGCTCATACAATTTTTTTTCCCACCCAAACGAAGTTCAAATCGGACACTATAGCGACACCTGCGATAAATCAACAAACTATTAGAGAGATCTGTAAAACAACAAGATTATGGTGATTTCTCCTTCCATCGAAAGATGTCGATAAATAAAAACGTGATATTTAAAACTTTAAGGGTGGAGTCTCACAGAAAGGTTTTATCCAATCAAGAAACAGGAGGCGTGACAATATATGAAAGACCACTTTGAACTTTGGACTTGAGACATAATTCAAGAAACTAATGGATCCAACCTTGAGATTTATTAAAATCGAATAAGGGTTCATGCCCGGAGAAATAAACAAAGTCACACGATCAGTGCATTCGGAACGATGACCCTAGCAAATGTTTACAATACGAGTGCAGTAGAGGGATAATTAACCATTGAAGTACGGGAAGAAACTGCCTCCGAGATGACAAAAAAAGTTCACGTAAAATGATTATGAAAATCAGATGTATAAAATGCGTCAGTACGATAAAGGAAAAGTTACACACAATGATTGAGGTGTTAAAAAACTTACGAACATTGGTGAAAATTGACGTAAAAGGCGAGACAGAACGAGAATTCCGAACTAAGATTTGTATAAATCAGAAAACGGGAAATATACAATTATGAGAGTTGATATGGTATAGTGAGTCGAGAGGAACGGCAAATCGAAAAGAAAATCAAGGAAAATTCGTACTTTATCGACAGATGGCGGATAGCTTAAAACACTGAAAACAGCTTTAATCTTAATGCGAGGGTTATAATATTATTGAAAACCGACAGCCAATTTTGTTGGAAAATAGAAGGAAATGGTTGGACGTACGGAACCATGAAATTTAAAGGAAAAACCAGAGTATAGACATGTGATTTAACAAGGGAGAAACTCGGATATAAAAGGTTATCGGCCGCCGACGAATTCAAAACATAAACACATCAAAATTTGAACATGATTTCTAGCAATTAAGGACCCTTTTATAGCTTTAGAGGTCGTAAAAAAATACATTGGTCTTATGAGATAATCTAAACAGAGGAAACACATTAAAATAATACGTAACGTAAACAGAGATAGCGGAGTCCTGGGATATAAACAAATCGAATGATAAACATAGATATTTAATGGATATTAATGCTTTTCCCAGGGTGAGTGAAACAAAATACTTACGTACTTTGAATAAAACAATTAAAGATGACATTTAAACGGGGTCGAATTGGTGATACGTTTGTAGTGAAGGTGCAAGAAAATGGAAGAAAAAATGCTTTGACAAAATTAAGTTCCCCTTAAATTATTGGAAAGCGTTTGAATACATGGCAAATCACTTTGGAAAGAGGGAAAAATGTTTTATAGAACGGAAACCCTTTTTAAAATCAGAAAATGGTGCCAAAAAATTAAATCACATCGAAATTAGCACGATTCGAGGGTGAATAGAATGCACATAATGACGAATATAGGTATTCTACCGGTTTCAGAAAGAAATTTAATACATACATAGATGGGCATGGCGAAAGCCATTTTTGCTGTAAAATTCAGCGAAAAACGAAGGAAAAATGTGCAACTAAATGATCGATTATAAAGTTGAAAGAGTCTGAAGGTATTTCAGTTAAAATTTGGATCAAAAAATTTGAAAGTGAAGAGAGATGTACTCAATCAACGGGAAAATAGCGTATTTGCACCCAGTGACAGGCTCGCATTGTGTCCGCGATCATGGACATATTCGTTTACAAAATAAATTTTATATGTATAAATAAAATATCCACTTGATCTGTATTCTCAGAAAGGTTGGGCGAATAGTTGGTTATATTTACCAGTCCGGATCCGAATTCCGCGAGTGACTGAAATAGCTAGGGGGGTTGCAACTAAAAAATATTTCTTCACGAAACAAAATGACTTAAGTCAAGACAGTCGATAATAATGTGTCCATTTCAAAAAATTACGAGTTGATAGGAATCATTATTTTATGCCAGGACAAGTGGAGTTAAGATGTTCTGGAATTGAGGGAGGTATAAATGCTGATGACGAGCTCAGAATGAGAGTTGATTCGACAACGGAAGGATTATCTACAATAACGCGACATACGTACGGCTAACTTTCAAAGTGAAATTTACAGATCAAAAGTTCTAAGTCCAGTTACATAATTGAAGAGTGTTGTTATAAATTCGTTCAAAATAATTTTCAACACTTAGAGTTTCCTTTAGAATTTGGTTTTATTCTTATCAAGTGAAAGTAAAAGAGTTGAATTAAATAATAATTATTAGTGCTAACAATTAAAGTGACTTGCATTTAAACGGAAAAGTTTTAGTGGAAATAATTACCTTATTAATTTAGTTATAAAAATGGTGATAAATAAAAAAATAAAGGGTGTTGTGAGTGTAAACAAAAAGATTATCGTGCCCCAAAATGTTCAACACTTCAGTGAAGTTTATAAAATATATAAAAATTAAAAATTAAATAACAAAAGTGATTAGTTTTATAAATATTAAACAGTGCCTAAAAATAAAGTTTAAAATAAATCCGAGTGTTTAAATTAAAGTGCGTACATCTAAGTGTAGAAAAAGTTTATTTTAAAGTTTAAATAAAATAATAATCAAAGTATTGATAGACAGAGTTCGGTTATTATTGTGAAATAGGAAGGCGTTCGGGAAAATAATAATTATCTAATTTGATAAAATTATGTGAAAATTAAAAATTATTCGCGGTTATTATTTAAATGTGATTGAAAAGAGAAAAATCCCAAATAATTAAAATAAATCAACAGTAAACATCGTGCATTATTATTGATATAAAAATAAAGGAAGGAGGATTAAGTTCACGAATTAAATAAATTTAAATAAATATACTACAACGGACTTGAGAGGAAAACGGACTCCATTTTTTGTTCGAAAATTTAAATAAATCCTTCACGTTAGATAACTTTAAATAATGTCATAAAAAGTACGGAAAGGGATATTGCACAATTTAGAAAACTTTAGAATTTGAACATTAAGTACAATGTAATCAAAGGAGGTAGTCACTTAGAAATAGTTATATTTTCTTAGATCAGGGAGAAATATTGAGAAATTAAATTCACAAATTTTGTAATTTTAAGGTAAGATAAACACAGTGAAATATTGCCAAGCTGTTGTATTCCCAGTGGAAAATTGGTAATTTGGAGAGATCTCGGTAAGTGCTCAATATTAAACATTTTCCAGACCCCGGAGAGCTTTGCAGCAGTTGTACGTGTCTACGATTTTTTTTGCGAAATAGCATGATTGACACTAACAAAATGTAACATTTTATAGATCGTTTTTCCACAGGTTAGCGTGATGTATGTTCAGCCGCATCACAAAGTACCTAACTAGAAATTGGGTCAACAAAAATACCTAACTGAGAATATAGGTCATTCACCAAAATACCTATACAGGAAGTAGGTCATTCTGAAATACCTAACCATAGATTTCACCTATCAACGGTACTTACCATCCGGCAGTAGGTCATTCACCAAAATACCTATACAGGAAGTAGGTCATTCTGAAATACCTAACCATAGATTTCACCTATCAACGGTACTTACCATCCGGAACTAGGTCATCTCAAATATACCTAGCACTAACGTCATTTCGTCACCTGTGACCTTCACTTTTCAATAAAACGAAAATGCCTAACTGAGAATATAGGTTATCCATCCAAGTACCTATACAGGAAGTAGGTCATTTTGAAATACCTAACCATAGATTTTACCTATCAACGGTACTTAACAGCCAGAACTAGGTCATCTCAAATACCTAGCACTAACGTCATTTCGTCACCTGTGACCTTCACCTCAATAAATACAATGCAAATATATACGAGTTTCCCTAAAACGGCGCTCTGTAAATCATCTTATTATTGATATTATCACTATCGAGATCCAACATGAATATATTAGAGGTATCTCACCTTGAAATCAGAATCCTCCGATCTAGGGCAGTAGGCCAAACCAAGTGTTTTATAAACAAACAATTAAATGGGCCTTATATAAACATTTCTCGGGTATCACATTCCGCCAGAGGTTAACGAACCAGCATATTCAACTTCGGTTTAGTATTATGATTCCAACAGACATATACTTACCCTCAATCGATTACGCTATTAATATTATAGAGATTTAAATTTCAATTTTAAAGGATTCCATTGGACCCACAATCATAAGACAGATAGTCTTCAACCTTCAGATTACGCAATTCAACCCTTTTTCCCATTTCATACCTTTCTGAACAGATGGGTAACCTTACCTAATTCCTTACACGAGGGGACAGTACCTTCAATAAAAAACCACTGCAAACAACAAGATCAGACAGTCCACCAATCCATATTTGCCCTGCGAAATTACACTTCCTCGGTGAGGTACGTAAACATTTTCTGAATTAAACAGCCCACAACTGTTTTTTTGAGGAGTGATTTTGATTCCTTCGACGGTGTCAAAGATACGAATTGCACGTGAGGAGGAAGGTGTAGTTTGTATTGACTTGACACGCTGGCGCGGCATTCAAACAATCGACCATTTGCGTATTTGTCATCGATGTCGACCTGAAAGCAAACATAGTTTTTACGAGGTAGAAGTTATGTCAGCTCTCGGAGGCGAGGAACGCAAGCCAATGATTATCCTCGTAGGAGACGAAAGGATCATCTCAAACGGCTCCGTACGCACTCAACGCGAGTAGAGTCATGATAAGGGAAGAAATGGACATACCCCTTCTAGAATCAGTCGAGTTAAAATCAAATCTGGAGGATAGGAAGTCGGGATAATACTGGAAGTGACATGAGGACTCTGCGCTCTTTCATCTGGCGTGAAGGGACCCTTTCGTAGCAATGAAGTTCATGCAAGAGAACAAAATCAGGACTTAAGGACCATCCTAGCAAACGTAATGATTGAGTCTTTGTCTGGAATGTTGGTCACCAGTATCTATTTGGTTAGAGGAGGAGCCGACTTATTCAGGAAACAATATTCCCCAAAAATCCACCTATCACCCCTCCCCACCTTCCTCTTCCCCAGTACATGTAGTGTATACTAATAACAATAATAACTTGACCATTTAGGTGCAGTACGACGACATTGAGAGCTTCGCAAGGAACCTAGCATGCATGTCAAAATTCACTCTTTCCAGGTTATGTTAAAATAACCCAATGTAAACCTATAGACAGAAAAAAATCGGGTAAGAAAACTACGACTTTGAATTTTATAAACCGGCTGACAATTCACTGTAGGATTAGCGTCAATGACACTCCGTTCAAGTTGAGAAAAGGCGGGTAATACGAGTATAGGTTTGAAAATAAAATAAAACAATCTAAAAAACGGGGTCAGTTTATCAAACGAGATTCTTTCACACTTTACTCCAAAAGAATTTGAGGTTACCACACACACTACATTATTTCCTCTACATGTGTATGTGTATTAATTTACACATTCAAATGTAATTACCGAATCAAAAAATCACACAACGTGGTGAATAGGAATAATGTGCAATAAAATCTTAAATCTTATTTACTGTGAGAAAATCGCAGGGGTTTAAGGAAAAGTTAGGTGTAGCTAGATACAAGGGTATATTGATCGAAGGCCAAAAGATAAGGGTAGCGTAGCCAGTAGATCCCGACAGCTAGTGTTAAAGGGAAAGAATAGAAAAACCAAGGGTAGACGACTACGGATCATTACAACGGGTGCCGGGTAACCCCACAGGTACATTACAGGAGGTCCCGAGACCCATAGAAGTTAGTAAGGCCAGGGGTGGGTCCACTACAGCTGGTGCCGGGTAGCCCAGGAGGGTGGATCGTCACAAATTAGTATCCGCGGCGGGTAGGGTGTCGAGACGGATCACTACAGACTGCAACACGACATAATATTTTCAAACTTAGTAGGTACCGAACTAAAGATAACTGTAAATCTGGAAGTATATCTGAAGATATTATTCGAAAAAACGATCATTTTAATAGTAAAAACGCTTAAAAACGGGACTGAAGTTCTTATGAACAAATTAACAGTGTTTCAATGTTTATTGACGGGAAAAAGTAAGAATAATTTGATGGTATAAGTACGAAATAAAGTATACCAACAAATTATTCTTACATGCTACCGGCAATAAACATTGAAACCCTGTTAATTTGTTCGTCAGAACTTCAGTCCCGTTTTTAACCGTTTTTACTATTAAAATGATCGTCTTTTTCGATTAACATTTTTCTCCGTGTAGCATTATCGATCAAAAAAACCTATATCAACCAATCAGGTATTGACCAAATCCGTAAATTTTGGCCAGTTATCAATATTTACGAGCACGGTCTACGATTGTTAACATGTATTCCGACCGACGCTTGATAGATTTTAGCGCGGCCTCTACAGTATCATAATAAATTTATTTCGTTCGATCTTTGAGAAACGTAACTGGTTTAAATATGAATAAAAACCTCTTTATCTAATAAACTCTCGTTTAGCAGCAAAAAGTAAATGCGGACTGCCAGTGCATATTTAGGTGACTATTTCAATTCAACATTGCCAAATTATTATTATTTTTTACGTAATTGCTTGGCGTCTGACATTTCGTAGTTCATAGAAAACATCTTTAGTATTGCCAGCGTATATCGATTTCTTGTTTATTTTCTATCAATGTCGGTTAGGCTGTCAATGGTGCAAGCGTGTTAGGGATATCGATATAAAATCATCGGAAGTTTCTATCGATCCGATTTTGTAAAGTTATCGATTTTACCGTGCTAGTAGAGCTCCAGAGGCCCTAGCACACTCGATCGATAACGATCGATAGGATAACAATCGGTAACTTTTCATCGTTTTCACAGGACAACTGCACATCGCTAACGTACAAACAACAGTTGATGTCGAATATGTTAAGGACACTTAGTCATTGTGAACTGTCACTCATTCGTTGGCAATCTGTAATCATGATAGGGAACGATGAGAAGTTACCGATAGTTATCCTACCGATCATTATCGATCGAGTGTGCTAGTGACTATGATGGGATAAACAATTTCTACATCCTTGAGTCATTTTGAGCTATTACGCAATAAACAGCAGTTTACGAAATTAGCTTATCTTGCTCTGATATGTTTGAAAAAACCGCTCCTAGACTATTTGCACAGCGAATATTAGCCTAAAAAGTGTCGCCAATATGATAAGTTATAAATGACAAAAATAAGGAGCATTATCGCTCCAACAATGAACAAGCCATACCCAAATAATATGTCGCTTTGTGCGCAGACTTGGGTACTAGCAAAAATAAACTAGACAAAAACCATACTTTAGGAGCATTTTCGTTCAAACGATGAACAGGTCATATTCAAACATATCGCTTTGTGCTTGGAGTTGGGTCCTAGCTTTTGTTTAAAAATTAATGTTACTTTGTATCGTTCATTCATTAAGCGTATATTATATCCTTGGAACAATTCATTTCCTGTCAAATTGTATTTAATTTTACATCGCTAGATGGCAGTCATAGTCCCTTCTCGGACTCTAAATATTTAACATTTAACGTGCGTAGATTGCAAACGGGCGGCGGCGGCGGCGAAGACGCACGGCGTTTGGAATTTCGTGGTTCACATTTAAAGTCAATTTTATGGTGTTTTTTTATTTAACTTCTAAATAATTAGCCTTTTATTGTCATTTAAACTATATTTTCTAGAACTCATCATTATGATTACTACAGTAGAACGTCTAGTTTTTTAACTGTTAATTGGTGGAATTCCATTGTATTAGATATGAAATTAAACAATTTTTTTTCACTTTATTCATAAACATAAACAAGTGGAATATTAACATAAATATATTAACATAAACAAGTGGAACAAAGTGAAAAAAGATTGTTTAATTTCATATCTACTACAGTAGAACCTCGTTAATTCGAAATCCATGGGATATATAAAAAATTTAATTTCGAATTAACGAATTCCCACGTAAATCGAAATTTTATGAAAAAAATAAATCATAAACAGTCGCCAAAAATCGAGTTCTTCGTCCGAAATTTTAAATTCGGGTAGGTTCTTCGGAGTAAATTCGTAATAATACGACTTATTCCTGTGAAAATCGAATTACCGCCACGGTCGGCCTTATATTCGAAAAAATATATACCAATACGTAATTTTTCCGCGTAAATAAAATTTTCGCTTCCATTTCCAGCCCTTTAAATTCAGATATTCGATATATTTCTGCGTAAATCAAAATTTCGCGGCCGACATCCTTCGCAGCCCTCCTTTCAAATTGATATACATATTAGAAGTATATTCTTATTCATATGTTATATTTCATAGTCTAAATCGAAATTTGACAACCGATTTCCGTCTCAGCCGGCCCAATTTAAATATTCGAAGTAAACTCGTAAAAATACCATATAATTATCGCGAAAAAATATTTTGGTCGTCGTAGCCGGCCGTTAATTCGATACCTACTCGCAGTAAATTAATAAAAATACGATATATTTCCGTGTAAATCTTTCACTGCCGTTTACCGCCGCGGCTGGCCCTTTAAACTCAGAAATTTATCAGAAGTAAATTCGTGGAAACACGATATATTTTGGCGTAAATTCGAAATTTCGCTGTCGATATCCGTCGCAACCGGCTCTTCATATTTAGATACTCAAAATAAATTCGTAAAAATTTCGCATATTTTCCTCGTAAATCAAATTCTCACGACCGATTGCCGTCGCGGCCGGTCCTTGACATTTAGGTATTCGAAGTAAATTCGTGAAAATAAGATATATTTCCGCGTTCCAGTGGAAACCGATTCCGATTTACAAAATAATAGTACGAATTAGGACGATGTCCAACCGCATAAATCCACATTTAAGCGCGTTTTACCGCCACGGCTGTCTGATTCTGATTTACGAAATTATGATTTTTTTCCAAAAATGGATGTTTTTCGAATTACACGAACAAATTTTCGTGTGCGGACAAAAATAAATTTCGAATTACGTATTAAAGAAATTCGAATTAAAAAATCATTTTGTATGAAAAAAATTATCAGTGGATTTTTTATAATTTTATAATAATGACAAATTTTGGATTTATCGGGGTTCGAATAAACGGGGTTCTGCTGCATACATAATTGTTAATTTCCTTAAAAAGTTTTTTTTGTCTGTTTCTCAAACATCATGTACATTCAACTTTATTGACTTCATTAGTATAATCACAATTCATTCAATAGAAATTTTAAAGATAAAAAATAAGTAAATATATATTTCCAAACACTGTGCACTGGCATTCCTCCGCCGACTGCAGGTTATGCCAAACGTATGAAAAAAGGTATGAAAAAACGTTCACTCACACAAAGTCAGAGCGCGTAAAGACAATGAAATCTCACACATACTTGTAAGTATGGAGCTAACAGCCCACAAACATGAAGTGTATAACAAACGCTCAAAACATTCCGAATAGAAACGTAAGCGTAAAGTTATACATATTGCATTTTAAAGGAATATGACAGTTGGAAAAATGCTATTTTGAAACATTATATGAAAAAAGATAATTTGTGAGTTTTTACTGTTTTTGTAGCTTCTTAAATTATTACAATGTTTTAAGTGAGTCCCTTGAGACCTTTCAGACCCATTTATAAAACATTTTGATCGCATTTTCGAAGTATATGTGCTGTCAAAGACGGAACCCGTGATCCTGCTTCCAGCGGACGGGAGATCCGAGCCCGTAATAAATAGATAGCTCGGAAGTGTTGTAAAATACGGTGAAAATGAAGTATTTATTTAATTGTTAATATCCACAGATATCATAACGACAATAAGAGACCGTAATTCTACAGATGTGTGTATTATATACTTATTTTAAATTAAAAATATTGTGTAAAATCAATACTAATACGGTAATCATAGATCGAAGTTTGAAAAGTGGGCTACATGGTGTATCAATGTTTTTATTTTTTATGGTCGAATGCTTAGATATATTACAAAAATAAATCAGCAGTTTGAAAAATAATAGTCCATTATTTGTTAACAAAAAATATCAAGTCTGAGAATTACATACGAAAGGTAGTATCCAGCTGTTTTAGAGGGCCGTTTTGCAGCAAATCACCCTTTCTGCCTTATAACCCACTCTTAAGTAATTTCATTCTTTGTCAACGTAAAACTATCCATAAGTTAGTGATTATTATGTAACATTTTTGGGTACATCTGGGTTTACCCTTACCCTATGTGAGGTAAATTAGCTAATTAACAATAGAGTAAGTGGTAGATAGAGTAATGAGCCTTATGTCAGGAAGTTTGTACAGCAGGAAGGCCTAATATCAAGATAATGTTATTTTGTAAGGTTTCTGTGAGGCAAACTGCCCCCGATTGGATTTGGAAAATGTTAAGACACGTTCACACTATAATCCTCGCCCTAAATAACGTCTACGTCTTGTGAGTTAGCAGGTTTCTACTAAGGCGATTAACTTATTAAAGAAATGAGCTATAAATTAAAGTGCTGGTTCATCATCCAAAATAAAACACTTTAAAGGCTTACTTATCAACATTATTTGTCGCATACTAATTATTTTTCTTATTGGATCTAGTATTATTGGAAAGGTCTATGTAATTCTAGATAAAGTCAGTTTAGGTAAGTAGGTACCTAAAAAAGTGTGTTGTCTTGTTTAGTTGTTAATTTACACAAAATCTTAATACCTAACAAGAGTCCCAAACGCTTCCATCGGGTTCTTTCTTTCCCAATTGGAAGGAGATGGGGAAGAGGATGGCAGGGAAGTACCTAACTATTCAGATCTGGTCATCAATCATATCTAAAGCCATTTCAAGCAACGTTTCAATTCTGAATGGTGGTCTTACACCATAATGATATTGAGAGGATTTTCCACTCCAGAACATGCCAAAAATATGCTATATACTATTTTTAATTAACAAAATTGTGAAATAACACACATTAATTAAATAAAATATATTTGTGTACGCAGGGATTTGCACTCGTGTCCTCCGGATTGCTAATCGAGAGCCTTGCCACGAAGGTCTTCTGTGAATGGTGAATGATTAGCGACTGAGAAAATTATTTGTTAAAAATATAATTTATTTTGTAAGTATATATTTTTTTTTTTTTTTTATTATTTAAAATACATATACATAAGATTTAGAAAAATAAATACAGTTGGTTCTTAAAAGCTGTTTACAAATAGATTTTTTTTTAACAAACTACTCAACTCAACGGAGAAAAAATTTCTCGTGTTTGAGTTGAGGAGTAAAGCCTCTTAGTTAAAAAAAGTTAGAAATTATAATGTTTTAATTATTGTTTACAATAATTGACTTACAATCTACATGAATGAAAAATAAAAATTACAAATTGAATTTAATGTAGAAATAAATATATATTAATAAACTAATTAATAGATAGGTACATATAGTTGGTTCTAAACATTGAAATTGGCCTCAGCCGCTGATAAATATTTTATTTGAAGGTACATAATAATGAAATGCAATAATTATATATATGTGCCAAACTAACCAGTGATCCAATTAAATTAAACTCTACTACAAAGGTATTGGTGAAATATGGGTATTCAAAAACTTCAACAAAGATGAGCTATGGCGCAGTGAAAATTGCAGTACAGTACAGCATTTTCATCTGGAAAGTATATATAAACGCTATCATTTTCAGGTCAGAACACTCCTACAAGGATAATATTTAAATTAAACTTCTGTGTTCGTTTTTTAAAAAGAAACACCAACATTCGCGGATTACAAACATGTTCTTTGAAACAACGACTACCACAACACTTATTAGCCTCATGTAGTAGTTAAAAAAAATGACAAAAAAATTGTAAAAATTTATGAAATAGTAATAAAAACTAAAAAAAAAACAAGACAATATTTGAAAATCTCTGACTACCACCAACGCGGGAAATGTTGCTTGTGTCGTGATGTAGGACTCAGCCAGGCGAGGAATTTAACACACTACGCTTGGGTAGGACCCAAAAGCGATGCCAACTCGGCCAATGGCCGGTCAACATAATAATGTAGTTCTTAAAAAATACAAGCAGTCGAATTTGACTGTGATTTTTCTTTGTAAAATGCTTAACGACTTACTTGTATTTAATTTGTACCCACTTAAATCTTTAAATAACTTAAGTAGGTACAAGCAAAAAAGGTTTTCATTTTAAAAGAGAGATTTTATTTTCCAGTAAGATAAATCAAGATACCATTTACTTGGGAAAACAGTTCATCTTGAAAACAATATTTTCTTTTAGTTAATCACCCATATATAATTCATACACCCCAGGGAAAGTAGGGTAGCACTGGGCAATATACGGGTAGTTGGAATTTCCCACAGGGGAGTGCCGTGCTTTATCCTTGTTTTATTTTTTGTAAAAGTATATAATATTTAAAAGTAATCGAGCAAAATCACATAATCGATTCCAAGTGCCTACAATTAAATCAACTTTTGCCAAAAAGCACGAATCCTAACTAGCACCTCTCATTTTCAACAGTTTCCTAAAAGAAACCACTTATTCCATCACTCAAAAAAATCTATAATGGTTATATAAACAATGCAACATTTGGCTACTACACAAAAAAGGGAATGTATCACTAAGTTAATACTAATCTCTTCTTAATCAATAACTTCTTATCCTTTATTTACACATGCGTTTTATTTCCAATTATAAAGATTTATTCTTTCTTTTTAACACTATTCGTTGTTTACGTATGTTTATTTTATTGTTACAATATTACTTCAATTACTTATTTAGAATATTTTGTTGATATCTTAAAAGTTTTGGAATGAGATTTACACATGTTTTTCTTATGTATTTTTAAAGTTCATAACAAAAAATTGATTTTATGAAATAATTTATATACCGTGATTTCTCATTCTTTTTCAACCTTTTAACAATTTATATTAACCTTTGGCAGGCCAGATTTTTTTTCAAAAAAAAATCAAACGTCACTTCAGATTTTTTTTGTGACGCATTTTACAAGTTTACAATAACAATTCTTTCAGATTTTGGTAGTTTATACAACTGTTCTTATTAATAATATTATTTTGTAATAGAAACTCGTAAACAAATAATGATTTAAAAAAATAAAAATAAATTTAATTTTCATTGGTGGCCACCGGTGGGCCAACGGCCAATTAAAGGTTTTCTTTTCCAAAGTTATAATCTTATTGTATGTATATATGTATATTATGTAAATATATGTTTACATATATATTCTAAATTTGTTTCTGTATTATTTTTATTCTGTTTTCTTTTACTATGTATGCATTATCTCACGATATTTTTTTATATTTATTTGATATTATATCCCATGATAATATGGAGCTCGTGGGATTGCACCACTCGTGAAAAATCACCTCATGTTAAACTTTTAATTTCTGAAAATGGAAGTATTAAGAAAAATCAAGGAACGCCAATGTATTTAACTGATGTGTGCTTTACCGGCGTAGTTTTTATAAGGAAAAGTGTATTTTTCTCTAAGCTTCCGCATCGTTAGCCGTAAAACAAGGATTATCTACTGTCTTATCGTGTGTATATTCACACTTCATTACTTTTCTCTACCTAAAATAATGATGGGTAATTTTATAATCAGCACCTTTGATAAGTCCAATGCGTAACTAACCGAAGTCACGGTATTTAAACAGAGTTTCTAAGAACTTTTTCAGTTATAAAACTAATTATTAACAACAAAAACATAATAAAAACCAATGAACTCCTACATACACCTAAAACAAATACATTATATGGACAAAGAAACTTAAAATACATCGCGATAAAAATGTACATTAACCTACCTGACAAAACTAGACAATTAAAACATCTAAACACTTTAGATGTATTATCGAAGCAATGGATCATCAATAAAAGTCGTGCGATAATTAGTAAATTTACCCATTAATGTTACTTATACCAACATGATTTAATTCTGTAAAATATTTTTGCTTCTAATTTATCAAGTAAATAATTATATCTTTTATCATTTTTTAAATAACCACTCTAGTGTTTTTAGCCACATTATAGCACTATTTCCAATACTTCGGATTGCTTTGTTGCCAAAATGTGGCAAATTAAAAATGATTTTTTTATTAAAACGACTATATAATATATTTATTGTACATTCAAAATATAACAACATAAATATTCTCTAGATTCTTTAAAATGTTTTAAGGTTAAAGATTTAATTATATATATTTTTTAAATCCTACAAATATGTAATAATAGACAAAATATAGGGGAATTCATTGGCTACATAGAACTATAATCAGTTTGTATGTCTCCATATTCAAATTCGGAGGTATGATTTTTTTTAATGTGGGCGGAAAAATTTCCTCTAGCAATCCGAGAAAAAATATTTTAATTGCTCTGTCGCTCCAGTGGATAAACTATTTGTAAACTAACTTGTCTCGACACAGAATATTCCTAGTGAGACAATTAAATAAACTAACCTGTCTCGACAGAAATATTCCTAGTGAGACAATTAAATAAACTAACCTGTCTCGGTAGAGAATATTCCTAGTGAGACAATTACATAAACTAACCTGTCTCGACAGAGAATATTCCTAGTGAGACAATTAAATAAACTAACCTTTCTCGACAGAGAATATTCCTAGTGAGACAATTAAATAAACTAACCTGTCTCGACAGAGAATATTCCTAGTGAGACAATTAAATAAACTAACCTGTCTCGACAGAGAATATTCCTAGTGAGACAATTAAATAAACTAACCTGTCTCGACAGAGAATATTCCTAGTGAGACAGGCACAGTAAAAATAGGTGTAAAACTTACTTATATAGATGTACTAAGTAAATAATAGCAATAAAGGGGTAATTAGTATACACTTTCAAGCAGTTGCCCTATGACTAAAGATCTGGAACTTCTTGCGTTTACTGTCTCAATATCTTGATTCAGCTAGGAGTGTCAACACGACCAAGGTTAAACATAAATAATAATGTGAACACAAGTTTCAACTGTCCGCAGTAAGTGGGACTATGATTCACATTTGGGATATGTTGTATTTGAGGTTGGCAAACTAGAAAGTAGGAGAAGAAGAAGGTGGTCACCAATGCAGAGTGGAAGATACTCTCAGTATTGCCCTGGTGTAAGACCACCATTCAGAATTGAAAAGTTGCTTGAAATGGCTTTAGCCGTGTTTAGTGACTAGATCTGCCAGGTACTTCCCAACCTTTCTCTTTCCCATCTCCTTCCCTCCCCGCTTACCTTCAGCCTCACAATATACCCCAATTGGGGATGCCATAGTTTTACTGGCTCCAGAAAGAAGCAATTGGTACTCTTGTGAGGTGTACTATAAAAAAATGCGCTGAAGTGAACTTTTAGGAAGGAAAAAAAGTTTGAAGGGTGGAGAGGAATCCATCGTTCCAACTGCGGTGCAAGGCGTTGAGTCGAGAAAGTTTGGCTGGAGAGGTCTCCCTTAAACGGCCTCTCCCGATCGCATATTAGTAAATACCCGACGCGTTATCCATTCGGGAAATTGAGCAGCGCTCGTATTTACGAGACAGCATAATATGTGTGATAGCAAATGTTATGTTTCCAATACATTAAAAGAAGATTAAATTGTTAGGTGGGTTGAAGTAAGGTTAGGTTAGGTTAGGATAGAAATAAAATTTGATTACATTTTCATGCGCGTACTTAAAAACTTCTCAACCATCTGAAAATTTGCTACCACAAGCATTCAGTCTCATAAAACACTGATGTGTTAGCGTCCGAAATGTCTGATATTTACAAAACTACTTCGGGCATTTACCGAGCGTCCGAAAGTTGCCGAAATTTACCGAATGGAAAATGCGTCGGGTATTTACAAACCCACCTTCCAATCCGGATCGCCAAGTAGCTGGTGGGTAGACGCGTCCGCTAACAAGACCTGGACCAATCTCACTCCATTAACCCGGGCACCTCTAATGAAACACCAAACTTCACAATACAATCACCAATAAGCAAACCACTTTGGGTGATTTATGGCGGAGGTTTTGTTTATCTTATCAATAGGGTAGTGGTCCCCATGCCAATTTTCCTAATTTAAAATTACTATTTCCACAATTTGTTTTAAAAAAATTATTAATATTTTTTTTTTCTTATAAATAATGCTAACAGCTTCATTGATGTTTAATAAACTGGCGAAAATTACCTATCGAAGTGAGAATTTATTCAAGTATCGTTAATGAATTGGTTAAAATGATTATTATCTACTTGGCAGCCTTGTAGCAAGGAGGTCCCATAAGCAATTTGTTCTCCATTAGCTTCCTTTGAGAGCGATCTCAGACAATCAGAAAATCGATAAGTACTTCAATCCCTTCAACATTTTGGAGTTGATTCTTCTTTGGGCAACAATTCATTTTTAAATATAAAAAAGATTACCAAATCATCGAAAAGTGCAAATTTTATTTAAAAATATCAGAAGTAACGTAAGTGAAAAATAATAATTATAATTTATGATTCCTTTTTATGTACGAAACAATACTAGTTTGCTTGGATTCCAACAGCCATTTCTTGATAATTCGAAAAAGTAATATATGTCGCATTCAAGGTACATTATTGATGTAGGTACATAAACTGAAAATCAGAAGTTATTCCAGAAGAAAAACGATCTGCCGGTATTCACCGTTTCAAAGTTTTTGCTTCTTCAAACATTCAGATTTCTGCTTAGTAGTGATACTTTGAAAGATTTTTAAAAGAATCTCCCGTTGAACAAAAAGGAAAGGCAAACATAAGTTCGTAAGTTTAGTAGACAAAAACGTTGCAATTTTCTTGTAATCGCGGTTTTCGCACAAAGTTTTCCGCTGCCGGAGGGCTGAGAGAGTTCCTGACCCCCTGCGATCAGTCGCAATCCACAAACCCAAGGAAATATAACATCCTAGATGGGTCATTCACAAGTTACAAGTGGGGCTCAATGATAATATTTAATTTTTGTGTATATAAAGCAGTTACTTTGTGATGTGACATAAAAATTATTATAAATAATGAAGGTGGTATTTACTAAATTATTGTTTTATTTTTAATGATAATATTTAATGTTCGTAATAAGTAATAAGCATTCACTTTGTGGCTCGCCATAATTTGTTCTTCCTTCATAATGGTTCTTCCGAAACCGGTAGAGTGTAATTAAAATTAAAGTGGTCTAAAACAAATTTATATATTTTTAGCATAATATTTAATATTTAAGATACTTAAAAGTCCATTAAGATTATTGGATTAATGTTTTCAATTTATTCCATCCATTCCAGAATCAAAATTCACAACACAATCTAGAATTCGGCAGAATTCTTGACAATGGCAACATGTTACGCTAATTTTCGTCTTTGTAACCTCACCAAACGATTAATTAAGTTTTAAAAGATATCTGAAAATAAATGTAAGTACATTTTTTTTACGAGTTGATATTTTTGTTTTGTTTTAAAAGACATTTTAAAAACATGTCCTAATATGACAATTCTATATGTAGATATATTTTTTTAGTTTGAATCCATTATATATTTTCATAATTTAAGTTCAAATTTGTTTATATTTTCTTCTAACTTTATTTTCTTCCTTACGTTGAACCTACTGTTTGCGCGGATCATGTAAGTGCTAAATGATTGCTAAATTTAAAGGTAACTTAGCTGCATAAAATGCATCCCCCTATTCCGCTCACCATGATTTGTGAAATATGTGAAATACTCAAGTTTGAACTTGAGTATTTCACATATGTATGTACTTTGTGGTTGTGTTATTTAAAATAATTGAACTATTGTGTTTTATATGTACATTTTTAATAATAAAGAACCAGTATTGAAGTGAAATTTACAGTAGATTTAGGTAAGTCTTGGGCTTCCCACCTACCTTACGCATAAGGCATTTGTATTTGAAACGATTTTATTTGGATTTGAACGCAGCGATCGTAATAATGTAGGATTTGCACATCCACCTACCAATGTTTTTTTAAAACCGTTAATTTTTTAATGACACCTATCGGATTATATGCACACTTTTTCAATGTAAAATTATCTCCAAAATCTTTCTAAAAAACATTCCTCCCGTTGGATGGCGTTGATGTCAATTTAGATCAAAGTTATACCCATTTTACTGGCCGTTAAGATAAGGCCGCTATAATAATTCGATGGATGGTTGGCTCAGGTACTAACTGACGCAACAGCGTCGAAATGCTCGAACCTCCTACCGTCATTTCCTTATGTTCGATCCCTTCCAAAATTTTTTTTTTTGGCAAACCGCTGTACTATAGCGGCATATTATAGCGAGGTATCATCGTATTTGAACCCGTACAGCCGTTGAAAACAGAACATCCGACAGAAAATAGTCCACATTTGTACTAACCGCTCTGGCCAATCTAGTGAAGTCAATATCAATGAAAACCCCTAGTTTCTTCTGCCTCTTGCATTTTATTCACAAGTGGTCCTTTGTGGCCGAAAGTTGAGATGGAAATTTACATCTCTCAGTTGCGCGGGGAAGTGTTATGAGCCGAGGCGCTTTAATGGCGGCCCTGCTGCAGCAAACAGAGTTTTCCTCTGACTATTGCGGGTGCATTCTATACCTATATAATACATATTGTCTGCAAGTTTTAAGACTCGCTGTAACGGAATGAGGTTAAGCAGTCTCTGAATTAAATTAGTTAAATTATTCATGAGCTAAGTAAATGCACTGGAAATTAAACAATTTTTCTATTCGCGTGGCGCATTTTTGAGGAAATTGGTGCATTTAAAAAATGTGAATTCATCAACAGGCTTTTATAGAGTAGGAAGCATTGAAAATTAAGAAACTGGCGTTGTAGCCTATTCTTTGCGAAGATCATGAACGTTTTTCGACAGAATCTGTGTTAATATAATTAATGTATTTTTGGTGAATGAACACGTATTAAGGTACAGAATAAATCTGTTTCCTGGCACACACTACTGGCAGATACCATATAAATATACTGCCGCCACTTGCTATTTACTTTCTACATTCAAGTACATCTATCATTTTGATAAACCTACATCTGTAATCTGTAATACCGACGCAACAGCAACTCAATAGAAACTATAGCAATAATACAATTGTAGTGTACTGATGTTCTGACTATCACAAGATATGTCGTTCGTTCACGAAAATATCTAATTCAGAGATGTCACAAAACATCATAAGATATGTCAGTCTTATAATGTTTTGGAAAAACTGAAGGGATTTCTGTGGTGCCAAAACGCGTACTATGAATATATTTTTTTGTGAAAATGCTTCTAAAATGCAATGTTGAAGGCTGTAAAGATGTTGATTTAATTCGATATAAGGGATATAGGAGATTATGAAGGTGCATATTTGTTTAATATCGGTGAAAGAAAAAAATATTCTGAGTTTTGTTAGCGAAGTTTAGTAATGTGATGAATGTATTTATTTCATATCGTGGTGTATTCACAGAGCCAAACGAGGTGCCTTTTGCCAAAAAGATTACAAAAGATTATGAAGAAAATCTGTGATATCTTTTTTCATACAAATATTGAGCATCGACTCATCAGAGGATTCATCTAAACGTAAATATTTTGCTGTAAAAATGTTTCAGAAAATGCAGTGTCGAAGGCTACAAAGTTATTACTTCAGTTCGACAAAAGGGTCACAGAAGATTATGAAGGTATACATTTTTTTTATATTTGGTGAAAGGAAAAAATTATTAAGTTTCGTTCGCGAACTTGCTTAGTGTTATGAATATATTTATTTCAGAGCGTGATTTCTTCACAGATCCCTGGGATTACAAAAAATTATGAAGAAAATCTGTGATTCATTTCCCATACAGATTTTGAACATCGACTCATTACAGGACTCATTTTTGCAGGTTTTTTTGTTTAAAAGCTATTGAAAGCTACCGGAGGTTGTGATTAATGTAAATCATCATGCTTTGGTGATCCACGATCCCATTAATTCGTTCAAATTAACTCGCTAATAGCGTGCCACAGAGAGATTGCCTTAATGTTCTTGTATTTCCTGTATCTTGGTAAGGTATCTATAAATATATTCCAAATACCATATACTAAAAATAATAAAATTCTTGAATATTTTATTATGAATTTTTTCATTTTTCTCTTTTAAGCAGAGAAATTTCAAAACTCGATAATGTTTTAAAAAAGCAAAATCATTTTGGGAAATGTTTTTCCTTTACAGGAATTGGAATTTAAAGTAATTTTAGGTTATTTTTACGACAGATGGTTTTTTCACAGGGCAACGGGTTTCTATCCGACAAAGCACCGTCCTCAAAAATGTGCAGTAAAGAAAGATTCCTTAAAACTTATTTTCTCAGGACAGCATTATGTCAGATGTAGCACTGTTGTCTTGAGGGAATATTTTAAAATTTCAAAAAAATTATTTTAAAAATAGTATTTCAGACTAATGTGGAAGATACTCTCAGTATCGCCCTGGTGTAAGACCACCATTCAGAATTGAAACGTTGCTTAATAATGGCCTTAGCCGTGTTTCATGACTAGATCTGAATAGCCATGTACTTCCCCACCTTCCTCTTCCCCATCTTCTTCCCTTCCCCACTTACCTTCAGCCTCACAACGTACCCCAATTGGGGATGCCAAAGTCTGACTGGCTCCAGACGGGAACAGTTGGGACTCTTGCGAGGTATTCTCTATAAAAAAATTAATTGGGTAGGCTCCGAAACAAAATTATATTGTCTATGGTCTCGACATTTTTTAGTTTCCTCTATTCTCTTCAATGGTAGGTATGTGTTGTCACAAGTCTTCGACGTAGAAAAAAGATTAAATATTGGCATATCCGTGGTAAAATAGTGTCAAAACCTTCTCCATACAAAAATTCCGAAGTAATCAATCTAGTTAGTGGTTTGCATATCTATGGTTTCTAGTATTAGCAGGAACGGTGGTTTGTAGCCAAGTAGATATTCATTATAAATAACCGCGAGCTTAATTGAAGACTCCTGTCCCCCTAACACAGTCGTTCGATAAGGGTTGATAGGATAACTTTCGGTTACTTCTCAACGTTCCCTAGGACAACTGCTGATCGCTAACGTACAAACAACAGTTGACATCGAATATATTAGGGACTTTTAGTCAAAGTGAATTGTTACTTATTCGTTGGCGATCTTTAGTCAAGCTTGATTAGTTACCGAAAGTTAGTCCATTCGGAAGGTCGCGGGTTCGAACCCGGCGTGCGCAAATAAATTTCATTTGATTAATTTGTATTATTTCACAATTAATTAATAAAAATAATATATGTTATATTTGCGGCACGTTCCAGAGTGGAAGATACTCTCAGTATCGCCCTGGTGTAAGACCACCATTCAGAATTGAAACGTTGCTTAATAATGGCTTTAGCCGTGTTTAGTGATTAGATCTGAATAGCCAGGTACTTTCCCAACTTCCTCTTCCCCATCTCCTTCCCTTACCCACTTGCCTTCAGCCTCACAACATACTCCAATTGGGGATGCCATAGTCACACTGGTTCCAGAGGGGAGCAGTTGGTACTCTTGTGAGGTTTCTCTATAAAAAAAAATCTTATCAATCCTTATCAATCGACTGTGCTAGGGGTCCTGAACATTACATCAAGTAATCTCACTCAAAGATATTGAAGAATACAACAATCAATGTTCAATTTTATACATAATTTCGCCGTTATAATTAGGTACATAGTTAAACCACTAATTAAAACGTTTTGGTCAATTATTTTTTGCGGCTATTAGGTATTATTATTTTTTTAATTTAAACAAAAAACTTACCTTATAAGGACCAAGGTCGCTGACAGTGCAGCTCAAGACCGCCAATCTTCCCACTGCGGCCGTCACATTGGTGATGGGGCCTGTAAAGTCAGGGTTGCGGTCCTCGGCCGGGCCAGAACTCGGCCCAGGGACCGAAGACGGTATAGATGTGGACCCCTGGAGTTCGATCACTGAAAAACAAAATTATAAAATTGTAACGGTTTAAAAGGTAGGTATGTATAAAACATTAATTCGAATATTTGGGAGAATTTTTTGAAGAGAAGGGTCCAAAAGGTTTTTAAATGACTAAAATATTTAGTGTATGTTGAAGTTGTATTTGAAGGCCTTATTTGATTATGATTTAAGTAATATAAATCCTCTCCCCTTATAATATGTCCATGCATTGTCCATGTTCTCTTCTTAATCAAAACAAACAAAGTTTAGACATCAGGATGTGGTACGGTACCATGAACGTCATAAAATAATCAAAACGTTTTTTTCACGTCAAGTAAATTATAACTAACTAACCAACAGGCCGTTTTTTCCGCAGGGGTAAGCAGAGAGATCGGACAAACAACTCGGTATTGGCTTATACTCCTTAACTCATTTTTATTCATACATCTTTTCACACATACTCTTCTATTATTCTGACTCTTGACATGGCCAGCCCCAAGTATCTGTTTCAGTTGATCGTGCCGTGTCTTCCTAAGGTGTCCTCGATTTCTTCTACCATTCACATTCGCGTCATAAATTCTCTTTACACTCCTTTCTTAATGCATGCACATTCATTATACTAGTATATTTTCGAACTAAACCCTCAAAAAAAAAAAAAAATTTGCCACAAATTTATTTATATGGGGTATTGGATAAATTTATCCGTTTTTATTTAATATGCGACATCTATTGACTTTTCTGCTAGTCTAGGATGAAAGGGACACATTAGCTCAAACGGTAAGTATTAGCGCCGGGTATTCTTCTTCGGATTATTCTGTGTCTGATTTTTGATTGAATTTTGCTAATATTGTTAATTTATTAGTTTGAAACTTTTAGTACACACTTGGTTGAATTTCATATAAATGAATATAATGAATCTATTTTAAAACGATTTGAGATTTTCACGGGCAAAAGAATTACCATAATTATCACATGTCATGACGACACTTTTTTTTTTACATAAGCTCTACACAGGAGGCCCAAGGGGAAAATAAATCCCTCGGGTCCTCAGTATGAGGGGTGGGTAGGAATCTGGGGTTAAATGTGTCCAGGAATGACAGACATATGAAATAATCCCCGCTGTGTCAGATGAAGGGTCAAAAGAACACATCCAAGACATAGAAAAATGTGGTGTTTGCAACACTGCGTCTTACTCCAAGATAGATGGCCGGGCTTTACCGCCGAGCAAAGTCCCGAACGTTGACGGAGTTGCGACCCGAAGTGGGTCATTTCAAGGCAGCGCGTTAGCAAGCGCTGCTCCGGGCTTCCATTAATAATCTTACCGCCAGCTAGGCTGGATGTTTACTTTGTAACCATTTGTATTCAATAAACGACGTTCTCGTATAACGAACCTCTGGTGTATTATTTACACAAACAATCAGTGTGTAGTGCTGAGGATAAGATTGAAGTCAGTATCCCAATCCAGTTCCTGAACGCTACAATAAATATCACACCATCAACCCGGGCACCCCTGCTAAGTCACCAAACGTTGCGAATTACATGGGGTGACCTATGGCAGAGGTGTTGTTTATCCAATAAATGGTTCCCGGGGCGGCGGTTAAAAATTATAAAAAATCTATAAGGCAGTTGGAAACCTTTCATGAACGAGAAGGCGGAAGGCCTATTACATATAAAAATGAATTAAAGTTGTTAGTTTCATTACAATCTATTTTTATTATATCTTTTACAAACACATTGAAGATTAGTATTTCAAAGTAGAATGATTGCAAGTTTTTTGATTTACCAATATCCGAACTATTTTAACACAGCATAGCCCACTTCCAATCACAAGGTACACGGAGAAAAATGTTAATCTAAAATACGATCATTTTATTCGTAAAAACGGGACTAAAGTTCTTAGTTCTTACCAACAAATTAACAGTGTTTCAATGTTTACTGGCGGATTTGTTGGTATACGTACGAAATTACGTATATCAACAAATTATTCTTACATGTTCCCGCCAATAAACATTGAAACCCTGTTAATTTGTTCGTAAGAACTTCAGTCCCGTTTTTAAGCGTTTTTACGAATAAAATGCTCGTATTTTAGAATAACATTTTTCTCCGTGTATCTATTACTATTGTATGGTCTAGGAATTATATTTGCCAAAAGTCCACATTTTGCAATCAGACTTAGCGGTCGGTTGACCATGGCGACACCGTAGACGAAGTGGAAGGAATTCTGAATTAAAGTATCTGTTCTAGTTTAATAATGATTAATCATGTTTCCGTCATTGTTGTTTATTTATTTATTTATTTATACTGGGTTTTTACAGATGTTCGCACTTATGTTGTGATGAAATAACCATATAGTGTGTGTTTGTATGCATTTCTATACGCTCTCCATTACTGAAGTTTTTTCGTTTGTTCGAAAAAATTGATATTTCGGGATAATTAATAATTGACAAGGCTCTCGACCCCAAATCCGAAAGTCAGGGGTTCAAACCTGGCGTGCACAAATAAATTTTATTTAATTAATTTGTGTTGTTTTACAATTGATTGATTAAAAATAATATATTGCATTGGAGTGGAAGACTAATTGTACACGGAGAAAAATGTTATTCGAAAATACGATCATTTTATATGTCAAAACGGTTAAAAACGGGAATGAAGTTCTTACGAACAAATTAACAGGGTTCCAATGTTTATTGGCGGGAACATGTAAGAACTTCATAAGAACTTTCGTAAGAACTTCAGTCCCGTTTTTACTAATAAAATGATCGTATTTTCGAATAACATTTTTCTCCGTGTAACTCTGGTGTAAGACCACCATTCAGAATTGAAACGTTGGGCGTCGCTTAAAATAGCTTATTGGTCTTTGGTGACCAGATATAATTAACCAATTCCTTCACCACCTTTCTTTTCTCCTTCCTTTCCCACTACCGTCAGCCTCTGCCAATTGGGGATCTCATAGTCTCTCTGGTTCTAGACGGGAGCGATCGGGACTCATGTTTTTTAATAAGTTTAAAAAAAAACTTTCCCTTTTCATCATAAATTTTTTAAGACAATGTTGGAATTTTTAATTAAAATCCTGTAAAATTTTTGCAGCAGAAACTAAATTAACATTAATTTCTCAGAATTTATTACATTTTTAATGTTTGATTATGTTATATTACATCCGTAATTAATTTTTATGGTAGGTAATTACCTACCTGGTTTTGTACAAATTAAAACATTTTTTTCTGATTCAATCTAAAATTTTAATTCAAAATATTATTTGATAGAAATGGCTACCCAGAAAATTTGCCATGAAAAAAAATGCTGTGAACATTTCAGGATACAATATTTATCCTGCATATTTTCTGGTTCTTTAAATAAACAGTGTTTTTTATCGTTGATAATTAATTTACGTTGAAAAGCGGGATACCATTTATATTTTTAATATTAGATGAAAAACCCTTTCACGCTGATGTAAATAAACAAATAAATAAACAAATGTAAATAAATAAATAAAAATAAAACGCTATATTCCTTGTTTTGTATATTAAGTTTCTTTTCTCATAATATGTGGGATGGAAAAAAACAGTGGACACCAAATATAACCAAAACACTATAGTGCATGCTTAATTACTGAGGTAATTGAAATACACAAAAACCGCAAAAATATAAAGGGGACTTCTTGGTATCCGGTACCAATTGATGGTTACACCAAGACTTACGCCAAAAACCATTATTATGAATTTCACTAATTATTTTGCCTACTGAAATACCGGCCCTATGAGGATTACCGCGGGAAACACGGTATAATTTCTACGTGAATAAACACGCACTCACCAAAAAATTATACAAAACGTTTGCTAAATAAGGAGGAAGCGCTACATGGCATAAAAACCACAAAATAGGTATAAGCATTGAAAGCTTCAAATATTTTAACCGAGAAAAGGTTACTGCAGTCACCAGATTCAAAGAATGAAGATGTTCAAAACAATGTAATATATAATTTTATTAGTTTGTTTTATAATCATAATGTTTAATGTTTTTGATTTCTATTTCTTTCTTTAAAATATTTATCTCTCTTTATTTTTCAGCTCACTATTATTTTAATATTTGTATTTACTTTTATTTATCCTTAAATATCTTTTTTTTTCTTTTCTGCATTCTTATTTCTTATTATTTATTACCTAGTTTTTATTATCTGCTTCTATAAAAAAGTATTTTTAGTTCATATATTCATTATGTATGACTACCACAACACGGGCATTAGCCTAGTATGGTAGTTAAAAAACAAATGTCAAAAACTGTAACTTGTAGAAATTTATTAAATAATAAAAAAAAAAAATTAAAAAAGTCCCTTGGCTTCCCTAACACTTTAAAAATAATTAGTATAATTAAGGAGTAGTAATTCTTTAAATGTCTGTGCTAAAAAAACTATAAAAAATTATCATTGCGATTTTTCTTCAAATATCTACTATCCGAAATTTAAATGATTAGTCTACCTCGCCGCTTGAGGATTCATATTGACTAATTATATCACATTGTAAACATCACAACATCGCGATGTTCAATGTTAATAAATTATTGCTAGATAAATAGCAATGAAATAAATATAATTGCAACATTTGAAAATTAATTCACTTATGGGAGGTATGATTGGCGTGTATGGAATGAGGGATCGTGATACAAATTAAATAAGCCTTTACACTATATTTACAAGTTTATTATAATAATTTACATCCGATAACAACTGACCCATAATTTGTTAATTATAAGAAATTCGTAAATGTAAGTGGTAGCGAACGAGAAACGATTCACGAAACTGTTGATTCTTCGGCAATTTAGAACAGAATGGTTCTGTTACAATTGCAACAGTAGACGGTGACATGACCGACCCAGTAAAACAACACTCTATAAAAGTTTATGATAGACTACGTGTATTATAATATGTGAGTCTGGGGTGTGTAAATAGTCCCAGATCTCTCTGGGGGTAATACCCAAAAATACACGATTGTGAATCTATTTGCGCGAACAATAATATATTACAAGAAAATGGCTGATTGTGCAGTTTCAGTGGAAAACATGAACACCAACATTGTATGTCGTTGTCTGCAAGTATGGGAGGCCTCCCAATGATACTAATTCACGTTCAGATCACCAGCACAATTCTTGATAATATTTGGATCCGCAAATGTTCCGAAGTCAAGATTACACGACGGAAATAGAAATCACAATCAAAATATGCGACTTGCTCGAAAACCAAAAAAATGGAGAGAGAAAGTTTTTTTTTTGTCAACAGTTTCCATGACGACAGTTTCTGTGACTTCATGTCACTATTAGCGCCTCCGCCCACTGAGGCAACTGAAAACTCTCAACTGCCAACTGTCTTTGTATGACAATGTGATGGCCCGCACACTACACAATCACACAAAACCCCGTTGTCAATGGTAACGCAAGCGGTGACTTGCGACTTGCTCTGATGGTTGCCCTGGTCGGCCATTGATAGTTGCCAGCTGTCAGCTGATTGTTCTTCGTCTATGGTTAAACAAGCTTTTTGACCAATCAAGACAGAGAAAACAGCCGGTTTTAGTTGGTTTTCAGTTGCCTCAGTGGGCGGAGCGCCTTATTCTAACAAGACAGTTTAGTGCTCCGAAAATCCACAAAGACTGTCAGTAACAACCATTTTTGTAATATAAAAAATATGTTAAGTATTTTTTCGAACAAACAAAAAAAACGTTTTATAATGCCTAGTATTGTTATTATTATTATTACGAAATAAAGATTAAATACTATTTCCTAAATAGGAGGCTTTCATGTCATTTAGAATTTCAGCTTCCGAATTTACAAAATCTGGCTGCTGCGTTCGTTGTTAGTTGACTGCCGAACCGACAGAGCGCCACCTAATAAGAGCGCAAACACCTAATCGAATAAATGCAGAATAGAACCGGGAAACAATCGCTATTATTTATCGGGTCGGGAGGCCTGGACCGCAAATATGGGCTAATTCACGCGCACCCGTAAATACACGTATTACCCGGATTTATTGGGAGTTGGTAGCAATAGAGTGAATTGTGCAACGCAACCGTGGAGGATTCAGAATTCAATTAAATAATTTGGCAGGCTTTGAACTGAAACTGGAACACATGTAGTTGGTTAAATAGTTTAATAATGTTGGAGTTTTGATACATATTCGTACATAGATACTCTCCGTGGTCGATGGACATGGCTGTCGACTAGAGATTTATTTATTATTAATTTTCAACGCCCCGATGGGCTTTTACATAATAAGTATATAATACAGTGATATATATGTAATACCATGTTTAAATAAGAAATATAAACTTATAGCAATGAACATTATAAAAACGGTAGGTAT
The DNA here is from genome assembly GCA_951813805.1 of Limnephilus auricula. NCBI lineage: Eukaryota > Metazoa > Arthropoda > Insecta > Trichoptera > Limnephilidae > Limnephilus > Limnephilus auricula. Next base: position 5,811,839 of record OX638397.1, read on the forward strand.
AAAAATAAGTAAAAAATATTATATTATAATAAAAGAAAAAAGTAAAAATAAATTAAACTGAAACCAGTTTTTAAATTGCAGATGGCATAAAAATAATAATATATAGTGTAAGTTAATATTAGAAATTTACAGATGAGTAATACAAGAAATAGTTTACAATACAGAAAAACAAAAGAAAAAAAAGAAAGTCGCGAGTGTGAATCTTCCACGAATGTGAATGTATGATTTATGTTTTCACAACGTAATCATTTTAAAATAACATTAGGTATATTTGCAGCACGTTGAAAATGACTGAGACCTTCAGTATACCCTGGTGTAAGATCTTAAAAATTCAGAATTCATACGTTTCTTGAAATGGCTTTAGCCGTGTTTGGTGACTAGATCTAAACAGCCGGGTGATTCCCCAGCTTTCTCTTCCCTATCTCCTTCCCTTCCCCACTTACCTTTATCTTCATACCCCGATTGGGGTTTGGCGGTTTGGAGCAGTTGTGCGGTATTTACTTAACCAAACGAAAAAACCTGCCCAGGAATATAAATACATTATTTGGCATAAGCTATTATTCACTGTGTGTTTTTTACATCTTGTTCCATGTCCAAATAGAATACCATTAAAAAGGACTAATTAAAAACGATCGACAAACTTTTGAAGGATTTTGCTGACCTTCGAACAGATCCTTAAGGTAATATACTTAAGAGGGGATTACCAGAAAATACCGGAAATTAGTCCTTTTTTAAACAAATTCTAGACGTATGGACTCTTTTTTACAAAAAAACATAAATTGATTTTGAAAGATTGTTATTTTACCTGGTACACCCAGTTTTAAAATTTTGCAAAACAAAGTTTAGTTTTAATATAGATACTAAGGTTATACCGCTGGCCGTTGGCAGATTTGTTAAATTTTCAAACGATAGATTCTATTAAACAACACAAATTTTAATTCATTTAATCATACAACAAAATAAATCAATACATAATCTTCTAGTCAACACTGTTTTGAAAATTTTCATTTTAGTTGAATTAAAATCATTAAAAAATAAATCCGAGAACGTGTTTAGTGACGAAAATACTATTGATATTCTAAGCACCTCCCCTCACCACCTCTCTCCCCCCATTACTTCAATTTCTACCCACGCATAGCTTTGTATACTTGATTATTTAGTTTTAGTACATTTTATGTCCTGAGGGAGAGAACATGGTTCTCGAAACATGTCGATTTGTTAAAATAAAGATTATCGTGGTAAAAAACAAAGTGTTTTAATTTGTCATTAATAAAAATAAGTAACAAAAAAATCTTCAAACAAACAAAATGTCTAGAAATTGTTATATAGTTAATGCCCATGAAATAAATATTGCGAAGCGTATTTGAAATCTATTTACATGTTGTAAACAAAACTTCTTTCGCCCTCCGATGATGATAAGTTAACTGAAGTAAAACCAGACAAGTAATAGCATTATAATGCTATCTTAATAAAAGCAGGCACGTACAAGGCTTTGATTAAACTCTAAAGAAGTTGTTTTTAACTAATATGAATTTAAGGACACCAAATCCCGAGTAAATACGGCAGATATGAATATGTAGTTAAATAACAATGGTGTTGGCGTATTTGTTTGTTTACGAAAACAAACTTTATGGACTTTTAATCCTCGAAGGGTTAATGTTGTTTCGAAATAATGTTATAATCTGGGGGCAATTAAAATCAGCAGAAATTAAATTTAGTTTAATGATTTTCCGCAAGAGGAATATAATTTTGTTAAATTTTAACCCTTGAAGTTACAAACAAAAAGTTTTGGTCTTTACTTTTCTTTTGTTTGTTTATTTTTGTTAGATAATTTTCATAAACGGTTTTTGCAATACACATTTTTGTGCAATTTTATGTTTTTTTTTCTAATGTCAGCTTATATTTGTGCTAAGGAAAGGAGTTCTCGTTAATTTAAAAAAAGCTCCACAGAGAAAAAAATATGAAAAGAATTTTTTTTTTTTTTAAAAACGAAGACAAACATTCCCGGGTTACGAATAACCCAACAACATTTAAAAATCTCCTACTACCACCACGCTAAGCGGAAGATGTTGCTTGTGTTGTGACGGAGGACTTAGCCAGGCAAGGAGTCGAACACGGAACGCCTGGGTGGGACCCAAACGCAATGACCACTCAACCACTGACCGGTCATTAAAGAGGATAAGTATGTAGAAACATGAATAACAATTTAAACAGTTAATTTAATAGTTAGTCTTTAATAGTTATTATTAAAAAAAATACTTTTAAAAATTCTTACGTACAAATTTCGTATATATTTTTCATAAGTGTTTGCATGAAAGTGTAAAAAATTCTGTAAATGTTATTATTTTGGGCTTTATAAAAAATAAATTCTAAATCGGAACCCACTATGAGATAAACTTAATAATATTTTATAACTTTCCGATACATTTTTTTTTAAATATTACCGATATGTCTGCATAAAAGTAATTTTATAAGTACTAGAATTTTGGGCTTTTTTAAATAACAATTCCTAAACCCGAAAACAACAGAAAAAAGGAAGGTAAAAATTTCAAAAAGAATTACTAAAAATAGTAGTGGTAACCTACTATATATTGCAGAACTCTGTTCTTCAATTTGTTGAACTGCAATCAACTGACAAATACATATTTATCAGACTGTGTAATGCAATTAATTGTTGGATATACGATCAAAACGGGTTAAACTCAACCTGACATATTTATGTTTGTGATTTTAGATTAACATCTGGGTTACTATCTACCCCCATATTCACGCAACACCGATCAATATCGCGATAAGGGTAGTGCAATATTACAGCGTATTTACCACACATATCAAAATACACGTGGTATTTGTTTATACCACATATACACATCGCAAAATGATTTTTAATGTACCAAATCCTCGCACAAAAAATATCTGAGGTTTAATGTTATATAGAAGTGCCCATGCCAGTTATTTCATTTGATTTAGGTACCGGAAAGTACTCTAAAACCTCCCTTATTTTATTGTTATGAATATCTTCATCATGTCCTCCAGATTGTTGAAGTTGTGGCCTATCTAATGTAGTAGTCAAAAAAATTGATTGACTCCAAAAACAAATAAACACCCCTTGGTATTCAGAAATTTGGCAAAGACATTTCTAGTATTAAGTCCCGTATTACATAATAATTTACTACTCACATAATAATGTACTACTCGTGTAATAATGTCCCACTCGCATAATAAGAGAACAAAATTATTTTTAAAATAGATATTGCAAAAAATTCAAACACTGTTAAAATATAAAGAGATAACCTCTACTCGATATGAAAAAAATCATCTGAACACGTAGTTAGTTACACAATATCGATGTCTGCTCAAGCCATCAGACATCTTTTTGAAGTTTTTTTTTTACGTTAGCTCCACAGAGGAGGCCGCGAGGAAAAAAAATCCCTCAGGGCCTATGTCATCATTGGGGATGCTGTTTGGAGGGTCTTTTAAAAGAAACTAAGGAGTGGAAGTTCTGAGAGAGGAAAACAGGTAAGAGGAGTGAGAAGGAATTTGGGGGTCAATATATCCAGGAGTAACGAATGTGCGAATCCATCCCTCCTACTGCGATGCACCCTGCATGATGGGTCAAATTAGAAAGGAGAGGTTTAAATAAGGTCTCCCTAAACCAGTCTCTCCCGATCCGGCTCGCCAAGCAAACGCATTCACCGTCGAGACTCATTGTGTTTTACTCACTACCAGTAATTTTGTTTAGATTTCAAAGACAGAACTGAATCAATTGTGTCCGATAACACTTCGCTTCAAAATGTGTTCACTGTCAATTGATTTAAAGCATTACAATAATATTTATTTAAACCTGTAAAATGAAAGCCAAATTTTATGTATAATATTACAGCGTAAATTATTTATATCAAAACTGCTTACGCGCTATTCACTGGAATATCGATATAAACAAACGTGTTACAATGTAACTACCTAGTCTGCAAGCATACACAGATTTATTCCAAACCTGTTTGGGGTCGCGTAAATCTGTATCGCTCCCCTCCCAGCGACAACTACCCCTGTCAGACCCCAATAAACATCACATGTCACCACGCCATAGCACGTCTGGTACCTAAAATGTTGGCCACCGCTGCTACCAGCATCCGATAATGGACCCGATCATTTACAACAGATCTCCATTTGGCCGCGGTGACGCGACGATTCTGAAATACGGCCAACTGAGGTCATAATTTCATGAAAGGGCGCGATTAATGACATCAGGGAGTTGAATTGTAGTTATATCAATAGTTTTTTTTGGGATGAGAAGACCATGGGTTCGATTCTCATTTAACTACAAAACATTTTTATAGTCTGCGCTGTGGAAAACAGTAACGCTGTTTTAAGATGTTTTTTTTACTACAACTCAACTTACAAGTAAGCTGCAAACCAAACGTTTATGGTTATACAGATTATGGACCAGATATAAATAACCCGTAAGTTAAATTTCTTTCTATTTTCGTTTTAGCCTAAAAAATTCCCCAAGTACGGAGATGCCAGATTGTTTCAAGCAGTTATATATATATATATTTTTTTTTTTTTTTTTTTAAATACAGAAAAGGGTATAACAGAAAAGCTTAGTGAACTAATCTGATAAAAAATATTAATATTATTATTTATTTATAATCTTGTAGAGGTTGTTTTCTGATGTTTATAGTTTACATATTATTTGATAAAAAATTAGCGTTATAAAATAAAAAATTAATACTCAGTAACTGAATGTAAATGGGTTAGTATAAGTATTTTGTGAACACCTCACTATGATAACCTGTGCTGATTGTTTTAGATAAAGTGTTGTTTTGTCGAGATAAGTAAAAACACAGCCTCGTTTTTGAGACCTTCAAGGAAGATAATGTGGTTTAACCCATGGCGGAAGTATTATACATTAGGTCAGTAGCAGTTAAAGTATATCATAATAATATGTAAACACAATTTAATAACAGTGGAGTGAAAATTAAAGAAAAAACATAACATTATCCAAATCAATAATTATCTAAATGGTAATAAATCAAGTCAAGATGTTTGTTGCGTGACCTAAATGAAATGATGTTGAAAATCCATTAGAAAAAAAATTATACAAATTGGTGTCTCGTAAAGCAGGTAGGTAAAGGTTTCTATGAATCAAACGCCACTTATATAAATAATATTGTGGTGATATGTATAAATGGCGAAAATAGACGGATTTAATTAAAAAATACTGAGATACATTGATACTTGTATACCAATTCGACATAAGGACAGAATTGATATCATAATAAAATGTATTAATTTCACTGCCATTGACCTTGCCGTTTATTAACAAAATATGATATTTATAATACATTATAAATGTACGATACCTGACTCACTACACGACGTCTGTTTTGGGATGGATAAACATTAAATTTATGTGTATACATAAATACTCGTATATATTACTATAATGAGTAATGTAGGTACCTATACATATTTGATGTTATAATTTCGTTGGAATGTGAATTTAGTCAATGTCTTTCATTTATAAATATCCCCCGATAGTTGCCCCCATGGCATACTTATATGCAATATGCATCGGTTTGGGGAAAATACGTTATACCTAGTTATATAAAATATAATTAAATGTTTCAAAAGGGGTGGATATCCATTCCCAGTTATTAAAAATATTTTTAACCCATTTCATCAGTTAACATAAAATCGTGCAAACTAATGTATGTAATCCTTGCGCAGAACAGCGGAAAATTTCAGGATGTTATAAATGAAGGATACAACACCCCTGTCATAGGTCACCCCAAGTGGTTATTTACGTTTCGTGACTTAGCAGGGGTTCTCGGTGCCCGGGTACATGCGGTGAGGTTTAACTAGGATTTGGTGACGAATGCGTTTACCCATCGAGCGTAGTGGGCCGGTTTGGGAGAGACTGGTTGATGAATACCTAACGTAGACCTATTCAGTCAGACTCTCTCAACCCATCGCCTTGGACAACAGTGGGAGGGATGGATTCATTCGTCCGCCACTACTGGACACAGTGGTCTCCATATTATTGATCACCCTTTTTCTTCCCAGCATTTTCTCTCCTTCCTATCTCTTAAAAAATCTTCCACAAAGCATCCCCAAAGATCAGCTTCAGGGCCTATTTGTGGAGCCATGTAAAAAAGAAAAGTAAAAAGTAAGCCATGTAAAAAGGGGACAAACTCCAGGGGACGCCCACGCCGAGAGTACCTGGAGGACCTGCTGGTGGACATGCGCTGCTCATCATATGCAGAATTCAAAAGAGCCGCACAAGATAGGGAAGAATGGAAGAAGAAACTAAAGGAAATTGCTGCAAACCAATCCCAGGATTGAAACCAGAGAGAGAGTAAAAAAGATAATATTAGATTGATTGAGAAACTAAACACTCATTCGATATAATCTCTGGTCCTAAAATATTGCATAAAAATGGTTTTGGAATTAGGTTAAACAACCCAGAATCCCTCGATAAAAGAAAAAAATAAACAAGAAAGTATACAGATTTAGAAAATGAAATTAAAAAAATTTGGCATTCTCAGACTATAAAAATATTACCATTTGTTATTTCGGCTACTGGCATTATACCTAGCTCTCTGATAAAAAATTTAGGCATATTAGATTTGTCAAAGAATTTGTATATAAAAATGCAAAAATCAGTCATTTTCAATACATGTAGGATTACGAAAGATTTTAAAAATATTTATATTGAGGGATCAGTAGGATTTATCGGTCAAATTAGGAATTCCACCGAGCCGAACCCTCTGATATGAAAATATCTGGAGTCGGTGAATTATTTCCCCAATTAATAGTTTGTTAGATTAACATGTTGTTCTTGTATTGTTTTGTATTAATTATACTTATATAATACACTTGCATAGCGTCAATTTACTAGGTGATCATTTATATGGAAAAGTGTGTGAAAGAGTTTAGTTTTTCCTATGGGAAAAACTAAACCCCTACCTGAAAGTCTGGTGCGTAAAAAAAATCAAATAAATTTTACTAATATTCCCATATTTTATTTATTCCGTTAACCTCCGCTGAAACTGTTTCCTCGCCCCCTACTTACCTGTTTACCTATCCTCTAATAATTTGTCTTTCTCTTTTTTTATTTGTATCTCTTTCTATCACCAATAAGATGTCTTCTTATCTATTTTGTATCTCTCTTCCCCATTGTTTTATTTTCTTATATATGAATTTGTGTTTCTGTAATTAATTATCTTTAGTTAATATATTAAGCCTCGACGAAGCTTGAGCCAAGCAAAACATGTGTTAATTCAAATAAAAAGTCGATTATTACTACAATGTTCCATACTATATTGTTACTTAGAAGGTTTGATGAATTTACGTTTTGTGTGGCAAAGTCAACCTCGTGTGTTTCACGTCGGTGTTTGGGACTTTATTGAATTTCCAAGCACGAAGTAATATTGGTTTGGGCATCTGTTATCAGTTAATAAAATTACTTGGCCAAAGTTATCAAACATTTCTGTATTATATTAAATATCATCAAAGAGTCTTAAGCACGAATTAGAGGCGAGTTGAATTTTGAACCGAATCATTGACGTGGAAATCATCCACGGTCTAAAAAGTTATTTAATATTTGTTTTCAGTTTGTGATGCTGTTTGTTGTATTTAGACGCGTCAAAATATATTTATTGTTTTTGTGTTTAATTCGTAGAACTCCATTTCATAAATAAATTAATAAATAAAATAAAAAATGAAATAAAAAACCTTCAAAATATGTTAAACTCAGTAGAATGGAAATATTCGCTTTGACTCTACGCCTAGGAGACATCGGTTTGTATATTGGGAAATGGTTAAAATAATCTAATTTTAAACGTATTATTTAATAACTTATAATTTAAATTATCAACCATATTATGAAGTTCAAATCTATAGTATTGCGGATGAAATAACACAAAACTCTATAATGTACAAAGTTCTTATTATAAACAAATAGATTAAATAAAACTGCAGACACATTAGTCTAGGGATATTTATGTTTGTATTTAATTTTGTTTTATATTACCAACATGAATGTTCTATAAATATCCTGTTTGTGTCTCAAATAAATAAAAAAAAAAAAAATAAATAAATAAATCACTTTGCGTAAACCACTATATAATTCATATTATTATCCCGATGAAGAAACCATCTGTTTTAAAATATGTAGATATAATAACATGTGATTATATAGTGGTTTACACAAAGTAATTTGTTTCATTATATTAAAATGATGCCACAAATTTATTTTGCGAAGATTGAAGAAAAAAAAAGGAATATATATTAACACACTTTGATAACAAAAATTACATTTTAGTACATAAAATAGACTTACTTCCTCAGCGAAAAAAGTTCCAAGTATCGCATAGGTAAAATACCGTTTATTAAAATAAATAAGACGTTTGAAAGACTTTAACTGATTACCTTTGTATATGGCTCGAGTTTTAAAATACCAAAGTCTTCCCTTACTTATTCGACCCCTTTATTTCTACCCTCTTTCTCCTCGCACAGCTAAATTAATGGTGACACAGCCCCACTAGGTCGAGGCTGTAAGATTATGTGTTGCTATCTTATATGAACAAGGTTTCACAGGAAATATATTATTATAAGCAGTATTACTTATAATCTCAAAATCCAATACTTGCCTCACACTTTTGATCTCCAAAATAGCACAAAATTCTTTCAAAACTATAATCCGAAGACGTTAAAGTACGTTATCTGTATTACGAATTTCCGTCTCTCACAGAGAAGGATTAAAAATAATAAAGAATTGTGTATGTTTCAAAATAAAATTAGCAAAATATTAAGAAGGCTTAGCGACACTTATCTTGCTGTTGTATTTCTTTGAGGGAGGATATTAAAGAATTGTTTAAAGGAAACATGTGTCACTCGAGAATCTAAATATTGTCCAAAACCAAAAACAATAACTTGGGAAATCGAAAAAAATGCCAGACGATAAAACACCGAAAATACTTACTTATAAAAGTACACAAGAAAAACTCGGAAGCAGCCCAGGAAGATTGGGACTGGCTTTTTGGAATAGGATTGGAGGAGAAAGCCTAGTGACTGATACAAAACAGAACAGATTGATAAAAAAAATTCCAATTATTTATATTCACAGATGGGTTGATTAATAATGATTTATTCAAACAAATTAAAACTTTAATCCTTTTTTTAATTTTTGGAAAATATATTTTTGTAGGTAACATTAAAAAGTTGACCAAAATTTAAAATACTTTTAATCAAACATAATAACGGATTTCCACTACGGAATTATCAGTATCAAACATAGAAAAGTTGATTTGGAAGTAATTAATAAATTTAAGCACAAAAATATAAAGCAAATTAAAATTACAACAACAACACTACTAGCAAATATATAAATAGATTATAATTAAAAATATATAATAAAGGGGAGGAAAATGATGAGGGGATGTTGCAAGCAAAATGAAAATAGTAGGCACCAACGAAACAATTCACTCAATCATCGTGCAAAATAATATAAACCTAATACGTATATAATAGTAAACCATTCATTGTTACATTGAATAAATATGGAGATGTAGTGGAATATAAATGTCCTGGATGAAAAATCATCATAAGGTAACATATGACTTTAAACGGGTTGTATCACAGGATTTGAACAATTCATTAAATTTCAAAGTTAAAACTGAAGTTCAGCGAAAGTTCTGTTATTATTTCAGTTATGGAAAAGTTTTTTCGCAGAACTGAAACGGAAACTTGAATAGAACTTTCACAGAACATGAAAGTTAACTGTGAAATTTTATGAAAGTTAACTGTAAATCAACGTTGTCATGAATTGTTGTTCAAATTCTGTGAAACAATACCCCTTACAGTAGCTATCCCTAAAGATGAAAGAGCTAGACCAAATAAAATATTTGAAAAAAGTGCATGCCTTCGGTTAGTTAGATAGTTACGTAGTTTTTTTTTATTTAAGTTTTTCATTCCAGCAGGACTGGGAGGAGAGTGCAAACCCAGTTTATAATAAGTGTACAACTAAGTACCCACATAATGAATACTACCGTTACACGGAGAAAAACATTTAAATAAGATGAAAAAAACATCATATTGTAAAATAGCTGATACCCGGCATGCGTTTAAATTCTAAATAAATACATTGTTTCTCACTTCGTGTCATTTCCCATTCGTACCCGTACCCCATCCCGCGTTCACTTTTAACCTTCCCCGCATCTCCTCTCCCCTCACCCGCTCACCCCTTTCTCGCGAATCGCACCCCCTCCTCACGCATTCCGCTTACACCTTCTTCAACTTCTCCTCTCCCTCGTCACCCCTCGCGCGAAACCCCCCTCCTAAATTCCCCATCTGACCCTCCCGCATACCCCTCCCCGAGCCTTTTTTCCCTGCCGCCGAATCTCCAATAATTACACCAATTTTTCCAACAACTCGGGTGATCTATTTAATTTTTGAAATAGATCAAATTTCAACACACATAATATATTTCATTTTTGAAATAGATCAAATTTCATAACGCCAGTTTTCACCAGTATATATATAGAAATATTCACGGGCATTTACACAACAATTCAAAAAAAAATTATAGCAATCTGATGAAATTTTAATAGCAATCGTATGAATAGTAAAGGAAATAATTTTATAACGCCAGAGCTCACTATCCTATAACCATCCCGGGTATGCGCACTTCATATTTCCAAAGTTTCATTGCAATCGGATGAACGGTATTGCCGCCCATTACAAACGAACCCACAAACATACAAACAAACAACAAACATAATTTTTTATATATTGGATATATAAAATTTAAATTAAATTAAAAAATACAGGATCGTCCATCGGGGAGGTCGCTGGGTAGTTACGTAGATTTTGTTAATTTAAGACAAACATTAATTTTTATATATTGGATAAATAAAATTTTAATTTAAATTAAATTAAAAATTACAGGATCGTCCATCAGGGAGGTAGCTGTGTTAACAAGGTTTTCTAAATCACTTTGTAAGTTACGGAACTCATTTTAACAAGGTATGCAAATCAGGTTGTTAAAATTTGGAAACAAGTTGGAACTTCAAGCGGTCTGGCTTAATTAGCGGCGGGTTCATCCAGTCTACTGCCCGCAGAGTCAATTCAATTAGGAACTGCATATAAGCCTCCAAATTGCAGTATTGCATTTTGGGGCGGATGTAAAAAATGCATCGCCCCAAAGCTCTAATGTAAAGTAGCTTGATTTTGTATTTGAAAAATTAACTATTCCGCTTTCATATACCGTGCAGTTTGGTAATCGGCACGGCGACAGTCCGCACGCTTCCAGGCCATATCCATATTTGTTTCTATTATCTCACCCGGCATTATGGTAAATTTATTTACTGACCAAAACATTTTGATTTTTTATTTACCATTAATTACATGTTCATTAGACTATGTCCGGGTTAAAAACCCACAGGAAGAACTAAAACCCATCCACACACTTTTCCACAAATTATCATCTAGTCAATCTACGCTATGTACTATATAAGTATAAATAATACAAAACAATACAAGAACAACATGTCAACGCAATAGAGACCAAATGGGAAAATAATTCACCGACTCCAGATATTTTCATAACAGAGGATTTGGCTCGGTAGAACTCCTAACTGGACGGATAAATCCTACTGATCCCTCAATATATATATTTTTTTAAATCTTTCGTAATCCTACATGTATTTAAAATGACTGATTTTTGCATTTTTATATATAAATTCTTTGACAAATCTAATAAACCAAAAATTTTAATGTGAGCTAGGCATTATACCAGTAGCCGAGATAACAAATGGTAATATTTTTATAGTTTGAGAATACCAAATTCTTTTAATCTCATTTCCTAATGGGGCTAACAGACCTAGCTATAAAAACTCAAGCGTTATTTGGCTTGGCCCACTTCAGCATATCGCTCGTCATATATTCTCTTTGGGAATGTACGCTGTCCGTTGGCCCCATAAATCTGTATATTTTTTATTTTTTTAGAAACAGATTTTTCAATATTACAGGAATTTAGAATAGCTTCATCAATGATATAAGTTATTTTTTCACTTAAAACTATATCGGGACTATTATGACTAATTTTTCTGTCCGTTAGTAATTATTATATATTTATTATTCATCTTTATTAATTGGATTACAAATGGTGATTTGATATCCTGTCCCATTCGGAATTCCTTTGTTGAGAACAGGGGAAGTTTTGACATAAGTAGTTTATAACAAAAATACAAATAACCACACAATATTACGTATAAAATAAAGGACAATCAAAAGGCTAATGATCCAAGACAAGATGTTTTCATAATTAAAATTAGTCGTGTTCTGACTAATGACCAGTGTAAGTACGTTGAATAGCTTTACTGCAAAGCATCTGAAATTTCTTTGGCCAAAAGTTTTTATAGCGAAAGAAGTTATGGGCATTGGTTCTAGTTTGTCGAGCAGTTTGGGCATTTTCAAAAACAGCACTGTGTTTGAAGAGGTATGAAATTTACTTGTAGTTCTGGAGAAAATATCTTAATAGGGTATATCCAGAGAATATCGGAATTTTGTCCTTTTTAAAACAAATTCTTGATGTTTTGACTCTTTTTTACAAAAAAACATAAATTGATATCGGTAGATCGTTATTTTATCTAATAAAGTTATGTTTTAAATTTTGAAAAACTAAGTTTATTTTTAATATCGTAAGGTAAATACCGTTGGTAGATTTGTTAAATTTTCAAACGAAATAATGTATAATACAACACACATTTCATATCCTATAATCATACAGAAAAATATTTCAATACATAATCTCCAGTCGAAATTTTAATTAAGTTAAATTAAAATCATTAAAATAAATTCCGAGAATGTGTTTTGTGACGTAAATACCTCAGTTTGTTTATTTATTTAAGGTCTTACGAACTAAAATATTTAAAAATTTTTTACACCCTTATTTTGCTTAGACATTATTGAAAAATCATAAAAACCTATGATCAAAAAATACTTACGAAGTACGCGACCTAAAAAGATGTATCAGCACATGTTTGAACATTTGTATTGCTTACTTGAATGTAGGTGTATTTTAAATTATGTTTTGAATGCAAAAAAATTCGATATTGAGTTATTAGTTAAACTTTGGCGTACGGAGAAAAATCAATCTTTCTCACCGATACCGCCCTGTGCAGTTTCAAGGGCACGATTGCAAGTTGAAATTTGAATTCTCGGCCGCTGGTTAATGGGCCTTAACTGTAGGTAGGTACTCGATTGCACTCTAAAACACAATTCAGAATAGTTTTCTATTTCTTAGTTTAAAATTCTCGTTCTATAATATTTTCGATTCTTTTTATGTCCATATTTATGAGAACAGACTTTCACTCAAGAATATCTTGATTCCCTAAAGATGCCAAACACCGACCACTAGCTAAATTAGTAATATAAACCTCCTAGAAAAATTTGTAAGGCATTGTTTGTAAAGTTGTTTTTTTAATGCTCATTATTCTCTCGTGATGATGGTAACAGTTTTTGGTTAAGAGTTTCGCAACTAAAAAGCAGAGAAGATATAAAAAGTATAGAAACCAGCTACATTTCCGAAGAATTCCGGAATGTACAGTTGAGCAGTGGCCCTTTTGGCAATATAATAATTTAAATGTATAATCACCTATGTGCAAACATGTACAAATTATTGTCAAATAAACGTTTTTATTATTTTAAATATTATTATGTTTTTCACAGCGTTGTCCTTACGATGAATGCAACTTTTCTCTCATTTCGTTCTAATAAACAATTAAGTAGAGTTACTTATAATAAGATCTAACGTGTGTCAGAAGATCTAAGGAAGGGTATTTATATTATCCATCAATATGTATCGCGCACCTAAATAATTCCGTTACAGTGGTCGGCAAATAGAATTTCTTTCGACTCACAGAAAGTTCATTGAAAACGCGTTCAACTAACTAAAATTCAACCTAACCTAACCTTTTTTATGTATTTTGTAAGTTTGCTTTTGTAAATATGCTTTCGATGAATTGATTTTCGATGAACTCGTCGGTTACCTTTCTTTTGCCATTATGTATCTATTTGGGTAGATACACATGGCTCCTTGAAATATTAAAGATATATTTTTTCAAATTATGCTAACTCATAGGAAGAAACTACTCAAAAATATTGTTATCTATTAAATATATTATTCCTTCACGTGTTTTCTTTCACCGCAGTTGGAGAGATAGATTCATATGTCTGACACTCGTGGACACACTGACCCCCCGATTTCTACCTTTTACCTCATACTTTTTCTTTTCCTTCAAAGACACTCTACACTAGGAGCTAATGTAAAAACAAGTGTAGTACAATCCTCTAATGATCATGGCTGAAGAAAAACTTTTTAGAACTTCGAGCTATAGATACTCGATTGGTTTATACGAGTATGTCTAAGAAGTTTGCCTATCCCTCGTCTATCTAATCAGGATTACTGGCGTAAGACGATCTCCCTAGTTCGGCTTGGGGCCATCACTAGTGTAATTTTATACTTCGTTGTCACTTTCGTTAGTCCGGACATTCCATCACACAACACCCCCACTCCGGCTCCGTACGGGCAAAGTTTAGGCGTATATTAGGTCTAAGTTTAGTATCCCAGTTGATTGATGAAAGAGGGAAGTTTACATTATGCGGCCTGGCCTATTTTTCAAAGTACCGCGCTAGTTCTGATGGATGAAAGGCGATCTAATGTCATAACATTGAACCAATGAACGTTGATACCGCCGCGCAGTGAGTGGGACATAATATTGGATTATTTTCTTTTATTTATATGTGTATCTATATAAAAAGTTTACATTTTTTGGCCTTGCCTGTCTTACTAGGAAATCCAATGTCGAGACAGACTAGTTTACAAATATTTTATAAATATTAAATAAAGCACATTTTTCAATAAAGCAAATATATTCGACAACAAATTTCAGATTGGTAGGCAGTGGTAACAATAATGAGATAAAGGATTATATTTGGATGAGGTGACTAATTATTGCACGAACTTTTTTTATTGATGGTGGAGTTATACTTGTAAGGCGTGTTGTGTAGTGATGTTCTCTGCCGTGATGGCTAGCGTTCGCATCTATAAGTTGTGTTCTGACGCCTTAAGACGATATTTTAAATCAATACAGCACGTGGTACGTACACACAAGCCAAGACGCGGCCGTCCCCGCACCCCTCACCTTCACTGCTCTGTCGAAAATCGAGATCGCTTCTGATGCATCACGACAGATCGCATCATGACACAACACAACAGACTAATATAATCGTCACCATATTAAATGTATGAAACCGATAACGTTATGACGCGTCACGTCACGTCACGACAGACAAGTATAACTCCACCATGATCCATTGTTTGATAAGGATTTTGTTTTTGTTAATATTATTCGATTGTCTTGTTTTGTCAGATAGGTTATTGTATATTTTTTACGCAATGTATTTTAAATTTCTTTGACCAAATGTTGTGTTTGTTTTAGGTATTTGTATGAGTTCTTTGGTTTTGTGCCGGGTGTTTACAATGTTTTGGGTATTTTCATAAAATGTATGTGTTTTATTTTTAAACAGATGAGTTAATATAAATTTTGGGTAAATTTGTCGAATATCTAATACATGAAATTGTGCACATACAAAATTGAGCTGGTTGAGACTTTAAAGATATTGAGGGGTTGTAAAAACTTATATACTGAGAGATACTTTTAAATATTTCTAAATCAAATTATAAAACGTGCAAATATTACAATTTTGTATTAAAGTGATTCACCATGTCGTGTAAAATTCGGGATCAGGCCGCTAACAATAACCCTCCTTATGTATTGGGTGTTTTTTTAGAGGTTTGGTTTTTAAACTGGCAACATTGTTTCTACAGACTGTCAATTTGACAGTTGACAGTTGATTTGCAGTCAGTATGTTTTGCCATTTCACCATGAATAGACTGACGTCAGAACAGCGCTTGCAAATTTATTCTGTTGTCGAAAATTGGGCTTCATGATTGCGCTTCATTCGAGCTAGCCGTGGCGCTCATATGCCCGAAATCATATTTAAACAATAATGGCATAAAATTATATATTATATAAAGCCAATATCATAGACATTAACATTATTTTAATGCGAATTTTTTATTTTTTTTATTTGTATCCTTCTAAAATAACACACAATTTAGATGGGGAAAAGGTTTAAATTCCCGTTTAACACCAACCTCCTTTTTTGATTTATTAAAGGGTGTGTTATTCTATTCTGCGAAGCTTGGGTACAAATCTTATCTTACTTAAATTATAAACGCGAAAGTGTGTACGGATGTATTTGTGTTTGTTACTTTTCACGCAAAAACTGCTAAATGGATTTTGATGAAACTTTATAATAATATAGCTCATACATTAGAATAACTTATAGGCTATAAGTTATAAAGCTAGCTTTTTTTCCATTTATTACAAATAATAATTTTATTATTTAATAGAATATGTCAAAATACGAGAATGACATTTTAAAAAACAATGAATGACCAAAATTGTATTTTAGAAAATATTTAAATTAGTGAATTTATTTCAAGTACTCCTAATAATTTGAATCGAATCAAGAATAAAATTATAAATATAAATAAATAGGTTAAGAATTTTGGTATAAACATAGATGGGACCTAGAAAAAGAAAATAGGCTACTCGAAGTAGTAATGCTGCGCAGACGAAGTCGCGACAGAAGCTAGTATTCAAATATTTTATGATCCTTTTCTAAAGAAATTATCCACATTTTGCAATAAAACTATAACCGAAAAGGGGTCGATGGTTAGATATTTTGAACTTTTAAGCAGTTTTTAAAGGCCTGGTGCTATTTATTTTTATACTTTGCATAGTTTATATATATACTAAAGAATTTCATCTTTTGTTATCCAGCCGTATATTCTCTCAGCATACTTCTTCGAGAACACTGAATTGTTGTAAGCCAGAATATTTGTATAGCGGATTTCAGGAAGTATGCCTACTTGTGTTATACGGCTCAGCATACTTACGTTGCCAATGAGGAAATACTTCTTCTTCTTCTTCTTCCCCTTGTCCTATTCGGGTCGGGGACCCACTGCATCGACAAGGCTCCTCCATACGTCCTTGTCTTGCGCCGATTGTTCGGCCTCCGTCCATGGCAGATCCATCCTCTCCTCGCACAGTTTTTGGAGTTGCCTCACCCAACTGTGTCTGGGACGGCCTACTGGACGTCTACCCTCTGGAATGGCACTCAGTATTTTCTTCGGAATTCGGTCATCAGACATTCTTAGTACATGCCCAAGCCACCTCAGTTGCGATTTTTCTACGAAGAGTTGCAGTGGTTCAATGTTTAGATCATCTCGGATCGTAGAATTTCTAATATGATCCCATTTCGTAACCCCTGCCACTCCTCTCAAGTACCTCATTTCGGCAGCTTGGACTCTAGAGCGTGTTTGTTCGTTTAGCATCCATATCTGGTGGCCGTAAGTGAGCGTCGGGCGGTATACCGTTTTAAACACTGCCATCTTTGTCTTGATGCTGAGCTCGGCTTTTCTTATCACTGAGCTGTAGAGAGGACGTAGCAATGAGGAAATACATAAAAAATAATCCTTTGTGGTTCGGGTGTTCAATAGATCAACTGTCGAGGGATCAACTGTCAGGAGTCAAGTGTTTTTTTTAAATTTTACAAATTTATACCGCACAAGAGTCCTAACAAAATTTGGGAGGCGGGAATGGGTACCGCCGCCCTGAGAACCATTTATTGGATAACCAACGCCTCTGCCATACGTCACCCCAAGTGGTTCGCTACGTTTAGTGACTAAGCAGGGGAGCCCGGGCTCATGGGGTGAGGTTTGTCTGATCTGGACACACTGAACCCCAGATTCCTACCCAACCCTCATACCTTATTCTTTCCAGAACTTCCCCTCCTTCTCTCCTTCCTTTCCTTAGAAATATCCTTCACACAACATCCCCAAAGATGACATATGCCCTGAGGGAAATTATTTTCCTCAGGCCCTTCTGTGTGGAGCTAATGTAAAAAAAAAAAGGCTGCTTCCGTCTGGAGCCAGAGAGACTATGGCATCCCTAACTGGGGTATGTTGTGAGGCTGAAGGTGGTGGGGAAGAGAAGAAGATGGGGTAGAGGAAGGTGGGGAAGTACTTGGCTATTCAGATCTAATTTTTTTTGTCATCTTATTTCAAAGTTTGTAATGTAGATTTCTAGTTAGGTAAGCGAAAATTAAATTTTCTTTTTTCTGGAATAAAAAAACTTATAAAAAGAAAAAAATTGTCAAGACAAGCTATTAAATATAACATTGAATCGGTGATTCAATCCAATATTGCATTAGTAAGTTCTTTGGTTTTGTGCCACGTGTTTACAATATTTTGGGTATTTTCATAAAATGTATCTGTTGTATTTTTAACAGATGAGTTAATATAAATTTTGCGTAAATTTGTTGAATATCTAATACATGAAATTATGCACATAATAAATAAATAAAAATTGAGCTGGTTGAGACTTTACAGATATTGGGAGCTTTATAAGCACAACGTGAGATTATGAGGGTTTGTAAAAAACTTATATACTGAGAGCTACTAAGGACGTAAAAATAAACCATCATTGCCATTTTAAATACTTGTAAATCAAATTATAAAAAGTGCAAGTATTACAATTTTGTGTATAATAAGTAAGTAATAGTAAGCTTTCCAGATGGTTCTCGAAAGGATTGGGTTTTTTTATAGACAAAACTGTTTATTTAGGTATTGCGTATGTTCGGGCGCAAACAATTAATTCATCTTAAAATTTTAAAGCATTTCTTGTAAAAAGCGTTTATCCATAAAATAAAAATAAACAAATTAACTTTCATTGAAGAAGAAGATAACAATAATAATCTAATTTTTTTTAAATATGAAAATGAACAAGATACAGAAAAATAATAAAAGATAACGGTCGCAACTGGGACTCGAACCCAGAACCTTACGTCTTACCGGGACATACATCTCTACCAATTGGGCTACTGCTATCTTATATGAAACTATAAAATATTACATTGATGGGAATAACCTTCAAAAGTTAAAAAGAGAGTTTTTCTTATAAACATATGAAAATTAACTTTCTACTACAACAAATACATACTTGTCACACTTAAACATAACCACTTAAATACCTTAGCACAGGTTCTCCTAGTGAGGTGTTCACGAAACATACAATATTACCCAACCACAATTTCACCTTCTCAAACCTACCCTACACACAACATAATAAAAGTTCAAAATATATTATTATACGTACAATGTTAATTCATTTAAGAATCAATTTAAATAGGCAATGAATATAAATTTTATTAATGGCCTTTCTTCTTCCAACGCGTTCTATCGGAGAAATAAACAAGCCAGCAATCTTGCCAGTCATTTGACAAATGATTACCTTGAGTGCAGTTAGGTGTTTTGGATGAGGAGATGAAGTAGGTGGCAAATCCCACATTGTTTCGGTTGTGCGGATTATACTATTCCTCAAAGTATATTAACCTTATACGTAATAATTTGATTGATGATTTGTTGCCACTGACGATTGCTATATGCAGTAATATTGTGTTATATTACATTGATGTTGAGAAGTTATTAGAAAAGCCTTTGGACTTTACGAAATGCACTGTTTTTAATATCGAGGAGATAAGTTATAATTTTTACAAAGGCAGCAAATACATATTCTTTTTTATCTAGGTTTTTAATTATGAAGGTACCTAAATAAAATTATATATTTATTTTTAACTTATTAAGTTAAACCTTTAATTTATTTTAATATATGAAGATAATATCAGTGAAACTCAAACGAAAATCTGAAAGAGAAAAATCAGAAAAAGATACGAATACATCTGGGATTCGAACCCAGGACCTTTGGTTTTTTGGGCCACTGCGCTAACCACTGCGCCAATGTTATTTACGTCTTTCCGATTCGGTCATATAAATGAAGTATGATACAGTTAAATATAATCGAATCAGAAAGGGATACAATGGTGCAGTGGTTAGCGCAGTGGCCCGGAAAACCGAAAGTCCTGTGTTCGAGTCCCAAATGTATCCGTATCTTTTTTTGATTTTTCTTTTTCAGATTTAAAATTGAGTTTCACTATTATTATCTTCATTAATTAAAATAAAATCTTATAAGTTCTATTATGTCCGGCAAGTATAAATTTAGTAATTATTAATAATAATAATACAAGTCATGTTAAATTAATTATTCCTAAATTAAAAAGAACTTGCGTTCTACGAATACTCCCATCACCTTTCGCTTCCTACTTCCTTCACCGCACAGCATATCCCAATTGAGGTTGCAATGATTCTACTAGCAATGGACTGTCGGGAGCTATTGATAAACAATAAACATAAAAATGATAAACGTTTAAGCAAAGACTGCAATTTACGTTAACTAGACATAAACTCTTATATAGGAAGAAACAAATTGGACGAAATTCAAAACTGTTTGACCTACATTTTCGGAGTTGGCAGCTTTATTGATTGTAATCGGAAGGTGCTTTAGAAGTTAAGTAAAGTAGTTTAAATTTATTCATTGACAAAAAATGTAGATCACGATTCGATCAACCCTCATTTATCCCTCTCGTCCCGAGTAGCAAAAAGGGAGGAAGAGGGAGATTTGGTGGGTGGCTGAGGAAATTTGTATGCTAGAAACGCTGAGATCTCCTTGAGAATGCTGCTCTCCTGATTTATTTGTTGGAGTAATGTATTGCCTACAAGCAATTTTAAAAACTATTTATCCCAGAGGAACAAAAATAAAGCTGTAATTTCTTTTAGAAACACGAAATTATGCAGTAACCATTCATTAAACCTGCTTTTTAATATTTTAAATATTGATGAGATGTGCCGCCAAATTAAAGAGAATTGCAGGTTTCGGGTAAGTCGCCAAGGATCGATTAAATATTCTAAAAGGCAGAGAGAGGCGTTTGACCAAAGTTGGTCACATCAAGGCCAGAAGCAAGAAGGCAAGAATAAGCAAAATGATCAAATAAGGAGGGTCTAGATGCGAAATACTTAAAATCACTGATAAAGATTTTTTACGTAAAATAGTAAACATTGTATAACATCTTGAGATAACCACAATAAAAGTAATAAAAGTATTATTATTATTATTTACATTTAGGCCAAAACAGGCATTTACAGATATGTGGAATACATATCATGTATGGACTTACAATAATTGAAAATGATTTATTTTGCAGTCTATAATTCAGTATGGTATCATAGCATGGGGAGGTGCCACTGCATCTGCACTAGACCTAATCATAAAGTTACAAAAAAAATATTATAAAATTAATCCTTAGGCAACTTCTAATTACAGACTTGAACATAGTCTTTAATATTATGTTCGGCAAATATATGCAAAAACAATTCTAACTCATCTATACACAAATATACGTAAATATTATGAAAAAATATTTAAAGCTCGCTGTCCTCGAACCAATAACAAAACTTACTACAAATTCCT
This sequence comes from Limnephilus auricula, assembly GCA_951813805.1. Lineage (NCBI taxonomy): Eukaryota > Metazoa > Arthropoda > Insecta > Trichoptera > Limnephilidae > Limnephilus > Limnephilus auricula. The sequence continues at coordinate 5,833,342 of OX638397.1, forward strand.
ATAATGCATACTGCTTTTGGTAAACGAAACTTCAGATACCTTGTGACAAGACTTGTAACGTCCTTCCAGATAGAATAAAAAATAGTGATTCCCAAAACAATTTCAAAGATAACATAAACATTTAGATCAAAAGTAATGGCCTTTACCGGTGCATTATTATCTAAACGAAACTATTAAGTGCATACACTTTAAAACAAGTTGTAGGTATATTTGTAGTTATTACAAATTAACTCACAAAATTACTGCCCCGACAAAGGTTAGCCTATTGAGATAGGTTATGAGAAACCTTAATTTATAACTATTAAATTATGTCCTTTAAATATTACCTTCTGTTCATATGTATATTTTTCCTGTTTTCTACTTTTTTTACTTATTAAATAATTTATAAAATAATGTAAACTATTAACACTGAACATGTACTTTGTTTATTTTTTTTTCTAGCTATAAATGTTACAAATTTCTTTGAATAAAGACATATTATTTTTATTATATTAAATCAGTGGAACTTATCAAAAAGTAAAATTAGCCATAGAAATTATAAAGCAGTACTAAAATTAGTATTTATGTATGCGGTTTGTTATTATAGCTATCTTGTAACTTGTAACGAGTATATTCCGTACAATTGTACGCATCTACTACTACTGAGAAAGTATTGCCAACAGCATGTAACCTAGGTATAAGAGATTATATGAATAACTTGGTCTTGATATTGTTGTTGCCATTACAAAAAATGTTGGTCTAAGTAATCCAATTGGTATATATATGGTATGTAATTAGGTTGAGTAAATCAGGGCTGTCTACAATACCATATAATATTAAAATCTGTAAAATCATTATTATCGAGCAGGAACTTCCGTGCAGTCATAAAATATGGAGTATTTTATTGTCAAACCTAATTCGAATGTTTTTTGTTTGTTTTAGCTTTTTACCAACTTTCCGGGCTGCTACTATTTTCGTATGGTGGGTGATCAGAGGGGGATATCTAGATCTGCGAACCAGTCTAGGGCCTCAGGCAACACCCTGTGGACCTCATTAATCCCGCCGGGGAATGAATGAAGCGGGAATTCGTTGACCACATGTTACAGTATATCTGTAAAAAGCTTAATTTCAGTTAAAAGCAGAGACGCCACACATCATAGTTTGGAAAGCTACGTGACTGGTACGAGTGTTCCATGATGCAACCTGCAGGGTGATTTTTTCCTGATGTTATTAATGTATTTTTAATTTTTAGTCGGTTGTTTTGTTTATCGATTTTTTCCTGTTCCACATATAAAAAGAATAAATGTTTTTTTATAATCTCATTTCTTTTGCCCAATAATATTGCACACAGTAGGCAGTGAGGAAAGTAATTTCCCCCAGGGCCTATGTCATTTTTTAGGAAGCTGTGTGGATGATTTTTTGAAGAGAGAAAGGAGTGAATATGGGTTTTGAAGAGACCCATGTTGTAGGAGGAAGGAAACACAGAGGCTGGCAAATCGTTCTACAGCCAAGATATTGAACTCAAGAACAAGTCGTAGAAACGACCTGTCAAATTGTGTGACAAATGTCATCCGCGTCGGGCGCGCGTTTGGCATATTTCCCGACTATGCACCGGTGCCAAAGAGATCAATGACGCTAGCTCCTCGGGACATATTCCATTGAAATATTAGTAGAACAAGGAGGGCATACCTTCTTGACAAGATATCGATTAAAATAAGGGAATCTATCAAACGGACCGCCCGTTTCTGCACAGAGTCAAAGGTTTATACATATAGTTTAAACCAGAGGTGGCTTTAGACCAGAGGTGGCTGTGTTGGTAAGATTGTTTGGTTTATATTCTTATGAAGAAACCTTAGTTTTTGAAAATTGTCTATTATTTTAATTAAAAATAGTGTTGTAAACAAAGTTGGTTATTTTCATTTAATAACTTTATTACTTACTCCAAAAAAGCTATTAATCATTACTTGAGATCTATGTTCAATTCCGCCTTCGTTATCTCGCAATAGCTAAGACGAGTTTGTTTATTTCACTATGGCAGTTATTTTTAATTAACCCTTAAGTAAGTTTATCTGTAGGTGTCTATAATTGAAACGGAGAAGCCTCCAGGGAACAGGCCAAGAATTTATTGTAAAGTAAATAAATGAAATAAGGGAGCAACGTGTTTAAAGTAATAATGCGATGATAGGAAGAGAACTTACTCAATCATTTGATTAAATTCTTGGAAAGATACCAAATAACGAAATACCTGGGCATATTTAGACCAAGAGACCCAATGAATTGATTAAGAACGCCTCTGGTATTGAGAAAGGAAGTTCTGTTAATACAATCTAATTTTGCCTTAAACAACTATGGGGATAAGAAAAGGTTATGGCTGACTATTATTACTTCTAACAAGACCAAAATTAACCTCTTTTGATGTTGAAGGAACCGTAAGATGGGCAGAAATTAACAAGGTTCGCAACAGGAATATTTTGCTGCTAGGCACAACGGGGTATTTGGCCGCAAAAATAAATATTTTAATGACTTTAGATCTACCTGAATTTAACTTACGGGTGCCAGAAGGATATATTTACCGAGCTAATGAATAAATTACGCACTTCTTCGAAAATATTGTAAGATTAGACATCATAAAATAGTCTTTAATGTCCTTTTATTTAGTAGGTACAATCTTATGAAAAAAAACTGTGTAAAAAAGATATGTTTAAAAAGTGTAACTGGAATTATGAAATCAATAAAACACATTAAATACTCGCCAAGCTACTCGGTTACGCCCTGAGGCCCTAGCACACTTGCTCGATAAGATCGATAGGATAACTATCGGTAACTTCTCATCGTTCCCTAGGACAACTGCACATCGCTAACGTACAAACAACAGTTGATGTCGAATATGTTAAGGACACTTAGTCATTGTGAACTGTCACTTATTCGTTGGCGATCTGTAGTCATGCTAGGAACGATGAGAAGTTAGCGATAGTTATCCTATCGATCGTTATCGAGCGAGTCTGCTAGGGCCTCTGGAGAAGATTTCGATATTAGTTGAAAAAATAACAAAAAGTCTTTGTTCTCAAAAAAGTTAAATGGATATTTAAAAAACACCAAAAACACAACAATCAATGATCTTGAAAATGTTGTTTCATGTAACAATTTTCAGAACACTACAGCTCACTACAGCTCACCCTGGAGAAGATTTCGGTATTAGTTGACATAAAAAAAATAACTCTTTGTTCTCAAAAAAGTTAAATAAATATTTAATAAACATCAAAAACACAACGATCGTTGAGCTTCAAAATTGTAACTAATTTCGGAACGCTATTGCTCACAGTTTTTGAGAGTTTTGCTTCTCATTTTGTATACATTTTATGTTTTCCCATTTTAATTGAACTTTGAATACTGGTCATTAAATTTCAAACAATTTTCATCAAATGCAAAAGTGGACAGTATACAAATAGTAAACACTTTAAAACAAAGCAATATCGTCCAAGAAATGTGGAAGTGGGTTACTCATTTCCACTTCGCCGCAGTTTCGTGACATTTGTATTAAAAATTCCTAATATTGATGCAGCTCGGGATCTCATTCAGCGCGTGACGTGAGCGATGGGGAACCATCTGGCGGTGATGTTTAGAGTCGGGACGTAATATCCGCCCGCCTCGGTTGCTACACGTTACACGCGCGGTACGTCCATACACGTCATTTGGTGTGTTTTATCACCCAAGGGTTAAAGGCACCAATAAGGAACCTTCTGATAAACATGCTGCGGTTAGATTAAATGAACAGATTTAGTGAAACACGCTTTTGGTAAAGTGTATTTAAATCAAAACCATTCGAACAAGATAACTTACACAAAACTCGAAGGATTTGACCTATTTCATGCAGAAATTTCAATTTTGAATGCAACCTCCGCAATAGATCACTCCAAATGTTCGCAACGTTTGGTGACTTAGCAGGGGTGCGCGGGTTCATGGGTTTGTCTAGGCCTTGACGGTGGATGCGTCTACCCACTTACTATGAAGCTAGCCCGATCAGAGCCCGGGAGATACTAGTTTAGGGAGATCATTTGACCTCTTCAGCTGGATTCATACGTCCGTCACTCCTGGACCCACTGACCCCCAGATTCCTTACTATCCCTTATATTTTTTTCCTTCCAAGAACTTCCTTTCCTTCCTTTCTTTAAAAAGACCCCTACACAGCATCCCCAAAGATGGTATAAGCCCTGAGTCATCACGCTGAAGTATGTATTTTGAAAAGCATATTTTCTTAATTATACAATATTCTGTAAAATACGGAAAAGTTAAGAGCGATCGACCAGAGGCTGGGAATAAAAGTTTAAAAATACTTGCAACTGTACAGGGAGGTTCAAATGAAAAAGATCAAAAAGTTCCAATCAAGTTCCAATGAAAAAGATTATTTGTGTTAAATGATAAGTGTTTAGAAGGAATGTATCAAGAAACAAAAATAAGCAAAACAAGTGCTAAATTTAAGTGTAAAAACTTAGTTTCCCAATGCGATGTTTTCCATATCATGAAGTAAAAAACTTGATTTTTTTTTAGAACAAAAGGTAAATAGGCTTTGGTATGAATTCTTCTTTATGAACATACTGTGAATAAAATAATCAATTTATGAATTTTAAGTTTTTAATGTGTTTTTACTCAAAGCTGTTAACACTATTATTGGGAGGCAAATACTCTCCTATTGCGAAGTAAATAAGACTAATGCTGTCAAATGACATTAAATTAATGTGAAACGCAATTATCTCTCCAGCCAATCATCAATCATCGATCACCTTTCTGCCAGATCAAAGGGTCCAGGAGATAAATGGAGGGGTCGAGACCCCTGTGAGGAGATAGAAATAATAATCCCTGGGGAGTCTGCAGAAATTCTAGTATATTGTAATAGTAATATTAGGCTGATTTATATAGCGCTGTTTTTTGAAAAACCACCTCAAGGGCGCTGTATTTTTTTTTTTTACTCCACACAGGAGGCCCTGAGGAAAATAATTTCCCTCAGGGCCTATGTCATCTTTGAAGATGCTGTGAGGAGGGACTTTTTGAGGAGAGGAAGGAGTGAAGGTGAGTCTTGAAAAGACCCATGTTAAAGGAAGGAGGAAACACAGAAGCCGGCAAATAGTTCCACAGCCGAGCTGTTGAACACAAGAACGAGTCGTAGAAGCGTCCCGTTCTCATGTGACAAATGTCAACTGTGTACATATGTTGGGCCCGCGTTTGGCGTGTTTCCCGACTACGCACCGGTGCCGAGGGGATCAATGACGCTAGCTCCTCGGAGCATCTGCCATTGAAATACCGGTAGAACAAGGATAGCATTCCCACCCGACGCCTGTGCTCTAAAGATTGCAATCCGTTTGTTAAGACAAGAGAATCTATCAAGCGGACCGCCCGTTTCTGCACAGAGTCGAGGGTGTTTTTCAGGTACATCGGGGCTCCAGACCAGAGATGGCTGCCAAATTCAACAGTGGGGCGCACTTGCGATTTGTACAGGGTTAGCAGTTGTGTACAATTAAAGTATCTGCGGGCCCTGTACAGTACAACAAAATTAGCGTTGATCTCTTGCGCTTCACATTCCGCTTAATTAAGCTAACCAATTGGTTAGCTGGATATTGAATCCGCTTAATAGGTTAGCTGAATATTCAGAAAAGTATAGCTACCGTAAAAACTACTAGTGATTTTGTTCTTAAATGTAATTTTCTTTCTGTTGCCATACTACTTAAAATAATGAAATTAAATTCATCAAATAAATTATCGTTGATCTCTTGCGCTTCATATTCCGCTTAATTGGTTAGCTGGATATTGAATCCGCTTAATAGGTTAGCTCGATATTCAGAAAAGTATAGCTACCGTAAAAACTACTAGTGATTTTGTTCTTAAATGTAATTTTCTTTCAAATTAGCGTTGATCTCTTGCGCTTCACATTCCCTGGAAGAGCTAGAATTAGATACTAGAACTTTGCTAGTATGCGAATCGTGCAAATATATTGGATGTCATTCGGATCGGGCAATAAAGTTTGATTAAACATACCTTTTGCGCAGTAACGCGTACCCTTTTAGATTGCCAATATATCGATGTGGTGTATCCTTTTTTCAAATTAAACGTGTTTCACAGGGGCGAAGGGTAATTTTAGTGTATGGCCAAAAGCTTTTCTCAATTTGAAAGGATCGGAATTGTAAACGATAAATTAATATTAAACAGAATGGTACGTTTTTAGATTTTCACGTTCAAAAGCATTTTCGTTGTTTGTTTTTGGGGTGTTCTGCCGTGTTGCGCTACCTCTTTCTTTAGCCGACGTTTCGGACAGCGTTGCAGTGTCCATCATCAGGGCAGATCCAGCAGATCCGACGATGTGTGAGATATACGACGATAAAGAAGGAGGTAGCGCAACACGGCGTAACACTCCAAAAACAAACAACGAAAAATTAAACAGCCTTGTTTAGATTTTTATTTTTATTTTTAACATTTTAACTTGATGAGTTAAACCTCAAATTATAATTTTTTAATTAATGAAGATAATATTAGCGAAAGTCAATCGAAAATCCGAAACAGAAAAATCAGAAATTATTTTCATTAATTAAAATATTATAATTTGAGGTTTAACTCATTAAGTTAAAAAGAAAAAAAAAAAAAAATGTTTCATCCTTGACTTGCAGAAAAAGTCAATAGATGTCGCATATTAATAAAAAGTGATAAAAAATTATCGTGACACTATCTAGATGGCATTTAGTTCGAGTTGAATCTTGCAACCATACATAAAGATAGCAGCCAATAAAAATATGCGTTAAGAAAATGAAAATAATGTTGGTGGTTTTCAGTCGAAGATACATATATGATACAGTTAAAAATTACCGAATCGGATAGGGATACGTTGGCGCAGTGGATAGCGCGTTGGCCCGGATTGCCAAATGTCCTGGGTTCGAGTCCCAGATGTAGCCTTGTTTTTTTTTGACAGCCCTCTGTTATTGAAAAAGTATGATAAGCAAAGGGGGGTAAACTGGTTGTTCCTGGAATATCTGAAAATGAGCCTCAAGAATGGTTGCTAGCATGAAAACCCGGAAAAGAGTAAGAGGTTAATCATTATTTGAAGCAGGTAATTAATTAAAAGTGAAGCCAAATCTTGCTTAACCTATATCATCGAAACAAACAACCCTTTAAAAGTTGTATTACATAGGTTTAGTTAACAAGCATAATGCGAAAACACGTTTTGACACTATCTCAGAGCATTTGGCGAAACCCAAATATCGCAGTTGGAAAACTTTTGTCATTATAAGGGTAAGGGTTAAATTTTATTTATGCTTGTGAAACAAATCCTGATTGTATTTCAGATTACATTGGATCCGCTGGACGAAGTTCAGACCTCAAAATTCAATCACATCAACTTTACTAGGGTGACGCCCTTTTGTAGGTTTTCAGAATGTTACATTGTTTTGTTGATCAATGAAAATATAAGGTCCTATCTCAGTCAATATGCATGTTTATATACTAGTAAATGCATAAACATGATAGTCAATATGCATTTATAAACGCAACAAATATATTTTTAGAAATTAAGATGTTATTTGTTTGGGAAAGCATGATTTTGTTAATTTTACGGCCACTAAAACGTATTAGAAATATGCATTAACATACATAAGATATTCAAGCATTTTCGGAAAATTCTTGCGTACCAGGAGGTTAACATGATTGTCTTCATTGAAGAAGAAGATAATACTAACAACTCTGATAGAAATACGAAAAAGAATAAGATACATAAATATAAAAAGCTGACGGTTGCAACTGGGACTCGAACCCAGAATCTATCGTCTTACTGGGACGAACACCCCAGTCACTGAGACCTTCGGCCACTGCGACCTCTTATTTTTAAGTCATTTTTGTCAATCATATTAAAAAATCAGAATTAACAATGATTATAACAATTCGACTAATATTTTTTCCACATTTTTCGAAGCTACCTTTATCAAAATGGAAAAATTTGTAACCTAGATAGTGTCTCAAATAAACACTTTTATCTAATCACCTTCTTCTTCAATTATATATTACATTAATGGAAATAACATTCGAAAATTTTTATAAAAGAGAGTTATTCTAATAAAAGAAATATTTTTTAAATTATTTCTCTTCATTTTTCACTATAAGGAAATAAAAGGAAACTACAGAGAAAAATATATTTGCTACATCTGGGGCACTCAAATTAGCTTTGTATAAAATGGAATATTATCTTCATTATTTAAGTACAACGCATAGAAGAGGAATTTATAATAATATGTTTAATCAGCTACAAAATAAACAAAAGTTCTATGAAGGAACTTAATAAATTGTCAACTCGTATTTGCAGTTTATACAAAACAAATACAAAGTTTTAAGTCGTACATAAAAAGAAAGTAATGAATCCCATTAAATTAATTATTATTAATATTAAATGAAAATTATATAAAGTGCAATTTGAGAGAAATTTATTAAGTAGTTACTTCGTTATCTGTATGATAAAAGAATTATTAAATAACTAAAATATAATTTAAAAATTAAAGTTCAGGGCGTATTCAAAACTTAAGGGTTACACTTCAATTAATTTCGCCTAAATTCATCATTATCATCTTTATATATAAAAATCACGCGTCACGATGTGTCCAAGATAAACTCCGAAACTACTTAACCGATTCCAATTTTCTTGTTTACTAGTATATTTTACATTAACGATTTAAAAAAAAAATCGTTTTTTGTTTCGCTTTGCGTTGAAAAAAATAATTTTGGTCGGGGTGTTCGAACACTCGTCACAAATGACTGCTGATCAAATTGACGATAAGCCCCATTTCAAAATGTTCATCATTGAACGCTTACCCGTTAAATATGGAATCACAGCGTGCATCAGCTTTTGATGAAATTATAAGCTCTCAAGCATGATTGTGTTATTGTTATCCTGGATGAACGATCACATTTTGATGGGATGCTAGAACGGCGATAATCAACGTTAAACAGGAACCGTTTAAATGTCAATAATTCAGAAAGGAGGTCATTATCGATTTGACAGTTAATCACATATGACAGAGGTTGAAACAACCCAACCTAAGAACTACAATGATTTTTTTTTTCAGAAAATAAAAATGTTCGCTTTGTTTTAACTAGTTTCGCTGACCGCTGGTATTTAATAAAAGCAATTTCCAATTTTCAATTTGGTCTTTTGCTTGTCATAACAAGACTCAAGCTAGCGTAGCAAGTATGAAAAATCAACAAAATGTAATAATAAATTATATTAATTTCAATTTAGGAGGCAAGAATCGGTACTGCCATACCGGTAACCATTTAATGGATAACCAACACCCCTACCATTGGTTTCTCCAAGTGGTTCGCTACGTCTGGGGACTTAGCAGGGATCCCGTACACCCCTGCTAATCATGGGGTGAGGTTTGTCTGTCTCTTAGCGGTGAATGTTTGTCGACCTACTACATGGCGGGACAGCTCGGGAGAATATTGTTTAGGGACTCTCGACACAATGCCTTGCGCCACAGCGGAAAGAATGTATTCATACATCCGCCGGATCTGGACACATTGACCCCCGGTTTCCTACCCACCCGTCAACCCACTTTTTTCTTCCTAGAACTTGCTCTCCTTCCTTTCCCTAAAATACCCTCCACACAGCATCCCCAAAGATGACTTAGGTCCGTCAGGGTTTCCCGTGTGGAGCTAAAGTAAAAAAAAAAATAACTCTCAAACAATTTATTTATTAAATTAAAACAAATAACTTTGTATTAAACCACTATTATATAATCACAATTACCTACATGTTGATACTGGTTACTTACTCTTGATGGTTTCTTCGTCAGGGTAGTAATGACATTAAATAACAAAAGAAACAAACAAGTATACACTAAAAAGAAACAGACTAAAAAGAACTATGGACAATAATATTATAGAGAGAGGTGATTAATTAATTAAAAAATATCGTAAAAAACAATTATTAAATATAAAAATTATTTTAGAATATGAAAAATTACATTATATAAATTATCAAAATATAATAAAGATGTTTTAACAACAAAAATACATTTTTTTAAATATAATTATTAATAAGAAAATAAATTTAAGAGATGGCTATTTTAAAAAAATATTTGGTTATTAATAATATTTAATTTACTATTAACACTTTTTCTAATTTCTAAAATTTTTAAGTTTGCTAATTGTAAATCTGTTGTGTTTGTGTGTAAAATTTTTAACCCTTTATTTATATCAAAAGAATGATTTGTTTCTAAAATGTGGTTGGAAAAATTTTGAAACATGTAGGTAATTGTGATTAGATAACAGTGGTTTAATACAAAGTTATTTGTTTTAATTTAATTCAAAATGACGCCACAAAGTGATTTTGCGAAGTTTGAAGAAATCGTTTATTTATTATTTATTTGCGCCGTAGTGGGATTTTACATGAATTAAACATAACAAGATAAATGCAGTTGTAGTAATTATTATAAAGCAACACATATGTTATAATAAAATTTATTACAAATTAGCAAAATAATAATATTATGATTCAATATAAAATAAGCTGAAATAGTAAGTAAAATAAAATATAACATAAAAAAGTAAGTGGGTGGGCGACTATACACACTGTGTATAGTCGCAACATTAATGTTGTACATTATAAACCATTAGAATAGAATAAATTAAAATAGAATATTATCCTCTTGAGCGATTTTGGTCCAAATGTGGACCGTTTTTATTTTTTTGCGATTGATATCGGTCCAAAACTGGACCACATTAAACGAACCTACAAATATGGGATAAACGGTAAAATCTAGGTGGATTCAAAGCTATAAACCGCACTAAAAAGTTTATATGTTTGATATTAATATTTTGAGTAATTATATTAATTAAATGGAATAGCTAAATCAAAATGAGGAGGACTACGAAGGATCACCTGGTGTGGAGGACTACGAATATAATCAAAATCTATTTTACGCATATATATTATGACAGAAAAAATTACTAAATAAAAAAAAATTTTAAAAAAAAAATTTAAAAAAAATAAAAAAAAACTGTACACCAATCTCTCGAGTGGATAGCAGAGGTTTAAAAAAAATAAATGTAAAAGTTGCACCATTAAAATACTAAAACAATTATACATGTATAATCAAAAGATCTGAAACGGAACAAATTGTAATGTATAAAAGATTATTAGCAGGTAAAGGCATATCTTTATAAGTGTATATTCTAGCAAATAATAAAAAAAATTAAGAAAATTATTAAATCGTAAATTTTACAATGAGAGAATGTATTATAAAAAATATATATGTAATAATGGTTAATTTCTAGCAGTTAGTTTCGAAATTTACCAAAATACTAATGCAAATTACCAGAATACTAATGCGATGAATCAATATAGCATGAAATAGTAAGTAAAAGAAAGTTTGATACGTTTTTAGATTTTCACGGCAAAAAAAAAAAATAAAGTTTGTTCGTAAACTCACAATATTTATTGTGTGTGTGTAAATTCATGCATGCAAAAAATGTGTGAATAATATAGGTACACACCTGTCGGAATAACATTAACTTCAAAGTTGCCTTTTGAAAATACGTATAGGAAACAAAAATAGAATATTCCCTTTTCCTTTGTTGTCGCTGTTATCCGTTTGCTGTATTATTCATTTCACATTAACTTTTTCTGGGACTTCATTAAATCTTTTGCGAATATTTACTTCTGTTTATTTGAAGTAAAAAAAAACGTAGAATTGAAGTTCTTTGTAAGTTAAATTACATTACAGCTCTTTTAACTTGTAATTTGTAGTTTTTTTTTTTTTAATAATGCGGTACCGAGAAGAGCAGATATGAAGTTTGCTGCCATTTAAATTTGTATTTATTTTGTAATAGCGTGTGCCCGCGACCTCGTCTGCGTTGTACTTCGAGAAATCTATTTTATTTTCCTTGGTCCCATCTACGTTTATACCAAAATTCTTAACCTATTTATTTAAAATATGTATAATTCTTGATTCGATTCAAAGTATTAGGCGAGTACCTCAAATAAATTCACTAATTTAAATATTTTCCAAATGGAATTTTGATTTAACAATCATTGTTTTGCTAAATGTTATTCTCAAATTTTGTCATTTTCTATTAAACAATAGTTATTATTTTCAATGTATTGAAAATAAATAGCTAGCTTTATAAATTATGCCCTATATGTTATTTTTATGTATGAGCTATATTATTGTAAAGTTTCATTAAAATCCATTCAGTAAATTTTGCGTGAAAGAGTAACAAACATAAATACATCCATACAAACTTTCGCGTTTATAATATTAGTAAGATTATAGAAACAAACAATACTATTGTTACAGCGACGAAACAATTAATAGGTATATTTCGTATTGGGTATCTATGTTATGTTTCTTTGTAATGTCTTATTGGTGGATTTATCGGGTAGTGTGCGTAGTGTATAGGCATGTGTGTATGTGTGAGTACCTATGTTTGTAGGTGTGCGAAATTGTGAAGAGATATGTATGCGCATTGAACGGGTGATATTATTGACATGATGATTCTTTTAATATTAGAAGTGATTCCGAGAAAATATCGCTGTTAAGAGTTTAGACCAATTTTATCGAATGCGTGAAAAGGTTTATGGGCGAATTAGTTGGTGCATTTGTTTTTTTTAAAGCTTGTGGAATAGTCTTGTAGGTACGTCTTAAATGTAAGTTAAAATTAATATTAAACGACTGTTGCAAAATTTTTAAATGCTTATTTGAAGATATTGTTGAATTTGAAGGTAGTTCATACTTCGGGTTCCAAATTGGCGAATCATATTCTATAGTACTTCTGACTGATGCGAACTATAACTTTACTGTTCTATGGGTTACTGAATACTTTACTTATACGTAGAACAATTAACTTCAGAAATTTCTCTATCTGAGGGAATACTGCCACTGCCCGTGGCTCTTGGGCATGCTCGGGATGAACCATATACGGGTCAGAAAGGATGTGCACATTGTATCACATTTCTTCAGACTGATTTGTGGATGGTTCTAAAACTCGACTACCATGGAGAGCATTAGTTTCTAAGTTACCGATGGTTGTCTCCGTCACCGACAACATGGATTTTTTTTTCTCCCGGTGTGCAGGACTAATTATTGCCCATGGTTTTGCCAGAGGGGAGAACTATCTTGTTAAATTGAACCAGTTCAAATATTGATGTGTTTAACGTCAATGAAGCAGAATTTAGACGACAAGCTTTGTTGCTTTTAATATAAATCTGCTTTATACGTTTATTTCTTGCTGATCGTGATTTGGATTTTGTACTACTGACAGTGGCTTGTCTGTTGTGTAGGAATTGGAGTGCATTTATCCATAAGGTATTATTGTTTTCCTTAACTGTACTTTAAAAACGATTTGAAATGAATTGATTTGAAACAAAAGCAAGCATTTTATACCACCCATAATCGATGTTGATGTGCTTAATATATAAGTGTGCTGTCAAAGTAAACACAAAGATCTTTATATTCCGTTTTAGTTATGACAGGTTTGTTAATTAAGTATAAGAATACTTAATTATGTGTTTATTTAAATTGAACTCAAATGACGTTAGATTTTTGGATGAACGTTTTGCACACATTTAAACAAAATACAAACTCGAAAAGTAAGAATGAAGCTATAGTAAGATCTTGTAGTTTCTATGGACTGTGATGAATTGGCTTTTTGAATAAAAGAATTCTAGGTGACAGGACTTCAATGGACACCTCATACTTGTGAGTGGAATCGGAGAAGGATGGCTGGAGAATAGAACCATTGGGGAAAGTTTGTGGAGAAAGCCGAATCCCATCCCGGTATGAAGAGCTGTGGCTATGATGTTGATGAAAAATGTTAACTCGATTCAAATGAATTTTATTTTTTAGTCGAAGTTTCATAAATTTATTAAATACTAAGATCCCAGTTGTTTACACTATTTGAACAATCAAACCAATTTCAAAGCTAAATATCATCGTCTTTGATTCTATTCGTGTTATGTAATGATTTAATTATGGGCCAAAAAATTATATAACTTGAACAGAACTTTCACCGAACTTGAAAAGAAGATAGTATCAGTGTCGCCCTGCTGTAAGACTACTATTCAGGATTTAAACGTTGGTTATAATGGCTTTAGCCATGTTTGGTGATTAGATCAGAACTGAGTTCGAACTTTTGTGCGGTATTCACATAAAATAAAAATAAAATCCTGAAACAACTGACTATTAATATATTTGCGTGTACTGAGAGCAAAAAAAGTTCTCGCACAGATTTAAATTTGTCAAAATTTTCGAGAAAATTACGATGTGCAGATGAAATTGCATAAAATAAACATTCTAAAATAACCGAAAAAATAATTCACGTAGAGAAAATTATTCATGGAATAATATAGATGTGTAGAAAATTATACAAGTTAAAACTAAACATGATAAAAATATATCCATTACGTTTTATTAAGTGTTTCATTTTTGTATTTAATAAGTTTGGAAAAAAAACACAAAAAACATGATATATTAAAATTCAGTAGGTATTTATAGACAATATCAAAGATACGATAACTAATATTTCTACAAATTTCCAATGATAGCACATACAATAAAACATCTGATGATATCCGAAATCTTTTGTTTTAGTTATTTCAGCAAGCTTTAATCCGATATTGTCTCAAAATGTGCATTAATGACTCTACCAGACGTAGCAGCTTACTATTTGAACGCAGACTAAAATACGTCGGATTTTCCACTGTCAAAATCGCAAACGCTTTTGAGACAATGTGGCAGAATCTCTCCTATTATATTCGAAATGCCACGCTTAATATCCCGACGAATTTAATATCTTCCTAACAGTGGGTTTTAAAAGCGTTGAGGATGAACCAAGATCGGATATTATGTAAAACATTGCTATCCATGGAGTATATTCTGTATTTAACTAAAACATTTCTCAGAATAGGTTCAGTAAAAAACAAACATCTCCCGGTGGCACATTTAAAGCACCTGTAGACTGTGAAATATTTTTTAAGAGTGATGTCAGGTTCGAATCAGAAATACTATTTAACCCTGGATAGCTAACGTTCGTCAAAATCACGATCATCAAATGCAAATCTACCTGTCTCTTTAGAATGTTAGTTTTGTTAGAATGTCTCTTTAGCGTCTACTAAGAGTAAAGTCAGAACAAAGTCATTAAAAAACTTTTCAATTATAACCCAGATATTCCCACAAAAAAACTATACCAGGATTTGAACCTTCTTAAAATAAGAACTTTGTACGAATATAACACTTGCCTTTTAATCTACAAAATACAATATCGACTTATACACACAAACACAACATTTATAAAAACGTCACAAATACACAAGCATTATACTAGACAACATAATAAACTGTACACAAATACTGTTAAAACTGAAAGTGGCAAGAGAAGCATTGACCACGAGGGTGTTTAAATTTATAATATCCTTCCAGACTCACTAAAAACGGATAAAAGTGTAAATATATTTAAAAGAAAACTATTTAACCTTAAGTTAAAAGAACAAAATTAATATTATTACTTTATATGTACTTAAGTTAAGAAAGTGAAATGTAAATTTCTTTTAACTTAATAAATGAAAAAAAAAAGTCGCCACATATCAAATTAGTGGCCGCTAGACCCGTGCGCATTTTTTTGCGATTTTTGTAAGATATTTACTGACTACTTGTCATTTTGGCGAATAGTTAGGTCAATGGTTTTGGTAGTTTTTATTGGTTTGTCCAGCTTTTGCCAAAAAGTATAAGTAATTCGATTCCGTTATTTATTTATTGTACATTTGATTAAGCGTAATAAAGTAAATCTGGATATTCAATTGGATGTGCACAATGATATGCTATAATATTACGAGCTGTACAATGTACGTCGAGGATACGCTGCAATACAGGCGCGAATACATTATGACCCAGTCAACGTCGGTTTCTAACTAGACAATGCCAGTTGTTAGAAAGTAATTGAGTCATCAATTTTTGTTATTTGGTTCGTTAAAATGTTTACATTACAATGTATTAATGTATACAAATAAATAGTAAAGTATAAAAGTAGAATTTTGAGAGAAAGAAATAAAAGCGATGATATACGTAATATATACGTTAATATGTATATAATTTATATATTTTCTTTTCACGGCGTCAAAGAAAAAGTAATATTTACCGTATTTAGTGTTGAAAGGCGAAATTAAGTTGAAACGTGAACTTTATCTCAAAAATGTGTCCCTACAGTGTAGTTATTAAAAGTTGAACAGAGAAAAGTTTTTGTTATTATGTTATTTTGACCTCTTCTTTCCTTATTTTACAACATATATTGCTGAAGATTACTGCCAAAAAATAAATTTCATATGTAGTATAATATGTGGAATAATCATTTTGAAATGTTGTATAATGAGTAAGGGAATATGGTATAGAAAGCTCTTAAACGAACCGTTTAAAATACAATGGTTCACTGAGGTTAATCTGAAAAGATCGGAAATGAGAATCATTTTTAAATTAAGATCTGGACAAGCACTAATGGGAAGAATATTGTATTTGATAGGCCTCTCTGATTCTCCAATGTGCTCGATATGTGACCAAATTGAAGATGTAGAACACACATTATCGAAGTGAATTAAATGTGAAAGACAAAGGATGACAGTTTTGATGACCTCGAATTCATCGGAAGTTCAGAATTTAAGACGATAGACTTCGCTTTTCGGCCCATACAAAAAGGACGCCCGGGAAAAAACACTTTTCTACATCGAAAATTGCACAAAATGAATATATTTTTTTTATACTGCCTTTTAGAAGGTGAAAACTATGTCGGTATGTTTTCGAATTTTTGATGCCTTTCGTATTAACGTAAACATTCACTGTCAAACATGTACGATTTATCAAAAAATATTATTTAAGGAAAAAGTGCTGCTAACTCAACTCTCATAAAGAATTATAAAATTATAAAAAGCTACCGACGTAGCTTCTTCTTTCTAAAAAATATAGATTTTTTTAAATTTCAATTTCGTGAAAGTTTCGGTGTAGAAAAGTGTATTCTCCATAAACCCCTTTTCGAGCGATTTCTGTAGGTAAATTTGAGCGTTGTCTCATTCGCACATTTCGCATTCGCATGTATTGTAAGTGTACGTAAGGTTATTGTGAGCGGGACAGAATGACAGACGCGGGTGTTCCGCGTGTCGTTTAAAGTCTAGCCTCTTAATAGCCTCAACTGAGTTCCATGCCATATCAAGAATAGTAAAATGTATTAGATCATGTAAATTGTAAAATATTTGAAAGTGACTTAATACCTTTTAAAGAACAGTGGAGATTATAATTATAATATATTATAATTATAATTAAAAAACAGAAAGTGACAACAGTCAGAAGCCTCGATAATATACATGATAAAAAAATATATATGTGTTGAGAAATAATTAAATCTAATTAAATACAAGAAATTCAAAAATTGTTCGCCAAAAAGTCGAATGGTTAACTTTTAGAAGGTCAAGAACAATGTTAGTTGTCTAGGGTTAAAATACCAGAGTCATTTTAAGCAGTATTTTGTTGTGAGAGCAGCTCTGAAAAGTTGGTTATTTCTCAAAAATTTCCTTTTCTATTCGTATTCCACCTAAACACACTGCGCAAATTCCTGGTTCCGAATAAAGGCTTATGACAAAAAATTACTTCCATATTTTCAACACCAGTGATAGTTACTTCATATTGCTCCCAAAATGTTCACATTTAGGAGCCCAAAGGATTGGATTCAAATCTATTCTATTATAATTGCTATTCATCTGAATGATTATACAGCAATAAACTAAAATCAATCAGTACAAAACACAAGTGTTTACTTTGATTATAACCTCAATCCAACGTCATATCTTCTGTACGCGTCCCAGAGTGTGGAAACAAAGGAATTCAGAGAAGCAGCTAGCCTTACAAACTAAAGCAGAGTTCCTGGAGACCACAGCCAGGGACCGTCCATGTGGTGATGAAATCCAAAATGTTCAATTCATTGAGTGTTGTTGATACCAGGAAAACGTAAACTGATGAGTTTTTTATTGCTACAAGTATAAGATGGTGGTAGCGTAAACAAAAACTATCGCTATATCTTTTTTATATCAAGTGAAAAAAATACTTATTTTGAAACCACTTTATTTTTGTTTATATTTGTCGACCCGTTTCGATTGCACTCAATCTTCATCAGAACAATAAAATATAAACTAAATCATTATATTTTATTGTCCTGATGAAGATCGAGTGCAATCGAAACCGGTGGACAAATATAAATAAAAATAAAGTGGTTTAAAACTAACTATTTGTTTCATTTGGTACAATGTCAAGCCACAAAGTGTTTGCTTTCTCAGATAATCTTTTTTTATTTTTTAATCTTCGGAACCATACTGACGAAACAACTTATTAAAATGTTCATATTGTTTATTTACGGGAGCGAATGATCAATTCATGTTAATATTTGACCACATTAATTGCAGAACTAGTTTTTTTCTAAAATAATTAAATCGCCGCCATCTATGAACGAGCAGATTAAGAGGCTAGACTTTGAACGACACGCGGAACACCCGCGTCTGTCATTCTGTCCCGCTCACAATAAGCTAAGCACACTTACAATACATGCGAATGCGAAATGTGCGAATGAGACAACGCTCAAATTTACCTACAGAAATCGCTCAAAAAGGGGTTTATGGGGAATACACTTTTCTACACCGAAACTTTCACGAAATTGAAATTTTAAAAAAATATATATTTTTTAGAAAGAAGAAGCTACGTCGGTAGCTTTTTGTAATTTTATAATTCTTTATGAGAGTTGAGTTAGCAGCACTTTTTCCTTAAATAATATTTTTTGATAAATCGTGCATGTTTGACAGTGAATTTTTACGGTAATACGAAACGCATCAAAAATTCGAAAACATACCGACATAGTTTTCACCCTCTAGAAGGCAGTATAAAAAAATATATTCATTTTGTGCAATTTTCGATGTAGAAAAGTGTTTTTTCCCGGGCGTCCTTTTTGTATGGGCCGAAATGCGAAGTCTATCGTCTTTTTTTTATTTTATTTTTTATTTTTATTTTTTTATTATTTTTTTATTTTTTATATATTTTTTTTTATTTTTATAGAGAATACCTCACAAGAGTCCCAACTGCTCCCGTCTGGAGCCAGTGAGACTATGGCATTCCCAATTGGGGTATGTTGTGAGGCTGAAGGAGAGTGGGGAAGGGAAGGAGATGGGGAAGAGGAAGGTAGGAAAGTACCTGGCTATTCAGATCTAGTCACTAAACACGGCTAAAGCCATTATTAAGCAACGTCTCAATTCTGAATGGTGGTCTTACACCAGGGCGATACTGACAGTATCTTCCACTCTGGAACGTGCCGCAAATGTAGTATATATTATTTTTATTAATTAATTGTGAAATAACACAAATTAATCAAATAAAAATTATTTGCGCACGCCGGGTTCGAACCCGCAACCTTCCGATTGGGAGTCAAGTGTTGTTACCACTCGACCACGGAATTAAGACTAATTTTAAATTAACCATTAAGTTTCCAGTAACTACAATGCATTCCATGCAAAAATCAACACTAGGATCAGAATTGAATTAAAGTTAACTTTCAGCTCACATCAAATAGCTCCCCGGCTTTGTGATTTTTACTCTTGGGGAATTGAGGCATGGCGCTTCCGTCATCATTGACAGACGTGTAAACAAATACATGTTTATTTGTGTGGCAATGCTTCCGTGTCACAGTAGTTAATCATCATTAATTGGGTCATTCCTGGAAATAGCTTCAGCAGCCGAACCAGGCAGTATTAAGTGCTGACCCCACGTTTCTACTGATTTGATTGGGTGTTTGTAAATATCAATCACTTCTGTAAATAAGCGAGGTCCACAAGTTTTGGGTCTTCCTAGAAATTGTGGCCTAAAATCCAAATTAACTATTTTGGAAATTCTCGTCTTTCGCGGATTTGAAAATGAAGTACGGATATCCGTATAAGTTGAGAGACCCTTCTCTGCTTTCTCGTATTTATCTTTCCGTTTAGTATAAACATATATTTAAGTGATACTATTAGCTGAGAGAAGCTTAAAACATAACCAGCCCAATATGTGAAATGTGATGGTTAATAAAACCTATATTATCATCTTTTGATCCCCTTTCCCATTCTGTTAGGTTTTGTTATTGAATGCATTAGCGTATATCTTTTTTTTTTAAAAAGAAAGACAAATATTCCCAGGTTATGAATAACCCAACAGCATACCACCACACTAAATGGAATATGTTGCTTGTGTTGTGATGGAGGACGGAGCCAGCCGAGGAATCGAACACGGAAGCCTGGGTGGGACCCAAACGCGATACCCACTCAACCAATGACAGGTCGTATCATTAATATTCCTCTGGATTATCAGTTGAGTACCTAAGTCATCATGCGTTTTTTCCACCAGTCTAAATTAGGTACTGGATACACGGAGAAAATTTTTATTCTAAAATACGATCATTTTATTTGTAAAAACGGTTAAAAAAGGGATTGAAGTTCTTACGAACAAATTAACGGGGTTTCAATGTTTATTGGCGGGAACATGTAAGAATAATTTGTACGTAATTTCGTATGTATACCAACAAATTATTCTTACATTTTCCCGCTAATAAACATTGAAACACTGTTAATTTGTTCGTAAGAACTTCAGTCACGTTTTTAACCGTTTTAACGAATAAATTGACTGTATTTTAGAATAACATTTTTCTCCTTGTACGCTTATACATACGTAAGCTAATTTCCAAGGTTTCTATTTTCGCATCAACGCCTGGTTCAATATCAAGGTTCTAACCTCCAGATTTCGGGTATATTCTGTTAGAAGGTCATAAAGTTATAAAATAATAAAATCCATACATATAAATACAAATTATAAGAAGTGAGGAAACCTAATATCTGAAGTCCTGGATTTCCTCTAAAACCAATCCTCTTTATTTATTTCATAATCGGAAGAGCAGGTTCTAAAAGGGTTTGATGAAGGGGGTGGTTTGAAAGTAGTATTGTTCACGGTTTGGACCATTACTCTGGAGACAAGAAAATGGGCGAGTATTGCCGGGGAAAAGTTGAGGGAAATGTCGGTTTTAGAGAAAAAGAAATGTGGCTATCCGTAATAAGGAAAATGTTTTATGGTGCGACTTTAAAACTCGGATTGTCTCTGGGCTTTTTCCCGCCGAACAAATTTTTCGTAGAGCGCTTAAGGAAATCTTTCTCATTTTTTTATCCCGGACTTTACGAGAAGTTTGCGGAATATTGTGCGAGTTTTACAAGTCCATATTTCATGCATGAATATAGAAAAAAAATGAAATATGGAAAAAATTAAAAAAAAAAAACCAAACAATTGAACACACCACTTTTAATAAAGCAGTGTACGTAAGATATATGTTTTTACTTGTTTCCAAAAACTAGTCTAATTTTCGAAATTATTAGGAGTCTAATTGTATTTATTGTCAAACAAGGTTGACAACAAACATGGTTGCAAAACATGTATTTTACAAAATTTTCGTTGAAAGAAACACGTAAATTATAAAGTAATTATAACTATATTTTTTTATTTATTTATTTAATTTTTTCAATACATACATTATACATTATTTATAAAATGTTTTGGCTGCCCAACTAGGAAGAATCCCGTTTTAGGGCAGTCAAATTAGGATGATATATGGAACATATGGAACGTGTCTTGTATAAACAAAAGTAAGGGGAAGAAATGAAGAGAAGAAAAATAAAAAAAAAGAATAAAAAAAAATAAAAAAAAATTAGAATTCAAAAAAAAAAAAGTAATAACAGAAAGTAAAAGTTTTAAATACAAAAACTGTTGTTTGTTTAGCACAGATATTGAAATAATATAAAAATAATAATAATGGGTATATACTTAATAACAAATTGAAACAAATTATAACAAACCAACATTAAAGACAAACTAATGCATTGCACGTAACTCTTCAAACAGTTCTACATTCGTGTGTTGGATAAAATAAAAAGAAGAAGGAAAAAAAATAGAAGAGAGAAAAAAAGGTATGTTTCAATATATCGCTTTCTAAAAATGTTTTATATGTCCAATAGTTTCAAGTCTCTTACACTTCTTTGTAACATCTCGTACTCATAATAATTAAAGTTTAAAAAAATCGTGTCTTGCATCTCGTTATTTTATTTACCAACATATTTGAGGATGCAGGTATGGGTACTTTTATTGGAAAATTAACATTCCTACCATAGGTCACTCCAAGTAGTTCGCTGCATTTGGTGACTTGGCAGAGGTGCTCGGGTTCATGGTGTGAGGTCTGCCTACGTGTTAGCGGCAAATCAGTTGGCAAAATATTTATCAATTAGCCGGATCAGGGAAACTGACAACCGGACAATCGACCACCGATCGCCTTGCATTGCAGTTGTAGGTATGGATACGTCCGTCACTTCTGGACACGCAGACCCCAGCTTCCTTCCCACTCCTTATGCCTTTATCCTTTCCGGAACTTATTTTTCCTTTATTTCCCTAAAAAGCCCTCCACACAGCATCCCAAAGATGACACAGGTTCCCTGGGAAATTGTTTGCCTCATGGCTTCCTATGTGGAGCTAATGTAAAAAAAAAACTGCCACGATATGACATTTAGATGTAATGGTTTTAATTCGAGCTGCCATTGTACAACAATATAAAATTTATTCTACAACGAATTTAACGTATTTGAGTTTTCCTTGTTATATTTACAATACAGGTTGAATTAAAACATTGTTCTACTTTCTTGTATGATGAAAAAAAAAACTCATTTCGTCAGGTCCCATTGCCCCGCACATAACTTATAAAGATTTTTCGGGTTTTCTTAATGCCTCGGAATGTTAATGGCTGTGAGGAAACTGTAATTACCAAATACCGGTCAAACAATGCTGTGGGGATGGGAAGGAGATGGGGAATGGGGAAAGAGTGAAGTGGGTGGGGAAGGGAGGAGGAGTGAAGAAGTGGGGTTAGAACGGAAGGAGAAGCAACCAGGAAGACGACGAAATGTCAAAGTTTTTTTTTATTTCCTCACTAAATCTTCCGAGGGGTCATTAGTCGGCGAAAGGAAGTCATAATAACAAAGGTTATGTTACATTGGTAAAAGAAATAAACGTATTCAGTCTTACTTATAAAAAAACACTTCACGATCGTTAAACGGTGTTTTTGTTACACGTTGTATAACGAATGCATATTTTTTTTTGAACGTTACTAATAAAAAAATATCATACTATTGGCAACATTTACGAAATTCAAATAATTCAGAATAAAGTTATAAAAAAACTTTTTAACTATATACCAGATACCCCCACCAAAAGAGTATACAAAGAAACTAACTTAATGAAAATCAGAAAACTGTACGAATACAAAATATATGCTTATTAATCTACAAAATTCAAAATGGCTTTATACACACAAATACTACATTTATGAAAACATCACAAGTACATGAACACCACACAAGACAACGTAATAAATTATACACAAATTCAACAAAGACAGAGCGTGGCAAAAGAAACATAGGCTATGAGGGTATAAACATATATAATCTCCTTCCTGATAGCCTGACAACCGAAAATAAATTAAGTATATTTAAAAAAAAAACTGTTTGCTCTCAAAATTAATGAGCAAAACCAAAATGTTCTCACTTAAAAAAATGTGTTACTTGGTGTTAGGTAGTAAACCATCATTATTAATATTATTTGTATCAATGTATTAAGTTAACAAAGCGAAATATGTATATTTCTTTTAACTTTGAAAAAAAACATTGAACATATATATTTTTGCGCATAAGTGGAAAACCGTCATGTTTTTTTCTACGATTTTGGCATTTCCTTTTTTACGCCCAATTCAAATAATGTTTTTGTTCATAATTTCTATTGTAATGACCAATTCACTATTCTCTTAGTATAATTCCACATATATACATTGAACATATATATTTTTGCGCATAAGTGGAAAACGGTCATGTTTTTTTCTACGATTTTGGCATTTCCTTTTTTACGCCCAATTCAAATAATGTTTTTGTTCATAATTTCTATTGTAATGACCAATTCACTGTTCTATTAGTATAATTCCACATAATTATATTGTTTGGTTAGTTTTTACCAGTTTTTAGTCCTTTAATTAATGTTTTGTTGTTAATTTAGTGTTGCTAACAGTTAGAAATCGGTTTTTACTGAGCCGTTATTTTATAAAGCTATTTTAATAAAACTTTCATGATTGTAATCTAATTTTATCATATAAATGCCTTATTCGTGTATAAATAAATACAAATTCCAGAAATCAATGTTTAAATTGAACAAGAATGAATCCAGAATGTAATTTTTTTATCAATTGGGAATATTTTAACAGACTTTTTTGTATGAACCATAGAAAAAAATATAACGATTTTTATTACCCATAAAAAGGTTTATAAATAGATTGATTTATAGGGTACTTATATTGCTAATATATAGTTGATACTTAATCGTTGAATAATAAATTTCATTAAATGAAATAAATAACTTTATGTGCTCCACTATTAATCACAAATCGACATGTTTCTAAACCGATGGTTTCTTCGTCAGAAATTTAGGAACATAAATATATATCATAAATAATATCTTGTATATAAAATATAAAAAATGATTTTGCAAGAATTTTGAAGAAAAAAAAATCATATTCTGGTAGTTTTTTTGTTTTTTGTTTTTTATTTTTTATTTTTTTATAGTGAATACCTCACAAGGGTTCCAACTGCTCCCGTCTTGAGCCAGTGAGACTATGGCATCCCCAATTGGGGTATATTGTGAGGCTGAAGGTAAGTGGGGAAGGGAAGGAGACTAGGAAGAGGAGGGTGGGGAAGTACCTGGCTATTCAGATCTAGCCACTAGACACGGCTAAAGCCATTACAAGCAACGTTTCAATTCTGAATGGTGGTCTTACACCAGGGCGATACTAAAAGTATCTTCCACTCTGGAACGTGCCGCAAATATACCATATATTATTTTAAATAATTGATTAATAACACTAATTAATTCAATAAAATTTATTTGCGCACGCTGGGTTCGAACCCGCGGCCTTCGGAATGGGAGCCCAACGCCCTACCGCTGGACTACGCCGGCCGTCAAGTGTTACGGTGTTTACGGTGATAGTTTTTTTTAAAAAGAAAATTATCAACTAAAAAAAAAAAAAAAAAAAAAATAAAATAAAATAAAATAAAATAAATAAATAAAAAATACATGTACATTTACATTTTTGGGCAGCACCGCGCTGGTTGTTCAGATGCATTGTACATATAGTTTTGTATCGCTGATCAAAGAACTGGTGGATTTGCATCCATTGTTTTAGCCATAGGTTTTTTATATTTTCTAGTGTGTAGTTAGAAGTAAGATTGTAGAAATTATTAAAATTTGTACAGCGCCCTTGAGGTGATTTTTCACAAAAACGGCGCTATACAAGTCATCCAATTATTATTATTATTATTATTTTAAATGATCTTGTCTTCAAGCCTCTACAGTTATTTCATCGCAGCACTGTTAGCGGCTACGAGAAAAACAGATGCCGACATAATAAAATACTGTCCGTGTAAATTTGTACCTCGAACCAAAAGGGGAGATTCTAATCAAGAAGATTGCACAAATTGCCAGAAATACACCGAACATTTTTACATAATAAAAGTACTGGACGATTTTATTTCAGCTTACAGAAATAAAGATTATACATAAAGATCTCGTAGAAATTTTTAACGGCATGTCCGCACTAAATTTAAATATTATTTTTAATAAACAAGAACGCTTCATATCAAACCATTTAGGAACCTGACTATCAACATTATCAAACATTTACAAGATAACTTATTTAAACAAGAAAAACACGAACAGCGAAAATATCATATAAACTCTTTAAATTTTTAAATTTGTCGGGCAATATTTTTTTTTATTGAAGGTGTGCTTTTTGAAAAAAATAATGATGGAGTAAAGTTAGTAGTAGAGTTTTATTTATCTTTAAAAAAATTCAAGTTACTGTTAGCGGGTTGAAAAAGATATGTGTCAAATAACTGGGAGTAATCAGGAGTAAATTAGGGAGGCGGGTATAAGTATCGCCGCCCACTTATTAGATAACCAACACCCCTGCTGTCGGTCGCCCCGAGTGATTCGCAACATTTAGTGCCCGGGTTCTTGGGGTAAGATTTGTCTAGGTCTTGGCCGCGAATTCATTTGCTCACTATGCGGCGAGCCGGGTCCGGTGAGAATGGTGGAGGAAGATCTAACTATACCTCTTCAGCCAGACTCTTTCGACCCTTTTCGTTGCATCGGAGAGGGATGGATTAATACTTTTGTCATTCCTGGACACACTGACTTCCAAATTCCTACCCATCCCTCTCTTCTTCCGAGAAATTTCTCTCCTTCCTTTCCCTAAAAACGACCCACTCCACCTCATCCCCAAATATGACATAAGCCTTGAAGGATTTTCCTCAGGGCCGCCTGATTGGTGCTAATGTAAAAAAGTCAATAAGTGGTAATGACAAGATTGTTCGACTTTGACGAGTTTTGCCTTAGGGTTCAGTTTCAACTGTTATTTCAACTGTTAAACAAAGTTTTTTGCTTTTCGTGTACGCCAAGATTAAAAAAAAAACGATGTCTTTGAGTACAAATATTAAATCTCAGCATGACTCTAAGAGAATTTGACTTAAAAGCGTAATAAACCGATATTCATTTGAAATTCTAAACAGTAAAGTATGTGAATTATTCCAGGGATTAATAATAATATTACCATTTGTTATTTCGGTTACTGACATTATTCCTAGTTTTCTCATTAAAAATTTAGGCATATTAGATTAGTCAAAGAATTTGTATATAAAAATGCAAAAATCACAGTCATCTTAAATACATTTAGGATTACGAAAGATCTTTTAAATATGTATATTAAGGGATCAGTAGGATTTATCGGTAATTTGGAATTCCACCGAGCCGAACCCTCTGATTTGAAAATATCTGGAGTCGTTGAATTATTTTCCCATTTAATAGTCTGGTAGGTTAACATGTTGTTCTTGTATTGTTTTGTATTAATTATACTTACACTTGCATAGCGTGGATTTACTAGATGATCATTTATATGGAAAAGTGTGTGAAAGGGTTTAGTTTTTTCTATGGGAAAACTAACCCCCGACCTAAAAGACTGGTGCGTAAAAAAAAAAAACAAATTGGATGTAGAGCGACGTTTTTGTGAGAAATCACCTCAAGGGCGATTAATGTTATTTAATGGAAAAAAATGTTTTTTTTTGTGTTTTAACTATATCTGGAAGGATGTTTAGATTTGTCTCAAAAGGTTGGAAACTATTTGAATCAGGCAGCCGTATTATAATACAATAATAATACGAGAATAGAGTTCAGGTGTATGAAAGTAAATAAATAACAGTAAGAGGGCCAACACAGAAGAATTAAACGTTCAAAATCATTTCTGTATTATCTAGTGACACTGGTATGCATTGATTTTTCAATGGTTTAAAAATAGTTCGGAATCAGATTGCAGGATATACCAAATACATAAAATAGTTCAAATTTTCTTACAAATAACAAAGATTCTTTACCCAATATTTTATGGCGGACAATCTGAGTCAACGATGTAACGAGTCACAGGGGATGAGAAGGAGGTGGAAAGAGAACGGAAAACGACCAGGCAAAGTGAAGCTAGGGGGAAAGGGAAGCAGTCGAAGTCACAGCTGTAATACAAAAATAATGAAACATTTAAAAACTTAGTCGCACAGTTCATGGGGACTGTGTGCTCTGAATTGTAAATCAAGGAGGAATTGCTCCCTCTTGATAAATCACTTCATAATTTATCCTTGTCCCATCTTAAGAAAATAAATAAGATTTCTATGACATATAAGTTGGTACTTAGTTTTATATTTATAAAAACCTATCTGTGAACATTAATAATTGCTTTTTTTTCATAAGAAGCAATCACTTTGTGGTTAGGCATTATATTATTAAAATAAGACAAACACTTACAGCCTTACTAAAAAAAAAACACTCCGCGGCCGTTAAACGGTGTTTTTGTGATTCCTTAAATTTGGCAACGCTGTATATTACTTGTTTAAATTGGAGTTTTCATAATAATCCGCTAGGTGGTGTGATTGATGTGCCTGCGCATTGCTTTCCCGCTGAAAAAAAAAAGCCGCGAATGCGTCCTCTACGAAAAAAAGTCGGTCGCGAATGTGTGTGAAATTAAGATGATGTTTTAGTTAATGACCTCAATCCTTATGACTAATTCGCACTTATATTCATGTACTCAATATATTTACTATTAATTTGTGTTGTTTTTCGTTAGTTTAAGTCAAATTGTTACACAAAAATCGTGTGTTCTAAATTGAACTGTCAGAAAATGGTTCTATAGGTTATATTCAGAAATAATTTGCATTTTAAGATCTTTATTTTATTATAAATTCTTGAAAGTGATGTTTTTTGGTGACTAAAATGTCTAATTCATATTTTAGTAAACGTATCAAAGAAATGAATATCTTAAGATGTGCAAGCAATGTATTGAAAAGTGAGTTTTTTTTATTGTAAATTTTTGGGAATGAAAAGCGAATTTCAAGATTTTTTATATTTTTTTATTGTGTGAAGGAGTAAATAGTGAGGTGACAGTTATATTTCAAAATCATTAAATAAAAGGACTGTGTTTTTTGAATTTTGAATGTTTCCAAATATTTCATTGTTTTAATAGAAAGTGTTTGGGGTAAGTAAGTTTTTTTTTCAACTTGTTGTTTGAAGCTTAAAATTATACAGTTTTTAAACACTTAAGTATATTTTAGATTTGAAAATCTTAAAGGTAATTAAATTTTGGTTCTAAAATGGTATTGGTTTTTACAACATCTGAAAAAATAGTAAATATATAGGAAAAATTCGAAATTCGTTGAAAATTACAAATGGAACAAATATATTCAACAGATAAACTACCCTCCTTGGCCGTGTAAGCAATGTACATATCTTTCCATGAACAATTTTTTGTCAGTTCTTCATTAGTAAGGATTCTTCGTGCATGGTTGTTTGACCTTTGTAAAAATTTTTCAGAAAGTTTATTAGTAAGGCTGTTAAAATACGACGTTGTCAGATCAAAACCATATATTCTGTTTAGTAAGAATTTGAAAAACGAAATGTACAGACTTTACACAACGTGCAACAGAAACACCGTTTAACGGCCGCGGAGTGTTTTTTTTTTTTAGTAAGGCTGTTAGTATTTAACCATGAATATTAATTATTTTATATATCGAACGGTTTCGCTTCGACAAAGCTTCATCAGGATATAATAATAACTAAATACTAAGACAGATGGATATATATAGGTTGAGAGACAGAGGGAGAAAGAATGTTACAAAGGGACATAATCAGACAGAGACAAAATTATTTGAAAGACATACAATTGCTAAATAATAAGCGGAAGAGAGACAACACTATATATAATCCCAAGTAAATAATATACAAACATTTAATGATACTTAGATATAATATAAAGGTTTGATGCATTTTACATTATAAAAGAAATTACAATAATTAAATACATAATAATAATGGTTAAATACTAAGTGTTTGTTTTGTTTTAATAATATTAATAATTGATTTGTTTTTTGTCACTCTATTACGTATATTATACTATTAAGACTGTTTATGTTCTATACATAAATTTCTTGATATAATATATACATAATATGCTTCAATAAAAAGTGTTCATCCTAAATGTGTAACAAGCGGTGGTGGGTTTTATTTTATTATAACAATTTCATTGATATTTCTGTACTAAAATAAAACTTCTTTACTAAACAAGGTTTGTGGATACGGCGCATCCCCAAACTGAAAAAATCCTTAAAATCTTCATATAAAAAGATTGAAATTTTAAAAATGAATAATGTTCATTTTTAGCTACTACAACATCAATAAAGTCGTATTTTTCAAACCTAGCACTCTAGCTCACTGAAAAGATACGGACTGCCACTTCCTAAGGTATCTACCCCAATTTCGTTACTCTGTAATACATTTTCTTTGTTTCGTTTTAAAAAAATCGACATTAAAAATAAATTAAAATATCCTCAATAGTTACAAAGGAACAATGACTTTAGAGCTATATACAAAAGATTTTTGATAAAATATGATTTCAAAGCCCAATTTTATTTTAAAAAACCATTCAAAGCAAACAAAATAAAAGTTTCATCAAAATGTTTGAGTATGATTATATATTGTGGGTTACGTTTTAATCAGTAGAATTTTATATTAATATAGTGTGTAGTCATCCCTCTCTGCTTTGTATTCAGGGGGCGTTTAGTGAGTCTGTATGGTAAATTTTGTACTGTATTTGTGACTCAATTATGTACAAAACGTGTTATCTTTAATGAGATCCCACCATGGTTCTCGTTGGGTTAAAGAAATATAAAGGATAATGCAAAAATATTATTACTTAAAATAAATCATGAGATTTTTTGGTGTAAAATACCTACATGGGGTGAGGATTGTCTAGGTCTTGGCGGTGGATGAGTTTGTCCACCAACGCGCGGTGGGTCAGATTGGGAGAGACTGGTTGAGGGAGACCATTTATTAACCTCTAGCAGGACTCTCTCTACCCATCGACTTCTGTGGGAGTGAGAGGGATCCCTCCTGGAACTAATACTCATACCCTTTTCTTTCCCAAATTTTCTTCCCCTTCCTTTCCTTAAAAATGCCCTTCACACAGCATCCCCAAAGATGACGTAGTCCCGGAGGAGATTTATTATCCTCAGGGCTTCCAGTATGGAGCTAATGTTAAAGAAAGAACAAGGTATTTGTACTCTGTGTAAAGCCCGGGCAACGCTGGGAAATTCAACTAGTGATGGTGTTAAGGGACGTACTTGACTTACTTTAACCAGTTATTCCTGACATTATTTGGAGTAAAAAATGTAAATGATACTTTGGTCTCCGGTGACATTTATGATTTTTTTTTTCTACAAAAACATCAAAAAACTATTATTTGTTCGATAGTTTGGGACGGGGTAAGAGGTTGGACGGTTACTCCGCTCAGTGACCAGTGACGACATGCGAAAGAATTTTTATTTGTTTGATTTTTAAGAAAAACTTATTTTTTTAAAGCCATCGAAAAGGTCATCGGAGAGCAAAATTTGATTATTTTTTTTTACTCCAAATAATAGCAAAATTAAATTTTTTTTTTTTACTCTAAATAATATCAGGAATCATTGGTTAAAGTCAAGTAGGTCTCGTAACACCCTGTTATATTATTTTGAAATTTTCACGACCAAACGTATTATCTTGATCTATTTTTGGGGTATAACGTCGTGTTGCGGTTACTCCACTAATTATGATTAATTAGGTTAACACGGTGATTAATTAGATATTATTACAAAAATCGTTTAATTTTTTCTGTTTAATGAATCTACAAGTTTTTTTTCTTTGTTAATTAATGAAGATAATATTAGCGAAAGTCAATCGAAAATCCGAAACAGAAAAAATAAGAAAAAGATACGGATACATCTGGGACTCAAACCCAGGACCTCTGGCAATCCGGGTTTGGTTACTAGCTCTTGAATGTGAATCTGTAAAGTATTGAAAATTTAATTTTGTTAGTATTAAGTCTATAAATGTGAACTAAACCAGCCAATTTGGGAAAATTTCCTAGTTTGACAGTCAAAGCTTCCTTAAAATGCATTGTATATTTTTTTAATCAAATAAATAAATAAATAAAATTTATCATTGAAGAAGAAGATAACAACAATAATCTTTTTTTTTTTTAATATGAAAATAAACAAGACACAAAAAAATAATAAAAGATAACGGTCGCAACGGGGACTGGAACCCAGAACCTTACGTCTTACTGGGACATACATTTTTACGAGTAAATAAAATTTGTTACCTAAAAAAAAAGTTAAACATTGCCTAGATGTTTTAAACCGGTGTTTATCCAATTTAAATTGTGTGATTTATATTTTGAATAAGTACTTTTATGATAATAATCATCAAACCCTCTTGTGTGAGACAGGAAAATGATTTTTGCACTATTATTCTATAAAACGATACGCTTTGAAGAAAAACACAATCATGCTGATTTATCAAAATTTATAGCAAGAGAGGAGATTATGGTTTTACCTAGGTCAGGGCGATTGATGATTATGGTAATCCGAGAAATTAGGGTAAATTCGCCAGACTCTGAAATCGCTGGAGGGTTTTGCAGTCGCTTGCCAACTGGGTTTAGTAGGATGAATAAATTTGGGAAAAAATTGGGAACTGATAAAGTATAAAGCAAGTTTTTTGTCTCACCAGTTTATCAAAATATGTTTATGGGATGGATCCGTTTATCGTTTCAAAATTCGATTTAAAATCTTAAAAGCTTTTCTTCAAGATTTCAACAATCTTTGTTTCGGTCATAGACATATGAATATTCATAGACCAGAGAATCAGGGAGAGGGGTAAAAACCAATTATAGCGGGGCGCAGAGGGATGAGTTGACTGTAACGATATGTGATTCGTTAATACTTCAATATGACAGTATATAGGCATCTCGCATTATAATATCTCCATTTAGTTCTTAAAAGTAAAAACTGCTTTTGAATGAATAGACCTTTTTACATGGGAGCGTGAATTGTTCGCCCGGTTTGAACAAACTTGTGTAATCCATATAAAGCGAAGAAAGGTTCGCTTGTTTTGAGAGTCCAATATTTTGTTGCCGTGTTTAGTTAAGACACTTTTACAAATGTTTCATAATTTACTTATCCCAGTAAACAGCAACGTGCACACGACGGGACCGGGAATTTTGGTTGCTAACGCTTCATGTTTCTCGGTGTGATAAAACTGATCATATTATATATAAAATAAAGACAAATAATGTCTACCTATGGAAAGTAATACAAGACAATTGGGTTTATACTCTTTTTCACTTCTATTTTTACACGTTTTAATAGCACAAGTTACCATTTTTGCCATGTTATTTTGTAAAATGTACCGATGAGAGCTCGACGCTAGTCCGCACAAGAATGATGACGTCACATTTTCTAGATTCACGCGAACCTATACGCCAGCCCGGCCGGTTCCATGGAACCCAGAATTAAGGAGGGGGAAATAATACGCTTTTATCACTTAGAGCAGGTCTATAATATTAAAAAAAAAATTATATTATTTGTATTTTTTACAACTTACAATTCGTGATGAAATTTCTGAGAATAATATAGTATAATAATATAATATAGTATAACAATGTTTAATGGGAAACACTTTAAACTTGTTTTAATATATTAAAATAATATGAACTCTGCTTTATGAATCTATATTAAAAAATAATAATTTTATTAAGCAGAAAAATAATAGAACCTTGTAAAATTTTGTAATGTTGTTAAAAGGACGTTTTGTAGAAATCCTTACTATGAATAAAGTAGTTGCTAGTGTTTTTGAAGGAAAAATAAAAAAGTTCCTAAAGATTTGTGTTAGGTATTCGAGTGTTTTCCAAGCCATTTATCTTTGAATCGGAATTTCAGTGAATGTTTTGACAAACACGGTTGAATATTTTTGACCGGTCAGTGGTTCAGTGGGTATCGCGTTTGGGTCCCACCCAGGCGTTCCGTGTTCGATTCCTCGGCTGGCTAAGTCCTCCATCACAACACAAGCAACATCTTCCGCTTAGTGTGGTGGTAGCAGGAGATTTTCAAATGTTGTTGGGTTATTCGTAACCTAGGAATGTTTGTCTTTCTTTTAAAAAAAAAGTAAAAAAAGTAAAAAAAAAGTTTAAAAAAGTAATATTGCATATTATATTTTTGCATACATTTTTATAAATATTTCAGATATAATTAGAGAAAATAAAATTAAAACTTCTTATGTAGTACGTAGTGAGCACAAACAAGTTGTTTTCTTTTGTTAGCTGTCATAAAAAAATCTAATCAACGAAATAACGGATAAAACAGATTAAGGCAATAAATCCCCGAAACAATTCGCCTCCTCCCATTGGCAAGATAAGATCCGTTTTGCGGTGTTTCTTGTTCAAGAAAATGGTCTTTAATTTATATCTGCTTCGCATCATATCTCACCGTGTTAATGTACCCCAAATACAAACGATTATTCGATATATCACTTTGGAAAAAAGCCTGGAAGCTTGGTGCGACAGGCCTTACTGGCATTAATATGATAATGACTTAGCCTAAGAATGAGACATGGTCTGAATAATTACTCTCATGATATGTGGCTCCGTGCAAATCGAGACAAGTCCTGACTTAATTGTCTCCAGTGAGAGGCTTCTCTAATTAAATAAACCATCGCGACGGCGACGCTTAGAAAGCGGTGAGCAGTAATTGCATTGGCATTGAGGTTATTACCATATTATTTACTCCTTGCAAATAACGTGCCGCATATTATTTAATTTCATAATTGAGGTGAGATTGGCTGACATTGTGACAGTGTAGAGAGTAACGTAGAATGGCAGTAATATTAATTAAAAAATATTTTTTTTATTTTTTATTATTTATTATTAACTTAAGAATGGTACATATTAATTCATACTGGTCTTCCATTAAAAAATGCAAATGCTTTACTATTTTTACTTGGAATAAATCCATTTATTTTATTTTATTTATTTATTCATATTTAAACGCCCATAGGACTTTTACATGCATATAGTATTTACATACCTGTTTTCCATGATAGGTAATTTATTTGCTCTAAAGGGATGTTAAGTTTAAAATTTACAAATCTTAGAAATTTTCATTGAATTCTTTCAATATTATGGATATGAATTTTGTAGAAGGGCGACCAGACTATTGATTTATGTTCGATTAGGCTTCTTACCAGGGATATGTAAAACAATTTTACTATTCGTAAAGAATCAAAGTTTTTAATTGTTCTTAAAATAAATCCTTCTATGTTCATACCCTTATTTACAGTTTGTTGAAATTTATTTTACTTCTTAAGTCGGTTCCTAATTGCTGGGGATCATGACCCCTACTCAAATTTTCATGGTGGACATTGGAGTAAGGGTCAAGATCCTCCACTCCTCGCTGTCCTGTGCGATACCTTGTCTCCCCAGCGTATTGTGACTTTCCTCTACTTCTTCTGCCTTCCATTTTGCCATTGACTATGAGTTTCTCCAATTTGTTGGACAAACTTTTCAGTTCGGCATTCCAAAGTATCTTAATATGTTTTTGGCAGATAGCACGCTTGCCTGCGTTATATGCTGATATCATGTATTTAAATCACTTGGTGACATCTGATCTTGAACGTGTATCTACTACTAAGCGGCCGTTTTCCCAAATTACATCACACCACCTTTTATAAAATCTGAGATTCTTTATCTTATTCAAAAATATTGTTTGAAAATGATAACTTTTTCATATAGCGTTTTTCAAGTGTCGATAGCGACGTACATAACTTTTTTCTAAATCTTACTAATATTGTAAAAGCGAAAGTTTGTATGGATATATGTGTGTTTGTTACTCTTTCACGCAAAATTTACTGAATGGATTTTAATGAAACTTTACAATAATAGAATAACATAAAGGCTATAATTTATTAAGCAAGCTATTTATTTTCAATATATTTAAAGTAATTATTATTTTTTAATAGAAAATGTCAAAATTTGAGAATTACTACATTTTGCTAAACGAGGATTGTTAAATCAAAATTCTATTTTAGAAAATATTTATATTATTGCATTTATTTAAAGTACTCGCCTAATACTTTGAATCGAATCAAGAATTATAGATATTTTAAATAAATAGATTAAGAATGGTGGTATAAACGTAGATGGGACCTAGGAAAAGAAAATAGATTACTCGAAGTACTAATCCTATGCAGACGAAGTGGCGGGCAAAAGCCAGTATATTATTTATTAAGCTCAGATATGATTATTCGATTGCAAAAAAAATGTTGGCTTTAACTTACAATTATTTATTGATGCATAATAAATGGAACATTTTATTTACGTCTTATAAAAACTAATTTATCAATTTCTTAAAACTTTCAACAAGCTTAAAATATTTTTTTTGCCTTTAATGATATCATGTATAATTTATAAAAAAAGTGTCCATAAGTCAATATAAAATAATTCAATACATTATACCCTAAAACTAAACAAATAACTTATTCCTAACCTTCTATTAGTTTAGTATAAAACGGTTAAATTCAAGCTAATAAATACACATGTATTTTATATAAAAAACTAAATTGGCTGTGTTTGTTGTAAATTGACTAAGTTGGTGTTTTCATAGAGAAATTTGGAATATATTTTTGCAGATAGATGAGAGTCAGCAAAATGGGCATAAATATTTATTGCGATCATCACATTCATTTTTTTTAGAATTCTTACTAGCTAGCTGTCACTCTTGATATTTCACTGGCCACTAAGCCATTTAAAAACTGTCGAATGCTGACAGTACCCTTCCGATATGCAAAAATGAAATTATTCGTAATACCGATTTTTTGGCATTTTTTTCCATGCGGCTTACTCCAACTCAAAGTCCGTATGCAAGTAACTTCAATGTACGTATCTAAATAAAGTTGCAAATAAAGGTTATGCGATACATAGCTTGGCTCTGTACTGAAATTTGTGGCATTTCAAAATAAATCTTCTTTTGGGCAAAACAATTATTTGTATCAGGATCCATATATATTTAAATTAGCATTCCAGATTATATTAAATTATTTAATTCCAAGCACATTTGCACAAGATTGTTATATTATTTTTGTTAGCCGAGGATTCCAAATTTTTTTTTATATTTGTCCTTTCTAAATTAACAGTATAACATAATGTAGAAAAAAATTATATTTTTAAATTAATATAATAATATTTTATTTAAAACCAATATCATCATCTTTTCGCCCAGCATGTTTACTCCAATATATATTGTGTTAGCTTGGTAAGTACCCATTATTTGTATGAAACATTATGGTTACAATATTGTTGTCTAGATTTTTTATTTTGTGTAATTTTTATAATCTTATAAAATTATTAATCTAAACACAGGCTCGTTCTAGCGGGTTTAAAAATAGAAATTTAAACAATCATGTAAAGAAACAATAAGATAGTAGAGACTTTGGGTACTTACCTTCTGTGGTAGTTACCCTTCGGGTTTTCTCGATGGAATGCTAGGAATAGATCATCTAGACTTAGACGTTATGGAAAAAATTGCAATGGTCTTAGTTGCACACAAGCTGCTCAATGGGCACATTTGCAATCCTGATGTTCTGGAACGTTTTACGCTTTATGTCCCCGATAACTTCACCTGAGCTAGAAAGAACAGGCTATTTATTTTTCTAAGAGGCAGGACCAACCTACCGATGATCGTGGCATTTTGGGAGAATGATTACACTCTTAAACAACCTTTCTTCTGAGGTAGACATTTTTTAGTTTAACTTCAGTGACTTCAAGATTGTAAAAAGAATTTTGTTTTTGTTAGAAAGCTGGTGAATAAAACCAAAAAAAAAATATTGAAAGAATTTCAAAACTATCATAGTGCACAAATTAATGTCGTCTTATCGAATTGTCTGAAAATGTCAATGTTTTCTTTCTACCAATTGATAATATTATCTTGGGTACCAAGATTCCTGTCAGCCAATTTAATTTTATTCCCCTGTTTTTTATAATCTTTGACTGGTAAAATTTCTGATTTTATTTTGTGAATGTATCACACAATTTTATTTATTTATAATTTTTTTTTCCTATGTAGCAAACACTTAGTGGGAAAACATTATTATAATAAACACAATAATACTTTGTTTTGATTCCCCTCTATTATTTCTTTTTCCAACCGGTTTAGGTTCAACCTGAACCTTTCTCAGGGATAATAAAAATATATTGAACATAATACCATGTATATCTATTTTATGTTCAATATATTTTTATTCTTCCCTGAGGAAGGTTCAGGTTAAACAGAAACCGGTTGGATAAAGAAATAATAAAGTGGAATTAAAACAAAGTATTATTGTGTTTATTATAATACAATTTTATATTTATTCGTAGGCTTTGATGGACTAACATGGATTTTACTTTTAAAATGTAGATATTTATTTTATTCTTTAACCAATTTCTGAGATGACGCATTTCTACAAAATGTTTAGATGATTTTTTTTTTAAATCTTTCGCCAATTTTACGGCTTTCATTATGAAACATGTATATTCTTTCATTTTTTTTAGTTTGATAAAGGGTAGACAGCTTCCATAAATAGAACGTGAGCGGCATTCGGTGTAAAATAATATGGCTTTGAAGCCAAAAGAAATGATAAATTATAATTATATTCCATTTGATTTGAAACAGGACCTTCTCCACCCTCCCATTTGTGAAACAGCCCCCAAGTCTTTAGCTCGAATGAATTCTTTTAAAAGCAGTAGCTGGTATTAAAAATATGAAGCGTAAAAAAATAATATTAATATAGGTATTTAAAATACTTATAAATGTTTTAATATAAAAAAAAATATAGTGATCGACGACGTTAGATATAATATATTTGACCGGTCAGTGGTTGTGTGGGCATCGCGTTTGGCTCCCACCCAGACGTTCCGTGTTCGATCCCTCGGCTGGCTAAGTCCTCCATCACAACACAAGCAATATCTTCCGCTTAGTGTGGTGGTAGTAGGAGATTTTCAAATGTTGTTGGGTTATTCGTAACCCGGGAATGTTTGTCTTTCTTTTAAAAAAAAAAAAAGCATTATTATTTTCCCACATAAAGTAGTTAAGAATAATAATTAATGGTTTGGCATTTACACAGGTACACTTACATACATACATCTATACAAACCTTTACACATACATGAACTGCTGTACTTGTAGCTAGTATTGTCACATTTCCTTCCTACCTTTCC
Organism: Limnephilus auricula; assembly: GCA_951813805.1. Lineage (NCBI taxonomy): Eukaryota > Metazoa > Arthropoda > Insecta > Trichoptera > Limnephilidae > Limnephilus > Limnephilus auricula. Next base: position 5,872,129 of record OX638397.1, read on the forward strand.
CTATAAACCTGTCACTTTTTTCCATTACCCACAATCAGTCAATAATCGAACCTCTTACCGCAAACATATCTCCATTTAATTTTCGCATCCGCATCCGCTCTTTAGCTACCCACCGCTCTAAGACGAAATATTAACACAGTGCAAAGTTAAAACCGGCCAAATGAAGAAAGTGCTACAAGTCCCGCAGTGAGTAATTCTCTCCTTTCCTTATGTGCTTACTTCTACTTGTGCAGTGGTCAAAACATACACATTTCAAGGTCTTTCGAAATACAAAATAACACAAAACACGCATCAATTAACCTGCAGAAATTATATTTGTTGAATATTTTTTAGTTGTTTTTTCGTTGGCCCTAAGCAGAGTAATTTCCCTTAAGGCCTATGCCATCTTTGGGGATGCTGTGTGAAGGGCATTTTTAAGGAAATAATTAAGAGGACTGTCTGGGAAGAAAAAAGGTATTAAGGGTGGGTAGGAAACTAAGAGTTAGTGTTCCAAATCATCCGCCGCCAAGACCTAGACACTTAATAAACCCAGACACCCCTGCGAAAACCAAACGTAGCGAACCACTTAAGGTGACCGATGGCAAAGGTGTTGGTTATCCAATAAATGTTTCTCGGGACGGGCGGCGGTACCTTTTCCATCCTCCCAAACAAAAATTTACGGCCATCAAGGATCAAGGATGTTTAGAGAAATTTTAGGCAGAAAGTTAATAATTGCTACATTTATTTTGAAAACAAGACCATTCTACAGTTGGAATGATTTAAAGTGGGATTTAAAAATACGCGTTGCTCGTATAGTAAAATATAGATAGTTATTGTCACACCGTCGCCCGAGTGCATAATTGTCCAAACGACCATTAGCAAATTTTACAGGAGGAGGAGGTTTTCTTTCATTATTTTAATAAAACATTATGATAGGTGCTTAAGAAACTATTTCCTAAATGTAACGGTCTCATTCGATTGTCAAATGGTCGGAACTGAACAAATTACCCTTCAGCATCCAGAAGTGCAATGTCGTTACATTTACAAGATCCAAAGATAAATTCCTATTCCCCTACCAGATTAATAAAAATATATAAACACTAAAAAATTAGATTAGAGGTTAGAGATGCGTGATTTTTGAAGCAAATCTCTCTTTTAAATCCCACATATCTGATATTGTCTCCCGCGCCAACAAAATGCTAGGATTTGTTCTTCGTGATGCGAGATCATTTATTAATGGAATTGCAATACGTCGAACATATGAAGCATTTGTTCATAGCAAACTGGAATATAGCTCCATTATTTTGGCCCCTTCTGAACAAAACCATATCCTAGAAATAGAAAAAGTGCAAAAAAGATTTTTGCGTTACCTATATATGAGGGAATATACGTACTATCCATTCCTTTATCCATCCTTGTTCTTAACAGGGATGCTCGATTTCAACACCTCAGAAGCCCGCAGAAAAATATTTTTAACACTTTTTTAAGCTAATCTCTGGTTTCATACTCAATCCGCCTATGTTAAAAGAGGCTACTTTTTTTGTCCCTAACAAGTATACTCGTGGGAGATCCCATGCACTTTTTATGCTCCGAAAGTGAGGACTTCTGCCTATCAGAACGCGCCAATAAACAGAGCGACTCAACTGCTTAACGATTCTGCATTGACCATCGACATTTTCAATGTCACTTACATACAGTTCAACAACTATCTTTTAACTATAAATTTAAGCAAAATAATTATTTCTGTTGGAGGGCTAACCATACCTCTAGTACGAACTTCAACAGCACAGCATCACTTTATATTTAAGGGTATAAAATTATTTAAAATCAATTGTTTAATCCAAAAATTCCACAACATCATAAATATAATAAAGATTGTAATTAATAATAGACTTGACAACATAAAAATTAGGTGCTAATAATTCACATTACTTGTAAGGTATTTCCCAAACAATAGGTACTAAAGTATGTAAGCTACAAACCCTATGTAACTAGCCTACTGGGAATAACCAAAAAAAATAATTAGATAGTTGGACACTCAAGGCCACTTAACAACAAATGTAATAAAATCCATAATTGAATAAAATCCCTGTAGACCCCCCCTCCCCCCCTCCTTCCCCCCACCCCCCTCCTTCCCCCCTCCCTAATATGTTTTGTATAAAATCCCTAGGTTAAGAATATTTTTCACCAGTCTGAAGATGGCTTTGACAAGCTGAAACCGGTTACGGTCAATAAATTAAAAGTGGAAAAAGTTTTAAATTTGTTTTATTATACTAAAATAAATAATAAGTTTAAATAATTCTTTAAGTAATTAATTATCGTTTTTGATTCCTTATTTTCAATTTTTAAATGGAGATGGAACAAAAACTAAAATGGTCGTTTGGAAAATTAAGCACTCGGGCGATGACATGCCATTGATATTGTTTTAATTCATAATTATAATTATTAATTAAGATTTTTAACTCTGCAATCTCTGTCAAAATTAATTTTAATGACAATTAGATTAAACGATATTAAACTGAAAAAAATACGTTACCAGATTTCTTGCCGCCACATTTACCGAGAACTAATGCATTTTTTTTGTAATCATTGTCATACACCATTACAAAAATTACGACGAAATCATCATGACATAAAATGGTCGTACATAAAAAAATATCACAACAACACATCACTTTAACAAATGTTTCACCCCACTCCAACAAACAACCCCTGGACTTTTTAGTGCAATTATCACCTTTGAATATTGTTCATTTTAAAACTATTTCGCATGTGCCCAATGCAGGCGCCTTTTGATGTCAGGGGTATTAACAGATTTCTATGACACATGGCAAAGGGATGAAATAAACAGAGGGGGAGATTTGGAAGGGTGCATTAGTTGTAGCGAGATAGAAATACACTTGAAAATGAGAGGTGCAGTGCAGATGAAAGCGACGATTAAATTACTGTTTTGAAAGTGTGTATTACAAACATGTATTGAGTTACATTTGAAAAATAACACGCTATTTGTACATGTACTTATATCAAAGAAGTACGCAGGATAAAACCGATTTTTTTTTGTAACACTTGCTTATAGCCATTTTTATTTTTGCACGTGTTTGATCCATATTTTAAATTTAAATTTAAATTTAATTAATTTTTCGGTGGCTTCACAAATAATGCGTTGCGTCGTGAGTCCCCCATCGTTAGCTTATTATGGTAGTAGTAGGACATTTTCTAACATTGTCATATTATTCGCAACATACACGTATTTTTTAAATTTTATAGTAAAATGTGACATTTATTAGACTTGCTAAATTAGTTTACCGCTTTTAGAAGACGATGTAACTAGCTATCTATATCTATCTCTTTCCGAAAAATATTTTTATAATTCAACACTCTAACATGGTATTGAAATTTTGAAAACATTATTAATGCTTAATGAATTTTTAAAGTATGATGTTATTTTATACCGCCACATAATTAGCTTTGCTAACAATATATATTGTTAATAGAGAGGGATATTTATTTATGTCGTATATAGTACGTGGCATAATATAATGTTTTCTAGCTTTAGTGTGTTGTGGTACAAATTTAAGAAATAAAATGGATTGAATTGCACCTGCCAGAAATTATTCTGTTTACGCTAAACACAATTTGTGTATGCTACTATAATATACTACATTAACCAATTGAATTTAAAACAATTGTTATTTCCTTTGTAGCATTATCTGTGTGTGTGATAAATTAAAGGTCACTTAAGTAGTTTTGATACAAAGTGGACGGACGGTGATATAAGAATCAGAAGAATAATATGACACGCAAATCAAATAGAGAAAATCTCTGTTTGGCTCCAGGAAAACTTGTCACAAACAGTAAATCAAATACCGAGTCAGAATACCCCAATAGAGAAAATAAGAAATTGTATTTAAAAATGTGCAATACAGTAAAATATGGAAAGTTTAAGTGTGGTGTTTGATCCAAACTTATACAGAACTATTAAAACAAGTTGAGAAACGGTGTTAAAGTAACAAAATCATTTTTATTTATTTATTAATAAAACACATGATAGATAATACATTAAAAAATTAACGTATATAATATGATACATTAAATCGCCATACTAGGCAACTTCCTTTTTCATGGTGATCATTGGAATATATTTAGTTTTTGAGGGCTAGTGTTAATATATGGATTAAATATAATATAAACATGTTGAAAATAGGAAAGAATAAAGTAGAAAAATAAAAATGGAAATAGAAAAAAGAAAAACGAACATAAAAATAATAGGAAATGCTATCATGCACGATTAGATCATAAACATAACTCTTTTTTCTAGTTGTATATGAGTACATGTAAAAGCGGGTAAATACGCGCATACACACATACATCCACACACACACACACACACACACACACACACACACACACACACACACACACACACACACACACACACACACACACACACACACACACACACACACATACACACACACACACTCTCACACACACACACACGCGCGCGCGCGCACACACACACACACACACACACACACACACACACACACACACACACACACAAATACATTTCTTATAAATACACGCATACATACATATACCTACATATACATGCTATGTTTTGAAATTTAATTTTTCAAGAAAATAAAATTTAAAAACATAGCATGTATATGTAGGTATATGTAGGAATTAATCACAGAACGACCAATTTATCTAAAATGGCGGAAAATAGATTTTATGTAGACCACAGGTATTACATCTCTAACTTTAATTTTTTTCATTGCGCTATAGATTAGGTTTTGCAAATCCTTCCCCTTTTTAAATCCAGCAGAATTCAGAAAGCAGCTTCATCTTTTACATTAGAATATTATTTAAAAATATATAAATATTAAAAGGTAGTATATCTAATCATTTAAAAGGACTTTTCGTATAAATCATCTTTGACACTAGTAATACTATAAAATATATATTTAAAAGGTAACAAAAACAATGTGTTTCAAGAAAACGTTGATCAAATAGATATCGTTAGAGAATAAAAGAAAACATAACTGTCACCAACAGGACTATCCACGTCTCCAGTTATTTGAGATCAATCATCTTTGGTACTAGTAATGTTACGAGAAGACATTGAAATAGTATTGTAATAAGTATTTTAAGAAGATCTTGATGTAAAATAAGATCGTAAAAAGTATAACTGCCACTGACAGGACTCTCCATAATGATTTGAGATCAATCACCCATGGTATTATATGCATATTTGTTTATTATTTAACCTTACTAATAAAGAAATCTAATGAAAAATATTATTGCTTTAAAAAAATATGTTCAAATAGACCAATAAACGCTGATTTTTAAAAAATTATTAAAAAGTCAATTTTTAATCATGTCATTAAAACACACTGTCGAGTTGGTATTACTGATTTCCTGCTCTCCATTCACCATTGAAGTTACATGAAATGATCAACATTATAATGCAATTTCATGTTATTGGTTTATTTACATTCTAGATTTAGACATTTATAATAGTTGTTGTGTTAATTGAAACATTATTTAGGTCCTCCACAATTAAAATGATAACGGAAAAGGGATATATTTACGGAGAATCTAATAATTTGCCAGTGGTTGATACCGAAACGTCATGTTTTTCAAATATAATATGGACTATATACGGACTATGTAAGTGCCGAATTTCGTGGGATAAATATAAATAATAATAAAAGCTACTAAGTCAAATTAAGAAGAAATTACAAGGAAGCCGTGGCACGATCAAGTAAATCAGATACTTGAGTCGGGCCATGTCAAGAGTCAGAATAATAGAAGAGTATGTATGAGAAGATGTATGAATGTGAATGAGGCAAGGAGTGTGTGCCAAGACCGAGTTGTTTGGCGGTCCGTCCTCTCTGCCTACCCCTGCGGAGAAACGGCGTGATGGTTAGTTAGTTAGTTAGTTAGTTTTAATAAGTTAAATCGTATAATTACTTATTTTTGAAAGTCATTGTTAGCTGTAAAAAAATATTTTGGCCTGTTTGAGGTTATATGCATTTGGCCTGTTTGATTTATAAGCATATTCTCTTCTATTTTCAGTTCGGCCAAGTACAATTGAAACGAGAAGGGGATTTGTGATTTGTGCACTTTAGAGCAAAAGTCACGCCTGAACACGAACTTAGAAGCCCGGCTTACGATGTCATTTGTCTTTGCAGTGAATAACAATAATTATAATGTATTAACAATATATAGCGATGAGATGTTGATATTTTACCTAATGTTTTTGTATATTAAAAGCAGTTAATCTTGAATAAAAAACGCCTCGACTTTTGACACCTAAAAATCATTCCCCCTTTGATGTTTCCATATAAAATGACAACACCTGTTGAAAAACAGTAAAAATTTTGGAGAGTGATGACATCACACAATTTGTTACAGATACGGTGGTTTTCAGGGGATCTTGAAAAATTGAAACTTTGACAATTATTTTAACTATTAAAATTAACTCTAGAAATAAAAATAAGTATGCAGTTATTTAAGTTGGAAGATCATTATTCATAAAAAAATATATAAAAATTGGGCTGGAGTTCCTTAGTCTCGACTTAAACGCTATGCCAGTCTCTATGCTAGGAAATCCTGTGTTGAAAGCAGGCGCTTTAAAATATGAGAAGTTTATATTAAAAATACAAATAACACAATATTACATTATTTGAAATAACTAACACACTTACAAATTGGTTTTGACAAAATGTTTATTATTACAATTATGAAAAGTTGTGTTTTGCCTAATGGCCAGTGGAAGTGCATTGTATAGCTTTGTTGCAAAGTACCTAAAATTTATTTGGCCAAAAGGGATAAGTTAAAGATTATGCCATTTGATCCTACTATCTCGAGCAGTTTGGACATTTTCAAAATCACTTCCGTCTTTGAAGGGATATGCCACTATGTTTTTGGTACAAAGAAGCCCGTCAAAGAAGTCCCAAGCATTGATTCTCCTGAAGATCCGAACCACTTGTGATCGGTTGTTTTAGTGTAATTATTATTCGTTTCTGATTTTTATGGATTGTTGTTATGGATCATTTTATTATAAAAAAATAAATTGAAAAAGTTACGTAATATGTGTCTTAAGAAGATTTTGATAAAAACTAAGATCGTAAAAACATATGTAGTGCTAGTGTTTCTTTAATCCAATGATACGCCAAATTTGGGCCTATAATTCTATACAAAACTGTGCTTTCGAAATTCAAATGTCATGCAAATCTACAATTACAGATCAGTGTAAATGAGACCGAACGCTGGTAACTTGGGCTAAAAGGAACACTTGTTTCAATTTTAATTTACCTGCGTGTATCGTCATGAAGTAATGCGTGCCGATACTTCGTACGTTTTGACACAAAAAAAAATTGAAAAAACTAATGTTTTGAATTGCGAATGTTCTTGAAGATAGCCGATAATGGCCGGTCGCATTTGCTTTGTGACGATACACGCCAGTGCGGCCCCAGCATTAAAGTTATATTCTTTATTCTAATAGTTGGTGGTACTGTAAACAAGAAGGCGTGTGATAACTGAAAGTATACTAACAATCCCTTTCTTTGAAATCTATCCAACAATAAGTTTAGTTTCTCTTTTATTGTCAATGATTGACAACCTCTTAATTCGTTCATCATTCTGCAACTTACAATCAAGGCAAATCAAAACGGCATGTTTTTGGTGTAGATTTGATAATCCCGCACATGAAAATTCGACAAAACGCACGATTGCAAACCCTACTATGGACTTTTACATTAGCTCCACACAGGAGGCCCTGAGGGAAAAATTCCCTCAGAACCTATCTAATCTTTAAAGATGCTGTGTGGATGGTTTTCCAAGGGAAAGGAAGGAGAGGAAGACCTAGGAAGGAAAAAGGTTTGAGGGGTGGGTAGGAATCTAGGGATAAATATGTCCAGGAGTGATGGTTGCGTGAAGCCATCCCTCCCACTTCAGTGCAAGGTGATGGGTCGAGAGGGTCCGACTGGAGAGATCAAATAAACTTATATTTCATAAAAAAATAAATTGAAAATAATAAACAAAACACCACGGCCAAACTTCAGAAATTGCTAAACCCACTTTGCACCTTCCCTACTATTTTGTATAATGAGCTAAATAATTCGTTACGATGTTCGGTTCCTTTACTATGCAGAAATGGGAAACAAACACCATTCCGAGTTTCCTAATTACTTCGTAACACTCTCCTCCACTTTCCAAGTGAGTTTTTTTTTTGCTTGGAGAGGGCTTTTTTGCCCACTTTCACGCGTGCAGGCGGAAAGTTTTCGCCAACTTAAGTTTGAAAGCTCGCCGCTTCCACGAAACTGCTACTTGGTAATTTGCGTGTTCCGAGCACTTAGCAGCTAAACAAGCCAAGTTCTGCTAAGTAACACCACCCATCATTCAATTTCAGTGTGCGTTGAGCATTATCGAAACGAGAAATAAAAAAAAATAATGGGGTTGGAAGCTCCTTACTTTACCGTTTTCATATTTTATTTCTGGATACAGGGAGTGGGGGCTGACAAATTGACTGGCGATAAGATCTCAGATCCTGAACGCTATCAATCATCTAGGAAAGTTTGGTGACAGTCCTATAATACACTATTATTATCTTCCATATTTCATATTATAACGAACATGGCAGATCATAATACTGTACGTGTATGATTTTGGTTCATCCTACAATAAAAATAAAAAATTCTATGATCAAAAATACATATATATTTTTAAAAGTTTTTATCTGATAAGTTAGAAAGCATAATATGGCTTACAAATGCTCTTGATATGAATTCTTACAAAAACGGCGCTCTACAAATTATTCCAATTATTATTATTATAAATGCACGAATGATGCATGCGGAATAGCAGGTGTAAAAGTATTTGCTATTTGGAAATGTAATTCGGTACATAAGGTTTGTTATATTAGAAAGAAAATGCGCGTTAGGTGAAATTATTTTCTTACTCCGAAATAGGAATATAATCCATACCGATTATAATATAGCAAAACTTAATCCTCTAAAATTCAACGTCCTCAAAGACCTGTGCACCTAGGAGCATCGAAACTGGAGAGAGCTGGTACAAAACAGAGATGAGTGGAGGAAGACTCTTGAGGAGGCCAAGACCCACCTCGGGTTGTAGAGCCAATTATGATGATGATGATGAATCCTCTAAATATAGTTTCACTTGCTTACAAAACTTAATATTATGCCTAATGCTTTTTCATTTTTTAAATATGAATTTACATATTTACGATTATTGTGTTATAGATATTAATAAAATATGGCAATTATCACGTCATTATTACCTTAAATATTAAATGTAAGATTGAGTATTACATCATCCACCTAGCTCTTGCAAAAAAAAAAAACAATTTATGGAAACGTATGTTTTTACTTCAGATATATAAGACATTAATTTTATAACAACTCTTTACAGAAGTTTACCTGGATTCCAATTTGACGCTACCTTTATCCTGTGCATACTTACCTTAGTTCTAGCTCCGCCTGACTTTTCGTGAGTTACCCCCTAGAATCAGGTGTTCAAGAGCCAGGAAGGAGAAGAAGGAAAGAGAACCCCTTTCCACGACGAGGCTGCCATAGACAAGACACGGCAGTGAGTGTAAATAAATAAACAGGAACTTTTAAACTAATTATTTCCCGCGCTTAAGTGTTGCCAGCAGTGGCAGCTGCGCCCAGAGTAATGTGGCGCGAATCCATTAAAATAAAAGTGACGCGAATGTGGAAGCTACCTGTTGTAATCAAATGAATGTGGAAAGACGAGGGAACTTTCGGAAAATACGGGTGCTTTTAACATTGTACGAGAAAAGGTGTGATGATTTTTGTAAAGCTCTAAATAAATGGTATTAAGTGTGAAACACACGAGTCGTTCAAAATTAATGGTGGCCATTGTTGGAGTTCAACAAATAAAGTAAATGAGACCTGTTAATAACTATGTACAATTTTTTGATGAAGAAAAGTTTAAAACTATTAAAAATAGTCATCAGCAATACTATGAGATTTTTTTACTGTTAGTGATTTTTTTGTAATACCGTTTTTGTAACTGCTTGCTTTGTTTTGATCATAAAGTGGCACAACCGTGTTTGATATAGGAATAAAAATAATATTATAATTTATTATTTACAGTACGGAACTGTAATCTCGCTACCGGAAAACACAATTTTCTGCGTTTCGATTGATTGGTTTGCTTTAATCTACTGCTCTCTGGGACTTGCCAAAAATATCATTTTAATTTTAAATTAAATGATTTGAATGATAAAAATTATGTATTGTTTCATTGGTGTATTGTGCAGTGTTGTGGTTTCTGTTTTAGCCTGCAATTAGCATATTTTATTTTTCCGATCTCCCTATTTTGCATTCAGCTTTTTATTTGAAATGTTTTAATGTAGTTATGAATTGTTATTATAGCTGCATTTTGTGGAAGAGCTTGGTACTATGGCATAAGAATTTTTTTTGTACAAATATTTTGCGAATCATAGTTTCTTGTTGTATACATTTCATTGCCGGCAACCCGGGCGTTTATTTAGTTAAAATAATATTTTATAAACAAGTAAGTTACCCGCCTCACTAGATGATGTCTTTTCTGAGACGGGTAAATTCAGACATTTAAAAAAATAAAAATGATGTGCATGAATGAAATACGTTTTTGACCTTTAAGTCTAGTGAATCTAATATGCGTTTTTGTTGTTATTTCTTGTGTTTTTAATACTTTTCATGAATGTAAAAGAGTATTGTTTTAAAGTTAGTAATTTAGTTGACATGATTATAAGATTTTTGATAATTTCAGCAGTCCAGTCTTACAGTAAAAGTTGGTGAAATAAGAATATTATCATTTAAATATTACAATCCAATATTATCGTTTTCTAACAATGATTGACAGATAGTCTTTATAACAAAAAATAAGTAATATAAAATAATATAACAAAAAAAAGTTTTTTTTTTAAATTATAATAAAATAAGCTAATTGATCACTCCATTAAGGGCGCGCTACGCCGCTCAAAAAGAAGAAGATGGAGAGATACGACAATACGAATGTGAAAGCGAGCGCGCTAACATTAAAAACCATAAAATTCATGCGAAAATTGTGAAAATGTTTAATAAAAGACGACTCGTTTAAAAAAGAGCAAACATCTCGTGGGGAATGTGTGAAGTAGCATTTAAAGACACATTATGAATTTTTTCATACATATAACTTGTAAAATAACAGAAAAAACGTATTAGATATGAAATTAAACATTTTTTTTTTTTTTTTCACTTTGTTCCAGTTGTTTATTTACACCAGGACCGGTTTCGTCCTGAAGTAAAATTATTCTAAGTGAATTATATTGGATATATAATTCACTTAGAATAATTTTACTTCAGAGAGCAGTGGTGTAATTTAAGTATGTAATTAAAAAAAAAAAGTAAAAACCCAAATGTATGGAGAACCCTAATAACAATAATTACCATAGAGCTATCAATATTTGTTAATTAAGCCCTAAGCAACAAGGAGGGAATATCCCAACATTACCAAAATAAAATATCAGTGATCACAAACCTTTTCAATTATATAAATTCATATAGATTCATGTCAATTACAAATAACCTTTTACTATGTATCATCATTCATAATTTTAATAATAAACTTTATAATTATCTATATGTATCTTAAATTAACAAAATAACTGATAATACCTTAAATTAACAAAATAGAAACATTCATCATATAGAGACAATGTTGTGCGCCCCTGCCTAAGTTTGTATAAATTCCGTAGCATAAGAAATTCAACTACCAGTCTGAAAATGTCCGTAGTAGGACGAAACCGGTCCTGGTGTAAATAAACAAGTGGAACAAAGTGAAAAAAAAAAAAAAATTGTTTAATTTCATATCTAATACAATGGAATTCCACCATGAATTAACAGTTAAAAAACTAGACTCAGAAAAAAACGTCTTAATAATAATTTTTGGAGCATACTTTGCGATTTATTTCTATCGAGGGAATTTCATATAATTACCGTTTCGGCGTGGGGAATGAATAGATACTATCTTAAAGAATAACATATATTTTTTTAAGAGCTTAAAAACTTCAAACGTTTAAGGAAAGCGTGTCAGAAATCGGTAGAAATTGGCAGAGCGGCCCGTTAATAATGAGTCATTCGATTTCCATATTTAATTATTTTATAAATTAAGCTTTACACTGCTGTTTTGAACCAATATCTCATTTAAATTTCAATTAGGTACAAGTGGTTCGCTACGTTTATGATACACAGCAGCGGTGCCCGAATTCATGGGGTGAAGTTTGTCTAGGTCGTGGCGGCGGATGCGGTTGCCCAACTACTGCGCGGCGGGCCGGAACGGAGAAGTTGGTTGAGGGAGACAATTTAAACTCTTAAGACGGACTCTCTCGATCCATGGAAGAAGCCATCGGCTATGGAAGAAGTCAAAGACTATAACAACGAACATAAACAAATCACAGAAAATAAATCACTGAAGAAATTGTTTTAGTCTCAGGCACATCTTGCAAACCCACCTCAAAAAATAAACTTGTGACAACAACGACTCGATTCGTGTTTAAAAAGTGATGGACAGTTTGTACTTTGATTTATAGGTATAATATTGTATCACAATGATTTATTAATTCAATTTTCATGACCAATATAAAGTTTAAATTATATTTTGCTGTTAAATTAGAGCTTAATTATCCGATTTAAAACTGTTTTTATTTTTGGACTAAAATTTGATAATAAGGGCAGGATCAGAAAAATGATACAGATTAATTGGATATAATGTATATTCTCCTATTATCAGGTGTATTCTAATTACGCAGAATAAACTAAAACTGTCAAAAATATGGCTTTAGATTACACATGTTTTTTTTTTACATTAGCTCCACATAACAGGCCTTGTGAAAAAAAACATCCCTCAAAATGTAGGAGAAGAAGTTCTGGGTAGGAAAAAAGTGGGAGGTTTGGGTAGGAATCTGGGGATCAATGTGTTCAGGAGTGACGCACGTATGAATCTATCCCTCTCACCACGGTACAAGACGATGGGTCGAGAGAGTCCGACTGGAGATGTAAAAAGGTCTTCCTCAACCAGTCTAGAAAGAACTTCCTCAACCTCTTCTTATCCGGCCCACCACGCAATAGGTAATTGTGGTGTTTGCAACTCTGCCTCTTACTCTATGATATATGGGCGGGCTCTATTGCCGAGCAACGTCCCGAACGTTGACGGAGTTGGGACCCGAAGTGGGTCATTTCAAGGAAGCGCGCTAACGAGCGCCGCTCCGGACTTCGATTAATAATCTTACCGCCAGCAGGGCTGGACGTCTACTTGGTAACCATTTGTATTCAATAAACGACGTTCTCGTATAACGAACCAGTGTCGTATTTATTTACACAAACAATCAGTGTGTAGTACTGAGGATAAGATTGAAGTCAGTATCCCAATCCAATTCCTGAACATTACAGTAATCAAAAATAGACTAATCTCACCCCGTGTACCCGGGCACTCCTGCTAAGTCCAAACATAGCAAACCACTCGGGTGACCTACGGCAAAGGTGCTGGTTATCCGATAAATGGTTTCCAGTTGGCGGTATCCATACCCGCCGCCTAAATTGGATACATAGAACGTTCTAGTGAATTATCACCAGATGTCACACCACTCGTTCCTCTCAGTTTCCTACCCCTCTACCAAAATCACACGCATCTTCTCCCATGGGGATATTCATCATTCCGTGGTATGCATCACAATTGATGTACATAATGTGGATGTGGGATGCAATGTGTCTCAAAATAGAATAATATTGTGTGCAGATTTCACTTTTGTCGCACGAGAACGGGTCATTTCCTACGACTTGATCTTGAGTTCAAAAGCTTTTGCGACAGGGTTTGCTGGCGTTTTTTCCTCCCTCCTACTACAGGTTCACTCCTTACTTTCCACAAAAAGACCCTCCACATAGCATCCCCAAAGATGACTCTCGCCCCGAGGGAAATAATTTTCTTCAGGACCTTCTGTGTGGAGTTAATGTAAAAAAAAGAAATTTATTCCCATAACCACAATTATTTGCACAACATATGGTGAAAAAAAATTATTACCAATTTTTAAGACATTACCTTAGATCGCAGAATGAAAAATATCTATGAAATTAAAACTTCAAGTTTTGCTGACAATATTATTATTTTTTTAAATACCGCATAAGAGTCCAAAATGCTCCAGTTCGAAGCCAGTAAAATTGTAGCATCCCGATTGGGGTATGTTGTGAGGCCGAAGGTGATAGGGAAGGGAAGTATAACAGGAAGAGGAAGGCGAAGAAGTACTTTTCTTTTCAGATATGGTCACCAAACACTGTTAAAGCTATTACAAGCAACGTTTCAATTCTGAATAGTAGTCTTACGCAAGGGTGGTACTGAGAGTATCTTCTACTCTGGATTGTGCCGAAAAAATACCGTATATTATTTTTAATGAAATAATATAAATTTATCAAATAAAATTTATTTGTGCAAGCCAGGATTTGAACCGGCGTTCTTCGGATTGCTAGTCGAGAGTCTTACCTCTCGAACCCGGATCATATTATTAACTATAGATACTCCTCTAATGTATATGTTGCATTAGTATTGAAGTTATATCACGAGCTCTTTGAGCTCAACTTATGGAGTAGTAGAATAATTATGTATAATTGTATAACTTGTCAATATATAATCACCTGTATGTAAAATCTTTTTCTTATTAATAAATAAAATAAAAAAAAATAAATAAATATTATTATTAAGTACCTACACCGAAGATAAAAATTATTTGGAAAGATCACTATATCATTTTATTTTTTATTTAGTTTAATTAGTTTATTTAGGGAATTCTCTTTCAAGAGAAAGTTAAATTGTGAACTAAATTTAAATTTTAACGGTCAGTTAAAGTAACAAAGATGTTAAAAGACGACCACCCGCTCTATCGAGTGTACTTTTGCAAAAGTAATAATTGTTAGTTTGGCCTGCCTGAAAACCAGAATATTCCTCGAAATTATGTGAGAAAACGAATTTTTGATCCGACCATACCACTAATTAAATTTTAAAACCAGAACAACAGACAAAATATCCGCCAGTATTTTGTTCCGCGTCGTTGTAGGGATCTGACAGCTTTGTTGCTATAAAAATATTTGCATGAATATTTAAAAATAGCTGACGATCTAGTACAGTGATACTCAACCTTTTTTGACTCCGGGCCACATACATATATTTGTAAAGCTTCGCGGGCCGCAAGTGATACCTTGGCAAATCAAAACCCGCGTCGGGGGGGGTGGGGAGTTGGGGGGTTGTCGTGTAATAGTATATATCACTTCTATCAGCATACGGTTCATTAAATATTAAAATAGTGATAAAAGTAACATGTATCGTTTATTACAAAAATAGTGTGATATTTGATATTGTGATAAATTTTCAACAATTTTAGACAAATCGGGCTTATAATTGCTGCATGCTACCCTCAATACGTCATCAAGGTGAGAATCAGTAAGTCGATTCCTGTATACGTTTTTTGCATATTTCATTTTGGAATATGATGATTCACAAAGATATGTTGATGCAAACAATGTGAGGAGCAGGAAGGCACAATTTTTTACAGTCTTGTATTTTTCTGGAACTAATTTCCAAAAATGGATGTACTCCTTTCCTTCTCTTTTTTCTTCAAAAATAGCTTTCAGATTAGTATCGTTCTTAAATTCAATAAATTCATCAAAAAGCTCTGCATAATTATATCCCAATGCAGCTAAATTTGTTATAGTGGCTGTTTCTAGGTGCCAGGGATTTTCTATGAGTAACAAACAATTCTTGATACAACGTAAGTCCTGAAATCTGCTCTTAAATTCCTTAGCTAAGGCAGCTAAATAATTTAAAAATATCGTATAGTTTTCTTCAGAAACATGTATACCTTCTTGATTAGCTTTTGTTATAGTTGGAAAGTTATGGAATACCTGGTTCTCTATTTCTTCGTGGTAGATGTTTAGTTTCTCTTCAAAAGCAAATACTTTATTCGCCATCTGCGTAATGATTTTATTTTCGCCTTGTAAAACACGATTGAGTTCATTAAGTTTTTCTGCGATATCACACAGAAAATCCAAAAGACACCACCATCCATCATTGTCAAGTTCGATGTAAATTTTATTATTTTGCTGTAAAAACAAAATAATTTCATGCCTCAAAGAATAAAACCGTTCCAGAACTTTTCATCAGCTTAGCCACCTCACCGAGGTATGTAAAAGGACGTCACTTCAGTTACTGTTCAATTCTTCCAAAAGACTTTTAAATTTCCTGTGGTTCAGTTCTTGTGCTCTAATATAATTAACTATACTTATTACAGTCTTCATTGCGGCGTCTATTTCGGCAATGGATATACGTGCTGCTAAGTTCTCTTGGTGAATGATACAGTGGAAAGATAAGAGATTTGTTAAATTATATTTCAAGATATACGAAATATAGAATGCCAGATTTTGTAAACCATGAATGTCTTTAGGGCCGCACAAAAAAGCTTGGCGGGCCGCATGCGGCCCGCGGGCCGCAGGTTGAGTATGGCTGATCTAGTCCAATATATACATTACATCAAAAAAAATAATTACTCTCCAGTAGTTGTACCTAAAAATCCATATTATTAACACTGGGTCGAAATATTTTTGGATTTCGCTGTAAGACATATTGGATGAGGCATTCATCGTTAATATCACCATATTATATGATACTAGCTTCTGCCCGCGACTTCGTCTGCGTAAGATTAGTACTTCGAGTAATCAATTTTCTTTTACTTAGTCCCATCTATGTTTATACCCAAATTCTTAACCTATTTATTTAAGATTAGTACTTCGAGTAATCAATTTTATTTTACTTAGTCCCATCTATGTTTATACCCAAATTCTTAACCTATTTATTTAAAATATCTATAATTCTTGATTCGATTCAAAGTATTAGGTGAGTACTTAAAATAAATTCACTAATTTAAATATTTTCTAAAATAGAATTTTGATTTAACAATCATTGTTTTGCAAAATGTCATTCTCAAATTTTGACATTTTCTATTAAACAATAATTATTATTTAAAAAAAATTGAAAATTAATAGCCAGCTTTATAAATTATAGCCTATATGTTATTCTGATGTATGAGCTATATTATTGTAAAGTTTCATTAAAATCCATTTAGTAAATTTTGCATGAAAGAGTAACAAACACACATACATCCATACAAACTTTCGCGTTTATAATATTAGTAAGATTAATCATGATTTGTAATCAATGTTGAAACGCGCAATTTCGTACCATAATAGAATTGTCAAATATGTCAAAATGGTGGAGTAACTCTACAGTAACTATCAGTTTTCGGAAAGTAAAAGAAAAAGTTAAAAGTGACGTAAAACATGTGGTTAAATTGATAGATAAATGCATTTTTCTATTATTGAACAGTCGCAATTTTTTTTTTAAATTTTCATTGTCATTGCATTGTTAATAAATTAATTATTGTATTTTTTAACACTATTATTTAGCATCTGGTCTTTTACAATTCAATTTAAAAACATAAAATTGTATTAATATGATTAATTACTTTCGTAATAGAATTATTGTATTAAATTATGAACAAAAATCCCTGTGAACATATTAATTCATCTACTACAATACACATACGATACAAAATCAAGTTAATACACATATATCCAATAATAATACAAATGGGATTAATTAATAATGAAACAAGAAATAACTAATAAAATTATTAATTAAAATTTCCGTAGTACTTAAATAGAAGTTTATACGGATTATCGACAGGTTTTAATTAATCTGTTAAATGAACCTCTATTATCACATGTTATCTTTTAATGTTAAAAACATAATATTTCGTTAAACCCTGGAATATTAAGTTAGCTTGTAAATAGAACACGGCTACAATGCCAATTAAACAAAGAATATTTTAGTAATACAGAATCGTTATCCCTTATTAGGATTGTACTTCACGAACATACAGAAAAAATGTTCGGTGCCCAGTGGAAAACCGCGAATTATAGTAATTTAGTACTTGGAATGCAATTTTCATGATTCCATAGGATTATGGCAGCGAAAACATTAACTAATTCTAATAATTGAAACTCGACGGGCACGAGCGGAACACCAGTTCATCTTCATGTGAACGGTTCGTTCCGTTGACTCGTTTTTATTTAAATCGAACATGCTACCGGCGTCTATTTTTCCGGGCCTCTTCAGGACCCGCATTGATAAATCTATTCCTACCTTAACCCACCTAACAAGGCTGCCCAACTGGGTGACGATATAGTTCCCCTGTATTTACACTGTAAAGATAGAGGCGCTTTGTGCAGTGTCACATAAAAAAAGCAAAATTTGGACACGATTATACGAATATTTTTTAGATAAACATTTTTATTGACCTCATTTACTACAAAATACAAGTATTTGCATTCGGGTAGATGTAAAATACCGCATTTAAAATTCTAATTACGTAAAATGAAAATTTGCTTTCGTCGTACGGCATGACAACTGACAGCCATTAAAAATAATTCATGTCCTTATTCTATGATATTTTGTATTGAAATTTCAAACCCATTTTTTTCCATCGCTCCGACGCAAATAGTTGTATTTTATAGTTATTATATGCAGACATATATAAAACTAATGTAAAGTCATCCGATTTTACATCGTATTTTATCTTTTTATACTTCACGTAATATGGCTTGTGCTTATTTGGTAAAAAAAAACCAATGGTTAAAATTTTATTCACTAATAAATACGTTCTTTACAAATTACATTCTAATATTGTTAAAAAAAAAAGTACCGGAGAGAGAATGATAACGACGCTGAACCGCGGCCTTCGTTAGTAATAAAATCAAATTTGCAGAATTTAGTTACAAACCTAATGTAATGTAATGTACTCGCCATTCGAATGGAATAATCAATTGATATTTATCTACAAAAGACTTTTGGGAATATTTTTAAAAATAGATTCGTAAGTAGGATCTAGGAATTCTTTTGATATGAAACCCGCCCTTGCGAATATAACCTTTTATCAGGAGGTCCGATCCAAATATTGTAGGGGTGCTTGCCAGTGTATTGAAAATAAAATGTCAAGCGTTTAATTCGAAGAAAGCGAATGATACCCTTTCTTTTCCTCTGTACAATATAGAAAGAAGCTATTAGGGATGTAGCGGGGACTTTAAAACGGGTTTAACCTTTTTAAATAATACACTGCGTTTATTATGCTTTCTCAACACTAATTTATTAATTTATTTATCATCATCTCAAAGACCAGATGTTAAAAGAGATTTCAGGTAAATGAATAATATTTAATATCTTTGTATTCAAATTTTGTCAAACACGTCTCAATTAACTATTATATTATGCATTCGGAAAGAGCAATTTGCTTCACTCGCTCAATGTACTTATATCGAAAATGTATGGTTCCACATTTTTGATATCTGCACAGCCCGGGCTCCAAAAAAATTTTCAGATTGGTGTAAATCATAGAATAAAAA
Organism: Limnephilus auricula; assembly: GCA_951813805.1. Lineage (NCBI taxonomy): Eukaryota > Metazoa > Arthropoda > Insecta > Trichoptera > Limnephilidae > Limnephilus > Limnephilus auricula. The sequence continues at coordinate 5,891,631 of OX638397.1, forward strand.
ATAAAATAAGAAACGCCTTGTAGGAGTGTTTCGTGATCCGAGTAATGCCAAGTTCATAATACAATCAAGAAGATAATACAATATTGTATTGTCCCCGCTCCGTCAACAGCCTCAACCACGAAGGACAGGACGATGGGAAAACACAAAATTCGGCCGTAGCTCAAACACGGAACGCTGGATCAAGTGGATTCACGTCGCTGCGCGTTACGAACGAGTTCGACACATCATGCATACGCGTGGAGCGACTGCCTATTGTCCCACTGTCTTGTCCGTTTACGTTTACATGCACAGGCCAAGCGCGGTGGTGGGGATAAGACATTGTCCTGCGTCGATAACCTTCTTCATCTATATCTAGGAAAATGTCTTGGTTCATTGTCCTGTCCTCCAAATTTCTGTTCACACTAGGACAATAGGTCCGAAGCTGGGACAATACAAAATTGAATTGTCCTCGTGTAAACTTGGCATAAGTGAAACAGATCTCTGGGCGGTTGGGCTAAATGGAACATTTGTTTCCATTGGAATTTGTATGAAAAGCACTACTGGTCTTATATTATTTATGACTAACTAACTAACCATCACGAAGTTTCGCCCCAGGGGTAGGCAGAGAGGACGGACACACTCCTTGCCTCATTTACAATCATACATCTTCTCATACATACTATTCTATTATTCTGACTCTTGACATAGCCGGACTCAAGTATCTGATCCACTCGATTGTGCAACGTCTTCCTTGAGCGTCCTAGAATTTATATTATTTATTCTATAAATTATATTTATTTGATAAAATTTATTTTTCACAATTAATTTATTTTAAATAATATTTAATATATTTGCGGCACATTCCAATATGGAAGATACTCTCAGTATCCCTGGTGTAAGACCACCATTTTATAATGAAACGTTGCTTGAAATGGCTTTAGCCGTGTTTAGTGACTAGATCTGGATCTCGTCTCCTTCCCCTCCCCACTACATTCAGCCTCACAACATACACCAATCGGGGATGCCGTAGTCTCACTGGTTCCAGGCGGTTTGGAGTAGTTGGGAATCTTGTGCATAATGTGCTAACAAAAAAAAAGGAATCTAATCGAAATTCTTCAAGCAAATATGTATGCAAACAAACTGGTTATTTTTAAGAAATAAATTTTCTGTTATAGTTTTATTTGTATCCATAAATGTCCCAGTGGCGCGCGGGTTTTCCTTTTTTACGAGGATATGATTGCAGCCAGTAATTTTATTTATGTTTTCCCCCACACTGCCTCACGCAAAGTAGAACGCCATGTTGGTTGTTCTTTTCTTTCGCTGAAAACTTTTGCTCATGAATACGTATCATTTTTCGTAGATTACAAAAATGACTTTTATTTGACAACTGTATTGTGCACATGAAGAGTCGCGTGGAATGTTTTATTAATTCATTAAACTTTACACAAAAATAAATATTGTTTTTGAAACCAGATAAGAGACTTTATAATATTAAGAAAGGATGTAGGCAAATAAATATCAGTAAACTACAAAAATTCCCCTATATACCAATCTAAGAAAAATATTGAACTACACAAAAGTATTTCAAAGGTTACTGACACAAAAAACACAAAAAGACTACTACTAACTATTATCGATGATATACTGTGTACTAAAACGCAAAAAAAATACCCAAGAAGTTAATTAACCATTTAAGTGTAATAAAATTAAGAGCCATTGATTAGAGGCTGAGAATAAAAGTTTAAAAATGTTTGCAACTGTACAGGGAGGTTCCGATGAGAAAGATCGATTATTACCCTATAAATATATATTTTTATATTTCATTAAAAACTTGCTTTAATATATACCTCCATTTAAGTAAGCAATAAAAATGCTCAAAACGCACGATGATAAATAATTAAATATCGTGTACTTCTTGTAAGTATTTTTTGATCATAAGTATTTATGATTTTTCAATAATGTGTAAGCAAAATAAGTGTGTAAAAAAAAATCTGAAATATTTTAGTTTGTAAGACCTCAAATAAATAGAAAAACTTTCGTGACAAAACACCTTCTCGGATTTATTTTTTAATGATTTTAATTTAACTAAAATTAAAATTCTGAAAAATGTGTTTACAAGATTACGTATTGATTTATTTTGTTATATTATATGATTTGAATTATTATATTTATATGGTTTGAAATTTGTGTTGTGTAATACAATATTCCGTTTGAAAATTGGACAAATTTGCCAACGACCAACGGTATAACCTTAGTATATTATAAATACACATCGTTTTTCAAAATTTTAAAACTGCGTGGACCAGAAAAAATAACAATCTTTCAAAATCAATTTATGTTTTTTTGTAAAAAAAGAGTCAATACGTCTAGAATTTCATTTTAAAATGACTAGTTTCGGGTATTCTCTGGTAATACCCTCTCTATCTGGGTAAAATTTTATATCCATATCAAGTGGATGATTTTATGCATATTGGCAAATTGCATTCAACCAATTCAGATTTAGATGAATAAAAATACATCTTACTGCAAATCAGGAGTGTTTTTTAAAATAAAATACTTGCAAAATGACTTCAAGTAGGAAAAGGTTGGGAGAGGGAAAAAAAACGAATTGGAAGAAACGTGAAATGAAGTTTGGGGACGGAGAGTGCCTCTTTGATTCTGCTTTTCATTTACTAATGCAATGCAATTTTTTCATCTTCAGAATGTTAAACGAAGAAAAAATAATTATTTTCTACGAATTCCAAGTAAAGCTGATAGATAAGAAATATTTTTTTTGCTTTCCATTAAATAGCACAAAAAAACCCTTTCTGTAATAGGATGTAGGTAAACCCGTTTTCAAACTTGTTTTGGCAAAATTTCAAGAGCATTTGTATTGGAATTTCACACGGATACTAGGAGCTTACTCGTAATTTTGGGTCAAAAACTTAATTGGTGAATTTATTTCAAGTGTTATTAAAATAATATCTCTTTTGCAGTTATTTGACCAGACCTAAATCATAAAAAAATGTTCCTCCCTTAAATAAATATTACCTATAAAGTACGTAAATCAAAAAAAATAAAATGATGATAATTATTTAATATTCTTACTTTTCAGAGAATCTTAAAAATCTTCACCGGCTCAAATATCATGAAAGAATCCAGTTCAAGCTCTGCTGGATTTTATTTAAGTCAATTAACGGAATGTTTTCGGCTTACTTATCAAAATTGTGTATTTTTGATAAAGCCATTTCATGACAGTCTTCCCTTGGGTCAGTAGCGTCATAATTTATCGGAAGATTGAAGGAACCAAAGCGCACACAAGAAACTAGGTTCAGATAACGTGATTTTGGAGTGTCACAACATAAAGCCTCAAATGGACTTCCACGTGATTTAAGAATGATTAAAAGGCTTGGCAGAATTCAGAGCTAAACATATCATATTTTCAGACAATCATTTCTTTAAATGGTAGAAATGCATACCCAAATTGCATACCTACTCCAGCCGGTTATTCCCTACTTTAAGTAACTTATAGAGAATGATAATTTTCTTTCATGCACCAGAGCACAATTGCATCCAGCTACTGCTATATTAAAAGTAAGGAAACCTTACAGTATGCAATGTTGCACCCAAGTAAAGAAGATGTAAAACATGTAAATACGTATTAAGAATTTCGTATTTAAGAGTGATTGACCAGCGGCTGAGAATAAAAGTTTAAAAATGCTTGCAACTGTACACGGATGTTCCAATGAGAAAGATCGATTATTACCCGTATCAAATTTTTAAAATTAAAAATTTAACGTCGATTTATTTAATTAAAAACTTGCTTTAATATATACCTACAGTAAGCAATAAAAATGCTCAAAACGCACGATGATAAATTATTAAATATCGTGTACTTCTTGTAAGTATTTTTTGATCATAAGTATTTATAATTTTTCGATAATGTATAAAAAAATAAGCGTGTAAATTTTTTTTTAAATATTTCAGTTTTTAAGACTTTAAATGAATAGGAAAACTGAGGTATTTTAGTCACAAAACACGTTCTCGGATTTATTTTTTAATGATTTTAATTTAACTAAAATAAAAATTCAGAAAACTGTGTTGACTAGATTATGTATTGATTTTTGTATGATTTTATGATTTGAAATTTGTGTTGTTTAATAGAATCTATCGTTTGAAAATTGAACAAATCTGCCAACGACCGACGGTATAACCCTTAGAAAAAAGTACACTTAGTTTTTTCAAAATTTTTAAACTGCGTGTACCAGATAAAATAACAATCTTTCAAAATAAATTTATGTTTTTTTGTAAAAAAGAGTCAATACGTCTAGAATTTGATTTAAAAAGGTCTAATTTCCGGTATTCTCTGGTAATACCCTCTTAAATCTAAGTAAAATTTATATGCATTTCAAGAGATATTTTGTAAATACAATAATAGATAGAATGTGGGAAGACGTATCTGTACAGCGCCCGTAAGGTGATTTTTTCACAAAAACGGCGCTATAAAAATTAACAATTATTATTTTATTATTTAGGAAAACTTTGTAGAAAGTGATGTGTATGTTTGCGACAAATTCGTACATGCACTGTCTTGTCTAGATTAAATCTAATTGCTTACTTATTGGGTCGCGTATTATTATTACGCATTATTTTTCATAAATGTATAGTATATTCACGACTGCAAAGAGTTAATTCTCATTATTTTATTTTGTTTAAAAAACTTAAGTTTTTATTTTATTTTTCTGTGAAGGACTAACTAAACGAGGTTAGGTTTACGTGGTTATATGTGGGCGCGTAAACTTACCCCTCTAAATAAATAGTGAAAGCTGAAAAAGGAAAGTAAATAAAAGGGAAACATTGAAGGTAGAACATGTTGCACCCACGAGCAGATCGAAAGCAGAATGCGTTGAAATGCGCAGAACACTTACACTATGGTATGCTTGTGGGACCTTTTCTATATGTATATGAACGTTTTTATGCAAGTTCTTTTTGATTAATGAACCATAGGAGGCTTTCAAAGACATAGAAATAAAAAAGTATATAGGTACATTAAAATACTTGTAGTATTTTAAAACAACCATGCTCAAAAAAAATTACCTTCGGTTGGCCACGCTACTCAACATGTGTAAAAAATGCTTCAGTAAACCAAAACATGTATTTTATTTCCCGTCCATATTATATGTATATTTTAAGTCCACAGACAAAACGCAATAAGGACAACTTACGTTTTATGTATGTACTATAATATGAATGAAAGTAATACACGTCGTTAAACCTTTTCAAACAGAATTCCTTCTGTTTCTTGTAATATTGTAAGCTTTCTCCGCCTACTTTTAGTGTATGACAGAACGGGAGCGGGAATTATGATTATTTAAAGAGCTTTTCCTGAAATTGATACATTAGCGACAATAAGGAATGCTGAAACTCTCATATCAAGATTTGCGAGAGTGAAATATTATCAAATCCTGCTGAGCGTGTCTCTGAATAAATAACTGGGGCGTGTTCAATATACTCAACACAGGTTTGTCCTAGTGAGGTTAAAAATTGAAATGTTAACAATAAGAAACAACAAATAATATTGAAAATCTTGCTATTAACTATGAGTGACCGTAAGGATACAATCGGCTTATTATGAGTGATAGGGTGATTACATTTTGTTTCATGCACTTACGGTTGTTGTTCCTGATTTAACTTACGAATCTATTAGGGTTAAATTGGCCCTTCGAAGACGCTTAAAATAATTATTATTCCAACGCAACCTAGCTTTTAACTTAATTTTTTATGTGAATCCCACATAAGAGTCCTACTACTCCCGACCCTCTGGATCCAGTGAGGCTACGGCACCCCAATTGGGAATGATGTGAGGCTGAAGATAATGGAGAGAGGAAGGAAATTAGGAAGATGGATATGGCTATTCAGGTCGGGCCACCAAATATGGCTAAAGCCTTTCTGAGAGTATCTTCCAAACACGAACGTACCGCAAATGTACCATATATTCTTTTAAATGAATAAATTGTGAAATAACACATAAAATTCTAATAAAATTTAACAATGTACGCCCGGTTTGCTATGGTTTGCTATAGTTTGCTATTCATGTCCGTTTGAATCCGTCAAGATAACTTGATTTATGCAAAAAAAAAACACCTAAGTTACGAGCTCCATTTATCAGGATCAGGTTTGAACTTAGCTTTACTGACGGATTTTTGAATTGTCAAGTGACCTTGACGTAATTTTAAATAAGAAATGTGTAGGCGTTGATTGAAATACTAATAAGAACAAATAACTATTAAAAAATATGGATTTGGTTTTCGATCACTTTTTATAAAAAAAAGTCTAATACGTTCCCACTTAAAATAAGTCTAAAACGTTCCCACTTAAAATAAGTCTAAGACGTTCTCACTTAAAATAAGTCTAAGACGTTCCCACTTAAAATAAGTCTAATGCGATCCCACTTTAATGCAGTTCAACGAACAACTTGTCAATATTGTTTTCTACTCCACGACATTTTTCATACTACCCCTTTGACCTTTTCACCCCTCATCGTGCATTTGCCAATACTATTAATCAAATTATACAACATGCAAAAAAAAAAGTTGAATAAAATACCCAAGCACAATTATTTTGGGATTACACAAAAAAAAAACAAGGTTTTCAGTAAAAAAAAAAGAAGAATTAATGTATTTGTGATCTGTCACGCTGCTAAGTTAAGTTGATATGACAATAAATTGTCTCCTTAATGGATAAGGCTTTTCTTGAGCGTGATTTATGGGTGGCTTTGACAAAATACAAATTCATAATATGAAATTTTTCTGAGAAAACAAATCGAAACACTCCGTAACCACTCTATTAAGTTTCTTGAGTTTTTAAAACTGTTTTGAAATATTTTTTGTGTTTAATGGAACCAGAAGACGATTAATTCTATTTCCAGGATGATTTTGATAAGTTGAAAATAATCACAAAAAATTAAAAATAAATGTTCGATATTTTGGCAATGATTTATGTTCACAAAATAACACAGTTGTTAATGTGATTTTTTTTAGTGTATAAAACAGGCATGTTGCCCATAAATTTACATACATGGAAATCATAAATAAAAAAAACTTTTTTTTTACATTAACTCCACACCTATGTCATCTATGGAGATGCTGTGTGGAGGGTTTTTTTGAGGATAGGAAGGCCCACTATGTGGCATCGAGACATATTATTAGCATTAAGTTAGCACTTACAATGCCTTTCTCATATAAAAATTAAGTTGATTGTTTGCAGTGAAAAAAAAGTAATAAGCGGTAATTGCTGAATGAAACACTAGTATATATTGAATCATTTGGCGGGTAACAGATAAGCCGCCGTAGCTTAGTGGGTAGATCTCCTGACCGGCAATCAGAGGGGCGCGGGTTAGAGTCCCATCGGCGGCATGTATCTTTTCTCGGGAGGTTTTTTTCAATATGGATGAGTGTTTCGGGCTAATAATTATTGCTTATAATAATTGTATTAGGTATCATCCAAAATACTAATTTGGATGTGTTCCTGTCCTGTGTGTGATGTTAGAAAGTTATAAATATGACTTCACAGTATAGAGCGAGACAGAAATACTTTAGAGTATAAAAGCACTTGTATTAGATTTATCTTCCTCTCTCACATCTCAGCTCTCAGATAGATTACACATTCCTTCCAGTAATCATTGAATGCGTTTATAAAAAACTATGTCTCTTGAATATTCCAAGTATTAATCAATTCATCATCACCACCATCGCATTAATAAAACACTGTGTAACTCTGGTTCAATGAACTCTAGAACTCGGCATTCAATTTTGATTAAAGAATTAGAAACCGTTTGTTTTAAGTATTCAGACAAGCCACAAATCACCTGACTAATACTATCTAATAACATTTTTGACAGAAAACTAATTTAATTAAAAAAAAAAAAAAATTTTTGAATGTTTTGTCGATAATTCACACTATTTCATGTTTATTCACACTATTTCATGTTTATTAAAAAAAAATGTTTTGTCGATAATTCACACTATTTCATGTTTTTTCACGGGTCTGTACTAGTTTGAAAATATTTGTTGTTAGTTATTTGGATTAAATTGCACAAAATTTTTGTCAAAAACTTTGTTTCTACAAAAGTAGTAATGTTTCTGAAGCAATTTTCGCATAATCTATCACGCTAAACAAGAGATTCGTAAAAATATGATGGGAGAAATCAAGAGGTAAATCCTGCGAACATGCCAAAATGAACGTAAATGACTTTGCTAAATCACAGTAGACAAAAAAATCTTTTTACGTGGTGCACACATGGTGCAGTAGGCACACAATAAACTGCCTCATCTCTTTCGCTGAGTATTGATTAATTAAGGGGCGGATGTTGTCATTTTAAACGGCATAGTCCAGCGGAAGGGCGTTAGACTCCCATTCCGAAGGCCGCGGGTTCGAACCCGGCGTGCACAAATAAATTTTATTTTATTGATTTATGTTATTTCACTATTAATTATTTAAAATAATATATAGTATATTTGCGGCACATTCCAGAGTGGAAGATAATCTTAGTATCGCCCTGGTGTAAGACCACCATTCAGAATTGAAACGTTGCTTGAAATGGCTTTAGCCGTGTTTAGTGACTAGATCTGAATATCCAGGTACTTCCCCACCTTCCTCTTCCTCGTCTCCTTCCCTTCCCCACTTACCTTCAGCCTCATAACATACCCCAATTGGGGATGCTATAGTCTCACTGACTCCAGACGGAAGCAGTTGGGACTCTTGTGAGGTATTCACTATATAAAAAATAAAAAAGCATAGATGAAAAACGTAACGTTTATCTGATTTATTTGCTAACAGTCATTTCAAAATCTATAAAAAGCTTTATAATAATTCTGGAAAGTTTTTCTTAAATTTTGTCTACAATCCAACCGTCAACGGATGAATAAAATCTAGATATGCAGGTACATAATAACCTTGTAGTAAGATGGTATAGCTATATTCATCGGAGTTATCGTAAATTGGTTCGAATATGAAACACAACCATTTATAGACTGAGCCCATTCCATAGAAAACTATTATAGAGACATTTTATTGGTTTCATTTTATTACCCGAATAATGCGAAATTGATATCACCACGGAGATATGGGGCGAAGGAGTCTACTAAAATTGAATTCCAATATTTTTTTCTACCCAAGACCTTCGATTTCCTTAATAAAAAAAATATGCTTTTTTGCTTTATACACGGAGAAAAATGTTATTCGAAAAAAAGATAATTTTATTCGTAAAAATGGTTAAAAACAGGACTGAAGTTCTTACGAACAAATTAACAGGGTTTCAATGTTTATTGGGGGGAACATGTAAGAATAATTTATTGGTATACGTAATTTCGTACCTGTCAAAAAAACCTGTCACAGTGGTGTCGAACTCTAATACCATCAGGCCGTTTCTCCGCAGAGGCAGTCAGAGAGGATAGACTGCCGAACATCCTGTCACAGTGGTATCGAACTCTAATACCATCAGGCACCGACAAAAGCTACGCCATAATTACTTTCGTCACCGTCACAGCAACACGAAGCGTGCACGGAGAAAAATGTTATTCGAAAAAACGATTATTTAAATAGTAAAAACGGGACTGAAGTTCTTACGAACAAATTAACAGGGTTTCAATGTTTATTGACGGGAACATGTAAGACTAATTTGTTAGTATACGTATACGTTGAAGAGACCCATGTTGTAGGAGGGAGGAACACAGATGCCGGCAAGTCGTTTCACAGTCGAGCTGTGGAAATCAAGACCGAGTCGTAGAAACGACCCGTTCTCATGTGACAAATGTAAACCGTGTACATGTACGTATATTGTTTGTGTTTTCCGACTATTCACCGGTGCCGAGGGGATCAATAATGCTAGTTCCTCAAAGCATATTCCATTGAAATACCGGTAGAACAAGGACAACATTCCCACCCGACGCCTGTGCTCTAAAGCTTGCAATCAGTTTTGTTAATACGGGAGAATCTATCAAATGGATCGCCCGTAATAAGTTACTCTATCAGCCGTTGTTCCCAATATTTTGATCAATCTGAGTCTTCGATCAGCTAAGTGATTTGTTTAGTAACGCTCGATCCCCCCGTTGGTTAGAGAGTTGCGTTGGAAAGAAGTTTTGAGGTAAAATTTAGGCAATATATCAAGCATCTTTTTGCTTTAGAATTTGTACAATTCATGCTGTTTTTAAACTCTAAAAACTAGATATATTTATTAATATTTTCTGTGTTATCCACTCTTTTCTCACATCTTTCATGGAGATCACCAATTGCAATAGCAGAGGTGATATTATAACACGTCCATATCTTGCGGCAAACGTGCGTCATCCATTTATAGGGGAGGCTGGAGCGGAATGTGACAAAGGCGAGAGAGGGCGTGTAATTTATCGTTTATGCATTTTGTAAAAAAATGGGGAAAACGGAATGGAAATGAAATATGTCAGGGGATAATACTAAATCAGGGAATCTATGAAGAAGTGTTGTCCGCGTGTTTTTTCGTGACAGGTGTTTTATTGGCTGGTATTTTTGAGCGGTTTTTCATACAGCGTAAATTCTACCGAAATCAAACATATGAACACAATATTTATGTTTTACCAGACACCTTTATCACAGGTGCCGATATAGATTTATTTTCGGCGTAATGACAGTTCATTTCAACGATTTATTACAACGACAACACTCTCGTCCAGCAGAAACGTATTTATTGTTTTTCATGAATACAAAGTCCTTCATTATCTAACCCAAGTTTTTGTTAATCTTTCACGTCACTTAGTTTTCATATTGTCTTTCTTCGTTCCCCTCTCTCCTATTTTCTCAAGTCTGACAAAATTCCCAAATATGGGTATGTAATGTAACTATAACAAATTGCATGAAGAATTAAGACGGGTATATATATATAGCCTCTAACAAATCTCGAAACAATATATTGAAATCCTATTTTTTCAAATGTTATTTGGAAAACGAGTCATAAGTAGGTACAAACCCTGTTCTGATAGCTGCCCTTATTATCTCCAAGTACCAAACTTTGTACATCCAGATATGATGGGCGAGGTTTATATCTTTTTTAAATCTTATCATGTATTTGTATCTTGTATTTGGTCTGTATATTTTTGAGCACGTACCTTTTATTGTATTTTTTATGCATTTCTGTAGTCCACCATGGAGGATATTCTATTTTAACAAATTGATACCAACAGTACATAAATCAAAAGATTGGTTATAATTATTCATAAAATCTTATAAGACATGTTTCTGTGAAATATCTGTAAAATGATTCTTCATATGTTATGTCTGTATGTTGCTTCTGTGAAATGTTTTGTAAAAATTTTCTTCATATATTGTGTTTGCATATTGGGTTGGGTATTGTTTAACTTTTCAAAAATACCAATTGGCGATCCCTTAACGAGTTTTGATAACTCTTGAGAGTGCAAATTCTTTGTATGTTTTATTTAATAAAAAAAATAAAAATAGTTCTAGTTCCGGGCAGTTGCATTGTCACATAAAATAAATGTTAAAGGGCAAATTGTTTCCCTAAGTTGGAGAACGTTATAGTGCGAAAAGAAATACAGGTATAGAGAAGATTATCTTACCATTACCATGGCGATTACGAGATATATATTGGAATCTGAAACGAAGTACAAATGTAATTTATAACAGTCACTTTATAGTGCGAATAAATTTAATGGTACTCGGTGTAGGAAGCGGATTTCCAAAAACATTACGATATATAAATTCTAACGGCTCCATAAAAATGACCGGTTCGGAGATTTATATGACAAAATGCACCATCCTGATGAATGATATAATATTCCTCTTTACTTTTGTGCTATGCAGCGCCCTCTCTCTCAATATCTCCCTGCCCGAAGCGCCCCCTCGCGCGAAGTGCCCCAGAACCATCCTGTACCAAGTACCCCCGTGTTAGAAGTATCCCCCATTGTGCCATTAATTCGTCTCTAGAGATCGCCCCATTGTTGCCATATAAATTACACCTTTGTATTGTGTGCGTCTGTCTTCGATATAAAATAAATAAAACCTTCATCCCCTATTGTTAGTTACTGTAGATCTAGGGGGATGAAAAATTGATCTCGGACGTTTGATCAGCCTGTTCATCAACGACTGAACATATTTAGTTCGTGAATATTCTCATATACCTCATTTGATCAAATAACACTAATATTAAACTTTAGCGTTCATGGTGTACATAATATTTCCACGTAAAGCAAACTTAAGAGATACAAATAGGTATCTACATAGGATTCTAGCTACGTATACCATAGGGCCCTAGGAGAGGAAAATTTAATTATATAGGAGGGCTGTTTGAACTTCAAAAGTATTTTACCTGATGGCGCCACTTCCGTTTGCAAATCGCGTGTGAGCGAGTGCTAAGTGTGTATATTACGGCAGCGGCTCCGTGGAAAAATGCACGTTCACGGACGGCTCAGAATGGTTTCCAATAGTGTGGCATTGGAGATTTACTCGGAGTCGGGTTCCTTAATTTGAACCGTACGGGCATTACCGTATTAATATACTTCGATACTTAAAAACCTTAAATAATCGTTTACAACAGAACCCTTGTAATTAGAGTTTTGCAAATTTCATTATCCTACAGGGTGTCCGGGGGTAAAGTGCATTAACTTTGGGAGATTGAACATGATAGTAGGAATAAAAAAGTAAAATAACTTTTATCGAAATTCTAACTTTTATGAGTATTTTTTCAGTAAAAAAATAAAATAATTTTGTAATCATTTAGTATAATTATTTTGCGTTATTGCCAACTCTACCACTTATGTACCTTATGTACCCGGTATTGTATGTATTTTATGTACTCAACAGTATTTTAATTTAAAAACGGTATTATTATGATTAAATCTCCTTATTTTGGTGTTTTTTTAACTGGTGTGTTATATTAAGACTTTTGAGTAGGTAAAAGTTTTTTTTTTAATGCGTGTTTAGTTTATTATTGTCAATGACGTTTCAAAACGTCGTCATTGGTTCTTGTTATTTAGTAAACTTACCTTACGGATAAAATTGTTTCTTTTGTGTGATTTTGTTAAACCCACGCTCCATAAGGCATCAACCAAATAATAGAATCACATATGAAGACACTACATGCATTTCTTGATGAACGACATTCCTGTACTAATAATATTCGTTTTACAAGCAGAAGTGTACTTTGAAAGTTTCTTAAATTAGTTTAAACATTGGTTAAAAGTTATTAATAATTTTATGGTTATAAGTGTAACTTTATTTCGTTATTTAGTGCAGTGAACTTTTTTTAACTTTATTTAAAACAAAAGATTTGGTAGCGTAGTTGTAATTGTCAAAATCTCGGCCTGTTATTGTTTACACACGGTTTCCATGGATACGTGCCATTCAAAATGTGCAACATTGCCAATTTTACTATCTACTCGCTCACAGCGAATTTAAGGCAATCCGCCCTCTGAGGCAACTGAAATCTGTCAACTGGCAACTGTCTTTGTATGACAATGTGATGGCCCGCACACTACACAATCACTCAAACACCCGTTGTCGATGGTAACGCAAGCGGTGACTCGCGATTTGCACTGCTGATTGCCGTGGCCAGCCGTTGCTAGTTGCCAGCTGTCAGCTTTTTGTTCTTCGTCTATGGTTAAACAAGCTTTTTGACCAATCAAGACAGAGAAAAAAGCCGGTTTTAGTTGGTTTTTAGTTGCCTCGTCAGCGGAGCGCCTATGTGTACCTCACACTAAGGATTTATAGCAGGTACCTACTTATTTTTGTATGGGAAAAGAAATGTTGGGATTTCGGAAAAAGGTATTTTTTTACTCTTACCACTATGCATAATCACCTCCCGAAGTTAATGCACTTTACCCCCGGACACCTTATATATCAACTGAGCTACTGTTTTCCCTCCGAAGACAATAGACATCAAGTACAAGAAAAGTACCTCTATTCGAACAAATTACTTAAGATAATAATTACAATCTTCATGTAAAATCAAACACACATATATGGAACATGTAAATGAAAAAATATGCCCAAAATTTATACCCGGCACGAAATATCTCATTGATTAAAACCATAAATTAAAAAAAAAACGTTAATAAAAACAATCACTTTGTATTCAAACGTATTAAAATTTTAATAAAAATACCCAAATGACTAACAAAAAATGTAAATATTTATAAACGAAGTATCTAATACGTATTTTATGGGAGAACTTACGTTCAAGTTGACTACACTCAAACCTAATTGGATCAAAATCTTTACGCACAAAATACTAATAGGTAATATACACAAGCAAAATGAATGTTTACCTTTCTAGAATCTTCCATTTGAAGATCTGGGATTTTACACCTCTTTGGATGTTGACAGGAGGCAATTGGAATAAGTATGACACACCCGTGCCAAGTGCGCCCCTGTGCCGTATTGTAAGCAGATTAAAAATAAATAGGGTTACGTACACAACGTTACGGGGTAGGTGCTCTTATCATGATGTTCGCAGCAGTCTGAGTGCAGATTAAATCTGAAGCCGTTCCGTTTAAATTATTTAAATGACGATCATTACTGCTATGTCGAAAAATGTTCAAACTTCACAATAAATCAACCGTCACAATTTTATTGTGTAAATTCGCTAATCTGTTAAACTACCATTGTAGTTATTATTACTAGTGAAAAATTACAAGATGTAACTTGAAGGCCCTCCGCATAAACTGAAACGAAACCAAAATTGGCTGGTTGCTATGATTTCCAACCAAACTTCAAGTAGAAGCAAAATTATTTTTTATGTTTAAATAAACCTTTTCCTCAGACAATATGGATTAAAATCAACAAAAATTAAGATATTTTAAGTGCTTTAACTGTTTAGTTGTGGTATAAAATATTTTTTGTATTCAACATCCTTATCAACACTCAATTTATAAGTCTAGCATCCTATTCGTACTATTTATAGCATGTGAGTTTTACATCTCAATTGTGTAAAATGCAAAGAGTCGAAATTATCTACGCCCTCACAATAAAATCATTTAATCTTACCACAGGTATTGTTTGATTAAACCCAACATTTAAAGGTTATCAAACTAGCGCAGACCCACGAATAATTACGACAATTTCATTTATTTTATACTTTTGAAATTAGCTATCACTTTGTGGTTATCCATTTTATAATTAAATGAAACAATATAACTTAGTTACAACCACTGATTTATTTAGTTAAACGCCAACCGGTTTCGGAACAACCGTTCCTTCTTCAGGGCAAACATATAATGATGACAATTACAAAATAGTGGGTGGGTACAATTTATCAGTAGGTGTTGTGTATTTGTTTTAGTTTATTTAGAAACATAAAGTTAGATATTTTATAAATTCATTTTATGTTTTAATAGTGATTAAAAAATAAAGCGGTTAAAGTCCATTTGTAACAATTGTTTTTTCTTCTTAAATCTTCGCAAAATATTTTTAATTAAATGAAAACAAATAACTTTGTTTACACCATTTATATAATCACGGATTGAAATTAGAAATTGAAGTTTTAATGTTACAAATAAAAGCAAAACTTGAATAAGAAAATAAATAAATTTATGGTTTTGGTTTAATTATATTGTAAATGTTTCAAAGAGACAGTGGAAAATGTTAATACCTCTTGATATTTATAATAAGACATATGCCATAGTAAGAATTTTGTGAGAATTTCGATTTAAAATGCTCTAAATTAAATGAGATTCATCACTTGAAGAAAAGTTTCCGTCAAAAGTGTTAGTAGGCATATCAGAGGAGGTTTGTAACGATTTAAAAAAATATATTTCATATTTTTCTTTATGTTTAACTCAGCATTATCTGCATAGATTGTGTAACATTATCTAAGCAAAATAGTTTAATTCTGTTAAAAATGATTTTCTAAAAATATAACATAAAATTACAGTATTTGTCAATAATAGTAAAACTGTACTTGTTATCATTGTAATCCACCCGGTAGTTTCTTACAATATTCTAATATTGGCAATTATTGTCATAGAAACACGTGTGTATAACGGTCGGGTATACAATAATATTGTTATCGCGATGTTTTATTAATGCAAAACGTGATTAATGTTCGAAAGGGTGCTGGGATTATATTCACGAAGTAATGTGTGTTTTATTTAATTCGACATCGAAAGTTTGAGCCCCAAGGACAACTCTCATCTGCATACTAAATAATACTTCAGTGATTCGATGGCTTTTGCATGTTGTTAACTCTTATTTTATATTATAATCGGATAAAGATAAATTACAGAGATTGAGTATATTATAATTTAAGAGTAGAAAAGGATCTAACGACAGTTTTTTTTTTCATTTTAAAGTCTCTCCACTCGAGCGCTTTTCGCCACATTATGGCACTATTTCCAAAACCTCGGATTGCTTTGTTGCCAAAATGTGGCAAATTCTAATTTTTTTTTATTATAACGACTATATAATATATTGTACAATCAAAATATAACAAAATAAATATTCTAATAAATATAAAGGTTAAAGATTTAATTATATTTTTTTAGGAATCCTACAAATATGTCATAATAAACAAAAGATAGGGGAATTCATTGGCAACATAGAACTACAATCAGTTTGTATGTCTCCATATTCAAATTCGGAGGAATGATTTTTTTAATGTGGGCGGAAAAATTTCCTTTTTAATTGCTCTGTCGCTCCAGTGGTTAGGTAAATCTTTACATTTGAGAAGAGCACATGTAAGAATAATTTGTTGGTATACATAATTTCGTACGTATACCAACAAATAATTCTTACATTTTACCGCCAACAAACATTGAAACACTGTTAATTTGTTCGTAAGAACTTCAGTCCTGTTTTTAACCGTTTTTACGAATAAAAGTATTATTACGTCCACATGTACGCTGCTTAGTAATAAACTGGCTTGTCGGGCAATATGTCTGCAAAGTTTATTTCCATACACAATTTTGTTTTGTGGACCTATTTTAAGTGTGGTACCTAAACCTATACTCATTTTGGATGCCATAAATATAGTAACACAATTAGTTCCGCAGCATTGGGATACAAATTTTTGAGATGACATCGCTGACGGAAGGAATGCCTACCCCAAATTACTTCGACGACTGTTGAAACGCTAATAAGCGTAAGAAATTCAGGGAGCTTGAAAAATTTCAGGTTTCAATACTCGGCATTTGTATTTATAAATATTTAGATATAAATAGACGAGTTTAAACGTGTAAATATTTACGAACACCATTTTCATGAAATATAAAACTCCAAGACATAAGATATTTGGAAATATTTATATGTAATAAAGTCATAGAAATAGCGTCCGTACATTTTTGACGGCCAGCGTAGTCCAGGAGCAAGGTTTGGACTCCCGTTCCGAAGGTCGCGGGTTCGAACCCGGCGTGCGCAAACAATTTTTATTTGATTTATTTGTGTTATTTAACAATTTAACCGTGTTTAGTGACTAGATCTGAATAGTCAGGTACTTCCCAACCTTCCTCTTCCCCATCTCCTTCCCTTCCCCGCTTAACTTCAGCCCCACAACATACACAAATTGGGGATGCCATAGGCTCACTGGCTCCAGACGGGAGCAGTTGAGACTCTTGTGAAGTGTTCACTATAAAAATAAAAAATTAAAAAATGCTCTGAATGAACACCAATAAAGAGTTTTGTCCGTATATAAACTCAATTCTTTCGAGAAACATTGGATTGAATCACTGATATAGTATATATTTGTAAACCTTTCTTGGAAATTTTTTGTATTTCTTGGGCATTAACTATGTAACAATTTCTAGACATTTTGTTTTGAAGAGTTTTAATTTTCAATGTACTATCGTTACTTAAATTTTAATTTTTATGCTACCGGTTTCGATACATCCGTGTCATTCACTAGCAAACTTAAAACTAAACTTAAAATTTAAAAACTAAAACTAAAACTAAAACTAATAACCACCCCCACCTAATAACATCTAATTCATTTCTGTACTTGTTTTAAATTTTAAGTTTAGTTTTAAGTTTGCTAGTGAATGACACGGATGTGTCGAAACCGGTAGCATAAAAATTAAAATTTAAATAACGATAGTACATTGAAAATTAAAACTCTTCAAAACAAAATGTCTTTCTTGGAAATATTGAGATTGTATACGCACAACTCGTAGGATTTATATTCAATTATCGAAGAAAGCAAACACTTTGTGGCTTGATATTATCCAAAATAAACTAATATTTTGTTTTAAACCACTTTATGTTAATTTATATTCGTCGACCGGTTTCAGTTGAACTCAACCCTCTTCAGGACAATAAACATATAAACTGACAGTATGTTTATTGTTTTGAAGAAGGTTGAGTTCAACTGAAACCGGTCGACGAATATAAATTAAAATAAGGTGGTTTAAAACCAAGTATTTTTTCATCAAAAGTATTCTTATTGACGGTACTATCAGAACCGCATTGTCTGCCTAGCTCAATATTATTGATGCATTCACCTCTGATGTAGCAGCGCACCCTAGCATTATTTAACCTATATACTAGTTCATCCATGTACCTACATGTTAAACAATAATAAATAAACAGTGGAAACAACATCATTGTTAAGCGGGCGACAAACGCGAAGTTCACATCAAAAAGATACTGCGTTATAAGTATCTTTTTTACCGACACACTACGTTATAAAATATTCCTTCCTACGGCAGGAGAAGGGGTCAGTTGAAATCGGAAGCGGTCGAGAGAATATCATTTCTTTGTACTGGATATGTTAACTTGACAGCTCCGTGCATGCTCCGTGTATTAAAAATGACTCCCTCTCCTGTTTACCGTAGAGAGGGGGTCGCATAACTTTTCTGATACCGCCACTGTAGCGAATACGAAAAATAATTCCGATTAGCGAAGATTCAAACCGCGATCACAGCGCATCATCTTTTTACGTCTGGCGGGTCTCATGGGATTGTATGGCGAGCGCTATTGTGTTATAAATAACTTTTTGATGTGAGCTGCGAGTATGTCGCTACCTTTAATCTCTCAAGGGCACTTCAAAAGCTAAAAGAGACAGCTTGACACTAAAGTTGTATGCAAGTGGTGAATTGTGAATGTTAACAAACGAAAGTGCTAATTTTTAAAACCCTAGATTTTTAAATTAAAAAAATATGCACAGGCGATGACAACGACTGCAAAATTAAACATGGGAAGCTGGAAAATGAATCTGTTAATATAATATTATTATACTCGAACAACACTTTTGACAAATTAACACTCATAAGTATGTCAAAATCGTCTCCTTTTATATTCTTATAGATAGGTTCATTTGTTGGGTATTATTTTTTTCCAAATATAATTTATTTTGAATGTAGAGTTAATAAAAACTCATTCCATTCGTTTCTTTTATGTCTTTGAGCTCAGTTTTTGCCCGGCTGTATTTTTATTTTTGGGATAAAATCTCTTTTAAAAAAATTTATCTGAATCCTCTCGATGATATGGCAGGTATTACGTTCCTTTGTATTGGAGAATCAGCATCCTCCCCCGACATCAGATAGGTCGTACAGATATTCATTACATATGGACCATTTGCTCGGATGGCGAAGACTTAATAAAACACAATTTGTTCCTTGGATTCTTTGAATTTCGTTTTTGTGAAAAATCGCCTCAAAGGCACTGTAAAAGTGACGAAAGCATTTTATAAATTGTAAATTATGTGGTTAATACGGAAACGTTAAATTATTTTTTTAAAGATATAAATTGTGTACATGGATATAAACCAATACAGCACTGATACTTCAACATTCTTACTTCACTTTACTTTGTTATGAGATTTGAAGTGTTAAATTTTGTCAATGGTGTCAAACAGACGTTCTGTATACAAACTAGACCAATGTATTTAAAAAAAAAACGAAATGTACAGATCTCACTAATATTATAAACGCGAAAGTTTGTATGGATGTATGTATGTTTGTTACTCTTTCACGCAAAAACAACTGAATGGACTATAATTAAACTTTACAATAATATAGCTCATGCATCAGAATAACACATAGGCTATAATTTTTACCCAAAGCTTGCTATTTTCCATGTATTACAAATAATAATTATTGTTTAATAGAAAATGTCAAGATTTGAGAATGACATTTTGAAAAACAATTATTGTAGAACCGAAATTCTATTTTAGAAAATATTTAAATTATTGAATTTATTTGAAGTACCTACTCACCCTTGAATCGAATCAAGAATTATAGATATTTTAAATAAATAAGTTAAGAATTTTGGTGTAAACATAGATGGGACCTACGAAAAGAAAATACGCTAATCGAAGTACTAATCCCACGCAGACGAAGTCGCGGGCAGAAGCTAGTATGGAATATTTATTTAATCCAGTTGTAAAAACAATCTTAAAAATAGGTCTAGTTTTAGAGGCGTAAAATGGTGAATATAAAATATCGATTGTGACGATTTTATTCAGGTATTATCAGTCGGAGATGCAATTATCCCTTCACCTCGGTATTCAGGGATAACAGTGACAATGTTAGCAACAGTTTCGTAAAATACATGTTATTCACATTTTTTGCGACTGTGTTTCCTTTTATAAGTAGCGTAATAGTGAGTATTTTAGTTTTGTAAAGCTTTAAATTAAACAAAATGTTCTTCCCTTTATTAACACCAACTTGAAAATGTTTATCAGTTGAATCTTCTATAGTCAAACCATTTTATTACACGTCAAATAAATAATCGTTTTATAGGCTTCCGAAAAGTCATAAAAAATGAGTGCGACTAACTCACATTTTTTAAGCGGAGGTACAACATTAGGTTGTTAATTTTAAATTAAAATTGTGAGTAAAATTTTCCTTCTATTTGAAGCCATTTGAATTCCAAACAACACTCTTTTTAATGTCACACTACTGCCACTATTTACTTCAATAGCTGGAATTCACAAGAATCAGAACGAAAAAGTGTTAATATTCATCTTAAAAAATAATGCAAATCAAAAATAGTAACTAAAATCTTTAGTTAAATCACATAATATAATCAACAAAACATAACAAAAACCTGTTGAACTTATCTTATACATTAGTAAACAAATATAAACAGGTGACGTCTGACGTTTGAGTTTGCTTTGGCGTTTTGTTATTCGTTGCTGGGCTTCGGACTCATTGTTGCCTATGACCACTATCTACTGTAACTACGACGTTAATATGATGAAATATAAATCGAACGTCATTTCATGTTACTTCCGTCCAAAAAAAGATGTTAGTTACCCGTGGTAATGCCACTAAAGAAGCCTTTTTTCAAAAATGTTCACGGAATTTTGGCGAAGGTACCTTAATTAAATGAATATTGACGGATTCTGAGTATTGCCATTTTGATATTGATTGCCTCAATAATTTCTGCCACCTCGGGACAGGCTCAGCCTAGTGAGGTGGTATATATAAAAAAATATATTATATTACTCATATTGACATCATTATCATCAATTACTATATTATATGTAAATTTCATTATCATAAATTCATTGCTGCATTAACTGTAAACCTCATTATCATAATTATTATATTATCAGTAAACGTACTTCATTACCTTAAATTATATAATCTGCATACTTCACCCGCCATAACACAGGGACATCCCTAGCATGGCGGGCGAAATAACACAATATGTACACTATGTATACAATTCTTTTAATAAATAAATTGTAATATTATCTTGGTTAATAAAAAATAAAAAAAATAAAATTATACATATTTTTTATTTTTTTTTATAATAACTCCATATTTTCTTCTTCGATGGCGCTACAGCCCATATCGAGCTTTGGCCTCCCGCAACATTCGCCTCCAACTCCTCCTGTCCTCAGCGGCTGACTTCCAGTTTGTTATCTGGAGAAGCTGTGCTGCATCCCCTCTTACTTCGTCTTCCCACCTCAGTCTGGGTCTTCCCACTTTTCTCTTTCCACCTGGGTGTCCAGCCATAATTCTTTTTGGGACGCGTGTGTCCGGCATTCTCTGTACATGTCCAGCCCATCTCAACCTGAGGAGTCTCATATGGGCTGAGATATTGGGGGCCTGATATATATCATACAGTTCTTTGTTGTGCCGGATACGCCACTGTTCCCCCTCTTTCACGGGTCCACATATTCTTCTTAACACTTTTCTTTCAAAAGTATCCAGCATTTCAGCCATCTTTGCCGTCAGTGTCAGCGCCTCACATCCATATGCCAATACAGTTCTGACAATGGTCTTATATATGGTAATAATAATAATATAATAAAAATATAATAATAATATAATAACTCCATATAGGCTGCGGAAAATAATTTCCCTCGGGGCATATGTCACCTTTGAATATGCTGCGTGGAGGGTCTTTTTGAGGAGAGGAAGAAGTGAACATGGGTCTTGAAGAGAACCATGCTGTAGGAAGGAGTAAACACAGAGGCCGGCAAATCGTTCCACAGCCGAGCTGTTGAACTCAAGAACGAGTCGTAAAAACGACCAGTTCTCATGTGAAAAATGTCAACCGTGTTCATATGTTGGGCGAGCGTTTGAGCAATAATGTTTATAAATAAATAAAAAATTATTGTTGGCGTTCGAGAATATTAAAAATAAATTATGTAAAATTGGGACTTACCGTTAGCAGAACGGACGAAATATCCACCTCCAGCGTAGCACAGAAACAGTTCGATCGCCCAGATCAACCCCAGCATTCTTTTCTGCCTCGACCGTCCGCAGTACATCTTGCACTTGGGCGAGATAAAAACCTTAATACGCGGTTCTAGCTCAGTTCCCCCGCTCATATTGACACGGCACAGCCTAACAACTCGGCAAACGGAAGGGAATCCTCAGTAAACATGACTACTAGCTAAATATTGACGCAATCCCCTTTTAAAATTCCATCAAACTTTGCTATTCTAATGGGGTCGACGCGAATCTTACCAAACCTTATAGAAATAGCTTATAATATTATTTATGTATGAATTTAAATGTTATTCAGGAAACTTTTAAGCCAACTTTCCCCACTTTTACCGCGTAAAATCCTTGTTGTTTATGCTCACTTTTGTTTTCACTTTGTTAAATTTATCACTCACAATTTTTGTTTGGGGCTTTAACTGCTGAATTAAATTACGTGTAAATTTAGACACTGTTTTTCAACCACTACGCAAGTTCACCTTGGGTTTATCAGCTTTTGAGGTGGTTCACTTATTAAAAAACTTTTCACCTTTAATTTGATTTGAATAGGTACTACATTATAGAGCGTAGCTTAACGGCGGCGAGAAGTACCAATCTTGCACGGGATTTTATCTGAAACAAAAACAAAAAAATTATTTTATTAATTTTTTAAGTATTTAAATTTATAAAATTTCCACGGTATAAATATACCACAAACAATGGATACATGTCGCAGATGAAATCATAAGATAATAATTAAAAAATAAAGAATAACAATAATTGTGGCATTTTTTTATTTTTTTTATACATTCGCTCCACACAGGAGACCCTAATGAAAATAATTTCCCTCAGGGCCTATGTCATCTTTTGGGATGATGTGTGGAGGATATATTTATAAGGAAAGGAAGGAGAGGAAGTTCTGGGAAGGAAAAAGGTGTGAAGTTTGAGTAGGAATCTGAGGTTCAGTGTATTCAGATCATCCGCCGCCAAGACCTACACAAATCTCACTCCATGAACCTGGACACCCCTGCTAAGTCACCAAATGTAGCGAATTGCTTGAGGTGACCTATGGCAGAGGTGTTGGATATCCAATAAATGGTTCCCGGAGCGGCGGTACCCATACCTGAGTCCCAGAATATAATGATTTGATTGTGAAATGACATCAGAGATAATATTATAAGCAAGAGATACAAGTACCTACATACAAATTCTATAGTACAAATAAGGTATGCTTGGATTAACCGCTTGGGCACAAAAGCTTGTTTTCACGACATTTAACGTAGGTAGACATAGGAATGACGTATGCCCAGTACCCGAGTTATTAAATTAATATTGATTGAAATGATTTAATAGCATAACCACGGAGGAAGGAATAGATATTCCTTCCTCCGTACCACCTACCTTCGGTGCAGTTTAATAGAAGATCCGCCACTGCGTATCTATTACTAACTTCATGCAACCTAGTAAGTGTCACATCACTATTGTAAAGTAGATCACATCACTAGTAGAACGTACTTGTGATCATTTTTTTTTTTTTTTTTTTTTTTTATTGGCAAAATTTTTTGATACATACATTTACAAGTAGATACATACATAATAACATAAATGAACAGGTTACAAAAAAAATCCCACAAAGGCGAAGCCTGTGCGTGGGCATTATAATATGTGGGTATAAAACAGTGGTGGTTAAAATAAAAAGATTAAGAATTAAAAATATAGTACATATATGTGCAGAGGTAATTGATGTTGCAGGAATTTCTGTGATTGTATTTTTATATTTAGATGTGGATATATATATATACATATATATATGTACACACATACATATATGTATACATACTCATACATATAAACACATGTATATATACTCACACACATGTATACATACACATACACGCAATTTTATATATATATATATATATATTATTTAAATCTAATGATTCGGAAAGACATGGCATATTTTAGTTATTTATAATGTAAACAGTACAAAATTATAGGAAAAAATTATTTACTTTCATATTTTTTAACCAACTTTTAGTATATTTTTTATATAAATTCAAGTTATGGCATGTGTTGATGGAATTGGGTAAGGAATTGAACAATTTTGGGGCAATACAGTTAATGTGCCTTTGGGCCAGCCTGGTTTTGCAATGAGGCACTGTGTACATGGAAGTGGTGAGTCTTTGACTAGAGCGATTTGGGTTTTTATCGAAATTGTTAGGACGAGTAAATATAAATTTGAGACATTGTAAACAGTAGATCTGCCTTAGTTCCATAATTTCAGTTTCCTGAAATAACTGATTAGTGGGATAAGTTTTGGTCTTCTGGTACATTATTTTAATGATGGACAACATTATATCTATGGTCTAAGCTCTCTCTCTGTCGAGTTCTGGTCATGTCAAGTCGTAAATAAATCTTCATTATAAAATATAATAGAAAGTGTTCACAATAAGATCCTCAACCATTTACTTAACAAAACAGTAAGTACAAGCGAGTTTTTGGAATACTCAGTCCCGATGTTGTTGCATTTAAACATGACTTTGGAACGTAGCTCTCGTGCGTATATGAAAGTCAATGAGGTTAATCAAATCGGGACTGTCTATACTACCACGATATAATATATATTTACACGGCGCGTGAATTCCTACTGTTCGGAGCTTGGATGACTCTCTATTCGATATCTGATTTAAGAGGATATTACCAGAGAATACCGAAAATTAGTCCTTTTTAAATCAAATTCCAGACGTATTGACTCTTTTTTACAAAAAAACATCAATTGATTTTGAAATATTGTTATTTTATCTGGTACACACAGTTTTAAAATTTTGAAAAACTAAGTGTATTTTTAATATACTAAGGTTATAGCGTTGGTCGTTGACAGATTTGTTCAATTTTCAAACGTTAGATTCTATTAAACAACACAAATTTCAAATCATGTAATCATACAATAAAATAAATCAATACATAATCTAGTCATCACAGTTTTCAAAATTTAAATTTTAGTTAACTTGAAATCATTAAAAAATAAATTTTGTGACAATAATACCTCAGTTTTTCTAGTTATTTAAGGTTTTATAAACTAGAATATTTAAAAAAAAAAATTACACCCTTATTTTGTTTAGACATTATTGAAAAATCATAAATACTTATGATCAAAAAATACTACCAAGAAGTACACGATATTTAATAATTTATAGCACGTTTTGAATGAAATAAATCGATATTAAATTTTTAATTTAATAAATTTGATACGGAGAATAATCGATCTTTCTCATTGGAACCTTTCTGTACATTTGAAAGCATTTTTAAACTTTTATTATCAGCTGCTGGTCAATCACTCTTAAAGCTGAAAGAAATAGTCGGGGGGAGGAAAGTAAATTAAGAAAGAGAAGGTTGGAAAGAATCAGCAAACAAAAGTCAATGTTGGGGGCGGTACGGATACCGCCACCCCGGAAACTATTTACTGGATAACCAATACCTCTGTTATAGGTCACCCCAAAAAGTTCGCTACGTTTGGTGACTTAGCAGGGGTAACCGGATTTCAGTTAATCTTTCAAGCTTAATTAGGTTTAATTGTATCTACTAATTATATATGATTATTTTATTCTTCTCGTTTGGTTGTTAAGATAGAAGACAGAGTAAATTTTGCATACAGAAAGCTGAATCTTCATAAACCTTTTGGATTACATTGGTTTCCATTTTGCGGAATAGTTTATTAATTAAGTAAATTAGGCAATTTGTGAGGCGGATATGGGTACCGCCACCCCTTGAACCATTTATTGGATAATCGACACCTCTGCCATAGGTCATAGTAGGGGTGCCCGAATTCATTCATCCCACCAGCTGCGTGGCGGGCCAGATAGGGAAAAATTTGCAGAGACCCTTTGACCTTAACAGCTGGTCTCTCTTGACCCATCGTCTTGCACCGCAGCGGGAGGATGGATTCATACGTCCGTCACTCCTGGACACACTGACCTGTAAATTCGTAACCAACCATTATACCATTTCCTTCCAAAAACTTCGTCTCCTTAAAATGACCCTCCACACAGCATCCCAAAATATGAAGGAAATTATTCACCTGAGGGATTTATGAATAATAAAAAAATGTTTTTCTTACATTCTAACAAGCCTGTTTAGATTTAAAACTTGGCTGTGGTCATTTAACTAATGACAAGTTTATTAGTAATAAAAAATTTGCCTTGTTAATTATTATTAAAATTCACAGTCAATAGTTTACTTGTATGACACGAAATCATCAGCTTTAGTATTGGTTACTCACGAACCGATTGTTTATTGTATCAGATTCCATCATATCATTAGGGATGATATACTTTTATTTATTTATTTATTTATACTGGGTTTTTACAGATGTTCGCACTTACGTGAGAACATCCAATTATAAAAACTCAGTTATTGTACAAATAGAGACATACAATTACAAACAATCTACAATTACATACAATTAAATACAGATACATACAATTAGAAAAACAGAAAAGTCACAAATAAGAAAATATATAAAATTAAATAAATTTAAAAAATACAAAATTTCATACAAGCTCCTCAAGTAACATATATTACAATGAGAGACAAGAGACATTGGAATCACGAGAGGCATGCAAAGAGAGACAATTGACACAATATAATTAGTTAAACATAATTTTTTAACAGCGCCAGAACTTTTTTCTGAATTCATACACATTATCGACGAAAATATCTACTTCGGCACACTCTATCTTGTTATATAGACGACACATCTGGGTCAGAGGGCTAGAGTAGGCTATATTATTTTTAAATGTATTCAGGTGAAAAGTGTTATGGCGTCTTAAACAATGGGAATTGGTGACATTTATTTCAATATTGCTAAGACATAGTGTAGTATCAAGATGGCCGTGAATGATTTTATGTAAACATATTAGAGCTGTCAATTGCCTTCTAGTTTTAAGGGCATATATATATACGATATCAAAAACTTATTAACCTAGAAATACTTTAAGTTTTTTTATGTTGAAAGTTGTAGAAGACAAGTCAATAAAATATCTTAACTTATAATGTGATATTTTTTTTTGTGGTGAGATTTTAAAATCGATATCTCGACCCTTTGGAATAACAGGGTTCCATCTGTGGCTTTAACGTCATGCGATAATGAACTCTAAGGTACCTTACCATAGATCCTATAATCGTGTGACGTTTCCGCACTAGATGGAACCTTGTTATTCCAAAGGGTCGATCTGCTATCTTTATATTATTTTTGAATTCATTACCAACCCCTTCCTAAACTGTGAAACTTAATAGATTTTAGTTTATATTGTCAAGTAAGGCGTTCTCATTATAAAGAATTAAAACTTAAAATGATTTCGCTTTCATGAGAAAATTATGAAAAGATTCTCTCAAGGGCAGAGAGAAACAAAGTTTTTGTTCTTCAGATTAAAGACAGATGGTGCTGACGCGACGCGACGTTTGGATTTTAGACTTTTTATTGCAACGATGACAGTTTTAAAATAGAAGACAGAGAAAAGCCGCTAGAATGTCGCCACATTTATTTCAATAATTATTTGTAGTAAGTACCGAAATAGCTGTAATTTAAAGTTGTTTTTGTTTTTGACACCTTGGAGAATTGACATATTCAGGGGTAACTCTGAGCGATAAATATTATTTTATTCTTAGCTATATGTTTTAGGTTTACCATTAATTCTTCTTCTTCTCGTGCCCTGTCCGTTCAACGTACGTTGGCTATCATGTTGGCTATGCGGACTTTGTTTACTGCGGCCCGGAACAGCTCTACAGTAGACTGGCCAAACCACTGTCTCAAGTTTTTCAGCCACGATGTCCTCCTTCTTCCAGGGCCCCGTCTTCCGGCAATCTTTCCCTGCATTATGAAATGCAAGATCTCGTACTTCTCCGGATGTCTCATTACGTGTCCTAGATATTGAAGTTTTCGGATTTTTATTGTTTTAATAACTTCTTTTTCTTTATTCATCCGAACCATAACATCTTCATTTATACCATTAATAATAATAAAAAGTATATGTAGATGATTTTCGTATAGCGCCGTTTTTGTGAAAAATCAATTCAAGGGCGCTGAACAAATGTCTGATATATTTCTATAATGCTCTATCTCATTACTAAAAATAAATTAGATAATTTATTACGACAACTTATGGCTAACACATTGCCTCCACCACTAATACAAAACTATACGTACGATGCATTTGACTAATGAACGTGATGCTGGGTCAAAATGTACATATTTATACATATATTCCGTACAGGCAGAAAATATACAGGACTTATTTACTTACGTGGGAGGTCACATATGAGATTGACACTATTCATCGTTAATTACAGAGATTTAGATACAGTTCGCACGCACAATTTTAATGATGGACGGTACAACAGTACAAAGATTTGATAAAAATGTATCTTCCTAAATGTTGTGATTTGGCCCTCAGTAGGAGATGAAATAAATAAGAAAAGTGTGATTATTATTAATAATAAATCTAATAAAGAACAGGATTTCGTCGATTTAAAATTAAAGATAAACTTTCATTCAAGAATTGTGTAATTACAAACATTTTACTGGACACCAAATTACCGAATAGTATTGTTAGACCGATATCACTTTAAAAAAAATTACGTTGGTATTTTTATTAGAAAAACTCTCTTTTTTAACTTTTGAAGGTTATTCCCATCAATGTAATATATCATTGAAGAAGAAGATAACAATAATAATCTAATTTTTTAAAATATGAAAATAAACAAGACACAGAAAAAAAATAAAAGATAACGGTAGTCCCAGTTGCGCCCGTTATCTTTTATTATTTTTCTGTGTCTTGTTTATTTTCATATTTTAAAAAATTAGATTATTATTGTTATCTTCTTCTTCAATTACGTTGGTGTTTATGCGCAGATTTTTTTGGGCTTTCAGTTCGTTACATCAGCGATTTTGTGTATGCCCCTTATAACGTCCAGCTATATTAAGATTTCTAAATAAAGGCGGAGACCAGAATTATCTCTTGTACTTTGTTGGGTTATATTTTATTTGTCATTTACGTCGTTTTCATAGAAACAGACATAATGCAATTTATTTTTCTAAATCCCAAGATGGAAATAAGAAATACCAACAAATAAACCGACAAGAAAAAAGCAATCGAAAATAAAAGCGAAGTGCCCGATTCCCTTTTCTATTCGATGGCCAAAATAAATACTTGGCGACTTCTCATTCTCTTACCACTGGTATGTTATTAATAGCTTGATTTTGCGGAACCTAGTCAATATAGCAGAACCCGGCAAGGAATACGCACTGAAGAAACCATTAGAGGATATTAAGAAGGGAGACTGTCGACAAATGTTACATCCGAAGTGATAGATATATTTACTGACGGCTCTTCCCATGCGGAACTGGTAATGGATCGCATAGGATGGTGAAAGATTTGTGATCACTTACCGGCGAACATGATTAGGGATAAATTATACACGGATACATTATCACGGATTTCTTAAGATTTCGATAAAAAGGAAAATGGCGCTGACAAATTCTTTATTGAATATAGCCCATTTATTATTAGATGTAATGTAATGTTCTGAACTGAGTAATTAATCACATAAGCATTATTCATAAAATACCTTGAGATGACGGAATATTTTTTTGTAAATCATTGGGGAATATATATTACATAAGTATAACATTTTTTTGTTATACTGACGGCTTCCATGGTCGAGGATTCAAATCGGGATTTGGCTAAATTCACATTTTAATCATATAAAATTAAATAAAGTTTATTTGCGATACCTTCCGGAGTAAAAGATATTCTCAGTATCGCGCTGGTGTATGACCACTATTCAAAATTGAAACGTTGCTTGAAATGTCTGTAGACGTATTTGGTGACAAGGTCTAAGTAGACTGGTACTTCTCCACTTTCCTCTTCCCCATCTTCATCTTCTACTCACAACCTTCAGCCCCATAACATACCCAATTGGGAATGCCATAGTCTCCAGGCGGTTGGAAGCAGTTGGGACTCTTGGGCGGTGTTCACATAAAAAAAAGATATTATCGATAAATAAGTAAAAAATGTGTTTGGCAAAAAATTGTGCATATAGTGTTGGCTTTCAAAACAAGAGGAAGGTCACCGTCTACATTAGATTTCGAAAAATAAATCTTAAAGCCCGGGCAACGCCGGGACTTCAGATAAGAAAGAAATTTAACTCTTTCATAAATATACAAAATAAATAATTAAAACTATTCGAAAGATCCCATGTAGTAAATTATTGAAAAAAATATATTTTTAAGAATCTTTTTATCATTAGGCAAAAGTTGGAAACATCAATACAGATGGTAGCCAAACATGCATTTCTTCGGCTTCATGTTATTTATAGACAGATCTAAGACACCATTAAGGCAATGCAATACTACTAAGCAATGCAAAATCATGGTTCCTGGTTTGAACATTAGACCACCTAGAAATATTTCTTCACCTCCTTCATTCCATCTGCCCCATTAACATTACATAACATGGAAAATTTTCTGCTTTACGTGATAAAACTAAAATATGTAAAACTAAAATAAAACACAATACACTTTCCTAGCACGTGAGTCAATATTTTCAACCACATTTCCTGTTTCAAAGACAGGAAACCAATTATGAAAAAAATAATTGATTGAGTACCCGTTTAATTTGTATAATAACGTAAGATGCCGGTCTTGAAAGAGTAGAAGTGTTTGAAAAAGCTTGCGGATACAAAAAAGCTTCGTGGTCCAAGTCGAGGCAGGAATGCTCTCAGCTTTGTTTTCTATCTGTATCTATACCATTAATTATCTTCTCTGTCTTCCAACTCATAAATCTATCTGACCGCATTTCCGCTTGCAAATTATTACTAAATCAAAGTCTCCAACCTTTACTTTAATATTTCTGAAGCATGAGGCTACGTAAAGATGGAGGATTATTAAACTTTAGGGGACTAAAGGACACATTCAAATATGTTGGATTGAATACTGTTGTATCTCCCTACTAAACTTAAAGTGACTTTTAAACTTGTAATAAAGGCTTAATGGAAATAATTGTAAAGAAAATTCGGCAACATACGACAGCACACCGCCAACGTTTTCGCCACCTGCTGGAAATTTGGATCGCGCGATTTAATGCGTTTAAATTGCGATTAAATTTACCTGTTCTATATTTATTTCTTTGCGATTAAAATTGTCGATAGATTAAAAGATATCTTATAGCTTCAAAACCATCTTACGTGTTCGTAGATTAAGATATTTGCTTACAAGTTCTTTGAAAATTTTCCATCACAGCGAGAGATTCAATAAAGCAACTTGATAAATGAAGGTCGTAAAGCTAAGACCACTAATTCGTAAAGCATATTTTTGTGGAAGTCTGAGAAATCGCTTGCGGTCTTTCCAAATTAATAAGGGTCTACCAGCGGTAAGAAACGCTCGGTTCCTGACTCAATTAAGCTGTCTTTGATCTCTAAGGTATCCGGGACAGATTTAATTTAAAGATCCTTACTTTCAGGACTAACTACTACCTACCCATCCTATTAATAGTCCTTAAGAAGATGACACTTTCGATAGAATTTCCAAATTAGCCGACCTTTGAATTAAGGAGTTGTATGAGCATTGTAATGTTTATTTAGATAATTTTTTTAGGCATCGTTAGTATGGAAATGATAAATTTGATATAATTTATCATTTACATATTACATAATATCTATTGTATAACCTACGAATTGTATCAATCGTATATCTTCTAATTTTTTTTTTAATACTAAGAAAATTGATTTAAAGCACTTTAATTGATATTTTGGTGTGAGCGAAAATATTATAACTTATCCAACCAAAGAGATATGAGAACTCACACTTTTGAAATCATTTATTTTATAATTTGTCAAACTTTATGTATAGTTTGCCATTGCAGAATGTTAGTAATTTGTTTTTTTTTTGTAATATATTAAGAAACTAAAATTCATAATGTGGTGTAGAAAATAGTTGAAACCTTTTTACTTCGAACGTTTGGAATATAGTTAGAAAATGTTCCATGTATTTTTTCTTTGTCCATAACCTGTTTATAATTGAGGGGTATTTTATACATTTTTATTTTAGTATTATCTAATAGCTGCTCAACCATATAAAAATACTCTTTTTTATTATTAAACTGTTTACAATTGCTTATTTAAATCACCACAATCAAAAATAAAAATTACATTACAAGCTTGCATTCTTTTGTTAATGAATGATGTTCATAATGAATGAATTGGAAATATTACAAAAAAAAAAATTGCCCGACCTTTTGTGTCAATGTGGTGAAAAAATAAATATAAAAAAATAAAACATCATGCAAGAAGAGATATTTTGGGTCGAAAGTAAAAAAACTTATGATAAATTTGCGTTTGGAAGTAAATTGGGTATTTGTAATTTTAAATTTGTTCGTATCTCAATACTTTTTAATCTTAGGTAAATTGAATCATATTTAAAAGGGTATAACTATAGAATACCGAAAATTAGTAAATTTTTAATCATATTCTAGACGTATTGACTCTTTTTTACAAAAAATACATAATATTGATTTTGAAAGACTATTATTTGTCTGGTACACGCAGTCTTACAAACTAAAATATTTCTATATTATAAACTATATATATTAAAGCAAGTTTAAAAAAAAAAATCAATTTTAACTTAAAAAAATTGATACGGGGAATAATCGATCATTCTCATTGGAACCTCCCTGTACAGTTGCAAGCATTTTAAAACTTATATTCTCAGCCACTGGTAGATACGGGTCAAAATGCTTTTTGTAGATTATTATAAGGAATTCTCAAATAATTATACCTCAAATATCGGCAATCGAAGGGGTGCGGGTTCGAGTCCCGTCGGCGAGATGAATCTTTTCTCGGGAGGTTTTTTCAATATGGATGAGTGTTTTAGGCTAATAATTATTTCTTATAATAATTGTTTCTCTTTGTGCTATGCATAAACAAATGTTTTCTTAAATATTAGTTTATCAATTAAAAATAATAATACCATTAATGACAAATTAAAACACTTTGTTTTTACCACAAAAATTTGAATTTGCAAAAAAAAAAAAAAAATTTGAAGAAATAATACCATTATTTATAATATAGAATTCTGCTCAAGAGTGAAGATTCACCTAATGACAGTCAACCCCCGAAAGGTTGGGCTCAAGATGTGAAAAAATTGTAGCAATTTACAGCTTTCATCCCTTGCTATCGTTTGTCTGAATACCGTTGAATGGTGTACCTACCCGGAGGTGGTCCCCTGATATGTGCATCAGTGCATCATTGCACTGCTTGTCTTCAGTCTTCACATAACTTTGTTTTGTCTTAACCAAATAAATTCCTAAAATATCTTTGTTACGGGTCATTTGTAGGATCTAATAATTATGCAGAGACAGCTTCACACTTAAAAATTGATTTATTTAGTGTGCGAAGGCATCATATAGATGTCCTTTTCCTGAAGCTGCTGTTAAATGAGATTAAATTTAATGTATTATTCTGTCCTATTCAACGTAGATCAATGCGAAACGAACAGCAAACGAAATTCTTGCCTAAACAGACAATGCAATAATTAGAATAACGTATTATACAAAATGGACATCTTCAATTGCAAACTTACCAAATATAAAAATTCCTTAAAATAGAATTTCTCTGATGTTATGTTTCTATTCAAAATTCTGTTATGATTTGATATGTATATACAACCCATATACAACCTATATTATGCACATAAGTACAACCTGTCTTCTTATGGTTACCAATGTATTAAAAAAAATAGTTTCATGAAATTTTTGGTTTTATATATTTTTTTTGTTTTACGTAATTTTTGGCTTCATATTCTTTTGTTATAAATTTAATTATTTCTTATTCTTTATTGTGTTGTCTTATTAGAGGGAGAGTCGCAAAGAAGGAAATCCATAATTTGTTTTATTTGGCTATATTTCTCATGTACAAACTGAAAAAATTTAAACTATCGATTTCCCGAAAATGAATAAATAAATAACTAACAACGACATCTATACCCCTGTCATTGATATATACATCTCGTATAACTCATCCCGTGCATTATCAACGCATGCGCGAAGGTTTTGAAGGCAAGTTTTGAACATGCGTAATCGAAAGTGTTCGAAATGGATTCGTTGTAATAATAATTGGGATACTGGTTCACTGAATTTAAACAATTCGCGAGATTTACTCTCGCGATGATTTTGCGAACTCCAATGAATCTGTATTCTTTATTTAATTATTTTGAAAATGCAAATTAGTGTCACATATGAATTGAAGTAGATACCCCATAAATTTATTTGCAGCACCTGTATTACGTTTTTTTAAAAGCTATATCATTTATTTGACGAACCTCTCACAACCTTCTACGATAAAAAACTGTACCTTTCAAAGTAAATTAGTAACTTGCTCTGAAAACAATTTTTAGAATAATTGGCTGCCACGTTCTAAAGTTTTGATGCAGGAAAACACCACATGGAGCAACAGAATCAAAATGTAATGATGTAAATCAGTAAGTACCAAATTTTGAAAAAAATACGAGTGTGCTTTAGACCACACGACTGAAGTAAATACTTCTTAAGTAATCTAATGTAATTTTCTTTCTGGCATCGAATAAAACCATTCCAATCATCAGTGTATAAGAATCTATATTGAAGATTCGTTTAGATTATTACCAATCATCGTGACAAATCAGTCGTTTCAATGCACTGAGTTCGCACGCTCTAAACGAAAATTTGATTAATTTTATTGTGGGAATTACGCTTAGAAAGGGATCGTTGATTTAATTCTTACAAAGTTTAAAATAAAAAAAAATTTGATGCGGATTCTAGTTAGAGAGCGACGTTTATTTGCAGTAGGAAATTCTAAAAATTCCAATCGAAAAAGTGCTAGTTATTAGATAGAATTTAAAGTTTAGAATGTGACAAACAACAACACAACTATTGTCCGCATAAAGGCCATCACCCATTCCAAACGTTATTACTATGGATTTGAGCAGTGTTTTTACGATTAGATTGTGAGGAATGAACCTCAAAATTAATTTAAATTTATTATAATTCGCCTATCGTTCGCCTCGTAACGCTGTAATTTCCGTAACGCATTCACTAGTTTACCCCTCAAGTCAAGCCTGCGTAAAGAAGTATTTACTTCAAAAAATAATAAGAATTACAATTTTGTTTGAATAGTTATAACTAACTTATCATTAAATCATCCTTATTAGCAATGTTGACATCCTGCGTGGTAAATCGTAAGCTTTTTCGGCTGTCATCCTTAATTTGGGAGGCGGGTATGAGTACCGCCACCCGGGAACCATATATTGGACAACCAACACCTCTACCACGTACTACCTATATTTTAACATTTTAACTGCTAGCAATTTCAGTCTCAAGCCGCCTCTGTACCTTCCTGTCATATAAATTTGATGAAAGATACAAACAAAAATATCACATAATATTATGAGAATGTTATTCATTACTAATTATAATAGAGTACGAAAAAAATTGATTCAAAAAATGTTCTTTATCAATGTGTCAGATAGACATAAAGAAACCAATATAATTCTGTAATGGAACGCAGTCAACTTAATATCGCCAACTCTGTTATTTTTAAACTTGCATATTCGCCAAATAACAAATATACATTCACCTCGTTGGACAAAATAATATACGAGTTCTATTCTGGTCGGGATGTTATCATTTGCACGGAATTATGCAAATGTTTGTTTGATAAATTTTCGTGATAATGTTGTCGTTGTGAATAATTAATTAGTGCCAGTAAAAACAGGTATGTGCAGAATGTCTGAGGGGGAAACATTTTTCGCAAACAAAATTAAAAATTTGATTTTTTCATCTGAGGAATGGGAGAGATTTTTTTAGCAAGGAATAGTATCAAATGCAATAATTTTTCACTTTTTAACGAGAAGATTAGTTTATCAATGTTCATGCATTCAAATTACTCGTGTCCTTTCAGTGCCAATTCACTATTTTACTAAATCCATTTAGTATATCCATTTAGTAAATCCATTTAGTAAATCCATTTAGTAAATCCATTTAGTAAATCCATTTAGTAAATCCATTTAGTAAATCCATTTAGTAAATCCATTTAGTAAATCCATTTAGTAAATCCATTTAGTAAATCCATTTAGTAAATCCATTTAGTAAATCCATTTAGTAAATCCATTTAGTAAATCCATTTAGTAAATCCATTTAGTAAATCCATTTAGTAAATCTATTTAGTAAATCCATTTAGTAAATCCATTTAGTAAATCCATTTAGTAAATCCATTTAGTAAATCCATTTAGTCAGTCCATTTATTAAATCCATTTATTAAATCCATATAGTAAATCCATTTAGTAAATCCATTTAGTCAGTCCATTTAGTAAATCCATTTAGTAAATGGAGAAGGATTATTTGTTGAAAATCTTGTATTGGCATGATTAACCCTGTGAATAAAACAATATTTCTACGATGTTAAAGTATACACCGTATCCGTGGGTAAAGTGCATTAACGTCGGGAGGTGATTCTACACGATAGTATAATTAAGAAAGATAAATAACTTTTTTCGAAATTTCAACTTTTAGGGATACTTTTTTGGTGAAAAGATGAAATTAGTCCGGCGTGTGCGGCCAGCGCTATTATTTTATGCTCTATACAAGTGAATCACAACCATCCAACGTCGCCACTAGCGCTCCCGGCTGACGCACTGCAAATTTATCTGCTAAGTTTGCACCTTACACTAAGGAATTTTAATAGGTATGTCGTTTTCTATGAGAAAAACAATTGGATTTTCGGAAAAAGTTGTTAATCTTTTTTACTCCTACCACCATGTAGAAGTAGAATCACCTCCCAAAGTTAATGCACTTTAACCCTTGACACCCTGTAGATATATATATATATATATATATATATATATATATATATATATATATATATATATATATATATATATATATATATATATATATATATATATATATATATATATATATATTTAAATGGGGCCTCAGCACGGGTAAGCATCTAGTTGGGTTTACATTAACAAATAATGTTTACACAAGATACTGCTAATGTATCGTTAAAAAAGTGATTTCGTTGTGCAACTGCCTTGAGATAAGGATAAGTGGTATTCAGATCTAGTTACTTAGAAAATTTCAACCATTTCAAAGTTCACCCATCGATTCTTAAGAGGGTATTACCTGAGAATACCGGAAATTAGTCCTTCTTAAATCAAATTCTAGACGTATAGACTCTTTTTTACAAAAAACTATAAATTGATTTTGAAAGATTGTTATTTTATCTGGTACACGCAGTTTTAAAAATTTGAAAAACCAAGTGTATTTTTAACATGCTAAGGTTATACCGTTGGTCGTTGGCAGATTTGTTCAATTTTCAAATGATAGATTCTATTAAACAACACAAATTTCAAATCTTACAACCATAAAACAAAATAAATCAATACATGATCTAGTCAACACAGTTTTGAAAATTTAAATTTTAGTTAAATTAAAATCATTTAGAAATTAATCCGAGAAAGTGTTTTGTAACAAAAATACCTCTGTTTTTCTATTTATTTAAGGTCTTACAAACTAAAACGTTTAAAAAAAATTTACACACTTGTTTTGTTTAGACATTATTGAAATATCATAAATACTTATGATTAAAAAATACTTACCAGAAGTACACGATATTTAATAATTTATAGCACAGACGGAACAAATGTTCATAAAACCAAAAAAAAAATTGTAAAACCGTTTGGGCAGAATGTTTGGTTTGTGTCTGGATCGGTATGCCAAGTCTTTAGGTATTTTGTTTATTCATTGAGTCAATCCCATTTACAACCACGCTATATATTAAGGCGTTCAAAATATTTCTACCAGCATTCTCAAAGAATATGTCGCACCAATTAGCGTCCAACCGGATATAACTCAGAGCGATAAAATGCATGTTATCTCAACACCGCTGGATGCATTTGTTTTAAAGCGAAAGCACCAACAGACCAATGAAAATGCCACGAATTCCACATCCGTTTTCCCCCACACCTTTTTCATTACGATCATGAATAAATCACAAGCTCTTTTTACGGGGTTGTAAATATTTAAGTGTACGGAGAATTAAAACAAATATTCTATCTTAGGACAGAAATTAAAAGTAAGACTTTTTCCCCTTTTTCGCTATCAAGAACTTATGTACCAATTTCCAAACGTAAACTAAACATTGACTGTAAAATTTAAAAAAATATATAATATGAGAACTTACAAATAGGTTTTTATTAGACAGAAACAAGTTAAAAACGCTGCCGGTTTTAACTACAATTCTCGTTATTTAGTTAGTAGTATCTAGATTTGTTTGCCAATTATTGTTTTTTTTTAATTGTACAGTTTCGAATTTAAATAAATGTGATTGTATTTATATTCGCAAATAATTATTTATCAATATAAACTACCTTCCACAAAGTGTCGCACCAATTGTTTTCTTTAAAATAAAGACAAACATACCCGGGTTACAAATAATCTAACAATATTTGAAAAATCTCCTATTACCACTACAGTGAGGGGAAAATACTGCTTATGTCATAATGGAGGACTTAGGGTCGGCGTAGCTGGAAGTCAGAATGTGTCGCGTGTGCAGACGACGCAGGGAATACGTGGACTTATACGACATGCTTCGTACATACATTTCCTGCGTCGTCTGCACGCGCGACACATTCTGACTCCCAGCTTACGCCGACTCTTAGCCAGCCGAGGAATACACGATGTCGACCGGTCATTAAAATACCTTCAAAAGATTGATGATTAAGATATTTTGACGTCTGAACTGTTTGCTTTTGACCAATGGCAGCATTTTACAATAGCAATTGGGACTGTTTTAGTGGGTTATAAAATATGCTAGTAATATGCAATCACAATAAAAACGTGAACGTTTATGAACACTTATGAGGAAAATAAAAGAAACATCCCAAAAGATTGAAAAGTACCTATACAAAGGCGTGGGGTACAATAAACAATACTATACGCAATTTTTTGGCTGCCCTCATAGTGTCATGGGATGGGGAATGCTTATGACTTTTTATGATAAAATGTGGCAACCAACTCTTATTTTAGGTAGATAGTACTTGTACGTGGACCGAAGTAAATAGGCAGATTAATTTTAAGTACGATGAATCCGGTTTTTTAGATAAATCTTCAGGATTTGAAAGCAGGGAACATTTCATAAGCAGAAAATCTAATAAAAGTAATTTCGGAATACGTACAGGACATTGATTTTTGCCTTTACACTATCACATGTAAATTTACTTTCCCTTGTGATTCATTTTTGACAATTTCCATAAAAAAAGGATAACTATAGCCCAACCTCAAGAAAAAAAAACAAACAAAGATATCTACTAAGCTTAGTCGTATTATGTATCCACCCGGAAATCTAAAACATACAAAGAAGTTGGGAACGTTTCAAATTACATAACAAAACTCATTTAATATGTATTTTCAAATTACTAACTTATATATTTTCTTAATGTTATGGTATTGGTTTTCAACATTGATCCTTTGGCAGTCGATCTCAGATCAACACACCATAACGAAGCCCAAAATAATAAAATACAGGTTATACAGAATAAGATGATAAGGATGATTTTGAAATGCAATATTTTTACTAGAGCAAAAACTATGTTACAAAATTGAAATACCTATGATGACAAATGAGCAAAATTTAATAATATATAAAAGCTTAAAAATAACATGCCCCCTAAATATCTCCGAATTAATAATATACAGGTTGTCTGGGTGTAAAGAGCATTAATGTCGGGAGGTGATTCTTCATGACCGTAGGATTAAAAAAGATTGACAAATTTTTCCGAAATCCATTTTTTTCCCCCAAAAAAAATGTTCTTAAAAATCCGTAGTGTTACGTATAAACTTACCCGATAAAATTGTTGTGAGCCTGCAGCCGCTATTGTGGCGACGTTGGATGATTGTGATTGGCCTGTATCGTAACAGCCGAAAACAATAGTGCTGGCCGCACACGTTGGAATAATTTTTCTTTTTCCGATAAAGTAGTCGTACCACCAAAAGTTGAAATTTCGTTAAATAAAGTTATTTATCTTTTTTACTTATGCTATCATGTAGAATCACATTTCGAAGTTAATGCAATTTACTCCCAGACACCCTGTATACTTTATATCATTAAAATGTTCACAATTATCCCACGAGAAGTTGTCAAGATTTTAGGCTTCCCAGAATTAAACTTTTAAAGTACAAATATTTTAATTGCCTTCCAAAAGCCGTTTAGAAAACCACAAGTCTTAGAACTTTTGTGGGATATGTGCTGAATAAGTGAACAAAAAAGATTTGTGTACTTAACAAGATTATTTGAGCTACTTTAAATACATTTATATCCATGTACCCTTATGTGCTTCTTAAATTAAACTTTTACTCATGATTCGTGTTACTTTATTGCGAAATATATTCTTTCCTATTACTGTGTTCCTACATCAAAATAAACATTAAAAATCAAACACACAAATGTATAAATCGGAAAATCTATTGTTTTGTCATCTGAAGCGGAATAAAACAAAAGATATTTGGTGAAGATTTTTGCCCTCTGAGATTTCTATGTCAAGATAATCGTATTTATAGCAAAATCAATATTATCTGTCGGAAATAAGATACGACGCGGATTGAATATGTTTTAAAGGTTAAATAAAAATATTAAATATGAATTTATTAGGCACCATTAATAGGTTTTTTTCTTTTTAAATAATATATATAAGTGATGCCATGTTGGGCTTCCCCGATCTTTAACCAACGTTTCGGACAGCAGCGTTAAAATTTCCAGAGGGCGATATGTAGATGATTGGTACCCTATACAGGTGCCATTTTGTAAAATCTTGAGTCATAAATACTGTCATTTTGCCCTGGTGAAAAAATACACAGTTATGTTGGTGATAAGATTTAAATAGCCCGGAACTTTCTAATGTTTCTTGCCTCATTAAACTCCCAACTGTTTTCAACCTAACTGAATTAGGGATACCGTAGTCTTTCTGGCTCCGGCAGACGAAACTCACATAAAAATACCTTAATTTAACGATTCACAGGTCACAAATCAAATTTATTTATTTATTTATTTTATTTATTTATTGAATCTATATCATAAGGTTTACATTTTTTTTGGCCTTGCCTGTCTCACTAGGGACTCCTGTGTCGAGACAGACTAGTTTACAAATATTTTCTAATTATAATATAAAGTTCATTTTTCAATAAAGCAAAAATATTTGACAAAATTTTCAGGTTGGTAGGTAGTGGTAACAGTAATGAGATATATGATTATATTTGGGTGAGGTGACTAATTATTGCACGACCTTTTTCGATGATCCATTGTTTGATCAGTATTTTGTATTTTTTAATATTATTCGATTGTCTTGTTTTGTCAGGTAGGTTATTAAATATTTTAGACGCAATGTATTTGAAATTTCTTTGACCAAATGTTGTGTTTGTTTTAGGTATTTGTATGAGTTATTTGGTTTTGTGCCGCGTGTTTACAATATTTTGGGTATTTTTATAAAATGTATGTGTTTTATTTTTAAACACATAAGTTAAGATAGTTTTTGTGTAAATTTGTCGAATATCTAATTCATGGAATTTGTTGAATATATCTACAGTACTTGTTATTATGGGAACTTTAAGAATAACTTTCATAATTAATTTTTGTGCCTGCTATA
The DNA here is from genome assembly GCA_951813805.1 of Limnephilus auricula. Lineage (NCBI taxonomy): Eukaryota > Metazoa > Arthropoda > Insecta > Trichoptera > Limnephilidae > Limnephilus > Limnephilus auricula. The sequence continues at coordinate 5,933,955 of OX638397.1, forward strand.
ATGAATCTATAGCTGATAGTGTTGCACCTCCCCATGCGATTATTCCATATTCAATGATTGATTGACAAAGAGAGTAATAAACAATTTTCATAGATTTGGAATCTAGTATGTTTCTAATGTTTTTGAAGAAATAAACATGTTTTCTAAGCTTATTCGTGATAAGTAGGCAATGTGTATTCCACTTAAGATATTGATCAAATGTAAGACCAAGGTATTTGATATGGTCCGTTCGATCTTGGCAAGGACATTGACAGAATGTATCGTGAATACAAGAACATTCGTGTACTTTTATTTCAGCATCTTGATTAGGTTGGCCGACGATATTCATACTAACAGTAATGTATTTTGTTTTGGTAGTGTTTAGTGCAAGAGAATTAATATCTAGCCATTTTTTAACACAGTTAATTGATTTCTCAGCCATTTTGTATGCGTCTAACCAAGAAAAAGCCTAAGCCTGTACTAATAGATAATAGTTAATCAAGTAGGGATGAAAATGTGCATTCTGTTATTATGGCTTCGTGTTGAATGAACTTTGAAAGCTACGCTTACGAAAAAGGTCGCAAATAAAATTAGCTTTCACATTTTTTCAATAACGCTGCTCGAGTGGGTGTCGAAAAATAAGTGTTTTAAGCTGCTAGATAAATAAGGGAATTGATGGCGTTAGGGATTTGCAAATAAACGTTTTTAAGGTATTAGAGAAAGTAAATTCTGGTCTCGACGGCTTAGGGTATTAATCCTCAGCTCTTGAAAAAGCTTTAAAAAGATTTTATAGCCTGGCCATGGTCACATTATATAATATGTTTCATTAAATGAATGTGAACGCTAATGTGATTATGTTCGCATGTGACAAATTAGCAGGGAATTTTAATTTTATCTATTGTGTGTTCTGTACTAAACTGGCCTTAATGATTGTAATATATAACGGATTATCATGTTATTATTGAATTTAAGTGTCAGAAGAATTTTTTTAAAATTGTGTTATGAAATAAAATTATAAATTATCAGTTGAATAGCCATGATATGTTAATGTTGATTCTCTTTTATGTTCATGCCATCATATCAAGGCAATCCATAGAATGTATTACGCTACGGTCTCAGGCTAAAATGTTCTTAAAAATAAATTACCCTCCATTGGTAACTTTTATGCTAATGTAGCTGATATTTTTAATATGTCTGTACTGAAGTGTAAAGCTAAAATGATTGTTTTTTATAATACCTTTAAGCTTTAGTGGTTTTTGGTGACCAGATCTGAATAGCCAGGATTTTTTCTACCTTCCCCTTCCTGGCTCCTCGATAATATCAGTAACCAAGAAATAACATTATTATATACAATTAAAATTCATCCGTTTACTAGTCTTCTTCCTTGCACTGTCCCAACTCATTGCTGAGGTAGGCTGTTGGGGTCGGCTCTTCTCGTTCTCAGGTTGTAGCTTCTTCGGTTCTGATTATCGCTTTCATCCAGGCCGTTTCTCTGTAGGATTTTGGAGCACTGAGTCATCCAGGAGTTATTTGGTCTTCCTCTGGATGACTGTCGATGAAGCTCCATAGAAATTGCTCCATTTACTAGTCATTTAAGAAATATTGTAACCATTTCCACTGCAACCAATTGAACACCACTCTTTGTAAGATTTTATTTGTCCATAGGCAATCATTTGTCTGTATTTGTTAGTCTTTTGTTTTTTGTTTATTTCTTTTTAACCTGATTCGGAAACTATCAATTTTTTATTAAATAAGTGGTGTAAACAAAGTGATATTATTTCATTTAATTTAGTCATATGTTATTTTAGTTCAAACTAAGAAAATACTAAGTAAATACTTAAATTCGCCAAAAGATTTCAAACTTACTCGTAATTCAAATAAAATTTGAGATTAACTTCAAAGTGTCTTTATAAAAAAAACGTAAATATTTTTGCGAGAAAATAATTAGGCAAGAAAAAATTAACTCCTTGAAAATTTCTATACGTAATAGTATGTATATGGTAGTCGAACGCTGTTTTTTCAGTAGAGAAAAATCGCGCTCGACAGCTCGACAGTACAGGCCAAAATAAAGGCCCTAGCAACAACTTAGTGTTGTTGCTAGGGCCTAACCTAACTAGTAACTAAACCTAACCTAATTGAACCTAACATAATAACAACTTAGTGTAGTAAGGTTTCATTTTCGTTACACAAAATATAACATTATATTTGGGTAGGTATTCAAGGAACTCCGAAAAAAAAACCATATTGTCTTAACATCTCTTTCTAAATATTCAGATTTACTAATTTTATTTCGGATTAGCGTTATATCACAAAATCTTAATTGTACACTCAGCCGTACAAAATACTGGAAAGCCCTACATAGTGTATAAATTGGGGCAAATTACTAAACAAAAGGCATTAAGAACATAATAATTTTATATATTATTTAGTTATCTCTCTGTGAGAAGATATTGAGCAAATTGTTTCACTAAATCCTGTTATGCGAAATCTATGCTAATTTTCCAGCAGAATAAACTTCTACACCGAGTTGAGTATCTCATTTTAATGAATAACAGATTACGCGAGTAACACAATATACCATAAATGGATTATAATGTAAGTTATAAACGAGGGTACCGAAAATTCAGTATATAACTAAAGTGTTCTTTCCTGACATTCAATGTTTTTAAGCAAATTTGAATGATGTTCATCTTAAATAGATAATTTAAGCGTTGGCAATACTTAAAACTAAAAAAATAATAAAATGTCTTCAAAAAGCTGGTTGAAAGCCGCAGTAAATATGACGTATGATATTATTTCTCGTAGCGGAGTTTGGTTCTATAACACGTTTTTAAACTGTTTCTGTTTTCGAAAAGAGACCTAAAACCAGTAATATCCCTCAAATAAGCACACACTTCACCACAATCTTCAATTACACATTTGCCCTAATAATGAATACTGTAACGCTGTCCGAAACGTTGGCTAGAGAAGGAGGCAGAGCAACACGGCATAATATAAATAATAATTTATAATCTGTAACTGTTTGCAAATCGATCTTACACTTTCTTTCTTAACGATTTGGGAGGCGGATATGGGATCCGGTGCCCTGCGAACCGTTTATTGGATAATCAACCCCTGTTATATGTCGCCCCAAGTGGTTCGCAACGTTCGTAAACTTAGCAGGGGTGCCCGGGTTCAAGGAGTGAGGCTTGTCTAGAACTTGGAAGCTTATGCTTTTGCCTACCTAATGCGTGGTGGGCCGGATCGGGAGAGACTGATTGAGGGAGACCTTTTTACATCTGTAGCCGGACCCTCTCGACCCAGGCACATCCCTCATACCCCTTTCCTTCCAAAAACTTAGTCTCCTTTCTTTCCCTAAACACACCCTACACACAGCTTCCCCAAAGACGACTTAGCCCTTGGGGGAATTTTTTTCCTCATAGCCTCTTGTGTGGAGCTAAATTTTAAGAAAGTGTTTTCCACAGTATGACCGGTTCTCTTTTCGAAAACAGTACCGATTTAAAAAAAGTTATTTCCGTTATTTTAAAACATTATTTAGATCCACACACCTCACACCATATTTAAATATTTAGAATTTCTTTATAATTTTTTGTTGAATGACCTGCATGTCAAGGCATTTTATTGCCAAATATCATTCTCGTCTAACAGCTTACCGGTAGCACATCTTCTATGTTGTAGGGAGTTCAGACCATCACCATCAGATGACTGTCAAATCTCAGCTTCCCCCCTGTTACCAGCAATTTTCTCTCCAACCGCAAGAAATGGTGTATGAAGTGCCACGGAAGATTAATAGATCGTCGGCACCCTATGCAGTAGCATTAAGTATAAAAAGAAAGTGTATCCAATCACCAACGTGTGAGCCATGCATAGTCCAATAGTAAATATCACCAAGAAATAAATGAATTCGTAGGCTTTGTGAGTGGTAGAGAGTTTCAAAAAAGTTTACAAAAATATCATTGAATTATTTTTTTAAACTAAACTACAAAGTTAAGCCTAGGACTGAAGGTAAAACATGCACGTTCATTAGAATAGTTTCCTATGCTGGTGTAATTAAATTAAATTTGCTTAAACAATATTATTGATACGTTTATGTCAGCTTATATTTTTGATAATGTTGTCTCCAGTGATTGGACGACCGGTTACCCCGGAGTTTTCAGTTTGCTGACAGCTTCTTGACTTTGAAGTCTTTTAGATAAAGGCAATATTCGTTTTCTCAATTTATTCTCATGAATTAAACCACGCTCCGTGATGTCGATAAACAAAAACAAACTTCCACAAACCAATCTTATAATCCCTTTCTTAAAAGATGCGTAATAATATGCCCATCATTATTCCATCAATAATTCAACATTTATTGTGTTTTTGGTACAATATTATTCGTGGCGAGGGCTCAATTATTACACCCCTTCACCACTGTACGATATGCTACATCACTATTAAAACCACGCGACCTGGCTGCTCTTGAAGATGGTCGCAACAGCGCTCTGCTGCCAGTTGCAATTTATCAAAGCCTTAAAGGGATACCCGGCGGTGATTTTTCCATACAAACGAATTACCTATTTATATCTCTGGATTTTAACTCTAGAAAAAAAAATAGTTTTTACATAAAATAGATATCGACTACTAGCGTGTCGGTACTTTTCTTTTCTTTGATAAGTTACTTTTAATAGAAGTAATGACCTCCCAAAAATCAATACAATTGATTGGTGTAAACGCCGTCAAAAGACGTTCAGTATACAAACTAGACAATGTTTTTTTAAAAAAAAACAAAACGTACAGACATAGAATTGTTTTTTCTTATGTAGTTGGTAAAAAAAAATTTAAAATCAGTCCACTTTTGGAGGAGAAAAGTGGGGAATACAAACCCTCGATTTTAGTTAGGTATTAGTAGCCCGAAGTGCATTGTCCCTTTGTACCAATATCCGGTGGAGTAAAAGCAACAGTGACAGCAACAATTTAGCAAAATCTATTTTTCAAATTTCTCCACCACCGGGTATCATCTTCAGAAACATGCCAGTCGGACTTACGTAACGTTATTTCAAATTTTAATTTCATGATATTTACATAGTCGTAATAATCATTAACTTTATGACATTTAATTTATAATGATATGATATTTAATTTATAATGGTTTATCATTTAGTGTAAATACAATTTCTTGTTTTTATCATTAAAACAAGATGGCGCCCATGATAAAATTAATCAACGACCTTTTAGATTCGGCAGAATAATTTAAAATACGTGATAAAACATAAACTAATTTAAGTTGCTTAGCAACGCTAGCCACGACATTAGTTTTGCATTTTAGCTCTCTGATTTTTTAAATTATATCAGATAGAAAAGAATTAGCTTTGATCCCAAAACATATAAATATTTGAAAATAAGTATATTAGATAACCTAATAAATAGACTGCCAGTGAACCATAGGATATTTAGTTAAATAAACGGATTTTAAAATTTTCGTTTTGTGAGGCCCAGTAATCAAGGTAAACGACAATATTTGAGATTAATTTGTAATATATTTTATGAGTATATTTAATTATTTTATTTTGATAACATTATTCTAAAATATAATCTATTATAGATTTATAATGTTGAAATAATAGTTTATTGAAATGTTTAATTTAATTTTGACAGATTGAAAATTATTTGACAGTAACTTGGTTACTGGAATGTAGTAGTTACTAAGCAAAACATATTGTCATTTCCTAGTTGTTTTGTTTTGACACATGTCATATGCAACCAACAGAGATGAACAGGGGAGTATTATGTCATCTATACAGATGAACAATGATAATCTTAGACCCCAAAAAACAAAAGCAGGTATTCCTAGGCAGCGTATGAAATGGACGAACGATGTCAATATGTTCATCGTCCGTTCATATTTTTATGTAACCAAGGTAGAAACAGATATGCTGTTGTATAGAAAAAAATTAGGTAACTTTGCAATAAGCCGCCGCTTTTTTAATAGGCACAGATTTTGAAAAGTACACTACTTTTAAACTTAGTTACTACAAAAAACATCGGTTTCAGTCGAGACCGGTGGAAAAATATGCATTTAAATTTACATTTCATTAAAAAAAAACTGTACGTAATTCCTCGTTACGGCTGACATTTCGTATTACATTATTTTGCATAGAACAATGCTGAACAATTTCCAGGGTACCAATCGATAAATATTTAAAAAAAGATTACTCTATGGCAAGAAATCACTCGAGGAAGGTACTAACTAAAGATTGGGTTGCACCATACAAATTTTAATTTTCTGAATAAATAAATAATTAAGTATATTTAGGACGAATTAAAATCAATGAAAAACTATTAATTAGGTTGTGTTAGGTTAGGTTAAGTAATAATTATTGGATATAGATGGAAACACTTTTTTTAAATAAACTCTTTTGATTCACCTTAATTACATTAGCTTCGTCTTGTGAAATTTTGCCCATATTTGTAATCACTGTCACTTTGGTATGTTGGTAGTCCTGATAATTTTTTTTATATATAACGACCGGCTAGAAGATTTTGAAGATATCACGAAATCTGGGCGTATTAGATAAACACTAATTTAAGTACCGAAGTTCTGAAAATAAAATGACGTAAAAAAACATGCTTTTTTTCTAGTAATTATTATTTTTTAAATAATACACTCACTTTTGTATCACAAACCATGTTGCACAAACCTAGCGTAGCCGCCAAACTACTTGAAAACTGGGATGTTTTTCTTGCCTTGACGTGAGCAGGCGCTATAAAGGGGGCCCTTTCTCTTGTATCACAAACCATGTTACACAAACCTAGCGTAGCCGCCAAACTACTTGAAAACTGGGATGTTTTTCTTGCCTTGACGTGAGCAGGCGCTATAAAGGGGGCACTTTCTCTTGTATCACAAACCATGTTACACAAACCATGTTACACAAACCTAGCGTAGCCGCCAAACTACTTGAAAACTGGGATGTTTTTCTTGCCTTGACGTGAGCAGGTGCTATAAAGGGGGCACTTTCTCTTGTATCACAAACCATGTTACACAAACCATGTTACACAAACCTAGCGTAGCCGCCAAACTACTTGAAAACTGGGATGTTTTTCTTGCCTTGACGTGAGCAGGCGCTATAAAGGGGGCACTTTCACTTGTATCACAAACCATGTTACACAAACCTAGCGTAGCCGCTAAACTACTTGAAAACTGGGATGTTTTTCTAGCCTTGACGTGAGCAGGCGCTATAAAGGGGGCACTTTCTTTTGCATCACAAACCATGTTACACAAACCTAGCGTAGCCGCTAAACTACTTGAAAACTGGGATGTTTTTCTTGCCTTGCCGTGAGCAGGCGCTATAAAGGGGCACTTTTTTGTAACATAAACCTAAACTACTTAAAGCCGCTAAACTACTTAAAACGCGTGCGTATCTTTTTTTTTTCGTTCTAGGTATTCAAATAATTACACAAACCCGTTAGACAAACCCTGCTTGCCCTACAAACCATTCAAAACCTGGGATGTATATCTTGCTTAAACTTGCGTGCGTGTTCCTTTATTACTTTCGTTCTTTGTTTAGGTTATTAGATTAGTTTAGGTTTGGTTAGGTATATTAAATAAGACGTTCTCCGACGACATTCAAAAATTAATAATTGAGAATTTTGAAGCTGTTTTTATAATAAAATGTATTAGAACACATCAAGACAAGCACTGCTCTCTGTACAAAACGAAAAAGTAGAACGATTTTTCTTTTGTTTATGGTTCGTTATTTTCGAAAAAAATTTCCTATGTGGTTTCTATGGACAAGATCAGACAAGATTTAATATGGCGTCCGCGTCAAAACGGAGAATTAAAGAAATATTAAGTGTATAAAAGTTTTTACGAATATAAATTTAAATGCATATTTTTCCGCCTTTTTCGACTGAAACTGATGGTTCTTGTGGTAGTCTAGTTTATTTGTAGTTTAGTTTTTAAAATATATGCCTACTAAGAGCGTAGCGGCATGCGGCGGCTTATCGCCAATTTACCAAAAATTACATATACTTTTCTCAGAAAAATATCCGTTAGCCATAGTAAATGAACAAAGATTAGCAGATCAAAAACGGGCAATATTAAAAAATAATTTAATTCCTGTAGTTACATTAGATCAGATAAAAAATGAAGTAGCAGATAGATTGCAACAGGGGAATAATTTAGAACAAATTAATGCAAGTAATAATGTTATATTAGATGAATTGAATGTAGATAGTTTAGATAATAATCTAGTACACATGACCAGTGATATTACAGTAGATTCAAATAACGAAGATGTTATTTATAATCTTAGGGAAATCAATATTGCAAATTTAAAATTAGTAGATGATAATGTAGTAGAATTAGCTAACTTATTTCATAATAATATAATTGGATATATAGATGTAGAGCCCACAGATAGACCAAAATTTCATACGTCAAAAAAATTATCTAAATTAATTTTTGATTTAAATAATATAATTTTACCAAAAATTATATTTGAGGATATTAGTTTTTTAGATCTTCACACAATAGTATATGCCAGCGCTATCACTATATGTAATAAGTTAGGAATTGAATTAAAGTCCTCTGATGATAGATCATATAATTATAGTAAACCAGAATGGCAGATTAGATTAGAAAATGATGTAGTATTTTTAAGAAGTAGCATAGCTAAAATAATAGAATATAAAAATGGAAATAGAAGTAGGAATATTTTGAGACATGTAGACGAAATTGGGAGAAAATTTGGTTATAGCATTGATAGTAATAATAATGAAAATATAATCAATGATTTATTGGATTTATTAAAACAAAAATTAGGTGTAAAAGCTAGTAGATTAAAAATATATAATTATACGTATAATAAAAAAAATAATAACAGATTATTCCAGAAAAATGAGAAAATATTTTATTCCAAACTTGACGATAAAAAAAATATTATTTCTAATAATAATATTCCGTTGCCATCTAAAACAGATATGCACGATTTTTGGACTAAAATTTGGAGTAAAGATATAAAACACAATGAGTCAGGTCCCTGGATAGAAAATGAAGAACTCAATTGTTCAGACATTGAACAAATGAGTTTTTCTGATATATCGGTTGAATTGTTAGCCAAAATTATTAAAAATACTCATAATTGGAAAGCCACGGGTTGCGATTGGATACATAATTTTTGGTACAAACGTCTGACTACTTTACATCCTCTTTTGGCAAAAAATCTTTCAAAATTTGTTAGACAAACTCAAAATTTTCCAAATTTTCTAACTAAGGGCATTACTTATATGTTGCCTAAAAGCGAAAATATTAATAATCCCTCTCAGTATAGACCCATTACATGTTTACCGACAATATATAAAATTTTAACCTCTTGCTTGACAGATTTAATATATAATCATTTAGATGAAAAAAATATTTTATCTGAACAACAAAAAGGTTGTCGCAGAAAACATATGGGGTGTAAAGAACAATTAGTTATTGATTCTGTAATTCTAAAACAGATTCAAAATAAAAAACGTAATTTACATACTTGCTATATAGATTACCAAAAGGCTTTTGATAGTGTCCCGCACTCGTGGCTTATCAAAGTATTAAATATATATAAAATTAATCCAATGATTATTAGCTTTTTAGAAAATATTATGTCTTTTTGGAATACAGATTTATTTATCAATTTAAAAGGTAAGAAAATAGTAATACCGGGCATTTCAATAAAAAGAGGAATTTTTCAAGGAGACTCGTTCAGTCCTCTTTGGTTTTGCTTAGCATTAAATCCTCTATCTAAAATGTTAATAAAAAGCAAGTTTGGAATAAAAATTAAGGGAAATAGAGGAGAGAGTAGTACAATTTCGCATCTATTATATATGGATGATATAAAATTATTTTCAAATTCTGAATCTAATTTAGAGAAAATGATTAAGGTAGTTAAAATTTTTTCAGATGATATTAAAATGACTTTTGGTTTAGATAAATGTAGAACGATCCATATAGAGAAAGGCAAAATTATAGATGGAGATGAGGGAATATTTAGAAATTTCAAAATTAAAAGTATAAAAGGGGATGAGGTTTATAAATACTTAGGATACCCGCAATCGAATAGATTAGATCATACTAGTATTAAAAATGATATTAGAATTAAATTTCAAACTAGGATAAGAAAAATTTTAAAATGCAATCTATCTGCTAAAAATTTAGCAAAGGCAATAAATAGTTGGGCAATACCTCTATTAACGTACTCATTTGGTATAATTAAATGGTCTAATACAGATCTAGATAGCTTAGAACGATTAATTAGAACTACGTTAAGAAAGTTTAATTGTCATCATCCAAATTCAGCTATAGAACGAATTAATTTACCTAGAAATTTAGGAGGTAGAGGTATAGTCAAAATAACTTCTTTAAAACAAAATCAGGTAGAAATGTTAAGAAATTTTTTCCATAGAAAAGCTAATAGCTCAGAGCTTCATAAAATAATTTGCAAGGCAGACAGAAATATTTCACCTTTAAATTTTTACGACGAGAATGCCAACATTTTTATAAATACCAACCAGGAATTATTAGATTCCTGGTCAAATAAAATTATTCACGCAAAACACTTCAATTATCTCAACCAAACGTATGTTGACAAACTTTCGTCAAACAAATGGTTGAGTATTGGAGAGTTGAGCGCAGAAATAGAAGGATTTATGCTTGCTATTCAAGATAGAGTCATAAATACCAAAAATTATAGGAAGCATATTATCAAAGATCCAAATCAAATTGATGATTTATGTAGAAAATGTATGGCTTTTCCGGAAACTATAGAACACATTATATCAGGATGTTCTATATTAGCGCCGTCTGAGTATACATTTAGGCACAATCAGGTTTTAAAAATAATTCACCAAAGTTTGGTAATTAAACATAACTTGATTGAATGTCATAATATAGTACCATATTATGAATACGAACCAAATTCATTTTTAGAAAATAATTTCTTTAAAATTTACTATGATAAAACCATACTAACAGACAGACCAATTGGTCATAATAGACCTGATATAGTTTTACATGACAAAATTAAAAAAATAACTTATATTATTGATGTAGCTATTATAAATTCCTGTAATATTCAAAAATCTGTTTCTGAAAAAATAAGAAAATATACAGATTTAGGAAATGAAATTAAAAGAATTTGGCATTCTCAGACTATAAAAATATTACCTTTTGTTATTTCGGCTACTGGCATTATACCTAGCTCTCTTATTAAAAATTTTGGCATATTAGATTTGTCAAAGAATTTGTATATAAAAATGCAAAAATCAGTCATTTTAAATACATGTAGAATTACGAAAGATTTTTTAAATATTTATATTGAGGGATCAGTAGGATTTATCGGTCAAATTAGGAATTCCACAGAGCCGAACCCTCTGATATGAAAATATCTGGAGACGGTGAATTATATTCCCATTTAATAGTTTGGTAGATTAACGTGTTGTTCTTGTATTGTTTTGTATTAATTATACTTATATAATACACTTGCATAACGTGGATTTACTAGATGATCATTTATATGGAAAGTGTATGAAAGGGTTTAGTTTTTCCTATGGGAAAAACTAAACCCGTTCCTGTAAATCTGGTGAATAAATATATCATCTATCTTCATCGAGCAGATGCACCCTTGAAATTTTATATAGATTCTTTTAATATTATTCCATTATGTTATCATTATATAAACGTTAAAAATAGTACCTACCCACAAATTTGCGTTCAGTAAAACATATCTATTTTTGGGCGAAAATTCCAATCATAATCATTATTTGACGCATTAAACCCAATACTGTACATAGTTTATAAAATTCTTAATTTAATGAAAACAAATCCAATGAAAAAAATGTAGCTCCCAATAATATGTAAAAAACATTAGTCAATAGTCAATAGATAATATTTCTAATTCTGAAATATTAAATATGAAGTTTCACAAATACTTTCTCATAATTACAAAGACAGTCTCATAATATGACGCAACGGCTGTATTGTATAAAGCGTATGTCCCGGTTAGACGTGAGGTTTTGCGACCATTATCTTTTATTATTTTTCTGTGTTTCGTTCATTTTCATTTTCATATTTAAAAAAAATATATATATATATTTTTATCTTCTTCTTCAATGAAAACAAATAACTTTGTGTTCAGCACTTATTCGAGTATAATAACAATTATCGATATATTTCGAAATCGAAGGTTTCTTCGCTCATGTTGATAATTGTTATAATTTATTAAATAAATGGTGTATAGAAAGTTATTTGTTTTCATTTAACTAAAAATGACGCCACAAAGTGAATTTGTGACGATTGAAGAAATACTTAATTATTTATATCCTACTCTTTAGGCTGGCTACATTTTTGTTCATTTTCAAAACACTTCAGCAAAATTCAACCTCCCAAAGAAACCGTTTTTTTTAAATCTCTCCATTTACGCCTTTCAAAATTATTTTTCTGTTTTTGTGTTTCACTTTTTTTTGGAGGGTAAAATAATTCACAAGTTCAAATTGAAAGTGTAAAGCGAGGGAAAAATTATTGTATAATTTGAAGGCTTTTTAAAATGAATATTTGAATACTTTAAATTCAAGAAATGTGTCCATGGATAAATGCTTTCGGAAAGCGTAAAGAGATTTTCTGAAATAAGTTTTTTTCGGTTTTTGTAGGAAGTGAATGTCTTTCTCAGTATAATCCTAGAATTGAAATACGTTGCGTGAATGGCTTTAGTTATGTTCTATGACAAAATATGAAAAGATATTGTCATAGAATTAATTCCAATCTTGTACTTTTCCTTCCCATTACATTGAGATATACAACTTGTAAAATTTAACTACAGAATTGTTCCACTTACTCCTGAGATCTTATCTCACGCCATGCAATAAATTATTATTGAATATTCGAGGCAATGTCTGGTAAATATTCATTTAAAAAAGTTATTAAGTTTCTTCATTGCCATGGAGGTTGAAGGCGGTGGGGTTCAGCAAAGTCGAATTTCCATCTCTTCACTGGTTCTTCCATCATAAAAAATGCCACTTGGAAAATAGAAAAAAAGGGTTTAACCCACACAGCCCTACCGTACCAATTTTGGTTCCGAATGAAAAATAATTATAAGAAGGCATAAAGTTTTTAAAAAAATTATCTACGGCTTGTGATACTGTTCATATAACGATTTATAATCAAACAGCATATTTGTTGACGTTATTTGATTTAAAAAATTAATCAAGGATTAAGAAACATATATTTTAGAACGTAAGTATACGTGCCTTACAATACATTAAAAGTTAATGAAAAAATATGTTTTATGTCAACATATAAACTGTGTTTTTTTAATATTGTAACAAAAATCATATGTAACGTAATTAAACAATACATAATTTTTGTGTGTGAAAATTTTGTGTTGCAATTTTGGTACGGTAGGGTTATGGACGTCTGAAATGTTTTCTTTAAAAAAAATCAGTTTCTTGTCAGTGCAATAAAAACTGTATTTTCTAGAAGAAAGTGATGAGGAATGCGACCAAATAAGCAAAATTTGCACATAACCATCAGTAGAGGCCAAATTTTGACCACAGTGATCTAGATTTTGGTTTAAAAAATTAGATACGAATAAATTTTTTTCCGGGGCCAATTTTAAAAATGAAGCATTTCTGGAATATTTTGATGATGATGAGTGGTCATGACAATGGAATATCGTCATCAGTTATCCTTCATTCTTCTTCATTTTGAAACTGTGACCCCGGAAAATTTTCATTCAAACGACATTTTCATCACCAGAACTTAGATAAGTGAGGTCACATTTTGTCTTATAGGTGGTAGTATCTATACAAATTTCGTCATCACTTTTTTCGAGAAAAGTTAATTTTTGAAGCACTGACAAGCAATTGAAAAATAATTTAAAGAAACTTGTTAGATGCCTATAACCCTACCGTACCAAAATTGGAACACCTCCCTCCTCCCACAATACCAAATGAATTTAAAAAAATATATTTTTGTAGTACTTTGTAATTTTTTTACTGAAAAAAATTCTTAAAAAAACAAAAAAAGCTTCAGTGCTGTGAACAGAAGTGACTCGTAGGCATTAAAAAATTAGAAAATTTCCAATTCACCGCAAATAAATAATATAATATTTCAGACACGCAAAACAGTTATTTCAATCTGGGGCTCATTAGTCCGTATTAAGGGATAATATAGGTACTCATTATTAATTTCTCTAGACTTACCCTAATTATTCAAATCCCTCCACCGCACCGTCTGTTTCCTCTCAACAACTTAACCACGCTCCATATCCGTTTAACTCTCCAAGCGTAACGCGGTACGATTATGGTTCGATTCAGAATTAAAATTATGATCCAGCCAGTGTGAATTATTTTAAATAATTTATTGTTTCTGATGGAACTTTAACACTTTTCTATGGCAAAAGGTTTCTGTAATCCACTCAGTGCGAATGGTTGGTCATTATTTAAGCGAGGCTTAGGTACGTTTATTTGGCCAACAGGGACCGGACGAATTGACGAAGTTTGAGGGTCTATTAAATTAATCGTGCAGCTTACGACAGCGCGAAGGAGTCATTTCAATATTGAAAGGCTTTAAAGCTTGAATAGAAACCTTTTATTTTAGTCACCCTTTTGCTCGTTTTTTCGTTAATTTTTGTTATGTCGAGTTTGTGTTTTGTCGATAAACGACTATGTGACTGTTCTAAAATTATTTTTTAGTGCTTTTACTTACTTTAAAAAAAAAATTATAGTGAATACCTCACAAGAGTCACAACTGCTCCCGTCTGGAGCCAGTGAGACTATGGCATCCCCAATTTGGCATGTTATTATGAGGCTGAAGGTATGTGGAGAAGGGAAGGAGACGAGGTAGAGAAAGGTGGGAAAGTACCTGGCCCTTCAGACTTAGTCACTAAACACGGTTAAAGCCATTTAAAGCAACGATTTAGTTCTCAATGGTGATCTTACACCAGGGCCATACTAAGAGTATCTTCCACTCTCGAACGTGCCGCAAATATACTATATATTATTTTAAATAACTAATTGTGAAATAACACAGATCAATTAAATAAAATTTATTTGCGCACGCCGGGTTCGAACCCGCGGCCTTCGGAATGGGAGTCCAACGCCCTACCGCTGGACTACCCCGGCTAATACTAAAAATGTTTAATTTTCTTTATGAATAATATTCACGTTACCATATATTACCCATACATACTAAACTTTATTTAGTTTACTTTTAGTTTTATTTAATTAAATAAAAATTTCTCTTTCTGGTGTTTAAATCACATATTTATTTAAATTATCATAATATACTTTTGCCCTGATCAAGTTATGGTAAAGAAACGAAAACAGTCGGCAAATTATGTATCTCACAAGAAACAAAGTTTATAAAAAGCTTATATTTTACAATAAACTCTC
Source organism: Limnephilus auricula (assembly GCA_951813805.1). Classification (NCBI taxonomy): domain Eukaryota; kingdom Metazoa; phylum Arthropoda; class Insecta; order Trichoptera; family Limnephilidae; genus Limnephilus; species Limnephilus auricula. Next base: position 5,949,342 of record OX638397.1, read on the forward strand.
TGTTTAAATCTACCGACTTTTATTTTTTATTCAAGAATTAAATAAAAAAGTGGTTATAAAAAAAATATATAAATTTTTTGGAGTACGATGTAAAACTCAGGTTAACGAATAAAAACAGTAATCATTCATAAATTTATAAATAAAAATAAAACATAAAATAAGTAATTAAATGTTTGGCGCCTTTGTATAGAACCTTTTTTTAAGTCAAACAGAATCCAGGACCTTCTCGCAACGTATCTTCTTCCCATCTGCACTTTAATCAGTCTCCGTAAGAGCCTCATAACATATGGGTGTATGTGTATGATATTTACTAAAGTATCATCAGATTTAATTTTTATATTTATTGCTTAGTACCTTATTATAATTAAAATGAAAACCTACCAGTGAATATTAATAATTGGTTAGTTTTTTGTCAATCTATCGAGACTTTGGAATAACAAGGTTCCATCTGCTGCTTTAGCATCATGCGATAATGAACTCTAAGGTAGCTTTCCATAGATCCCATAACCGCGTGACGTTTCCGCAACAGATGGAACCTTTTTTTTTTTTTTTTTTTTTCATTGTTTTTATTTCTTGCTAGAGCAATCCCGATGAGTTACAAAACTCATTTTAGGACAGGAGGAACTTACAATTCATAGGTAGGAGGTAGTAGTTACAATTTTACAAAGGTATTTTGATATCATAATATAAGTTTTACATTCAGTACAGCATAAAAATAAAAATAAAGACAGGTTGTAATAACCTTGTTGTTCCAAAGGTTCGCTATGTTCTTTAAATAAACAAATACTCTAATTAGGAATATATCCCAAACACCTTGGGTAATCTTGTACTGCATTCACAATAAATAACATTTTGAGAGAATTTTGAAGGCAGGATTTCGCTGTTTCAGAAAATAGGTTTCTTTGATATTTTTATTTTGCGGCTTTAACAATTATTGGATACAATATTACAAAAAACAATATCAAATGAATTACATTACGCTTTTGTATGGCAATTATTAAAGATTTATTAACTGAAGTTGCGGAAATGTCACAATTGCTAACGTAGTTTTTAGGTGATAAATAAACAAACTATATTTTATAGCTCTTAATATCACTACTTTTAAATTTGCGGTTATTAATGTACTTCATCTTTATTCACATTAAAATGAAATATCTTACCCCGTTTTCACTTTAGTACTCCACACTTAATATTATTCAGATTAATGGCAACATTGAACAGTTTGGAACCGCTATTCCAGGGAAAGCACTGGGATATAAAATTATTTTCGGGAAAAGGGAAATATTCATGGTTCCTATATATCTGAATATGAGACAAAAGAAAAAATTACATTCGACGGAATATTTCATAAATTGGCACAGTCATTTTTCTATGCGAATGTTTTTTTGGGGGTTTTAGCTTTTGAACAGATGTGTTCACGTGTGTATTTTTTTCTTTATTTTATTTTGATTTTCTACTAATTATTTGTTTACTTAAATAAAGTAGGATCATAAATGTTTTATTGGTAACTCTCTCACAAGATAATACTTACGTCGAGACAGACTTACATAAAAGAGAGAAGTTACATACTTAGAGAGAGTTCTTAAATATTATGGTTAAATACACTTTTAAACCCCTTGTTTAAGGCTAAGAGTATATTTTTTCATTAAAAATGTAGGTTAATCCAATAATGAGAATATTACAAATCACACTTGATAGAAAAATTAAATAAAGAGATAATAAAAAATAAACAGAGCGACTCAACTGCTTAACGATTCTGCATTGACGATCGATATTTTCAATGTCACTTACAGACAGTTCAGCAACTATCTTTTAGCACATGTCACAAAGTAGTAAAACTGCCCTTGTGTACTTTGTAATTTATAATCTTCTCCGTGATATATTGGTGTATGTATAACTGTTTTATGGAGAACATGAGAAAATAAATAAATAATATAATAATATTTGTGGATAGTAATATCAATATATTCGTCTTAATAGAATATTACATGATAAGCATGTTTTTAATATGATATTATAGTAGAACGAAGGAATTAAAAACATGTTATCAAACATTTCAAAATAGGCATGGCAAACTCTTTATTTGTTCTCCCTAATAAACAGGTAACATTATTCACAACAAAGCGAACTCAAAATATTTCACAGATGAAATGTTTAGCAGGGTATTTATGAAACATGTTACACCAGAGATTCCGTATTACGATGTCTTTAAATTAACAACGGCCGCCGCGGTATTCATAACACGCAGTTGGGAATGGAAACCCATTTCAAAATCGGAGCTTTACACAAATATTTTCACAATTCGGGTTTGCCAAAAATAAAAGCTTTGCTCAAAAGTTATTGAGAAATAAAATGGGTCAAAGCACAAAGTCAACATGAAATTGTATTTAAGTAATCAAAAACAATGGCTAATAATAGTTCACACAACTACCTACATATTTTTTATCTGGCAGACAAAACACTATTCCCAGAAATTTCGCTAAACTGTGTTTCGTCAATGTGTTTAAAAATATGAGGTCCTTACATATGAAATTGGCGTTTTGCCGTACTGGCAATTTTGATCTTAAATATCTTCTCTTTGGTTATGAATTCCAAATTCAAATTTATACTCATGTATTTGTGTCTCGAAAATTATAATTCGTTTGTTTTTTCCTTAACTGTTTTTTTTCTTTGCGTCACTTTGTTTACAAGTAACTTTTTTGGAGTCAATTTTCGCTTGGGGCATGGTTTGGCTGGTTCGGCAGGGTTCAGCCATTGCGATGAGCGCTTACGATTATCGTACAGGATCCACTTTTCATCACAGGTAATGATTCGATTTAAAATCCCTTCATTATTGTGCCGGTTGAGTAATGCAACACCAACGCGCGTTTGTTGACTTGCTTCACTCAATTCGTGAGGTACCCACCTTTCAAGCTTTTTCACCTTCCCAATTCGCTTTAAGTGGATTAAATCAGTTTTATCACTAACACCGCAGCCTGCAGCTAACTCGGACGTGGTTTGCGATGGATCCGCTTCCACAATAGCCTTCAATTCTTCATTATCAACTTTTGTCTCCGGCCGTCCACGGGGCTTGTTCTGCAGGTCGAAATTTCCGGAACGAAAACGTTGGAACCAAAAACGCACTGTGTTTTCGTTTGCGGCACCGTTGCCATACATATCATTAATCCTTCGAGCCGTTTCTATTTATGTTTAGCCGTTTCTATGTTTCGATGCTTTATTTACCTGGCAGGTTAACTAACTATCACGCCGTTTCCCCGCAGGGGTAGGCAGAGAGGACGGACCGCCAAACAACTCGGTCTTGGCACACAGTCCTTGCCTCATTCACATTCATACATCTTCTCATACATACTCTTCTATTATTCTGACTCTTGACATGGCCCGACTCAAGTATCTGATTTACTTGATCGTGCCACATCTTTCTTGAGCGTCCTCGGCTTCTTCTACCATTCACATTCGCATCATAAATTCTCTTTACACTCCTTTCTTCATTCATTCGCTTAACATGCCCAAACCATCTAAGCGTCCATTTCTTAATCTTACATATTACGCTCACATCAGCCTTGCATTCTTTTAGGACCTCCACATTCCTCACACGATCATACATGGTTTTACCACACATACGCCTCAGGGATCTCATTTCTACAGCATTCAGTCTACTTTCATCCTTTCTCTGCCAGTTCCATGCTTCACTGCCATACATCAGGGTAGGTACCATTACTCCATTGTGGACTGCTAGCTTCGCTTCTGTGGACAACTTTTTGTTGGCTCCAACGGCGTTCAATCCTCCATTAATGGAGTTACCTGCATTCACCCTTCTTTCAATATCTTTATCAGCCTTCCAATCTCTCGTAAACATACTTCCCAAATATACAAACTCATCCACCTGCTCCAAATATGCTCATCCTAGCGTCCCGCGCTATTTCTCTTGCTCGCCCTCTAAGCCCTCTGAAACAAATTAATAAGCATTACAATAAAAAATGCTTGACTTTTAGACAGAAAAACACTAAAACAAAAATGCTGCACCCACTTTCAAACTACTCCTAACCTCAAACTACTTTATGGACAAATTAAAATAATGCTAATGTTTTATACAGCTTACCTGATTCTGTGATCAATTGTTGACAGATTTTCACCATTTTTCACCCCTGGAACTCATTTTCAATGATTTTTAAATAAAAAACACGCACTGCAAAACTTTTGAAAACGACCAAGGTAAACGTCAAAGTGAGTGAATAACATGTTAACTACAGAAATCTCAACCCATGTAGATGGGAAGAAGTTGTTAATTACAGAATTACGGCAAGAACTTGTTATCTTTGTAGTTAACAAGTTCTTGCCCTAATTTTATCAACTTAATGTCACAGAAACACGTAGTTAACATGTTCATCACATTGATTTAAGCATGTTCTTGCCGTTTTTAAGCTCTGGCATAGTGTTCATTGGAAAGAGCGTATGCGAATTAGTTTAGAGAGCATTCTAACTCATTTTTTACGAAAATGTAAGTTAACAACTTCTTGCCTTGGGGTCTTCAAATGCCTTTGGAGAGAACATTGGAAACTTAAAATAACTAATCTTGGTTCGTTTATTTTTTCTAAAAATTCGAGAAAGACTTACTAATAAAATTCAAATTTCTCTAATATGAATTCGACCACGTATTAAAAGTTTCAAAATATGAAAAAAATAAACTCTTACCACAACGTGGATTTCGTTTACACCAAAAAATGTAAACCCACAAATTCCTTATATGAAGGAAAAAGAAAAGTGGTGAAATTTTTTTTTTTTTTCGTCTTATTGAGAAGAGTTAATCAGGAAAGTAGGCGAGGTGGGAGGGGGGGTGAGTATTGTAAAATGTCACGATAACCGCACAACAAAAGACTTTTTACAATTTAGGATGATCAATGACTGGCGCACCAGTGTGATCATTCTCTACACGTATTGAATGTTTTGTTGAACGCATTCACCCAAATCCATCAAGGGTAAGCTACCGTATTATTTATGATCAAATTTCATCAACATTTGACGATACATAAGTTATTTGTGAAGGATGTTATGAAGTCTAATATTGAAAAACTGCGAGTTTTGGAATAGGATGCGAAAGGACGATACCTACCCATTGAATTCAGTAAATATGAGTATCCCGTGAACTAAAGAAACTGCGAATAATAAGTACAAATAAAAAGATACCCTTATATGTTTTATCTTGTTTTAAACCACTGGAGCGACAGAGCAATTAAAATATTTTTTCTCGGATTGCTAAAGGAAATTTTTCCGCCCACATTAAAAAAATCATTCCTCCGAATTTGAACATGGAAACATACAAACTGATTAAAGTTCTATGTAGCCAAAAAATTCCCCTATCTTTTTTTTGTTATCACATATTTGTAGGATTTATAAAAAAAAATATAATTAAATCTTTAACCTTAAAACATTTTAAAGAATCTAGAGAATATTTATTTTGTTATATTTTGAATGTACAATATATTATATAGGTAGTCGTTTTAATAAAATATTTTTTTGAAAATTTGCCACATTTTGGCAACAAAGCAATCCGATGTTTTGGAAATAGTGCCATAATGTTGCAAAAAGCGCTCGAGTGGAGACAAACGTTAACCAGGTTACGAATAAACCACCAATATTCTAAATTCTCCTACTACCACCACGGCGGAAATAATAAAGCGGAAAATGTTGCTTGTGTGGTGATGGAGGACTTAGCTAGCCGAGAAATAGAACATGAGACGCTTTGGTGGTACTCAAACGCGATACGAACTCAGCCACAGATAACATGATTCACAAGTTTTAACAAGTTTAGATAAAAATAGTTATAATAATTGGATAATTTGTAGAGCTCCGTTTTAAGATTGGTGCAAAAAGTAGGGTTGGCATTTATTTTGAAAGACTGGCGAATTTAGAACTCCTTAAAAGGACTGGAGATTTTTTGTGAAATGTATTTAAAAAGTTCCTAAGTTCTTATTTGCTTCCTTTTTTATTACATAATTAGTTATTTACAATGAGCTGTGAATATGAAACTGAAAGGTTTTTGTCTTTATGGATACGACTGACTAAAAAGTTTAGTTAAAAGCTAAGCTCTAAATTCCAGTCTGTGATCATTCTTAAATAATGTGTCTGTTCATTCCAGGCTTTAGGTCCTGACACTCTGAAAGCACGCTCACCGAACTTAGTATCTGGTGTGAGCTTTGGTTCCTTAACTGGGTTTTTTAATGCATTCATCATAGAAGTTCAGAGCCAGATAAATACGTGGAGCAAGCGCTTATGGAAGAAAACATCGATGATGCCCAAGAAATATTACTTATAATGAATTTATTACCTACAATGGAATAACAGAAAAATATGATTTTACTAAAATAACTGTGAAAGAAACTTGATCAAATGTATGAGTGTGCGGCGGTTTATCTTATTAACCAACCTCATCCAGGCTTGGTGTTCAAATTATTTGTAAATCTACAGAAATATAAATTCTACAGAAATAAGCCAAGATTTATTATTATGAACATTCAATATTGTTTTACAAAGAGTCTAAACGTTTGAAATATTTTCACTTACAACCATACAGTTTTTATTTATTTATTTTATCCTTTAATAAAAAAAAGATTACTGGTCGCCATTCGCAACAATGGAATGCTTTATTTGAACTGGACACAACAAAATATTACTGGCCTTTTCGTTTAACCTTACTCAAAGCAACAAAGAAATAATTCACACATGTGTTCATTTTAGCTTTTATTTTCCGACATCAATAGACCGGTATATCTCGGAAAATATTTAATTTTTTTCAAACATTTTTTTATTGTGATACTTTACAGAGACCCAACTTCTCAAATACACTAAAACTACAAAAAAATAAATGATGCTAGTCAGTAAGAGGAGGGGAAAAATAAGAAGACGAACAGAAACTATTGGAAGCTTCGCATCGGTGTGAAGCATGTGAAAATAATAAAAGTCGAAACTAGATATTCCTGAATTATTTACAGTTAGGCGCTCCGCTGACGAGGCAACTGAAAACCAACTAAAACCGGCTAATTTCTCTGTCTTGATTGGTCAAAAAGCTGGTTACCATAGACGAAAGAACAATCAGCTGACAGCTGGCAACTAGCAACGGCCGGCCACGGCAATAAGCAGTGCAAGTCGCAAGTCACCGCTTGCGTTACCATTGACAAAGGGTGTTCGAGTGATTGTGTAGTTTGCGGGCCATCACATTGTCATACAAAGACAGTTGCCAGTTGACAATTTTCAGTTGCCTCGCTGATTGTGACTCGCGACTCGCACTGCTGATTGCCGTGGCCGGCCGTTGCTAGTTTCCAGCTGTCAGCTGATTGTTGTAACAAGCTTTTTGACCAATCAAGACATAGAAACCAGCCGGTTATAGTTTGGTTTCAGTTGCCTCGTCAGCGGAGCGCCTTAGTGCCTCTGCTGACGAGCCAACTGAAAAAAAACCAGTGTGCAACTAAACTCGCTATCATGTGCATGTCAATGTGATGGCCGGCACACTACACAGTTTCTCAAAAACCCGTTGCCAACGGTAACGCAAGCAGTGACTCGCGACTCGCACTACTAGCTGCTACGATGACGCTGATTGTTCTTCGTCAATGGTTAAACAAGCTGAGATAATTATTGAAATCTTAAAATTGAGTAGGAAGTTTGGTTGGAAACCATAGCAACCAGCAAGTTTTAGTTTGGTTTCAGTTTCTTCAGTGAGCGGATCGACTTACTCTCTTAAAAAAATTACAAATAAAAAATTCAGAATATCCTCAGAGTTTAATACGAAATTGGAAATTGAAGTACAGCGTGGAGCAAACGATAACAAGTACCACTTCTCTCATAAGGCCAACAGCAGCTGTGCGGGAAATATCAGCGCAAAGCGCCTGACGTTTCGCAGAGCTTTTATCGTCTGGGAATTTCTTTGATGGCGTTTCACAGCATCTTTGTTCACAAACGCGTGAAAATTGACCACACTCTGTCGGGTCCAAACGAGAAGAGTACTCGACTTTATCTTGTGTTTATTTTGTTTCCCAGTCCTGAGATGATCTCGTTATTTTGCGGCTTAATTTTAATGAAAAGATAAGGGGGTTTCTGATATGCTTGCTTCTAAAAAACATTCTAGTCAATGGGTTTTTCTTTTAAATGGAATTTACGAAAATATACAAGTAGGTACTTATTTCCCAAAATGATATCACATTTAAGTAATGTTATGTATTTATTCAAAACAGAAATATTTTAATTTAAAACTTTTTTATTTTTTTATTGATTTTATTTATAGGAAGCGAGCCTAGTAACAACTGATATCCGTAAAAAAGTTATTTTATCAATCCTGTTAACATGACAGTAATTTGTCATGTGTGTATGAGTACGAGTGATCTGACAACAAGTTTATGCACTGAAAAAAGAAATAACGCCTATATGGTATGAATATGCTGAGTGAATAGACGGAAAAGGAGAAATTTGCTTATTAAATAGTCAAAAAAAGGAGTCGGAAATATCCCACGAAGATATGCCATGATCAAGTGAATCAAGTGCTTGTAAGAAAATCCCAATTACTTATATTCTCCAAATAACCTCAATTTACTGATCTTAAATCTTTTTTAAAAAATTGAAGAAATGATCTTAATTGATTCAATTTTTTCCCCCGAAACTTTGGTTTTAAAAATGATCTATTATCTGAAGAAACTCCTTTCATGTAAGTACAGGTACAGGATGTTAAAATACATAACTGGCTTTCTAACCGGTAATCATAATCTCATTTATAGTAAAATATGTAAACGTCATTTTGATTCACAATGAGTTACTTTTTTATGTTAAAAAACTTATGAAATTTGTAGGGTTAGTAGAATACGTAGTATATACGAAGCAAAATTTCCAGTAAATAAAAAATGTTTGATTTATACTTTTAACTTCAAAAATTGTCAGGAATCACTGGTTACATAAGATAATAATAAGATAATCACAAGTACTGTGTGTAAGTCAGATACATCTATTCAAATTATTGGATTTTATTTTTGTTATTAAGATTTTTGTAATAGATGTAAATAATCTGTTGATTTTCCTAAATATATAAATAAATAAAATAAAATAAAACCCCCTGCATACTAAAAGCAACGCTTTAAAACACTCTTCGTCCAATTTAAATTTGAAAATCTCATTCATTCATTTCAAAATGTCCGCTAGACTAGATTATGTATTGATTTATTTTGTTGTATGACTATATGTTTTGAAATTTGTATTGTTTAACAGAATCTATCGTTTGAAAACTGAACAAATCTGCCAACGATCAATGGTATAACCATAGTATATTAAAAATATACTTAGTTTTTCAAAATTTTACAACTGCATGTACCAGATCTTTCAAAAACATTTTTTTTCAATGTTTTTTTGTAAAAAATAGTCAATACGTCTAGAATTTGATTTAAAAAGCATTAATTTCCGGTATTCTCTGGTAATATTCTATTAATAGTAGACATTAAAAACTATACATGTTTACACAAAAAATTAAAAATGACGCACACTTTTTCCACTCTCATTACTCGTATGAACATTTCGTCCATATCCCAAAATTTATGTAAAAAGGTATGTTGTGGAAATTAAAAGTAAAAGCAGCTATTTTTCATCTTTTTTATTATTGGAACAAATATTCTCAATGATTCGCTTAGGTGTTGTTTCCAACACTATATTATATACCCCGTGGAAAACAGGGATGATGGATAGAGCATCCATCATTTTATTTCTCTTCGTGATATTTATGGTTATATTATGGATTTGATGGAGTATATTGAACATATTTTTTTATTTTTTTTTATTATTTATTAACCAAAAAATACATGTTATGTACATTCTTTTAGGTGTATGCCACCTCACTAGGCTGAGCCTGTTCCGAGGTGGCAGTGATTTAATATTTTTTATATCATTTTCAAAAGAAAGAATAAAATAAATTATTAATTAATTAATAGAATTTTCAAAAATAAACATAAAATGAAAATTAATAAGAGTAATAGAAAAGAAAAGAAAAAATGGAGAAGAGATGATATAAAGAACTTAAATTATTTGAAAAAAAAGAGAGATAAAATTTTATACAGGTAGCTATTATATTGAAGAAGTTATCATATGTCCGCAGTATATAATGCCCTTGTTTACAATCCATGTATGTATTTTGTGTTTTAGATTTACGCTTTTTATCAGGTGAATGTCTTTAATGTCTTTTTCAATTAAATTTAAAAGTTTTGGAGCCAGATTACGGTAATGTCTTTGTCCATAGGTGGTATTTATCTTCGGAGTCATGTGTTGATGTCTATGTCTTGTACAGTAGTTGTGTTGTACAGTATGTTGGTTTAGCTTGTCTTTTTGGTAATGTATAGATATAATTTTGATGTACAGTTGCTGTATGTTTAGTACTGCGAAGTCCTTAAATAACTGTATTGCAGAGAATCTATAAGGTTTTTTTGTGATAACTTTAATTAAGGCTTTTTGCGCTTTGACGAGAGGGTCCATGATAGTCTTTGCAGCACCACCCCAACCAATCATACCGTGGGTGATAACCGATTGGCCTAACGCGTAGTATATAGTTTTTAAAGTCTTCATTGGCATTATGTTTCGAATGTTTTTAAAAAGATATATAAGTTTTCTGACTTTACCCGCTGTTTTTTTTATTTGTTCTGTCCACCTGAAATAGTTGTCAATGTAAATGCCTAAGTATTTGATTGTCTGAGTCCGCGCTAGTGGGTTGCATTGGCAGTTTTTTTTAGATGTGCAGTCGTGTATGGTTAAGTTTTCATCGAGTCTTGGTTGTCGTCTGGGATCTATACTAAATGTCATGTACTTTGTTTTGTCTATATTTAGTGTTAGCAGGTTATTGTCTAGCCAATTTTTAATCCGGTTGATTCCTTCAGCAGCTTTTTTATATACATTTGTCCAGGAGTCAGAAGTGAAAACAAGAACAGTATCATCCGCAAAGCAAATAACTTCAACGCTAATGTCTAACTGACACAGGCAATTTATATAAAGTAAAAACAGGATGGGTCCTAATGTACTTCCTTGGGGAACTCCGTAGGTTATGTATCTGTTTTGGCTTGTTACGTTGCCTAATTTTAGTGCATGACTGCATTCAGTTATATATGATTTGAACCAGTTATCTGCAGAATTTTTAATACCTATGTTATCTAATTTTTTAAGGAGGATTTTATGGGACACTGTATCAAAAGCTTTACTTAGATCAAGAAAAACCGCAATGCAGCTTTTTTTTTGGTCAACATTATTTATAATAGTTTCGGTCACTTTTAATATTGCATCCTGTACTCCCATATTCTTTCGAAAACCATACTGATTTTCTGATAAAATTTTATGTTTGTCTAAGTAGTCTACCAGTTGGATTTTCATTAGATTTTCGAGTACTTTTGTGAGAACATTTAAAAGTGATATAGGCCTATAGTTAGAGGGATTCTTTTTATCTCCGGATTTGTAAATAGGTACTATGTTTGCACTTTTAAAATGGCTGGGAAATATACCTCTAGCAGTACTCAGATTACAGATGTATGTGAAGGGAAGGGCTATTTGGTGTTTTATTTCTTTTATTAGTTTAGTGTCTAGTTCGTCGGGTCCAGTCGCACAATCATTTCTCAGTTTATTTATGTGATGTATTATGTCTTTAGTTTGGAAAGTTTTTACTCTAAATGTATTGTTATCGTGTGCATTATTAGTATATTTAT